>CM061552.1:160665370-163065370 GCA_030864225.1 Capsicum baccatum var. pendulum | reverse complement strand
AAGACAATGTTTTAAACCATTTAAGCGTGAAACTAAAAACAAACAACAAGATCATCCATTTCACAACCCCCCCTTATCCTGTCTCTGTTGCAGTATTTTCCTAGGCCAACTGGAAATAATAACATGAGCTGCAATGACAGTTGGACTGTGTAATGTTCAGCTAGATTAGGACATGATACCTTTCCGAAAAATATCTATATAATATACAAATTCCAAACTTGTACAAAGAATATAGAAAGCTACAAATTTTATAGTTAAAAATATATATAAAAGCCTGTGATAAGGATAAAAAAGACTTCCCAAATATAAATAATACTACCTCCGTTTCAAAAAGAATGATTTACTTTCCTTTTTAGTCCGTTTCAAAAAGAATGACCTTCTTTTTTTTAGCAACTTTTAAATTTTAACTTTACACATTGCATGTTTAAGACCACAATATTGAAGGGCAATTTGATTCATTTGACATATCTTTAATTTAACAGTACAAGATTCAAAAATCTTTTTTATTTTCTTAAACTCGTGTCAAGTCAAACTAGGTCATCTTTTTTAAACGGAGGAAGTATCACACTAAGCAAAAAGAGGACAGAGTGGTGGGATGCATAGTTGAGTGGGGCTTACTTGCATTGTGGTGGTGATGCTCATGGAGCTATCAGCTTCAGGGCCAACAAGCTTGCTTATATCCTGATGATAAAACCTAAATACCAGGCCTGGTGAATGGTGCAGTATATGATAATAATACTGCTGCACACAAAATCAACTCGCTCACTGTCCATCTATACCGCCAAATCCTAATAAATAAAACTAAAAGAAAGTAAAATAAAATCAGACAAGTGAATAACAATATGAATACGCACAACTTGAGCAGACACAGTATATTCAATAAAATAGGAGAGAGAGAGAGAGGAAGAGACAAAGTTTGCTCTTCGCCTCTAAGCTTCTCCTTTATTCAACACAAATTGACACACTCTCTCTACAGCTATGGAGATTGTGTGTATTTAAGGGTTTTGGGAGGTAGCGAGTGGCTGATCTAGTTGATCTAGAAGAAGCCGCCGAGAAAAACGAGGCACAAGACCCTCCCAAGTTTGCGATTAAAAAAGGTGATAAGTGGGTCCCTTTTAAAAAAAGTTAGTTCTTTGAACAAATGGGAAAGTTGGTCGATAATTTTATTAGTTGTCTCGATAATTTTGTACAGTTATCGAATAACTTCTCTCAGTTGTTGAAAAACTTCGCACGATTGTTGAATAATTTTATACAGTTATTAAACAATTTCACTCAATTGTCGAACAATTTAGTGCAGTTGTCGAACAACTTAACACAGTTATCGATCAACTTTGATAGTTGTTGAACAACTCCACAAAAGTGTCAAACAACTATTAAAGTTATTCGACAACTAGAAAGTTGTTGGAACGAAAAAACTCAAAAAAAATGTCTCTCCTACTTAATTTTAAAAAATTGAAGGCCTCGCTTATTTGGACAATTTGTTTGTCCCTTTTAATCCAAAGTCCCTGAAGCGTCACTGTTGAGAGAGAATGTAAAAGGGTTCTCGTTTGGAACTGTTGAAAAAAAAAAAAGTTGTTTAAAAGTACGTGTTGAACTTATTTTAAAAATAAGTAATTATGTGTTTGAATAAAAATACTGAAATTGAAAAAAAAAGTTATTAATGTGTTTGGTAAATAAGTGTTTTTAAGCACTTTTTTATAATTAAACAACAACAATAAAAATCCAGTATATTCCCACATAGTGCGGTCTGGGGAAGGTAGAATGTACGCACTATGTGGGGTTTTGGAAGGGTAGAATGTACGCAGTCCATACCATTATCTCCGAAGAAGTAGAGAGGTTGTTTCCGATAGACCCCCGGCTCAAGACATAGGACCGTAGACATACGTCGCCAGCATACAACATGATAAGAATAACAACGATACAACAACCACAGAAATATAGTACATTAACCAATCGAAGACACCCCCTCCTCCAACCCTAGCATTACCAACAAAGCTATACCAAACTCTCCTAACTACAGCCTATGACCTGACCACACCTCTTAGCCCTTTACCTTAATACTCTTCCTCTAAACCTTCCCATCGAGGGTCATGTCCTCAGTAAGCCGTAATTGCTCCATGTCACGTCTAATCGTTTCTCTCCAATATTTTTTTGGTCTACCCCTACCCCGCTTAAAACCATCCAGGGCCAACCTCTCAAACCTATAAACCGGGACATCCGTACCCCTTCTCATCACATGCCCAAATCATCTCAACTTCACTTTCCGTATCTTATCCTCCACCGACGCCACTCCCACTTTCTCCCGAATAATCTCATTCCTAACCCTGTCGTCCCTCTTAAATCCACGCATCAAACCCAACATCCTCATTTCCGCCACCTTCAACTTCTGGACATGAGAATTCTTAACAGGCCAGCACTCCGCTCCATACAACATAACCGGCTGAACTACAGCTCCATAGAATTTGCCTTTAAGATTGGGAGACACCTTATAATTGCATAAAATTTTCGAGGCGAGCCATCATTTTAACCAACCTGCCCCAATACAATGAGAAACATTATCATCAATCTCTCCATTCCCTTGAATCATAGACCCAAGGTACTTAAAACTATCCTTCTTACAAACAACCTGAGAATCCAACTACTACCACCTCGTCCTCTTGCCTCGAGTCACTAAACTTGCACTCCGAGTACTCCTTTTTGGTCCTACTCAACCTGAATCCTTTAGCTTTCAGGGTTTGTCTCTAAACCTCCAAATTATCATTAACACATCGACGTGACTCATCAATCAAAACTACATTATCCGCAAAAAGCATACACCAAGGCACCTCACCTTGAATACTCCGTGTCAACACATCCATCACCACGACGAATAAAAATAAACTAAGAGTTGATCCCTAGTGCAATCCTGCCAAGATCGGAAAATGCTCAAAATCCCCTCCCATAGTCCTTACCCGAGTCTTCACTCCCTCGTATATGTCTCTAATCGCATGAATTGCGCCACTGGGACCCCCCTCACCTCCAAACATCTCCAAAGAACCTCCATAGAGGCTTTGTCATAGGCCTTTTCCAAGTCAATAAACATCATGTGCAGATCCTTCTTCCTTTCTTTATACTGCTCGACTAGTCTCGCACTAGGTGAATTGCCTTAGTCATCGAGCGACCAGGAATAAAACCAAATTAATTCTCCAAAATAGACACTATCTTCCTCAACCTCCGCTCCACCACCCTCTTCCAAATCTTCATCATGTGGCTCAACAACTTAATACCACAGTAGTTGTTGCAACTCTGAATGTCACACTTGTTCTTATATAAAGGAATTATTGTGCTCCATCTCCATGTCTTGGGCATCTTAGCGGACTTAAAAATATTATTGAACAACTCGATCAGCCACCGTAACTCTGCCCCGCTAGCAAACTTCCAAAAATCCTTAAAGTTGTTAACAATATATAGAGTTAATTATTATTAATTTTTATTTTTAAAATGATTCAAACTAAAATTAATATATATATATATATATATTACTACTATTTATTACTTATATTAGAGAAGCATGGCCCGTGTCAGTACGGGCCCAACATTAAGATATTTATTTATTTTTAAAATCTTGATATATTTAAATAAAAAATTTTAATAAAAGAATTGCATATGTTTTCTAGGATTCATCTGGAATTTAGGATGAGTTCAACATATGTTATTTTAATATGTATTTAGATGATTTAAGTTATTAACTATTGTAATTTATAATTTTTTTATGTATTTTTCAAATTAACATACGTTACTTTTCTTGTCCAAATTTTTGTGGCATTAAAAGTTAATTATATTTTAAAAATAATTTAAGTTTTTAATTATTGTGATTTATAATATTTTCTTCTATTCCAATTTCAGTGGCACTAATATAATTTCAAAAGCCGACCAAATATTTTATATCTTTTAAATTTTTTAAGTTGTTGATTATTGTGATTTTTAATATTTTTCAAGTAAACTTTTTAAAAATATATAACATATTTTTTTTTTAGATATTTTACATCGTTAACAATTGTAATTTATGATACATTTTATGTAATTTTTGAATAATATGCTACTCTCCTTGTCCAGAGTTTTGTGTCGATAATAGATAATTATATTTTTTAAATAATTTAAATTTTTGGTCATTGTGATTTATAATATTTTTTTCTATCTCAACTTATGTGGCACAATGCTTAAACAACCATAATAATTAATTAGAGGTGATATAGTAAAATCACGACTGAAGCAGCTAAAGCAGAAATCAATCAATTTTTTTTGTTAATTATTGTTATTTACAATACTTTTTATTTCATTTTCAAATAATATATGTTGTTTTATATCTTTTTCTGTCTCATCTCAATTTATGTGGCACTAATATAATTCTGATAGTCAATCAAATATTTTATGTTGGTATATCATTTTGTTATTCTTATTTTTCTAATATATAAATGACTTATAATAAGGAGTGATATAGTAAAATCATCGTTCAAAAGACGAAAATTTAATTTAAAACATTAAGAGTTAATTTTGCATTTTATGTCTATTTTATTTTTTATTAAATATTATTTATTTTTGTAATACCTAGATGACTCATAATAATTAATTAAGAGCAACTGATTATGCTATTACTATAAAATTAATATAATTTTATCATTTCCAACAGTAATCATCGACAATTCACCGAAATAGTATATTAATTAAATACGGGATGCTATATTTGCATATGCAAAATATGGTATTATTAAACATTATTGGACAGTGCATTATATTTATCTTTCACAATAATAAAATTTTACTATATATTTTTAATTTATTCTTAACTTGATACATGTTGACCCAACACAAATTTTAAGAAAATATTCATTAGAAATTTATTTTATTAAATTAAATTTGTTATTGTTTTACTTTAAAAATTTAAAGTTAAGTTTAAATATTAGTATTTCTGTATAAGAAAAAAAATAATTTTAAAATTTAAATTTACTAAAATAAATAAATAAATAAAAATATTAATTTTATATATAAAAGTTAATTAAAATAATAAAATTGATTTTCTTTAAATATTTAGTTGCAATTAATTAAGATAATTTTTTATTTTGTCATGATTTATGCTGCACCGATAAAATTTTGAGAGTTGAATAGAACATTTATCTATTTTTTAAAAAAGTATTTTAACTTGTTAATTATTGTGATTTATAATAATTTTTACGTAATTATCAAATAATATGTTTACTCTTTGTGTCCCAATTTATGTGACTTCAATACAATGTTGAGAGTCAACTAAAATTTTTATGTATCTTTTAAATATTTTAAGTTGTTAATTATTATGATTTACAGTACTTTTTTTAATCTCAATTTATGTGGCATTGCTAAAATAATGAGAGTCAATAAAATTTCTATATGTGTAACAAATTATTGTGATTTGTGGTAACAAATTAGTTTTGAACATGATAGCTAATTAAATAAATAAAAAAATTAATTTCAATATGTAGTTATAGTTAATTAATATAAATTAATAGAATATAATAAATATTTAAATCATTATGATGAAAAATAAAATTATTATATATTGAGGCATGGTATGTAATTAAGCGGGAAAAGAGGGATTTTTTGGATAAGAGTCAATAAAATTTCTATATGTCTTTTAAATATTTTAAATTATTAATTATTGTGATTTGTGGTAACAAATTAGTTTTAAACATGACAGGCAATTAAATAAATAAAAATTTTTTACTTCCAATATGCAGCTATAGTTAATTAATATAAATTAATAGAATATATTAAATATTTAAACCATTGTAGTGAAATAATAAAATTATTATATATTGAGACGTGGTATGTAATTAAGTGGAAGTAGTTGATTTTTTTATAATTGCAAGAGGTGGTTGAAACCACCTCTTCTATATAATAGAAATATATACTTAGACAAGCATGGCCCGTGTCAGCACGGGTCCAACATTAAGATATTTATTTGTCTTTTCAATCTTAATATATTTAAATAAAATTTTTAATAAAAAGATTGCATATGTTTTCTACGATTCAACCGGAATCTAGCATGAGTTCAACATATGTTATTTTAATGTGTATTTAGATAATTTAAGTTGTTAACTATTGTAATTTATAATATTTTTATGTATTTTTTAAATTAATATACGTTACTTTTCTTGTCCAAATTTTTGTGGCATTGATAATCAATTATATTTTAAAAATAATTTAAGTTTTTAATTATTATAATTTATAATACTTTTCTTCTATTCCAATTTCAGTGACACTAATATAATTTCAAGAGCCGATCAAATATTTTATATCTTTTAAATTTTTTAAGTTGTTGATTATTGTGATTTCTAGTATTTTTCATGTAATTTTTTTGAAATATATAACATATTAAATTTTTTTTAGATATTTTAAGCTGTTTACAATTGTAATTTATAATACTTCATATGTAATTTTTGAATAATATATGTTACTCTCCTTGTCTAGAGTTTTGTGTCCACAATAGCCAATTACATTTTTTAAATAATTTAAATTTTTTATCATTGTAATTTATAATATTTTTTCCATCTCAACTTATGTGGCACAATGCTTAAATGACCATAATACTTAATTAGGGGTAATATAGTAAAATTACGACTGAAGCAGAAATCAGTCAATTTTTTTTAAAAAATTGTTAATTATTGTTATTTACAGTACTTTTTATTTCATTTTCAAATAATATATGTTGCTTTATATCCTCTTCAGTCCCGTCCCAATTTATGTGACACTAATATAATTTTGATAGTAAATCAAATATTTTATGTTGACATATCATTTTGTTATTCTTATTTTTCTAATACATAAATAACTTATAATAAGGAGTGATATAGTAAAATCATCGTTCGAAAGATAAAAATTTAATTTAAAATATTAAGAGTTAATTCGCATTTTATGTCTATTTTATTTTTCATGAAATATTATTTCTTTTCTTAATACCTAGATGACTCATAATAATTAATTAAGAGTGACCGATTATGTTATTACTATAAAAATTAATATAATTTTATCATATCCAATAGTAATTATCTATAAATCACCGAAATAGTATATTAATTAAATACGGGATGCTATATTTGCATATGCAAAATATGGTATTATTAAACATTATTGGATAGTGCATTATATTTATCTTTCATAATAATAAAATTTTACTATGTATTTTTAATTTATTCTTAACTTGATACATATTGACCCAACACAAATTCTAAGAAAATATTCATAAGAAATTTATTTTATTAAATTAAATTTATTAATTTTTTACTTTAAAAATTTTAAGTTAAGTTTAAATATTAATATTTCTATATAAGAAAAAAACTATTTTAAAATTTAAATTTACTAAAATAAATAAATAAAAAGATTAATTTTATATATAAAAGTCAATTAAAATAATAAAATTGATTTACTTTAAATATTTAGTTGCAATTAATTAAGATAATTTTTTATTTTGTCATGATTTATGCTGCACCGATAAAATTTTGAGAGTTGAATAGAACTTTTATCTATTTTTAAAAAAGTATTATAACTTATTAATTATTGTAATTTAAAATAATTTTTACGTAATTATCAAATAATATATTTACTCCTTATGTCTCAATTTATATGGCTTCAATACAATTTTGAAAGTCAACTAAAATTTTTATATATCTTTTAAATATTTTAAGTTTTTAATTATTATGATTTGCAATACTTTTTTTTATCTCAATTTATGTGGTATTGCTAAAATAATGAGAGTCAATAAAATTTTTATATGTGGTAACTAATTATTGTGATTTGTGATAACAAATTAGTTTTGAACATGATAGCTAATTAAATAAATTAAAAAAATTTCTTTCCAATATGTAGTTATGGTTAATTAATATAAATTAATAGAATATATTAAATATTTAAATTATTATGATAAAATAATAAAATTATTATATATTGGGGCATAGTATGTAATTAAGTGGGAGTAGAGGGGTTTTATTTGGTATGAGTCAATAAAATTTCTGTATGTCTTTTAAATATTTTAAGTTATTAATTATTGTGATTTGTGGTAGCAAATTAGTTTTGAACATGATAGACAATTAAATAAATAAAAAATTACTTTCAATATGTAGTTATAGTTAATTAATATAAATTAATAGAATATATTAAATATTTAAACTATTATGATGAAATTATGAAATTATTATATATTGGGGCATGGTATGTGATTAAGTGAAAGTAGTTGGTTTTTTGGTAATTGCAAGAGGTGGTTGAAACCATCTCTTCTATATAATAAAAAAGAAAAGAAGAAATATATATATATATATATATATATATACTTATATTATATTACTTTACTCTTATATAGAAATGAAGAGAGGGTAACGACTATTTTGTCTTACTTGAGGATATTTTCGTTAATAACATCAACAGTAATGATTTTTTTTTAACTAAAGTCTTCAATCAATGATATTTCCGCCTGCCTTTTGTCTCTACTGTTTAATTTCCCCAAAATCTTGTCCCATCTCCATTTTCTCTATTTTCACTTCTCCTCACTATATTCCCTACGCACCTTGACACCAAAATACATGCTTCAAACAAAATTTTTTGTTGGATTCATTCAGCTTTAGTGTATTATTGGTTGCAAGTTGATAGCTAAGAGTAAAGTTAAAATCTTGAGTTAGATGTAGATCTGTCATAAGAGAAGAAACATTCAACTTTCAACTCTGATTACGACCAGAACAGAGGATTGATTAGTTGTCTTTCCAAAAAACTTCATAATCGTTCTCGCTCAAAGATCAATAAAGTAAGTTCTAATTTCAATATGTAAGTTATTTTTTTAATTCTTGTTGATATTATTAGTATTGATGTTGTTTTTTCTTGATTGAGCAGTCACTAAGTTTGGGCAATTATGGTATGAGGTTTGTAATTTTGGATGAAGTAGAAAAAAGTAACACATGCATTACACGCGTCAATGTCGGGTTAGGTTTTGTGAGAAGTTGTTTAACATCCATTAGAGCTGGATTTGGAGCTTGAAAGGAGGATGTTAATAAGGCATATTTGCAAAGGGTGCATTTTTTGGAATTCCATAAGTTCTTTTGCAGCAATGGATCAAAGAAAAGAGGCGAGAATGACTACTTACGCATTTGATTTATTTGTTTTTTTGAGTTTTGGTGATGGATTGTGGTGGTTGTGCTTTGATTTTGTACTTTTATTCAAATCTGTTATTATTATTGTTCTATTATATCAATTAATTAATTCAAGTTTTAATCTATTTTCTCTAGATATGTAGTTAATATTGTTATGATATTAACTAATTCAATTATCCTTTGGATCTCTTCTTAGTGTTGTTCTGTGATACTAAGTAATTAAAGTTTTGATCTTTTTATATTAGGATCTGTAATTAGCTTTGTTTTTTATAACTTAAATTAAGGTTAAACCTCTATAATTATTGTTGTTCTATGATGCTAATCGACGACATAGTTCCTAACTTCGCTATATTGTTCATCTTTAAAAATGTCTTTGCTAAAGAATCTTATGGTGTTAAGCTGTACTCTGGTTTTATTGCAGATATCTCTTGAAGAAGCCATAGGATATATTGTTTTCGATGAGCTTATTGAGGTATCTTTGCTATTTTAACTTCAAACATGATGTAATGACTCCCCGTTACGGACAACTTTTTATATTACTTATTTTGAATATGGGTTGTTCGGCTGAATATCTGTACCTTGGTATCTAGAATAAAGCAAGCCTACACTAACGATAACTTTGTTACCTATGCTGGAAGTTGAAGTTCACTCAAAAGTTCAGGTTGTGATGTGATGTTATATTCTAGGAAAAATTAGACAGGACATCTTTATAATTGCCTGCTCTATGTTAGCAAAGTTAATATTTTATCAATATAGGTCACTTTAAATGATTTTAACCCCTTATTGTAAATTGTAAAAAATCTTATCCCCTTTATCTGATGATTCCAGTTTACAGGTTTCTTTTGGTTTCCCTGCTGCTGAATTTTTGAAACAAAATTTGTCCTAATATCTCCAATGTACTTAAACGTAATTCCTTCAGATGATTAACCACTGTCAGTTTGTTACTTGTCACAGGTTTGATAGCAGGGAGGTCTTGTCGAGATTGTAGAAGGAATATTATCTGTAATTTCAACGAGTTGAAGGAATTGAAATGCATGCGCAGAGAACCTCATTACAGTAGTTGATTTTATATTGCTGATGCAACATTTCAGTATGAGGTGCGATCAATTCTTAAATTCATCTATTTCATTGTTCATGCGGTGTGCAAATTATGAAGTGGAGGCACTGCTAAATTTATGCCTGATATCATTTTTGCATCCATATCTTATAGGCGACTCACATTTGACTTTTTTACCCTTTAGTTTTTAACTCATTTTAGTTTTTTCTTCCATCCTTTTAATTTTTAGATTCATGGATTATTAGTAAATCGTTACCACTATGGTTTATAATCGTTTCTGCATATCGTATCATTGATGGTATTTCAGTTGTGAAAAACTCGAGAGTGAATCACTTGCCCCAATTTCCCTCTTCCACTACATCACCCTAGCTACTCACCAAATGCTGAATTAAAGAAGAGCAAAAACTGTGGAACCGTGAGGCCTAACATACTAATGCTACCAATCAAAATATTCTACCACTCAGCTTAGTGCAGATAAAGTAAAAGTGGTTGTTATATGCCACAAGATTAATGTCATTTTGCTTTCTTGTGTTCAGGTTTCTCTTTTGGGCTTGTGAAACCTGCTTCTAATGGAGAGAAGAACTCCGTGGTCACCAAGCTAGCTGGAACTTTTATATATCTAGCACCAAAATATACTAGTAAGCATTTCATTTTCTTGTCAATCTACTCGCAAACATTTGTGGTGATTTCAGTAGTATATTAAAGTTTTTGGTGTTCTAATACATCTTATAATGATTTATTTCACTATCATTCCACATAAATAACAAGGATAGTTAAAAAATTACGACAATCAACATCTACACTATTTATTCATTATCTAAATCTTATGCCACGTAATAAACTATGGACAATTGAGATGATTTTAAAAGGGTAGCCCGGTGCACTAAAGCTACCGCTATTGAAAATCACTAAGTTTGAATTTTATATTCGTGGACAAATTTATAGTGATGACATTGTTGTATTGTCCTGTGGAATGCTCTATTACAAATGCATCGCAGGTGGTCACCTTGTAAGTTACTTACCTAGAGCCTTGGGCTATTTGTATGGAAGAATTTGTAAAACTTGATGAAAATTTGTCATAGTCTAATAAAAGTACATTAAAGGATGTTACCACGTCAACTCTACATGGTTGTACCTTTTCTTGGCAAACTTTTGTATTAGCTAACTACTTATGTTACAGCTCTTTGGTCATGCATTTTAGGTTTGCATTGTACTTTGTATAGCTTCAGGAATCAAGTTGATGGAGATATTAAAAGTAGTAGTTATGGCGGCGACTATAGTGATGATGAGGGCAGCAGAAGCAATATGGCTAGAATTGCCAACTTCAGCTGACAAAGAGTTGTCATACATGATAACGAGCACTATCAAGCTGATGTTCTACCTACTATCTCTGTTCAGGTAATTAAATAAACCCATGATTGGAATATGTTTTATGCATAGATTTGGGGATTCATTTTGCATATATATGAACCTTAGATGCAGTTTTTGTTGTGTGTGTATATATGAAATATTGGTATTGTAGCTGAAGGAAGATCAGATATGTAAGAACAATTCTGATTAATATCTTGAAGGCACTATTGACAGAAAATGGCGTAGACAGTTTCAGAATTTAAGTTTTATAGATTTAATATTTAATGTTCTAAGGATTGAACCCGTTATATATTTAAAATCGCATGTGTATTATTCATTGCAATTTTCATGAATTTTTACATATAAATTTGTGCTTTCTTTAGAAATTTATAATCTCATGACGGATTTGGAAATGGTTCATAGATATGCTCCATCCACCCCGACGACATTACCTGCATGGACAACAATGATCTGCGTAAAGGAAAGCTGTCACACCACGAGGTATTTAGCGAAAATGCCATTGGTCTAACTGGTTATTCCCTTTTAGCCATAGCATTTGAGAATATTCATACTCTGTCTTGTAGAATTTTCATAGATTGTACAATGCATATAGCAGAGTTCGTGCATCTTCTTTTCACTTACAAATAGTAGTGATATATTTTACTTAAAAATAAAGTAAAGTATATTGCAAGATGTGGCCATGTGGGTAAGACTACATACAATAGATATTTGTGGTTTGACATTTTCCCAGACTCCGCACATAACAACACTTTAATACACCGGCCTGTCATCATTCTTAATTATAAGGCTTGTGTTTGCTACTACCATTTAGAAAGTATTTTGAAAAAAGGAATAAGTTTGTTTATGAAAAAAAAAGAGCCTTCAGCTAGAAAAACCACATTTCTAGGATGTACATTGGGAAGTTTAGTTCATAGCTGATCCATTTTATAATTATAAGATTCTCTAATTTTGACTTGATATGGAGTTAATTTAAGAAAGCATAATGACTTTTCAATCTTATGGTCTGCTAGGCTAAAGATATGTAGAATGTCCAAAATAAGTTAGAATCTTATTCTTTCTGGGAAATGTAGGTTGTAGCAACCAAATGATGCAAAATCTAAATTTCGAAGAACAGTGGAAAAATCCTTACAAAACTCAGTGGCCTCCTTTCTGTCGATTTTGTAAGAATTTCAAAAGTAAATTATTTAGCGGATCAGCAAAAGAAAAAGAAGTAGAATGTGAATCCACAAATGACTGACAACAAATGTACTGGAAAGTACAGTTGGAAAGGTATGAACATCAAATGATCTACTTCTTAGGACTAACAACTATTTTACATGGTTTCAATTAACCTGTAATGTGATGACTCCATTTTGAGTTTTTGGAATGTTATCCCTGTTATAAGAACTCTGCTTCATTATATTATTTTCACTATTTATATATCAGTGTGTCTACCTGTTCTTGATTATTTGTGGTTATTTTTTGATTCCTTAGTATTGCATGTTGGTATTGCCATGTAACTCTATGGTTCTCTCATGTTTAAGACATTCTTACGTTCAAGCTATGAACTTTACACGTTTTGATGAAAACCCATGTCCCATTTCAAGCGAATTACATGTGAATTTCCCAATTCATGATTTTAGTTATGTAATCATGCAACTCTCCCATGTTTAAGATATTCCCATGTTTATGTTCATGATCCCCATGTGTTTGGAGAATTGCCCCATGTTAAAGTATTAATTCCTACGTGGTTGATAGAATGCCCATGTGAGTTGAATAGGGTAATAATGACATGTTACCATGTGTTCTCATTCATCTACAAGTCCATAACTTCCAAAAGTTTGATAAAATGTCTTAGTGAATAATTATACTGGGGATTTTAATTTTGATTTTGAAATTCAAAGTTGCGGATTTCTAGATGGATCGAACAAATAATTGAAATAAATAATCCAATTTGACATTGGATTCTTCTTTTTCAGTTTAATAGATAGAATTTGAAAAACACTATTGTTTTCACATATTTACTTAGTACTTTTACTTAAAAAAAAAAGCTTTTTACTTACTTTTTAGGATTTCTAGATCAATGAACCAAATATAATTGAAATAATTCAATTTGACATTGATTCTTCTTTTTTAAGTTTAATAGATAGAATCTGGAAAACATTTTGTCTCCACATATTTACTTTCTACTTTTACTTAAAAAAAAACTATTCACTTACTTTTTGCATTACTACTATTTTATTTTCACATGTGTCATGTCTACTTACTTTTTACCTGAAATCTGAATTTGGAGGAAGAGTGAAAAAATCCTTATGAAACTCAGTGGCCTCCCCGTTGACGGTTTTGTAAGAATTTCTAGAGTAATTTCTGAACATTAAGGAATTTGAGATTTTAACTTTGATTTCAAACTTTCCAGACTTCTAGATGAATGAACCAAATAATTAAAATAATCCAATTTGACATTGGATTCCTCGTTTTCAGTTTAATAGATAGAATTTGAAAAACACTATTGTTTCCACATATTTATTTTCTACTTTTACTTTTAAAAAAAGGTTTTTACATTTTAGGATTTCTAGATATACATAGACATTGTTCAACAAACATAAAAATTAAATCTCTTTTTCCACAGAGTGATTCCCAATTAATACAACATGCTGAAATGAGATAGAATCAGAATCTGTTCAGAATTCAAGTGAAAAAAGTAATTTCCCGCACAGATCATACAATCTCTGGGAAAGTCGACATTTTATCCTGTATTGAAAAAGCAAACATCATGCCCTGTCTTCCTACACCATCCACATTCCATATCAAAGAAAGAAGCAAGAAGCAAAAAAAAAGATTTCACTTCTTTTGTTGAACAGGTCGAACAACAAAGTGAACGCCAGAATATGCTCAAGATGAAACAAAAAATGGAGCCATCGACTCCAATGAAAACAAAAAGAAATGTTGCCAACACATTGTTTTTATATTATCTCTTTCAATAGTTATAATATAGCTTCAATAAAATATCTACGGTACTCACCATCATTCTGGAAACCTCGATTATACTTTTATTCTTCTTTCGTTTTCCCCTTTCTTAAACTGCTATTTTGGATTCTCTCCATCTTTAAGAATTTCTATTTTCTAATGGAATAAGATTCAATTCGATTTTTGATTCTTGTGTCTCTAATTAGCTAGAGTTGATTGAGTTTTAAGATCCTTGATTACAAAGACAGATGAGTTACTGCTTGTTTTTGGCCAGTTAATGTGGAAGATGGATATGTTCAACAATTGTAGTTGCACAAATAGCTAAATCACATGTTGATTTTTTAGAAATATTAATAAGCACAAGTGTCTTCTAGATTTTTCAGTAACATTTAACAAATTTGGGATAGATTTTTTTCTGTTTGAGAATTTACTGTTGACATGTTAATAGATTGTTGTTCATATAAGCTTTACAATTGCTGATAACCTTGGCGAGGTTTTTGCAAAACAGGTTCTCTATAATAGTTCATTATGTCATGCTGAATCTGTGATTTTATGATTGATTGTTCTTTCTAATTTTATTTTTTCAATTTGACGTTGGTTTATGTTTCAGATTCAAACAATTTGCTTTGATAATCTTGGTCTTACACTTGCTGCAACCCTAAACATACTGTCTGCTAATAACCCAAGGTTTGTTATTTTTCCAACTTGAATTTCTGAAGTTTAATTCTTTTATTTTGTTTCTTTACTCTTTTAACAACTATATGTAATTTACACCAGTTTGTTTAATTCCATATGCAGCGGTAATAGTATAGTTTAGGACTTTCAAACATGGGTATTATTTAAAAATTATGAGGATGATGTGATCTGTAACTTTAATGATGGAACAATTTTGAAGGTCCTACATTAGTTGTGATATTTTAATTTGTTGAGACAAAGTTCATGTTTTGAATTCTTCCTCTGTACGATTACTCCCCTCAGTCATATCCGCAAAGAATGAGATGTATCTTTTTATTAGTACCCTCTTTACTATGGATATTCTTTGTCGATTTTCCTTTGATTGATTCTATAAGTACTGAAAAAATCATGAAGAAACAACATGTTTCCAGTCAGTAATTTATTTTCAGTAGCATTATTTCTAAAAGAAAGCCACTGTATTTGACATCTGGTATCAATCGAGGAACTCTTCAGGATTAAACTTGAGTTATTCCTATAAGATTAATTTGTGCCTATTTTTAATGTAGGCAGTTAAAAGTGGGAATCCTGACTACACTCACTTTATATCACTTTCGTTGTTGTGACATAGTGAAATGGTCAAGAAGCTCAACACCTTTCAGAAGTCTTTTCTTCGAACTACTAAAGTTAATCAAGATGAAGATTCTCATCTCTGCATTTCCTTCTTATGTTTATAATAATTTCTATCTTTAACTTTCAACCTAGCACGGGGCTCATTGTTTCCTTCATTATGTCATAATCTCTAACAAAATTGACGAATATTTAGCCACTCTTAATAGATTTGGGAATCGAGAAGTCCGTGTTTATTAATCCAAAAATATTTCACTTGACTGTGCTCATGCTAAAACTTTCGAATAATAATCAAATTAAAGCTGCTGCAAAGGTTCTAAAGGTAAAATTTTATACTTAACTAGCTATTTTATTCCTTTTATTATATATTTTTCACTGTCTTAACTTTTCCTAATAAATATTTTTTTCTGTTGTCGGATTTGGAGGGATTAATCCCGAGGCGAATTATTGGAAACAACATGGCAAATGCTTCGAGATACATGTTGAGGATGTTGAAATAAAGAAGATAACTCCTTTTCCATAAAGTATCTATGCTAGCAACAGAAAATTAAATTAACTATAGCAGAGTTCGCGCATCTTCTTCTCAGTTACAAATAATAGTGATATATTTTACTTAAAAATAAAGTATATTGCAAGATGTGGCCATGTGGGCAAGACTACATATAATAGATATTTGTGGTTTGACATTTTCCCAGACTCCGCACATAACAACACTTTAATACACCGACCTTTCATCATTCTTAATTATAAGGATTGTGTTTGCTACTACCATTTAGAAAGTATTTTGAAAAAAGTAACAAGATTTTATTATGAAAAAATAAAGAGTCTTCAGCTAGAAAAACCACATTTCTAGGATGTACATTGGGAAGTTTAGTTCATAGCTAATCCATTTTATACTTATAAGATTCTCTAATTTTGACTTGATATGGAGTTAATTTAAGAAAGCATAATGACTTTTCAATCTTATGGTCTGCTAGGCTAAAGATATGTAGAATGTCTAAAATAAGTTAGAATCTTATTCTTTCTGGGAAATGTAGGTTGCAGCAACAAAAGGATGCAAAATCTGAATTTCGAAGAACAGTGGAAAAATCCTTACAAAACTCAGTGGCCTCCCGTTGTCGGTTTTGTAAGAATTTCAAAAGTAAATTATTTAGCGGATCAGCAAAAGAAAAAGAAGTAGAATGTGAATCCGCAAATGACTGGCAACAAATGTACTTGGAAGCATAGTTGCAAAGGTACAAACATCAAATGATCTACTTCTTAGGGCTAACAACTATTTTATATGGTTTCAATTAACCTGTAATGTGATGACTCCATTTTGAATTTTTGGAATGTTATCCTTGTTATAAGAACTCTACTTCATTATATTGTTTTCCCTATTCATATATCAGTGTGTCTAGCCGTTCTTGATTATTTGTGGTTATTTTTTGATTCCTCGGTGTTGCATATTGGTATTGCCATATATCTCTATGATTCCCTCGTGTTTAAGACATTCTTACGTTCAAGCTATAAACTTTATATGTTTTGATGAAAACCCACGTCCTATTTCAAGCAAATTACATGTGAATTTTCCCAATTCATGATTTTAGTTATGTAATCATCCAACTCTCCCATGTTTAAGATATTCCCACGTTTAAGTTCATGATCCCCATATGTTTGGAGAATTGCCCCATATTAAATTATTAATCCCTACGTGGTTGATAGAATGCCCGTATGAGTTGAATAGGGTAATAATGACATATTACCACGTGTTCTCATTCATCTACAAATCCATAACCTCTAAAAGTTTGATAAAATGTCTTAGTGAATAATTATGCTGGGGATTTTAATTTTGATTTTGAAATTCAAAGTTGCGGATTTCTAGATGGATGGAACAAATAATTGAAATAAATAATCCAATTTGACATTGGATTCTTCTTTTCCAGTTTAATAGATAGAATTTGAAAAACACTATTGTTTTCACATATTTACTTAGAACTTTTACTTAAAAACAACTTTTTACTTACTTTTTAGGATTTCTAGATCGATGAACCAAATATAATTGAAATAATTCAATTTGACATTGATTCTTCTTTTTTCAGTTTAATAGATAGAATCTTGAAAACATTATTGTCTCCACATATTTACTTTCTACTTTTACTTTAAGAAAAAACTATTCACGTACTTTTTGTTTTACTATTATTTTATTTTCACATATTTACTTTTCCACCATTTTATTCTCTATTTTTTCATTCACACTTCTTTCATATACTATGAACCCAACAATCCCACACATGAATAGGGAATGACTATTTTTCATAAAATTTTTACGGACAAGTATGTGATCATCAAGAAAAAACTGATTGCATCTGGATAAGTGGGTTTCCCTTTGAACTTTTTGTAGTGAACATGCATCGGATGCACTCAGTCAATCAGTAGACTTGATATCTTTGAACCATCGAGCTTTAATGTACACCTAGACAATACATGTCACACAACCAGCTTTTTAACGTTTATGGTTCTCATGGTTTTGCTCTTTTCAGCCATGAACACGTTCCGGTTTCATAAGAGCTTAGAGAATAGGCCTTTACTAGCATTCTCTTTGAAGCGGCTTCCACTTCACCCTCACATAGGTGATTTCTAAATGTTCAATCCTGTAGATTAAACTATTTGGTCAAATCTGCCAAATTTAGATAATCACTAAAAGACTTTTCACCTTAAGTCTTATCCTAGTTTACTATACATTGTCTACATCATTAGAATGGGTTGGCTAATTGACAATGTTGAACCTGTCAGACACAACTTTGTTTGATCTCCTTGAACCTAGATCTTGGGATCTCTAGTCTGCTAGGTAGAGTTACCGCCATGCTGACTCGTCCTAGGCCTTAAACTCATTCCCTTGGATGTTCTTTCCACTCCTTCTCTAGATAGACCTTTTGTAAGTGGATCCGACACATTATCCTTTGAATTTACATAGTCAATAGTGATAATTTCACTAGAGAGAAGTTCCCTAATGATATTATGTCTTCGTCGTATGTGATGAGATTTACCATTGTACATCATGCTCCCTGCCTTACCTATTGTCGCTTGGCTATCACAGTGTATTCATACTGTTGCCACTGGCTTGGGCCAATACGGAATATCTTCCAAGAAATTTCAAAGCCATTCTGCTTCTTCATCGCTTTATCTAATGCGATAAATTCAGATTCCATTGTAGAGCGAGAGATACAAGTCTGTTTGGATGATTTCCAAGAAACTGCTCCTCCACCGATAGTAAATACATATCCACTTGTGGATTTTACTTCGTTCAATTCGGTGATCCAATTTGCATCACTATATCCTTCAAGTACCGCAGGATATTTATTATAATTCAAAGCATAGTTTTGAGTGTATTTAAGATACCCTAAAACTCTTTTCATTGCCATCCAATGAGTTTTGTTGAGATTACTCATGTACCGACTCAATTTAATAATTGCACATGCTATGTCTGGTCGTGTACAGTTCATTATATATATTAAACATCCCAATACTCTTGCGTACTTCAATTGCAAGTTACTTTCACCTTTATTCTTTCGAAGTGCAAAGCTCACATCTAATGGAGTCTTGGCAATACCGAATTCCATATACTTAAACTTATCAAGTACCTTTTCGATATAATGAGACTGTGATAATGCCAACCCTTGTGGAGTTCGATGGATTCTTATACCTAAGATTACATCTGCAACTCCAAGGTCTTTCATATCAAACTTGCTCTCGAGCATTCGTTTTGCTACATTTATGTCAGAAATATCTCTGCTGATGATCAACATATCATCCACATATAAATAAACAATGACTTGGTAATTTGGTGTGTCTTTAATAGATACCCATTTGTCATATTCATTTATCTTGAATTTGTTTGCCAACATAGTTTGGTCAAACTTTGCATGCCATTGCTTAGGTGCTTGTTTTAGTCCATAAAGTGACTTAACAAGTTTACACACCTTATTTTATTTTCCTGGAACCACAAAACCCTCAGGTTGTTCTATGTATATTTCTTTCTTCAAATCTCCATTTAGGAATGCAGTCGTCACATCCATTTGATAGATTTGAAGATCATATACCGCCGCCAAGGTAATTAACATTCGAGTCGAGGTTATCCTTGTTACTGGCGAGTATGTATCAAAGTAATCAAGACTTTCTTTCTGTTTGAAGCCTTATACTACAAGTCTTGCCTTGTATTTGTCAATAGTACCATCCGTCTTTATTCTCCTTTTGAAGATCCATTTAGAACCTAACGATTTATTTTCGGGAGGAAGGTCAACCAATTCCTATGTATGGTTGTTTAAGATTGAATCTATTTCACTATTGACTGCCTCTTTCCAAAAGTATGAGTCTGAAGATGACATCGCTTCTTTAAATGTTTGAAGCTCATTTTCCAAGAGAAATGTTACAAAATCCGATCCAAACGAAGTTGACGTTCTTTGGCGTGTACTACGTCTTGGATTTTCTTCATTATGTACATTCTTAATTGGTTCATCTCGAGGTCGTTTAGATCCTCCACTAGACTGTTCATGTCTAATTTTACACGAGTAAATATTTTCAAAGAATTCAACATTGTCTGATTCAATTACCATTTTTTCATTAATATCCGGATGTTCGGATTTATGAACCAAAAATCGACATGGTCCTATCTTAACCCTTTTAGGTATAGGAACTTGAACCTTCGCTAGACACCCCCACACTTTGAAATATTTCAAGTTGGATTTCCTTTCTTTCCATTTTTTGTAAGAAATTGATTGTGTCTTACTATGGGGAACTCTGTTGAGGATACGATTGGTCGTAAGGATAGCCTTCCCCCATAAGTTTTATGGTAAACCAAAACTTATAAGTAAGGCATTTATCATTTCCTTCAAAGTTCAGTTTTTTCTTTCCACAATTCCATTAGATTGAGGTGAATATGGGCCGTAGTTTGATGGATTATTCCATTCTCTACACATATTTTTACAAGGGGAGATTTATACCCTATCACTTCTTATCATTTTGATCTTTTTGTCTAACTGATTTTCAACTTCAATTTTATATTGCCTAAACACATCTATTGCTTCATCCTTACTATTTACCAAGTAGACATAACAATATCTAGTACAATCGTCAATAAAAGTTATGAAATACTTTTTTCCACCATGTGATGGTGTTGACTTCATATCACAAATGTCAGTGTGTATTAAGTCTAAGGGATTAAAATTCCTTTCAATGGACTTATAAGGATGCTTCGCATACTTCGATTCCACACACATTTGACACTTTGATTTATTGCACTCAAAGTTTGGCAAAACTTCTAAGTTAATTAGTTATTGTAACGTTTTGTAATTAACATAGCCTAAACATTCATGCCATAAATCATAAGACTCAAGCAAATAAGAAGAATTCGAAGTTTTATTTATTTCAACAGTCATTACATTCATCTTATAAAGGCCTTCGGTCAGATAGCCTTTTCCTACATACAGTTCTCCTTTGCAAATTATAATTTTTCCAGAAATGGTTACACATTTGAATCCGTTCTTATCTAGGAGTGAAATAAAAATTAAGTTCCTACATAACTCCGAAATAGATAACACATTGTTCAGTGTCAAGACCTTGCCGGAAGTCATCTTTAAGCAAATTTTTCCTGTTCCCTCCACCTTAGCAATAACGGAGTTAGCCATGTAGATCATTTCTTCTGCTTGAGCCAGAGCAAATGACAAAAACAACTCCTTGTTGGTACATACATGGCGGGTGGCACAAGAATCCATCCACCATTCGCGAGGATTCCCCGTCAAGTTGCATTCTGAGAACATAGCACACATATCATCGCATTTTTTGTTGGATTCAATCATATTTGCTTGATCCTTCTTCTTGCCTTTCTTTGGGGTACGAAAATCTGTGGACTTGTGGCCAATCTTGCCACAGTTGAAGCATTTTCCCTTGAACTTTTTCTTGGGTTGATTGCTTTCTTGTTCAACTTTCTTCCCTTTTTTGGTCATCTTCTACAATATGTGCTCCATTAATTGTAGAATTTCCCTCTGACCTTCTTTTGGCAGCTTTATTATCCTCTTCAATACGAAGTTGGACAATAAGATCTTCAATAGTCATCTCCTTGCATTTATGCGATCGTGAGTATTATGCGGAATTTAAAGAGAGAAATTAAACAAACTTACAAATTTTATTGAAAGCTTATGAAAACATTTGATTACAAGAGAGAGAATAGGCTTAGAGAATTTCTTATGTGAGGAAATTTCTGAATGCCTTCTCTAGAGAATTACAAAGCCTTATATAGGCGAGACTGAGAGGTGAGGTATATCTAAAGTATACAAGTGGACGGCTTAGATGCTGCCGACAATTTTTTATGGGTTCAAAAGTAGACTGCTTTTTAAAGCTGGTCAGATTCCTTTTTGCTTTTGATAAAGCAAAAGTAGATGCTTCTTCTTTTCTGAAAAGCAGGAATGATTTGTCATCTTCAGGAGACAAGGTGGGGTCCCTTGATTCCAATCAAGAATAGTAACTTGCCCTTTCGCAGAGATAATTCCGGTTCTTTGAACCTCTATCTCTTAGAAGGGTTGGTTTCCTATTCATCATAGGGATCTAGGTAGGCCATAGCTATTCCTTTTGGATCTAGCATATCGCTATTATCCTCACTGCTTCCTGTAGATGAAGCTTCTCCGATTAGCTGAAGTAATTTTTCAGCGTCTGTCGAGGTTTCTTGGCTTTCTAGGTCAGCCAAGGCCTTCTTTAATTTTTCTTTTAATGCCTTCTTGCTTGCGGAAGAGCTAGAGGCGGCTGCTGCTGATTTTCCTTTTTCCAGAGTCTTGGAGGCTGTGGTTTTAGGAGTCCAGCCTTTAATTTTTATCTCTTTAGATAAATACTTGATCCTGTGTTGTTCTTCTTTTGAGAAGTTCCAGGAGATAATATATGACACTCTTTTCTTAATAAAAAACTTGCACATTTGAATGTGCTCTGGTAAAGTGGAGCATCCTTCCTTGATCACGAAATCTGGAAGTCGATTGAGAAACTGTTGGGGAAGAACATCTTTAGTTCCTCCATAACAGATCCACCATTCGTAGAACCATCTCGGTATGATGGCATCTATCATGGCAGGGCAGTATTTTACGAACCAAGTATGTCCTGGTCGAACGAATAGAAAATTGAACCATGCCGACTTATAGTCGTACCAATTGTAAGTCTGAGGCCTGTGTGGCATCGATAATGCAATAGGGGTATGCAGATGATCTACAAACCAGTTGAAAGGGGTTAGTACCCGTTTGATTGTAAACTTGGAGTAGCTAATGTGGTCCGGATTACGTTCATCCATTGAATGTTCTACTTCAATAGAGTCAGTATCGACCAAGATAGCTTCGTAAAACCTTCGGGTTTTAAGAGGATCCTCTGTATCCACAAAGTTGTTGTTTGTATACACCGGCTTGATTAGATGGTTGAGTGGGTATCCTTCATAGGCCTTATCTAGGGCAAGGATTGGCATGACGTTAGTAGTAACAAATTTAAATTCTTCCTTGCTGGGAGATGATGGCGTAGCTTTGGCTATACTAGGATTTACTGCTTGAGCGAAGGTCTCTGGGGCCTTCATTGTATAACTCTGTTTGGTCTGAACCGAAGAGGAACTGGCTGATGGTCCTTTATCCAGGGGCAAGTTAGTCTTCAGATCTACCAATTTTGTAGGTATTGGTGGTGAGAGTTTCGGGAACTGTATCTCTGTCAGTGCAGAATATCTGTTTTGGAGCGGAGATTGTACCTCCGTTTTGAGTGTGGGTCTTTGGGGAACTGTTGGCCGCAATGGGTTTGCGGATGCCGAAGGAGAGTCAAATGGTCTTGCCATTTTAGATTGTTCTTGCTTGGGGCTTGTCCCCAGATTGATTGGTCTCATGGCCCTGTAAAAATTCTCTTGTTAGAAAATCGGGAAGGGAGTTATGTTCTCCTTTGATAAATTCAATTTGAAAATCAAAGCTAGATAGGAGAGCTTGCCATCTAGCAAATATCTGTTTTGAAACGAGATTTTTGACATCCTTTTGTAAAATTTCTTTAGCTGATTTGCAATCAACGCGAAGAAGAAATTCCTTATTGATAAGGTCATCTTGAAATTTGGTGATACATAGCACTATAGATAAAACTTCCTTTTTAACTGTGCTATAGTTTTTCTGAGCAGCATTCCAGATGCCGGAGGTAAATCGAACTAATTGTTCGGGAGAGTCATCAGATATCCTTTGCTTAAGAATACCACCATAACCTATGTCAGATGCATCGGTCTCTACAATCATAAATGCTTCAGGATTGGGGATGCCTAAACAGGGAAGATTTTGGACTAAAGATTTAATCTTTATAATAGCATTGGTTTGTTCAGAACTCCATGGAACTGGATTTTTCTTAAGACGTTTATAAAGAGGTTCACAGACCTGCCTAATGTGAGGGATAAAATCGGCAACATAATTTAGGCTTCCTAAAAACCTTTGCAGTTGAGTTTTATCCGTAATCTCATTTGGAAATTTAGATGAGAACTCTATGGCTCTACAAATGGGCTTATGGCTACCCTGATGCAAATCATGTCCTAAAAAACGAATGGAAGTTTGAAACAACTTCATTTTCTTAGCACTGACAACAAGACCATTGAGTTTTACAATCTTAAAGAATGTATTAAGATGTTTAAAATGGGAATCAATGTTCTCAGAGAAAATTAACACATCATCAATATAAACAATTGACATATAAGAATATTCATTGAAAATATTGTTCATGATATTCTGGAATTCAGAGGGAGCATTTTTAAGCCCAAATGGTAAGACATTCCATTCGTAGTGCCCAAAAGGGACGTTGAAGGCAGTCTTGTATTTGTCCTTTTCAGCAATTTGAATTTGCCAGAATCCTGACTTCATATCGAATTTGCTGTAAAGGTTGGCCTTATAGGTTCGCTTAAGGAGATCCCTTTTATTAGGGATTGGGTGCCTGATCCATTTTAGGACCGAATTTAATGGCTTGTAATTAATAACAAGCCGAGGAGTTCCTCGTTCTTTCTCTGCACTATTGTTAACATAAAATGCAGAACAACTCCATGGAGAATTGGAGGGTCTAATGATACCCTTCTGAAGAAGATGGTTAATTTCTGTCTTGCAGATTTCCATCATTTCTTGATTCATTTGGATTGGTCTGGCTTTCGTAGGAATATGTTTTTCGTCGAAGCCAGCAACATAAGGAAGCTCAACGAGATGCTTCTTGTGTTCCCAAAATGCATTAGGCAATTCAGAGCAAATCTCGTTTTCGAACTTCTTTTGGAGAAGGCTTATTCGGTTGACCATCTCCGGGGTTTTTAAAGTTTGCTCAATGTGTTTGAGCTGAACTTCCTGTTTGAGAAAGCAAATGTGAGAAGATAAACGGTTTATTTTAAACACAGTTTCTTCTTTGATTCTTTGTCCGTCGTCTTTAGAAAGGGGACGGAGTAAAGGGAAGAAAAGCTCTGTTCCTAAGAGGACCGAGCGAATACCATCATAGTCGCTCTGGTAAGGGCGAATTTGATTAACAAAAGGTATTCCAAGAATGATATCTTCGGTGATATCTTCAGAAATGACAAAATCGTTAACAAGGCAAATGCCATTGTTACATATATGGGCTTTCTGAAGCTCATAATTAATTGTCATTTCTTCTCCAGTGGCTGAGTATAATCTAGATTTACTCTTCTGGAGGTATTTGGTAGGGATAAGGCCCTTGACAATACAGTTACTGTCAGCGCCAGTGTCAAATAGAGCGACTCTGTTGAGTACAAAGTCTTTGTTAATAACAATTTTTACAACGATATGTTCGCTGTAGGCTTTAATGGCGGAAATGGCCTTTCCTGATGAAGATGGAATTTCAACTCCAGGGAATGGATCTGGTTCTTGTAGATGATCCATAGGAGTAATAGGAAGATATTTGGGAGATTCTGGGGCCTTCTCCGAAGGTAAGGCCGACCGAACAACTTGTTCTGTAAGAACGTTAAGCTCTACATGATCAAGTCTGGTTTTGAGATTTTTGATCTCTCCCTTTAAGTTGGCAATTTCTCCCTTAAGGTCAGAAATGGAAGGTTCTGAGGGGGATGATTGGAATTTAGCCATAACCTTTTGCATATTGAAGGGTTGAACGATAGGCTTGGCTTTTGGGGGACTCTCTTCTTGAGAAAGTAAGCGTTTGAGCTCATGAAGATACTTACTTCGGAGCTCGTCATCAGAAATATGTTCTATAATGTCAAATAGGATTTCCTTGGGTTTTCCAGTTATGACATTAATGGCTTTGGTTGAACAAGTACAGAAAGTGCCAGTGCACTCACATTCTTGTCCGGATTGAGAATCATCAGACTCATAGGCGGCGTTGATATATTCTTCGTCGCTATAGTCTTCGTCTGAAGAAGATTCGGAAGCTGTTGAGGAGTCATCTTCCATTATGGAAAATAATTTCTCTTTTGCTTCGTCCGAAAGATCAAGTTGGTTGATCTTTTTCTTCTTACTGGATTTGCAATCTTTCGACCTATGGCCAGATTTGCCACACGTCCAGCAAGTGTCTTTGGCTTTCTTGGAAAACTTTCTTTTGGTTTTCCTGCTTGGTTTATCGGAATCTTTCTTGTAATTCCGTTTAGAAAAAGGTTTTTTGAAAGGCTTCCTTTTCTTTCCTTTCTTTTGTGAGGCAAGGTCAGTGAAACCATAATCACTGCAGAAGGTTCCTAGACCATATTTACCCTTATGCTTAAGTTGTTGTTTAAGCTTAAGGTCAGTACATAGGTCTATCCCAGTGGAGGTAATAAAGCTCACTATGTCACCGTAAGTAAGCCTGTCGTAAGGAATTTGACCATCGAATCTGGTCTTGATGGTTGTTCTGACTTTGTCAGCGAACAGAGGAGGAAGACCGCTGATAAATCGTTCTTTCCAGAAGTCATTATTGCAGTCAGGCCTGATCAGGACTTTGACCAGGAAGGTATCTTTGTACCACCTAAAATCTGCTAGATTTTTACAGCGAAGATTGTTCAAGATTTCTAGACTTTTATCTTGGAAGAGTTTGGGTTCTCCCACGAAGTGTCTAGCTATATGATAGAGAAGGGTAGCGCAAGCATCTTCTTGTGCTTCCTGCACCGTGGTTTCTCTACCGTCTTCAACTTTTACCATTTGTACGGTAGTTGTAGCATTGTATATGAGGTCTTTTTCCCCCTCGGAGACGTAGTTGTCCCACCAATGCTTAATCATGCCGGTAAAACCCGAGACTATCATGGTGGCAGCTCCTTTGTCAGAGGAACCTTTAATTTTGTAGGCGGTAATCGATACAGCCATTTCATGGAGCTTATTGTAGATCTGGTGTTCTGCCAGACCGTCAATATTCCATTCATTAATACCCCTTCCATCGTGATTGCAGGTAGAGAGGTAAGGATGTTCCTCATATTGAACATCAGGAGGAGAGGGTTTTTTGTAATAGTTCTTTTTGAGACTATATCTCTCGTTTGTAAGTTTGGAGAGAGAGTTCTTTTGAGAACTGGATTCTCCTTGTTGGGATATTTTAAACTTAGCAAGTTTAGAATTGATTTTTTCCAAAATCTGTTCTGAGATTTTGAAATCGTCATCGAGGTCAGGAAATTTTTCCTTTTGGAATTCGGGAATCTTGAAGATAGGGTTAGAGATAGGTTTTGAGCTGGGAGTGCTCTTGACAGGTATGGGAGTCAGAAGAGTAGTTCCCTTCGTATCTTCAATTTGCTGAGATATGGTATGGAGAACTTGGTTAGTATAATTGTTCTGTTCAATTATTCTATCAAGGTCTTTGCACTGAGGAGTCATAGATCCCCTGTCAGATTTAGTCTTGAAAGGCGAAGCCTTGATGACTTCATTGGAATAAGGAATATTTAGGCCTTCAAGAGGAGGGGTTGTAGACTCAATAACCGTGTTTCGTTGGGTATACTAACTTATGAGAAAAAGAAAAAAATGTATATCTATGATACCTATGAACAGTGTAGATCTTCACTCTTAGTGATAAACTAATGACTCTCGATGATCTTATCAAGAAGAATAAGACTGCCGCCGGAGGTAAACCTCGTGGCCGAGGTCGCGGCGCCGCAACCTCCAATGGTGTCCCTTCTCACTATTTCCTAATCATTCCGCTAACTGAGCTGCACCTTATTCAACCACCAAGGTCACACCTTTTCTTTGTTTAAATTGAAAAAATGGAATTTTTTTTTCAGTTCTCTATGTGTGGATAAAATTTTTGTATCTGATCCAAGTTAATGATGGCGGTTCAGGCTCCTGAAGCGGCGTGGAATCATAATATGTTCGCGGCTGATTAAGCGATCCCCTTTGGATAAGGTGGTGGTCGGGCTTTGTCTTTTATAGAGGCTAGGACAAAGCTCTACATCTCCAATCTTAATTACGACATCTCCAATGAGGATATTGATAACGCTCAATCTACAGCTCACGTGGGAGTGTAAAGCGGTCGTTAGCAAATATAGAACCCAACCTGGGTTGGGTGTCGATCCCACAGGGAATAGCTTGACCAACAAGTAAGCAAAATTACTAAACTTTTGGTGCAAGTCTCGTAAATGGGGGGATTGTAATGTGTAACCAAAGTAATGAAATGAAAACTGAAAATAGCAAAGTAAAAAGAGAGTAGTTCGTAGGTTGTGAACAATGAGAATTGAGGCGTTGGGGTTATGTCCACCTTCTGAGGTATACGTCTCTATTGGTTATGGGTGTGTAGAGTCTTGACATGCAATTGCTTATAGAGAATTGTAGTCGATGGTAAATCCAAGCGTCTCTCGACCTGAACAAGGACTATTTCACTTTAACTCTCTCGAGCTTAAAGCGTGTCTAACGGTACGAATTCTCCAAGAGGTTAGTCCAGTTACGGCACTAGCTTTTTAATAGGAAAGGGTGTCCTACTACCTTGACATTATCTCTTTTCCAGACAAATAACCTTTCTCTCGAACAAGTTAAATGTTAGACTGGCGTTATTCTATGCGTCTGCAACCACAAGAATTTGTATTAAGATGAAGAGAATAATGATATAAGCAATATACGTGTCTCGAACTCACAAACTCACAGCAATAGATAGTATCTCATTCGGCTTCCATAACCCCAACAGAGAATTTTAGTTACCCATGAATGCGAAGGAGATCACGATTTGCATTGTTATTGTTGAGTAATGGCGTGTGGATTAGGTGATAGGAGTGTGGCGTGATTCCTTGGCTTGGTAACGATTCTCTTGTTGTGGAATTTAAGAATAGAAGAAGAATAGAATTAATGGAAAGATTAGAAGAGTTGTAATTGAGAAGTAGAATGTGTCTCTTCGCTAAGGGAGGAGTTGCCTCTCCACTAAGGGAGGACTTAATTAAAATCTCTAGCATGATAGGGTATTTATAATACTCCTATCCTACTCCTACTATGCTAATGAAATAAATAACCAAATCCTACTAAACTAAGGAAATACTTAACCCATTTGTACTAGGTTAATGTAACATTCTCCTAATCCAAATAAACTAATGAAATACATAACCCAATTGTACTAGGTTAATGTATCATTGTCAAAATCCAGCTTTGTGTCTGTAAGTCCCCAAAGTCTTCTGAAATGCTGTTTTAGCCCGGGACAGATTTTCCATGCAGCAGTTTTGTCCAGGTCCCCAGAGTCTTCAGAAATACTGTTTTAGCCCGGGACAGATTTTCCATGCAGCAGTTTTGGTCCTTTAGGCGTCCCACTTCCTTCTCCTTCGTTCGTGAGCTTTCTTTTGCGTCAAGTAAGCCATAAAATGCTGTATTTTGCATCATTTATACCTGAAACTTTACTAATCATGTTTGTTAGCTCATTTATAGGAAAAAGGACTAAAAGTGCATGAAATATATAATTTGTTCTCAAAACTAGGCTAAAATATGGGCAAAATATATTGATATAGGCGCGTAATTTCGCCTATCATCAACACCCCACACTTGAAGCTTTGTTCGTCCTCGAACAAAATATCATGTCCTTCTAAACATCAACTTAGGGTTTTTACAGCAACAACACAAAACATTCTTCAAGACAAGCACAACAATTATCAACAAACAGTAGCTTTCCGATTATAAGTAGAAACAGTTTAACCTCTAGCATAGACTAGTGATGGTGATCAACTCGCATGCAAACGTTAAGGTACAAGGAATCATATATAACTACCCAAAACTCATCAACCATGTGTGTCTCACAATATATTACCCATAATCACTCACAAGTATAGCATATTTTTCAAACATGGGTATCAACAATATCCTTGCTCTCGCTCTCACAACGAATTCATATGTAGCAACTGATGACCATAGGCTTGCCCTTAATGTAGTACTCCACTAAATGTCGGAATGTTAAGATTAGGATCAAGTAGGTCTTTTGATGGTTGTAATGTAGGCTAAGGGACGGGTAGGATCAACTATTTTGGCCAGAAATAGTGACTAAGTTCCTAAGCACTTTAATACATCACATTGTATCATTGACACTTTTTTCTTTCAACCTTTCTTCTTTCCTTTATTCTACCACCCTTGTTCTCCTCTTTTTGTTTTTCAATTCTAAGAACAACTCACTTTTCAGCTTTCCTTTCCTTTTTCTTTTCACAACATACATCTTATGATAGCACTTTCTTTTTCATAACATATTCAAGCACCATTACAATTTAAAGCATCATACTCACCCAATTTCCTCTTATGTTGTCACATGACTTTTTCACTTTAAAGCACTTAGGAATTTGGATCAAATTACGGTCTTGAAAGAAATGGATTAGGCTTACATGCAAGGTTGTCAAAGAAATAGGCTAAAGGCTCAAAAGGGTTTAACTAGGATGATGTCCATGGGTAGGTAAAACTGAAGGTAAACAAATATAGGTTGCCAAAGAAATACCTAAATCATATCCTAAACTTACATTCCTTATTTTCGCTTTGCATACATACCAGGCAAGTTCTAGCATCAGCCACAAACATAGAATATACTATTATCTCACACACACAAGGCACATGGTCGACTTGCTTGGAAGTAATATAGACTCTCGACCCAACAATTGAAGGAATTGAATCTCACAATATCACATAATGAGTCACAACTAGAGCCTAAATGTCTCAATAGTCACAATTGTAGCACATACTCTTGTTATAATCTCATGCTGCCTATCAAAATAATTTCATGCGAAGCTAGAAAAAATTTTACTACTAAAAAAACAAAACGAAACAAAAATGAAACAAAAGAAAATAAACATAGATGCGAATAGAGAAGTATACGAAACAAAAATGAAACAAAAGAAAATAAACATAGATGCGAATAGAGAAGTATAGCATGCAATACCACCACCCCACACTTAGTCGGGACACTGTCCTCAGTGGAAAATAAATACGAGGAACCTGGTTGGTCGGACTTATCCTCTATGTCTGGGGTCATACCCCTTGCATTGGAATCATCATCAGAGTCGTCATCCTCAGAAGTTCCTCATAAGTATCCCACTTAATTCCAAGCGTGAGTCGGGGTATTTGCTGCGAGGAGGGTTCTCCTTGGTCCTTGCGGCCTTTGCTTCTTGCTCTTTTGGGAAGTGGTAGCCTTTTCTTTGCCTTGTCTTGCTTTGGGTGCCATTGTACCTGAGACTAGAAATAGTGTTAATGGTAGCACAATCTCAATGGTTACAATCTATACACAAGCAGTAGGGGTACCACCCCACACTTAGTTTTGTTAACACAAATCAGTGAAGTGAAAGAGGTCGAGTACTCAGATTTCGTCGACATACGTTTTAAGATTGTATTCCGACAAGAAAATCAGCAATGCATCACTTACTTGCAGCCATTGGACTACTTTCATGGAAGATATAGCAAAACTACTACATAGGGGTTACCACATGGAATAGTTATTCTTACAACAATCACACCCTCTTATGTCGGTAGGCACTATAAGTCTTATCCCGATGAACGGGATAGCCTAACATGTAAGTATCCAAGTAGCAATCTTAAACAATGTTCAAGATTATAGCAATCCTGCAAATAGTATATCAATGCTATTAAAACCAAATTCAAGTCGGAAACAAGTCAAGATTATCGTATACGTTCACTCACATGATTTTGCATCAATAATCCAAACACATGAACATCACCAATAATCTTTCAAGATGTAGCAATTCATGATAGACATAGCAACGTAGTACTTACAAGAAATAGATGAAGAATAAGAGAGTACTTACTTGCTTGAAGCTTGTGGAGATGGTGTTGTGAATTGGAAAAGCAAAAGAAGAAAATTTTGAGATGATTTGGAGAGGGAATGCGGTGCCTTTAGGGTATTTTCTAGTGTGGTTGTGTTATAAAACTAAGTCCCCTTTATATAGGAAGAGAATGGGTCGGGTTATGAACCATTTACAATCGGATTTGGGGACAAGAACACCACATATGCGGCGCATATCACTCGGCATATCAATGACATATGCGGCGCATTGTCTATGGCATAATGGGGCATATGCGCCGCATAGTCTATGGCATTTGTAGACATATGCGCCGCATAGTCTATGGAACATGAGATACTGAGACCAAATGCCATAGCATAGGCGGCGCATAGTCAAAAGCATACCTAGGAATAGGCAGCGCATAGTGTATAGCACACTAGATTCCGAGTCCTTAGGCTATAGAATAGGTTGTGCATCGTTCGTGGCCTATTTTTACCAAGGCCTAGCCTTCCTCGAAGCCTATTTTGACGTGAGAAAGGCCCAATCCATAGCCTTATGCATCACCATTCCTAACTTACCGATTTTACCATACAATGCGTCCAAATCGTCGATTGAGATCAATCTCCTCGTCGTATACTTCTTGCACCTATTTTTGCTCAAAACCAAATGAAAACGATTAGTACGATGGGTTGCCTCCCACCAAGAGCCTTAGTTTTGGTCGTGGCACGACTCTTATTTTTGGATTTTCATTAAAAACAAAACAAGTACTAGAATGAAAGAAAACGAAAAACGAAAAATAATAAAACGATAAAACGATAAAACAATGGGTTGCCTCCCATCTAGTGCCTTATTTATTGTCGTGGCTCGACATAGTTACCTCGAGTACTCAGACTTCATCGAGGTAAGTGATGGATCGTTTTCTGAAAGGATTTAGACGACAATGAGGCTTACCTGTGGGCATGCGATTTTTTTCTAGATGGCTCCTACGTTTCTCCGAAGAGTCACCAATTATATCATCAATAGTCCAACCCATAGCTCTCTTGTATCTCCTCAGAGAAGAGATGAGAGCTTCTACGTGCTGTTCACTTAAATCATCGACTCTCTCCGAAAGTATATTTCTACTTTCCAAGAACACATACCTTAGATAATCGGGAAGCTCTTGCGATTCTAGCATTGGTGGCTCGTCAAAGGGAGTATTCGCTGTTGGTTGATTCTTGAGTTCACAATCCGGTTTATTAGGAGTATAAGACTCTATTTCTATTAGAGCACTCATAAGTTCTTCATAACCTTCATTGTCTTCATGCTCAACTTTCAGTGGCACAGCAGACAATGGCTTAACAGTAGGTTGTTTCTCTATAGATAATGCTTTAGTATCCTCATAATGAACATCAGCTACAGATGACTCATTCATATCACTGGGCTGCTTCATTGTTTCGCATATATCAAACCGTACCACTTCGTCAACCACTTGCTTGCCTTTTGCTGAAGTTTTCAGCACCTTACCACTTCTGGTAGTGATGGCCATGAATGATCCATCATTCTTTGGGTTTTGCACAGTATCGCTTGGTAAGGTGCCAGCCTTTCTTTGATTGAATGCTGCTGAAAGTTGGCTCAATTGCTGCTCTATTTGTCTGATAGAAGTGGAATGAGAATCAACTAGTTGCTTCATGAAGGACAAATCATCAATCACCTCCTTAACTCCTGCGCTCGTTGCTTCCACTCCTTTCAATAACTTAGCCATCATGTCTTCCATACTCCCAGAATTAGATGTGGTGGTATCACGTCTACCAGGGGGAACGTACAAACCACTCTTTTCATTATTTTTCTTCCAACTACCTTGGTCTTTGCTTCCAGATTTATCATAATAGTTCCGACCTTGGTTTCCTTGGGTATTCCCTCGGAAACCCCCCTGATTGTTCAAGTAGTTGGCCTCATCTTCCGAATCAGATTCGTCTCTTCCTTTTGACGCAATAGCTTTCACTTTTTCGGTCTTCCCTGATAATAAGTGCTTTGTCAGAAGATCCAATTGTGTTTTCATGTGCGCCATGTCTTGCTCACATTCTTTTTCTCTTCTTCTTTGTTCAGCAGTCATGCCAATAGATAAAGTGAGGCTTGCTATCTCAGAATCCCTGGTATGCCAAGATCTACTTTGCTTCGTCATCCGATCTAGCATATTGCTTGCCTGCACAAAGGTGAGGTCCATAAATGATCCACCTGCTGCATTATCAACCACTGGCTTAGTCACCGAATTCAACGCTCTGTATAATATCTCCATCAAGTGGACATTGGTCATATGATGGTTTGGGCATCGCATTAGCTTCATCTTGAACCTCTCCCATGTTTCGTGGAGAGCTTCAGTTGGAAGCTGTCGAAAATTGGTAATCTCATCTCTCAACTGTGCTCTTTTGGATGGCGGAAAGAATCTTTCTAGGAAAGCGTCTTTCAATTGCCTCCAATTAGTAATAGAATCAGGAGTCAGCCCATTCAACCATAGAGTTGCCTCCCCAGACAGAGACAATGGAAATAGACGTAATCGAATTGCATTCTGACCAACACCAGGATTGTCAAACGACTTGCATGTAGAAATAAAGTTGATGAGATGCATATTCGGATCATCGCCTGCTAGTCCACCAAATAATCCCTTGAGTTGCAAAAGCTGAATCATGGTGCTAGTGATGTTGAACTTTGCTCTGGGCGCTAATGGTGGAATAATAATGGCTCCTGTGGCACCAGCTCCATCAAGATCATCATCATCATCATCAAACGGTATGTGCACAGCTCGGCGTTCGGGCCTAAATCGCGCTTGACGATCTCTCCTTTGCATGGGTGCCGCCATTTCAGCAGTATGCCGTGGGTTTAGTAGCTCTTCATCGCCCAGATCCTCATCGTCAGGATTTGTTGCTCGCCTACGGTTATCAATATTCTGTTGATGCACTTGAGCAGCCATCCTTTCAATTTCACATTGTTCCTCCATTGATGCACTAAATAATCCTAAAAAAAAAACAAAAACAACAACTAAAAGTAAAAGTACGAGAATCTTTGACCAAAGGGTCTAGTAATTATTACGAACTTGATTGACACTCGTATTCCCCGGCAACGGCGCCAATTTTTGATAACGCTCAATCTACAACTCACGTGGGAGTGTAAAGCGGTCGTTAGCAAATATAGAACCCAACCTGGGTTGGGTGTCGATCCCACAGGGAATAGCTTGGCCAACAAGTAAGCAAAATTACTAAACTTTTGGTGCAAGTCTCGTAAATGGGGGGATTGTAATGTGTAACCAAAGTAATGAAATAAAAACTGAAAATAACAAAGTAAAAAGAGAGTAGTTCGTAGGTTGTGAACAATGAGAATTGAGGCGTTGGGGTTATGTCCACCTTCTGAGGTATACGTCTCTATTGGTTATGGGTGTGTAGAGTCTTGACATGCAATTGCTTATAGAGAATTGTAGTCGATGGTAAATCCAAGCGTCTCTCGACCTGAACAAGGACTATTTCACTTTAACTCTCTCGAGCTTAAAGCGTGTCTAACGGTACGAATTCTCCAAGAGGTTAGTCCAGTTACGGCACTAGCTTTTTAATAGGAAAGGGTGTCCTACTACCTTGACATTATCTCTTTTCTAGACAAATAACCTTTCTCTCGAACAAGTTAAATGTTAGACTGGCGTTATTCTATGCGTCTGCAGCCACAAGAATTTGTATTAAGATGAAGAGAATAATGATATAAGCAATATACGTGTCTCGAACTCACAAACTCACAGTAATAGATAGTATCTCATTCGGCTTCCATAACCCCAACAGAGAAGTTTAGTTACCCATGAATGCGAAGGAGATCACGATTTGCATTGTTATTGTTGAGTAATGGCGTGTGGATTAGGTGATAGGAGTGTGGCGTGATTCCTTGGCTTGGTAACGATTCTCTTGTTGTGGAATTTAAGAATAGAAGAAGAATAGAATTAATGGAAAGATTAGAAGAGTTGTAATTGAGAAGTAGAATGTGTCTCTTCGCTAAGGGAGGAGTTGCCTCTCCACTAAGGGAGGACTTAATTAAAATCTCTAGCATGATAGGGTATTTATAATACTCCTATCCTACTCCTACTATGCTAATGAAATAAATAACCAAATCCTACTAAACTAAGGAAATACTTAACCCATTTGTACTAGGTTAATGTAACATTCTCCTAATCCAAATAAACTAATGAAATACATAACCCAATTGTACTAGGTTAATGTATCATTGTCAAAATCCAGCTTTGTGTCTGTAAGTCCCCAAAGTCTTCTGAAATGCTGTTTTAGCCCGGGACAGATTTTCCATGCAGCAGTTTTGTCCAGGTCCCCAGAGTCTTCAGAAATACTGTTTTAGCCCGGGACAGATTTTCCATGCAGCAGTTTTGGTCCTTTAGGCGTCCCACTTCCTTCTCCTTCGTTCGTGAGCTTTCTTTTGCGTCAAGTAAGCCATAAAATGCTGTATTTTGCATCATTTATACCTGAAACTTTACTAATCATGTTTGTTAGCTCATTTATAGGAAAAAGGACTAAAAGTGCATGAAATATATAATTTGTTCTCAAAACTAGGCTAAAATATGGGCAAAATATATTGATATAGGCGCGTAATTTTGCCTATCATCAGATATCAAGGTACTCCCTCTGTTCACTTTTACTTTTCCAATATTCCAAGAATAGATTCTTTATTTTTACTTGTCACTTTAATCGTATCAAGAAAAGACAATTATATTTTTCTTGTTTTACCCTCAACATTAATTAATTATTTCCCAAGACCTAAGACGATAAAGCAATTAATATGGATGTTACTGGTATAATACTCATATTAATCGTTGCTTCGTAAGAGGCGTACAAAGTCTAAGGTGGAAAAGTAAAAGTAAGAGAAGTAGTAGCTTTTTCCCCCTATTTGGTAACTGTGGTTATGTTATTTGCTGGGAGATTTTATGGATGAGTGAGATTTTGGTAACCTATAATTGTCTTCTTTGGTATTGGAATCTAAGAATAGAGAGTTTAGTTTGGGATTGAACGTACGCTTTAATTTGAAAGTACTGTGTTTTTCTTTTCTTTTGCTTCCGTAGTCTCTTTTGGTTACACTATTACAATTTGTTCTCAATGTCTTGACCTTTTGTTTGCACCAGTTATATTCATTGTTTAAATGCAATGGTTCTCATAGTTAATCCGAGTGAGGAGATACAACAACATCAACATTCCCATTGTAGTGTCCCACGAAGGGAAGTCAGGGAAGGATAGTGTAGTGTGTATGCAGACCTTATCTCAAACTCAGACATAGAGAGGCTATTTCCTATAGATCCTCAGCTCAAGCAAGACAGTCCAAAGAAGTCTTGAAAAATAACTAGTGGAATTACAAGAAATAACAGACCATAACAGATAGTAACAGAACAAAAAATTACAACAAAGCATTGCACTAATCAAGGTACAAGAAACCAAAGATACTAATAGGAACCGAAGGGAAAGAAACTACTCTGACTACTAATACGATAAAAAAGGAGCTGTGAAAGAAACTAATTGAGTTTTTGTAGCTGATATCATGTTATCTCCCTTTTTCTGCCTATAAGGAAGCTTGTCTTTCTAGGAGTTTGTAGTATGTACTTGCATTGGTGTATGAAAAAGATGTATTGTTATTTTTTAATGTAGTGTGTGTAATGTCTTTTGAAAGTTTATTCATTTGCCACCAACTGTATGTTTATGTATTGAATTGCAGGAGCTCTTTTCAGAAATTGGTGACCTGAAATGCTATACTATTCATTATGATAGGAGCAGGAGATCAAAGGTATTTTGTTGACCTAGACTATGCACTCTAAAGGAAAATAATGTTGCTTGGCTGAGATTAGTGGAACAGCTTCTTCAGGAAATAGCAGAAGTGGTTTTATCACGTAGACAAGATCCAATAACTTGTGTTAAAAGGTTCAATAATGTTCAGCTTGATGGGAAGCCAATGAAGATTGAAATTGTTGGAACCAACATTGTCACTCCTGCTCCTTTTCCCAATGGTGCTTTTAGTTTTGAAGATACTAATGGAGTTCCTAGAAGGTATGTACCTGGTTATTCACCACAATATTGTTAAATTGGTTCATCATTTTGTTCAAAATGTTCTACTTAGCTATTTGATGATAAATGAAAAATAAGTTTTTGATGAAATTGAGACATGTAGCTAAGTGCTAAGTGCTAACTGTTTTTATATGCTTTTTTATGAGTTTTATTCTATATAACAACTATTTGTAAATTTCTTTTACACACTCGCACCCATTCCTAAGAAAGGTCATGCAAAGAAGTAGTATATATATTTTAGCTTGGAGCACATTTTTGTTCGTAGTTTCTGGTAGCAAGTTTCAAAATTGGATTTTTTCTAGATTTACCTTTGTCTTGAACTATTGAAAACAACCTCTCTACCTCATCTTCAATATAGAAATAAGGTCAGCATGGTGCATACACTCTACCCTTCCCAGACCCTATTTTATGGGACTACAATGGGTATGTTGTTGTTGTACATTACTTGGAACATTAATGAGTTTAGCTAATGCTATTATGATTTGGGTAATTAGGAGTAATAGAGAAAAATGTATCTTGTCCAGTACTTTGTTCTTTTTTTTCAATTGAGATTCAGCTTTTTAGAATCTTTGGTATAACTGATTGTTATAATTAACACGCAACAATGTATGGTAGTTTGAGTATTTGAAACTAATTAATTCTTACCTATTAGCTTGCTTTTACATTAGATAGATTAATGCACACCAGTATAGCATTTCGATGAATTTATTGGATAAAGCAACTAAAAAACAGTGAGACTTCAACCTGAATTTCATGGCTTCTTGATTTTTTTGTAATGCCAGACCATTGTTCACTTAATTACTGGTTGACTTTACATTATTAGAGAGGAGATGGCTAAGATCTATCAGATTGCAAGTGTACTATATGATGTGCTGGATAGTGGTACCCTCTTCAAAAGTAGATGGTGAGATTTGTGTTCTTCTGTAGTCCTTGAAATTTTCCAGTATGTATACCTCTTCTGGGAACTTTAAGCACTACTGTCTTCATTTTCACAGTAGTATGGTATTTCCATAGTTGTATAAAACACACATTTGAGATCTTATCATATGTCCATGATAGTGATATTGTGGTATATTCAAATGTATTTATTGATATAACGTGCAAAAGTTACTTTTATATTGATCTTTATATGCAACCCGATTATTACATTAAGATCATAGCAAAATTGCGCGTTGCACGGGCATACCTATCTAGTATATATATATTACTATTATATATAAGAGAGAATAATAAAGTTTGATAGTCCTCACAAGGTTATTTTAGTAATTTCAAATAAATTTATTAATCCACTAAAATTATGACATGTAATTGATATGAATAAACTACTTTATTTCTTTGTTTGTCAAATGGGACTTTGTATAGTCATGTCACCTGCGTTAGTCTATGCTGGACCTGTGCCTGATCTGTGGTCACAGGTGATACTGTCCGAATTCTAGTAAGTACTTGCGCTGCACCTAGGGGTCTTATAGGTTTGGTTAAAAACCAAATCGAACCATAAATCGATTAAAAAAATCGACGTTTGGTTTGGTTTAGTTAGGTTTGGTTTTAGATTTTAAAAAATCGATGCTATTTGGTTTGGTTATGGTTTTACTCAAAAAAAAAATCGTGAAAATAACCAAATCGAACCGATAAATTATATATATATATATTATAATTATTTATATATAATTTATAAATAAAATATTAATATTTTATTAACTTTAATCTTAAACTAAATTTTAATGGAAAAATTAACTATATAAACTTATTAGATTAGTTATTACAACTTATACCAAAACTTTTAAGTTTTCAAGTTATAGCAACTTTCATCTTAAAAAAAATATATAAAAAGTTTATTTTTTTCTTTCATTGAAAATACAGAAAAACAATTACTGGATAAGGAAAATTAATATTTAATACAATTAATATACAATTTACCTTCCTTAAAAGTAGTTAACCTTAATTTGTGATATTTATCCACCCTCAAATCGTTATTTATCTTTCTATTTTAATGCTTGCATTAAGAGTTTCCATCTTCATACACTACTTGCCACTTTTTACACGATTTCTCTCTACCATCAAACAAAAAACGCATTCTTTGTTGATTAGAATTTGATAGAAACGCAAAAAACAAGTATTTCTTTGGATAAAAAATATGAATTCTGTTAATTTGCATTCAATCATAATCCGTCATGGAGGGAGATGAGATTTTTCAGGTTTGTTAATTTTTTATGCCTTCTAAATGAATTTAAATATTTAGTTTTTGCGTTTTTGCAATTATATGTTGTTATTGTATAAACAGGAAAATCGAGGGACTTTGGAATTGATGGGATAATGTATGATGCAACAACAAAGTACAAAGGATTAGTAGAAGCAATTGCAACACAACTGATAATAAACACATCCGCAAATACACTTGAAATACGATACATAATAAGTGATCGATGCCCAAGTATGGTCATACACAATGATACAAATGTGCAGATGTATCTGGAACAGAAGAAACTAGTTGCTGATTTCTGCTTAAAATATCCATTGTACGTTACAACTTTGGCTAAAATAGACGGTGTAATTCACCAAACTAAAGAAACAATTGTGTGTGTTGGGCAACAGTGTTCTAACGAAAATAATGAACAAAGGAGAAAGCTATTTTCAAAAGATTGTGTTCGTTTGATTGGGATAAGTCCAGATTTTGAAGAATTTGAAGAAGAACGTGTGGATGTAATTTGTGATGTAATAAATATCAACATAGCTGTAAAACAGACTTACAAGGATAAACAAACACTGGCTAATGTTATGAAGTTGCATGCATTTATGAAATAGTTCTTATCGAACTGAAAGGTCAAGTGAAAGCAGGTAAAAAGGTTTGTGTTTTTTTTTGTGTATTAAATTGGATAGTAAAGCTGTATGTTAAGCCGAAATATGATTTTTTTGTAATATTTTTTTTTTTACTTTAACAGCTACTATTTGGTTTGTGTGGTGGAGGACTGCACTTGGTTTCTTTGTTCTTCCAGAATTAACAAATCAAATATTTTTAAAATAAGAAAGTATTGTGATATTCATACATGCTTAATAAAGGATCAAGTTTATGCGAGACGTCAAGGGATGACAAAAGTGGTAGCCGGACTGATCTTAGGTAATTATGTGGACACCAAAAGAATATACACTCCCAATGATATTGTTTCTGACATGATGGGGGAGCATGAGATTTCATTAGATTATCATCAGGCATGGCGTACAAAAACCAAAGCAGTTAAAATGTTACACGGTGATCCTACCGAGTCATATCAAAAGATACCTGGTTATTTATACATATTGGAAAAACATTATCGTGGATTTGTTGTTAGCTGGGAGAAAACCGAAAAAAATAGATTCTTGTATGCTTTTGTTGCATTGGATGATTTAATTCGTGGATAGGAATATTGCAGGCCAATTATTGTAGTTGATGGAGCAGCTCTAAAATTGCTTTATGGTGGAACTATGCTGACTGCGAGCACGTTGGACCCAGGAGGTAAAACGTATTTTTCAATTTTTTATCTTTAAATGTAAATCATAGCAGAATGTTAATGTGTTGTATAATATTGGTATGCCATATGTATGTATTTTGTTTGTCTTGCAAAAAAGTAATCAACCAATATATTATATGGAGTATGTTATGATTGTAGGTCATATACTACCCCTTGCTTATGCTGTGGTTGATTCAGAAAATATTGCCTCTTAGACTTGGTTTTTTGATAAATTTAAGATTACATTTGGGGAAAGAGAAGGTATGCGTATAATGTTTGATAGAAACAAGAGTATTTGGAAGGCAACATCCACAGTATATCCAAATCTGTCACATCATGCTTGTATTTGGCATTTGTGGTGCAACATAAAGGTAAGCTTTCGTAAGAATCTTGAAGAATTGTATAATTGTTTTTTTGGAATAGCAAATGCATATACTCTACAGTAATTTAAAGAGTTAATGGGAAGAGTGGACCAAATTGATAAGAGAGTCAAGGCGTATTTATTCCAAATTGGCTATCACAAATGAGCAAGGGTTCATTCTACTGTCAAATGGACTTGGACGATGACATCAAACATAGCAGAATCCATCAATAACACCAACAAAATAGCTAGAAGATTACCCATGGTTTCAACAATGGATTTTATGAGGTTAATGATTAAATCATGGAATGCAAAACAGCATGAGGAGGTAACAAACACGTTAATAGAGTTGATGGTCAAATATAATGATATTTTAATAAATAATCATTTACTATCTCAGAGAATGATAGTAAGTCCTTTATCCATTACTTTTTAAACGACTTAAATTTTTTGTTAATTGGTTTATGTATTAAAGTTGCTTCTGAATGCAGGTAAAATCATCAAATGAATTCCTGCATACTGTTAGTAACAGAGTAAAAAGATTCATTATTTGTTTGTAAAGCAGAAAGTGCAGCTGTGGAGAATTTCAATTGGATGAAATACCTTGCTCTCATGATATGACTGCTATTACATATAGAAACCAACATGGCGAGAACTATTGCTCACTTTACTACAACAACAAAAATTTCAGAGATGCTTATGCCATACCAGTTGAACCTCTTCCTTGTGAAAGTGCATAGAAAATACCACGTGAAGTGTTGGATGAAGTTGTATTGCCACCTGATTCTAGATGACCTCCCGGAAGATCATGTTATGAAAGATGGAAAGCATCAAATGAAAACAAGTGTAAACGTTCAAAAGGTTATATGTAGTGACTGTCATCGTGAGGGGCACAATAAAAGGACTTGCCACAAACATGCACCATCTGCTTAAGATAGAATCTGTGTTTCTTACTTTATGTTGATGTTAAGGTTTTTTTTTTAAACGTTTATGATCAATAAATTCAAGTGTTAAGATTTGTGTTGTTTTACGTAATTTTGTGGTTATGGATATATTGGTTTAATATAAAGAAATGTTTGAGAGTTGGTGAATTTGTTTTGCAATTAATATAACTGAACACGCAGATATTTGCAAAACATAACAGCATACACCAGAAATGCACAGTAATGTGCAATAGTTGCAAGTTGGTATACAGGTATTTGAATCAATAACAAACGATGTGTTATTTACATGGTATTTTCAATAACAAAACAACGAATACTATGTGAGGACCTCGAATACTATGTCATCAAAACAACAATTCCTTATAATTGTATTGTGGTGCATGAAAGCTAGAGAAACAATGAAAAAAAATTAGTCCTAGCACGTAAGATAGTGATAGATAAGGAAAAATAAACAGGTAGGTCTGTTGTGAATTGTATGTAAACCATGTTAGATCAGACGTATAAAACACAAGAATATATGGAACAAATTGCTAACATTCTATAAACTAATTAAAAGATAATATTCAAAGCATGATGATGAGATCAATTTTTTTTTTCAAATATTCATAAAAAAACACCATGTGTACAGCTGATGCAACAAATTCAAGTATCAAATTGGGTATAAAATTATATAATCTACAAGAACTAATACAAGCACAAGAACTTTCCCAACTAAAAATACTATTGCTTTACTTCATCACATTAATAAAGTTCAGCCAAAAGGAACCAAAAATCAATATAGAGTAACAAAAAATTTTTTTGGGTATCCTGGTAATAATTAGAAAAGATTCTACTACTTTCAAATATCAAAACATCCATAAAAAAATACAAGAACTAAATAAGAACAACTACTGTTATAATATTTTGTGACTGGTATTATCGTGTCCTTGAACTTCCAAACTACTCCTTAGATCTTTTGAAACCATCATGCTTGCTAGTAACATTTTCAGTTGCCTCACTTTCACTGACTGCTCCATCATTCTGCTTCCGTATGGCATAATTCCATAGTAGTGCACCATATCTGAGTCGATGGTTCACAACACTAAATAGTGTATTTGAGATATCAAAGATTTCATGACTAACGTACTCAGCAAAGGCACATACAAAAATACTACAGTCACTATAAAATATAAAATCAAAAAAATTACTTATAAAGCAACATATAGATAATATAAATACATAAAAATACAATTTAAATGTAACTTACTTAGATTGAGGTCCCTGCTGTGGTGTATCTTTCAAAATGACATACTCCAAAGGTTCACTTAGTGATTTATCAATGTATGCAGCTTCCCGATGCCAGTCAATATACGAACATTTCCTGTAAAAATTAGTGGCAACCAAGAATAGAGGTATCATGGTAGAAAGGGATCAAACATGATATAAAACATTCTTTGAATGGACAACACCTCCCATCATCAAATCATAAACATATAGACAGCTATGTCTAATTCAGAAAACAACTAATATCTAATGAAATGACTCACTAACATTCTCAGAAATGTTGATATTATTAACAGAATCCCAGAAAATATTGGCAAGTATTTTGTAACCCCTAATGTACAGGCTAACGTGATGTTCAGGAGTGATACACCTCATTTCTTCATTCAAACTCAATCAATGTTGATGAATTGAACGTATCTATTTAACAAAAAAGACATCAGTAGTAGTGTATGTAATAGACTTCACAACACTATACTTTGATTTTTTCCTCAAGTAATACATTATCACATCAACATGCTGAATAAACAAAAATTATATTAGAAAAAAGCAAAACTATAATACAAATATGCATAACAACACAGGACAAAGAGAATAATACATCATAATTAGTGTGTCCTGTGCATAAAATACTCGCAATCCAAGCATACTAACTATAATTATACACTAGCATACACATAGAATACAGATATACAGATATGAAGCATTTTCTAACATTTATGCATCATTTGGATAGGCACTGAATATATTCAATGCTGCAATATATTCTCCAGTATATTATGTAATGTTCACCACTTTTACCATCATTGCAAGTGCAATCATGTTTAAGGTATGTTGTTAATTGAAGCCATTCTTTGTTGTGGTCCTTAATCGATATGTATAAGAGTAAAGGACATGAAATCCATCATTAATTCATTGCTTTGTCATATTGTTTTTTAAGAATGGGCTGGACAAAATACTAGAAAAAGTATCTGAGATGTATGAATTTATCACAGTGCTTTCAGGAACAATTGTCTTCCATGTGAGTAGAGAACAAGAACAAGCAAGTCCGCCAGGTAAAAATTGTAGCTGAAGAATGTAACCATTTTTCAGCAATATAAATTATGTGCTCCTCAACTTGATGTATGTATATCCTTGATATCATGCACTTTAAAAATCTTCTAAAAACCACTGAAACTGGATCTTTCTGTATGCAACACTTAAGACATATGTTGACTTGGGTGTGAACTATCTACTTAAGGTCGATTTGACTTTATATTTTTAAATATACTTCTAATTTGGTTACATTGTTCTATTCTGATTCCTATAAAGATGGTAAGGAAACACAAATAAACTAATCAAACCTAGTAATGTCTTATTTTACTCGAACTTTGACAATAATTAGATGCTACGACTACCATGAACGCTAGTGAAAAGAAGAAATTTCTAAATACCCGCTGGCATTAAATCTGATGTTAGTGTAATTTAGTAAAAGTTCAAGCTTGGAGTTCACTTTAAGTTCTTAGAAATGCTTCTCTAGAAGCTAGATTAACTCCAAATTAAGGCCTCAATGTACTTTTACTACTAAAAGTTTATTAAGTTTGTGCTAGTAATATACTGGTTTATGAAGTAAATATCTCATGGTATGATGGAGAAGATATAAAAGTTATGGAGGATGAAAATTACATAATGTTGAATGATTCAAACTATTTCCAGAGTCGATGAAGCAGAATGCAAAGAAGAAATGTAAACAGAAATAAGTGAAGCAGGCATGCATAGAAAAAGTGTAACTTTTAAGCCTCATAAACTGAATCAAATAGCCACAAAAGTGTAATTTTCAAGACTCAACAAACTATGTATGTTCCTGCAAAGTTAAATTTCCGAAAAAACTATGCTTTCTACTACTATCTACACACAAAATAAACCTGAAGAAATTATTCAATACCAAATAAAATACCAAAAACATACCTCATCATTCCATGGTCGTCCAGTGTGAATCATGGTGTGGAACCAATCTTTATCTCCAATTTTTATGTCAGCCAATACAAATTTGAGAATTATCTTATTTTGTAAAGCAGTGTTTGCAACACTTCTACATACATTGTTAAAAGGTAATAAATATTTCTTATTGAACTGTCAATCAAAAAAATTTGAAATTCAAAAACCACACCTTTTTCCTCTTGACTTAGGGTAACACCAATTAGTGAATTGTTGAATCAACAAATCCGGAGTCTTAAACCCAATATACTCCTGAAATGAATGCTTTCTCTTGAAGTACAATGGACATCTTCGAGAGCTTGTGTCGGATTGGTTATACACACCTACTGGAGATTTGTCAAACATTATAGGCATAGAGATATGTGCTTTTGGTGTTTCTAATTCTCTAAATGTTGGTTCAAGAGCAACTAATTGAGACTAGGTAAAGAATGGTATGTCATCAAATGGTGACTGATCATTGACAGGATTATTCACAACTGGATTGTTAGAAACTATGAATGAAACATGAGAACTCATGAAGTGAATTTCAATAATGTACAATCTTGTTATTATATCGCGACCTGATGTTTGCGATAATGATTCAAGCTATTAGACGAAGATGTCATAATTGCAACATTGTCCCACAGTGATCATAGTTCTATTGTCCAGCTCAAGGATTTGTGTTAACATCATGAAGTGCCGCAATTGTGACATTTGCTAGTGCTTCCAAACCGTGATCGCGGGAGCACCAGATTACAACTGAGACTTAAAAACTTTTCTAGTCTCCGTCAAGCCCTCAGGATTCATTTGGAATCCTGTAGACATAAATGACCAATGTAAACACATCAAATTTGATGTTCCAGACTCAATGGTGCAGTTAAAATTTCTATCCGAGCTTGTTTTGCTAAGATGTAGGTCCCGCACCTAATTTCTCATTTCTTAACTTTCCGGCCAGTAGGTCAAAATGCTTCCAGGTGCCTTGGGATGCAAACAAAGATTCACCTAGCCTATAATCGATGTTCTAAAGCTACTAGAATAGTCAATAATTGCATTCAAGGTTGTTTTACTAAATGTTTTGTCTAAGTAACGTCTTAAATACTCCTAAATTCTCAAGGTCAAGAACACTTAGGGTTTTCAAGAGGTTGATAAATTAGGGCTCTTAAGGGTAATTTCTCTGCGTATATTTTACTATTACATGCATGTACTCTTACCTCATTATTCATTTTTTAAAAGCACAAGTTTTAAAGTATTGTTCATGGGATATTTATGTTGGTTTTTAATCAAGGGTTGGGGTTTTTGAATGTTTATGAATGGAGCAATGTTTTTCATAGTATATAAATGATTTCCATGTTTAAAATATGGTTTTGTACTTGTTGGTGTATGGGTATAGTGAATGAACTAGGGAATTTTGATTGTCCCAAACTTGTGACTTTTGAAGTGGTTATGACCCAACCCCATAATGTGAAATTGGTTTTGATTTTGAGAACTATGTAAATTTGTAAAATTGAACTAGTTTTGAACTATTGCATGATACAAAGTGGTATTTGAAATACAATGGTAAGATCTAATGAACAAAGGAGTCGGTGACCCCCTCCTTGTATTAATGAACAAATGGAGTTGTTTTCTCTAAGTTAACGGGGATTATTTTGGAATGTTATTGTTACCTTTAAAGTATAGTTGGTATGACAATACCAAAAATATATGCCTCAATGTGGAATGAGGTTAATTGAATGAGAATAGTGATGTTTTCTTAATTGGGCTTTAATAAGGGTTGCATAGCTGAGTCATGAAAATAGAAGTCTAAGTGACTGATACTGAAAACTGTGTCTGCAGATGTGAAGGTCAACGTGACTAGGGAGGTTTGAGTCCCCCTTATTATTATTTCATAATTAAGGAGGTTCGAATTCCCCCATAAATCATTGTTTGACCGAGTGCTTAAGTCACCTTGGTTTATGTTGGGAGGTTCGAGTCCCCTATGAGCATATATATGAGATTATTTTTTGGTTTGTGAGGCTACACGCACTGGAGCCCAACTAGGGGTGAGAGCTGAGGCCTATATTGTCTCTGGGTACTATTATATGATGGTTGAGCTACACAATCTAGGCTAAAGTTTTGAAATGCATATTAAGCCTTATTCCCTATCCCAGCATGTGATATATATATGTTTGTGTGTTTATTTATGCATTTGATTATATGCATAGTTTTTGCATGATTTTAACTGTTGGTTATGTCATTATGTTATTCTTATCCCCAATTTACATATTAGAGTTCACCCCGCTAATGGTTTTCCAATGTTGTATCCCCATTTGATGCAAGAATTGGTCGTACTCCTATTCTTCCTGCTTAGTGACTTAGATTTGGGATCAGCTAGCGAGTTAGATTTAAGTGGTGAGCGTCCATACTTCGGAAGACCCCATTTCATGATTTTGGTTATCTTTACATTTTGACTATTCCTTTGGATTTGTTTATTGGCTATTGTCTGAGGCATGTCCCAAAACTTTATTCATTTACATTTTTAGATCATTGTTTAAAAGGCTTTTTTGGACTATTGTAGCTTTTGGGTGGTGTCGATAGATCATTTTGCTGATCGTCGGTGGTTAGTTATGAACATACATTTAAAATTTTCTTAGACCATTATATGCTATTTTATTATATGTTCAGAATTCAGCTGATCATGGGATGTGGTGTGTTCAGTTTGGTTAGGTGTCTGGGTGATCTCCGGTCTCTGTGGGACTTGAGATACCTAACATGGGCAGGCCCTGGTTTAGGATGTGACAGTATCTTAGGTTTCTATAGGTTAAGCATCGTTGTATTATTTTGTTATGTTTGTTGCCTGAGGATATGCAACATTCTAAGTTGAGTGTGTTGATGTCCTATGAATTTATAGCATTTTAGATGCTTAAAACTATGAGAATATGCATGCACTTAAGGCTATTTTGTTGATTTGATGTGTTTTTGGAGTGTTTTGCAGGTAATTAGGTTTGGATGCTAAATTCAACAAAAAGATGAAAAGTGATATTTTTGGATACTTGATCAATTTTAGGTATTTGTAACACTTTCCAGATTGTACGTGACTAAATCATGTAATGAAAGTTGAAGATTTGAAGCTTGGTTTCACGTATTGAAAGGCCTGACACTTACCTATGTCTATATGTGGACCACATATAGCACATATGGTATGTATAAGACTAAGTTATGTACCGGAATTAAAGATCCAGAGAGTGAAAGAGCTGAAAAAGAACTTTTAGCACTTACCTATGTCAACATGTGGACCACCTGTACCAAAAGTGGACCACATATGGATAAGGTAATTGCTAGAAGTCCAAAATCTCGAGAGCAGAAACTGTAGGAATTTTTGTCTGAGTACATATGGAGGCTACATGCGCCCAGCTTCAGGCCGTATGTAGTACATTAGCCCAAGGCCAGGCCACATATGTACACCACATGTGGCCACCGACCTCAACTTTTTTGGATCATTCCAAAATCATTTCCTAGATTTTCCATGTATCCCAATTACACTCCTATGATGGTTTTAAGTTCTATTATGTATGGTTAATTAAGTATTTCTATTTGAATTAGTATTTGGTTTCTAGGGTTTCTTGTAATCTATAAATACCCTTTAGGCTTTGTTTAGTTTATTCATTGGCATATTCATAAATTGATTGATCGAGAAAGAGGCCCTTTGGTTCCAAGTTTACAAATATTTTATTATTCTTGGTTTGTTATTCAATTTAAGATTTTAGGATTTATCTTTCATTATTGTGAGATTTATTTTATATTTTTGTCTGTGGATTCCATGATTGATCTCATAACTATGAGCGACTAATTCCCTTAACTATGTTTGTGGGAACCTTGGCAGATTAACAAAATTGAGGAAGTGCCAAGTCGTTCTAGATAAAGATTCTTGCATGTATTGGGTTTTTTTCGTTCTTATTAATTTCTTAGCGGTGGACAACGTTAAGATCCCGCCTAGATTATTACTACTTACTCCAAAAGAGGAGCAATGACTAGGAAAAGAAGATCACAATAGTTATTTAAAGATTAACAGCCAATCTATGCTAATATCTAATAACTAGAAACCCAATAAGTAATAGTTTACTGGGATCCAGGATAAGGGTTAGCAAGGCAACATCCTGAAACTCAAAAGGTAAATGATGAATTCGTCAATGAGTCCAAAAGACCGTTGGTGGTACATAACTTATCAGATTCTGCATTCAAGATATTGAAATAGTTCGACAGTGTATGATAAGTCTACTGAGTTGAGAATCCAAGGGGAAAACAAGCCTAGTGTCCATCTTAGATTGTTTACAACCAAAAGAAACGAAGCCTTATTAATCTTATCTAGTTACTAAAATCCCCCCGTTTTACTTTTCCGCACTACGTGGTGATTTCAATAAGTTTAAGATAGAATTTCAACCTTTTCACTGTGGGATCGACCCCAACCTAGTTAGGTTACTATATTTTTACAAAGACTGCTTTATCCATGTAAGGAGGGCTGGTTTGGGAATTATCAAAAATTAGTGTTGCTGTTGGGGAATACAGTTTTGAAGTTCTTTACTGAAGTTGTTGGAGTGATTGGATTTTATTTTCTTTTGTTTTATTTGTTTTGTTTCCTACTCTTCTTGAGATGACAACCTTGTTAGAGAAAGTATGGAGTAATGATGACTCTTTATTTATTAATCCTCTTCCTTTTGATATGATTTATTACTACAGGAGCATGATAAAAATACCTTTAGAACATAATGAGAGCTTTTTTAACACGTTGGAACTATTGGAAAAAGGATATCAAGATCATATTCAAAAGGTTGATAGGTTTGACTTTGATATTCACCACTTACAAGTTGAATTAGATGCAAAAACTGTTGAATGATAATGCCTAGCAAACTAGTTATGGGTGGTGTGAGATTGAGAAAATTTTGAGAAGCCAACTTGAGGGGATGAAATTGAAGGAGTCTAAAATTGCTCATGCACTCTGGATAGTGTCACTCTTAAGGAGAGTATACTAGAGTTATGTGGGGATGTAAATAAGGATGCAGTTCTTGAGTTAGGGCATATTGGACCTCATTCGAAGCATTTTTCCATATTGTGTTTGGATAGTCAAACATTGATCGAGCCATCCGAGCCTAAAGAAGAGTGCAATGAGGAGGAAATATATGTCTATATTCTTTAATTTGCTAACCCATAATCAAAGAACTATATGTCACGACCCGAATTGAGGCCCTGGCCGTGACGAGTATCCCAAACCATAAAGGCCCGAAGCACCCCTATCTGTCTGGTAGTCATGCACATAATTCATATGATAAAAAAATGCGGAAGATAAACAATATTATGGAAACATGGTCAGGAATCATACGAAAGCAATAATGGGGAATAATGTCCGACAATCTCAACACAACATCTCTACAATGTCTGAGAAATCTCTACTACATGACTGAAATAAATATCTATCTGAAAACTGGGACAAGGACCCCAATAGACCCAAAACTAATAAATGATAAATGAAACTGACCGATATCAGGCCTTCCGAAATATAGAAGGCTCACCAAGTGACTTTGCGAATCTGTCTGAGGAAATCTACTAATTTTTTAGACCCCTAGACTGCGCTTCCCAACCTGGGAGGGCAGGGGGTCAATACAAAAGTACTAGTACGCAGAGATATCAAAACAAAACGTAGTATTTTTATAAAATATAGTTGAGAGCATTATAAAGCAGTTTCATGTCAAATCATTTGAAAACACATGGGCATAATGTAATTGTTTTCAACAATAATGAAATGCAGCTTAGCTAGGTGGAATACCCTACATATCACATTTACACCAACTATCAAACCTCGGTTGCCGCCGAGATTAGAGTATAAGTGAGGGGAAGACACACAAGGTCACACAGCATGGTGTCTCAACCCAATGGTAGTGCACAAGATCACAAAGCAGGGCTCCTAACCATAGCCCCAATTTGGGAATGACATAAAGTCAGGTACGCAAGATCACAAAGTAGGGTACCAAATTCCCATGTCGGCAAACACAGTTTCTAGTGATGAGCCCTTACACTCAAACGCCTTCTTCGGGCATCCACCTATCTCATGAAAAATCAATGCATTTAAATTTTATATGATTCAATCACATATCATATTCTGTAGGGTATCATCATACCCGACCTGCAAGCCATCAATATCACATCATTCTTCTCATTCAACCATTGTATTCAACATATTTTAACACAAATAGCCCTCTCGTTTTCAAGTCAAAATCATATCAATTCTCAAAGCATTTCATGTCATGCTTTTAAAGATATTTTCAAATAATTTACATCATATGAACATTTAAAATAAATTCATATCAAGAGAGGGATTCCATATCCTTCATGCTCTCAAGTTAACATCTTTTTGGAATACATGCATATACATACATCATATATCAAATCACTTTGGAATTTGGCCTAAAGACCAAATCAATATCATAAAGATGCTTGAAACATGTTTATATTCATAATTTTAAAACCCCTATTTTTAAAACATGAATTTTTAAGCCCATGAGATTTTTGAGATAACCCCACGTACCTCTATAGGCGAATATGATAGGTGCTTCTTGAAGCCTACATTGCGGAGATTCCAAATCTTCAATTTATTTTGAAAACCCATGGTTGAATCGTGAACTACTTAAGTTTTTATTTTGAAACCCTAGAGAGATTTCTTGAACAATTTTGATGAATGAAGGTGTATTTTGGGATCTTTGGGAACTGAATTTCATGTTTATGGCTAAATAAAGGTGGGAAAAGGACCATTTTGCCCCCAAAATGGAGTGTTTAAGTCACTTGAAACCTTTACATAGGCACCGCCTATGCTATTGCCTATGTTTACATAGGCGCCGACTATGCTATCGCCTATGTTTTCCAGGGGCCATGTGCGATTGGTTAGGCGATGCATACTACTTTGAAAGGTTATAACTTCTTGCTCGGGTGCCGAATTTTAGCAAAATTAGTATCGTTGGAAAGCTAACTCAAAGAACTATTATTTGACACATAGTAGGCTCTCTAATTAGACATATAAAAAGAGTTATGGTCGATGAAAGCTGACACAAATTACAACATCCACTAAAACTAAATCGATCGAAATAGTTTCAACTCGTCCTTGAGTTGAAGGACCTCTATTGTCTAAATTCAATCTTGAATAGATTCACATACTACACAAATAATTAACATGCCATATTGGCAAAGGATTTATGGCATTGGGATTATCAAGGCATCAGAATCATGGTCTATATTGTAGCTTGAAATGCGGGGCATTACACTACATTTCTCACATAAGGGCCAAGAAGTACCATATACCACATATATTTCTTAGGGCCTTTATTTTTATACCTCTACCCCATGAGCATAATGGTAACTCAGAAAAATAATTAAGGGTGCAGTTTATAGGTTCAAAGTTAAAAGAGAAAACTAGAGGCTAATTATTGGGCTACTTTGATGGTGTCTGAGTAATCTAGGTACCCATGGGCTTGTTGGGGAAGTCTGAATACCCAACAAAGTCCTGTCATACTGCAACTTGAAATCAGGCGTTACTTGGGAGGCAACCCAAGGTATTTTATTATTTGTATTTGTATTGTGTGATTGACATTTGATCTCCTTACCTATGGTGCCACATGAATGTTTCTAACTCTCTTGTTTTGTAGCTGTTTGATGTATTAGGGATAATTTATATTCTTAAGTTGAGGGTGAGGATACTTATGGGTCTTGATTTCTTCTTGGGGTTTTTGTTGTCGTGCCTCTTTTTCCTATAGTCCTGCTTCTAGTAGAACCGACATATTTAGGTGTATTGTGTTTTATTTCATATTGTGTCATTTAACTAGGAGAAAAACAAGTATATGGGGCGGTTGATATAATGTGCTGAAAAGTATACCCTTTCAAAATCTTGTTTTAAACTGTGTACATGTATATATATGTCGCTATTGTTAATCTTGTTATGGCATTAGATTTTGGAACATGATAATCATAGATAACTTGTGCGTGAATCAGATAGGTAGTAGCTTGTGAAATAACTCTATTCCAATGTGTGTGAGATACTACTTAGTTCCCTTTGCATGTTGTATTCAAAACTTACCCGGTTAGTCTTGCCTATGTTTCAGGATAGTTGATTAGTAAAGGATCATAGGCCCTTTTTAATTTTATTCCACTTTTAGGCTACATGACCTTCCATGTGTGAATTATATCCCTTGATCTTGGTTTTGAGCTACAATGCCAATTTTTCTTATTACACCTTTCACCTTTTTAGTTTGTTATAATGAACCTATATTTACCCTGGTCCTCCTTGGACATTGTGTACCTCAACTTTAGCAAAACACATAAGTTGAGGGTGTTTATCATAGGGGTATGTAGTGTAAGATGTGTATGAAGAAGGTTAAAATAAGAGAAAAGATAGAAGTCCTGGGTGTGGTAGAAGAAGAAAAGAAAGAGAAAAAGAAAATAAAATTGTGAAAATTATGAAAAAGAAAGAATAAAGAAACCACACCCAACCTGAATGTCCATAAAAAATGAAAAGGGAGAAATAAGGATGGAGTAAAAATAAAATTGGTTAATGATTTGAACCCAAAGTTAGTGTAGTTCCAAGGAGACTTAGTCACTTGATATATCCATATGTCCCGTACCAGCCCCACAAGCCTGTATTACAAGACGAATAAAGTCATACAGTGATCCTAACTTAACTGTCTGAAAACTAAGGTAAAGAAAATATGGGCAAGCCAATGGTATTTGATGTGTATAGATTGTAACTTCTTTTGTGAGTGTGAGTGTCTCTTGACCATCGCTGCATTGACATGAATTATTTCATATGAGTGAGTGGGACTTCTTTGTTGTGGGGGCACATGGGTTGTATTGCTAACAACTTACTTGTTCGGGTAGTGTGACTTATATATATATATATAAACAACTTACTTGTTTGGGTAGTGTAACTTATATATATATATATATATATATATATATATATATATATATATATATATATATATATATATATATATGTATGGTTGTTTGTAGCTAGTGCAATACCATAGCTTGACTCCTTTGTGTCACATTATTGTGTTCATTAATAACACAGTTGGTTTTAAAAGTATTGAACTTGGAAAGGGTGATAATCTTGAGACTGACTTTGATGATTAACTATCAAAGGTATCTTAGGTTTCTCTTGGTTAAGCATTGTAGTATTGTTTTATTATGTTTTTTTTGCCTGGGGACATACAAAATTCTAAGTTGAGAGTGTTGATGTGCTACGAATTTATAGCATTTTAGACGCTAAAAACTATGAGAATATGCATGTACTTAAGGCTATTTTCTTGGATTTGATATTTTTTATGGAGTGTTTTACAAGAAATAAGGTTTTTGAAGCTAAATCAAAGAAAAGGATGAAAAGCAATGGTTTTGGCTACTTACTTGATCAATTTTGTGTATTCATGAAACTTTCCGTATTGTACGTGACCAAAGCATGTGATAAAAGTTGAGGATTTGAAACTTGGTTTCAAGTATTGGAAGGTTTGGAACTTACCTACGGCTACATATAGACCACATGTAGCATATGTAGTTTATATAAGACTAACATAAGTACCAAAATTAAAGATCCAGAGAGTGAAAAAGCTAAAAAAAAACTTCTGGCACTTACCTATGTCAATATATGGACCACATGTAGCATATGTGGACCATATATAGCACATATGGTCTGTATAAGACTAAGGAATGTACTAGAATTGAAGATCCAGAGAGTGAAAGAGTTGAAAAAGAAATTCTGGCACTTACCTATGTCAAGATATGGACCACATGTCACACATGTGTACCACATATGGGTAAGGTAAGTTCCAGAAGTCCAAAATACCAAGAGCAAAAGTTGCAGGAATTTTTGTCTGGGCACATGTGGTGTCTACATGCGCCCAGCCTCAGGCCCTATCTAGAACATGTGTCCAAGGCCAGGCCACATGTGGAAACCACATATATGGCCACCGACCTCAACTTTTTCGAATCATTCCAAAATTCTTTCCTAGGTTTCCATGTATCCCAATTAAACTCCTATGACATTTTTAAGTCCAATTTTGTATGGTTAATTAAGAATTTCTATTTTAATTTGAATTTGATTTATAGGGTTTGTTGTAATCTATAAATACCCTTCTGGCTTTGTTTAGTTAATTCATTGACACATTCACATATTGATTTGTCACACCCCGATTTTCTGAACCGGAATGCTACACGGTGCTCATGAGCCCGAAAGACCACAAGCTAAACCATGACTGATATTTATACTTGTATACTGCATAATATATCATAAAATGCAGAAACATGAACATGAAAGGCCATAAGGTTCAAACTGAATAAACGTCTGATAACAAAATGTCTAAAAAAGGAATAACAATACCAAAATAAGTCATAAATACTAAAAATAATGAAATCTGAATATCAAATCTGACATCTTGTTTGAAAGCCTCTAACTGAACTAAATAAGGAGTTGAAAGAACATGTCTCTAACTAAATCCATTTAGCAATTGAATAGTAAATGTAGCAATAATCATATCGTCCTTGAATAAGAAGGACTCACTGCAAACTTTGAACACTGGAATGCTACTATTGATCTGGAGCTCGTGTCTCTGAACCTATGGTGTAACATAAGAGAAAGCACCATAGCACAAATGCGTCAGTACGTCCAAATATACTGAGTATACGAGTGAGGTAGGCTAAATGCAAAGGGTTATATGGATTAACAATTCTAACTAATATGAATGTGAGAATACATACATGCATAAACAATTATAGCTGAACTCGTGATGATGCTGACAACTGAGTTTGAATGCTGATGATAGAACTTTATAGTTACTGAGGTACTGAATAGATTATTGACTATTTCTAACAGTTCAAATTATGAAGAACTGGTTTGAATGTCTGTGTCTAACAATCCTAAAATTGAATACTGGTAACGTGAGCTATGACAACTGATATAGCTGATATAACTGTAATGATCGAACTAATCGATATAACCGATACTGAGTGATTTTATCTGACAGTCTAAGTTCTGATGGAATTATCTGAGTTCCGTTCTACTTGGAGTAACTAAATCTGAGATCAGTCCTATCTAGCGGGTGATCATGAGTATACTGATAATAAGGATGATTTGACTTAGTCTGAGATTAATGCTATCTAGCGGGTGGTCTTTAAATCTAATGATTCTGATACTGATTAATCATAGTTGAGATCAGTCCTAGTTAATGGGTGATCTTGAAGTCTATTTACAGTGATAAGCATTGATTGGATCTAACAGTACTGAATCTGTACTACTAAGATGAGTTCACTGTGTCTGAAACTTCTGATTCTGTAACTGAAACTGTAGGATGTGTTTATTTAAACGACATGCCCCAAGCTAAGATGACTGGGTTCCAATCTCTTTCCTGACTGGAAGGGTGTCAGTACCACGTCACCAGTAAAGACATCTACTGTGAAGTCAGTCCTAATCTAGAAGGTGACTCCTGGGATCAGTCCTATATATATAAATGTGCTAACGGGTGACCCCTGAGTATGTCAGTCCTATCTAATGGGTGATATCTCGTACCTATGCTGGCTATATGGTTCTGGAACTTAGGGATTACTTCTAGGGATCTCAGTCCTATTCAAGTGGGTGAGTCCCCATCCCTAGGCTCTCTCGGTGCTGAATTCTACTCCCATCTGAAATAGACTAAACTGAATAGCAGAGATGAACTGAATAATTGAACTAAAATAATTAGCGAAAATGATACTAGTGGTATTGTTTAGCGGAGCTAAACTGAGTTTACTGAATTTTGATGACTAACAAAATGTTCTGAGTTCTGAGGACAGATTGAGAGTACTGAAGTTACTAAGATTGAATATGAATACTGAAGTTACAGACTGAGTACTGAGATTACTAAACTACTAAGACTACTGAGATTTTTGAGTTTTCCTGAGTCACATGACTGACTGAATTATATAGATCATGGCTTAACTGAGAGTATCATGATAACATGACATGGCTCTAGGCACACAGCTATATCTTTTGGGTATGAATACCCCCAGGACATGATGGAAGGAAACTGACACACATGACTGACTTGAGTACGTGACCAACATCAACAACCTATAATATCATAACTTCGGGAATTCCATGAAGTGCATGGATATCATACATTTTGTACATAAGTAGGATTTGCAAGTAAGCATGGCATAATCTCATAAGACTAGTTCATGAACATCCTAGCAAAATTTACAAGACACAATATCAACATGAAAATCATTGGAATATGGGGGCATATCATGAATCCTTCACTTAGTCACAATTTAGCTATAATGCATGATTTCTAGTCTCTTAGGTACTTTATCAACCACCTTACATGTACAGCTTAGGCATAGGTGTAAATCATACAATTACTGATCATAAATAATCAAACTTACATGTTTTTAATTTATATGATGTCATAGATTTATAATAACACATAATAATTCTATCTTGGAATCATTCAATACATAAACATGATCAACAATCTATTCATAACATGAAAACCATAATATATAGTTTTAGAAAAGGGTTCTTGAAATTCATGGATGAAAGGAGTCCAAGAATGAACACACATATACCTTAGAAAGAAAACCTTGATGATTTGCTGGAGAGTTCTTGGATTGGGAAACTTAATTCTTTATTATCTTAAAAAAAGGCTTGAATCTTGCTTTTTAGAAATGAGTTTGATGGAAACCCCGATCTTGTGGTTGAGAGTATAAGAGAGGGTTTTTAAGATGCTTAACTGAAGAAAAATAGGAAAAATTACACCTCTTTAGAGTTATAAGTCATGGAAGGTAAAGGAAAAGACCAAAATACCCTTATGAAATAATTTTCTAATTGCTGAAAAATCATAGCTGACGACATTGATGATAGGGCGTCAGACTTGTGATAAGTCGTCAAATATATCATCAGATTTGTGTGATAAGTCGTCAAAAATATCATTAGATTTGTGATAAGTGATCACAAATATCGTCATTTAGGAGCTGGTTTTTGCCTAAGGCTGACGACCTTCATGATAGGGCGTCACAAATGTGATAAACTATCATAAATATCATCACTTAGGAGCTGGTTTCTACCTAAGGCTGACGACCTTCATGATAGGGCATCACAAATGTGATAAGCTATCACGAATGTCGTCACACTGTTTCCAGCTTGATATGCTGGAGTAAAATAGGCATAACTTTTTGCTCTAATATTGGATTTGGGCAAAATTTGTATCATTGAAAAGATAATTCAAAGATATTTAATTTTAAATATAGTAAACCACCCAGTTCGTGATATATAAGTTATGATCGATTGAAGTTGACCCAAGCTTTCAACTTGTACTTGAGTTAGGACACCTCTATGATCTAAATTCATGCTCAAATAGATTCTCACACTACATTATTGATTAACACACTAAATTTATATAGGATTTGAGGCTTTTGAAACATCCACGCATAGGAATGACGGATTTTAATTCTAGTCCAAAATGTAGGGTATTACATGATTGATTGAGAAGGAGGCCCTTTAGGGCCAAGTTCACAAACATATTATTGTTCTTGGTTTGTTAGTTAATTTAAGGCTTGGGGATTTATTATTTCATTATTGTGATATTGATTTCATAATTTTGTCTGTGGATTCCATGATTGATCTAATAACTATGAGAGTCTAATTCCCTTAACTAGGATTGTGGGAATCTTCACGGATGAACAAGTAGAGGAAGTGCCAAGTCGTTGGAGATAATGGTTCTTGCATGTATTAGGTTTTTTTCGTTCTTATTGATTTCTTAGTTGCGACTAACATTAAGATCCCGCATAGATTATTACTACTTACTCCAAAAGAGGAGTAGTGACTAGGAAAAAAAAACATAACAGTAATTTGAAGATTAACGATCGATCCACGCTAACAGATGTTATCTAAGTAAGATCGTTAACTATCATCTAATAAATAAAAACTTAAAAGGTAATAGTTAACTGGTATCCAAGATAAGGGTAGTTAGGCGACATCCTAAGACTCAAAAGGTAAAGTGTGAGATCCGTCAACGAGTCCAAAAGACTGTTGGTGGTACATAACTTATCAGATTTTGTATGCAAGATATTGAAATAGTTCGACAGTGCACGATAAGTCTATTGTTGAGAAGCTAGGGGGAACATAAGCCTAGTGTTCATCTTAGATTGTTTACAACTAAAAGCAACCAAGACTTCCTAGTTTTCATCTTAGATTGTTTACAATCAAAAGAAACCAAGCCTTGTTACATTTTTCTAGTTACTACAAATCCCCCCTTTTTATATTTTTACACTATGATTCAACAAGTTCGAGCTAGATTTTTGGCCTATTCCCTGTGGGATCAATCCCAACCCAGTTGGGTTACTATATTTGGACAACAACCACTTTATCCTTCCAAGAAGGGGTAGGTTAAGCATTACAAATAATGACTTAGTTAATGAGTAAACATGATTAGTTATGGTAGTGTGGTGTGGTTAAATTGATAGGCATTAGAATGTTTGATATGAATGCCTTGTTTCTAGTTTAATGGTTTGATTGTGTGATTAGGAGATGAACTAGAGTGAAGATGGAAGGATAGGAGTAACGAAGATGGTATTACAATAGTTTTGTGTATTCTACATTTCAGTGGTTCAAGGTTAATCCTAAGGCAATATGGTTGTTGCTTTTTCTATGTGTTATTCGACCCCGAATATTATCATTCATGAAAAAGGGTAGGTGATAGTTGAAGTATATAGTTGAGACTCATTTTCGTTTATGTGTGCATAGTAACTACCTCTTAGTCTATTTATTATAATGCATGATGTGTATGCTCACCTGATGGGGGACATAGCAAGTTGTTTAATAACCTAAAAAGAGATTATATAAAAAGACTTGTTCAAAGTACAAGTATGGTTGTGTTACCTCATATTGTGATTGTACATGCTGTGACATAAATTATATTTTGAGATGAATCGATAATTGTCATCATTACTAAATTGGTCAAATTCAGAGAGTTTAAGGGTAGAGACGTTCGAATAAGGGTGGTATAAAACTTAGTTTGGCATGAGGGTTGCAGATTGCTGCAGGTCATAGGTAGTGGGCATTTATAAGATCCATAGCATGTGTGTACAGGGTATTGATAAGTTTGATGATTTTATGAGTGGATTGGGTTTTGTTGTGGTTGTCGTGTGGAGTTCCTTGAGTGAACTAATTTATAATATTGTTTCTATTTGGGATCCTAGAATGGTCCGACCGATCATATACTTTGATTAAGTAATTAATTGTTGAAGTTCTACGAAAAGGTAATTTTTGATAAAATTGAACTAAATGTTATGAGTCATATTATTAACCTGGTTGAATAGTTGCACTTATTTTATGCATCGCTATTATAACTTGATTATGTAAAGGTAGTAGTGGTTGGAACTATAAGCTTGGTATTCTCTTTTATTCATGAATGAGTATTTATAGGTGTGTGAAGGTGAATAAGTGTGTTGTCTCTAATTGGTGTATATTCCCACAGGTATGACTATGAATGAGTTGGGTTTAGTAGTTATTAATGGCATGGGGTTCGTAAGTACTATGTAATTTGGGTTCATAAATTGAGTAAATGATAATGCATAGCTAGAAGTAACTTAAGTCTCGAGAAGTAGGAAACTAGAGTTGAATATTGTGTGGTGATTAACTTGTGGATTAGTGTGACCAGTTAAAAGTAAGATTTACACAAAGGATTAAAGATATATGACTTGATCAATATTTTTATCACTCAACATTATTATTAATGATTTTAAAATAATATAGATAGATTTTGAAAGAGTCAACTATAACTTAAATTAGTTGGTTCATCATTCAAATAAAAGCTGTACATATCAAGATTCAACACTTAACTATAGCTTTATATTTCAAATTCAACAAATAAGTTTAGTTAAAGATTTAACTGTAATACGAACAATTAATATATCAAAATATAATTAAGTAATATAATCAACACTATGTCACAATTAAATAAAGAAAGAAAGAAAAAGAGATAAACCTTTGGTTTTTTGATATTTCATCATGGCAATATGCTTCTGTTCAAATTTTTCCTGAAATTTTCAACTAAAGTAGAAACATGAGATATTATAAAAATAAGGATTTGTTGCTAATTATTGAAGAGAGTGTGTTTGTGCATATCTATAATATAGGCTTAACTCATCGACGATCCTTTAAAATTGTTCGAAAAATTCACTTAGACACTTCAACTAGAACTAGTACATATTAAACACCTTAACTATTAAAATAGTTATTCCTATTAGACATTTATTAACAATCACAAAAAATGTAAAGCGGGTGTGATGTAGTAGCCCAAAATTACGTAATTTAAAGATGACACGTGACATTAAGGGCCCAAAATAATTATTAATAATTAATTATAAGTTAAAAAAACAACGACAACCCCTAACACCCCCCCCTCCCTCTTCATTTTGTTCCCCATTATTACATATTGTTCTTCATGCTTTTTACAGCCTCTAACCCCCCTCCCCCCTCCTCATTTTTCATCATGTTTTCCATTATTATGTATTGTTTTTCATACTTGTTTTCAAACTTAAATCTCCTACCGTCTTTTTTATTTTTCTCTTCTCTTTGGATTTGTTTGATCTTATTTTTGATTTTTGATTTATTTATTTTAATGAATACATCACAACAAATTTTATTTTTGAATTTAATTTGTGCTTAGATTTAACGTGGTAAAAGAGATAGAGAGGGGAGAAAGAGGTATGATGGTAGGGATGACATTATTTTTCCAACAAACAATTTAAAACAATACTAAAAATTGAGATTGGTGTTTGAAGGGCTTAAGGGAAAGAGGAAGAAGAAAAGAAAGAAAAAATGAATAAAATAGAAAAACAAGAAAAAATAATGTAGAAAAAAAAATGTAGAACAGTAATGAAGAAGACAGTTGAATAAGAGGGTGGTGGGTGGGTGGTTGGGGGGTTCATTTTCTTTTTTCCTTTTTTGAAACTCAAAAATAAATAATAATGGTTTTTAGTTATTGTACTACCAAGTATCAGTTAAAATAAAATGATGTATAGTATTCTTAGAAAAAAAATATTATTTGAAACTTACCACATGCTTCAAGAAAGTGAGAAACACTTTTTTTTGATAGATCAACATTTTGTATTTATAGTTACATATTTTGAATAATTGAAGTGTTCAATAGGTATCAGTCTTAGTTGGGGTTCCTATGTGAATTCTCCGAATAACATTAAGGGTCTGTCAATAACTAAGACATATAATATATGTATATATATAAAATTATATATATATATATATATATATATATATATATATATATATATAAAATCTATAATATATTAAAAGTGTGAAGACCATTAAAAAAGTGAATCAAACTTTTTGTCCTTCATTAAAACACTCTGTAATAGACAAAATCGTCTTTTCACCTATTTCCTCCAATTATTATATTATTAAATCAAGCACTCCTAAAATATATAGGAAAACCCTGATAAAATAAATATATAAAAAATTAAGAATCCTAAACTACGTAAAATATATGAATCCTAAAATATTTTTGAATTCTAAAATATATGAAAATAAATTAACAGTCCTAAAATAATAATATATGTAAATAATCATATTAAATTCTTTTTTACCTTTTTCAATGTTTTTTTTCTTGCAAATAAGTTCATTTGGGGTTTTAAGCTTCTATATTTGATGCCTTTTTTTTGTTTGTTTGTTTAAATTTACCTTCAAAATAAGTTCGTCTTTTTTTTATTGTTGCTTTAAATTAGGCTTAACAAAAGTGAAGATCCTTTAACTTCTAAGATGATTGTTTCATAATGTTTTATTATTTGTATTTTCCTTCGTAAATAAATCATTATTGATTGTTTCTTTTGTGCAGATTACGAAAGATTTATGTGAAACATGTGGACAAACTTCGTATCGACTACAAGTGAATTTAAGACATGTTTTTTTCTATTCTAAATTTTATTTTTTATTCATATTAGTTCTACTTCTTGTTAAGGCGTAATTCATGTTAATACTCTTTTATCAAAATCATATTTATATTAAAAAAAACTATTGAGATAAAAATAAAGTGAAAATTTTGATTTCTCATAATAGCAAACAAATCATAGTGTCAAACAAGTATTAAACAAAGTCATTAGTTGGCTAGAAGATAAAATATAATGGCAATTAGAGATTTCATACGTTAGTAAATCAAATTTATAATCGATATCATTCTTCCATCGGGGATAGTTTGACTTGTTCATTTTACGTTTTAGTATCATCATCAAGACTCTAAATTATATTTTTTACTTTCAAAGTATAATATTAAATAATTGATATTTTAGTATGTCATATCTTTTTTAATTTTTTGTCCATATCTTTATTTTATAATTTATAATTATTTGTCTTGAATGAGAAGATGCATGAAATGGAATGTGATTTTATGTGCCTTGACATAAGCATTATGAAAATAGAGAAATAGGAGATCGGGTAAGTGTGATGCCCTAGAAAAATTTTCGGTTAAGATCTCAGACGAAAATATATTGAATTCTGTTCTTTATCGCGATTAATAATTTTTTTGTGTGGAATTTCTAGATATGCGACCTTTCATCGCGTAGAGCATCAAATAACCTTTCCAACGATCTATGGATAATCCAAAACGGACACTCGAGCGATGAGTTATGGTCGATCTACTTCAGCCTATCAAAATAGTCCACCAAAGGACAGATTTGACATTATTTAATTTTTAACGGTATTTTGGTCATTCCCACTCCAATCCATCTGGGTAAACCATGGATTTAAGTCCATTAAGAGCATTCAATAGCTCCTTTTTCTCCAAAATTTCCTAAGGCTCAAACCCCAACCCTACTACTCTAAATTTCATCCTTCTATGTCTCTTGATTGAACCGTAGAAATTTCAAATTGATTTGGAATTCGAGTTGATCATGTTAAGGGCTTTGAGAAGTACCCTTTATTTTCGTGAATATAGTTCCAGAGTCGGAAGTTCATATTCATCTTTCATTTTTAGGTATGTGGGGCTTTGAACAAGATTATTCTTTCGATCTTGTGCCCAGTATTTTTGTTTAATTACATTGACATGAGACTTAACATGTTTTGCCATGAATTAGAAATATGGTTTTATATCTTATATTATTGTCCATGAGCTATGGGATTATGTCATCCAATATGTGTATGATGTTGAGATGGAATTATGTCCAAAAAGTATTTGATTATGAGAGTATGATGATTTAATTTGTTAAGCCTTGATTTATACTATTATTCCACTATTTCCTTATTATGAATTTATAATTGATATTGGAAATTCTATATCCCTACTATGGGTTGATGTCTCAAGTACCTTTAAATGAGAGTTGGAGGGTAAATTGAGAAACGTTGATATTGAAGTTGCAATGAGTCTTGGTATTTTTCGAATGGTTTTGATGAGTTAAATTATTGAAAATACTATGTATTGAGTCTTCATATCCTTGTCCAAATATCGAGTCGGTTATGGTTCAATGCATTGATACCTTGTTGATGTTGAGGAAGATTAAAATGTTTTGAGCTAAAATGTGTTGAGTTAGGAATCCACAAATTGATATGATTTGATAAATGAGAAAGAGATTTGATTTGGTCTTTATGATAGACCCTTGTGATATTGTGGTGGATTTGCTAACGCGTTTTGAGCTTGTCGGGGAGTAGTACTTAGCACCGAGAGGAAAATTTGGTATTTCCCCAAACCTATGTGCCACCGTCGGGTTGTTTGATGATGATATTATTGGCTAGAGAGACCGATTGTGATTATTGTAGTTTTAAGGTCGTACTCCCTGACAAAGAGTATGACGCTCCCACCAACGGGGGTTTTAAATGTTGGTATTCCACGTAGCTCACGTGGGATTGCCGGTTATAGGAAACTCCCCTGTCCATAAGAGTCATGTTTATTGAAATACCGAGTCACTCCGAGTTTTGATGTGGTAAGTCAAGTTGCATATGATGATCTATAATGATTTATGAGTTTTTTCTCCTACATTTTCTATCTAAGATGTTATGAGTTGCATGATTCAATGTCTCTCAAGCCAGGTGTTTCATTATGGTCCGTATGTACGTTTTTACGAAATTTATGATATTATTTATATTTTGCATGCGCCCTCACATACTCAATAAATATCTCGTGCTAACCCACATATTTCTCTATGGGCTACATTCTTACCATGATGTAGGTTCTGGTACTCAGCTGCAGCCACGACAATGATATCCGAGTGCCGCATCTATGTTCCTTCAGTGGTGAGTCCTCATGGTTCAAGGACCAAGTTTCTAGTTTTGGTGCTATTATTTTATGATCCCTTTGGTTTGTTGAGTCAATTGGGGGTTTGTCCCAATGACTTGTTGATTTTGCTGATAGATGCTATGTAATACTAGTGTATTGCTGGGTTGGTTTGTGTATAGACATTCCATATATGTACAGTCTAACGATATTCTATGCCATGTGCGATGTGATATGATATGTACTTATATATATCCTTAGCGTAGCGTGTATGTTGTTGTGTTGGAACCCAAGGGTAGTGTTTTGGCTTAAAGGGTTAGCTTGAGTCTACGTGTAGCCTTGGGCACCGTGTGGCATCTCAGGATGATATTTAGGGGCCTTACAAACTTGGTATCAGAGCCTAAGGTTGTGAGGAGCCCTAGAGAGTTTGACAGGCCACGTTACGTAGAGTCTTGAGCATCGGTGTGTAGCGCGCCACACCTATGATCAAGAGGCTGCGGGGCGTTCTAGGAAAAGTCATTTATTTCTTTCTACAAGAGTCTATCATGCTTATAACTATTTCCTTCTGCTATTAATTCATGCGTTCTTATGATAGAAAATGCCTTCACGTCGAGCTCGCAAAAACAACAACCAATCTCAACCCGTTGATCCGTTACATGAGACGGTATCCCATGCCAAATTTTGGAAAGCTTTTCAGGTGCTAGCCCAGGCAGTTACTGCCAATACTCAGGTCAACGCTCCACCTCCGTAGGAAAATAATTTGACAGCAGCATGAATTCATGACTTTATGCGGATGAATCCGCCAGAGTTTCATGGGTCGAGAGCAACTGAGGTCCCGCAGATGTATGTTGAGGAAATAAAGAAAATTACACAGATTATGCACGTGACCAAGAAAGAAAGTGTGGAGCTAGCTTCTTATCGGTTGAAGGATGTTTCCTATGACTGGGTGCAGATGTGGAATAAGGGTAGAGAGGAAGATACTGCTCCGATGACTTAGCAATTGTTCCAAGATATTTTTTTGGATAGATTCTTTAGTCTTGAGTTATGGGAAGCTAAGTAGAGGAGTTTAGGAATTTGAGACAAGGCTCTATGTCGGTTAAAGAGTATTGTATTAAGTTTAATCAGCTATCGAAGTACGCTCCCAATATGATGGCTAACTCGAGGACTAGTATGAGGAAGTTTCTAACTGGGGTGTCGAGTTATGTGGTGAAAGAATATAGACCTGCTATGATCAACAAGGAGATTGATCTTCCTAGGTTAATGATTCACATCCAATAGACTGAGTCAGACAAGATAAGGGAAAGAGAAAGAGTAAGAGGGGTTAAGAGAGTCAGATCGGAGCAACAGGGGTCTGGTCAGACTAGATTCTTCGAAGGGAGTCGCCCTCAGTTTCAGAGTCATTCATTTATATCTACACCTTTCTCAGCTAGTGCTCCCATATATCGGGGTAGGCAGGAGTTTGAGAATAGGTCGGTACCTTCCAGGTCTCAGAACAGTGTAAGCAATTGGCCTTATCCTCCTTCGTGTGCTAAGTATGGTAAAAACCATTTTAGGAAGTGTTATATGGGGCAGCGGGGCTGTTTTGGTTGTGGCAAGTTGGGCCACATACTTACAGACTGCCCGTATGCCAGATAGCGGAGTCGTGATGCCCTTCCCCAGAGTCAGGCTACCAGTGCCCCACCTCCCACAGCCCGTCCAGTTCCTCCTCAGGGTACTTCATCTAGTACTACTGGCGGTCAATGCCAGAATCATTTCTATGCTATACCACCTCATCAGGAGCATGAGAACTCTCCAGATGTTATCACTAGTATGCTTTGTGTTTTTCTATTATGATGTCTATGTGTTGATGGACCCTGGTTTGAGTTTTTCTTATGTGATACCTCTGGTTGCTGTAAATTTTAAAACGGATCCTGAACTAATTTTTGAGCCTATTTTGGTTTCTACTCTGGTAGAAGAGTCTGTCATTGCTAAGTGGGTGTATAAGAAATGTCCCATTATTGTCTTTCATCGGGTTATGTATGATTATTTGATTGAGCTAGATATGGTTGACTTTGATATCATTCTGGGTATGGATTGGCTTTACTCATGCTATGCGTCTATTGATTGTCGTGCCTATGTTGTCAGGTTTCAGTTTCCTGATGAACCTATCCTCGAATGGTCCGGGAGTTCTGTCTAAAGGTCGTTTCATATCCTATCTCAAAGCTAGGAAGTTGATTTCCAAGGGTTGTATCCACCATTTGGTTCGGATTAAAGACACTAAGTCTGAAACCCCGACCATTCAGTCAATTAATGTTTTAATGAGTTTCTTGATATCTTTTCGGAAGATCTCCCTGGAGTACCTCTTGATAAAGAGATAGAGTTCGGGATTGGCCTTCTTCCCGATACTCAGCCTATTTCCATTCCTCCATATCGCATGTCTCCCACGGAACTTAAAGAGTTAAAGGAGCAATTGAAAGAACTTTTAGACAAAAGCTTTATCAGACCTAGTGTGTCCCCGTAGGGTGCACCTGTCCTATTTGTGCATAAGAAAGATGGTTTTTTGTGGATGTGTATTGATTACCGACAGCTTAATAGGGTTACTATCAAGAATAAATATCTGCTTCCTCGAATTGATGATTTATTTAATCAATTACAAGGTGCGAGCTATTTTTCGAAGATAGACCTCAGATCTGGTTATCACCAACTTAAGGTTAGGGAATATGATATCCCCAAGACAGCCTTCCGAACCCGTTACGGTCATTTTGAATTTCTAGTGATGTCTTTTGAGTTAAGTAATGCTCCAGTGGCTTTCATGGATCTTATGAACCGTGTATTCCGACCATATCTGGATTTATTTGTAATAGTGTTCCTTGATGATATTTTTATTTACTCCTGAAGTGAGGGTGATCATGCGGATCGTCTTCGAATCATATTGGAAACTCTTTGAACTCATTGGTTGTATACTTAGTTCAGTAAGTGTGAGTTCTAGCCGAACTCTGTAGCCTTCTTGGGTGATGTTGTTTCTTCCGAAGGTATTAGAGTTGATCCTTAAAAGATAGAGGCTATAAAGAGTTGCCCTAGACCTATTTCTCCTTCTGATATTTGAAGTTTCTTGGGTCTAGCTGGTTATTATCGTCATTTTGTTGAAGGGTTTTCATCTATTGCGTCTCCTATGACCCGTTTGACCCAAAAGAAAGTGAAGTTCCCGTGGTCCGAATCTTACGAGAAGAGTTTTCAGGAGCTGAAGACTCGACTCACTTCAGCCCCTGTATTGACTTTGCCTGACGATATTGATGGTTTTGTGGTGTATTTTGATGCTTCCAAAGTCTGTTTGGGTTGTGTATTGATGCAACAGGGCAAGGTTATAGCTTATGCTTCCATGCAGCTAAAACCTCATGAGAAGAATTATCCTACCCATGACCTTGAATTAGCAGCCGTGGTTTTTGCTTTGAAAATCTGGAGACATTATTTTTATGGTGTCCATGTCGACATCTTCACGGACCATAAGAGCTTGCAGTATGTATTCACCCAAAAGGAGTTGAATCTTAGGCAGAGACGATGGTTAGAACTGTTGAAAGATTATGATATGAGCGTGCTATATCATCCGGGCAAGGCCAATGTAGTAGCAGATGCCCTTAGTCGGAAGTCCATGGGTAGTGTAGCACATGTGGAGATTGGTAAGAAGGAGTTGGCACATGAGATACATCGTTTGGCTAGATTGGGGGTTAGGTTGTTTGGTGATGCTGAGGGTAGTATAGAAGTGCAAAACGGTTCCAAATCCTCTTTAGTTTCAGAAGTGAAGGAGAAGCAAGACAGGGATCCTACCTTGGTCAGGTTAAAAGACTCAGTTAAAGACCAAAAGGTGGAGGTTTTCTCCCAAGGGGGAGATGGCGTTTTGAGACTCCGAGAAAAATTATGTGTTCCTGTTATTGATAACTTGAAGCAGAGGATTATGGCGGAAGTGCATGGTACGCGATACTCCATCCATCCTGGTGCCACCAAGATGTACCATGATTTGTAGGAAATCTATTAGTGGAATGTTATGAAGAGGAACATAGCAGAATTTGTGGCGAAGTGTTCCATGTGTGAACAGGTTAAAATAGAGCATCAAAGGCCCAGTGGCGTGATGCAAGAGTTTAGCATTCCTACTTGGAAGTAGGAAGAAGTGAATATGGACTTCATAGTTGGTTTGCCTCCTTCTCGTCGCCATCATGATTCAATTTGGGTTGTCATAGATCAGCTGACGAAATCAGCTCATTTCTTGCCTGTGCATTCATCGTATACAGCTGAAGATTATGCTAGAATATATATTCGGGAACTCGTCAGACTTCATGGAATCCCTTTGGCTATTATTTCTGACAGAGGTACTTAGTTTATTTCTCAGTTTTGGAAATCTTTTCAGAAGGGTCTCGGTACCCAAATTCATTTAAGTTCTGCTTTCCATCCGCAAACAGATGGTCAGGACGAGCGGATCATTCAAACTTTAGAAGATATGTTGAGGGCTTGTGTGCTTGATTTTAAAGAACAATGTAATGGATGATTCATGGTAAACCATTTGGCCTTGACTGGAGGTATGTTTATATGTTGCTTATCCGGTGTGAAATTAAGAATATAAAATTCTTATTTCTCATCTTCACGCTCTTCCATTATTTTAAATGATTCCACAAACAAGACATCATCTAAACATAGATCCTACAACTCGGGTTAAAAGAATTAGCTACTCATTATGTATAAAGCAACAAGACAATTTGTATTCATAATTTGATAAATGATAACTTACAGAATAATGAATATCAACAAGTGTTTCTCAGATTAGATCCCAGTAGAAATCCCAAGAAAATTATGATAACAATCTCTTAAAAGTTAATTGTAAAGTTACAGAGAGAACTAGAGAGAAAATAGTGTAAGTTCGTCAAGTTCAAGATGAATTGTCACATAAAACCTAAGAACTTTCCCTTAAATACCAAGAGCTAAATTTGGAATCAAATCAGAGAATATAAATTTTTCTTGCACAGCTGACGACCAAGTGTGACACCGTATCAAGAGTCTGACGACTTATCAGACATTGTCGTCAGCTCCTCCTCCAAGTTAGATGATTTCTACCTTAGGTTAACGGCGACACTCTGACGGCTTATCAGGAGTCTGATGACTTATCAGAAATGTCATCATCTCCTCTTCCACTTTCATGATCTCTGCCTTAGGCTGACGACATTCTTATTGGCTTATCAGACACCTAACAACTTATCAAGGGATGTCATCACACTTCTGCTCCTCACACTGTCTACAACCGACGATGACTCTGATAACTTATCACAAATTTGATAACTTATCAGACAAGTTGTCAACTACACTTTTATGGCCACTTGTTCCAAATTTATCTCTTTTGCTTTTATTATCTTTGGTTTTCTTCCATCTTGACTTTCCTGCATTATCAAAGAGAAATCAATCAAAAATGACAAAAGTTGCTTAAGACTTTACAATTATTTCTAGTTAAAATCCTCAAATGTGTTAGCATTAGCTCACACATCAACACCCTCAACTTAAAACAGTTGCTTGTCCTTAAGCAACTTAAACATAACTAGGAGGATACAAAGCACATTCGACAGTCAATAATCTCAAACTCAAATGCTTATATTACTGAAAAGCAACAATGCAACACAAAGGAATTGAGCTATGTCATCAACTTAGCAACAACAACATTGCATGTACCAATATTACACTTCCTAAATAAGTTAGCAGCTAGCAACATAACCAGTGTGTCCTTACAACAAAGAAGTCCCTCCTCACTCATATAAGAAATAACATATGTAATTGTAGGGACAATCAATAGACACTTACTCTCAAAAAGAAGTTCCAGTCAATATTTGCCAAATACCATAAGCTTACCCTTATTATCATTACCAAGGTTTTCAGACAGGTAAGCGAGGATCACTATAGGTCTTTTTCTTTGGCTTGTAATGTAGGCTAAGGGTTCGTATGATATTCGATGATATTTAAGGTGACTAAGCCTCCTTGGAACTACACTAACTTTTGGGGTCTCACTTATTTACCTTTACCTAATTCTCTCCTTTCTTGATCACACATACTCCGGATGGGTGCAGTCTTTTTGACAATCATTTCTTTTTTTTTTTCACAACTTTTCTTTTCTTATTCTTTTCCACCGCACCCAGATTTTTATTCTTTTCTTTTATTCTACCTTCTTCATATTTATTTTACAATACGCACCCCTATGGTAGCCACCCTCAGCTTAGGATATTTGCCTAAGTCAAAGTGTACAATGTCCAAGAGGACTAGGGCCAAAATAGGTTCATTGTAATACAAATGGGAAGGTGATAGGTATCATAAAAGAATAGGCATTTAAGCTAAAAAACCGAGATCTTGGGATATCATTCATACAAGAAAGGTAATATAGGCTAGAAGTGGACTAATCTCAAAATGGCCTATGATCCTTTCCTAACTCTTATCCTACAACCAAGGCAAGACTAACCGGGAAAGTTCTGAATTTAACATACAAAAAAGAACTAAGTAATATCTCACACGCACATGGCACACAGGTATATTACAAGCTACTACCCATCCAGTTCACATAATTATTTTGCAATGGTTATCATGTCACTATTACTAATGCCATAAAAAGATACATAGTGGTCACACATAAATGCATATCACACAGTTATAAAATAGACCATTGGAGTGGTGTTCAAAAATCAACAAAAACATGTTAACTACCTAAGGTACTTGTATTTCTCCTAGTCCACTACAATATTTTACAACCAATCACCCTACACCCTTAACTTAAAATCAATCATTTTCCTCAATGTATATGAAAAGAGAAACTAAACTAGGGTTAGGGTATACTTGGAGTAGCTCAAGCACGGGAATCATGGTCCTTGACCCTATAGCAATGTCTTCTACTAGAATACTCACATTAGTAGCCCGTTGCTGGGCTGGCATAGCTATCACAGCCTCTAGAGGGACTCCACTGGATGATGCTCCTACAGCCCTAGCTCGTAGCTCTTCCTCCCTTTTTTCGCTTCTACCTTGGATGCTTACATCGCCCTTTTCATTTCTATTTTTTCCATCTTCTTTCTTGCCTTTTTTTCTACTTTTCTTTCATCCTCATTGTTAGCTTTTTTCCTTTTACCCTTGTCTTTCTTATCACTTTTTTATTTCCTCTTCTTCACCGGTTCCCCATTGAGGTCAATGAAGGGAACTTCATCCTCAGACTTATCAGTAACTGGATCTACAAACCCCATAAGTTGGTGCTGCTGTAATACTCCAACATCAAATTTTACCTTGTCCAGGGTTGCTCTAAATAGTGCAAGAACTGGGACTGATATTTCTCTTAACCATGTATTGAAACAATTCTCCAACTCACCAATCCGACCAGGTAAAGTCTGGAAGGGTTCAAGTGCTACCTTATTCCTTTTATCCAGAGAAGAGACAAATTACTTGGAAAAAAGTTACAACTTTGCCTCACACCAGTTTCCTTGTTTCACCACTCTCCTAAAATTAAGTGGGTTGAAGGAAAATTCTATTGGTAAAACAACAGCTGAAAGTTTTGTTTCGTTCTTAAGCACTGAATCTGCTCTTGCAGAAGATGTTGGCTGTAAAGCCTTAGAATCTTGCATCTACATATTAGGTGTTGAGTCAGTGATAGTGATAGATGGTTGCACTTCAGCAACCCTCACTGATTTTGTGGCAACCCCTGCTTCCTTGTCTAGCACCAGCCTAGGGTGGTTTTCATCAATTCTCATAGGGCCATGGGTATTCTTAGCAGGAAGTTCGTTGTCTACCCCTGCAACCTTTGGTATATTTGTCGCCTCATACAACATTTTGACTAGGCATGGAAAGGGGGAAGCAGTGTCGGGTCTTGCTACCCGAATCTTCATCACATCAGCAATGATTTCCCCGAAGTTGAGGGGAAGTATATATACAAGGCTCACCACCAGGATAGCTCTATCATCACCAAGAATATTATCTCCTGTAGTAGGCATCAATCAGGTGCATACTACACCCCACCAAAACTTTTTCTCTTGAGTTAGGGAGGCCTTGAATATACTTTCATTCGGGTTGCTTAACTAGTCTGATTTTTCTTCAGCTATGATGTTGGATAGCCAAGGATGTTGTTTTTCATGATCCTTTAACCGATGGTAGAATGCTGGTAATGTGGCCTGAGGATTGAACAAGGCCATGAAGGAATCTATTGATGGTTCTTTTAAGATATCCACCACTACGCCCCTCACCAAAACTTTCTCCAACATGGGTTTATCTGCTGCTTTTTCTCCTAACTCACACATGTTCTCCAAGATAGCCTGGTAGTTCGCGTAAAACTCCTGGACTAGTAAAGGGTAGAATGAATCACACCATTTTATAGTCCATGCCAAGTCGTAGTATCAGAATGTTTTCTCTATTGAAGGATATCTGCTCAACCTAGTAGTAATGATTTTTTTTTCTTCAAAAATTGGACTTTTAATATATCTTCTTTGAGTTATGAGAAGATCGTCATAGAAAATCTTCTTTTCCCCAGGAATCTTCTATCCAGCACTCTCTTGAACACCAGGGTTTTTGCATTTGATCAAATTTTCCTATATCGGAGAATCTTCATTAGCCTGTTGTTCAGAAGAAAGGGACCTAAATGATGGTTCCTCAGAATTGGGTTGCTCAGAATTTGGTTGATCTGAATCAAGTTGCTCTGAATCAGGTTGTTCAGAGGATGTCTGCTCTGAAGGTGTATGTTCAGATGTTGCTGGTTCCTCAGATTCACTTTCTTTACGCACCTTCTCAGCTTGTAGAGGTGGTGAAATTATTTTCAAACTCTTTTTCTTTCTTCACCTATGAGCTGTGGATCTTCATTTTCATAATCAGACTCATCAAACAGTCTCCGAGGTACACTCTCCTTACTCATCTTTTTTGTCGATTTAGGTCTTTTTCCCTTAGGTTCCATTATAAAATCTGTAGTAGAAGAACACAATTATTTAGTACCCAAGATTACATAATGCAAGAAGTTCGGTCATTGAAGTTCCACATACCTTGAAAGGGGTTTATTAGTGATTCAGATCAAAGTTGTGACGACATGGTCTGATAAGTTATCATATCTGTGATAGTTTATCAACCTTATGGTCAGCCTTAATCAGAATAAGCTCACTTTCCTCAACTTATGATGTCATGGTCTGATAAGTCGACACATTTATGATAACTTATCAGACATGTCGTCAGCCTTAAAAAGAACCAACACAATTTTATCAACTTGTGACGACATGATCTAATATGCCATCACATTTGTGATAACTTATCAGACATGTCATCAACTTCAATCAGAATTGATCAACTTTTTCACACTTGTGATGACATGTTTGATAAGCTATCAAATTTTGAAAAATTATCAGGAATGTTGGTAGCTCAGAACATGATCTTTAGCGCATTTTTAACATAATCATCCTTCCCAATTCTTCTCATAAAACATGGAATTACTTTCTTGAACAGGGATTTTAACTTTCTATACTCGATGCATAACTATAAACCCTAGTTTCAGTTTCTTACTACAATGGAAAGCTAAACTTGACTAAATCTCTTTGAAAACTAAGGTGTACATCGGCCTCAGTACCACCCAATGAGAAGAAGAGAGTCTTAGAGCATACCTATTACGCGACTTAGCTTCTTGAGTAGGGTAGATCAGATGAAAAGATGAAAGAGAAAGAGCACTTTGTGTTTGAACTTAACTTCAATTGAGCAAAAAGCAAAGGAAATTTTCTTGTCTTACTAAGAACTAATTCAAAAAGGCAAGAGAATAAATAAAATGGAAAGAACTAAACAAAAGAAAAGAAAAAAAAAGCGGGAAGGTGAAAAGATTTGCTTTTGGGCTAGGTCGGATTCCTTTAACTGGGCCTAAAATTGTTAGATAGCTTATTTTGGGTTTTCTAAAGACACTTCTAATGGCTTATCATAAGTGTGATAGACCGTCAAAAATGTCGTCAGCCTTAATAGAACATACCTCAGATCTACTTTCTCTGACATTGAATTTGACGACTTATCATAATTGTGATAGCTCATCACCTATGTCGTCAAGATCACTTAACTTGCTACATCAATTCTACCTCAACCGCTACATACCTCATCAGTTCATCATACTTACTATCTAAATAAATAAAACAACTTGCGTTAAATACAAAAAATTTGGGTTGCCTCCCGATAGCGCCTGATTTAGTATCGCGGCACGACTCGGTCATCTTGACTACTCATAATTTGTCAAGACACCCTATTGATACCTCTTTCACATCCTCATAGAACACATCCATAATTGAGAAAACACTCATCTCCTTTTTCTTTGTTGTGGATGGGTGTATTTCAAATTTTACTTCTTTTTCATTGAGCCTAAACTTGAGGTCATTCAACTCCATGTCAACTATCACTCTCCCAGTTACTAATAATGGTCTACACAAAATAATGGGCACTTCAAAGTCCACTTCTCAATCAAGAATTACAAAGTCGGTAGAAAATATAAAATCAGCCACCTTTACCAATACATCATGTAATATTCCCACTAGCTATTTCATAGACCTGTCCGCCCTTACCAACCTCATATTTGTGGAGGTAGGATCCCCCAAACCCAACTTCTTATAAACAGCCAGTGATATGAAGTTAATACTTGCTCTGAGATCACATAAGGCCTTAGCAAAATCAAGCGACCCGATAGTAATGCTCTGGGATCGACCTTTTTTTGCACTAAGGATCTTGTAGAAATGGCACTACAGTGGTCGATACTGTCCACAGGTTCATAACTAACTGCTCGTTTTTTCATCACAAGGTCCTTCAAAAACTTAGCGTACCCTGGCATTTGCTCAAGCGCCTCCACCAAGGGCATATTCATGACCATCTACATCAGTATTGCCATGAATTTGCTAAATTTTGTATCATCAGCTTTCTTCTTTAATTGTTGTGGAAAGGCTGGCAGTGTTTTTGGGATAGTGGTAACCACAACCTCCTTCTCTTTCTCTTTTCCTTTTTCCAAAGCATCAGCAGGACTATCCAGCTTCTCAGACTCTACTGGATAACTTTTTTCACATTTATCATCCACTTCAATCACATCTTCAACTCCACCTTTGCCCACAGAAGGGCTAGGTAATATCTTACCTCTCCTAGTGGTAATCACCATACATAAGCCTTTATTTTGCAGATTCTGAATTATATCACTTGGTAAGGTACCATTTTCTCTTTAATTCAGTGCTGTGGAGAGTTGGCTCATTTTCTGCTCCAACTATTTGATAAAAGTTGAGTGTGAGTTCACCAACTGACTCATAGAAGATAACTCACTCTTCATAGTAGTCACACCGGTATTGGTTTCCTCAACTCCTTTCAATAATTTAGCCATTATGTCCTCTATGGACATCTTTCCAGAACTCGTTGCAGCAGCCTCACGATTTCTATGAGGGACATATAGTCCGCTCCTATCATTATTGCTCCTCCAATTCCCTTGCTCCCTATCTTTATAACCCGACATGTCATAATAATTCCAAACTTGATTCCCTTGGCTATTACCTCAAAAACCCCCTGATTATTTACATAGTTCACCTTTTTTTTGGAGTCAGAATCAACTATGCCCTGAGATCCCACAGCCTTCACTTTCTCAGTCTTGCCTGATAGTAAATGCTTGGCTAGTAAATCTATTTGCGTATTTAAATAGGCCATGTATTGATCATGCTCCTCGTCTCTCCTATATTATTCCGCAGTCATACTAATAGACACAGTGGGGCTTGCTTTCATAAAATCCCTGGTATGCCAAGCCCTACTCTGTTTGGTCATTCTATCTAGCATCTCTGATGCTTTTAGGAATGTGAGATCAACAAATGAACAACCAGCAACATTATCTACTATCGGCTTCATCACATAATTGAGAACCCTGTATAGAGTTTCCATCAAATGTATGTCCGTCATGTTGTGGTTTGGACACTACATCAACTTCTTCTTAAACCTCTTCCAGGTCTCATGAAGGGCTTCAGTTGGGACATATCTAAAATTACTGATCTCGTCCCTAAACTGTACCCTCCTGAAAGGTGGAAAGAACCTTTCTAGGAAAACCTCTTTCAATTGCCTCCAGTGGGTTATCGAATCGAGCATCAGCTTATTTAGCCAGAGTGTTGACTCCCCAGACAGAGAAAATAGAAGCAATCTCAACTGGATAGCATTCTGACCCACTCCTGGTTTATCAAAAGATTTGCAAATGGTGACAAATTTCACCAAATGCATATTAGGATCATCCCCAGAAAGGCCACCAAAAAACCCCTTTAGATGAAGGAGTTAAATTATAGTACTTGTAATGTTGAACTTTGCCCCAGGTGCTAATGGTGGAGGAATAATTGCACCCGTTGCACTTGCTCCATCCATTCCATCATCATCATTGAGATCATACTGGACAGGCTGGCGATCCTTCCTTGCTCTGAACGAATGGTTCCTATTGGCACTACATTGTACTGGTGCAGCTACTTGCTCTGCACGCCTTGGATTTACAGGGTTCAGAAACTCCTCATCTCCCAAGTCTTCATTCTCAGGATTCGGATGATATACTTGTTGACCCTTATTCTGTATATTCACCTGAGCTCTAGCTAAGGAGGTTAGCCTCTCAGCTTCCTATGGGTCTACCATTCTTCTGATCAGTTGTGGTTTCGAATTGAACGGTAATAATGTTTCTCCTGAACTTTTGGTTTTTGGAATACACCACTATATTTTTACAACAAATAAAAACAAAAAATAAATGTAAAATTAGGAAACTTGACTAACAGTCAATTAGCAGACACAAACATAAATTTACAATCATATTCCCCAGCAATGGTACCATTTTTGATAATGCTGAAACTATACCTCTCTTACGAGAGAGTAAGCGTTCATTGTTAAATATATAACCCAACTAGGTTAGGGTTGAATCCCATAGGGAATATGGTGTTAATTTAAGTTGTTCGCGAGTCAATCAACTAATAGTTAGCAGTTTCCTGTAAATGGGGTTTTTGGAAGGGTAACAAGTAATTATTTCTCAATTCAATGTCAGTGTTTGTAATCAATATTATATGGAAAACCAGAGTTGTGTTCACTATGAGTGTTAGTATTTGACAGACACTAATAACGGTTGAAGATTCTTATGGTAGGTAGGAACAACAAATTATCCTTGTCGAAATAATATCTAAATGTTTCTAAACCTATTTAGACATTTAATTACCTAATTCCCTAATTCTTTCAAATTTAGGGAATTTATATTTCATAACAGGATGTTTTCTCAAGTTAAGTAACCTTGTTACAGTGTTAATTATTAAATGAAAGTTTGATGCTTTGAAGTCTCTGTTGATAATTCACTTCCTACTAGGATTGATTTCTTATTTCAAGAAAATCACTAGTAGGCATGACCTATCGTTTGCAACCGATAGACAATATGTAAAATAGAGGAATTACAAAGGAGTTCCTACTACCTTTAGAATCTTGAACACCTAGTTACTTTACAAAACCAAACCCATAGATTCCACAACTCGGGTTAAAGGAATTGGCTACTCATAATGTAAAAAGCAACAAGACAATTTGTATTCATAATTCGATCAATGATAACTTACAGAATAATGAATATCAACAAGAGTTTCTCAGATTAGATCCCAGTAGAAATCCTAAGAAAATTATGATAACAATCTCTTAAAAGTTAATTATAAAGTTATAGAGAAAACTAGAGAAAAAATAGTGTAAGTTCGTCAAGTTCAAGATGAATTGTCACATAAAACCTAGAACTTTCCCTTAAATACCAAGCGCTAAATTTGGAATCAAATCACAGAATACAACTTTTTCTCGTACAGGAGACGACAAAGTGTGACGCCTTATCAGGAGACTGATGACTTATCAGACATTGTCATCAGCTCCTCCTTCAAGTTTGATGATTTATGCCTTAGGCTAACGGCGACACTCTGACGGCTTATCAGGAGTCTTATGACTTATCAGAAATGTCATCATCTCATTTTCCACTTTCATGATCTCTGCCTTAGTTTGACGGCATTCTTGATGGCTTATCAGACACCTAACGTCTTATCAGTGGATGTCTTTACACTTCTGCTCCAACTTCCTCACACTTTTTACAACTGACGATGATCTAATAATTTATCACAAATTTGATGACTTATCAGACAAGTTTTCAACTACCTTTTCATGTCCACTTATTCCAAATTCACCTCTTTTGCTCTTATTATCTTTGGTTTTCTTGCATCTTGACTTTCCTGCATTAGCAAAGAGAACATTCAAAAATGACAAAAGTTGCTTAAGACTTTACAATTATTTCTAGTTAAAATATGTTAGCATTAGCTCACACATCAGTCTACTCCGCATCTAACTCCTTAGTTGTCTTTGGAGGTTCTTCATTGAGCTTTGTACAATTCCTCAAATTGTCGATCTCTTAGGGAATTGCATTCGTCGACTATCCAATTCTAGTTCAACAATTTTAAAAAGGTAAACAATATAGTTTTAGAATTGTAAAAAAAAAAACTGAACTAATGCGGAAAATTAATGACTTTGGACAATCAAAGGATAGAATCCTAGGGTTAAGGCTTACGAACAATCATACTGCGTTATTAAACTTCTTTCGTTAAATCACTTATCTTTGTTGTTGATTTGTAGGGTTAATCGCATGATCATGGTCTCCCTACCTCTAACTGTTTACCTAACTTAGATATTACAACTACATTGTTGAGTGGGGGTTTAATAGACTAATTAAGTTCTGTAAGCTAACATCCAATGTGTGGTTCAAGTAACGCTTCTAGGTATATCCATGTCCTAAATGCTAATTCAAAATCCTTATTTCATAAAAGACTACGAACCTTAACTTGCTTATTTTCATGTTCTATCACTTTATTCCCTCTCCCGAGATAAGAAGGTTGACAATTAATGTATTGTAAGGTAACTAGTCCTTAAAATAGTCAAAACAAGAATAAACAAACAACCAATAATGATAAGAAATGTAAACAAAATCAATTCAAAATAAAAGTAGTCATGATCTTAGCCTTAACCCCGGAGAGGGAGTTTAGCCTTTTAATGGAAATATTCATCATCCAATCCCCTAGATTGATGATACGAACCATAAAGAAACTAAATTAAAGAATGATATAACCTAAAAAGAAGTTGTGGTAGCTCCAATGCTCCAAGATGTCCTAAAGTGATTAAAAATATTTACAAAGTTGTATTTATAACAATAGGGTAAGTATAAGTTGTGTAGGAGAAGGAATCAATGAAAAAGTGCAGGGGTGGAGAGAGTATACATCGCACCCTTCATTTCATAGCAATGAAGCATGTGATGCACGTATCATTCTGCTGAAATGGTGCATGCGACGTACACTTATCAAAGGTACACACTGTTTTGGGTACCTTTTGAGTCTTTTGGCATGTAGCATGCACCAATATACCTTCCCACGTGCCATAACCTTTCCAAGACATTTCAGGTGTCCAAATTTGCATCAAGTTGCGTATTGTGCTTTCATGATCTATTCCAAGCCTTTTTGAGTTATTTCAACTCTATTTGAAGCTTGTATATCCTTCATATATCATCATAATCCATTCACTAATCAACCTATAGCATCAAACATAACAATTTAGAGTTCAAAACAATACAACATCCGAGATAGAGAACTAGAAACACTAGCTAAGCATAGGCTTTATTCACTTTGATTTCTAACTTATTGTTTTTTGTATTGATCAAATTGACCCTTGAAGAGTAACAAAAAGTTTTCTAACATATAAATACACAATAAAAACCTTAGGAACTCATTAAACACGTTATAAACCAACATGATAGACAAGACAAACACCTAACTCAAGCTAGTCACACTAGTTTTCTCGGTTGACTTCTAAATGATCAATTTGAATCAAAACTTGTGTGAAAACACTATTAAACATTGTAAACACATACATAGATACTTATATTCACAATTATATCATTATAAACACATTAAGTACACAAATGTCTCTTAAAACAAGGCTAAATAAGCTAGAATAGTATCGCTAGAATGCATAACTACACCCAACATCACGACTTATCTCAATAGTGGGAGGTACTACTGAACTAGAAGTCCTACTATCTGAACCTTGTAAAGTTTCCTACACTAGTCTACCATGATAACCATGAGAATATCTAAAATCATTACCTTAAGGAGTGCAACTACAAAATGCGTCTTGATGGTGCACCCTCTTAGCATCTCCCTAAGAAGCTCAAAGACTAGACTCAGTCATCTTTACTTGATCCACTATAGTCTATAATGATTCCTCTGACACTACCACCTAAGAAGTAGCCAACTAAAGTAAAACATCCAATTCCTTTACAACCTTTTGAATCTTCTCAGACTTGGGGGCAATACTAGTAAAAGAATATCTGGACAAGGCATGGTAACATTTCTTATACTTAGAAATTGTCATGGAGCCCTTTTCTAATTGATCAAACTTATCTCTCATCTGATACCTTAGACTTAATGGCATAAACCTATCCAAAAAAGCCTCAGTAAATTGATCCTAAGTCACCTCTTGAGAACTTAGAGTTCTGGAAGTAACAAGTGGGCTCCCCAATCTCTGGCTGTATCTCTCAATTGGTAGGTAGTGTAAGCAACTCCATGTGACTCAAGCGATCCAAGGTTATGCAACTTCTCTTAATAATAAATAAAAAACTTGTAAGAGGTCAACTCTAGAAGCATAGAGTGGGCACTATATTAAAAGTATCAAATCACCATCCAAACTTAGTTATCATGTGATGCACTCTTACCTGGATCTGTACTAAAAGGGAATAATAGGGATAAGTAAGATCCATTTGTACTCATTGGGTATCAAAGGTCGACTAAGCAAAGTAAAAAATAATCTAAATAAACAGACACTATGGGAACATCACATGTAAGAAAAAAATCTCCCAAATGACAACCCAGACAATCTCTATTAATAGTTCTAATTATAACATATATACTAATTAAACCTACACCATCTCCACTAATAGTTTTAATCATAACACATATTCTAAGTAAAAGTATGAAAAATAAGAATAATTAGATAAATATCAAACCAAACACGAAGGTATAGCAAAGAAGGTACATAATGTATGAGATGCAATGAGAATGATAAAGATGATGATGGGGTATTATGTCTAAGGTTGTCGTACAACCTCTATATACATCTACTATGCACCGCTCCTAAAGTAAGACCGATAGGGGGTTCGCAATCCATATAAAATCCAATAACCAATACCAATACCAATCCAATTTTCATAACTCCTCTCTAACACGTGATCTTCAACAGAGGGTTTTTAAAGATATCACATTTTTTTTATCAAAAAACTAGTATTTCCATAGTGGTACCAATGCCTCATGAATGTATATATTATATGAGGATGTAATTCTCAAAACCAAACTAGAATAAGAATTTCAAATCCAATTAATACACAAGCATGTGAGCTAGAATTCACTCAACAATCCACCCATCGATGATACAACAAGTCCATGTACCATTAGAGTGAGTTGTGTAAATAATATGTTATTGATACCATATAAACCCTAAGATAGGAATTTCTACTAGGAAAAATACCAATATATATATATATATATATATATATACAAGGCAAAATACATTATATAAGACCAGTGTTTTGGGCAGCAAAAGGTGACAAGGCTCTGTCTCGCCACATGGCCAGACGAGCGGCGAGGCGATATTAAGAGTGTGGCAACAATTGATACAAAGATATTAAAATAATTAATAGCATATATAAATGATCAAAATGTCAATAGAACGAATATATTAGGAAATATTTCATGTCAAAAATTAAAAATAAATAGTATATTTTACATTTGTGTTGTTTATTTACTTTAGCCCTTCTGGGGCTTTCACTTTGATACATATTTACTTTAGCCCTCAGGGGGCTTGTTCCTCATTATCAATATGGATTTTAACTATCCCTTATTGGGTATATTAATTATAATTTTTGATGGTGCCCTTTTCGGTCTTGAATCATGCGCTTGATATTAATGCGATACCAATTTGTTGCACATTATTCTTGTTACCTATTGTATATATGTGTCCACTAAACTCCAATAGTTTTTTTTTAAACTCAATTCTTTCTTAAGGAGCAAAAAATTTTCTTTTCTTTTTTTTTGATCTTTTGTCTTTATTTTAGTTTAGTTTCTTTGTCGAACCGAGTGATAGTTCACCCATGATTGATGATAAGGTGACATACTTAGGTGAAGTATCTAGTTTTTTCTGTTTATTTGAAATAGGGAAAAGTTTGAAAATACTTTCAAAAGGTCATTAGTAAGTAATGATATAATTTTTAGAAAAAAATAGAAATATAGTTCTCTTTTCAAAAATAAACATAATTTTTTTTGAGCTTTCTCTTGAGTGAGACCATTAAATTATAATTTTAGTTGTCTCTTTAAAAAGATGAGTCATTGAATCAAAGTAACTTATAAAGCTTAAATTTCTCAAATTGGTTGAGAGACTAACATTTTGCTCTATGAGTACGATGCCATGTGTGGTGAGATTTTTTAATAATTCTTGTACATGGTCTAGAACTTGCCCAAAGTCTATTCAAAGAAAATTCCTAGGCAAGATTGATTTGGAGGATGACCCAAGGCCAATTTTGACCCGTCACATAGCCAAAGTCCCACCTTAACATTGTTCCCTAGTTAACCCCTTTGAGCCTTTTGCCTATTTTTCTTTCTTATTGTAATGATAACCATGATAAAACACCTAAACCCTTTTGAATTTTTTCCTTTTGGCACCTAACCTCCTTGCATCGGATGATTTGAAATAATAAAATACAGGCAAAAGCTTAAGTTTGGGGGTTATGTATTTAGGATAATAATGTAAGGGTTTCTCAAATTTCAAGTTTAGGGGAAGAATGTGATATTCTAGCATAAGACAATAAAAATGTATGTAAGGTTGTCAAATCATGTGCTTAAGAGACAAGAGATATACTTGATGATAAAGTTGAATGGCCTAGCCCATAGAACTTGAAGAGAAATTAGAAAAATAAGGGGCTAATAAGAGCTTAAAGTTAGAAGATTTCTTAAGTAAACCAAAGAAGAGAAGAAAGAAAATAGTAGGTTGGATATATTTGGTAAGTGCTAAGCTAAAGGTTAAGGGAAGCAAAGTGATTTAAAGGTGAATAAGGTGGATAATTTTAAAATTTTGAGGTAGAAGGGGATGAATGATTATGTTGATGGTGGTATTTCAGTCACTTGATCAATATTTTCCTTTTCTCACCTTAAACCTTCATCTACACCTACAAGACCTTGGTGATTCCAAATAGTCAAGTCTACATTAGTGACAAAAAACAAAAAGGGCAAGCCTATGGTTCTACTCATTATACTTGAATTTCTTTGTGAGAGTGAGTTTGAATTCTTTCATTATTTAATCTCCTTTAAGGATTGAAATGTCTTTTGTGTATAGAGCTAACTCTTTTATATGAAAAACATTGATACTTTGGAGTGGAGGGTAAAGTCTTACTCTCGATTTGGGTAAATGGGTAAGGTAAGTTGCATTATGATGAGTGAGATGATCTTTGAAGATTTTGTGTTACCACTTAAGATGTTTTGTCTATTTGAAAGGTTTATTTGATACAAACGTCCATCCTTACTTCATATATATATGTTTATTTAAAAATTTTGGTTTACTTGCTGCCATGACATATTTGATAAGTTTGTTAGAGCTTTGTTATCATAGATCATAATAGCTTTCTTTTGGGTGATATTGAGTCATAAATACCCTGTCTCATTAGATTAATCTTAGGTATTTGAGGATAGGAAATAGTTTAAGTTTGAGAGATTGATAAGTCATCAATTTGATCACTTTTTAGCACTGTTTAAGCTTATATTATCATGATTTTTCATTTATTTGGTCCTAATCTCATGTATAATGCTCATTAGAGCAGGTAAAAGTTGAAAATGAAGATGAGCAAGCAAATCAAGTCAAATAAAGGTCATATATAAAAGGAAAAGAGCCTTAAAGATCACATGAAAGTGTCGGGAGGCCACTCACTTAGCCAAAATCGCCTCATCTGTGCTCTATATTCTTTGGATTTACTCTGTATTTTCTCTTAATTTTCACTAAATCTGTTCTAGATCTACTCAAGCAAATTAAGAGTATAGTGGCATTTTTTATAATATTTGGAAAATATGAAATTGGGATTAAAAAAGGGGTTTCATCTTATTTCCACCATCATTGAATATTATTAGACTAATCTTGAGATAAGAACATATTATAGCTACTCTCAAGTGAAGAATTAATGATTTCCATTAAAGATTTATTGAAATTAAAGATTGGGTTTTGCATTTTGTTTTAAGCTTAAATCATCATGCTTTTCCTTTGATTTGGTATTAATCTCACGTATAATTCTCATTGGTGCAGGAAATGATTGAAAATAAAGATTAGCAATCCAATCAAGTCAACGAAATTTGAAATATGAAAGAAAAAAAACCCTAAAGATGACATGGAAGTATCAGGCGCGTGTTGGCCAAATTAGCCAAAAATAGCCCCATTTGCATCCAATATGCTATGGATCTTCTCTGTATATGCTTTGGATCTGCTCTAGATCTGCTCAAGCAGATCCAGAGTATGGTGCCATTTTTATAATATCTGGAAAATGTGAAATTAGCGTTAAAAAGGAGGTTTTCAGCCTATTTCCACTATTATTGAACATCATTGTACTACTCTTGAGATAAAAACACATTAGCGTGAACCTTAAGTGAAGAATTAGTGATTTCAATCAAAGATTTATTGAAATTAGAACTTCGGATTTTGCATTCTCTTTATTTTCTAAGGATCAATTTGATTGAAATTTTTGTATATCTCTACTATCTCACTCTATGAGTAGCTAATTTTCCTTCTTGGGGTTATTCTTGGGTAGTTTATGATTAGTTCATGGGTTTTATTTATTTTTCTCCCTAATTATCTATTTGATATGGGTTTCAAATTCATTCCATGTTTTAATTAAGAATTGGGGGTTGCAAACCCCAATTACCTTAGAACTCGTATCATCCTTGACAGAAGGGATATGGGTGAGGAGTAGGTGTGAACAATAATTTGAATTAATTCACTTAATAGAGTATTTTATACATAATGATGTTAATTGAGGCCATATATTGGTGAAATTATTACACTTATGAGGTGTTCGAAAGAACCCATTTGTGATATTTGGTGTTTTATTGACAAATTGACACTAATACCTCTAGATCTAGCCTACTCACGAATTTTATCTAAAATAGTACAAATAATCAAATACCCATGCAAAACCCATACCTAGGAAGGAATAACCCTTAGTCCCATTAACACTTGATTGATCTCTTATTATTTCTAGCTTCAAAATAGTGGTACTAAAATAATCAAATTATGAAATATGAAGTCATTCAACCAAACCCTCATTTTTTATCATGTTTTCTTACCATGCATTACAGTTCAACTCCTAGTTGACTTCTAACATTCTCGAGCATTGATATCCTTGTCTTTACACCCTATGGATGGACCCCAACTCTATTGGGTTACTATATTGACGATAATTACTTATAATTCAAGGGTGTAGTTTGAGCTTCATCATAGAAGTCCCGCAATCCTGATAGTTCTATAGCTGGTAACAGCCTAACAATTTATAACCATGAAGGTGTAGAATATATTAGGCGAATTTTTTAGATTTGCTCCACCTAGGTTTATAGAGGCCTTAAGTGAGAATTCTTTCAAGTTTCTAACTAGTTGTGAGGAGAGGCTATATAATTTTTCTTTATAGAGTCTCATAGTATGGACTACACCATATTTTAGTTTTATGGGGTAGCCAGAAAGTGGTGGAGAGGTTATATTACTTCTAGGCTAGTTGGATCTCCTCCTATGATATAGGTTCAATTCTCTAAGGCTTTTTTGGAGAAGTACATTCCTCATATCTTGCATGAGCCTCCAAAGGATTAGTTTGTAGGACTGGAGTAGTGTTTTATATTATTTGTAAAGTATGATGTGTGTTTCCATGAGTTGGCTAGGCATGCCACAATAATTCTACCAACTAAGTATGAGCGAACTTGATGTTTTATCAAAGGGCTGAGATTTTCTCTTTGCATGGTTGCTTTGAGTCTAGTTTATATGGGAAGATCTTTTGTAGATATCACTAATTATGCCATACTATAAAGGATATGCATAACGAGGCCTTAGGGGGCAATAATAAAATATAGCATTGATGGGGTGGTTAATGTGAGATCCATAATAGCTCATAATCCAAGGCAGATATTTTCAGGGCAGATACCTAGCATCATCCTTCTCAGTATGAAGGTCAATCTAGTAGGGCTGTTCAAGCAACACTTTATCTTTTAGATAGGGGTCATCCCGATTATAGTGGTGGTCAATCTTTGAAGGGTACATAGTCAGGGTCTTTAGGATGAGGTGCCTATTTTGGATCAGCCAAACTTGCCCAACAAATCATAGTGTCTGGTACATATTATGATTATAGTATAGTGATCTATTTTGCAAGAGAGTGTCCTAGGTTCAAAATGATTGAGCCTTTAGCATAGAGTGTACAACCAATCATATCAGTACCGCCTCCAGCTAGGAGTGGTGTACAAGGTAATAAGGGTGGTCCCTAAGGTTCCAGAGGTGGTCCTCGAGTAGGTCAAATAGGAGGTTGCACAAGCAACCAGTTTAGAGGCAAAAGGATACACTTAAATTTTTTTTCCTGTTAGGGTAAAGGTTGAGCCTTTTGATGATGTTATCATAGGAACAACTTTAGTATTCCATTAGCTGGCTTCTACTTAATTTGATTTAAGCTCCATTTTTATTTTTATATTATTATTATTATGTACCTCGATTGGGTTGTCTTAAGAGCCATTACATGTGCCTTTTCATGTAGCTACTCTAGTGGGTGATTCTTCAATAGTGGATCAGGTATATAGATTGTGTATTATGACCATCTATACATCAGGTATATAGATTCTTGAAACGACCTCGGATTGAAAATCCAACTTTGCCAATGCATCTGGAACATCAAATTTAGTGTGGTTACATAATTTGCTTACAAAAATTGGATTTCGAATAAATCTCGAGGTATCATTGAAAACTTGGAAAATGTTCCAGGTTTTGCTAATGCTGGTACGACGACAATCATATCAAGGGTACTAAAATCGTAGCTTGGCAATTATGGTAAGGTCTTGACAATTGCAGCACCACAATCACAGTCTATGTGCACATAATCGCGAGACCTGATTACTTGGAAGGACTATTTAAATGCCAATTTTGCCAAGAATTGGCCATTCTCTTCCTCTATTGTGACATAAAAACCCTATTATGGTGACCTAATCCCAAATTGGTCATAGTTCATGACTTGGGAGCTTTATTATCATCTTTTATCATAATTATCTACAAATTTAAGGTATGAATCCTTTGAATTCATGGTTGAATTCCTTAGTTTGGAACCAAAGCCCTTATTTTTCTTAGGGTTTGATTTTATCCCAAAGTATGCCTAGTTTTCATCTATTTCTTGAGGGTTAAGATTTCTTTTTCATATGTGAACACTGAGTTGACCTCAAAATTGTATTTTTCGTATGTAGGACCCAATTTGGGTTTTTGGTGTCATTTTGGACCCAAACCATAATAGTACAATATAGGTATGTTAGACTTGTATTGATGAGTAGATTATGTTATTTTTAGTGTGATGGCATTTTGTGGATTGTGAAGTTAAGATGAGCATGTGATGCATTATCTAAGGTTTGTGGTTCGGCTTTAAGGTAGGCTTCTATCTACTTATCTTCATAGATGATGTGGATATATATTGCATATGAATTTGGATATTAGGATTGATTATGAGTAGAATAAGCTAGCCTTGATTATTTCTATTTAGCGATCAAATGAGGGTTTTGGACTCGTAAGATGGTATGTTTATAACTCTTTAGAATCCTATTCCCTTCTCCCTAGTTTTGATTTGCTTGTATGATAAATTTGATATAATGTTAGGTTTGGGATATGGTTTTAGCATTGGAAGCATGATTAGTATATTTTAATCTTATAGGGATAGTGTGGCGGTATTGAAATCATAAATTGGATAGAGTTGAATAAAATGCCCTTATTTCTAGTAAAAGTCCCCACCTTAGAATTGAATATGGCTTACTTAACATTTGGAAGTTGGACTAGATATCTTAGCCTAGTTTAGGGCATAGTATGCCTAAATATGTGAATTGAGGATTAGGAGTTGGATCGTCCGGCCTACGTAGGCCAAGAATTATGGACTTAGCTATGGATGCTATGTGTAGTTAAGACTATCAAACTTTAGTATAAGGTTACTTCGTGATTTGGTAACTTACAATGATGTTCCACGGATTGTATCTTTGGTTATGGATATGATGTTTCTCTTAGTTATGATTGTTTAGCCTATATAGATGACTTTTCTTTTAGTTATATTATCGAGCCTATAGAGATGATATTCCTCTTAGTTATGATTGTTGGGCATATAGAGATGACTTTTCTCTTAGTTATGATTATTGTGGTTATAGAGATAATATTCCTCTTAAGAATCATAACTAGCCTAGCGAGGTGACCTTCCTCGTAGTCTTGAAGTATGACCCATTGATATGAGATATCTTATAGATGAATACATGTCTATTTATATTGTTCCTTTTATGTGAGACATGATACATGCTTATTGATATTATGCCTCCTATATGTGAGATGCCTTTTATGTAAGATATGATTACATGCTTATTTGTATTTTTCCTCCTATATGTGAGATGCCTCCTATATGTGAGATGATTAGCAATATGCTATGCTTATAAATATGATTATCAATATGTGTTCGGATATGTTTTTCTGCCGAAGGCCGTGATTATGGTATTATGATCATTCAAGACATATTATTGGGCCGAGGGTCGTGCTATAATATTGATTGGATATTCGAGGAGTGTTTATCATTATAAAGGATGAGATTACAGTTTAAAAATATTCTTATATATGGTTTGTAGACACATCTCTATGGTATGTGATGGAGGAAGATACGGTATGATACTTATTATTTCACTAATTGAATATTAGTAATGGTATGCATAGATTCTGTACATTCAAGATTATTATATTTGTAAATGATGTGATTCTAGCTGAAATATGATGTTATGACTTTTCTTCCTAATTAAGGATTAAGCTATGTGGTAGCTAGTTGTCTAATAGGTGACTATAGCACTTGATGACGTAGTTTATGATATCGATTAGTTGTTAAATGAGAAATATGTATCAATGAGGCTAGATAATAAGAGATGTTAGTGAAAAGAGATTACTAGTTAATAACGATGAATTGTTGGTAAATGATGGTTAGTTAGCGAATGGTGTTTGTTAATAAAAGATGATTAGATGATAAAGGGTAATGTATCATTAATAATGATTAAGGAATATAGGATGATAAGTTGATAATGTTGATTAGTGGATAAATTGCGATTGTGGTCTAGTGATGAATCTTGACTAGATTTTGGGTATTGACTACTTACTATATAATGATTAGTTTATTAGGATAATAATTAGAGATCATGTGAAGACTAGTGAACTAGTGGTTTAATGATAATAAGCATTGGTTAGCTAATATCGTAGAGTTGGGATGTATTGTCATGTGAGATGCTTTATAATGATACAATTATGATTATGAGTATACTAATAGGCTTGCAGATTTACCCCTCCTTATTCCATGTCTTAAGCTTGTGCACCTATTATATATTTATAAATATATGTGTATTGATGTTGATGATATTCTCATACCCGAAAAGACTAGAGAATATTGTGATAATTATATTGATACTCGACAAGGTCGGATAATATTATGATGATGATATTGATACCCAAAAAGGACAGAGGATATTATGTTGATCATATTGATACTTGGCAAGGCCAGAGGATACTATGACGATGCATTGATACCCGGTAAAGCTAGAGGTTGATTACGATGATGATGGTCATGATGATGAAAGTTATGATAGAGATGGCTATGATGATAAGGTTTTGATATTTCTTGTGTACTTTGCATTCATTCTTACATATGTATCGCCTATCATAAGTATACACCTATGTCTATTAATCGATATGGGATGCTTGTACAGATATGGGTGAAGAGTATGCCTTATGTTTTGTATATTGATTGAACCTTCTGAGTTTGGGGTAATGAGGGTACACATAGGCTCGACTAGGTATTTTGTTGTCTGGAGTAGCCAGTTATTCATACTGTTCTTGATATTATTATTATCATTGTTATAATCATTATTATGGCTAGCTTATTACAGATTGGTCATTGATCCTGTATCGAGATCTGAGGTACATCTATGGCCTCTTCTATCTTATGATGACATTATTGTGCATGTTTATTTCATGTCTAGCTATGAGGATTAGAAACCCTAGGTATGATAGTATTAAATCCTGGTAGTATTATAACGAGGTCCCAAAATGAGGATATAATAATCTAGGTTATGCTTTGAGATGACCTTATGTTTATGTGTGTTTATATATATACATAGTTATATAAAGTTATGGCACTACCTATATCCCTTCCTTCATTTGTACATATTGTATATTGTTTCTTAGCCTTGTATGTTACTATATATATCTTCCTTCACTTTTCACACATATATTGGTCTGGGATGTACGATATAGCATTGAATCTATTGATTATAGCTGGAATCGAATAGTTCACCCTGATACTTCCTTAGTCTTAGTATTTTAGAATCTTGTCTTGAACCTGATAGTTGTCCCTTATTATTCTTATTGACTTGTTATATGATTTATGGACCTTTGGGTGTAGTTTCTATTTTATTTATATATTGTCTATATCATTTTAATCTTTGGAACACAGTTGGCAGTTGTCTATTGAGTACCATTTATTTGGTACTCATACTACACTTCTGCAGCCTGTAGATCATAGTACGAGATATCATTGTTGATGTGTGAATCGTATAGAGTAACCATAGTTTAGAGACTTAGAGTGAGATCCTGATGTTTGGAGTATTACTTATCTCTCTCTTTTGCATTAGACTAATCGCTATATTATATTCAAAAATAAGTTATATCAGTGTAGTTCTGTGGTTGTTTCACTTTTGTGCTATTAGAATCTCTTGTACTGATACCACCATGTCTTTGGATTCTATTATGTATTGATCTTTATCTTATTTATGCCTCATTCTTTTCCTTATATTATTGAGTAGCTATTACTTACCATTTTTAGCTACGGGTTGGCTTTTCTACTAGTAGTTTATGGTAGGAGCTATCATGACCTGAGAAATTATGTCGTGAAAAATTGGTGTCAAAGCCTAGGTTTCACTGTTGTGTTAGTTCAAGAGCTAGGTGTTAGTAGAGTCTTGCGGATCTTTGCGGAGATATTTGTAACCTATCTTTGAGAGCCTACAGGGATATTTTAGGAAATTAACTTCTTAACTTCCTATTGTGTGTCTGCATTCCTATGAACCTCAAACACATTCTTTGACTCTACTCTATCCCCGAAGTATAAGATTTAACATTGGGAATTCAAGTTATGTTGTAGATACTTCTCAACTAGGGATGATGTTTGATTCATTGAACATATCTTAGACCATAGTTGAGCCTATTTGTGTTCATGAGGGTTCTTCACCATTTTTGAGTACGAGATTGAATTTCTTGTGTGGTCTACACCCTTTTAAGTCAGACATTAGTGCATGAAGATGATAGAGGATTCGTATTGTCACCCTGTTTAGCATTAAAGTACTTTATAGTAGCTGAAGCTTCCTTTCCTCAGGTTGTTGATTATGAGAGAACCATAGAGAGCATGTATGATAACCTATGGAAATAGAAGCAAGAGGCATGCTATTAGTATAGTGCTATTAGTATTTTATCTGAGAGTGAGGATCCATCCGATAGAGTACAGCTTCACTTGCAGCCTATCAACTCTACATAGATAATATCCATACTATGAGTAGTTATTAGATTTGTCGTGATGATCATAATGGGTAGAGTCCTTATTTGACTTGCAGAGTTATGGTATGGTTCTTTGGGCCATGGAAACCATTCAAATTATGAGGGATAATATCTCGAAGTATTCTAAGATCGTAGTTCTATTTTATCATGATGAGACACTAGTTTAGAGAATGCCCAAGTTAAGAGATAGATGATCATCTAGAGTTAGCATGTATTCCCTATGAGCCTAGAGTTCCTAAGATATGTTATGATTTTAGAAGTATGGGCATAATTTGACAGATTTTCTCAGCGTTAGTTGGCTAGCCATTTGGGCTTAGTTTATGTTTCTTCCATATTGATGCTTCAGGAGTTGCTACGACTGTAAAGAGACCAACTAATAGTCTAGAAATTATCACTGACATGGGAATTCAAGTCATTCATCTCATTCATATCAGCTTCATAATGTCGTAGGATCTTCAGTTAGAGATAGTGTGTGTGGCACCTCAGTTAGTGATTCAATCGGTGTATCCAAGTTGGACCCATTAAAATTTATATTTTTTTCCTATGGTCGTCAGGCATATGATTGCAAATGTCACCATGATTAGTGTACTTTTATTTTCCATATTTATGTCTTATTATATGTATTGGGGTTTTCATACCCATTGGTTATTATATGAATTGATAAATTGACGTCGGTCATTGTGTGCCTTATTATTAAATTCATGATTATATTGCTACTCAGCGATTTATTCTTTTTAGTAGTGGATAGAGTAGAGCTGCACTGATATTTTCCCCTATGGGTGTGGTTTTTTAGGTTCGAGTCCTATTTATCTTGGCATACTATCCCTATTATGGCCGTTGAGTGTTACATGATATTGATGTTCATTTTTGTATGGCATGTTCAGTATATCAATTTTGATATTGTTGTTTCTATTGCACATAGTGTTTATCGACTTAGAGAAGGCCCATGATAGAGTTCCCAGGGAGGCTATTTGGAGATGTTTGGAGGCTAGATGTGTACCTATAGTTTATGTTAGGGTGATTAAGGATATGTATGATGGATCTAAGACTCATGTTAGGACTGGGGGAGAGAACTTAGAACACTTTCCTATCTTGATGGGGTTACATTATGATTCGATGCTTAGTCTATTTTTTTTTTGATGTAGGATATTCAAGGTGAGGTGCCCTATTGTTTTCTTTTTATGGATGATGTAGTCTAGATTGATGAGACACGTAGTGGAGTTAATGCTAAATTAGAGGTTTAGAGACAAACTCTTGAGTCTAAGGGGTTTAGTTTGAGTAGGTCTAAGAAGGAATATTTGGAGTATAAGTCCAGCTAGGTGTCTCATAAGTTTAATATGGTTGTTAAGCTTGACATTCATTCTATCAGTAAGAGAGATAGTTTAAAGTATTTGGGGTCTATAATTTTTGAGAATGGAGAGATTGATAAAGATGCCACTTATTGGATTGGGGTAGGATGGATGAAATAATGGCTCATCTCTAGAATCTTGTGTGACAAATAAGTACCTCCCAAACTTAAAGGCAAGTTCTATAGAGTGATAGTTAAATATGCATTGTTGTAGGGGGCAGAGTGTTGGCCTGTTATGGAGGCCCACATCCAGCAGATGAAGGTGGCAGAAATGATAATGCGTAGGTGGATGTATGGGTGTACTAGGAAGGATAGGATTAGGAATGAGGTTATTCAAGATAAGGTGGGAGTGGCTTCGATGGAAGCCAACATGAGGGAAACTAGGTTGACATGGTTCAGTCATTTGATGAGGAGGAGCGTAGATGCCCCTTTGTAAGGTGTGGGAGGTTGGCTAGGGATGGTTTCAAGTGAGGTAGTGGTAGACCAAAAAATATTAGAGAGAGGTGATTAGACATAATATGGAGCAACTCTAGCTTACCTAGGACATGACCTTAGATAGCAAGTTGTGGAGGAGGCAAATTAGGATAGAAGGTTAGTCTAAGTTTAGGATTTTGTGTCTTTTGGTGTGTTACTTAGAGTATCTTGTTTATGGTATTATTAAATATGATAATTTCTACTATATCTTATTCCTTTAGTATTCCTACTATTACTATTCCTTATTTTAGATTGTTTTATTTTGAGTTGGGGGTATATCGAAAATAGCCTCTCTACCTCATATTGAGTTGGTGGTATCTACTACATACACTTACCCTCCCCAGACTCGGCTTGGTAGGAATATACTGGGTATGTTGTTGTTGTTGTATATTGTTATTGCTATTGCTACCACTGCATGAGGTTATTGATATTGCTTGATATTATTACTTGATGTAATTGATTCTTACTGGGTAGGGCTATAGACTAGTATCATCTAGTTTGACTTTCATTCTCTTATGATATTATTCCGTGGCTTGAGTAAATATAGTTTGATTTGATGATTTCTTTCCCCTAGCATAGTGAGGTTGACTGTGTTTCTTCTTGGTTAGATGCAATAGATTGATTTGGGAATGCATTATGATGTTAAAGGCAGGTTGACCTTTTGTGGTTGTGTTATGACCCTAGAGTTGGCAATTTAGTTATTTTTCCTATTATTGAGTTTGGGATCCTTAGGCTTGCCTTCTGGGTTGTGAAGGTTTTTGCCTTAGATATTCTTTTTGATATAGCCTGTGTTAAGCTAGACCAATTGTTGGGTCCTTTCTTCGTTTTTGGTTATTTCTTCGTCTGAAAGTAATTTTAACAGTGATGCTGAGATGTCGTGGATTTATCTGAACGGTTTATTGGGCTCATTCCTTTGGGATGATTGCCCTTTTTATTAGTGTAAAGATTGGGTACTTTTTTTCCAACGATACTATTTTATCTAGTGGAGTTGGAAAGTTAAAGATAGGTCGCCTTTTCTATGATTGTTTCTTAATTCAGAAAATTGGAAACTCTTTATCTTGAGTTCTTGATTCTCTGATGGTGGTCTCAACATTGACCTTAGTTTTGAGACTGATATTTCTTCTTCGATGATGTGATTCTTGGGTGGATTCAGGAAATCCCCATTTCAGTATTTGCTCAGCCTAGTGAGGCTTGGTGAAATGTTTCTCCTTGATTATATGCTCATGTGGCTATTCTTTAGCGAGATAACGTGTCAGATTGATTAGTAGTCGGCTAAAGTTGCATGTCTTTGAGTTTGTGGAGTTTTTGCCTGTACTGGTGTGGTTTTCAACCTTGAGAAGTTTTTGAGCATATTTGGATAGTTCATGCCCTCCAGTGGTTATGGAGTGAGTTATTTGAATTTTTAGCTAGTGATTCACCCTTTTGCATGATTCTTATGTACTGGATATATTTCGTACCCTCTAGCTGAGATAGAGTTGGTTACTTGCATTTCAGTCGATGGTTATCCCTATGTTGGTTTTTTGCTCTTTAGATATATCTCGACTATGGCATGGCATGATTTATCTCAAATATGTTAGATATGGATACTAGAGTCGAGTTGGTTTAGTTGGCAATTATATAGTCCTATTGGCTCAATTTTGGGGTTTACTCCTTGGAATGGCAATTTGGAAGTGTGATATATTTGGAGCATTAGTGCCTACCCATTTTTACTTTTGGCTTAGATAGTTGAGATTGAGCAATTCACCCTTGGTATTTAGATTTCAGCTTGGTATTGTTGAGCTTGTATGCGGCTTTTATTTTAGACATATCTTTGCTCTGATTTCATTTATAGGCTGGTTGAGCCTACTTCGTGACTGCCTATCTGGTCTTCTCTATGTTGGTTGGATTATAGTTGATAAGTGTTTAGATAATAGCCTATGGTACCCATATTGATTAAGTCAATTTTCACCTCGAGTTTTAATTTTCTTTGGGAATTTTGGATGATTTACTCGATGGGAGTAATATACTCGAGTTAGAGTTAGTATGGCTTCACTCTCGGTAAATAAGACATCCTCAAGTAGAATATTCAAAGATGAGTAATGATACCTTAGATTTTGAGATTTCAATTTGATTTTCATTCGAACTAGTTGCAATATTGGAATGGATTGCATTCCTCGATTATCTTTATTTGTGTGCTCAGACAGTGCCTTATGAGCTTATCCTTATATGTATTGTATGGAATTTCAGTGGATTAGCTTTAATTCTTTGTGTTCTCCATGATGAGACTGTGTGGACGAGACTCAAGCAATTTTTCTCCTATCTTGGAGTAGATAGCATGTGCAAAATAGTAAAGGAATGCCATATTTGGATTTAGATTTGGTAGCGTGACACATGACTTAAGTTGGCTTTGGCTTAGATGAGCATTTGTTTATTTATATGAATGTAGAGATTGTATCAGTGTGAGGTAGTTCAAATGTGCATGCATCAATATTCTTGGTTCAGTTTGAGGACAGTTAGCGGTTAAGTTAAGTGTTGGCTGTTTGGAAGAAGAATGACAGTGCTAGTTGAAAAGGGGATACCTATGGAAAAATCCTTTCCAAGTGTTTTCTCTTCATTGAGGTTACCTGGAAAGTCATGTTATGGAGCATACGGTCCCAGTATCTCATTCTTTTGAGCTTTTAAGATTCTTTCAATCCGTTTACTTTTGGGAAAAAGTCCTTTTAGTAGGGATAATATAATGACCCTTCAGGTCATTTTCCATATTTTTGCTTATTTCTGCCAATTAAGCGTCTCTATAGCTTCCCAAGTCATTTATGACTTATTGGGACTAACGGTTCGGTTATCGGGAGATTTTCTTTATAGAACTAATTTCCTATTTAGAAATCTTCGCTAGTTTCAAATGGCCACCGAGAAAAAACTTTAGTGAAATAATCATGGATGAAAATTTTGACTGCGCTAGCAGATCCAGAATATTGATTCTAGGCTAGGTATACCTTTCGTTAGAGTCCCAATGAACCCGAGCTCATTTTAACCGATTGATCAAAAAGTTAAAAGCTTGAAAGTTTTGGTGTAGGAGTCATATTTGGTCAAAACAACCTCAGATTGAAAATCCAACTTTGCCAATGCGTCCGAAATGTCAAATTTAGTATGGTTAAATATTTTATTTGAAAATTGGATTTTAAATGAATCCTGAGGCATTATTGGATACATTGAACATGTTTCAAGCTTTGCTATTATTGGTGCGATGGTGATCATGGCTTGGCAATTGCAGTAAGGTCTTGGTGATCAAAGAACCGCGATTACGGCTTGTGTGCTCGCAATCGCGGAATCTGATCACCTGGGAAGGAGTATTTAAATGCCATTTTGGTCGAGAATTGGCCATTCTCTTCCTCCATTGAGACCTAGAAACCCTATTATGGTGTGCTAATCACAAATTGGTCATGGTGGGTGACTTGGGAGCTTGATTTTCATATTTTATCATGCTTATGTTTAAATTTAAGGTATGAATCCTTTGAATTCATGCTTAAATTTCTTAGTTTAGACCCAAAGCACCAATTTAGCCCAGGGATTGATTTTAGCCTAAAGTATGCCTAGTTTTCACCCATTCCTTGAGGGGTAAGATTCTTTGTTTATGTGTGAACATTGGGTTGACCTCAAAAATGTATTTTCCGTACATGGGACCCACTTAGGGTTTTAAGTGTCATTTTGGACCCAAAGCACAATAGTGCAATATAGGTATCATTAGACTCGTATTGATGATTAGATTATGGAGTTGTTACTATGAAGGCATTTTGGGAATTGCAAAGTGAAGAAGAACATGTGGTGCATGATGTAAGGTTTGTGGTTTGGCTTTGAGGTAGGCTGCTTTCTACTTATCTTCATAGATGATGTTATATATATACTGCGTGTGAATTTGGATCATATGCTTGATTATGAGTACAATGACTTAGCCTTGATTGTAGATATTTGCGGATAGATGAGGGTCTTGGAACCATAAGATGGTATGTTTGTAACCCTATAGAATCCAATTACGTTCTCCATAGTTTAGATTAGCTTGTATCATGAATGCGATATAATGTTAGGTTTGGGAAATGGTTTTAGCGTTAGAAGCATGACTAGTATATTTTAATCTTATAGAGCTAGTGTGGTGGTATTGAAATCATAAATTGGATAGAGTTGACTAAAATACCCTTGTTTCTAGTAGAAGTACCCATCTTAGCTTGAATATGGTTTACTTGAAATCTAGAAGTTGGACTAGATACCTGATCCTAGTTTGGGGCATAGTATGCCTAAATATATGAATTGAGGATTAGAAGTGGGATCGTTCGGGCCACTTAGGCCAAAACTTGTGTTATCCTTATGGACTTAGTTGCGGATGTTATTCATAGTTGTGACTAGAAAACCTTAGTATAAGGTTACTTCGTGATTTGGTAACTTTCAATTATGTTCGGCGGATTATGTCCTTTGATATGGCTATGCCGTTCCTCTTAGTTATGATTGTTTGGCCTATAGAGATGACTTTCATCTTAGTTAGGATTATCAAGTCTATAGAGATGATATTCCTCTTAGTTATGATTATTGAGTCTATAGAGATGACTTTTCTCTTAGTTATAATTATCGGGCCTATAGAGATGATATTCCTCTTAAGTATGGTAATTGGCCTAGTGAGGTGACCTTTATCATAGACATGATGTATGACCTATTGATATGAGATATATTGTAGATGAATACATGTCTATTATGATTTTTCCTCCTATGTGAGAGATGATTTCATGCTTATTGATATTATTCCTCCTAGATGTTAGATACCTTTTATCTGAGAAACGATTACATGCTTATTGGTATTATGCCTCCTAAATGCGAGATGCCTCTTATATGTGAGATATTATAGATATGCCATGACTTATAAATATGACTATCGATAGGCATTCAAATATGTATATGGGCTAAAGGATGTGATTATGATGTTGTGATTATTCTAGAAATATTATTGGGCTGAGAGCCATGTTATGATATTTATTGGATATCCGAGGAGTGTTTATCATTTTAAAGGATGTGATTATAGTTTATGAATATGCTTATATATGGTTTATATACACATCTCTTTGGTATGGGTCGGAGGAAGATGCGGTATGATGCTTATTATTCCACTAATTGAGTACTTGTGATGGCATGCATAGATTCATTACATTCACGATTAATATATTGGTAAATGATGGGATTCTAGATAAAATACGATCTAATGATTGTTCTTCCTAATTAGGGGTTAAACTATGTGGTAGCTAGTTGTCTACTAGGTGACTATAGCACTTCATGACATAGTTTATGTTGTCGATTAGTTGTTATACGAGAAATATGTATCAATGAGGCTAGATAATAAGAGATGTTAGTGATATGAGATGAGTAGTTAATAACGATAAATTTTTGGTAAACGATCGTTAGTTAACAAATGGTGTTTGTTAATAAAAGTTGGTTAGATGATAACGGGTAATGTGTTGGCTAATAATGATTAACATAGGATTATAAGTTGATAATGTTGATAAGTGGATAAATAACGAATATGTTCTAGTAATGAATCTTGACTAGGTTTAGGGTATTGACTACTTACTATATAATGATTAGTTGCAACCCCGTGATTAAGGATTACGTGAAGGATATTGTTTAACCTAATAATTATAGATTGTGTGAAGACTAGTGAACTAGTGGTTTAGTGATAGTAAACATTGGTTAGCTAATATCGTATAGTTGGAAAGTAGTGAAAAAAGAGATGCTTTATGATGATACAATTATGATTATGAGTATACTAATAGGCTTGTAGATTTACCCCTCCTTTTTTCTACGTCATGAGCCTGTGCACCTATTATATGATTATAAATATATATGTATTGATGTTTAGGATATATTGCTACCCGGCAAGGCTAGAGGATATTATGATGATTATATTGATACCTGGAAATTTCATAGGATATTGTGATGATGATATTGATACCCGACATGACAAAGGATATTATGATGATGATATTGATACCTGGCAAGGCTGGAGGATATTGTGATGATAATATTGATAGTCTACAAGGCAGAAGGATATTGTGATGATGTATATATACCATACATGGTCGGAGGTTTATTATGATAATGATAGTTATGATAAAGATGGCTATGATGATGAGGTTTTGATATTGATTGTGCACTTTGGATTCATTTCTGTATGCACATCGCCTATCACGAATATGCACTTATGTCTATCAGCTAGTATGGGACGGTTACTTAAATATGGTCGAAGAGTATGTCTTATGTAGTTGTATGTTGATTGAATCTTCTGAGTCTGGGGCGGTGGTGGTACGCATAGGCTCGACTAGGTATTTGGTTTTCTGGAGTAGTCGGTCATTCACATTGTTATTAATAGCATTTATGTCATTTTTATAATCATTATTATGTCTAGCTTATGACATATTGGTCATTGATCCGGTATCAAGATTTGAGGTACGTCTATGGCCTCTTCTATCTTATGATGAAAGTATTGTGCACGATTATTTCATGTCCATCCGTATGGATTAGAAACTTTGAGTATGATAGTATTAAATTGTAGTAGTATTAGAATGAGGTCCCAGAATGAGGATATGATGATCTAGATTATGCTTTGAGATGAGCTCATGTTTATATTTGTGTATATATATCTCTTCTTTCGTTTATACATATTGTATGTTGTTTCTTGACCTTGTATATTGATATATATATATATATATATATATATATATATATATATCTTCCTTTGCTCTTTATTCTTATATTGGCCTAGGATATATGGTATAACATTGACATCAATTGACTGCGGTTTATATAGGATAGCTCACCCTGATACTTTCTTAGTCTTAGAATGTTAGACTCATGGGCTTGAATAGAATAATTGTCCCTTATTATTCTCATTGACTTGTTATATGATTTTTGGACCCTTGGGTTTTGTTTCCATTCTGTTTTTATGTTATATTTATCTTCTTTATCATTAGAGCTCAGTTGGTAGTTGCCGACCGAGTACCATTCATTTGGTACTCACACTATACTTCTGCAGCCTGCAGATCATAGTAAGGCTTATCTCCATTGATTTATGTATCCTCTAGAGCAGCCATGGTTTAAATACTTAAGTGAGCTCCTGACATTTGGAGTATCACTTATCTCTCTCTTTTGTATTAGACTAATCTCTATATTGTGTTCTAAAATAAGTTGTATCAATGTAGTTTCATTGTTGTTTCACTTTTGTACTCTTGTGATTTAGAAACTCTTGTACTGATACCACCAGTCTTTGGAATTCTATTATTAATTAATCTTTATCTTATTTATTCCACATTCTTTTCCTTATTTTATTGAGTAATTCGTTACTAGCCGTTTCGAACTATAGGTTGGCTTGCCTACTGATGGGTTATGGTAGGTGCTATTATGACTTGAGAAATGGGGTCATTATACCTTATCATATGGATCTTGCTGGGCTAAAAAATATAAACACTCAGCTTCAGGATCTTCTAGATAAGGATTTTATTAGGCTGAGTGTATTGCCTTGAGTGCTCCCATTCTGTTCGTGAAATAAAAGTAAGGTTCTATGTATATGGTTATCAATTACACATAGATAAATAAGGTTGCAGTGTTTTTAAAGATTAATTTGAGGTGTGACTACCATCAGTTTAGGATTTGAGCAGAGGACGTCCCTAAGATAACCTTCAGGACTCGCTACAACCATCACGAGTTCTTAGAGATGTCTTTTTGATTTACCAATGCCCTAGCAACATTCATGGACTTGATGAACTTCATTTTCAAGCCATATTTGGACTCATTTGTGATTGTTTTTATTAATGATATCCTTGATTATTCGAGGAGTAGGGAGGAGTACGAGCAGTAACTTGAGGATTGTGCTTCATACTTTGATAGATCATAGGCATTATACCAAAGTCTTGAAGGGTGAGTTCTGGATTGAGTCTATAGCATTCTTTGGTCACGTGGTGTCCAAGTATGGTATTATACTGCACCCAATCAATGCTGAGGCTATTCGTTATTGGGCTAGGCCTACCCCTCTTACTGATGTTTGTAGTTTTAATAGATTGACAGGCTAATACATATTGTTCATTAAGAGATTTTACTCTATCTCAGCCCTTATGACTAGATTGACTGGGAAAGAGGTTTTGTTTTAGTGTCCCGATGGTTGTGAGGTGATCTTTCTTAAGATTAAGGACTAGCTCACTTCAATCCCTATTTTGACTCTTCCAGTTAAGGGCGACGGATTAACAATTTATTATGATGCTTCTAGTGTTGATTTGGGGTGAGTTTTAATGCAACAGGGCTAAGTTATTTCTTATAATTTGAGACATCTAAAGGTGCACAAGTGCAACTACCCCATGCATGATTTGGAGTTGGTATTGGTACTTTTTGCGCTTAAGATTTAGAGGAGTTATTTGCATGGTTTCACTATAAGATTTTCACTAAACAACATAGTTATCAGTGCATTATTACCTAGAGGGAGCTAAATTTGATACATCACTAATGGATTAGATTTTAAAGGACTACTTCCTCTCGAATCTATACTATTTGGGAATGCGATAGCGGACACCTTGAGCCAAAAGGTGAAGAGTTTGGACAACTTAGCCTTCTTTTCAGTTACTAAGTGAATATTGGCATTGAACATTCAATCCTTAGATAACATAAAAGCTTGGCTTTATATTTTAGACCGTAGGAGGATTTTTTCTAGTGTCAGTTTGGTATACCTTGTTAGAATAGAGGTAGGTAGTTTAAGGAGAGTAGACTGAGTAGCATTTGAGATCAAGTGTTGAGAGATGAGTCCTGGTAGGTTACCTTAGATTTTGAGGGCATTTTGAAATTCGACGGTCACATTTGTGTTTTTAGGTAGGAGACTTGATTAGTTTATAGTTTGTAAGACTCTCAACTCTAGATATTCTATTTATATCTTGAGAGTTAAGATGTACAAAGATTTAATGAAAAATTATTGGTGGAACAGAATAAGGAGACATATAGAAACATTTGTGGCTTGGTTTTTGTGTTGTCAGTAAGTTAAGGCTGAGCATTTAAGGCTTGGTGATTATTTCAGAGGCTACCCATTCAAAAGTGGAAATGTGAGCAAAATACTATAGATTTCATGAATGGTTTTCCTCACACCTATTGAGGTTCTAATAACATTTGGGTTATCATAGATTATTGACAAAGTACGCCTATTTCATCCTTATTTAGATCTCCTTTAGTAAGATATGTTAACGTATATTTATGTTCCATAGGTAGTTTATCTTCACAGAGGGATCATGTTTGTTATCCTAGATAGATAATCCCAGTTCACTGCTATCTTTTGAAGGTCTTTCAGGAAGAGTAGGGTACCCAGGTTAACCTTAGCACCACTTTTCATCCCCTTACATATGGACAGTCAGAGCGAACTATTCAGGTTTTGGAGGATATTCTCCATACATATGCTTTGAAATTTACAGGTTAGTAGGAGTAACTTCTAACCTTAACAGAGCTCCTATAATAATAGCTACCATTCGAGTATTTAGATGGCACAATTTGAGGCATTGTATGGTAGGCATTGCTGATTTAGCGAGTTGGTTTGAGACTTCAGATGTAACGACCATTTCTGTCAATATGTATCGACCTTCCATTGAGATTTCCATGTTAAAATTCTTCTCGAATTTGAAGTTATAAATTTTAGCCTAGGATAGTTTGGCACAAAATCAAAGTGAGGTTTGGTCTAGGGAAATGCAGGAACAATTTAGGCATGTTTGGGGGTGTTTGATTTGATTTCTAGTTAGCTACATTGATAAGTAGTCCATATAAATTTATGGAATCAAATTTAGGTAAGTAGAACTCTTGGAACTGATCTTAGTGTAAAGGGCATCGTTTAAGGTGTATTCTAAAAAGTGAGATTTTAGGGAGAAACTAGATATTTTGTCCCATTGATCTCGCTATCACGACTTCAAACTTAACTTTATCTTTATTTATATTATAAAAGAGTCACTTTATAATAGTAGTAAGAATCATTGCTATAGCAACTGAATCTTTAGCGAAGAAATTCCTGCTATGGTAGTGGTCAAAGGTTGGTCAATACCACTATAGTGGAAGGCACCGTTGTAGTGATGTTTCCATACTGACATAAGCTGTTATAGTAGTAAGAATCATAGTTTAATTAAATATCTTCCCCAAAATAGTTTATCATTCTAAAACTTATTTTAGGGAAAATGAGGGCGCAATTTGGATTAATTAATACTAGAAATTCATTGTTTGTCTTCAAAACGGTAAGGAATTCATCTCTGTTAACTTGTAATTGATAATTAAGCTTTAGAACTACTAAATTATGGAGTTCAGGGGAGTTTTATGGCTGATTTTTGTTATTTTCTAGTGCAAGGTAGGAATTAAGTAATAGGTTAATGGGTTTTGTTTATTAATAGTTAATTTACCCTTCTCCATTAATTCACTAATTTAACCATGTAATTGGTAGCTTTAGGTGAATTGCTGTAGAAAAGCCCTAGAACGCGAAAGAAATATGTGAAAGGAATGATCATGAACTTGACCTTACGGGTTGGGGTGAGATAATTCCCGACATCATAGGTCATCGCATTAATTCTATATTTATATGCCTATTCTAGGACACGAGCAAGTGGAAATTACACGGAAGGGCAAAGCTCCGGCTTAGAAGAGTTATGCAAGCTTGGTTCTAGGAAGGTGATAGTATTGTAATTTATAACAATTTGTGTTATATATGCATGTTAACTACTTTGTAGTGTGGATTGTTGGTGCATGTAGTTTTGTGTGGTCAATGCAAGTGATTTTACATTTTCTATATGATTTTGACCTTTCTTATTTGTTAAATATGGAAAGTTTTATCTTTAGAGCGTTCTCACAGGATCTTGGTGAAAAAAAGTTGGCATACACTTATGTTTTGGGTTTTGTACATGGATATAAATTGGTAGTTGTATTACTCTTAGTGTGTATATACGAGGATCAAGTGAGTTTGACGATTCCATCAGTGAATAGGGAAAATATGTGTATATTTTAAATAAATTGGCTTAACTTCTCTTAACTTGACTGAATTTGACTTGTGGTAATATGTTGACTTGTCAGTTTTGATCCCTAATTGCTTATTTGTTTCTTTCTATGCTAGGTATTATTGTTGAGCATGGATTAACTACTTGTACTATAATTTGGTTATGTGTTCATATTCTCATCTTAGGTTGGCCAAATAACTCTACCAGTACACTGTAGTTTTCTTGTATGCTGATACTATACTTGCTCTTACTTTTGTGAGTGCAACGCATATTCCAGCAGCTCCTACGAGACCTCATTTATGTGTTTCCTCATACAATTTTGGGTTTGGTGATGATTGTTACAGAACATAAACCATTGACAAAATTTCTAAAAATGAAACCTCCAACATTCTAGGGTACTGATTCAGAAGATGCTTTTGAGTTCATCATTAATTGCTATGAGAGGTGACATAAGATTGGTTTTTGAAGTAACATGGAGTTGAGTTTGTGACCATTTTGTTAGAGAAGGATTCTAAGCATGGTGTAGGGTGTATGTTGAATGTGAGTCACCAGGTTTTCCTCTATTGACTAGGGAGCAATTTCACGCTCTATTCTTAGAAAAATACGTTGTATAGCCCCTTTGTGACTGCAAAAAGGATGATTTTTGGCATTGGAATAGAAAAATATGTTAATTGCAACCTATGAGGCTAAGATTTATTCTTTATCTCGCTATTCCACTCACCTATTGACCTCTTAGGGGGAGAAGATTTTCTTCTACATTAAAGATTTGAACTATGATCTTCAAGTATTGTCTGTTGTATATGACTTCTGTAAGAAATGAATTCAGTGAAGTTTTGGACTGTGTGAAGAAGTTGGAGGGAGTTACTATCACAACCTAAAATTAAGGGTCATGATGGCACCTTTCGCGATGTACCTTGATAAGTAATCTTATCACCCAAACTGATCCTCAAAAAAGGGAAAAACAGAAATAGCCCTAAGGTAAGGCTTCTAGAACGAAGTCGGACCATATAAGTATGATAAAAGAAAATCAATAATACAACCGTAATTCCCAGAATCTGATGTCAACAGTATAAGAACGTATCTAGTACAAATCGAATCCAAAACAAATACATAAGATATCTAATAATAAGAGAAACTCTATCTCAAAAATTAAAGTAAAGACATAGTCTATAAGAAAGGTAGCATAAAACATCTAGATGCCTGAAAGTCATGATGTGGCATGAAAATACAACACTTTTGATGCTTAAAAAGAAAATTTATGCGTGAACTTAGGGTGTTTTGTTAGATATGATGCACTTTTGTGTATATTGTAGGTAAAATAGGTCTACAACAGTAGTTTAATGAAAAAAGAAGAAAAAACACCTAAAAAGGACCAAAACTGATCAAGATACGAGTCAATTCATGCGTTGTATACTCGACATATGACTCGTAGCAGAAATCGTATCCATAACAGAAGAAAACACAAGGTCCAAATTCCAATTGAGGATAAGATACGACATGTATACGAGTCATGAGATAAGTATATGAGTTATGTCAACCAATCGTAAGCATTCCAGAATCAAAGACCCAAACAATAGACCAAGTAGAAAAGATAGGACTTGTCCATGCGACCCATACACTATGGATACAATACATACAAAGAAGTCGTAAGCATAATAGAAACTAAGCTACTGTTCAAAGATCAAAGTGTCAGAAGTATAGAGTCAGAAGTGTAATACCCCAAAAAATCCAAACCAATATTAGATCCATGTACCAAGATCATGCATAGTACACCATGGTTATTTTATAGTTTTATGATTCAGTTAGATGTATATTAAGGCTTCAAATAACTCCTAGCTATCAGACGAATCAAAACATTTCTTTACAGATTGAATTCTTGAGAAGGATATTGGTATAGTAAACTTCAAACGAGAATATCTCTCATTATACTTGTAATTTTTGAGATCATGACCTATAAAAAGATAGATAATTGAATTATCTTTCCAACTATACCAATTTCACCTAAATCCGATATCGGAGCAAAGAGTTATTCCTATTTTACTCCAGCATGTAAGGCTGGAAACAGTGTGACGACATTCGTGGCAGCTTACCACATTTGTGATGCCCTATCACGAAGGTCGTAATCCTTAGGCAGAAACCATCTCCTAAGTGATGAAATTCATGGTAGATTACCACATTTGTGATGCCCTATCACGAAGGTCGTCATCCTTAGGCAGAAACCAGCTCCTAAGTAATGATATTCGTGGTAGCTTACCACATTTATGACGCCCTATCACGAAGGTCATTAGCCTTTGGTAGAAACCAGCTCCTAAGTGATGACATTTGTGGTAGATTACCATATTTATGACGACCTATCATGAAGGTCATCAGCCTTAGGCAGAATCAAGCTTCTGTGTGACAACATTTTTGATGACCTGTCACATTTGTGATGCCATGTCAGAATTGTCGTCAGCATTAGGCAGAATGCAACTTCTGTGTGATGACATTTTTGACGGCCTGTCATATTTTTGATACCTTGTCACAAATGCCACCAGCTTTTATTTCCAGAACTTGAGGGACGTTTTAGTAAGGGTATTTTGGTCTTTTCCCTTCACTTCCCATGACTTATAACCCTCAAGGAGCATATTATCTTCCATTCTCTTTAGTTAAACATCTTAAAAAGCTCTCTCATACACTCTCAACCACAAGATTAGGGTTTCCTCTCAAGAACAAGACCTAGGGTTTTCATAGAGGAGTCTATTTTAAGGAAATTTCACCGTCAATCTTCACGAATTCTTAATCTAATGTATGCGTGTGTTGATTCATGGACTCCTTTCGTCCATGAATTTCAAGAAACCTTTTCTAAGACTATATATTATGGTTTTCATGTTATGAATGGATTATTGATCATGTTTATGTGTTGAATTATGCCAAGATAGAATCTTTATGTGTTACTCCATCCGTCCCATTTTATGTGTCGCTATTTGACCAAGCATGGAGTTTAAGAAAAAAAGAAAGACTTGGTAAGGTTTATCAAATTATCCTTTATTAGAAAATGTGCCAATATCTTTTTTTTAATTAAGTGGGACCAATAAGGGTAAAAGGGTAATTGTGTTTTTAAAAAGTTGCCTAATAAGGAAAGGCGACACTTATTTTTGGATGGACTAAAAAGGAAACGATGACACATAATTTGGGACGGAGGGAGTATTATGAATCTATGACATCATATGAGTTGAAAACATGTAAGTTTGATTATTTATGATGAGTAGTTGTATGATTTACACCTATGCCTAAGTTGTGCATGTAAGGTGTTTGATAAAATACCTAAGAGACTAGAAATTATGCATTATAGCTAAATTGTGACTAAGGAAAGGATTCATGATAGGCCTCTATGATTCAATGTCATCCATGTTGATAATGTGTCTTATGAACACTGTTGGATGACTCATGAACTAGTCTTATGGAATTATGCTATGCTTACTTGCAAAACCCACTCACGTACAAGATGTAGAATACCCATGTACTTCATGAAATTCCCCAAGTTATGATATTATGGATTATGGTTGTAATATGTAATGACCATGATATTGAAATCTATGCAAGTATATACATGTTGTATGAAATTCCCTTCCATGAAATAGATTGTTGAGAACCATGCTTAGTATGAAATGCCTTATTTATGATATTGTGGATTATGGACTCTACTCTTATGATCAAGTCAGTCATGTGTGTCAGTTTCCTTCCATCGAGTCCTGGGGGTACTTGTACCCCAAAAATATGGTTGTGTGCCTAGAGCCATGTCATGTTTTCACGATACTCTCAGTCAAGCCATGATCTATAGAAATCAATCAGTCATGTGACTCAGGAAAACTCAGTAATCTCAGTAGTTCAGTATTCTCAGTAATCTCAGTGCTCAGTAACCTCAGTAATCACAGTAAATCTCAGTAACTTCAGTACTCTTAATCAATCCTCAGAACTCATTATATTCCATCTGTCATCAGAATCCAGTAAAATTAGTTTTAGCTCCATTAAACAATACGACTATTTTCAGTTCAATTAATCAGCATCAGTTCAGCAAATCAGTTCAGTTAAGTTATTTAGTTCAGCTCAGTTATTCAGTTCAGTTTGTTCAGATGGGATAAGGAGTTAGACCGAGTGAACCCAAGGATGGGAACTCACCTATATATGAGATTGTGATTCTTAGCAGTCATCCTTGCGTTCCAGAACTATGTATCCAGCATAGGTTGGGACATCGCAGCCTGTTATATGAGGGTAGATGAGGTTGCTTAACCTGTTATATGAGGGTTCCCACCATTCTCACTAGATTTACCTATTATATGAGGGTTGCTCACATGTTGTCCTTACCAGTGGCGCAGTATTGACACCCTTCCAGTCAGGGCAGAGATAAGACCCCGGTCAGCTTAGCTTCGGGCATGTCAGTTAGATGAATACATCCCACAGTTTCAGTTATAGATTCAGGACTGTCAGATACAGTCAACTCAATTCAGTAGTACAGATTTAGTACTGTTAGAGACAATCAATCCTTATCATTATAAATAGACTTCAAGATCACCCATTAGACAGGACTGATCTCAACTATCGTTAAACAGTATCAGAATCATCAGATTTAAAGATCACCCGCTAGATAGGACTGATCTCAAATTCAGCTACTCCATATAAAATAGAACTCAGATAGTTCCATCAGAACTTAGACTGTCAGATACAGTCGCTCAGTATCAGTTATATCGGTTAGGACGATCTTCACAGTTATATCAGTTATATTAGTTTTCTAAACTCATGTATAAGTCATATCAGTTATTAGAATTATGATATCACTATTCAACTTCAGGACTGTCAAACACAGTCAACCAGACCAGTTCTTCATAATTTGAAATGTCAGAAATAGTCGTTCATCTATTCAGTATCTCAGTATCAGTACACTCATGTTGCCAGTATTCAGACTCAGTAGTCAGTATCTCCATGAGTTCAGTTACAGTTATGTATGCATGTATGTATTCTCACATCCATATTAGTCAGCATTGTTCATGCATATACCCCTTTGCATTTAGCCTACCTCGCTCGTATACTCAATACATTCAGACGTACTGATGCATTTATGCTATGGTGCTTTCTCTTATGTTACACTATAGGTTCAGAGGCACGAGCTCTAGATCAGCAGTAGCATTCCAGTGTTCAGAGTTTGCAGTAAGTCCTTCTCATTCGAGGATGATATGATTATTGCTATATTTACTATTTAGTTACTAGATGGAGTTAGTTGGAGACATGTTCCTTCAACTCTTTATTCAGTTCAGTTAGAGGCTTTCAGACTAGATGTCAGATTAGATATTCAAATCTCATTATTTTTAGTATTTATGACTTGTTTTGGTATTGTTATACCTTTTTCAGACATTTTGTTATCAGACGTTTATTTAGTTCGAACCTTATGGCCTTTCATGTTCGTGTTTCTGTATTTTATATATATTATGCAGTATATAGGTACAAATATTAGTCATGGGTTAGCTTATGGTCCTTTGGGATCATGAGCATCGTGTAGCATTCCAGTTCAGAAAATTAGGGTGGTACAGGAAGTCTAAGTATGACTTATATAGGGATGTCATATACAAACTAGTGTTCAAGACTTGGAAGGATAAAAGTCCCAGATGGATACGAATGGAAGACGCGAGTCTCACCCTCAAGTATGGCTCATAAGAAGAAGTCGTATGCTGAACAAAAAGTTAAATCCATGGGAAGATTAGACAATGGAGCAGATACAACAAGATAAGGTACGACTCGTATGTTGCCGATACGAGTGAAGTCCTAGTGGTACCGACTGCCGACTTAACTTTACCTTTTCTGTTTTTATTGGGACTGTGAGGTTATTTTGAGACACTCTAAATACCCTAAGGTTTATATTTTATTAGGTTACATTCTTGAACATTCATTTACACGCTTTTACATATTATTACAATACTTTCACAATTGTTCTTGAGATTTTAAGGTTTATTCAATTAAAGACTTTGGAGTTTAATCATCTTAATCTTGTGCAAATTGATTTTATGTGTTCTGCATTGATATTCATGATTTCTTGCACAAAAATAAACGACTAATCTCCTCGACTAATGTTGTGGGAACCCTGCCGGATTAGCTACGCAGAGGAAGTGTGAGATCTAATTGTTCTAAAGTTTCTGCATGTATCTTAATCTTCTTCATAATAATTAATCTCAAGTATATATAGTACCTTGAGATAGCCTATATTCGCATCCATCCCTACCAAGGAGTTGGTGATAGGGAAAAGAAGTAAAGATAGTGAATTGGGATCCTTATACCTCCATATTTTAGTCCTCGTGTCTCATCTAATTAATTAATCCTACCCAGATGAGTGGATCAAGGTCTTAGAAAGGGGCAACAAGGCTACACCCTGAGACTTGCTCGGTAAAGGGTGAAATTTATCTTCTTGTTTACCCGACAGTTGATAATACCTATCTTGTAGACTTTGCATGTAGAACAACAGAACAATTGGGTTGATCTCGAGAACTTTACGGAGTTGAGAACCCAGGGGGAACACAAACCTAGTGTTCGTCTCTTATTGATTACAACTCAAAAGCACTCAATATTTGGTTACTACTTACAATTGATACTACATATCCCCATATTTAATTTCCTGTACTGCTTGTGGAATACATCAAACCAAACAACTATTCACGTTCTCCCTATGGGATCAACCCTAAACTAGTTGGGTTATTTGCAATCGACTACATTATACTTTTAAGATAAGTGTAGTTTTGGACGACATCAGTCAACCAGTACCCTGAAAGCACAAAATGTCACCCAAATCAACTAAATTGGGGCACACTCAAACTAGGACCTACACCTAAAGGGCACAATAGGCATGAGTATTATCCACTTATACTCAGTTGGTATCATAGGCCGACCGAGGAAAGTAAAAATAAAGCATACAAAAATATATACTAAGGGCACGACACCTGCAATCAGAAAATGTCCCACAACAGTAGCTCACACCGCTTGCACTAACAGTTTTGATATACATATCTCATATATTGAACTAACACAACCAAGTAGAGCACACGTATATATTATATCACATACAAGTAGGGACAAGGAAGAACATGTACATAAAATATTGTCAAGTACAACTAATGGAAGATAGCACAAATAAGATATGATAAGTCAATATGGCAATTCAAACATAACATAAACACAATAAAGTAGGTGCAATGTATAAGATGATAAAGGTAGTGATGATGATTATGTATGAGGTCTTTGCAAAACCTTCGTGTACACCCACGGAGGAAAGAATCCTGATGTGGCACCCATGAGGGTTTCGTCAACCCATATACAACCCATAATCCAAATCCATATCTCGACTGAGCACATCCCTCATTAAGGGGTTATAAAGTTTTGCAATATCTCCTCCCTAGCACATCCCTCGAGGAGGGTTATATAAAAGGTGTTGCTAGTATTTCTCAGGTGTTTCTAGGGTGGTACCACTTGTTTCATGAATGAGTATGATATAAGGATGTAATGCTCACAATCAGTCACAATGAGTATTTCCACAACCAACCACACTGATATATTTCCACAATCAATCACAATGTTGTATTTCCTCAACCACGTAAGCCAATATCCACTCATTATTTCTGTCCATCCATGAATTTCCACATGTTTCATATGCCAAAAACTATGAATATATCACAATACGCCAATGGTACCACAAAAAGGCATTTTTAAAAACATAATACAATTATTCACATGTATTTTAGGCTATCAATATCACATAGGACCTCATACGGTCATACATATCACACAATATCTAAATCTAATTAATAACATCATATACAAGCCCCCACACGAGCACAACACATAGATACTTATTTATCATGGTTATTCCTATCCTTAACATGCATTTTGTACCAATATTAACTACCTAGCCCAGTCTTAAAGGGTTTCCATAACCTACCTCGAAGGCCAAAGCCGGTCCACAACACTTCAACCACAAAGACTTACTTCTTACAAACAGTCCCCAAAGAAACTAAAACCAACAAATAAACAATCTATTCATCAAAATAAGGCTAATAATACCCATATTGTCTACTTTTTATTTGGGGCCAAAATGGACCCCCGAAATTAGTTTCCAAAAAAGAAGAGCAAAATCATAACTTTACTTCAAAATTTTGTTCCCCATATATTTAGGATCTATAACTGAAAACCTAAGTCAAATCGAGTAAAAATGAGGTTCAAAACAAAGAAAACCCATTTTTAAGGTTTACCGGGTAAAATCTTTGAAATCCATTTTAAAATCAAGAATCAAAGTTGTTTTGAAGATGAAATTCGGTAAAAACTAGTAATTATAGGATTAAGAATATTATTCAAGTGAAAAGATTTAGAATTTGGGGCTAAATCAAGTACTAAGGTTTTGGAATTTTTGAACAATTAATCAAGAAACTTGATGATGAAAAGGGTGAATTCTCACCTTAAATCCGTAAGAGAATCAAGAAATAGATCTTAATCTAGCTTTCCAAGCACCCACAAACTTTACTTTTAAGCTCTCACACTATTTTAGGATTTAACTCTCAATAGGCAAGATGAAAAATGAGCTAAATTGAATAAAAGGGGGCTATTTAAACTCATATCAGGTTACCAGGTGTATAAGGCATAAAACGCATTCCTCAAGTGAGTTTTACCCTTTGGGATCTAGGTCGCACCAACACTTGGTGCATAAGATTTTTTAAGTCCAAAACAGACATCGATGAGATGCCCGAAATTCGTTTAGAATCCGATGTACACAAGCAAACTATGTAACCACACTAAATTCAACACTCCTGACTCAATGGAGATATCATAATTTCAAACAAATGTTTTCTCAAAGTCAACTCCCAAAACCCAAAATCACAATTTTCCAAACCAAGTTTCGAAAAGAGATTTAAAATCCAAAAACTACACCAACCAAATTACCATCCTAAAATCAGCGTTCTCGATCTGCTCGCGCTGTTCGATTGGCCATCCATCGTATGGATCAAAGATAACCACTGAAGTCCAAAATAAGGCTTTTGGAGACTCCAAAAATCACAATATCACATAAATGATACCAAAATGCATTGGAAACCATGACAATCACCCCTATACTCTAGAAATTCAAGAATACAACTATAGGGAGGGGTAAATAGTCAAATCACACATATTCATCAATTTTGCATATATCATGAAATTTCAAGTCATTTCATCATCCACTACTAAGAATCAGTTCATCCTCAAACAAAAGGCAAAAGAAATACCTGAATCCATAAATAGCTAGGGATAAGAACTATGTATATCATAATCGATCTCCCAAGTAGCCTTATCTATAGGTTGATGTCGTTAATGAACCTTAACAACATGGATAACTCTAGACTACCACCGTCTAACACCCTTAGCAAAAATAGAGATCGACTTCTCAACAAAAAACAACCGCTCATCCAATTGAACCAACTCCCAAAGAATGACATGAGACTCATCCGGAGTATAACTGCAAAGTATAGAAACATGAAAAAATGGATGAACAATTGATAAATCTAGAGGCAAAGCTAACTCATTAGACCTATCACCAATAATCCAAAAAATCATGAATAGACTAATATTCCTGGGGCTAGGCTTTCCCCTCTCCCCAAACCTCATCACACCCTTCATAGGTGAAACTCAAATGAAAAAACAATCAATAATACCCAATATCAAGGCACAAAGCCTACGATCTTCATAGAATTTCTACCTACTCTAAGCCACTTTAAGTCTATCCTGAATGATCCAGACTTTATGGAAAGACTCATGAAGAAATCTATACCTCAAGTTTTAACCTTAGAAATATCAAAACAACCAACTGGAGAGCGACAAAACCTACCATAAAATGCCTCAATATGAGCCATATTAATACTGGAATGGTAGTTGTTATTATACACAAACACTGCTAAGGCCAATTATTGATCCCACTAGCCACCAAAATCCATCACACAAGTGCAGAGCATATTCTCTAAAACCTTGATAGTCTGCTCTGACTGACCATTAGTCTAAGAGTGAAATATAGTACTAAGGTCAACCTGAGTACCAAACTATCCTGAAAAGTCTTCCAAAAGTGCAAAGTGAACACATAATCCCTATATGAAATAATAGGCACCGACACACCATAAAGTCGTACAATCTCATAAATATAGATATAGGCTAGCCTCCTAGCACTATAAGTTACTTGGATAGGAAGGAAATGCGCAGACTTGGTCAATCGATCTACGGTGACCCAAACATTATCAGATTCATGGGAAGTGCAAGGTAATTCGGTTAAGAAATCTATGCTAATCCGCTCCCATTTCCACTCGAGAATGGGTAACCTCTGAAGCAATACACCAAGACTCAAAAGATTGACCATCACCTTCTGAAAACAAAGGCAACGAGCTACAAAATCCTCTACATCCTTAGTCATAACACCCCACTAGTAACATTGCCTCAAATCACGATACATCACGGTCACTTCTGGGTGGATAGAATACCTAAAAAATGAGCCTACTCCAAAATCAATCTGATTCAATCACCCATTCTAGACAAACAAACTCAATTTCTAATCCTCAAAACCCCATCCAAATAAAGTGAGGCTTTCTTGTACTCGCCACTCAACACCTTATCTCGAATTGGTCTTAATCCCACATCATTAAATTGATGATCTTAAATTTGCTCCATAAAAAAAGACCTAGCCTCCACAAATGTCAAATCACACTCAGGTGTCAAAATATCAAGTGTAACCATCTGGTTAGGTAACAACTAAGTATCTAAGGCGAAAGGCATGTCCTAGGTCAAAAGATGAGCCAAGCTACCCATGCTAGTCAACTTCTGACTCAAGGCATCCACAACTACATTAGCCTTTCCCGGATGATAGATAATGGTAAAGTCATAATCCTTAAGCAACTCTAGCCAAAAACACTACGTCATATGAACTCCATACAAGTAGTGCCTCCACAACATAAAAGCAAAAACAATCGCGCACAACTCAAATTCATGGATAGAGTAATTCCTCTCAGGAGGCTTGAACTGATGAGACGTGTAAGTAATCATCTTGCCCCCCTGCATCAACATAGCACCTAATACAATACCCAAGGCATCACCAAATATAGTAAATCCCACTCCCTCCTTGGAAAAATTAAATATAGGAGATAAAGTCAATAAATACTTAATCTTTTGAAAGCTTGCCTCAAAACATCAAACCTCTAAAAGGAAATCTTCTTCTGGGTCAACTTAGTCAACGTAGCTACAACAGAAGAGAAACCCAATGCTAATAATACCCAACCAAGACAATGAAACTTTGAATCTCGACGGGAAAAGTTGGTCTATCCCAATCACAAACCTTGCAATCTTTTCTGGACAAACTATAATACCATCCTTAGACACCACATGACCTAAGAAAGAAACGACCTCCAACCAAAACTCTCACTGGGAAAACTTGGAATAAAACTTCTTATCTCTTAATCTCTGGAGCACAATCCACAAATACTCCTCATGCTTAACCTCACTCTTGAAATAAATCAAGATATTATCAAAAAATACAATAACAAAGGAGTTGAGATACGATCACAACACCCAGTTTATCAACTCCATGATCGCGGATAGGGAACTTGTTAACCCAAAATATATGACCAAAAACTTATAATGACCATATCGAGTCCAAAATGTTGTCTTCAAAATATCCAAAGCTCTAATCCTTAAATGGTGATAACATGACCTCAAATCAATCTACAAAAACATTGCAGCACCCTGAAGTTGGTCAAATAAATCATCAACATAAGAAAGAGGTTACTTATTATAATTTTCACCTTGTTCAACTATTGATAATCAATACATATCCTCATAGACCGATCCTTCTTGTTCACAAATAAAATAGGTGCACCCCATTGTGATATAGTAGGTCAGATAAATCCCTTATCGACCAACTCCTGCAACTTGTCCTTTAATTTTTTCAACTTGGTTGAGTGCATCTTATATGGAAGAATAGAGATAGGCTATGGTGCCCAGCTCAACATCAATGGAAAAATCAATATCATGATTTGGAGGTTTACCAGGAAAATCAGCAAGGAACACATCCACAAACCTATATACAATATGAATAAAATCAAAGAAAGGAGGTGAACGAATACTAGTATCACAAATATAAGCCAAATAAGATAAACATCCGCCCTCTCAACTAATCCACGAGCCTGAACATAAGATATCATCCTCTTAGGGACTGAATGAAGCTTACCCTTCCAAGCTATCCTTGGCACACTCAACAAAAGCTTATGGTCTTAGCAAAATAATTTAGGATAGCATGATAATGAGCTAATCAATACCCAAAATAACATTAAAATCAACCCTATCTAACACAAGAAAATCTACAAAGCTCTCACATCCGAAAAAAGTCATGAAACAAGATTGGTATTCTTGATCCACCATTAAGAAATCACCTACAGAGGTAGATACATGAATAGTTATAAAAAGAGGCTCACTAAAAGAATCAAAACCTAAAGAAAAATACACAGACACATAGTAGAAAGTTGAATCAGGATCAAATAACATAGATCTAGATCTCACATAAATAGGGATGATACTTGTGATTACAACATCTGAAGCCTCTACCTTAGGTCTTGTGGGTATAACATAACACTATCCATGGCCACCAACTGCCTAAGTGGACCCACGACCACCACTACGAGCTCTATTACCCTTGTCTCTCACACCTCTAATAACTTCCTTAATCCTCATAGCTAAAATAAAAATGGCTCTAATTACATAATAGGGGCAGTCCTTGGCCATATGACCAATCTCATCACACATAAGGCAACCTCTATGGCCCGAATTACTAGGAGAAGGTATAAATGGGCTTGAATAAACACCTTGAATTATTGAAACAGAAGATACACTACCTAAACTTTGTAAAGCTACCTTCATCAGCCTATCTTAATATCCATGAGAACCTCTAAGATCTCTACCATTAGAAATCTGACCTCTAAACTTAACAAAATGGTGCACCTTTTTGGCTCCTCTCTGAGATATCCGAAGAATACCCTCAGTCATCTTAGTATGATCCACTATACTCCAAAAAGATGCACCAATACAAGCCAACTAAAGGAAGACATCCAAATCCTTTACAAACTTCCAAATCTTCTCAGACTTGGTATAAATACTAGCATAGAAATATCTGGACAAGGCATGGAAGCATTCCTCATACTCTGATCAAGTCCTAGAGCCTTGATCAAGGCAGTAAAACTCATCACATATTTGATCCCTCATATTATAATGTGCAAACCTCTCCAAAAATACATCAGCAAACTCATCCCAAGGATTATTGGGAGAATCAAGAGGTCGGTAACTAACTAGTGACCTCCATCAATCTCTAGCAGTATCTCTCAAATGATAGGCAGTATAAGCAGCCTCATACAAGTCAAACAATCCCAAATTATGCAACTTCTCTCGATAATAAATCAGGAACTCATAGGCATCCTCATCCATAATACCACTGAATCTAGGAGAACCAAAATGGGTAAATCTTCAAACCTCTTTTGATCCTTAAAAGACATAACAATACTCATAGAAAGGAGGCATAGTGAATCTATGTAACACCCCAATTTGCTGAACCGAATATCTACACGGTGCTCATGACCTCGAGGGACCACAAGCTAATCCATGACTGATATTTGTACCTATATACTGCAAATCATAATATAATAATGTGGAATACATGGAACTGTAAGGCCATAAGGTTCAACTGAATATAATTATATGGGCAAAAATACCCAAAACAACTAAATCTGAACGTAAATCTAAAAGCCTCTAAACTATTTGAATAAGGAGTTGAAGGAATATGTCTCCAACTAACTCCATAAGATTGAACTGAAGAAATAAATAAATGAATCAAATCATAGTGTCCTCAAATCAATGAGGACTCACTGTGTCTCTATGACTGGAATGCTACCACTACTGCTGGGCTAGAGCTCGTGTCTCGGAACCTATGGTGTAACATGATAAGAAAGCACCATAGCGCAAATACGTCAGTATAACTAGAGTACTGAGTATACAAAGAAGGTAGGCTGAACATAAAAGGTTTCATGCATGAACAACACTGACTGACTGATATGAACGTGGGAGTGCAAACACACATATATAGAAACTGGGACCGTGAATACATGATAGCATAACTTTTAAGCTAATACATGGTTTACTAATAACTGTCCTGACTGATACTGAAACTAATAACATGGCCAACTGTATCTGACAGTCCTGTATATACTGAAATCTAAAGAACTATCTAAGTTCTTTTACTGAGACTGATACTGAAACTATGGGAAGTAGTGTTTAACCGATATGCCCCATGTATGCCATTATGGCTACGCCTGGGGTGCAATCTTTGCCCCGACTGAAGGGGTGTCAATACTACACCACTAGTAAGGATAGCTTGAGACCCTATACTGGCAGGTACTCAAATGAAAATGGTGGGAACCCTAAATTGATGGGTTAATCCACCTCATCAACCCTAAGCTGAGATGGGTTAAGATATCTCAACCTACCCTGGATACGTAGTTTTGGAACACAAGGATTGCTACTAAGAATCACACCTGAACTGGCGGGTGAGTTCCTATTCTTGGGTTCACTCGGTGCTAACCTTTACTCCCATCTGTAGGGACTGGACATGAATAACTGACCGTGCATGACTTGATCTTAGTGAATTCCATTGACTGGTGGAATGTTACTGATATCTGGCAACTGATTAAGATCATGAGGTTTTCCTGAGTCACATGACTGACTGAAGTCTATGGAATTATAGCTTGAGTTCGGATATCGCAAAACATGACATGGATCTAGGGACAAACTATAGTTTTTGGGTGACTTGATGGAAGGAAACTGACACACATGACTGACTTGATCATAAGCGTAGAGTCCATAATATATAGTATCATAAGTAGGGATCTCATACTAAGCATCTCATACTAAGCATGGTTATCAACAATGTATTGCATGGAAAGGATTTCATATCACATGGAAGTACTTGCACAATGTTAATATCATGTGCGTTGCATAATCATATTGGCAACATATACTAATAGCATGGAAGTTCATAGGGATTGTATAGTTATCATACATCTTGTTCATAAGTAGGATTTGCAAGTAAACATAGCATAATCTCATAAGAATAGTTCATGAGTATTCCAACAATATTTACAAGTCACATTAATGACATAGAAGTCATTGGAACGTAAGGGCATATCATGAATCCTTCACTTAGTCACAATTTAGCTATATTGCATGATTTCTAGTTCCTTAGGCATTTTATCAAACACCTCATGCACATCTTAAGCATAGGTGAAATCATCAAATTATACATCATGAACAACTAAATTTACATGTTTCTAACTCATATGATATCATGAATTCATAAAAACATATAAAGGATCCATCTTGGGAATCACCCAATACCAACAACATGATCATCAACACCCAACAATATAGAAATCATACTTTATAATGAAAAAGAGGAAAACAAACAAGCATCAACATGGTATGATCATATCACCACAATCAACCAAGCTTTTGTAATTTAAAGATTGATTCTTGAACTCCACGGACAAAAGGAATCCGTGGATGAATACTACGCATACCTTAAAAGGAAGATTCTTGATGATTGACGGAGGAATTTTCTTGAAATCGGATCTTCAAGCTTAATTATGCAACCCTAGTTGTCTTTATCCTTTAGTGCTCTTGGATGAAGATCTTTGAGATCAAAATAGGGTTGCAGTATGTTTAGAAGATATATATTTTGTAGGGTTAAGTTTAGGGATGTGTAAGGAGTATTTAAAGACTTAATTACCTTTAAAATAACTCAAGACAGAGTGTTTTTGACACCTGAAATTTACTTAGGCGGCACCCAAGTGATCGCCTATGCTTGGGTTGGGCGGCGCCTAACTAATCGCCTATGCTTACTGTCTCTCACGAAAATGGGCATAACTTTTTGCTCGGGTATTGGATTAAGGCAAAATTGGTGTCATTGGAAAGCTAATTCAATTCTCTACAATTTGGTGGGTCTGAATCAGCGAAAATACCACATTAACATCGAGTTATACTTGTTCAAATATGACCCTTGCAAAATCGAACACTAAAACTTGATGGATTCAAAAACTCTTAGCTTGTATTACCTTAAGTGACTTATATGAACATGATTAATGAATCATAAGCTATCCTATTACTAGGATGTTCATTGTAAGTCATGTACTCAAGTATGAATCACAGGATAGGAGATTTCATATGTAGGAATACTTATTCACTTCCTAGCTTAGAAATATGCGGGTTATTACAATCTAGCAGGTTGAGATCCTATCAAAAGAGGTAATACAGATGAAGGCTAAACTCTCTATCTCAGAACATCATACATAGATATAGGTGCTGAAATAGGAATAGGACTCAGGGTCTAAGAAGTACCAAAAATAGAAGTAGGTACAATTAGAGGATCTACACTCTAAACTAAAGGAACACCCAACATAACCAAAGAATAACCCTCTTTACGGCTTAGAAAATTCACCAAAAACCCTTCAAAAATTGGGGCACACGAACTTTGAGGAACTGGAATAGAAACCACACCTCTAACCTACACAATAAGAGGCTCAAAAGAGATCCCCTTAGCACTATTTCTAGACGGTGCTGATTCACAATCCTATCCACACCCTCGAGTTCGTCCACGACTCGAGGTCTGTTTTATTGAGTGAACTCTCTCTCTAAAAATAGGTTCTGTATCTTTGACCTTATGGGACATAGTTAAAATGATCTTCACAGAAGAGTGAACCACAACTCAGAACAAATGGAATGAAAGAATTTTGATGTTAGGGATAAAATGTGGAAAGTTCCCTTAATACATGCTATACCCTCTCAAAGATAGATACAAACGTCCACGTACTGATCCATGAGATCCTGGTAGATATTCTACTCTTACGCAATTTAGATCAATGAACTTGGCAGCTTTGATACCATTTTTCATGGCCCAAAATTAAGGATCATGATGGAACATGTCGTGTCATACCTTGAAAAGTAAGCCTATCACCTAAATTGATAATCAAAAAGAGGAAAAGACAAAAATATCCCCAAGGTAAGGCTTCTAGAATGAAGCCAAACCACATAATTATGATAAATATACAAGAGTATAGAATCAACAATACAACCATAATTCCCAAAACCTAATGTCAACAGTATAATCTAGTACAACTCGAGTCCAAAAAAAATACATAAGATATCCAAAAAACAAAAGAAACTCTATCTCAGAAATAAAAGTAAAGACATAGTCTATAACAAAGGTATTAGAATATATTCGGATGCTTGAAAGTCAACCACTATCTTGAAAGCACCAAATGTTACCCCAATCAACCAAGCTAGGGCTCACTCAAACTAAAAACTGAATTGAAAGGGTGAAGTAGGCATGAATATGGTCCAATTTTACTCAGTACGTATCATAGGCCAACCAAGAAAACTAGAAAAGAAACCATACAAAATACATAGTAAGGGTACATAACTTACAATCATAAAATATCCAACAACAATAGCCCATACCGCTTGCACTAATAATTCTTATATACATATCTCATATATTACAATAACACGACCAAGTATAGTATAAATATACATTATATCACATATAAGTAGGGAAAAGGAAAAACATGTACATACAAGATTGTCAAGTACAACTAATAGAGGATAGAACAAATAATATATGATAAGTCAATATGGAAATTCAAATACAACATAAACACAATAAAGTAAGTGTAATTTATAAGATGATGATGGGGATGATGATGATGATGCACAGGTCATTGTACAACCTCTGTATACACCACAGAGGCAAACCTCCTGATGTGGGACCCATGAAGAGTTCAACAACCTATATACAATCCATAATCTATATCCATATCTCCTTCCTGGAACATCCCTTGGGAAGGATTTTATAAGGTGTTGTGAAATCTCCTCCCGGCACATCCCTCGTGGAGGGTTTTATAAAAGGTGTTTCCATTTTTTCTCAAGTATTTTCATAATGGTACTATTTGTTTCATGAATGAGTATGATATAAGGATGTAATGCTTACAACCAGTCATAATGAATATTTCCACAAACAACCACAATGATATATTTCCATAACCAATCAAAATATTACATTTCCACAACCATAGCTAATATCCACTGATTATTTCTGTCCATCTTTGAATTTCCACATCTTTCATATGCTAATAAGTGTGAATATATCACAATATGACAATGGTACCACAAAAATGCATTATCAACAACACAATACAATTACTCATATGTATTTTAGTCTATCAAAATCACATAGAACCCCACATAGTCATACATCTCACATAATATCTCAATTCTAATAATTACATCACATATAGACCCCCATACGGTCACAACACATAGATAACCATTTATCATGATTAGTTCCCACCCTTAATATGAATTTTGTATCAATATTTACTATACAGGACAATCTAAAAGAATTAAGCCATAACCTACCTTAAAGGATGATGTCGATCCCTAATACTTTAACTACAAAGCTCTACTTCTCGTGAATGATTCCAAAATCAACTAAAACTAAGAAATATAGAATATATGCATCAAAACAAAGCGAATGATACCCATATTGCCCACTTTTGATTTAGGGTCAAAACAGACCTCAAAATAGGCTTTTGAAAAGAAATGCAAAATCATAAGTTTACTTCAAAAATGTGTTCCCCATACCTTTAGCAATCTACAACTAAAAATCCTAGTCGAATCAAGTAAAAAAAAGGTTCAAATCAAAGAAAACCCATTTTTGAGCTTTACTTGGTAAAACCTTTGAAATTCATTTTAAAATCAAGAATCAAAGTTGTTTTAAAGATAAAATTATTGAAAACTAGTAATTATAGTATTAAGAATATTATTCAAGTGAAAAGGTCTAGAATTTGGGGATAAATCAAGTACTAAGGTTTTGGGTTTTTTGAATAATTAATCAAGAAACTTGATACAGCTAAGGGTAAATTCTGACCTAAGATCCATAAGAGAATCAAGAAATAGATGTTAATCTAGCTTCCCAAGCACCCACAAGCTTCACTTCTAAGCTCCCACACTATTTTAGGGTTTAAGTCTCAAGAAGCAAGATGAAAAATAAGCAAAGTGGGTAAAAAGGGTCATTTATACTCATATCAGGTTAGCAGGTGCATAAGGTATAAAATGTATTTCTCAAATGAGTTTTACCCTTTTTTTATCCAACAACCTGGTGTACCAGATTTTCTAAGTCAAAAACAAACTTCGTTGGGGTGCCTAGAATTCATTTGGAATTTAATATTTGCAAATGAACTATGTAAACACACTAATTTGATGCTCTAAACAAAATAGAAACATCAAAATTTCAAAAAAAATATCATTTTAACAAAGTCAACACCTAAAATCAAAAATTACAATTTTCCAAACTGAGGGTCGAAATGAGATTTAAAAGCCATAAAATGACACCAAACTTGTTACAACCCTAAAGTTAACGTTTCGGATCTGTTGGAATAGTTTGTTTAGACATCCGTCTCACGGATCAAAAGACAAATACAAAAGTCCAACATAAGGCTCTCGAAGGCTCTAAAAACCATAATATTGCACAAATGGTACCAAAATACATTGAAAATTATGCCAATCACCTCCACGCCTAAAAAATACCACAATGAAACTATGGGGGTAGGTAAATAGTCAAATCACACAATATCATAAATTTTACATATTTTAATAAATTTTACTTCGTTATAGTCACCCAAGTGGCTCAGGCTGAATTATTAGCCAAGAAGTCTAGAAATGTTGGGAATTTTAGTGGGACTTACTCTAAGGGCCACTGTCAGCTAGCCTATTTAGCCCACCTTATTTGGTTAGCGTTGCCAGCTTCTATTATGGTTCTAGCTAAGGTTTTTCTCAGCAATAGATTATTAAGAGCTGGGGGCTTTCTACTCTATTTCTAATCAACCGTCTCACAAACAAGGGTGTTTCCATTATGGTATTATTGGATACTTTAAGAAGGAGTGTTATATGAGATAGGCGAATACAGGGGTGCAACAGTAAACTCGAGCTATAGTTTCAGCAGGTAGAGAAAAATGAGGTAGTGGTAGGGGTCTTCCATAGGGTGGATAAGAAAATCAGCCAAATGATCAAGCTAGTCATAAAAATGGCAGCTTAGGAGAGGAGAACCATCAGGGAAGAATTACTTTGTATTTTTGGGAAATACTGATACCAAGGCTTTTGATGGGGTTATCATCAATTGAAAATTAGTACAGAGGATTGCCAAAGATAGATTTTAGAACTCAATATGGTCATTATAAATTTCTAGTAATGTATTTAGGGTTAACTAGTGTACCTATAACCTTTACGAGTTTGATGAACTGGATCCTTAAGTCATTCTTAGATTCTTTTATTATTATGTTTATTGGTGATATTCTTATCGAATCTAAGATCAAAGATGAGCATGTAAGGTATCTTTGCATAGTCTTGGAGATTCTAAAAGAGAACTAGTCATTTGCTAAGTTTTCAAAGTTCAAAATTCGTTTGTCTTGTTTGCCTTCTTGGGGAACATGGTTTCTGAAAAAAGGATCACTAGAAGATTAAGGTAGTTAAGAATTAGAGTCGTCGTAGTTTAATAACCAAGGTAAGAAGATTTATTGGTCTTTCTATTTATTACTACAGGTTTGTCAAGAACATTGCACTATTTCAATGTACTTCAAAAGTTTTATTTTGAAGGAAGTGTCATTTGTTTAGTCAGTTTAATATGAAGAGAACTTCCAACATCTCAAAACATTCTTGACTACAATGCTTATTCTTTCAAGACACTTTTGGGTTTGTTTATTGTATTGATGTAGGATAAAAATGTCATTGCTTATGCTATAAGGTAGTTCAAGCCTCATGAATTAATTGCCAAATACATGAATTAGATTTGGTAGAAGTGGTGTTTGCATTAAAGATTTAGCGACACTATCTTTATAGGGTCAAGTATGAGGTCTTCACATATCATTGTATCCTGCTACGCATGTTCACTCAAGGGGATCTAAATCTAAGGAAGTAGAGGTGAATGAAAGTCTTAAAGGACTATGATATAACTACTAAGTATCATCAAGGTAAGGCCAATGTGGTAAAATATGAATTGAGCCAAAAAGTTGTATGTATTGGTAGTTTGTTATTCTTGAGGATGCCTAGGAAACATTTATCTAGAGAGTTTCAAACTCTAGTACTCTGAGCATGCAGTTTAGGGTCTCAGATAGGGGTATTGTGTTGTCTAGTGTGGAGATAAAGTCAAGTGGAGAAGATAAAGGCAGAGCAATTTAAGGTTAAGAAACAAAAAACGCTCCAAAATAAATTCATACATGGAGAGGTGGAGGATGCCACCCTTGACATAAGTAGGGAGTTATGGTTTAAAGGAAGGCTATGTGTTCCTTGGTTTGAGTATTTGGTCCGTGTTACTTGATGTTGGGTGTATTTATGCATTCTACCACTACTGTTCTAGCTTATTTAGCCTTGTTTTAAGGATGATTATTATGCTATATCTGTTAATAATTCAATAAAAGAACATTTATGTGTCAAAATATGTGATTACAATGTTTAATGGTGGTTTTACATGAGTTTTGATTCAATTTGAGAATTTAGAGTTCAACCGAGAAAACTAGTGTAACTAGCTTGAGCTAGGTATTTTTCTAATCTCTTGTATTGGGTTCTAATGTGTTTTAATTAGTTACTAAGGTTTTTATTATCTAGTTATATGTGAAACAACATATTTATAATGTTCATGGGTCAATAGGATCAAAAAAAGAGCGAAAATAATGAGTTAAAGCTCAATGTGAATTTAGCCTATGCTTAGCTCATGTTTCTATTTCATCGTTGAGGATGTTGTGTTGTTTTAAGCTCTAAATTGTTTTGTTTAATGCCATAGGATTCTTTATAAATATATTATGATGATATATTAAGTATATTCAAGCTTTAAATCAAGTCTAAACAACTTTAAAAGGCTCAGAAATAACCACGGAAGCACAAGATTCAAGTTGGATGCAATTTTGGATTCCTGGAAAGTATGGAGCGCGTGTGGAGTGTTAATTTGTCCATTGGGCATGTTATGCATTCCATTGGATTCAGAAGTGGATCAAAATGGTGAAATACCAAGTTGTGTATCTGTATCAATTAACAATTATCCAAAAATAGTGTCTCAACGCAATAACACCGCTTCGCATTGAGGACCAAATTCGGGAGAAAAGTGCCCAGTTGTACCAAGTGATGCCATTTGATACCATGGTGCGACGCGGAGGCCTCCAAAATTGGGATACTTCTGCCAAAATGACGTGGAAACCTAATCCATGTGGTTTTATGACTTATATACTATAAATACAACGTCCCAAACACGTGTTTAACAACCTTGGAACCCCTAGATCACTTGGAACAACATTGGAAGCTACCACATCTTCTTTTCAGTTTTTTATTTCTTTAATTTAGATTTATTTTATCGTTTTAATCATTCATACAATTAATTGGATGCTGATTATATCTATGAGAGGCTACAAATTCCCTTTCCAGGGTTGGAGCCAAGATCATGAGTACGATTGTTTTGAATTAAGTTCATTTGATTTGCATATCATTATTGGTTATTTGCTTATTCTTGTTTCAATTATTTTAAGGATTGCGACCCTTAGAATACATCAATTGTCAATCTTTTGATCTAGAGAGAGGTAATAAGGATATAGAACAGGGGAATAAATAAAGTATGGGTTTTTATTCTTTTATAAAATAAAAGAATTGAACTTAGCACCTGGGACAAGGATGTAATTAGGAGCCTTACTTGATTCAATGTAGGATGATAGCTTTAATACACTTAATTTGATTATTACATCCCTGCTCAACGATGTAGTTGTAATGTCTAAATTAGGTAAATGATTAGAGGTCAGGAGACCATGATCATGCAATTAATCTTATGAATCAACAACCAAGATAAGAAAGTTAACGAATGAAATTCAATAACGTAGTATGATTGTTAAAGTTTCTTCAACCCTGGATTTTCTCCCATTGATTGTTTCAAGACTTTTAATACGTATTGTTTAATTTATTTTTAATTTACAATATTTCAAACTCTCTTTTTGGATACGCTAGCATCAATTGAATCTAAATTATGAACTAGAATAGAATAGTCGTTAGATCAAGTCTCTGTGGGATCAATACTTGGCTTTCATTAGGCCACTTTACTACTTGATAAGACCACGTACACTTGCGTGTGCGCTTGGGCACTGTCAATTTTTTGACAAAACTTGGGCGCTGTCAAGTTTTTTCCAAAACTTAACAGTGCACACGCAAGTGTACGTAGTCTTATCAAGTAGTAAAGTGTCCTAATGAAAGCCAAGTATCGATACCACAGAGACTTGATCTAACAACTATTCTATTCTAGTTCATAATTTAGATTCAATTGATGCTAGCGTATAAAAAAAGAGAGTTTGGAATATTATAAATTAAAAATAAATTAAACAATGTGTAAATTAAAAGTCTTGAAACAATCAATGAGACAAAACCTAGGATTGAAGCACCTTGACCAATCATACTACGTTATTTAATTTCATTCGTTAACTTGCTTATCTTGGTGGTTGATTCGTAGGGTTAATTTCATGATCATGGTCTCCTGATCTCTAATCGTTTACCTAATTTGGACATTACAACTACATCATTGAGCAGGGATGTAATAATATAATTAAGTCTATTAAAGCTATCATCCTACAGTGAATCAACTAAGGGTCCTACGTACATCCCTGTCGTAGTTGCTAAGTTCAATTCTTTATTTTATAAAAGAATAAAAACCCGTACTTTGTTTATTCCTATTTTCTATCTCCCTATTCCCTCTTCCGGGATCAAAAGGTCGACAATTGATGTATTCTAAGGGTTGAAAATCCTTAAAATAATTGAAACAAGAATAAACAAACAACCAATAATGATAAGCAAATCAAACGAACTTAGTTCAAAACAATTGTACTCATGTTCTTGGCTCCAACCCCGGAAAGGGAGTTCTTAGCCACTCATAGCCATAATCATCATCCAATTAATTTTATGAATGATTAAAACCATCAAATAATGATAAATTAAAGAAATAAAAAACTAAAAAGAAGTTTTGGTAGCTTCCAATGTTGTTCCAAGTGATCTAGGTGTTCCAAAATTATTAAAAACGTGTTTGGGACGTTGTATTTATAGTATATAAATCATAACCCCACTTGGATTAGGTTTCCACGTTATTTTTGGAAGAATTATCCTGATTTTGGTGGCCTCCGCATCGCTCCATGGTGTCAAATGGCATCAATAGGAACAACTGGGCATTTTTCTCCCAAATTTGGTCCTCAATGTGAAACGGTGTTATCGCATTAAGACACTGTTTTTGGACAATTGCGAATTGACACAACTCCAAGACATGATGTTTCAAAATTTTGGGCCCTTTATGAATACAATGTAATGCATTACGCACCAAATGGACAAATACACACTCCACACATGCTCCATACTTTCCTGGGGTCTAAAATTGCGTCCAACTTGCATCTTGTGCTTCCGTGGTCATTTCCGAGCCTTTTAAAGTTGTTTACACTTGATGTAAAGCTTATGTATCCTTCATATATAATTATAATCCATTTATAAAGCATCATATAGCATTAAACACAACCATTTAGATCTTAAAAAAACACAACATCCTCAACGATGAACTAGAAACATGAGCTAAGCATAGGCTAAAATCACATTAAGCTTTAACTCATTGTTTTGGCTCTTTTCTTGATACAATTGACCCTTGAACATTATAACTAAGTTGTTTCACATATAAATACATATTAACAACCATATTAACTCATTAAAATACATTATAACCCAACACAATAAACTATAAAAACACCCCAAACACAATAAACTAGAAAAACACCCCAAACACAATAAACTAGAAAAACACCTAGCTCAAGCTAGTTACATTAGTTTTCTCGGTTGAACTCTAAATGCTCAAATTGAATCAAAACGCATGTGAAACCACCATTAAACATTGTAGACACATACTTGGAAACATAAATTCGCATTTATATCATTATTAACACATATAGCATAAGAATCATCCTCAAAACAAGGTTAAATAAGCTAGAATAGTAGCACTAGAATGCATAAATACACCCAACATCACCACCACACACTTAAAGCCTTGTTCTTTCTCGAACAAGACTTTATTATAAACCCCATGATCTGAAGAGACTCCACACTTCTACTACATGAAAGAACTTCAAGCTAGGACTACAATGACTACACGGAATGCAAGCTTACAACACTAAGCATATTATACACAATTGTAAGCTCAAGAATCCTACTTCCAAAACATCCTAGCCTCATGAATGGAATCCTCAAGAGGAAAACTCATGCATATTGTTCAATCAAAGATATCACAAGAATTACCCATATTCATCAAGCATGTGCCCCTTATCACATGAGAGTTACCCATAATCACTCACAGTGATTCAAATTATCACAATGGGTATCCAAATTAAGTTACACTCACTATCACAAAGGATCACAAGTTACACATAATGAAAAATAGGCTTGCACTTATTGTAGTGCTCCACTAATATTAGAATGTTGAATTTAGGATCAAATAGGTCTTTTTCGAGTTATAATGTAAGCTAAGGGACTGGTAGGACCTATTTGGGAATAGTGACTAACCTCTCTAAGAGCTTTAATACACTACATTAAACAATTAAAATCAATCTCTAATAGCCAAATTACACTTATTAATTCATCCATACCTTTTGTTTTTGCCCCATCTCTTTTAAACATTTTCACAAACACTTGGTGGACACATAGTTTACTACCACAAGAATTAATTTTTTTCCTTTTTCACAATCATGGCAATATTGTTAGAATAAAATATATCACAACAATCCACCACACATCAATTATACACCAATAACTATTACCTTGGGGCATCAATTTCACCCTTTTCTTCTTCAATTTCTCAACTCCTTACTTAATCAATTTTTTATAAAATCACTTAGGAGCTTTTTGGATCAAATTATGGTCTATCAAAGAAGGGATTAGGCTACTTATATAGTTACCAAAGAAAATAAGCTAAAGGATCAATGGGGGTTAACTAGGATAAAGCACAAGGGTAGGATAACTAGAATGTATAAAACAAGACTATCAAAGAAATGCCTGTAACACCCCAATTTTTTGAATCGGAATGCTACACGGTGCTCATGACCCCGAAGGACCACAAGCTAACCCATGACTGATATCTATACCTGTATACTGCATAATATATCATAAAATGCGGAAACATGAACATGAAAGAACATAAGGTTCGAACTGAATAAACATCTAATAACAAAATGTCTGAAAAAGGCATAACAATACCAAAACAAGTCATAAATACTGAAAATAATGAGATATGAATATCTAATTTGATATCTAGTCTGAAAGCCTCTAACTGAACTGAATAAGGAGTTAAAGGAACATGTCTATAACTAACTCCATCTAGCAACTGAATAGTAAATATAACAATAATCATATCATCCTCGAATGAGAAGGACTCACTACAAACTCTGAACACTGGAATGCTACTGCTGATCTAGAGATCGTGCCTCTGAACCTATGGTGTAACATAAGAGAAAGCACCATAGCGCAAATACGTTAGTACGTCTGAATGTACTGAGTATACGAGTGAGGTAGGCTAAATGCAAAGGGTTATATGCATAAATAATAATGAATGATATGAACGTGAGAATACATACATGGATACATAACTGTAACTAAACACGTGGAGATACTGACTACTGATTCTGAATACTGACAATATGAGTACACTAATACTGAGATACTGAATGACTGAGTTTATTGATATTGATATGTAAATCACTAATAAGTGATGGATCTGATACTGTATTACTAGAAACTGAGAGACTAATATTGATTTACTAATAAATCAATGATTGTCTTTGACAGTTTGAATTATGAAAAACTGTTCTGATTGACTGTATCTGATCATCTTGAAACTAAGTACTGATAGAATGAGTGACTATATCTGATAGCCCTAATACTGATTACTTATAACATAAGTGACTGTATCAGACAACCCTGAATCTGATGGAACTATCTGAGTCCCGTATTGTATTTGAGTTGACTGTATCTGACAGTCCTAATATACTAAAATCTAAGGAACTGTCTAAGTTCTTTTACAGAGACTAAGATTGAAATTGTGGGAGGTAGTTTTTTTAACCGACATGCCCCAATAACACATATTGCTAAGGTGGGGTCTAGTCTCAGCCCCAACTGAAGGAGTGTCAATACCGCACCACTAGTAAGGACAGCTGTGAGTGACCCTTATCTGGCATGTACTCAAATAAGAATGGTGGGAAACCTAAACTAGCAGGTTAAGCCACCTCATCAACCTAAATCTAATAGGTTAAAATATCTCAACCTACACTGGCTATGTACTTCTAGAACACAAGGATGACTGCTATGAATCACACTCTAAACTGGCAGGTAAGTTCCCATCCTTGGGTTCACTCGGTGCTAACTTCTACTCCCATCTGAAGGACAATAAAATGAATAACTAAGTTAAAATGAATAACTGAACTGAACTTATTAGCTGAACTGATACTGATTAACTGGACTGATACTAGTGGTATTATTTAGCGAAGCTAAACTAAGTTTACTAGATTCTGATGACTGATGGAATGTACTGAGTTCTGAGGACAGGTTGAGACTACTGAAGTTACTAAGATTAAATGTGAATGATAAGCTTGCTGAGGTTACTGAGATTACTGGACTACTGAGATTACTGAGATTACTAAGTTTTCCTTAGTCACATGACTGACTGAATTCTATAGATCATGGCTTGACTGAGAGTATCATGATAACATGACATGGCTCTAGGCATACAACTATATTTTTCAGGTACGAATACCCCCGGGACTCGATGGAAGGAAACAGACACAATATGACTGACTTGATCTTAAGTTTGGAGTCCACAATTCACATTGTCATAAGTAGGGGATATTATACTTTATGTAGTTCTTTAACATCTTAAGCATGGTAGGGAGTACATGGATATATTTCATATACATATAGTATACCTCCATTATCATACATGCTTCATACCACAACAATAGCAACACATCAATAACATAGAATTTAAATTAAAGTATATAGCTAGCATGGACTTGTCATTTAGATATCATGGAACCATGTAAACATGAATTTATAGCATCCTAAGCATTTTATCAAACACCTTGCATGCATTCTTTAGGACATAGGTGAGTTTCATACTTGCACCATATTAAACCACCTAAAGTTCATGGTTTTTAATTAACAAACATATATATTCCATGAAAACACCTTTAGACATCACATTGAAACTTAAACAACAATCGTCAACATGTACATACTCATATAACCACAAAAAGTTTACAAAATAATATTTGAAACATGGTTCTTGAGCTCTATGAATGGATTGGATCCATATATGAACACTACGTATACCTTAAAGCTTGATCTTGAAAGAGATCTAACATTTCTGAAGGTTCCTAAAGAAATCCTTAGGCTTGCCCTTGATTTTTCTTGACTAGGGCTTAAGACCTTTGGGAAAGAATGTTCTTGTTCCTGAGGAGATGATCTTACGAGAAAACCCTAATCTTGTAGTTGAAAGTGTATGAGAGAGGTTTTTGAGATGTTTTAACTAAAGACAAATGGAAGATAATATGTTCCTTGAGGGTTATAAGTTTTGGGAATTGAAGAAAAAAGACCAAAATATCCTTATAAAATAAATTTCCAGTTATTGAAAATAATAGCTGACGACATTTGTGACTAGACGTCAAAAATATGACAAGCCGTAAAAAATGTAGTCACACAAGAGCTGGAATTGATGGTTTCTGCTTAAGACTGATGATATTTGTGACATGGCATCAAAAATGTGACAAGCCATCAAAAATGTCATCACACAGAAGTTGGATTCTGCCTAAGGCTGACGACATTAATGATATGGTGTCAAAAATATGACAAGACATCAAAAATTTTATCACATAAAAGCTAGATTCTGCCTAAGGCTGATGACATTTGTGACATGGCATCAAATATAAGGTAAGCTACCATGAATGTCGTCACTTAGGAGTTGGATTCTGCCTAAGGCTGACGACATTTATGACATGGCATAAAAAATATGGTAAGCTACCATGAATGTCGTCACTTAAGAGCTGGTTTCTGCCAAAGGCTGATGACCTTCATGATAGGGCATCAAAAATGTGGTAAGCTACCATGAATGTCGTCACACTGTTTCCAGCCTGACATATTGGATTAAACTAGGAATAAATCTTTGCTCCAATATCGAATTTAGGTAAAATTTATATCATTGGAAAGATAATTCAATTATATATTTGTTGATAGGTGATAAGATCAAAAATTCCAAGTATAATAAGAGATATAATCATTTGAAGTTGACTATACCAATATCCTTCTCAAGAATTTAATCGGTAAGGAATGTTTTGATTCGTCCGATAGCTGGGAGTTATTTGAAGCCTTAATATACATATAACTTCATCATAAAACTATAAAACAACCATGATATACTATGCATGAGCTTGGTACATGGCTCTAATATTGGTTTGGATATTTTTGGTATTACAATATCTCCTCCTCAGAAATATTCATCCTTGAATGATGACTGCTTGAGAGGGGAGAAAAGATAAAATGACGCATATATAACATAAATGACTGATAATGATTTCATAGATGACATGTCTAAAAATTGAGCATATCATACTGTACATGCATATCTAATGCATAGGACTAAGTGTTCTGATAAATTTTCTTAAACTGAGAATGCATATCTGATGCATAAATGATAAGCTGAATCCTTGGATATCTGATGCATGATTATATGAATGACATGATACGTGAATACATGACTGAAAGTACTGGTAAGCAGATCACGCATATCTTATACGGGAATACATAACTGAACTAACTCATGAATATGTAATGGTAAAGATACCAAGTTTGAACTAAAAATTGAGCATGGAACTAAATACCAAGTTTGGTACTGAAATCTGAACATTAGAATGAGTAATCTCAAAGAAGACTGCTACCATGAGCTAAAAATACTGATGAGTCTGAGATTCATTACTCAATATGCATGATAGGAAACATAAGAACATAACTGAGTCTGGAACATGATACATGAACTGAACTGAGTCTATAATGCATGATATGGACAAAGTATCGTATCGTGGCTATACTGAGCGATTGAGTACATGGCTTACTGCTGAGTTTTGAAGCTAGAGGGTTGGCTCATAAGTAACACTTCCTCTAAGATAGATTTATTAAAAAATGACATGCTTAAATCAAGGAAGTTTGGGGGCTATAGTTTATCTCACTCTTGGGATACTATGTCCCTTGAAGAATGCTGGACTGACATTGTTGAGATATTGAGGAAGTTGAGACGATACACCAGACACCTAGGTATGAAATTGTGACTAATTATCTGAGATCTGAAACTGAAGCGTGATGCACAAATACATAGACATACTGACTTATCTGATTAACTGAGTAACTAGTAACTAAATGCTGGGTATGCAAGACTGAATTGGACTTAATATGAGTAGCTAGGTTGAGGCCATAAAGTATTATGCATATGAGAAGGGACTGACTGAGTAACATGAGGTAACTGATCATGGATTTCATGAAAGCTATATTGTCTGAAAATATAGGACCAAGCGTATTACATGATTTGGAAATATTTCATAGACTGAGGTATTGGAGTACCTATAACTGAGTAGCTGATAAATATATGCTATGGTCAAGCAAATATAAAATTGAATTGAATTTCTGAGCTGAATACTAATCTAAAGCTGACACTATAACTTAAGACTGTAATGGGGATCCATACTGGATCTAAATATTGGGTCCTGATAACTGACTATTGAAACTAAGGTTTGAACTGATACTGAAGTGCTTAATTCTGAGACTGAACACTAATTACTAAGTACTGAACTATAACTGAGATAGAAACTGAATTGTGATAGTTGCACAATGAAGGCTGACATAAGTTAAGGATCTGAATATACATTTACACTCTAAATTTTCCTAATTTCTAAGTACTACCTCTCGCTAGCTCCTTGCTTGCATACTAATAGGATATTCAAGCCTATCTTCGTATCTAAACCCTTGTGTAAAACATGCATGCAATAATCTGCTCTTAACATAAAACATTAACTCTCTCCCATCTAAGCAATTTCTTAACACTACACTATTCTTATAAAGAGAGCTCGCTAAAGGGTTAAATCAGGAGAACCTGAAACATAAATGGATACTGACTGAACTTGACACATAACTAAAACATAAGAAATAGAATATCAATAACATGGATTTACCAAAAAGGTCTGAACTAAGTATGTAAATGATATAGTATGAATTTATCTAATCAGTGGGGGTGTAGCATGAGTTATGGAAACTGAGTATACTGTAAAGAATGATATGTGTACATGAGTCATGAGTTGCATGACCTGAGTCTAGAATTTTTGAGTTCGTGGAACATAATTCGTAACACTGAGTAAGCTGGAACTGAACTCCCTATGTTGGGAACTGAAAACGTACACGATTCTATGGAATACTTGTGAACATAATTTGTATTCATGGAATCTGAGACATGAAGCATGCATAGGTATTATGTTGACTGAAGTACAAAACTTTATGCTGAGATAAGGGACGGGTCGGGAATCGTCTTCCCTAACTACTTTTCTATACATACTGACACTACTACTGGAATTTAAGAGCCTGACTGGGTTACTTGATCTAACATCTTGCCCTTAGTTTAAAGCCATCATCATAAGTCTGAGAACAATAAACTAATCTTTGAACTGAACTGCAATCATCATCACATGCTTACACTCTGATCAACACATGATTGCCTTACTAAACACATAATCTTCCTCTATTTCCTCACATACTACTAATATCACATTCATACCTTCATGTTTAATTTCAAGTCAATAAACTTAAATTTCTAACTTGCACTGTTCAAGCCTATTGATTCATTCTGGCACAACTATCCTCGTGAATACATAATCTATTCAATCTAGATATAGTATCCAAACTTGTCTACTGCTAGACTTCTAGGTTCATGCTTCTAAATCTGGGTCACATGCTATTATAGGATTTTGAGTAGGGATCTGATGGCATATCTAAATCTTGGTTTAAGAATGAGTTCTCATGATCAGGAATGAGATCCGTACAACTTTGGAACACAACTTAATTGATAGGATACTGTCTGAGAAATCCCTATCTTTAGGACTTGAGCTTCACTATTTCTGTTACCTTGAAAGTAAGGTGGCATTAACATGAGTGAAGCATGATGAGAATCTACATGAGTTTCTTAGAGAACCTTGCTATAGCATGATTTGAGACATGAAAGAAGGGAAACTGTTCCTAAAATATCTTATAACCTCCTGCACATCAGTATGGTGCACAACACACACATGTACAAGATTCTATTGGATGGGGGTTTCAGAATTCCTAGGACTCTATTGAAACTTAGGCTCTGATACCAAGTTTGTAACACCTCAATTTTCTAAATTGGAATGCTACACGGTGCTCATGACCTCGAAGGACCACAAGCTAGCCCATGACTGATATCTGTACCTGTATACTGCATAATATATCATAAAATGCAAAAATATGAACATGAAAGGCCATAAGGTTCGAACTGAATAAATTCTGATAACAAAATATCTGAAAAGGCATAACAATACCAAAATAAGTCATAAATACTAAAAATAATAAGATCTAAATATCTAATATGACATCTAGTCTGAAAGCCTCTAACTGAATTGAATAAGGAGTTAAAGGAACATGTCTCAAACTAACTCCATCTAGAAATGGAACAGTAAATGTAGCAATAATCATAACGTCCTCGAATGAGAAGGACTTACTATAAACTCTGAGCACTGGAATGCTACTGCTGATCTAGAGCTTTTGCCTCTGAACCTATGGTGTAACATAAGAGAAAACACCATAGTGCAAATGCGTCAGTACGTCTGAATGTACTGAGTATACGAGTGAGGTAGGCTAAATGTAAATAGTTATATGAATGAACAATACTGATTGATATGAATGTGATAATACATACATGCATATGTATCTATAACTAAACTTGCGGAGATACTGACTACTGAGTCTGAATACTGACAACATGAGTATACTGATACTGAGATACTGGATGACTTAGTTTACTGATATTGATACATAAATCACTAATAAGTGATAGATATGATACTGTATTACTGGATACTGAGAGACTGATATTGCTTTACTAATAAATCAATGATTATTTCTAACAGTTCGGATTATGAAAAACTAGTCTGATTGACTGTATCTGACCGTCCTAAAATTGAGTACTGATAGCATGAGTGACTATATCTAATAGCCCTGATAATGGTTACTGATAACATAAGTAACTGTATCAGATAGTTCTGAATTTGATGAAACTGTCTGAGTCTCTACTGTATCTGAGTTAACTATATCTGACAGTCCTGATATACTGAAATCTAAGGAACTGTCTAAGTTCTTTTATAGAGACTAAGATTGAAATTGTGGGAGGTAGTTTTTTAACCGACATGCCCCAATAACACATATAGCTAAGGTGGGGTCTAGTCTCTGCCCCAACTAAAGGGGTGTCAATACCGCACCACTAGTAAGAACAGCTGTGAGTGACCCTTATCTGGCACGTACTCAAATAAGAATGGTGGGAAACCTAAACTAGCAGGTTAAGCCACCTCATCAACTGTGAATACTGAGGTTGCTGAGGTTACTGAGTACTGAGCTTACTGAGATTACTGAGATTACTAAGTTTTCCTTAGTCATATGACTGACTGAATTCTATATATCATGGATTGACTGAGAGTATCATGATGAAATGACATGGCTCTAGGCACACAACTACATTTTTCGGGTACGAATACCCCTAGGACTCGATGGAAGGAAATAGACACAACATGACTGACTTGATCATAAGATTGGAGTCCACAATTCACTTTGTCATAAGTAGGGGGTATTATGCTTTATGTAGTTCTTCAACATCTTAAGCATGGTAGGGAGTGCATGGATATATTTTATATATATATATCGTATATCTCCATTATCATACATGCTTTATACCACAACAATAGCAACACATCAATAACATGGAATTTATATTAAAGTATATAGCAAACATGGACTTGTTAGTTAGATATCATGGAACCATGTAAACATGAATTTCTAGCCTCCTAAGAATTTTATCAAACAACTTGCATGCATTCTTTAGGACATAGGTGAGTTTCATACTTGCACCATATTAAACCACCTAAAGTTCATGGTTTTCAATTAACAAACATATATATTCCATGAAAACACCTTTAGACATCACATTTAATCTTAAACATCAATCATCAACATGTACATACTCATATCACCACAAAAAGTTTACAAAATAATATTTAAAACATGGTTCTTGAGCTCTATGAACGCATTGGGTCCATATATGAACACTATGCATACCTTAAAGCTTGATCTTGAAAGAGATATAATGTTTTTGAAGGTTCTTGAAGAAATCCTTAGGCTTGCCCTTGATTTTTCTTTACTAGGGTTTAACCCCTTTGGGAAAGAATGTTCTTGTTCCTGAGGAGATGATCTTGAGAGAAAACCCTAATCTTGTGGTTGAAAGTGTATGAGAGAGCTTTTTGAGATGTTTTAACTATAGAGAATGGAAGATAATACATTCCTTGAGGGTTATAAGTCATGTAAAGTGAAGTGAAAAGACCAAAATACCCTTATGAAATAAATTTCAAGTTGCTGAAAATAATAGCTGACGACATTTGTGACAAGGCATCAAAAATATGACAAGCCATCAAAAATGTTGTCACACAGGAGTTAGAATTATGGTTTCTTCCTAAGTCAGTTGATATTTGTGACATGGTGCCAAAAATGTGACAAGCTGTCAAAAATGTCGTCACACAGAAGCTGGATTCTGCCTAAGACTGACGATATTTTTGACATGGCATCAAAAATGTGATAGGCCGTCAAAAATGTCGTCACACAGAAGCTGGATTCTGCCTAAGGCTGACGACATTTGTGACATGGCATCAAAAATATGGTCAGCTACCAAGAATGTCGTCACTTAGAAGCTGATTTTTGCCTAAGGCTGACGACCTTCGTGATAGGGCGTCACAAATGTGGTAAGGTACTACGAATGTCGTCACACTGTTTCTAGCCTGACATGCTGGAGTTAAATAAGAATAACTCTTTTCTCTAATATCGGATTTAGGTGAAATTAGTATCATTGGAAATCTAATTCAATTATATATCTTTTGATAGGTCATGAGCTCAAAAGTTCTAAGTATAATGAGAGATATGCTTGTTTAAAGTTGACTATACCAATATCCTTCTCAAGAATTCAATCGGTAAGGAATGTTTTGATTTGTCTGATAGGTGGGAGTTATTTGAAGCCTTAATATACATCTAACTTAATCATAAAACTATAAAATAACCATAATGTACTATGCATTAGCTTGGTACATGGCTCTAATATTGGTATGGATTTTTCGGGGTATTACAATGCCTAAATCATCTCCTAAACCCACATTCTTTATTTCGCTTCACACACACACCCAAAAAGTTCTAAAAATCACATGCAACAAGGATTATTCAAAAATCTCACACTCACATGGAAATTTCTCAACTCAATAGGATCATTATAGACTCCCAACCAAATAATAGAACAAATTCAAATTTAAGCCACCATGAACAAGAGTCATAAACTTGAGCCTAAGAGTCTCAAAAATAGCAATTCACATCAATCAACATGCTTTTACAAATAAACCCACTTGCGTCATGTAATAAAAAATAACACCAAGTCAAATAATTACTCATTCCTAACCTAATTTTTTTTTAAATTGAGCTAAAATTTGGAAAATTTCCCCCACCCCACACTTAAAAATCTACTTTGTCCCCAAAGTGAATTTAAAAGTAAAAAGAAAGAAATACTCCCTGAGGACTCTAGCCCTAGCTAGTAGAATCTTTACACATAAATAGGATCTATGGGACCCCATATTCAATCTTTGCCATGCTTCAAGCTCAAGTTTATAGTACTGGGACTTCCCATTAACCCGTGAACAACCAAAAACAAGAACTATATGAAATAAAAATTAATTAAAAAATGAAAAAAAAATATACCTCATTGGATTGCCTCCCAAGCAGCGCCTTATTTAGTGTCGCGGCATAACCTATATCAACTTAACCATATTCCTTCATCCTTTTACTCCCTTTTAGGAGCCATTTTTCATTTGTTTCAGACCTCTTAAGTTTGCACTCTCAAAGTCTATCTCTTTTCACATCAACATTTATCATATTGGGACACAGTGATTTCATCTTAGGCCGCTCAATCAGGTAATCCAAAGCGGTCTTTAGTGGACTAACCACCCCACACTTTTCTCCTTTAATAGAATTAATCACATATAAATCTTTAATTTGGGATTTTACAATGGGTATTTTGTAAACATCAAATACCACCTCTTCATCATCTACCCTCATCTTGCATTTTCCTTCTCTAACATCAATCAAGGCCCCTCCAATTGCTAAGAATGGACGCCTCAAAATGATAGGTACCTGTTCATATGCCTCAAAATCAAAAACAATAAAGTCAGTAGGTATAATAAATTTACCAACCTTTATGAGGACATCTTTAATTATTCTATCTGGGTGTGTAAATGTACCATCTTCCAGCTGTAACACCATGGTAGTAGGTCTTGGTTCTCCTAAGCCTAGTGTTTTAAACAACGATAGGGGGATCAAATTTGTGCTTGCCCCTAAGTCACTCAGTGCATGGACCTCTTTACTCCCAATTTGAATGGGAATAGCAAACTTCCCCTGATCTTTTAATTTCTTGGGGATCGTTTGTGTCATCACAGTATTATACTCTTCAGTGAGTGCTATAGCTCCTGTATCCTATAGTTTTACCTTCTTCTCCACCACATCCCTCAAGTACTTTGCATACTTGGGCCTACTCTGTAAAACATATAAAGAGTTAAATTAATATGAAGCTCTCTGAATATGCCAAAGAATTTTTTGAAAATTGCATCCTCCTTCGCTTTTATTAACCTTAGAGGAAAGGGTAATGACAACATCTTTTTCTTCTTCTGTTTAACGATTTTTCTTTCAAGTACTCAAATTTTCTTGAATTTTTAGCAACATTGTCATTTGCCTGTTGGGTCAATACATCAGCATCTACCTGCTATATTGCCTTGGGAGGCTCCACTTGAAGCTCTTTACTATTCCTCAAGGTAATTGGCATAACATGATTTGGATTTTCTGTATTTGCTGGCAACCCACCTTGTGGTCTGGCATTTAGTACTTGTGATAATTGGCTCATTTGCAAATCTAAACTTCTTGTGGCCATTTGCATATTCTTTAATTCCATATCAAACTATGTTTGAATAGATAAGATCTGCTTCAACATCTCCTCTATATTACTAGTTGACTGACTGGGTTGGGCCTGTGGCTGTGGGGTATTCCCATAGCTATTTTGTTGGCTGAGTCTACCACTTCATGTTGTAGGCATTACCATAAGTTGGCCTTTGAGCATTCCCTACATACATCACATATTCCTGATTTGAAGCACTCATCGCTGCTGAATGGTTATTTTTGCATACCTCACACCAACCTGCGGCTTGTTGGATGGCATTGACTGTGGCTGTAGGTTGTGTTGCTCCCAATTTCATGCTGCTGAATGATGTGTTGATCAAATTCTATAGTATTGAAATTTGTGCTGATAAGGTTGTGAATTGGTCCACCTTTAATACACCCATAATTCTTTTTTGACACTTCTAGAATCTGAATGCCAATATAGATTTCCTTGTGCTATACGGTTCATCAATGTGTACAACTCATCATAAGTTTATTCTAGTGCTTGACCACCTGCGTCTGAATCTAGCAAAATCTTTGTATTGTGATCAAGAGCTTCTACAAAAGTATGGGCAAGTACTTCATTAGACTATTAGTGATGTAGGAAATCCCAAAGAAGAGCCTTGAAGTATTCCCAAGCATGATAGAGGTTTTTATTAGGCTTCTTTTTGAAGCTCACTATCTTACTATGAAGTCTCGCAGTCTTGACTAATGGAAAGAATCTGATGAGGAACTTTCTGGCTAAGTCATCCCAAAATGTGATTGAATTGGCTGGCTTTGCATTCAACCACCTTTATGCTTTCCCCAAAAGTAAATGGGGAAATAGTGTTAGCCTCACATAATTTGGAGTCACCCCAGTCGAAGTGAATGTATCAGTAAGCTCAATGAAGGTCTGCAAGTGGACTTGTGGTTCCTTGTGTGAAAGCCCTGCAAACTGTCCATTACTAATAAGAAGATGCACCATATTGTGTTTCAACTCAAAATTCCCTCCAGCTGCCAGTCTTTAAATTGGGGAAGTCAAGTTTGTCGGAAGTGGGACTTCCACTTTCCTAACCTTCCTACCAGCTACTTGTTGTTCATCCATAGGAACAAAATTTTCTTGGCCTTCTTGGATTTGAGGAATTCTAGGGAGAATGATTATTTCTCTTCTATATTGATGGTAAATTTTCTCAGGTTTCGGCCTTGGTTCTACTAACTCCTGATCCCTTGCAGCTTATAAACTTAAAAACCTGTCTCCTGCAAACACAAAAACAAGACCAAGCATAAAAATACCAAATAAATCTAAAAGTAAAACTAAAATAAACAATTTCCAAATAACAAGTCCCTGATAATGGTTCCAAAAACATGATAGCGCCCAAGTGCACACACAAGTGTACGTGGTCTTATCAAGTAGTAAAGTGGCCTAATGAATACCAAGAATTGATCCCACAAAAACTTGATCTAACAACTATTTTATTCTAGTTCATAATTTAAATTCAATTGATGCTAGCGTATCCAAAAAGAGAGTTTGGAATATTGTAAATTTAGAATAAATTAAACAATGCATAAATTAAAAGTCTTAAAACAATCAATGGGAGAAAACCCAGGGTTAAAGTACCTTGAACAATCATTGTAATACTCTGTACTTCTACCTAACTTGAAATTATCTCGAATATGTTAGAAACACAATTTGAAAGATGAATCAGTTTTTATATACGTGGAATTTTTCAGATTTTCACCTTTTTTTCATGTGGGAAATTGAATTAACTTTCCAATGATACTAATTTCGTCCAAATCTTGTATCGGGGTATAAAGTTATGGCCATTTTATAGAAAGTAGTCAAAATTGCCCAGGTGCGAGGATGAGGGCCGATAGACCATGGCCCAAGCCATCGCAGTAGAAACAGCGAACCCCTATTCTGCCCAAGTGTGATGGTTAGGACCGATGGATCGTCGATCCAACGATGGACCACCGCACCTACCATCACATAATTTGTTTACTTATTTTAAAGTCATTTAAAAGGGTATTTGGGTCTTTTCCACCCATTTTAAACCCTAATTATATCAGACCAAGGCTCATAAGTTCATTATCCATCTAGAACATCAAATTAGGGTTTTCTCTCAAAGATAATCCCCAATAAACAAGATCCAAATCTTCTTTAAGAAACTAAGAAATTCAACTTCTTCAAGTCCAAGAACTTCAAGAAACTCACAACCCAGCTATGTCATGTATTGATTCATGGGTCCATTTCACCCATGAAGCTCAAGAATCACTTTCTAAAATCCAAAATTTATGTATTTTTGAATTTTCATGATTTAAATTGATTTGAAATTCATGTTCATGATGTTGTGGGGTTTTGATTTATATTTGAAATTACATATTCCAATGATTGACCCTAGGATGTGATGATTTGCATAATAATCATGATAAACCCTTAAATTTATACGTTGATTGATGTATCCATGATCATTAGATGTATTGATGATTGTATAACCAAAGCATGCTCCCCATGTGTTCGATTAAATGCCTATGTGAAGGAAAAGTGCCATACTAGTATGATAATATGAAATCTCCATTTATGTAAAAGTTTATGCATGTCAAGTGTTTGATGAAATGTCTTAGTCAACGATTTATGGATATATGTTTGGACATTGTGTTTTTTTATACATGTACTTCTTGAATTCTCCAACTTATTATATTATGTATTGTGATGTTGGTCATGCATTTAAGAAAGTCATGCTTTGTCAGTTTCATGCTATCGAGTCCTGGGGTTACTTGTACCCGACAATTAGTTGTGTGCCTAGATCCAGTGTCATGTTTTCAAGATACTCTCAGCCAAGCCATCATCCATCGAATTCAGTTAGTATCATGACTCAGGAAAACTCAGTAATCTCAGTAGTATTTTGTCAGTCAACGAAACTCAGTTAATTCAGTTTAGTCCAGTTTAGTTAATCATGTTTAGTATCTATTCAGATAGGAGTAGGAATTAGCACTGAGTGAACCCAAGGATGGGAAAACACACTATCAGATGAGGTTGTGATTCTTAGAAGTAATCCTTACATTCCAGAAGACATCAACATTGTCAGATGAGGGTTAATGAGGTGGATAAGCACTATCAGATGAGGGCCCTACCGTTCTCTCTTAGGGACACCATCAGATGAGGGTTTCCCATAGCTAGTCCTTATCAGTGTTGTGGTATTGACCCCCTTCCAATTGGGGTTACAGATTAGACCCCAACACAGCTATAATAGCTTATTAGGGGCATGTTGGTTAGATGACCTCTTCCCATAGTTTTAGTACAGAATTAGGGCTGTCAGATATAGTCATTCAATCTCAATAATAGAAGTCAGATAGTTTTACAAGATTCAAGACTGTTAGATACAGTTAACTTAGAATAGTACGGAACTCAGCTAGTTCCATCAGAACCTAGAATGTCAGGTACAGTTGCTCCATATTAGTTATTTCAGTTATACAGTTATTAGTATCTCATGTTATCGGTACTCAGGCTCAGTAATCATGTTATCTCAAACTTAGTTATAGTTATTATGTATTCATGCATGCATTCTCATGTTCATGTTATACAGTTAGTTAGTATCATGTATGTGAACCCTTTGCATTCATCCTACCTCCCATGCATACCAGTACATTCAAATGTACTGACGCATTTGCACTATGGTATTTTATATCATAGGTCTAAAAGCACGAGATCTAGAGCATCAGTAGCATTCCAGTCTCAGCAGTCAGAGTTAGCAGTAAGTCCTCATCCTTCGAGGACATGCCCATTACTTTATTATCTTATTAATTAATTTATTTTAGTAGTTGGATTTAGTTGGGGACATATCCCATCAACTCCTTATTCAGACATTTTAGAGGCTTTCAGACTAGCATGTCAGATAGTTATTTAAGTTATTTTGGTATTGATATACCATATCTTCAGATGTTATGTTTAATCAGATCTTTGAACCTAATGGCCTTTCAGCCTTTGTTTCTATATTTATATTGTATATTATGCAGTGTATAGGTACAGATATTAGTCATGGGTTAGCTTCTGGTCCATCGAGGCCATGAGCACCGTGTGGAGTTCCGAGTACTAGACTTGGGGCATTACAATCATACTACATTATTGAATTTCATTTTTTAACTTTCTTATCTTGTTTGTTGATTCATTGGGTTAATTGTATGATCATGGTCTCCCAATCTCTAATAATTTATCTAATTTGGACATTACAACAACATCATTGAGCAGGAATATAATAATCCAATTAAGTGTATTAAAGATATCATCCTACATTGAATCAAGTAAGGCTCCTAAGTGCATCTCTGTCCTAGGTGGTAAGTTCAAATCTTTATTTTATAAAAGAATAAAAACCTATACTTTATTTATTCCCATATTTTGTCTCCCTATTTCATCTCTCGAGATCAAAAGGTCAAAAATTGATGTATTCTAAGGGTTGCGAATCCTTAAAATAATTGAAACAAGAATAAACAAACAACCAATAATGATAAGCAAATCAAATAGACTTAATTCAAAATAATAGTACTCATTTTCTTGGCTCCAACCCCAAAAAGGGAGTTTTTATCCACTCATAGCCATAATCAACATCCAATTAATTGTATTTGTAACATCCCGTATTTTGCTTGTACTTGTTCTTATTATATGGAACTTGGTATAGCCTTTTGATATATATAACGTATGAGAATTGTTATGCAAGTATTAATGGTATAGATCGAATTATAGATGCTGCCCGTACAGTTTAATGTGATGCGACTAAGTTAACATTAAGAAAACTATTTAAACTTAGAATCCTAAGCTAGTGTTTGAATCTAAATTTTAAAGTGACCAAGTTTGTATAAGTTGAAGGTTAGATTAAAGGGTCTGGGAGCTGAAAATGGAGTAAAATATTGAGGTGCTTGCTTGACTTATTTAAGCTAGTATGTGAGTCACCTACTTAAGTTGTTTGGACCAAATTAATGGACCCATGATTATGGATCAGATTTGGGTCTATTCTAATATACTCATTTAGGCCAAATTGAACAAAAGAGAAAGAAAATGGATAAGTGGCCCAACACACCAATCTGCCAAGGCCCAAATATGATTGAGCCCAACAAGAAATTAAGAAAGTAGGTGCATCACCTACTTTGAAGTTTCAGTAGCTTGGACCCTTAAGTAGGTGCATCACCTACTTGGACCAATTTGACCAAATTTAATGTCCAAAATGCAGCTAAGGAGGTGGACAAGATAGGGCCTTTAAAAGGACAAGTTGTTGGTCATTTTGCTTCACTTTTAAGTCACAAAAAAAGAGTATATTTTAGCAAATCTTTCTACTCTCTCTAAAAAAACAAGAACAACAGCCCTATTTTTCCTTGTAGGGTTCCTGAAGAAACCCTCACCTTTGCAGCCCAAGGTAAGTTAAAAACACTTAAGGTTTTGTTTAATTATCTCATGGAATATTAGGAAAACAAATTATAAGTGTTTGACTATAAGTATATGGATGATTATAGAACAAGATGTTTGTTCACGTTTCCTTGTTATTGAGGAACTTCTTTTCTTATTATTTGGTTTAAGTGTAATGGAAAGTTCAAGCTCTTGAAGAGTTCAATTAAAAGAATAAGTTGCTGAATTGAGGTAAGGTGACTGCCCCATTTTGTTTTTCTTATATATGAATTTGAAAGGGGATTATGGATGTCGTGTTGTTGAGAACTCAAGAGATGATGAGTTTAATAATTGATTGCTATAATAAAAGGGATTTGAGACTGTTTTGTGGACTGTTTTGTATGTATATATCATGGGCTGCCAGGTTGAAGTTGGATAAAGGTGTGATGAGTTTGTAATGAATTATAGAAGAAAGATGTGGTGATACACCACCGAACTAATGTTTGCTTCCCAATCTATTTTGCATATTTTTTGGAATGTGTAATGAAGTTGAGGTGGTTTTGGTGAACTTTATAAGAACCTAAATGGTATGTAGGTGTAGTTGGAGGAAAAAAAGGGTAAAAATAATACCCTTGTTTGATAGATTAGTAGTTGCTGCCCGGTTACTGTTTTGGGTGAAATTAAGTATCTCAAATGTGTTGATTGGTTACTAATACTAGTTTACCATATATTCGATTATAGATAAGTAATATAAAAGGTAGGAAGTCAAGTCGGGTTAGTTTTGGAGTCAAATAACCAGGTATGTAAGGCATACTCTATTTCACACTCTTTGGCATAAAGTCGTACCATTGTTACATCAAGAAACCTTCCGAGGTTATCCTATAACAAAGTGATACATAATGACAGTACATTACACTCCATGTATAATTACCTTGTTCCCACTCTCAACGCATTAGAACACCTCAATACGTGCTTATTATTAACTCTATGCGTCTATCTTCACTAGAAAATTTCAGAAGTTCTCTGTTTGTTCAAATAAAGACCCATGTGTTATTTCAGCGTCTAAACACTTTATTTGTGTGCCAAAAAATCCCTACCTCATTGTTGTTTCATTTAGTGTCTATTTACATATCTCTTATTAGCGTATTACTGATTCAAGATACCATAATGTGATGACCACCAAAGTAACAATCTCAAAGGCTAAATAAACTAAGTAATGCAAATCTGTAAAATGACGAGTGGCAGCTCAGGAGCATTTGCCTAGCATGGGCCAATCTTGATACCTTTATTTGTGGGTGGCAGCCCAGGGGAAGAAGCCTAGCATGGGCCGATCCAAATCCTTATATGTAAGTGGTAGCTCAGGGGTGTAAGCCTAGCATGGGCCGATCCTAATTTATCTATTTATCACTGATCAACTAATTATTTGCATTATATGGCTTACAAAGATTATGAAGTAAGAAGGTAAAACAAAGAGAAGAATGTAATGCACATTGTCCCATAAGTATTTATAAAGGTGGTCTAGTAGTACTACTTATACACTTGTATCTGATTTTTATTGAGCTCGTGTACCATGTGGTTTTACTTTTATCCTTACATATTCAGTACATATTTTTGTACTGACGTCCCTCATGGGGGACCTGTATTTCATGCTGCAGGCATAGGTACTTCAGCTCATACACCTCACTCGTAGGAGTGTAGGCTATTCCGTGCATATTGGTGAGCTCTAGGTTGATTCGGGGCTTTCCGAGTCTGTTCCATATGTTTTGGTATTGTGCAGTAGGTTAAGAGTAGGACAGAGGGTTTTTTCCCGACCCTAACTAAGTCTATGTATCTCTTAGAGGCTTTGTAGACTAATGTAAAGTTATGGTAGTATCCCGATTTCAGACATGGTGGCCCCGTCGGCCAAATGTTATACATATCAGTTTGTGCATGTATGTGTAGTTATTTTCATCGATATATAATATCATGTTGTCAGAACATTTGGTCGTCACAGTTACATGCATGGGAACTACAAGGTTATGAATTGGTTCTCTCGGGCCTTTACGGCTACGGGTGCCTGTCTGCCCCAATAGGATTTGAGGCATGACAAAAGTGGCATCAGAGCAGTCGTCCTAGGGTGTCTACAAAGCCGTGTCTTTATAAAGTCCTGTTTATGGGTGTGTTGCAAACCACATCTATAAATAAGAGGCTATGTGACATTTAGGGGTTGTCTCTTTTTCTTCATATCTTAGATCGTGCAATAGAGCCCATGTTGTAAGTGAAGTTATATTTAAACATTGAACCTATTTTCTTCCTCTTATTATAGTAATGATACCAGTTACAAGAAGGAGTAAGAATACAGGTAAGCGAAAGGATGTGGCTTTCGGAGAAGGGACCAGCAAGTCACCTCCTAGACAAGCTAATCAAAGCGAGGCTCAAGCTGAGTTTGTATCCCAGACTTCTTCTACTCCTCCCTCTCCAGAAGATCTTAGAAGGAGAAGAACCACATCCTCAGAACCACCTATTAATTCTATTGACCAAGATCTAAGGAATGTGGTGCAATTATTGGCTCGTATAGTTGCTGGACAAGCTCAAGGACAAGCCATTCCAACTACAGGTTCTAGTGGTGCAGATAGGGCAGCTAGCCTACAAACGCAGGATTTTCTCAAATTGAATCCTACCACGTTCACCAGATCAGATCTTAATGAAGACCCATAGGACTTTATTGATCAAATCCAAAGGGCTCTTGATATTATGAATATGTCGGGTAAAGAGACAGTTGAGCTAGCAGCATATAGATTTAAGGGGGAGGCTATATTTTTTTATGAAGATTGGAAATAATCCAGGGGTATCGATGCACCTTCAGCTACTTGGAAAGAGTTCAAAGAGGCATTTCTTGATCATTACCTTCCATTTGAGATTCGAGAAGCCTGTGTGGATCAGTTCCCGAATCTTTGCCAAGGGAATATAAGCGTGAGGGAGTATAGCCTTCGGTTTAAATCCTTGTCTAGGTATGCTTCTAATGTTATAACTATAATGGATGATAGAGTTCATCGGTATGCAGATAGATTGGATCCATATCTGGTTAGAGATTGTACTATTACTGCTCTAAACAAAGACATGGACATAGCAAGGATACAAGATTTTGCACAAAAAACTAGAGGATCAGAGGCAAAAAAGAAGAGCACAAGAATTGGAAAAAGGGTATTCCAAAAGGGCTAGATCTACGGGGAAGTTTATGGCATCCCAAGGAGAGTTTAGGCCTCAGTTTTCTAATAGACCGCCTAGGCCATTATCTTCTTATTCTACAGCTAGTGCTCCACCACAGTTTCAAGGGTCTATAGCCAACCACTGTAGGCAGAGAAGTGAGAGTCAGAGTTCACGGACATAAATGCGGAGACACCAACTCTTCAAACCATTTCGGTGGTAAATGAATTTCTTGATTTATTTCCTGAAAATCTTCTAGGTTTACCTCCTAAACGAGAAGTGGAGTTTGGTATTGATGTGATTCCAAGCACCCAACCAATCTCAATTCCTCCATATAGAATGGCCCCGACAGAATTATAGGAGTTGAAAGAGAAATTGAAAGACTTTCTAGAAAAAGGATTCATAAGTCCTAGTGTATCCCCTTGGGGTGCACCAGTGTTATTTGTGCTTAAGAAGGATGGCTCGTTAAGAACAAGGTGACTATTAAGAACAAATATCCCCTTCTGAGAATTGATGATTTATTTGATCAGTTGCAAGGTGCCAAGTGGTTTTCGAAGATTGATTTAAGGTTTGGCTACCACCAAATGAGGGTCAAAGAGAATGACATACCCAAGATAACTTTTTGAACATGGTACGATCATTACGAGTTCGTAGTCATGTCCTTTGGGCTAACTAATGCACCTGCAGCTTTTATGGATTTGATGAATAGGGTGTTTAAGCCATTCTTGGATGTGTTTGGGATAGTTTTTTAGATGATATTATAGTTTATTTGAGATCAATGAGGACCATGCCAATCACTTACGACAGGTGTTGTAGATTCTTCGTGATCGTAAGCTATTTGCAAAGTTCTCTAAATGTGATTTTTAGTTAAAAATTTGTGGCATTCTTAGGTCATATTGTATCTGATGAAGAAATAAAGGTTGATTCTCAAAAGATAGAAGCCGTGAAGGAATGGCCAAGACCTATAATGCCTATAGAGGTTTGTAGTTTCCTTGGGTTGGCAGGTTATTATAGAAGGTTTGTTGAAGGATTTTCTTCAATTTATGCACCTTTAACAAATCTAACACACAAAGCATCCAAATTCCAATGGAATGATGCATCCAAAAGAAGTTTCCAAGATCTGAAGAATAAGTTGACTTCTACACCCGTATTGGTGCTTCCAGAAGGCACAGAGGGGTATGCAGTGTATTGTGATGCTTCAAGAATTAGCTTAGGGTGTGTATTGATGTAGCATGGTAAAATTATAGCTTATGCCTCAAGACAATTGCAGCCACATGAGAAAAATTATCCAATATATGATCTGGAGCTAGCAGCGGTTATATTTGCCTTAAAGATATGGCGTCACTACCTGTACGGGATTCATATTGACATATACACTGACCACAAGAGTTTGCAGTATATATCTAATCAGAAGGACTTGAATTTGAGGCAGCGAAGATGGTTTGAATTATTAAAAGACTATGATGTTGATATCTTATATCATCCGAGAAAAGTAAATGTGGTGGCAGATGCGTTAAGTTGTAAAGCTGTGGAGCCATCTATAGAAAGACAAGGGATAACTAAGGATCTACACCAACTAGCTAATATGGGGGTTCGTCTTCTTGAAACTCCAGATGAAGGGTTTATTGTGCATAATGCACCAGAATCTTCACCAATAACTGAAGTAAAAGAGAAGCAATATGCAGATCCTATTCTATTATGGCTTAAGGAAAATGTGCAATGTGGTATGACAAAGGCATTTGAGCTTATGCAAGAAGGGTTACTTCGTTGCCCAAACAGATTGTGTGTACCTGATGTAGATTGGCTAAGAAAGAGGATTATGATAGAAGCACATAATTCAAGGTAGTCTATCCATCCAGGGTCAATAAAAATGTACCATGATTTGAAAGGGATGTATTGGTGGGGTGACATGAAGTAGAACATTGCAAAATTTTTAGTCGAATGTCCAAATTGTCAAAGAGTTAAAGTAGCACCAAAAGCCAGGGGTTTATATGCAATGTATAGATCTTCTAATCTAGAAATGGGACATGATCAACATGGATTTCATCACTAGTTTGCCTCGTACATTTTGAAGGTTTGATTCCATATGGTTGATAGTTGATAGGCTTACCAAATCAACACACTTTCTGCCGGTTAGGACCACTTACACAGTTGAAGAATATGCTAAATTATATATTAAAGAGATAGTTCAGCTACATGGAGTTCCAATCTCTATTATATCAGATCGAGGAGATCAATTTACGACAAATTTTTGGAAGTCTTTTTAGAGAAATTTGGGGACACAAATGAATAAGTACAACTTTTCACCCTCAAACGGATGGACAAGCAGAACGTACCATTCAAACACTTGAAGATATGCAATAAACTTGTGTATTGGACTTTAAAGGTAGTTGGGATGATAATCTACCTCTCATCGAGTTTACCTACAACAATAGCTATTATTCAAGTATCAAAATGGAACCATATGAAGCTTTGTATGGAAGAAAGTGTAGATCACCAATTGGATGGTTTGAAGTGGGTGAAACTGCCTTTTTCGGGCTAGATCTTGTTCATCAAGCTATGGGAAAGGTTAAAGTGATCCAACATCGACTAGAAACAGCCCAAAACAGACACAAGTCATATGTGGATGTTAGGAGAAGGGGGCTAGTGTTTTCTATAGGTGATTGGGTATTCTTGACGGTATCACCAATGAAGGGGGTTAAGAGATTTGGTAAGAAAGGAAAATTCAGTCCACATTATATAGGCCCATACCAGATTGCTCGGAGGTTTGGCCAAGTTGCTTATGAATTGGAGCTACCCCAAGAGCTCTCAACAGTTCATCCGGTATTTCAAGTCTTAATGCTTTGAAAGTGCATTGGAGATCCATCTAATATTACTCCTACTGATGATGTACAAGTCACGGAAGATCTTACCTATGAAGAAATACCTATTGCTATCCTAGATCGACAAGTTAAGAAGTTAAGGAATAAGGAAATAGCTTCTGTAAAAGTGCTTTGGAGGAATCAGCAAGTAGAAGAGATCACATGGGAAGCTGAAGAAGCGATGAAATCCAAGCACCCCCATTTGTTCAAATACGAAGAAAAAGTCCAAGATGCTGAATTGGAGCAATAACAAGTAAGTGTAAAATATATAGGTACTATGTGGTAATAGGGATACTAAACTTAGGCTTGAACTTGTTTTGGTTGGACAGTTATGCTAACATTCGAGGACGAATGTTTCTAAGGGGGGAAGGATGTAACATCCCGTATTTTTCTTGTACTTGTTTTAATTATTTGGAACTTGGTATAGCCTTTTGATATATATAACGTATGAGAATTGTTATGCAAGTATTAATGGTATAGAATGAATTATAGATGCTGCCCATATAGTTTAATGTGATGCAACTAAGTTAACATTAAGATAACTATTTAAACTTGGAATCGTAAGCTAGTATTTGAATCTAAAGTTTAAAGTGAACAGTGTGTATAATTTAAAGGTTAGATTAAAGGGATTAATAGCTGAAAATGGAGCAAAATATTGAGGTTCTTGTTTGACTTATTTAAGCTAGTAGGTGAGTCACCTACTTAAGTTGTTTGGGCCAAATTAATGGACTCATGGCTATGGATAAGATTTGGGTCTATGCTAATATACTCATTTGGGCCAAATTGAACAAAATAGAAAGAAAATGGATAAGTGGCCCAACACACCAATCTGCCAAGGCCCAAATATAATTGAGCCCAACAAGAAATTAAGCAAGTAGGTGCATCACCTACTTTTAAGTTTCAGCAGCTTGGGCCCTTAAGTAGGTGCATCACCCACTTGGACCAATTTTACCAATTTTATGGTCCAAAATACAGCTAAGGAGGTGGACAAGATAGGGCCTTTAAAAGGCCAAGTTGTTGGTCATTTTACTTTACTTTTAAGTCACAAAAAAGGAGTATATTTTAGCAAATCTCTCTACTCTCTCTAAAACAACAAGAACAACAACCCTATTTTTCCTTCTAGGGTTCTTGAAGAAACCCTCACCTTTGCAGCCCAAGGTAAGTGAAAAACACTTAAGGTTTTGTTTAATTATCTCATGGAAGATTAGGAAAACAAATTATAAGTGTTTGACTATACGTATATGGATGATTATAGAACAAGCTGTTTGTTCACGTTTCCTTGTTATTGAGGAACTTTTTTTCTTCTTATGTGGTTTAAGTATGAAGGAAAGTTCAAGCTCTTGAAGAGTTAAATTAAAAGAAGTTGTTGAATTGAGGTAAGGTGACTGCTCCATTTTGTTTTTCTTATATATGAATTTGAGAGGGGATTAAGGATGTCTTGTTGTTCAGAACTCAAGAGATGATGAGTTCAATAATTGATTGCTACAATAAAAGGGATTTGGGACTATTTTGTGGACTGTTTTGTATGTATATGTCATGGGTTGCCAGGTTGAAGTTGGATAAATGTGTGATGAGTTTGTAATGAATTATAGAAGAAAGATGTGGTGATCCACCACCGAACTAATGTTTGTTGCCCAATCTATTTTGCATATTGTTTGGAATGTGTAATGAAGTCTAGGTGGTTTTGGTGAACCTTATAAGAACCTAAATGGTATGCGGGGTTAATTGGAGGAAAAAAGGGTTAAAATAATACCCTTGTTTGATAGATTACTAGTTGCTGCCCGGTTACTATTTTGAGTGAAATTAAGTATCTCAAATGTGTTGATTGGTTACTAATACTAGTTTACCATATATTCTATTGTATATAAGTAATCTAAAAGGCAGAAAGTCAAGTCAGGTTAGTTTCAGAGTCAAATAACCAGGTATGTAAGGCTTACTCTATTTCACACTCTTTGGCATGAAGTCGTACAATTGTTCCATCAAGCACGTTTCCAAGATTATCCTATAACAAAGTGATACATAATGACAGCACATTACACTTCATGTATAATTACCTTGTTCCCACTCTCTAACGCATTAGAACACCTTAATACGTGCTTATTATTAAATCTGCATGTCTATCTTTACTAGAAAATTTCAGAAGTTTTTCGTTTGTTCAAATAAAGACCTATGTGTTATTTCAACATCTAAACACTTTATTTGTGTGCCAATAGATACCTACCTCATTGTTGTTGCATTAAGTGTCTATTTACATGTCTCTTATTAGCGTATTACTAGTTCAAGGTACCATAATGTGATGACCACCAAAGTAACAATCTCAAAGGCTAAATAAACTAAGTAATGCAAATCTGTAAAATGATGAGTGGAACCTCAGGGGAATTTGACTAGCATGGGCCAATCTCGATACCTCTATTTGTGGGTGGCAGCTCAGGGGCATAAGCTTAGAATGGGCCAATCCTAATCTTTATATGTAGGTGGCAGCTCAGGGGTGTAAGCCTAGCATGGGCCGATCCTAATTTATCTATTTACCACTGATCAGCTGGTCATTTGCATTATATGGCTTACAAAGATTATGGAGTAAGAAGGTAAAACGAAAAAAAGAATGTAATGTACATTGTCCCACAAGTATTTATAAAGGTGGTCTAGTAGTACTACTTATACACTTGTATCTGATTTTTATTGAGCTCGTGTACCATGTGTTGTTACTGTTAGCCTTACATATTCATTACATATTTTCGTATTGACGTCCCTCACGGGGGACCTGTATTTTATACTGCAGGCACAGGTACTTCAACTCATACACCTCACTCATAGGAGTGCAGGCTATTTCATGCATATTGGTGAGCTCTAGGTTGGTTCGGGGATTTCCGAGTCTATTCCATATGTTTTGGTATTGTGTAGTAGGTTAAGAGTAGGACGGAGGGGTTTCTCCCGACCCTAACTAAGTCTATGTATCTTTTAGAGGCTTTGTAGACTAATGTAAAGTTATGGTAGTGTTCTGATTCTAGACATGGTGGCCCCATCGGACAAATGTTATACATATCAGTTTGTGCATGCATGTGTAGTTATTTTCATCGATACATAATATCATGTTGTCATAATATTTGGTTGTCAAAGTTACATGCATGGGAAGTACAAGGTTATGAATTGGTTTCTCGGGCCTTTACAACTACGGGTGCCTATCCGCCCCAATAGGATTTGAGGCGTGATAGTATGAATAATTAAAACCATAAAATAAAGCTAAATTAAAGAAATAAAAACCTAAAAAGAAGTTGTGGTAGCTTCCAATGTTGTTCCAAGTGATCTAGGCATTCCAAGATTGATAAAAATGTTTTTGGGATATTGTATTTATTGTATATAAGTCATAACCCCACTTGGATTAGGTTTCCATATTGTTTTTGGCAGAATTATCCTAATTTTGGTGGCCTATGTGTCGTGCCATGATGTCAAATGGCATCACTGGGAACAACTGGGAACTTTTCTCCCGAATTTGTTCCTCAACACAAAGCGGTGTTATCGCATTGAGACACTATTTTTGGACAATTTTGAATTAATACAGCTCTTCAACATGGTGTTCCATTATTTTGGGCTCGTTCTGAATCCAACGTGATACAACATCCTCCAAATGGACAAACACATACTCCACATGCGTCGAATATTTTGCAGGGGTCCAAAAATGCATCCTGCTTGCATCTTGTGCTTCTGTGGTCATTTTTGGGCCTTTTTAAGTTGTTTACACTTGATTTAAAGCTTATATATCCTTCATAAACCATGATAATCCATTTAAAAAGAATCCTATTGCATTAAACACAATAATTTAGAGATCAAAACAACACAACATCCTCAATGAGGAACTAGAAACACGAGTTAAGCATAGGCTAAATTCACATTGCGATTTAACTCATTGTTTTGGCTCCCTGATGTGTGAGCAAATGCTAACACATTTGAGGCTTTTAATTAAGAATAATTGCAAAGTCTTAAGTATCTTTTTTGGTTTTTTATTGTTTTCTATTTGATATTGCAGTAAAAGTCAAGATGTAAGAGAAATAAAAGTAAAAGAGTTGATTTCTAAGCAAGTAGAGAGAGAAGTATAGCTGGCAACTTTCCTGATAAGTCATCAGCCTTATGATATGCTGTTAGAGTTGCCATTATCCTTAGACAGAGAATGAGATTTAGCTGGAAATCACGATGACATCTGTGATAGGCCATCCAAAGTGTGATAATCCACCAGGCTCGTTGTTAGGCTTAGACATGAATGAGCTTCAACTAGAATTCATGATGACATCTGTGATAGGCCATCAGAAGTATGATAAGCCAATAGGCTGGTTGTTTGGCTTAGTCAGGGAATGGGATTTGAAGTAAAGAAACATCGACAATTCTGATAAGTCATCACATATCTAATAAGCTATCACGTCTCATCGTCAACCTAAGGCAGAGATTGTCAAAGTGAAGAGGAGTTGACGACATTCCTAATAAGTTATCAGACACCTGATAAGCCATCACACACGTTGGCGCTTGTCCAAGAAAATAATGTGATCTATGATTTTGTTTACATAATTAGGCTGAAGTATTTAAAGCATATGTTAGGGTTTTCTAATATAATGATAGGGGAATTGTGGTTTTGAGAATATCTTCACTCTAGTTTTCTGACTTGAACTTTACAATTATTTTTGGAGAGATTATTTCAACTGTTTTGGGATTTTCTACTGTGAATCAAATCTGAAAAACACTTATTGCTATTCATTTTACTGTAAGTTCATAAATCAAACTATGAATTCAACTTGTTGTCTTGATTATTTTATTATGAGTAGCTAAATTCCCTTAACCCGAGTTGTGGGATCTATGGGTTTGGGTTTGTAATGTAACAAAGTGTTCAAGACTATAATGGTGGTAGAAACTTCTTGTTAATTCCATTATTTTATACTATTACTATCGGTGGCAAACAATAGGCCTTACTTGAGATAAGAAATCAACCCTAGTAAGAAGTGAATTATCAATAGGGACCTGGAAAAATCAAACTTCCATTTAATAATTAATTTTGTAACAAGATTAATTAACTTGAGATAACATCCTGTTATGAAATATAACTTCCCTATGTTTGAGAGAATTACGTGGTTAAATGTCTAAATATTTTGAGAAATATTTAGACATAACTTCGACAAGGATAGTCTGTTGTTCCTACCTACCACAAAAATCATGAGCCGTTACTAGCGTTTGTCAAATCCCAACACCTATAGTGAACATAAACTTGGTTTTCCTTATCATATTGATTTAAAACACTGAATTGAGAAGTAATTATTTGTTACCTTTCAAAAAAACCCTATTCATAGGAAACTTATAACTATTAGTTGATTAACCTGCAGATAACTCAAATTCACACCATATTCCCTGTGGGATTTGACCCCAACCTAGTTGGGTCATATATTGACAACGATCGCTTACATTCTCGTAAGAGAGGTGTAGTTTGAGCATTATCAAAAAATGGCACCATTACCGGGGAATACGGTTGTAAATTAAAGTTGTGTGTGGTAATTGACTGTTAGTTAAGCTTCCTATTTTTATGTTTATTTGTTGTTTTTGTTTGCTACAGGACTTTTATGGTGCATGACAAGAACTAGAAGTTCTGGAGAACAATTGTTACCATTTAATTAAAAACCACAACAAATCGGTAGAATGGCAGACCAACAGGAGGCTGACAGGTTAGCAACCTTGGCTAGAGCTCATGTGAATATGTAGAATAATAGTTAACAAGTTTGGCATCCAAATCTTGAGGATGAAAACTTTGGAGATGAGGTGTTACTAAACCCTGGTAACCCAAGGTGTGCAGAGGAAATAGCCGCACCAGTATAGCGTATTTCTAATAGGAAACATTATAATGATGATGATGGATTGGATGGAGCAGGTGCAACGGGTGCAATTATTCCTCCACCATTATCACCTGGGAGAAATTTAACATTAACGAGTACTATAATTCAACACCTTAATTTGAAGGGGTTTTTTGGTGGCCTTCCTGGGGATGATCTGAACTTGCATCTGCTGAACTTTAGCACCATTTGTAAGTCTTTTGATAACCTAAGAGTGGGTCAAAATGCTATCCATTTGAGATTGTTTCTGTTGTCTCTGTCTGGGGAGGCAACATTTTGGCTTAATGAGCTGACACTTGATTCTATAACCAACTAGAGGCAGTTGAAAGAAGCTTTCCTAGAAAAGTTATTTCCACCTTCTAGAAGGGTACATTTGAGCGATGAGATCAACAACTTTAGACAGCTCCCATCTAAAGCCTTGCATGAAACCTGGGAGAGATTCAAAAAGAAGCTGACGCAGTGTCCGAACCACAACATGACGGACATACACTTGATGGAGACTTTGTACAAGGCTCTTAACTCTATGATAAAATCAATTATAGATAATGCTGCTGGTGGTTCATTTGTTAATCTTACATTCCCAGAGGCTTCAAAAATGCTTAAGAGAATGACCAAACAGTGTCGGGCATGGCATACCTGGGACTCTATGGTAGCAAGCCCCCTGTTTCTGTTGGTATGAATGTGGAACAACTCAGAAGAGATGAAGAGCGTGATCAAGACATGGCTCACCTAAAAATACAAATGGACTTACTAACCAAGCATTTACTCTCAGGTAAAACTAAGAAAGTAAAGGTTGTGGGATCGCAGAGCAAAGTGGAGCCTGACTTAGAAGAAGAGGCGAACTTGTAAATAATTAGGGAGATTTCCGAGGCAATAGCCAAGGAAATCTAGGTTGGACTTATTATGACAAGGATGGATATAAAAACCATGAGCAAGGTAATTGGAGGATCTATAATGATAGGAGTGGGTTATATGCCCCTCCTGGAAATTGTGAGGCTGCCACAACAAGTTCTAAAAAGATATCCCTGGAGGACATCATGGCTAAATTCTTATAGGGAGTAGAGGCTATCAACTTAGGGGTGACTACCATGAATACCGATTTGTACTCTATGAGTCAGTTTGTAAATTCGCACGCCACTTCGATCAAACAGTTGGAACAACAAATGAGCCAATTCTCCACAGTGTTGAACTAGAAAAAGAGTGGAACATTACCTAGTGATGTGATTTAGAATTTGCGGAATATGGATCATGTATGGTGATTACCACTAGAAGTAGTAAGATATTACCTAGCCCTTCTGTAGGAAAATGTGGAGTTGAAGATGCGACTAAAGCAGATGATGAACTTGAAGAAGAATGTCCAGTGGAGTCTGGGAAGTTGGATAGTTCTGATAATGCTCTGAAATAAGGAAAAGAGAAGGAAAAGGAAGTAGTGGTGAAAACTCTCCGAAGACCACCACGTTCTTTTCCTTAAAGATTGAAGAAGAAGGTTGACAACACAAAATTTAGTAAATTCATGGCAATGTTGAAGAAGTTAACAATAAATGTGCCTTTGGTAGAGGCACTCGAGCAAATGTCAGGGTATGCTAAATTCATGAAGGACCTTATGACGAAGAAAAGAGCGGTGAGCTATGAACTGGAGGATAAACTCCATCATTATAGCACTATTTCTATGAGGTCCTTGGTGCAGCAGAAGGCAAACCCAGGAGCATTCACTATTCCTTGTACTATTAGGTATCTGGAATTCACTAAGTCCTTATGTGATCTAGGAGCGAGCATTAATTTGATACCGCTAACTCTATATGAAATATATTGAAATCCAACTCATGATGGTGGATAGGTCAGTAAAATGACCTGTTGGTATTTTGTATGATGTATTGGTGAGGGTATCTAGATTCATATTTCCTACAAATTTTGTTATTCTGGATTATGAGGTGGACTTTGAGGTGTCCATAATCTTGGGTTGACCTTTTCTCGCAATTGGAAGTATGTTGATTAATTTATGAGCTAATGAGCTCTTATTTAGGATGAATGAAGAGGTGGTATGATTTGTTGTGTTCCAATCAATGAAGCAACATAAGGTAATGAGTGTGTTCTCAATTGTTGATGTATATTATAAGGATGAGAAAGAGCTGTCAATAGAGAAGAAACTTGTTGTCGAGCCTTTAGCCGCAGTTCTGATGAATTTTGATCGTGAAGGTATTCAGGAGTATGAAGAGACTTTTTATACTTTATTAGGAATGGGTTCATACTCTTATTCTCCTAAGAAGCTAGATCTTGATCTTTTTAATAGACCAACACTATCGGCTAAGCCATCCATTGAAGAGCCACTGGTGTTGAAATTGAAGGAACTGCCAGGGCATTTAAGTTATGTGTTTTTGGGCAACAAAAATATGATACCAGTTACTATTGCAGCTGATTTGGATGAGAATCAAGTAGAAGCACTTATTTCAGTACTTCAGAGGTACAAAAGAGCAATAGGATGGAGTATCACAGATATTATTAGCATTTCCCCTTGCATCTGCATGTATAAAATACAACTTGAGGAAAATTGTACTCCAACCATAGAGCACCAGTACCGTCTTAACCCACCAATGCATGAGGTGTATAAGAAGTAAATTATTAAGTGGTTGGATGCAGGAGTGGTTTACCTAATTTCTGGTAGTATATGGGTGAGCCCAGTTCAATGAATACACAAAAAAGGGGGCATAACTATTGTTACAAATGAAAGGAATGAGTTGATTCCACTCAAGCCTGTGACTGGGTGGAGATTTTGCATGGACTACTGCAAACTAAACTCATGGACTTTCAAAGACCACTTCTCGATGCCCTTTATGGACCAAATGCTTGATCGATTGGACGGAAGGGGGTGATATTGCTTCTTGGATAGTTATTCTGGATATAAGCAGAACTGTATTGTTCCTGAATATCAGGAGAAGATGACATTCACATTCCTATATAGAACCTATGCAATGAACCCGTTACTTTTCAATAGTGCATGATGTCTATTTTCTCAGATATGGTTGAGGACACCTTAGAGGTATTCATGGATGATTTCTCTGTGGTGGGAGATTCATTTGAGTTGTGTTGGGAAAGACAGAGTATGGCCTTGCAATGATGTGTTGAATTCAATTTGGTGTTTAATTGGGAGAAATGCCACTTTATGCTAAAGGAGGGCATTGTTCTCGGGCACAAAATTTCAGCAAAATGGATAGAGGCTGATTGAGCCAAGGTTGAAGTTATCGAGAAACTACCACCTCCCATTTTAGTGAAGGGAGTGCATAGCTTTCTTGGATATGCTGGATTTTACTGGAGGTTTATAAGAGACTTCTTGGAGTTTGGAAATCCACTTTGCAACTTTTGGATAAAGAAGTGAAGTTCTCCTTCAATGATGATTGCTTGAAGGCATTTGAATGCCTTAAAAAGAAGCTGGTCAAGGCCCCTATCATTGTTGCACTGGACTGGTCAAAATCATTTGAGATCATATGTGATGCAAGCGGTATTGCCCTTAGAGCTATATTGGGAAAAAAGAAGGACAACCTATTTCATCTAATATATTATGCCAGTAAAGCACTGAATGAAGCGCAAAAGAACTACACCATCGCTAAACAGGAACTCCTGGCTATAGTGTATGCTTTTGAGAAATTTAGGGCTTACCTGCTTGGGACCAAGTTAATGTTCCACACTGACCACGTACCCTTGAGGTATTTGATGGCTATGAAGGATGGAAAATCAAGGCTAATTAGATGGGTGTTGCTGCTACAATAATTTGACTTTGAAGTCAAAGATAGGAAGGGATGCGAAAACCAAGTTGTGGATTATCTGTCTTGAATGGAAGGTGAGCAGGTAGGTAGTGATGAAATGGAGATAAATGATGCATTTCATAATGAGGAGATCTTGGCTGTTGTTATGGAGAAAATGCCTTTGTACCCTAATTTTCCAAATAATGTTGTGAGTGAGGTCATTCCAGAAAACCTTTCTTTCCATTAAAGAAAGAAATTCCTTCTTGATGTGACATATTACTTCTAGAATGAGCCATATATTTTTCGTCGATGTGCTGACAATATTATAAGGAAATATGTGCCAGAAGTGGAAGTATTGTGTATATTGGAATAATGTTATGCTTCACCAGTTGGAGGTCATCATGCATGTGATCGAATAACTAGAAAGATATTGCAGAGAGGCTACGATTGGCCAACATTGTTCAAGGATGCTAATGAATTTATGCTGAAATACAACCAATGTCACAGGCAGGGGTTGATCTCCAAAAGACATGAGATGCCTTTCACTAAGATGTTTGAAGTAGAATTGTTTGACGTCTGGGGCATCAATTTCATGGGTTCTTTTATAAGCTCGTATGGGATGAAGTAGATTCTAGCTGCTATTGACTATGTCTTGAAATGTGTCAAAGCTGTTGCCTTATCTGACAATGAAGGAAAGAGGTTTGGTGCTTTTCTCAAGAAGAACATCTTCTCTCGCTTTGGAGTACCACGTACTATTATAAGCGATGGGGGATCTCATTTTTGCAATGAAGTGTTTTGAGCTGACTTATCAAAATATGTGGTGAAACATAATAGAGTATCCACTCCATATCACTCACAAACTAGTGGGCAAGTGGAGGTGTCAAATCGAAAGATTCAAGCCATCCTAGCCAAAATGATGAAGCTAGTCGGCAAAATTGGTCTCGAAAGCTTGATGATGCCTTTTGAGCATATCAGACTACTTTCAAGAAACCTATTGGCATGTCACCATTCTTGTTAGTCTATGGCAAAGCATACCACTTACCATTAGAGCTAGAGCACAAGGCTTTATGGGCACTCTAAAGGTTAAATTTGTATTGGAAAGAGGTAGTAGATCTAAGATGGGACAACTAAATGAGATGGATGAATTCTATCTCAGGGAATATGAAAGAGAAGACCTATACAAAGAAAAGATAAAGAAGTATCATGATTGGAGGATCGAGAAACAAGATTTCCAAAAAGGTGACTTGGTGCTTCTGTTCAATTCCAGACTGAAACTGTTCCTAGGTAAGCTTAAATCTAAGTGGTCAGGCCCATTTAGAGTTAGTCAAGTCCACTCATCTGGAGTAGTAGAACCTGAAAATAAAGATGGAAGCATCTTCAAGGTTGATAGGCAACGAGTCAAATTTATATCGGTCCAAAAAACTTGATGAAAAGTATTGCTACTATCTCAATAAAGTCTAAAGTAATCGAGATACCTGATTTGTGTCGCGACATTAAATCAGGTGCTACATAGGAGGCAACCCATGATTAGCGTGCTTGGTCTACTCTAGGTATACCTTAACCCTTAGTTTAGTTTTTTTTTATTTTAAGTTAAGGGTGTAGGGTGAGTTGTTGTTGTAACATTTTGTAGTTGACTTAGAGATATACAAGTACCTGAGGCAGTTAATGTTGTTTTGTTATTTTGCGATACCTCTCAAATGGTTTGATTGTTTAACTATGTGATTTGCATCTAATTATGACCACTATGCATCTTGATATGGTATCAGTTCTAGTGACTTGATAATCACTGCTAAGCAATTGCATGAACTGGATAAGTAGTAACTTGTGATATACTTGTGTGCTATGTGCGTGTGAGATCTTACTTAGTTTCTTTTGTATGTTGAATCCAAAACTTGCTCGATTAGTCTTACATAGGTTGAAGGATAGGGGTTAGCGAAAGATCATAGGCCGTTTTAATATTAGCCACTTTTAGCTTAAATGACCTTTCCTGTATGCATAATATCCCTTGATCCCTATTTTGAGCCTTAATAGCCTATTTTTTTAATATACCTATCAAAGTCTCATTTATATCATAATGAACCTGTTTTGGCCGTGTTCCTCCTTGGATACTATGTACCTTGACTTAGGCAAATATCCTAAGTTGAGGGTGGCTATCATAGTGGTGCGTGATGTAAAATGAGTATGAATAAAGGTAGAATAAAATAAAAAAATAAAAAGCTGGGCGCGGTGGAAAAGAACAACAAAAGAAATATTGTAAAAAAAAGTAGTAATTGTAGAAACGATCGCACCTATCCTGAATATGTGTGATCAAGAAAAGAGAATAATAGAAAAAGGAAAATAAGTGAGACCCCTGAAACTAGTGTAGTGTCAAGGAGGCTTAGTTACTTTAAATATCATCGAGTATCACACCAGCCCCTAGCCTACATTACAAGTCAAAGAGAAGACCTATAGTGATCCTAGCTGACCTGTCTGAAAATCTTGGTAATGAAAATAAGGGAAATCCTATGGTATTTGGCATACTTTGATTAGAACTTCATTTTGAGAGTGAGTGTCTTTTGACTGTCCCTATGGTTACATATGTGATGTTTGATATAAGTGGAGTGGGACTTTTTTGTAGTGAGGGCACAATGGTTACGTTGCTAGTTACTAACTTTTTTGGATGGTGTAATCTTGGTACATGCATGGTTGTTGTTGCTGAATTGATGCCATATCTTAATTCCTGCGTGTCACATTATTGTTCTTCAATAATATGTACAATGTTGTGTTGAAATTAATTGACCTTGGAGATGGTGAAAATGTTTTGAGATAATATGGATGGTTGACTGCTGAATGTACTCTGTATCCTCTTGGTTGTATTTTAGTTGCTTGAGGACAAGCAATTGTTTTAAGTTGAGGGTGTTGATGTCTGAGTAGATGCTAACACATTTGAGGCTTTTAACTAAGAATAATTGCAAAGTCTTAAGTAAATTTTGTCGTTTTTAATTGTTTTCTATTTGATATTGCAGAAAAAGTAAAGATGCAAGAGAACCAGCAATCATGGAAGTAAAAGAGTTGATTTTTGAGCAAGTAGAGAGAGAAGTATAGCTGACGACTTACCTAATAAGTCGCCAGCCTTGTGATATGATAACAAAGTTGCCATCAACCTTAGACAGAGAATGAGCTTTAGCTGGAATGCATGATGATATCTGTGATAGGCCTTCAGAAGTCTGATAATCCATCAGGCTCATCATTAGTCTTAGACAGAGAATGAGCTTCAGCTGGAATATATGAAGACATCTGTGATAGGCCATCAGAAATGTAATAAGTCGTTAGGCTCATCGTTGGGCTTAGGCAAGAAATGGGATTTGAAGTGAAGAAGCGAGGACAATTCTGATACGTCGTCATATGTCTGATAAGCCATCATGTATCATTGTCAATCTAAGAAACAGATTTTCAAAAGTGAAGAGGAGCTGGCAACATTCCTGATAAATTGTCAGACTTTTTATAATCCGTCACACACGTCATCACCTGTCCAAGAAAATATTATGATCTAGATTTTGTTTCCATAATTAGGCTGAAGTATTTAAGGCATATGTTAGGGTTTTCTAATATAATGATGGAGGAACTAGCATTTTGATCTTCTCTCTAGTTTTCTGACTTGAAATTTACAATTATTTTGGAGAGATTATTACAATTGTTTTGGGATTTTCTACTGTGAATCAAACTGAGAAACACTGGTTGTTATTCATCTTGTTGTAAGTTCATATATCAAACTATGAATTCAACTTGTTATTTTATTATGAGTAGCTAAATTCCCCTAACTCGACTTGTGGGATCTATGGGTTTGGGTTTGTAACGTAACTAAGTGTACAAGATTATAACGGTGCTAGAAACTTCTTGTTAATTCCACTATTTTGTACTTTGACTATTAGTTGCAAACAATAGTCCTTTCTTGTCGGTGATTTGCTTGAGATAAGAAATCAACCCAAGTAAGAAGTGAATTATCAACAGAGACTTGGAAGCATCAAACTTCCATTTAATAATTAATGTTGTAACAAGATTAATTAACTTGAGATAACATCCTATTATGAATATAACTTCCCTAAGTTTGAGAGAATTAGGTGGTTAAATGTCTAAATTGGTTGAGAAACATTTAGACATAACTTCGACAAGGATAGTCTGTTGTTCCTACCTACCACAAAAATCTTCAACCATTACTAGCGTCCGTGAAATCCCAACACCCATAGTGAACATAACTCTAGTTTTCCTTATCATATTGATTTCAAACACTGAATTGAGAAGTAATTATTTGTTACCTATCCAAAAAACCCCATTCACAGGAAACTGATAACTATTACTTTATTAACCCGCAGATAACTCAAATTCACACCATATTCCTTGTGGGATTCGACCCCAGCCTAGTTGGGTTATATATTAACAATGATCGTTTACATTTTAGTAAGAGAAGTGTCGTTTGCGCGTTATCACTCCCCTTGAACATTATAACTAAGTTGTTTCACATATAAATACATAATAACAACCTTAGTAACTCATTAATACACATTAGATCCCAATACAATAGACTAGAAAAACACCTAGCTCAAGCTAGTTACACTAGTTTTCTCGGTTGAACTCTAAATGCTCAAATTAAACCAAAACTCATGTGAAACCCCCACTAAACATTGTAAAAACATACTTGGACACATAAATTCTTATTTATATCATTATTAACACATATCTAAATATGCTAAAATAGTAGCGCTAGAATGCATAAATACACCTAACAACATTACTCAATTAATTTAGGTATGGATAAGATGTATTGTAATATGAGGTAGCTTTACTGGTGTCCTAGTATGATAGGGTACCTTGTGGATTATGCTTCCATGTGTCAAAGTTGTCAGCTAGTAAAGTATGAATATCAAAGGTATGCGGGGTTGCTTCATAGGATGCCTATACCAACATGGAAATAGGATCACATTTCTATTGATTTTGTAGTGGTTGTACCTAAAAATTTTGGAGAATATAACTCTATTTGGGTGATAGTAGATCGGCTGATTAAATTAGCTCACATTTTGTCGATTTATGTAGACAACAACTCTCAATAATTAGCTAAAATCTATGTTAATGAGATTGTCAGAGTTTATGGGGTGCCTTTTACCATTATTTCTAATAGAGATATGTAGTACACTTCAATATTTTAGGATAAGTTGCATGAGGAGTTAAGCATCGAGATTATTTAGCAGGGCTTTTTATCCTTAAATAGATGAGTAGTTGAAGAGGGTGATTCGGGTGCTAGAGATATGTTGAGGGCTTGTGTGATTGATTTTATAGTCATTGGGACTAGTTTCTTTTACTGTGTGAGTTTTCATACAACAACAACTATCACTCCAACATTGATATGACACCATTTAAGGCACTTTATGAAAAGATGTATAGGTCATATATTGGATGGTTTGAGACTGCAAATGTCAAATCTTTGGGCACTAACTTGGTAAAGGGGGCTCAAGAGAAAGTAACTTTTTTTTCAAACCAAATTTTTTGCTACTCAAAGTAGGCGAAAAAATCTTGTGGACTGTCAGGTAAGATACACGAACTTCAAATTTGGTGAGCAAGTTTTGTTTAGGAGTTTCCCGTGAAGGGATTCATGATATTCAGTAAAAGGGTTGGCTCAACCCACGATATATCAAACCCTTTGAGGTTCTTGAAGATGTGGGTCTAGTTACAAGTAGTCTTTTCTCTCCTTTTTTAGCCTATTTTTGTGTTTGATTATTTGGGAAGGAATAATGTATAAATTGGTATCTTTGTAATGACAATGTTTATCATTATGTATAAACCTCCCATTGAAATTTACATGTTAATATTCTTCTTGGTTTAAAGTTATAAATTTAAGGCTAGGGTAATATCGTGCAAAATCACAGTGATTGTTGGTCAAGGAATTTTGTCCATTAGGTTGTTTGATTTTATTTCTAGTTAGCTAACAGGATAAGGAACCCGTAGGAATTTATGACATCAAATTTGGGAGAGTAGACTTCCTAAAATTGATCTTAGCATAAAGAGAATTGTCTAGAATATTTTGAGTTTAAGGTGTGTTGTAAAAGGTGAGATTTTAGGGCAAAATTAGATTGTTTATCCCATTGACACTATTAGAGCAACTAGAATGATTTTATAACAATAGGTGTTATAATAGATAAATTTCCACTATAGCAGTGGACATAGGCTGGTCAACACTGTTATGGTGGTATACTCCACTATAGTAGTGAAAATCATAGTTTATTGAATATTTCTCCAAAATAATTTATTATTTTAAAACTTATTTTGGGGAAAGAGGGGCAATTTAGGATGATTTAGACCCAAAAACTTTGTTTGGTCTCAAAAAGGTAAGGAATCCATCCCTGTTAACATATAGTAGATAATAAAGCATTAGAACAGCTAAATTATGGAGTTGAGGGGGAGGGTTTGGGGGTTGATTTTTGTATTTTCTAGGGAAAGGGAGGAAATTATGTAATTGGTTCATAAGTTCTATTTATTAATAGTTAATTTACCTTTGTACTCTATTAGTTCACTAATTTAACCATGGAATTGATAGTTTTAGGTGAATTACGATAGAAAATCCCTCGAGTAGGAAAGGAATAATCATAAACTTGACCTTAGTGGTTGGGGATGAGTTATTATTCTCGAAATGGTAGGTCATGTTATTAATTATGCATTTATATGCCTGTTCTAGTCCATGAGCAAGAAAATATTATGTGGAATAACAATTATGGTTTAGAGGAGTTGTGCAAGTTTGGTTTGAGGTAGGTGATAGTATTGTAGTTTAATCTAATTTATGTTATGTGTGCAGTTAACTACTTTTTATTGTTTACTGTTGGTTTATATTGTTTGGTATGGTAAATGCATATGATTTTATGGTTTCTATATGATTTTTACTTACCTTATTTATTAAATATCTAATGTTCAGTATTTTGAATGTTCTCATGGGATTTTGGTGAAACAAAGTTGGCAGATGCTTTTATCTAGAGTTTAGTACATGTACAAAAATTATCCCCTGCAGGTCATGGCTAGAGGGTGGTTGTATTACCTAATGTGTATGTATGATGGTCAGGTGAGTTTGATGGTTCCATAAGTGATTTGGGGAAATATGTTTATATGCTAAATAAATTATTCTATCTTGTCTTCAATTGACTTGACTGAATTTGAATAGTGACAATATGTTGACTTGTCAATTTTGATCCCTAATTATAAATTTGTTGCTTATTATGCTAAGTATGATTGTTGAGCATGAATTAACTTGATGTACTATAATTTGGATATCTATTCATATTCTTATCTTGGTTGGCTAAATGACCCTACCAATAGATTATATTTTCTTGTGTTGATACTACACCTACTCTTACTTTTATGAGCAAAACACATATTTTAGTGACTCCTACGAGGCCTCACTTGTAATCTTAGAAATTGACTTCAGATTTCAGGGTGAGCAACATATCCGGGAAACCATGGAATCTCTCTTTACTAGCATAGTTCCTTATTTCTGGAATTTTATTTCCATTATAGTTTTTGGGTTTTCATCCATTTCTTGACATTTTTTATTAGTTTTGGTATGTAAAACTTTTTGTTCCTGGGGATGGTTGTGCCTTTGATTTTACATATTTTTTGTTTATCCGTAATTTTATCTAAGAATGGATTAGTTCTTGATTCTATAAGTGTTTCTTGTGAGATAGTATTATGGGATAGATGGTTCTTCAATTGGGTTAGTAGTATAGGTGCCACTCACAATGGGTTTTGGGTCTTGACAGTAGAAGTTAGGCTCCGTGGTACTGATTTTCTTTGTGAGTCTTTAAACATGGTTTGAATGAATCCAAATAGGCTTCAGAAGCTCAAAGTAGGTGGAAGAGTTATGCTAATCATAGACTTTGTGCCTTTTGAAATTAAGAGTTGGTGATCGGGTCTTTCTTTGGTAATAGCCATGAAGGGTGTGATGAGGTTCAAGAAAAGGGGCAAGCTTATTGTCAGGTATATCAGACCATTTAGATTCTTTGGGCAATTAGGGAGGTAGCCTAGGAGTTAGCTTTAACTTAACCCTTTTCATCCATCCATCTAGTTTTCTATGTATATGTGTTGCGACATTATATTTTAGATGTGTTTTATGTGCTTTGATCGGTCCCATTTTTATTGGATGAGAGGTTGACCTTTGTTTAGGAGCCAATTTCTATCCTAGCCTGAGATATTAGATACTTGCATTGGATAGACATTTCTATAGTTAAGGTTCAAATGAGCCATTGTCCAGTCGAGAAAGCTACCTAGGAGATCAAACGTGATATTAGACTCAGTATCTCTATCGATTAGAGCCTTCGGGTACTTTTTAATCCTTTACTTTTGCGAATGAAAGTTCTTTTAATAGTAGATGTTTTAATGACTCTCTAGGTCATTTCTTTCATTTCCATTCTTATTTTGTATTTAGAACTTTTCTATAGTTTTCCCAAGTCATTTTTGACTTGTTGGGACTAATAGTTTAGTTAGCGGGTAGTCTTTTTGTGTTTTTGAGTTATGTTATTATTTTGGAGCTTTTATTATTAAGAATAGGGTGTCGGTCCTAAACTTCAGGTAAATAGTCTTGTAAGCCAATTCTGATGGCCTTATTAGCTCTAAAAATTTGATTTTAGGCTAGGGAGACCACTAATCTGGGACCCAAGGCTTCTGCACTCATTTTAGACTATTAGGTGGATTTTGACAAAAAGTACCCATGGATATCAATCCTTTATTTTATCAAACCAACCTTGGATGGAAATTTTGATGACATCATTGAGTCCATAATGCCTAATATGTTTTGGTAGCACAATTCATTTGTGCTTAAAATATTTTGAATAACTCCCAAGGGCCCAGTTAGAATTTTGCAACCTACCTAAGTTGGTGGAGCTAATGCATTTGGTATAGGCCTAAAATTCCCTTTTCTTTCGTGAATCCTTGGCCACGTTTATTAGGATCAAGGTTTTATACCTCCATGTTTGTGGGCCAGCCTTTACATTCATGAAAAGAAGGCTGGCTTAACCGGTCTAGCCTTTTTCTTTGAGATTGTGGTAGACCAGCTACGTTCGTAAAGTTGTCCAGGCCAACTCTCCCATATTTCTGATATATATAGTTGGTTCCATTAGCTCAATTTCTAAGTTTAAAATAGTAGAGTAGATATTTGAGAGCTCAAAAATAGTGGGGGATTTAATATCTATTATTTGGATTGGATTGGGCACGTTATTATGATCATTTCCTTGACATTATTCTTGTGAGTTCCTAGTTATTACATCATTTAATTCTCTTATTAATCCTAAACTTTTCAACAATATGTGGGGTTGTTTTAGTAATTAATTAGAGTCTAGTTTTGACCAAAATTTGGAGCAAATGATTCTTGAGCTGAGAGGGACATTGTGGCAGTTTCAATTTTGTGATTCTATAAGTGAGACCTATGTTGGATTTTTACTCTAATTTTTGACTTGGAGCATATATACATAATTAGGTATCTATATTCTCATCTTGACTTGTAGAACCTTATTTTGATAGTACGCAGTGGTCAAAGGCTTCTCGAAAAAGAAAATCTCCAAAATAGAGGATTAATAAGCTTTTAGCGACATCTAAGTATGCTAGGCAAACCTTTCTCTTCACTATGTGAATAATAGTATTTGTGCAAAATTATTCTAGATATGAGTGATACTCATGGCCAGGTTGTCATTTTATCCATTTTTTACCAAATTAGCTGGTTAGGGCCCTTTTTTGATAGAATTTGGCCCCGTCTTCCCCTATGTTAGTTATGGTTTCCTTTAGGACTAGTCTTAGAATACTTAGTACCTTGGGATGAGTTAATAATCATAGACTAGGTTTGGGTTAGGTTGGGTTTTCAGGATTGGTAGTGGGCCCTACAGTCCCTTCTTTTAGGTAAACTACCTAGAACAGTTCATTGTTGACCTAAATGACCTCTAATAGCTTCCTTAGGCTAATTCTTGAGTTTAGGATAACCAAGTAAATTCCAAGATCCTTATTTGTCTTTGTTACCTTAGGTAGGGTTATCTTTGGCCATAAATCATATTTTTTGGTTTAGTGATTAGGATCTGCATCCCCTTTAAAGACCTTGACTGCCTGGCCTTTGTGATTATGACTGGTTAGACATATTTAGTGTTATACTCCTGGATTATTGTTTATTTTTAGTTTATTTATTAGTTTTGGTTCAAGTTCGGCATTTTACTACTCTCTCCATTTGAAAGACCATGTTAGATCCTAGCTTGTTTCAACTTTCTATTGTATGTTAAAGGGGTCCAAGACTTAGAAAAATTTCACCAAGTGTTAAGACTTAGTCACTTCCAAAGCCCCTTAAACTTCGATGATTTTATTTCCAACCTTCCCAGCCTTAGAATATCGATTTTAAAGTTGATTCACAATCGGGGATGTCCAGGGTACGTGTCGGGTAAGTTTCATACTTTTCGGACTAGCTTAAGGGCATGTTTGGACTTCCAAAATAGTAGATGCACTGGTATAAGCCCGCAGCTCCCGCTGTAGTATACCGTAGTGGAGCCCGTAAAGCTCGCTATAGTGCACCGTACCAGAGCCTGCGACACCCACTCCATTGCCCTCCCCTTATTTTTCTAGCTTGTAATTTCATTTTCCAAGGGTAAATGGGTCATTTCCCTTCACCCAATAGGTCCATAGCAAAGGATTGAAGGTCCCAAAAGCATAATTGGTCATCTTTTACTCGAATCCTCTCAAAAGAAAATCATTCTCTCTCAAGAACAAACCCTAGTCTCTTCAAGATTCAAGCTCAAGCTTCAAGATAACCACCAAGAACTCTCACAAATTCATCAATCAAGGTATGTGTGATGTTTATTCATGGGTCCTTTTCAACCATGGAGTCCAATAATTCATTTTTATGTTTAAAATTATGATCTTTACATATTATTATGAATTATATCCATGAACTTCCATGAATTTTAATTTCTATATCATGTTTACAAATTGTTTTCGTTGGAATCAACCCTTGACATGTTTGAAGGATGATATTTGCATGTTAAATCCTTAACTCATAATTTTTATATTGCCATTATGTTATTATCACATAATTTAACTATTCCCATGCTTTAACTATGACCCACATGTGTTTGATGAAATGCCTAAAAGATTGGGTTGTGAACAATGATTACTTATTATGTTTTTCTGAACTTTTAGTATGATCCTATTATTATTTCTATCAAGTACTGGGGTTATGAATACTAGAAACTTACCTGTTTACCTAGTTTTCAAATTGTTCAAAATGGTTTCAGATAAACTATAAGCCTTGTCATTCAATTAGTATCATTGCTCAGTTGTTGGCTTAGTTAATCTCAGTTTAGTTCAATAATCAGTGTCTTTTAGTTGGGAGTAGGACTTAGCACTTAGCGAATACATGATGGTGGCTTCCCCGTCTATTAGGTGAAGTTGTTAATAGTAGTCCCTGTATTCAAGAATCACGTAGCTAGCATGGGTTATGAGGAGTCACCCATCAGTTTAGGCTTGACTACCTCCTACAGGTCACCCGTCAGTTTAGGCTTGACTCCGCCTAGGGATCACCCATCAGTTTAGTCTTGACACCCTGGTTCTTCAGTAGCTTAGTGGATCCACACAACTATTGTTATTGCCCGTGGCACGAACCTGACAGCCTTCCAATTGGGGTCACAGGTTGGACCCCAATCATCTTAGAATGGGGCATGTCGGTTAGATTATAGCTCCCACAGTCTTAGTCCAGTCTCAGTTTGAATGTCCGTTTAGGTTTGCTTAACCATAGAATATAGTTTATCAGTTAAATTAGTACTCAGATTTTAGTATTTCAGTTTACAGACTACTTCAGTATCATGATATATGCTTGGTCATGCATTCTCAGATTTTACAGCTTTCACGCATACTATCCATTAGTTATTTTATTCTATTTATTCAATCAGTTATTATTCATGCAAGTGAACCCATGCGTATCAGCCTAACTCCATCTAGCATACCATTACATTCAAAGTACTGACCACATACTCGTTTCTTGCGCTATGATGTCTCATATCATAGGTTCGGATGCTCAGGTTCCCGATCACACTTAGTCATTCTAGTGCATTTGCAGCAGCAGCAGAGGTGAGTCCTCATATTTTGAGGACCAATTATGTTTATTTTAGTGTTTTTAGTTCAGTAGTTAGTTAGAGTTAGTTGGGGAATATCCCATCAACTCTTATTCAGTCATTTTAGAGGCTTTCAGACCCTTTAGACAGATATTTGGTCATTACATTTATTGGACAATTGTTTTCGACAATTGTTTTCAAACATATGATTAAAAATATTTTACTATTTTAAACCTTATGTTGTATTCAGTCATTCCACATATGTGTATTTTGTTATTATTATTTAGTGCTCACAGCAGGTACCAGCTCATGGGTTAGCTTATGGTCACTTGTGATTGTAAGCACCATGTGGCGTCCATGCTGCACTCTCGGGGTGTTACACCATTTCAAAAAGTATGACCTATTTTGACTTGACATAGAGTCTAAGAAAATAAAGAAGACTTTAGAATCTTGTGGTCCTAAATTAAAGTTATGTCAAAAGTACCAACATGCTCTTTAATCTTGTTGACTTAAACTTGCCTTGTGGAAAGTTTAAATTAGAGTGATGTCAAGAAGGAAAGGGGTTATTCTTTTTGGAACAGACTAAAAAAGATATAAGGTCATTCTTTTAAAATAGATCGAGTATTATAATATTATTCCACACTAGTTTAATTCGTGTTCGACATTTATGACCTATATGAATATTGGTTTGGGATAGAAAATCTGGTAAAGACCGATATGACTTGGGATGATGGTCATAAAGGAGTTTTAGGTATACTTTTCACACATTGGCTCATATTAAGCATATTGTTATTGTTATTCCATCTTTCTAATAGTGTTACTCTTTGTTTGTATCCATCAGGCTTATGGGGGCTTGATTGAGCTATTTTCTTTCTTGATAGTATCTTTTGAGATTATGGGGGCCCATATAGGTTTCTTTAGAATTTACTGTCTGCTTTCAGGTTATCTAGCTCATAAGTATTCTATCTATTTGGTATGTCTTATTATTTCTATTTTTGATTATTTATTTCTAACTTAAGTTTATATTCTCACACTTTATTTATACTTTTTTGTAGTTTAGCTTAGTTGGCCTATGATACCTACTAAGTAACCATTATTTTAGTTCTCATGCTACACTCTGACTCTTTTCCCTGATGCGGATTTTAGTATGAGTCACACTCACTGATGTTATCCTTGGTATTCGGAGCTAAGGTGAGCTTTTAGAGTCTAGAGATGATCCTCCCTCTTTTACTATTTTTAATAGTCTTTTTGTACATTTTGAGACTATGTTGTATATTTGGCCATGTTGAGTGCTCTATTTTGGTTTATTTGATCTTGTACCAACCTTCCCACGTCTTGGGGAAACTCATTTTGTATATTTGTTTGTCTTCCTCTATTGTATAGTATGTTTGTATCTATTTATCACTGCTTTTAGTTGCTTCATACGTCTAATACTTTTATATTTCCTTTATTTTCTTGTCTTTCGCCTGTTAGCCTATTACTTGCCATTCTGGGCTATGGTTATGCTTGCCTTCTAATGGTTAATAGTAGGTGTCATCATGACTTGAGAAATTATATTGTGAAAATTATGGAGATGAATCAAGCTATAACACCACTAAACGGTTATAACATTTCAATAACATGCCAGAACAAAAATAATACTTAAAGATGCAATTTTTTAAGTTTCCAATTAAGTTCAGCACAAAGATGCAATCTTTACTCTCATTCAAGTAAGTTCAGCCTACCTTTTTGCAGTTTTCAATGACCTTGATTCCACAACAAAAGACTTTCCTACATTGAAATCAACCGAAGTAACTCCCCATTCATCGTTAAACATAATGTAAGTCAAAGCCCGCCCAATTATGCACAATCTTTATTTAACTCAATTTCTAAAACTCGTCAAGCTTAAATGAAAAATTAAAATTCAAAGCAGCAATGCATGTCGATGAACATACTTATCTTTCCCGAGTTTCAAAAATTCGACAACAACAATTTAAATAACAATAAACAACTTTATATTTTCTTATAAGTTTGAATTTTGAACCACTTGATACTCCCTTAGTTTCAAAATAGTTGTCAAGATTCTCTTTTTGAGATTGATTTATACGAAAAGTATTGTGAATTATAAACATATTGATGATGAGAAGTAGAAAAAGAATACTAAAATTCAGGGAACATTATATTTAAAAGAATTACTTCTTCTTTAAACCTAGGATTTGATACATGTGATATAAAACTAAAATAGGAGGAGATATTCCTAATAACTAAAAGTAGAATAAAAAAATTCTAAAATTATCAAGTAAAATAAAAGGACTTTTTATTTTTTAAAATTCTAAATTCTATGTAATACATATACACTAGTGACTTTTTCTCATAAGAACCATTTTTTCTTTGATGAAAATAGCTCTCTTTGTCTGAACCAGGAACTTTGACCTCAAAAGAAATCATAATAGACTGCCTAATTTGTTAATATTTCTCCCACTCATCAACCTAATTTCTCTTCCGATTCTAATTTCTCAGACTTTCTCCAACAATATTAGGCAAAGATTGCAACATAAAAAATTTTAATTTTCCTATTTCTCCAAACGTTTCCAAGACTATGATTTCAGGTCCAATCTGACAATCCTCAATAATAGTCCTAATGTGCTCATTGAAATACTTGTAAAATTGAACATAAGAGATTCTGTTATCGACTTCAAACCTATCAATTTTTGAATAAAACAACTGCTTGAAATATTTCTAAACTTGCACGTAATAGATATTGTTATCGACGTCGAACCTATCAGTGTTTGAATAAAAATACTGCTATATACAAGAATACATATATATATATAGATAATATAAAATATTAATTATTTTGATAACTATAAATTTTAGGATTTGTAATATAATCAAATAAGGAAAATTTTAATAATCAGAATTGTAGTCGATTTAATATTCTTCCATATATTGACTTTCCATATATTTAGGAGTCTTCTCATATACTTTAGGATCTTATTCAAAAACAAAACTACCCATATATTTATTATGATCAATATTTAATAATATAAAGATATTAAAATAATAATTTTAAAAAATAGTAAAAGACAATTTTGTCTACTATAGAGATTTTTAATGAAGGATACAAAGATCAGTCAACCACTATAAAGTTTCACACTTTTAATATAATATAAATATTATCTTCTTGATCATTAATTTTTGATTGAAAGTAGTTGTACTTATATAGAGTTTATTTAAGGGTGGAAGCTAAACAATCATTTACTCTATCTTTAGCCTGGGTTACAGAGGGCCAAACAAAAGTGTTATTTTCCCAAGGAGTAAAAACAATTATACAAAATTATATATAACTTAGAATAGTATCTTTTTTTTCCTTCTTGCATGGTGATTCTAATCTTTCATTTAGAATGATTTTTTTTTATTTTTTGATCGAGATTCCTAATGTACTAACCCCCTTTTTGTCATATTTTGATTCCAAAAATAGAAAAAATATATAATATCTTAATGAGTATCCTTTCTCTGGATATAGCATAGGAGTATTTGGATTATATTTATAGATGCATGGAAGGACCAAACAATTAAATAACTAAAAGTTGATTTACATAATTTGATCAAATTAGGTATAAACTTATTACACAATTTAAACTAAGTTACTTATAATTACTTACTTAAAAAGATGAAGGAAAAATTTTAAAGCTCAATCTTAAAGATGGAGATAAAATAACTTTATTTTCATGATAGATGTGTATTGTGATGATTCCTCAATGAGCATTTTATTCTGATCATTAGACTTTATTTTGATTTATTTCTTACATTCTAGGTTTTAACTTTTAAATTCTAGTTTGTAATAGTAACTCTGGGATTTAACTTTGTAAGTCTCTTTAAGTAGTTTATTAATGTATTCAGTATGATAGTTATTTATGTTCTATTATTATCAGTGTCTCGGACTTGTAGTTAATTGTTGCATTCTAACCCACATGGAAGTGTACGTGGTCGCAAGTAATATAATGATTGTAAGTACATTTGCGTTGATTGATTCCTCCTAGATTCAGTTGTTGGCAAGTTTGTCATATAATGTTATAGTTGTCTGAACTATTGCTATCTAATTCAAAAGTTTGTTAATCTTTATTTATTATACTAATGCAAGAAAACTAAATATGAATCAGATATTAGGAGTGTTTACAAAGTTGTTAAGACCTAGGGTTATGGCATTTTCAAAATCAAATAAAGTCACTTTAAGTGGATAATACTTTTTGAACATAATAGTATATTATTTAACTTGTTATAAGTTAAGTGCATACGTGATCAACAATACCTAATTTTTTTAATCACTTGTTTAGTTGCAACCATGTACACTTGCATATTTGTTGGGAGTAAACAAATTTTTCTCATTGTTTCCAAGGACTTAAAGTATTAATAAGTTAAATATTTTTGCTATGTTTTTGACACGAAAAGTGTTAATAACTTGATATTAGTCATTTTATTGTAGATAATAGCTTTATGCTAAACTCTAACAATAAAGCAAACCATTTTACAATCGAAGAAGGGTTAACACCATTTCAAACAAAAATGAGAGGTTCCGAAAAAGAGGTTAACAGAGCAACCTCATTTTAAGAAAAAGTAAACCAACCAAAAACAATAATCATATATGATTAAAACACCCTAAATCTTGTACCTTGAAAAAATTTATGGATTTTGGACATTCTATCTATGGTACGACTCAAGGGTACCAATCGTACCCTAAAATATGATTTGGGATGCCTCTCTTGTATGTTAGGCAGTGTGTTTTAGGTTGGGTTTTCCCTAAGGTAATAATCAACATCATACTAGTTGTATGGACGTATATGACGTGTATGATGCCAAGTCATACCAAACTTGTGGACTAGTCTAGTTGAATCTATCTAAGATACATTTTGTGGGTGCTTTTTATACCCTAAGATACAAATTAGACCTAGGTGGTCACATAATAGTTAGTATAAGGTACCATGATGGTACCTAGGGTATAATTTATGGTATCATTCATATCTTAGGGTACGACTTAGGGGGTTGGGTCGTACCCTCCTAGGATATAATTTTCAGCTTTTAAGCTGAGGATAGTCTAGACATTTCTCACCACTAACCCTTATTTCTCCATATTATATAACCCTTGGTGGAATCTTATAATGAACTTTAAAGAATATAAACACTTCAAAATACTCTCTCAAACTCACTCTTAAAGATTGGAGGCTGGGGTTTCTACAAGTGTTCTTCAAAGGGCTCAAGAGTCAAGTTTCTCTCCGGTGTCTTCTTGTATAAGGCATGTACTTTTCCATTATTATTAGATTCAACTAAATTAATGTTTTAATGTGTTTTAAAAATTTATCATTAATCATTTATGGGGGATTTGTAAATCTATGTTGAGGATTTTAGTGCATATTGTTGGGTATTGATTTAACCTATATTTACACATGTTTTTGGTGATGATTTGAATATGTGGGTACTTTTTTGTTATGGTTTAACAAATGGGTTATGATTAACCGTAAACTTTATGATTTATTCATGGGTTTTGGTCTTGGTAAAGGTATTCCCTAAACATGTTTGATAAAATGCCTAAGAGAATTTTTTACTCTATTATTGAACTTTCATTGGAACTATTGCATGGTATGGTTTGGTAACGGAAACCTAAATGGTTTTGGATGGGTTTTCATGATTTAAATGGTAGAAATGGTATTAATAGTTTATAGGTTTTGTAATGAATTTAAATGGTATGAATGGTTTGAAATCGTTAAATGGTATAGCCTTGATGTATATGAAATTTATTTGAATGAAAACCCTATGGGGGTAAATGGAAATCCCCCATGATAATAAAATGATAAAATTAGTTTGAATGTTGAATGTCTTGTGTAGTACAAGGAAATCCCTAAAGAAAAGCTTAATAATGAAATGCTTGTAGGGCACGTGGAAATCCCTCAAGTAAGCTTAATAATGATGTACTTGCAGGGTATACGGGAATCACCCAAGTAAACTTAATAATGTAACCTATAGAGTACATGGGAATACCCTAGGTTTGGATAAGGATATTTCTTGAAAGCTATAGTCAGTATGATATACCACTTGTAATGGCCTTAATTAAAAATATATGAAATAATGGTTTGGCAGGATGGTAATGGTTTTAATTGGGCAATAATGGTGCGGTGAGATAGCTAACCGTAAGGGTGTGAGTCTAATAGATGAACACTAGAAACTCATGTTTACCGATATAACGATTAGGCATAACGACCCTTTACTTGAGGGGTACATGGGAATCCCCTAACACTTTTACATGCATATCATGGAGAGTGAACGGTACACGGGAATCCCAAACTCCTATGGTATATCTAGTTTGTGTGGCTACACGTATCGAGGCTCATCCAGGGGGTGAAACTGGACCCATATGGCCCATGGGTGGTTCTAGGATAGTTAAGCTACACATACCCAGGTTAATGGTTTTAAAGTTATGCTAAACCCGATTCTCTTTCCAAACATGAATTATATAATACATATGCATATGTATAAATATGTATGGTTGTGAATGAATATGTATGGTTTACTTGGTTTTAAAGGTTGGCATTATTTCATCCTCATCCTGAGTGCATGCTAGCATTCACCCGCTAACCTATCTTCAGGTGGTTGTATCTCCACGTGATGTAGAAACCGGTCATACTACTCTTCCTTCTCATTGATTTAATTCAGAAATAGTCGGTGTTGGATTGAAGTGGTGAACTTCTATAGTTTGAAAGGTGTCTATTTCATGTCATGTATTACTTTGCATATATCCATCTTTTTAAAGACTTGGTTTTTGGCTATAGTTAGGGGCATGTCCCGACTAGAACTCTTTGGTTTTAGTTTAGAGGCTTTGTATGGAAAACTGTGGACTTAGGTATGGATTGATCATGTTATATATATATATATATATACATACATACATTGGGTTATCATTTTGGTTTGGGTTTATGGTTTTGGTATTCTTAGTGGCTTTGGTTATTAGATGGAATGACTTGGTTGGGTTGGCCACAAATATAGGCTTATACTAAAGTTATTACATTGAAATTATTCTATCTTGTTATATGTTTGAAGTTTTATGACTCAAGGTATATGCGTTGATTGGTTGTATTTGGCATCGGGGGTGGTCTCTGGTCCGGGTTGGACTTGAGATAGCCCATTATGACAAGGCCTCAGTTTAGGCCATGTCAAGTTGGTATTAGAGCCTAGGTTTTGGTGTCATGGGGTGTCCACAAAGCTGTGTTGAGTAGAGTCTTGCTTATGGGTGTGTTGCGCAACACACTTATAATCAGGAGGCTACGAGGCATTTAGGAATGCTTCACTTTCTTGTTGTTCTACTTTTGGGATATGGAGTCTAAGGTCATGAACTCTTCCATTCTTATTTGGTTCACTTTTCAGATCATGTCCTCTCAGCGGTCTAATTGTAACGACCCAAAATCGCCTCCCGAGACGTCACATGGTGCTTATGTCTACAAGTAGCCACAAGCTAACTCTTTGAGCCTGTTCCTACTAATAACATTCATTTCAAGACGAAGTAATTCAAACACTAGCATAGTCATATCATATGAACGGAGATACAGAGAAAATATTCGATCCAAACAACCATAATACTGGAATTCTCAACACAATCACAATCTGATAACTAGTTAACAAAGCCTCTACTAACCCATGAACTAGAGAGTCATCGGGACAGGTCCCTAACTAACTCAAAATGAACTAAAAGTAATAACATAATCTCTCAAATGCGGAAATGTCTGAAGATAGGTCCTCTAACCATGAGGACTCACTACTGTAGGAATGTAGACAGAGGTACTCGAAAGTCACTGACGAGGCTGAAACTGAGCACCTGAACCTACACTATAAGACAATGTAGCACATAGCGTATATGTGGATCAACACGTAGGAATGTACTGAGTATGTGGGGTTGAATGCATTTATATAAAACAACATCAATACTTTTAATCAAATCATGCATGCAATACGTAATGACTCACACGACTCGAATAAGTATAAAATAATCATGTAGAATGGAACATGTAACACAAATCTCGTGAGTCATCATAGTTTAACTTTGAAATCGGTAATCTTCTGTTATTATCATTACCCATAGGCTAAGGAAAACTTTAAACTATACTTTCAACTCATCCATATGTATCATGGAGGGTTAAACTTCTTTAATGCTTAACAACTCAAAACTCCTTTGAACTCAAGTACTTGGAATTCAGAATCATATAACATTGAAACATACTTGAAAGTATTTCATTCACTTTAGGAAAACATCTCATTTCAAGCTTTAGGGAAAAATACTTTAGTCTTAGGGAGAAAATCTACAAATTTACTATTAGAAAAATAACTTGTATCAAGGGAGGTTCTCTTAACCGACATAAATTGTGCGAGCTATATGGAGTCCAAAGTTTTGTCCTCCTAAGAAAGAGACCCCACGTTGGGGAGGAGCGTTATATTCTTGCCAGATAGTATAACCTCAATTTAGTGATCACTTATCTCGGCTCGAGCCCAATATCTCAGCCTTAGGCCAAAAAATCATCTCGGCCTCAGGCCCAACCTACGTTGGCATGTACTTCTGGGGTAAGAAACCATAGTAACATACCCAAGTCGGTGCTAAATACTACTCCGCTTAGATTATCCCGCTCATCTCATGAAAATTCACTTTAGAATAATGTTATGGTTCAATAAGAACCCAATAATCAAATCTATAATCGTGAAGTGGATTTCAAAACTCCATGAACGTTAGGTCAAAACATTTCTCAATAATCTCAGAATACTCAAAGAATGGGTGCTTATAGAATAAGAGTTCATAAAATTGCAAATCTCAAGTAGGGTCAATAACCCATAATTCATTCTCAAGTTAAAACTCATCAAAAGCATAGTAGATAGCATATAGATTGATAACACATATAGAAATCTGGAAATTTCAGCAATTTGTCTCAAATTCTCAACATACTCATATACTTTAATATCTCAAACATTTAAACTATTAACTTCTCAAGGATTAAAATCATGGGGTATAGGCCCAACTGCAATTTCTCTAGAAAACATGTGAAAATCATGCCATTAGACTCTCAATTCATGGGAAACATCAAAATATTGCAATCAATAATAATGGGTAAAAAACCTAATTCAAATTCATGTAAAATCTCATAGATTGCAGAAAATCATCGTTTAAATAAGCCTTTGGGCACAAGGATGAAAGGATTACCCTTGTTCAAAATCCCACATACCTTAGATTATGAAATTGGATGAACAATCTTGCTTTAAACTCTTCTTCTTACTCTTGAGAGAGGATTCTCTCAGCTCTTGAACTTGGAGAACTCAAATCTCAACTCAATTTTTAGAATCCATGGTGAGTTCTTGGATTTCCTTGAGAAGGGTTTTAGATTTGATCTTGAAGGATAAACCCTAGATCTCTTGTGTTTTGGATGATGAATAAAGCCATTTGATTTGTTTGGAATATATCAGGGTATAAAAGAGTGGAAAGGATCGAAAATTTCTTTTAAAAACAGGCTAAAAATACTGAACGGGGTCTGAGATGGTCGGAGAGATGGTCCGTCGCAAATCCATCGGGTCGTCCATCGCACGATGACCAGAAAAAGAACATACTACCTTGATGAAATAGTTAGATCGATGGTCCATCGCAGGTCCAATGGTCCATCTGATCATCCGTTGTATGATGGCTAGGATGAGATGACATTGCCTTAGTGGCGATGGTGTCAGCAATAGTCCGTCGCAGCCTAGACGGTCCGTCGTCCTGGTCATCGTACTTGGGCTAGGAAAGAGAGTTTCTTCCTTGATCGTGATGGTACAAGTGATGGTCTATCGCAGACTCAACGGTCTGTTGGATCGTCTATCGCACCTAGGCGGTTGCGACAAGCCTCAGTAAAATGGCTACCACTTCTGACCCCGATGCCGGATTTGAACGAAATTGGTATCGTTGGAAAGCTAATTCAATTCTCTACATGGAAAAAGTTCAAATTTAAGAAAATTCTACATATTTTAAATACCAATCACTTGGGAAGTCTCTTATCAATCATTTAGGGCAGGAATTACACTTCACTTGACACGCTTTAAGGCTCGGACTACGAGGAAACTTTGCGGGGTCTTACAATATCTCACCCTTGGAAACATTCGTCCTCAAATGTCCCTAATTAGACTAGGAACACAAGAAAAATAGAGTACACATGGTTAAAGTAATTCACTAAACGACTCAAAATGTCTCTAAACTCTTGAATACCTCAAAAATTACAAGAACTCATGTAATAATAGATATATAGCTGAACTTTATATTAGAAGGGATGAATTAGGGATGAATAATACCTTCATATTGATTTGAACTCACTGAAAAGAGGTACGGGTACTTGAATTGCATGTCTTCTTATGCCTCCCAAGTAGCGCCCTCAACAGTTTAGTTCCGCCACAATACTTTGACCAAGGGAACCTCTTTGTTCCTCAGTCTACGGATCTGATAATCTAGGATCTCGATGGGAATCTCATTGAATGAAAGATTGTTTTGAATATGAGCACTCTCTGAAGAAACCACAACAACAAAATCACCAACATGCTTTTTAAGCATGGAGACATGAGAAATAGGATTAACGGCTGGCAACTCCACAGGAAACTCAAACACATAGGCTACTTTACCAATACGGCTTAAGACTCTATACGACCCAACATAACAGGAACTAAGCTTTCCCTTTTTACCAAACCTCTTCACCCATTTCTTGGGTGAAATCTTCAAGTACACCAAATCACCCACCTCAAACTCAACATCTCTTCTTCTCACATCGACATATGAATTTAACGACTCTGAGCTGTCTTCAACCTTTCTCTAATCAACTTAATTTATCCATAGCTTCAAACACTACATCATGCCCAATCGCAACATCTTCACCGACTTCAAACCAACCTATGGGTGATCTACATCTTCTACTATACAAGACCTCAAATGGTGCCATCCCTATGCTGGCATGGTAACTATTGTTATAGGTGAACTCTATCTATGGAAATTGCTCATCCCAACTACCTTTGAAATCAAGAGTACACACCCTCAAGATGTCTCCTCTCAGTTTGACCATCTGTCTATGGATGAAAAATGAAACTCAAAAGAATTTGGGTACCAAGACCCTGCTGAAATGCCCTCTAAAACTGAGAAGTAAATTGAGTACCCCTATCCGAAATTATAGACGAGGGAACTCCATACAGTCTGACTAACTCCCCGATATTTACAATCTAGCATAATCCTCCACTGTAGAAGATGTATGCATGGGCAAGAAGTTTGCAGACTTAATCATCTTATCTACAACAACCCAAATAGAATCATGATGAAGACGCAAAAGAGGTAACCCGGTCACGAAGTCTATATTCACCACCTCCCACTTCTATGTGGGTATGCCAAACTCTTGCATCACACCACCAGGTATTTGGTGCTCTACTTCAACCTGTTGGCATGTTGCACACTTTGCTATGAACTAGGCTATATCCTTCTTCATACCATTCCACCAATAGATCTCTTGTAAGTCATGGTATATCTTGGTAGCGCCGGGATGAATAAATACCGCGCACCATGTGCTTCATCCATAATTTTCTGCATCAAATCATCGACGCACGGAATGTATAATCTACCCCGCAATCTTAACACGCCATCTTCCCCTTGGGAGAAAACCTCTACCTTTTTCTCCTTAACTTCCTCCTTCCGTCTGACCAAACTAGGATCTCTATCTTGCTTCTTCTTTACTTTCGAAACTAAAGAGGATTCGGAACTCCCAAAGTCTTCCCTCGGCTGAATCGAGCAACCTAATACCCAATCTATCCAAACAATGCATATGACAAGCTAACTCCTTCTTACCTTCCTCTACATAAGCAACACTACCCATAGACAATCTGCTAAGGGCATCCGCCACTACATTGGCCTTGCCCGAGTGATACAACACACTCATATCATAGGTTTTTAGCAAATCTAACCACCTTTTATTCCTAAGATTCAACTCCCTCTGAGTAAGAACATCAATATGAACACCATAAAGATAGTGTCTCTAGATTTTTAAGGCAAAGACCACAGTAGCTAACTCAAGATAATGGGTTGGGTAATTATTCTCATGCAGCTTTAACTATCTAGAGGTATAGGCTATAAACTTACCTCTTTGCATCAACACGCAACCTAAACTAATTCTAAAGGCATCATAATACACCACAAAACCATCTTACTATCAGGCAAAGTCAACACAGGGGCTGAAGTAAGTCGAGTCTTTAACTCCTAAAAACTCTTCTCACAGGAATCTGACCACTGGAACTTAACTTTTTTTGTGTCAACCAGGTCATAGGAGACGCAATAGAAGAGAAACCTTCAAAAAATGGTGGTAGTATCCTACTAGACAAAAGAAACATCAAATATCAGATGGAGAGATAGGTCTAGGATAATTTCTTATAGCTTCTATCTTTTGGGGATCAACTCTAATTCCCTCAGCTGAAATAATATGACCTAGAAAGGATACATACCTTAGCCAAAATTCACACTTACTGAATTTGGCGAACAACTAGTGACTTCTAAGAGTTTGCAAGATAATTCTAAGGTGATCTGCATAATCATGCTCACTACGGGAGTAGACAAGGATTCCATATATGAACACTAAGACAAAAATATCAAGATATTACTTGAATACTCGATTCATAAGGTCCATAAAAGTTGTTGGGGCATTGGTTAACCCGAAAGACATGACTAGAGATTCAAAGTGACCATAGCAGGTTCAAAAGGCTATCTTTGGAATATCACATTCCCTCACTTTAAGTTGATGATAGCCGGATCTAAGGTGTATCTTGGAGAAATAACTTGCACCTTGCAACTGATCAAACATGTCATCAATTCTCGAAAGAGGATCTTATTTTTGAATGTGACCTTGTTAAGCTGGCGATAGTCAATGTACATACGCAAAGAACCATCTTTATTCCTCATGAATAGACTAGGTGTGCCCCAAGGGAAAATACTGGGCCTTATGAAACCTTTGTCTAAAACATCTCTGAGTTACTCTTTCAATTCCTTAAGCTCAGCAGGTGCCATATGGTATGGCGGAATAGAAATAGGATAAGTGTTGAAAGAAGGTCAATCCCAAATTCTATCTCTTTATCGGGAGGTACCCCTAGGAGATCTCCCAGAAAAACATATGAAAACTTGTTAACAATTTCGACTGACTGAATAGTTTGAGCCTTATGCTTAGTGTCTTTGACTCTAACTAGGTGATAGATGCAACCCTTGGATATCACCATTTTGGCTTTGAGTTAGGAGATAAAATGACTCTTAGGAGATACCAAACTCCTGGACTACTAAAAAACTGGCTCATCAGGGAACTGAAACTTGACCACACAGGTACAATAGTCTATAGATGTATAACAAGAATGAAGCCAATCTATACCCAGAATAAGGTCAAAATCCACCATGTCTAACTCTATCAAATATGCAAATATGACTCTATAAAGAACAGTAATCTATACACTTGTTTAGCAGCAACCGACTCCCCTAATGGTGTAGAAACTAGGAAGGGCTCAGAAATCTTTTTGGGACTTATTTTGAAATTCACAGCTATAAGTGGGGTCACATAAGAGAGACATGACCTGGGGTCCAACAACACATAGACATCAAAGCAAAATACACAAAGCATACCGATAACAACGTTGGGAGAGTCCTCTTGCTCCTGAAGGGATGGTAAGGCATAGAATCTATTTTGCCACTAACCGCCAGCAGTGCTAGATGAAGCGTCCTGAGTAAGGGCGAGACGGGGTACATGAGCTGGTGCATTAGAAGCTTGTGCCTGAGGTCAGACATCTCTGTTCCCCTGTTTATCCTGAGGATAATCTCTAAGTCTGTGGACTTGCTTGCCATAACCAAAACAAACCCTCAAATCTATGAACACTCACCGATATAATCCCTACCATACTTAGCACAAGGAGGATAATGGGGCCAATTACCAACACTGTTCTGCGACCAAAACTTAAAAGACTTGCCCCCTTGCTCCTGCCTGCCTCTAGGCATTGGAGCACTAACTGATGAAGGTGCTGGCATAGATGAACGTCTCTAAAACTTAGGGTGGTTCCCTCCATAGAACCTAGGATAACTAAACTCAAGCTACTTATATCTAGCCCTCTTGTTATCCCTCACTATATCTTTTTCTTTAATCTTATCCACCTCTATCTACTGGGCATACATCATAAACCTATCCAGATCCATATCCTTATGTAGCATCGTAGTCCTGCACTCCTCAACACCAAACCAAAACCACCAATCACGAACTTGCTCATACTAGCTCGGGTGTTAAAAATCAAATCAAGAGCATACTTGGCCAACTGGTTAAACTTCAAGCAGTACTCCCTAACAGTCATGGAGCCCTACCTTAAGTTTATAAACTTCTCAATCTTTGCCTCTCTCATCTCAACCGAAAAGAACTTGTCCAAGAATGCATCTTTGAACACCTGCCAAGTCATAGGAGCAGCATTATGACCTCTACCCTTCCTTCATGATACAAATCAGTCATAAGCAATGTCCTTCAGTCTGTAAGACGCCAACTTAACATTTTCTACCTCAGAAACATGCATCACTTGTGTGATCTTTCTCACCACCTTAAGGTACAACTGTGGGTCCTCATCTTCCTTAGACCCATAAAACTCTGGCAGGTTCATCCACATAAAATCATGAATCCTAGAAGTAGCTACATCACCTCCCTGGTGATTTGCAACTGTGGCCTAGTTATTAACCCGATCATTGGTGGTGACTGCTTGGGCTAATGCCTGAAAGGCAACCCAAAACTCAGTATGAGACAGTCTCATTTAAAGGATCAATAGGTGGGGGTTGATCATCATCGTTTCTATGGGCATTTACTCTTCGAAGAGGCATTTTCTAAAATAGGAGACCATAAACTATTATATGAGAGGGACAACTGTAGGCATGATGGAATCTGAAAGAAAGAAACAACTTTTTCCTAAAATGTATTGTAGCCTCATTATCATAGATGTGGCGCACTATACACCGATGATAAAGACTCTACTCAACGCGGCTTCTCAGACTCCCTAAGACTCCTTTAAAACCTTAGGCTCAGATATCAAGTTTGTAACGACCCAAAATCGCCTCCCAGGACATCACGCGGTGCTTAAGGATACAAGTATCCCCAAGCTAACCCTTTGATCATGTTTCTACTAATAACACTAATTTTAGGATGAAATAATTCAAATACTAGCAGAGTCATATCATATAAAAGGAGATACAGAGAAAATATTCAATCCAAACAACCATAATACTAGAATTCTCAACACAATCACAATCTGATAACTAGTCTGACAAAGCCTCTACTAACCCATGAACTAGAGAGCCATTGGGATAGGTCCCCAACTAACTTGAAATGAACTGAAAGTAATAATATAGTCTCTTAAATATGGAAATATCTGAAGATAGGTCGTCGGACCCTGAGGACTCACCACTGTAGGGGTGTAGACAGAGGTACTCAAAAGTCACTAACGAGGCTGGGACTGAGCTAAACCTACATTATAAGACAATGTAGCACATAGACGTATATGTGGATTAGCACTTAGGAATGAACTGAGTATGTGGGGGTGCATGCATTTATATAAAACAACATCAATACTTTTAATCAAATCATGTATTCAATAAGTAATTACTCACACAACTCAAATAAGTATAAAATGTAAAGCTAATGAATCATCTAGAACGGAGCATGTAACACAAATCTCGTGAGTCATCATAGTTTAACTTTAAAGGTGGTAATCTTATCTTATTCTCATTATCTATAGGCTAAAGGAAATATTAAACAATACTTTCAACTCATCAATATGTCTCATGGAGAGTAAAACTTCTTTAATACTCAATAACTCATAACTCTTTTGAACTCAAGTACTTGGAATTTTGAATCATATAACTTTGAAACATACTTGAAGGCATGTCATTCACTTTAGGAAAACATCTCGTTTCAAGCTTTAAGGGAAAATACATATATCAAGGGAAAAATACTTTAGTCTTACGGAGAAAATCTGCAACTTTACTATTAGGAAAATAACTTGTATCAAAGAAGGTTCTCTTAACCGAAAAAAACCATGCGAGCTACATGGAGTCTAATATTTTGTCCTCCTAAGAAACCCCACATTGGGGAGGAGCATCATACTCTTGCCAGGGAGTATAACCTCAATTTAGAGATCACTTATCTCAACTTCAAGCCCAATATATTGGCCTTAGGCCAAAAAATCATCTCAGCCTCAGGCCCAACCTATGGTGGCACATATTTCTAGGGTAAGAAACCATAGTAACTTACCCAACTCATTGATAAATACAAATCCCCTTAGATTATCTCATTCATCTCATGAAAATCCACTTTAGAATAATCTCATAGATCAATAAGAATTTAATAATCAAATCTATAATCTCATGTAGTTAAGTGAATTTCAAAACACCATGACCATTAGGTCAAAACATTTCTCAATAATCTCATAATACTCAAAGCATGGGTTCTTTTTGCATAAGAGTTCATAAAATTGCAAATCACAAGTAGGGATGAATAACCCATAATTCATTCTCAAGTTAAAACTCATCAAAAGAACAATAGATAGCATATAGATTCATAACTCATGTAGAAATCTAGAAATTTCGGCAATTTGTCTCAAAATCTCAACATACTCATATAATTTAATATCTTAAACATTTCAACTATTAACATCTCAAGGATTAAAATCATGGGGTATAGGCCCAGCTGTAATTTCCCAAGAAATATGTGAAAATCAAGCCATTAGACTCTCAATTCATGGGAAACATCAAAATATTGCAATCAATAATAATGGGTGAAAAACTCTAATTCAAATTTATGTAAAATCTCATAGATTGTAGAAAATCATAGTTTAAATAAGCCTTTGGGCACAAGAATGAAAGGATTATCCTTATTCAAAACCCCATATACCTTAGATTATGAAATTAGATGAACAGGCTTGCTTTAAACTCTTATTATTACTCTTGAGAGAGGTTTCTTACAACCCTTGACTTGGGAAACTCAAATCTTCACTCAATTTATAGAATCTATGATGAGTTCTTGTATTTCTTGGAGAAGGATTTTAGATTTAATCTTGAGGGATAAACCCTAGATCTCTTGTATTTTGGATGATGAATGAAGATATTTGCTTTTTTTTAGAATATATCAGGGTATAAAAGAGTGGAAAGGAATGAAAAACCCTTTTAAAAATAAGCTAAAAATACTTAACGGGGTCTGCAACAGTCGGAGACGGTCCTTCGCAAGTCCATCGGGTCGTCCGTCATACGATGACCAGAAAAGTGACATACTACCTCGATGCAATGGTTGTATCGACGATCCATCATAGGTCCGATGGTCCATCAGATCATCCATTGCGTAATAGCCAGGATGAGACCATACTGCCTTAGTGGCGATGGTCTGTCATAGTCTTGATGGTCCATCATCTTGGTCATCACACTTAGGCCAGGAAAGGGAGTTTTTTACTTGGTCACGATGGTCCATCACAGACTCAAAAGTCTATCAGATCATTCGTCGCACCTAGGCGGTTCTGATAATCCTCAGTAAAATAGCCATAACTTCTCACCCGATATTGGATTTAGATGAAATTGGTATCGTTGGAAAGATAATTCAATTCTCTACATGAAAAAAGTCAAGATTAAGAAAATTCTATCTATTTTAAATACCAATCACTTGGGTAGTCTCTTCCTAATTTTTAGGGCCGGAATTAGACTTTAGATAACACGCTCTAAGGCCCAGACTACGAGGAAACTTTATGGGGTCTTACACTAATATTCATGGAAAACCACATGTCCTACTTGAGGACGACATGGATGGATCTAGTCTAAATCATGGGGCATAGACATGGTCAAAGGTCTCAGCTTTTAGTTTTTCCTGTAGAGTCCCACTGGTCTCCACTGATCCTATTTTAAAAGTTGGTACTCATGCTCAGTTACCTTAAGTAGAGGTTACCAATGCTGAATTTTGACATTATATTACTTGATTAACCCAGATAGTAACAACTCCGTCACTCCAATCCAGTCTTATTAATAAGGAAAGGAATGAGGCAAGGTCGGGAAACAAGCAAAGTAAGATGTCTTAATTTTTTGGACAAAGGAGAAGCCAATATTATGGTGGTAAGTGGTCTAAGAGAAAGAGTTGGGTGGGTCTTAACTCCTATTTCATATCTAATTATCCTTACTTAAAGCTATTGGGATATAAGCATTTTTAAGTGGTACTGCTTCTAGGGCAAAAGGTGCCTAATCTTGGGCCATTGAGGCCCAATCCATGCCATCCTATCCTCTTTGTAGATTATGTGGTAGGTTGCACCGTGTTTGTTTCAACAAAGGGAGAATTGTGGTTTTAATTATGGTCAATTTGGTTATATATATTCAATGGGAGTGTCTCATAATGATTATCGCTTAGGAAAATAGGACACCGGTTACCACTTCTCTAGATCTTGCACAAGAGGTGCTGCTTCTAGCTCTGATATTCATCGGGATCTTGAGACATTTTCTAATGCTGACACTGGTATGTTAAAAACTCTTTTTTTGTGATGTATGTATGGTTTGCTTGGTTTGGGGTCCTCTCTTTCTTGTGACCTTATTTGTGGTTATGTATTTTAGTTTTAGTCCTATAGTTTTTTTAGATTCTTTTCTTTTTATTTCTACCCTGATAGATGACTCTGTAATTTCTAAAAGAGTTTATGGGGTTATGTGGTACCTTTTGTTCTTGGTTGATTAGGAATAAATTGGTTGTCAATGGGTTTATAGGGAAATTTACGGTGTCCTCCTTATGGGGTGGACCATATATATATATTCTATGTGGGGTACTTTAGTGGTAGTACATGGTGGTTGATAGATACTAGGCTTGACCCTAGATGCTTGATCCTGGTAAAGAGAGTATGTTAGCTCAGGAATAACAATGTGAGAATTCGGGGGTAAATTGGTAGGTTGGATAAGGTGTGTCAAAAGGGTAAGGCGAATGATTTGGGAATACAATGGGGGAAAAGTTAGGAATTATAGGCCAGGGGTCCAGGTTGAATGGATGGATTGAGGTTCTAGTCATTGAATGGGTTAGAGCATGGAGTTTATAAGACTACCGGACTCTAGGTAGCATTTGGTTGGATGAGGTTTTAGATATAAGATAACCAAGTATCCCTAATGTACATCCTTGGTGATACCCATTAGAGCCGAGTGTTGTGCTTATAGTTGTCATAGGATGAAGGTCGAGGACTAATCTATAATTTTGTTTTAGTGGTGGAATCTAAAGGAAGGTCGGGTTGCATATCCTAGTGATTCTTTTTTTATATTGGTTAAGAGAGTACTCTACTAGTGTTGCATATAATCTTATAGCACTTATTCCTAAGGTTTGTATTTTGCATTTGCCTTGTTCCCTTGATATGAGTCTTGATACATTACATTACCTATGGTATATGCGGTTGTGTTTCTTTTGTTGTCTAGTCCTAAAGACTCCTCTTATGATATGGTTATGTCGGGTTCTTTATTATGGTCTAGGTGGTTGCTATGAAGCACTTAGTACCTATAATGTTGTTTCTTATTTTGAGGGTCTTGCCAGGGTGGCATAGATAATTCTTGTAATTTGGTTCTTTAATGAACTTTCCTATGATTAGGGTGGTAGTGGCTTTGAAAAGATGGTGATGTTTTGAAAATAAGGAATATAGAAGTCCCTAAGTGGGTGAGAGTCTAGGGTGACTACTAGAGTTAAGGTTATGGAAGGTGAGGTAAGGTTGTTGTCATGATAAATAAGTAGGAAAGGAATAGGTGGTGAAAACCATTGTGAAAGTTATAGAGGGTGCTTGATCTTTGGAAGGTAAATCATACTATAAGTATATAGGCGGTAGGCTTGAATACTGTGATTTTTAGATATACCAATAGTTGTGTTGGGTACTTAGTAGGCCTAGGGAGGCATGATTTATGAATTGTTCTCATGGTATAATTGTATTATGGTTTTGGGTTATCAACTATATGTTGGGTTTTTTGGTTATAATGGTTGGTTATGGTTTTACCATGTCTTTTACTTATGGTTTTCATATTATAATGGTGATGGAGCAGAGTAGTGTTTCGGGATAGATGTAAGGAGTAGAGCTTGGTGGCCTAAGTTAACTCCTTTTAGTTTTGGATAGATTTGAACATAGGGTGGTGTATAGATAGACTCAATCTCTAGTAGTGATGTATCTTTGGGAAATTGTAAGTTGAATTGGACTTCCTCTCTAGCATGAGTTCCATTCAATCGGTATTCCTTGTGTTTGTGTTGGAGTAAGGAGTGGGAGGTGTTTCGTTGGTTATTTTCTCTGGGTGGTATTGGTATCTTGGATTCATCGTCCTATAAGGAGGTCCTAGTGAGGATCTTAGGTTGGCCAGTTCGCCGGTTGCGAACAAAAAGGTGTGGCATCGGTGAAGGTTTTATAGTGGAACTAAAGGTTTGAGGAGGCCATTTGGGATATCAGAGGGGACATGGAGTCGAAGTATCTATGTTGGATAGTCATTTCGGAAAATCGTGCATAAGTTATGTGTTCTTCTCATCTTGGTTTTCTAACTTGGTTAAAGGTAAGGAATGGTTTCTCTGGTATCTTTGTTTTCTAATTTAGTTAGAGGTCAGAATGGAGGTGTTGGGGAGTTAATTGTTCTTGGGATATGTGGTGATCTTCTCATCTTGGTTTATGGCTTAATTTTCTAAATTGGTTGGAGGGAAGTTTGATGGTTGTTAATGTGTTATCTTGTGCTTGTTCTCTCTGTTACCCATCATTCGAGGTTGAATGGTTCTAATTGGGAGAGAATGAAACACCCTGAATCTTCGCCCTTCCAAAAATTCATGGGTTTTGGACATTCTATCCATGGTATGACTCATGGGTACCAATCGTACCCTAAAATACTATTTGGGATGCCTTTCTCATATGTTGGGCAGTGTCTTTTGGGTTGGGTTATGCCTAAGGTATGAAAGGATACGTGGTATGTGATGCCAAGTCGTACCAAGCATGTGGACTAATCTAGTTGAATCTGTCCAAGATATGGTTTGTGGGTACTTTCCATACACTAAGATACGAATTAGACCTAGGTGGTCCTATAATGGTCAGTATAGGGGACCATGGTAGGGTCTAGGGTACAAGTTAGGGTACGGCTTAGGGGGTCAGGTCATACCCTCCTTGGACATAGTTTTCAGTTTGTAAGCCGAGGGTAGTATTGACATTTCCCACCTCAAACCCTTATGTCCCCATGTTATATAACCTTTGATTGCCTCTGATAATACACTTTGGAGAATAGAAACACTTCAAATACTCTTTGAAACTCACTATTGAATACTGGAAGCGGGTTTTGTAAGTAGAACTCTTGAGATCATGATACATATTCGTAGAACTGGGATGAACAACATAGCATAATTCATGCGCCTCAGCTAAGATCCTTTATCGCAACCTATTGACGTCAAGAATACACAACCTCCATAAAGTACCCTTACCATTGATCTCGAATACCATTACCTTTTGTCCACCTACATCACTCTTGATTTTCATCAAGATAGGATAGAGCACATGCTTCTCCTTAATCTTTGTATTGAAAGACGATCTAACTTCTTCCTTTACCAACACACAACCATCCTCAGAGTCCAAGAGATGAACTCCAAGATTAGCCAAGCAGTGAATATCCTTCACCAATTATCTCTTATCCTTATCCACATGAGCTAAACTCCCATGGATAACTTGCTAAGAGTATTAGCAACAACATTAGCCTAACCTGGATGATAGTGAAGACTCATATCATAGTCCTTGAGAAGCTACAACCATCTTCTCCGTCTGAGATTTAGCTCTTTCTGAGTTAACGCATACTGTGGACTCTTATGATCATAAAAGATGTCTATGTTCACTCCATACAAATAATGTTGCCATATTTTCAAAGCAAAAACAGCCTCCAATAGCTCCAAATCATGAGAAGGATAATTCCTCTCATGCACCTTCAACTGCCTGGAAGCATAGGCAATCACCTTCCAATGTTGCATCAAAACAAAACTAAGTCCTACCCTAGATGCATCACAATAAACCAAAAACCCCTCATTACCTTCAGGCAATGTCAAAATGGGAACCAAAGTTAGATTATCCTTCAGCTTCTCAAAACTCCCTTCACACACTTCTGACCAAGTAAATTTTATATTCTTTTGATATAAGTTAGTCAAAGGAGTAGCTATCGAAGAAAAGCTTTCCACAAACCACCTATAATTCCCAGTGAAACCCAAAGAGATCTGAATATCGGTGGGAGTCATGGGTCTAGGACATCTTTTAACCACAACCACCTTTTGCGTATCTACCATGATCCCTCGCAAGAAATAATATGACCCAAGAATGTTAGAACCTTCAACGAAAACTCACACTTGGAGAAGTTCTCATACAACTGTTTTTCCTTCAAGGTCTGGAACACCACACGAAGGTGATTCACATAATCCACCTTACTTTTAGAATACACCAAGATGTCATAATGACAAAAAGATCTAAGAACTTCCTAAAAACCCTGTTCATTTAATCCATAAATATCGTTGGGGCATTAGTCAAACAAAATGTCATAACCAAGAATTCAAAGTGTCCATACCAAGTACGAAAAGTCGTCTTAGGAATATCCTCATCCCTAATCTTAAGATGATGATACCTGGACTGAAGATCTATCATAGAAAAAACTTGGAACCTTGCAACTGATCAAATAAGTCATCTATCCTTGGAAGAGGATGTTTGTTCTTAACCGTTACCTTATTTAACTGCCGATAGTCAATGCACATCCGAAGGGAACCATCCTTCTTGCGTACGAACAACACCGGTGCACCCCATATGGATACACTTGGATGAATAAACCCCTTTTATTTGACGAGTGTTTGAAATCAAATCAATACCAAACTAGATTTCCCTATTCGAAGGAACACAGGGTAGATCATTCGACAAAATATCAGGAAACTCATTAGAACTGACTAAAAAGAAAGACCCTTTGAATTAGAATCTTTAACCTAGAACAAGTGATAAAGACATCCTTTAAATATTAATCTATGAGCTCTAAGATAAGAAATAAACCTCCTCTTATGAGCTAGGGAACCACACTCCCACTCTAAAACTGATTCATCGGGGAACCTAACAGTGTAACCAATCCATCCCCAGAATAACATTAAAATCTACCATATCCAGCTTAAACATATCTGCCAAGGTCTATTTGCTACCAAAAGATACCACACACCACTTATAGACTTTTTTAGCAATAACTATGTCACCTACTAAGGTAGAAATAGAAAAAGGATCTAAAACAACCTTAGGATCAAAACCAAAACACACAACCAAATATGGTGTCACATAGGAAAGAGTGAACCCCATATCAAGAAAAAAATAAACGTCATAGAAAAAGAGTTGTAACGTACCAGTTTAACATCAGGTGATGCCTTAGATTCCTACTGAGATGAAAGAGCATACAACCTATTCCAGCCAGTGTCGGTACTAGAAGAAGGAGCAAATATAGAAGCAGCACCATTAGGTGCAAGTGAAGAAAATGAAGCAACCGGAGCCTTGATCACTCCCGAAGCACCCTTATCAACTAGATAATTTCTGAGCATATGGCTTGGATTACCACATTTAAAACATATGTCCCTCCCTTCATCATAAAATCCCCAATAAAGATGACCACATCACTGGCAAGGAGGACATGAAGCTGATTGTGCCTCACTCGCCTGAGATTGGAGACCTTGTGCCCAGAAATTATCATCGCCTTACTGATGCCTATTATCCAACTACTTCGAGTAAGGAACGCTAGCTGTAGAGAAGGAACCAAAAATCCACCGCTTTTTCTTTTTCCATTTGCCGCCATCCCAACCACCCTGTTGCTGAGTATTACCCTACTCGGAGAACCTCCACCTCTTACCCTACCTTTCCCTGAACTCTGTATATTTCTTCTTTTCGTCCTCCACCTACTGCATATAGACAACCAACCTTTAAATATTCATATTCTTGATCAAAAAAGTAGTCTTACCTTCAAGGATTAAATCCTGAGATAGCCTAAAAGTTAAATTTCTCATCCTCACTTTCATATCAGCCACCAAATCTGGAGCATACCTTGACAAATAATGAAAATTTAAGGCTTATTCCTTGATAGACATTTTTCCCTGCTTAAGATTCAAAAACTCTTCCATCTTTGCTTCCCTTAGCTCATAAGGAAAGAAGTGATCCAGAAAAGCATTAGAGAAGGCCTCCTATAAGGAAAATTCCTACACATCACCTTTATCCCTATCCCACTCCTCATGCCATTGGTACGCAACATCTTTGATCTGATAAGATAGTAAATTCACCCCTTCCATATTAGTAGCCTGCATCACTCTAAATATTTTCTCTATTTCTTCAAAGAAACCCTGAGGATCCTCCTCCTCCTCCTACAACTAGTAAAAGTAGGAGGATTCATCTTCATAAACTGGCTAACCCTTGTGGCCTCAGCTGATAGAACACCAGATGCATCCACTCAGTCTGAGTAGTAACTAACTGAGCAATAGTATGAATCGATTGATGGAATTCCATAATAGTCACCTCACCTTAAGGATTTCTAGTATAAACCAAAGGAACTCAATAACAATCACGGATAGGACCATGAGATTGAGTGCAAACTCTAGGTGTAGGGGGGGTACTTCATCAACATCATCACAAGATAGGACAGAAAGATTTCCTTGTGTTCCACATCAATGAGGAATAATCTAAAAAAGAGAACAAATAAGTATTAGAGAAAATTCCAAGACTTAGAATCCAGTTTGAACAAATAGAATACCAAGAATCTGAAACATTCCTAAATGCCTTGTAACCTCTCTCTTATGACTGTGGTGTCCTACACACTCCTAAAAGAGACTCTACTAGATATGACTTTGTGTACTGCCAATTAACCATGAACTTAAAGCTCTAATACCAACTTTACATGAGCCGACCTGGGGCCTTATTGTAAAGGGTATCCCAAGTCTTAGCAGGACCGGAGACCACCCCCATTACCCAACCCAACCTTCAGTTACCTTCCCTGAGTTGGATGAATTTCAAATATATAATAGAATAGTGTAACATTCTAGATTTTAAACTTTAGAATAGGTCTATTACCAAGACCGACCCATCTAAGTCCCTAACCATCCAAACCTAACCAATAGCCAAACCAAACCACAAACTCTAACCATATGATTTCCGTAATAATTATATATAATCCAAAATAAAAGAGAATGGAATAGTGAGAAATTTAGTCCTATAGTATCAACCCCAATACCAATGCAAATACCAAAATTGACACTAATGTTGATCCTGCCTATTCTAACCATAGTAGTTCCACAAAATACTATAACCAAAAGAATAAAAAAATTTGGTTGGGACATGTACCCAACCATAGCCAAAACCAATATCCAAAGAATAATCAAAGTATGAAATAACATCCATGAAATGGAGCCTTCCAAAAAAGTAAAAGCTCACCACTTTAATTTAGTAGATGATCCTGAATTCCAATAGCTAAGCAAGAGAAGTGGAATGGCTAATTCCTGCATCGCCTGGGGATACAGCCGCTCGAAGACGGGTTAGCAGATGAACGCTAGCATGAACTTTGGATAAGGATAAAATAATGCCAACCAGTAAAACCAACCATAAGAATACAAACCATACTTATATATAATCATGCCAGGAAAGGGGACCAAGTTTAACATGTATTTAAAATCATTAAACTAGGTATGTGAAGCTTAACCGTCCCTAACTAACCATGGTCTATATGGGTCCAGTGTAACCCCTTGAACGGTCCCAATATGTATAGCTACACAAACTAGAGATACCATTAGAGTAAAGAATTCCTAAGTACCTTCACTCTCTAAGATACATATGTACAATGTACTTAGAGGATTCCCATATACCTTATAGTATTATAAAAGTGTCTCTATGACCTACCACTCATGTCGGCAAATATGAGTTTCTAGTGTCAGTTCATTGAACACCCACTTTCACGATAAGCTATTACAGTCTACCATTATTACCCAGTTAAAAATATTTTCAACCAACCAAACGATTATTATTAATTGAGGCTATACATAGTGGTATCATCATACCAACTATAACTTGCAAGTATTATCCTTAGCCAAACCTTTTTGAGATCAAGAGAGTCCTATGAACCTATAGATCACATAACCAATTAACTTGGGGGAGTCCTATGTACCTCACAAGTGTTCCATTCTTATGATTACTTGGGAGATTTCATTGTACCCCACGAGAATGGTTGTTAAACCAAAACCATTCCATTTTGACCATTCCAAATCATTTAACCATTTAGGGTACCATTACTGAGTTTAAACCATGGAATAGTTCCATTAAAATCCAAAAATGTAGTGAAAGCATTCTCATAGGCATTTTATCAAACATATTTGGGGCATAGTATTTCCAAAACCAAAAAAATACTAAATAACCATTTCCATGCAACCAATCATCAAAAACCACCATTAAAGCATATAATAGCATAATTGAAACATGTGAAAACCATAACCAAGAACTTATAACAAAAAAAAACCCAAATTATGTTTGAAAATCCAAAACCCAACAATAATCAAACAATGAAAGCATTGTATGAAACCATGCCTTTAGTTTGAACTAATAATGAGGGAACAGAGCATGCCTTAAACCAAGAATATAATGGAGAGAAATCACCAACACAAACCCCAAATTAATCCTTAAGATGAAACCCTAGCCTTCCTTTTACCTAAAATCCTTAGAGAGAATTGTAGAATGTTTAAGAGAAGTTTCTAAGTGTTAATGAATATAATAAAAGGGCAAATAACCTCCCAGTAGGAATATACATCATGGGGCCTTATTAGGTTAAATGAGGAAATGTCCAAATAACCTTCGCTTAGTATCCCAAAAATCTTGTAAAGTGGGTATGACTATCCATACCAGTCATACCCTCCAATACGTGTGTTACCTAATCTGAGGTGGATTTATGCATCTTAGTGTTGTTATCCTAGCTTATTTAGCCTTATTTTAAGGACTACTTATATGCTTAATTTTCTAATGATGATATAAATAAGAATATAAGTGTTTAAGTATGTGATAACAATGTTTAAAGTGTTTTCCAATCAATTTTGTACTTAAATTAGTCAGTTAGAGTTCAAATATAAACACTAGTGTTACTAGCTTGAGCTAGGTGTTTGTCTAGTTGATCTCGATGAGATTCTAGTGTGTTTAATGAGTTACTAATGGTATTATTGTGTAATTATGTGTGGACAAACTTGTTTATAAAGTTTAATGGTCAATTTAATTAATCCAAGAGTCAAAACAATAAGTTAAAAATCAATGTGGGCAAGCCTAGTCTTAGCTCGAGTTTCTAGTTCACCGTTCTTGATATTGTGTTGTTTTGAGCTCTAATCCATGGTGTATGACGGTATAGGATTCTTGGTTAGTTGAATATGATGATATATGAATTATTCAAAATCTTTAAATCAAGTTTAAACAACAAAAAAAGGATTGGAATAGATCAACAGAAGTACAAGACATAACTTGACATAAAATGGACAAGTTTGATATCACCAGCATGGGTAGGATCTTATCTAGGGTTGTAGGTCATGATACATACATAGGAAGCTACCTAAGGGACCAAAAAAAGTGTGACCTTTCTATGGGTGTGCGTCTAAACCCCTACTACCATGAAATGACCTTCACAACACGACCCTTGTTCTACCGATGGCATAAAATTGCCTCCTATAAATAGGACACTTGAACTTGCGGTTATTCACCTTGGAAGTCTTGGATATTATGAGAGGGGCTGATACACACTTTAATTTTCTTCTATTTAATTTATCTTTTTAATGGATTTTATAATGTGTTCATTGAATTCGATTACGGTTATATCTATTAGTGGCTAAACGCCCCCTTTCTGGGGTTAAGGCCAAGAACATATTACTATTACTTTGAATTAAATTATTTTGGATTTATTATCATATTTTTTAGTTTATTTATTATTGTTAGCACAATTTTAAGGATTTGCGAACCTTATAATACATATATTGTCGATCTTGTGAGCTCGGGAAGAGGAATAGGAAGATAGAATGTGGGGATAAATAGAATAAGGTTCTTATTCTTTTGTGAAATAAGGAATTTGAATAAGTGACTAGGGTAGGGATATACATAGAAGAATTTCTTAGTTCACATATAGGATGATATCTTAATGCATCTAAATAGATTATTACATTCCTGCTCAATGATGTAGTTGTAATGTCTAGTTTGATAGAAGGTTAGAGGGCGGGAAACCATGATCATATGATGAACCCTAAGAATAAATATCAAAGATACTCAATCTAATGAATGAAGTTCAATAGTGTAGTATGATTGTTTGTAGTGCTTTAACCATTAGTTTTTATCTATTGATTGTCCAAAGTCTTTACTTTTCTGCACTTATTTTAGTTTACTTTTTGTTTATAAGCTTTCTAAACTCTTTTAGTTACATTGCACTAGTTAATATCAATTGTGAACTGAAATTGTATAGTTTCCTAACATGTCTCTTTGGGATTAATATTTGACTTTATTTAAATACACAGTATAACTTGGTGAGACCACGTACACTTGCATATACGCTTGGGCGCAATCATGGTTTTGGCACCATTGCTGGGGACTTGTAAATTGGCAACTATTTTTTTTAATCTTACTTTTTATATTTCTTTGGTTCATTACACTTGGTATTGGTATTGAATTTGCTGGAAACAGGTTTACAGACTAGTGAGCTGCCAAGGGATAGGGAATTGGTTTAACCAAGACCCGAACTCGAGAAATGCTTTCATCAATTGAGGAGAGAAGTATTCCTTCTCCCCCATATTCAAAAAATTCAAGAGGAATAAGATAATCCTACTCTCATGGCTGAAGTTCAACCAGCCTGCAGGTAAATCTGCTAAGTGGTAATCACACTTCTGACAAATTTGACCTCCCCTTTTTAGAAACTGGTTGTTGGAGGAAACTTTGAGCTGAAATAGAATATGGTTTGGCTTTTGATCAGTAGTGGAAAGTTTATGGGGCTTTCAAATGAATATCAACAAGTCCATTTGCGGAACTTCTTGGAGATCAGTAACACATTCATCCTTACGAGTGTGTTAGCTCATTATGTTAGGCTGACATTATTCCCCTTTTCACTACTAGGGAAAACTAAGAAGTGGTTGAACACTGAGCCAGAAATTTCAATCACAACATGGGATGACTTAGCCTAGAAATTCCTTATCCTATCCTTTATATCTGGCAAAACTATAACTGAGATTATATGCTTCAAATAAAAGCTAGATGAGAACTTATACATTAATGGGAAAGGTTCAAAGCTCTTCTTTGGGACTTTCCACATTATCAGCAGTCCAATGTAGTATTAGCTGACACTTTTGTTGAGGCACTTGGTCACAACATGAAAATTTTGCTATATTCAACTACAGGTGGCAAGGCTTTGGAATTGACGTACGATGAGCTATATAACTTGTTGAATTGGATTGAACAAGGAAATCCTGAGTGGCATTTTGGCTCAAGAAGTTTAATAAAGAAGATTGTAGGTAAGTTGGAGGTTGACCAATTTACTGTTATATTTGCTCAGATACTATGCTATAAATCAGTTGACTGTTAAGTTCAACAATATAAAATTAGGGGTTACAGAGATACATCAAGAGTTAATACAATTCAGCATACTTGGTGCATGGTTTGTGGCAATAATGGTTAGTAGATATGTGTGCTACCAATCTTGAGTCAATGATGTTTGTGGTAAATATTCAAAGGCCAAAATTATAGGAATTCCTATAATCTAAAGTGGCAAACTCAGCTACCAAATAAACCATGAAACGCCTAGCAGCTGCAGTTTGAGCAATCATAGGCATAAGTAAATCAGGCCACTAGTAATATAGAAGAGATGCTGAAACAAATTTTAGCTGCTCAAGAACAATTGGCAGCAGATATATAGAGCTAACAAGTGGCTAAAAAGAACTTGGAGATTTAGGTTGGGCAAATGCAGCATTGATATGTGAGCAGATGCTAACATATTTGAGGCTTTTAACTAGAAATAATTATAAAGTCTTAAGCAAATTTTGTCATTTTTGATTGTTTTCTCTTTGATAATGTAGGAAAGTCAAGATGCAAGAAAACCAAGGACAATAAGAGCAAAAGAGGTGAATTTGGAACAAGTGGCCATGAAAGTGTAGTTGACGACTTGTTTGATAAGTCATCAAATTTGTAATAGGTTATTAGAGTCATCATCAGCTGTAGATAGTGTGAGGAAGTTGGAGCAGAAGTATGATGAAATCTCTGATAAGTGATCACAATTTTGATAAGCCATCGAGAATGCCGTTAGCCTATGGCAGTACATGAGATTTAAAGTGAATAAGTGACCACATTATCTGATATGTCATCAAAGTATGGATAAGTCATCAAAGTCATCATCAACCTTAGTTAGTGTATGAGATTTAGCTAAAAGAAGTGACAAAAACTTGTAATAGGTCGTCAGAGAAATAATAAGCCATTAGGATCGTCGTCAGGCTTAGGCAATGCTTGAGAACTTGAAGTAAGAAAGCGACGGTAATTTTGATAAGTCATCATATATCTGATAAGTTGTCAGGCTTCATCATCAGATGAAGATAGAACTTGTCCAAATATTAAGAGGAGCTGACGACATTCTTGATAAGGCATCAGACTCCTGATAAGCTGTCACACATGTCGTCATCTATCTGAGAAAATACTAAGCTTTGTGATTTTATTTCCATAATTATGAGAAGTATTTAAAGCATATATTAGGGTTTTCTAATGATAAAAGGGGTGGAACATCTGGAACTTAGGGTAAGGGAGTTTACTTTTATTTTTGGGGCTCTAAACTTAGGATTTAATTTTTAATTCTTTGATTTAGTTGTGGGATATTCTTCTTGAATTTGGGAAGAGAATCAATTTCTGACTATATCTTTTGTAAGTTTAATCACTTTGAATTATGAATTCAATTATTGCTACCTCTTTCTCAGTCGTATGGAACTAAAAACCATAACTAGGGTTGTGGGATCTATGATTACTCCTATATTGTATTAATAGTTGGTTAGGGTTCGAGTAATTGTTGAAATATCTTGATAATTCTTTTGTATTAATTATTTTCTGTTGGTTGCAAATAATAGATCTCTCCTTATGTTGATTTGCTCAAACTGAGAAATAAACTAAAGATAGTGAATTATCAATGAGGATTTAGGAAGGTTAAGTTCCCATCTAATGATTAATATTGTAAAAAAATTGATCAACTTGAGATAAAATCAGTATGAATAGAATAATTTCCTAAGTTTGAGAGAATTAGGGAGTTCAATATCTATGTAGGTTGAGAAACACATAGATGGACTGTCGAAATAGATAATTTGGTATTTTCCACAAGTCATGAGAATCTAGTGCTACAACTATTATTCAATGAGGGGTTAATAATCATAGTGATCATAACCCTAGTTTCTCTTTATCATTAATTTGAACTATTGAAATTTTAGCTTTGAGTTCTGAAGTAAGACATAACTTTAATTATTGTTTGATTGATAAAAACTCACATTTTATTTTTTCGTATCATTTGTTTGAATTCAACTTATAGCTATTGTTTCAAACTCGTTTAATCGCCACTCACATTGTTCCTCATGGATTCGACCCCAACTCCATAGTTGGATAAATATATTGATGACAACTGCCTTACACTAAATTGACGTGTAAGTTGAGCGTTATCAAAAATGGTGCCATTGCTGGGGAAACGATTTGGCGTATTGAGTTGGTTTGGAATTTAAGCCTACTTTCTTGAATTCAAACTTATAAATATTTATTTTTAATTTTCTTTTATTTCTTATATTAGGTAGATTTTTATTTTAGTTTACTTATTACTATGGCATCATGGAATGAACATGAGCTTGGTGGTTGGAAATCTTATCTTGATGATCCATGTCCATATTATGATGGACCTCACTTTTGGAAAGATTGTAGATATGCTCCTCGGAGAGAGATGTGTGCACTATCTCCATCCTATTGGGATTATGATTGTTCTCTATGTGGTGGTCAAGATGGACATTGGAGTAATTGCCCAAATTCCCCCTTCCCCTATTGTGCTAACCCAAATTCTAGTTTTTCTTATGAGTTTGATAGGTTTTATGGTCAACAAAAGAAAGAACAAAGCACCGATAAGAGTGGCATTGAATCTATCTTTCAATGAATATTGGATCCCCAGTAAAAAACATATGATATCATATATGATACGCGTCAAGACATGAAGCCAACCATTCATGAGGAGATACATATAGAGGTCAATCATTCAAAGCATTCTTCTATTTTATGTTTAGATGATATCTTGTCTATAGAATTGTTTAAAATAACGGAAGAGTGTGAAGATGAGAAGAAAGAACCCTATATTAATGTTGATCTTGATGATGAGAAACCCTCGGTGATTTCCTAATTAATCAAACTAACCATGAGAAATGATGCCAAGATTGAGAAAATGGTTCTAGAGGTAAAAGAAGAAACTAAGTCAATCTCTTATAAAGACTCTAGCCCAATTCGGGGTGAAGAGGTCGAGAAGGATGCAACTCCAAAACTAGGGAGAATACCTCACTCAAATCACTTTTCAACATTATGCTTGGTGGATGTGATGAAAGCCAAATCACCCAAGCAAATGATGAATTTTGTAAATAAGGAGGAAAATTCCTACATTTTGGAGTTTATCATGCCGAAAGGGTACAATACAACCCTAATATTGAAGGCCAAGAAGCTTAAAGATCGATATTTATTTAGTGGCTTCTTAAGATTCTAATAATTTCCAAATGAGCCCATAGGAAAGGTCGATGCAAAATTGGGCAAGCGGTTCAAGTCTTCGAAGTGGCGTGATAGAAGTTTTCTTATCATGCTCTCACATTTGCCCAATGCACCTAAAAGATGTAAAGATCAGAAGATGGGCCAACGATTCAAATCGTCTAAGTGGAGGGATAAAGGATGAAGTACTTTTAAGGTATCTTGATGAATTCTGAGTAGTCAAGATAACCTAGTCATTCCGCGACATTCAATCAGGCGCTGCTTGAGAGACAACCCAAGGTATTTTATTGTTTGTATTCATATTATGTGATTGACATCAGATCTTCGCACCGATGGTGCCATATGTATGTTTCTAACTCTTTTGTTTTGGTTTGATGCATTAGGGACATTGCATGATTTTAAGTTAAGGGTGGGTCTACTTGTGGGTGTTAATGTCCTCTTGGAGTTTTTGTTGTTGTGCCTCTTTTCCCCGAAGTCTTGTTCCTAGTAGACCCGGCATATTTAGGGGTATTGTGTTTTATTTTGTGATGTGTTGTGGTTAATTGGGAGAAAAATAAGTATCTACGACATTTGACATATTTTTGTTGATTTTTTTGGGGAATGATAAATACCTCTCCAATTATCTGCTTTGTAACTATGTGATGTGCATCCATATGCGGCTATTGTGAATCTTTATATGGCATTGGTATTAGTGACTTGATAATTATTGCTAAACAATTGCATGAACTGGATAAGTATAACTTGTGATATACTTGTGTGGCATGGGTATGTGAGATCTTACTTAGTTCCCTTTGTATATTGAATCCAGAACTTGCCCGGTTAGTCTTACCTAGGTTGAAAGAAAGGGGTTAGGAAAGGATCATAGGCAATTTTGATATTAGCCTACTTTTAGCCTAAATGACCTTCCCTGTATGCATAATATCCCTTGATCCCTATTTTAAGCCTGAATAGCCTATTTTTTTTATGATACCTATCACTATCCTATTTATATCATAATAAACCTATTTTGGCCCTGGTCCTCCTTGGATACTATGCACCTTGACTTAGGCAAATGGCCAAAGTTGAGGATGGCTATCATAGGGGTGCGTGATGTAAAATGAGTACGGAGAAAGGTATAATAAAAAAAAAAGAATAAAAAGCTGGGTGCGGTAGAAAAGAACAAGAAAAGAAAAATTGTGAAAAAAATAAGTGATTGTAGAAAAGACCTCACCCATCCTAAATATGTATGATCAAGAAATAAGAAGAATAGAAAAACGTTAATAAGTAAGGCCCCAGAAGCTAGTGTAATGTCAAGGAGGCTTAGTAACTTTAAATATCATCGAGTATCATACCAGCACCTAGCCTACATTACAAGCCAAAGAGAAAAACTATAGTGATCCTAGAAGAGCAGAATGAAAATCTTGGTAATGAAAATAAGGGCAAGCCTATGGTATTTGGCATACATTGATTGGAACTTCATTCTGAGAGTGAGCATCTTTTGATTGCCCCCATGGTTACATATGTTATGTCTGATATAAGTGAAGTGTGACTTCTTTGTATTGAGAGCACACTGGTTACGTTGCTAGTTGCTAACTTGTTTGGATAGCTTAATCATGGTACACACATGGCTGTCGTTGCTGAATTGATGCCATATCTTGATTATTATGTGTCGCATTGTTGTTCTTCAATAATATACATATTTTTGTAAAGTTAATTGACCTAGGAGATGGTGAAGATATTTTAAGATAAAATGGTTGATTGACTGCCAAATGTGCTTTGTATCCTCTTAGTTATGTTTTAGTTGCTTGAGGACAAGTAATTGTTTTAAGTTGAGGGTGTTGATGTGTGAGCAGATGCTAACATATTTGAGGCTTTTAACTAGAAATAATTGTAAAGTCTTAAGCAACTTTTTTTATTTTTGATTGCTTTCTCTTTGATAATGCATGAAAGTCAAGATGCAAGAAAACCAAAGACAATAACAACAAAAGAGGTGAATTTAAAACAAGTGGCCATGAACGTGTAGTTGATGACTTGTCTGATAAGTCATCAAATTTGTGATAAGTTATCAGAGTCATCGTCAACTGTAGACAGTGTGAGGAAGTTGGAGTAGAAGTATGATGACATCTCTTATAAGTCATCACAATTCTAATAAGCCATCGAGAATTCCATCAGTCTAAGGTAGTAGATAAGATTTGAAGTGAAGAAGTGACGACATTGTCTGATATGTTGTCTAAGTCCTGATAAGTCATCAAATTCATCATCAGACTTACGCAGTGTATGAGATTCAACTGGAAGAAGTGACGACAACCTGTGATAGGTCATCACAGTTGTGATAAGCCATCAGGATCGTCGTCAGGCTTAGGCAGTGCTTGAGAACTTGAAGAGAAGAAGTGACGACAATTCTGATAAGTCGTCACATGTCTGATAAGCCGTCAAGCTTCATCGTCACATGAAGACATAACTTGTTCAAATTTAAAGAGGAGCTGATGAATGATGAATTCAATTATTTCTATCGCTTTCCCTTTTGTGTGGAACTAAAACCCACAACTAGGGTTTTGGGATTTATGATTACTCCTGTATTGTCTTAATAGTTGGTTAGGGTTTGAGTGATTATGGGAACATCTTGATAATTCTTTTGTATTAATTATTTTCTGTTGGTTGCAAATAATAGATCTCGCCTTATGTTGATTTGCTCGAACTGAGAAATAAACTAATGGTAGTGAATTATCAATGAGGATTTGGGAAGGTTAAGTTCCCGTCTAATGATTAATGTTGTAACAAGATTGACCAACTTGAGATAAAATCAATTTGAATAGAATGATTTCCTAAGTTTGAGAGAATTAGGGAGTTCAACATCTAAGTAGGTTGAGAAACACTTAGATGGACTGTCGAAACTAATAATTTTGTATTTCCCACAAGTCATGAGAATCCAGTACTACAACTATTATTCAATGGGGGTTTTTTAATCATAGTGATCATAACCCTAGTTTCTCTTTATCATTGCTTTGAACCATTGAAATTTTAGCTTTGAGTTCTGATGCAAGTCAAAATTTTAATTATTGTTTGATTGATAAAGTCCCCCATTTTATCTTTTCATATCATTTGTTTAAATTCAACTCATAGATATAGTTTCAAATTACTTTAATCATCACTAATATTTTTCCTCGTGGATTCGACCCCGACTCCAAAGTTGGGTAAATATATTGATGAAGAGCGCCTTGCACTTAATTGACTTGTAAGTTGAGTGTTATCAGGCATGCACAAAATGTCAGGCCTCAATATGAATTGCCAAGTGACACTGAAAATCCTAAACAAGTTATGGATATCACTTTGAGGAGTGGTAAAGAGCTTAACAAAGAACCTTTAAAGACAACTAAGGAGGTAGATGTGGAGATATCTCCTAAGCAGATAGATGACCAAGTTGCTGAAAATTTAAGGAAGTCTAAGTACTCAAAAGAAAAAGTTACAGAACAGGAGAAGAAGAGATCATCACCACCTTTCCCACAGAGGCTTAGAAAAATAAAAGAGGATGTATGCTTTAATAAGTTCTTTGACATATTTAGAGAGCTTTACATTAATCTTTCTATTTTAGAAGTTTTACAAGGAATGCCCAAGTATGCTAAGTACTTTAAGGAAGTGGTAACTAATAAATTTAAACTATAGGATGTAGAAACAATAGCACTCACTGAGGAGTGTATTTCTGTGGTGATGCAGAAGTTCCCCATAAATCTCAAAGACCCTGAGAGTTTTACTCTCCCTATTCAAATTGGCAATAGTGAGGTGGTCTATGAACTAAGTGATTTGGGGGAAAGTATCAACTTGATGCACTTTCCTTGTTCAACACCTTAGACTTAGGGAAGCCGAGACCGAGCTCTATGGTTCTCCTATTGGTAGACCGCACTATAAACCGTCCTGAAGGAATCATAGAGAATGTTCTCATCAAGGTTGGTAAGTTTATTATTCCTGTTGATTTTATTGTTTTAGATTTTAAGGAAAATGAAAGAGTGCCACATCTTGGGACATCTATTTTTGCCGACGGGAGAAACATTGATAGATGTGAGAGAGGGCACACTCACAATGAGACTGGATGATGAAGAGGCAATTTTCAAAGTGTAGAAAAAACTCAAAACACTATCCCACTATAAGGATTTGTGCATGGTTACAGTGATTGAAGGGGATAAGTTTGGGGTGGTGGAGTAGGCGTCTTCAAACATCCTCATAGAGCAACCCAAGTCGCAAATAACCCAACCTAAAATGATATAGATTGCTGAGCCTGAAAAGGCTATTGTTAAGAAAGTTGTTGACCTTAAGAGTTCATACTCAAGAGGTCAAAAATGAATTATAAGATGGCCTCCAAGTAAGAGGAAGAGGATAAAGGAAAATGGATAAGTCGAAGAATGGGTTGTGCCGACATTTTAAATCAGGCGTTCATTGGGAGGCCATGAAAGTTATGGTACATTTAATTTTTAAAAATTCTTAGTTTTACTTTATAAGTTTTTTTTGCTGAGTCATAGGTTGATGGGAAATCTGAGTACCAGAAACCTGATCTAAGAAGTATGGTGAATACTAAGTGTGGGGTCGCCAGATACCCTAGATGTAAGAAGATGCTACTAGCTAGGCCTAGAGACCAAAGAAAGAATTTCTATCTCTACTTTTAAAGTATACTTTTGAGACAGGGTAGATTTTAAGTGTGGGTTGGAGAAATTCCTATTTTTAGGGTAATTTTAATTTATTTATTTTTGTGTTAGGAATAAGTGAGATGTTTTTGTTGCTGCTATATTTGACTGCTAGATGCAAGTGTTTTGGTTATAAAGAGCATGTTGATTGTGTGAATTACTACTTTGGATACTCTTAGGGTCTTTATTATGACTCTTGTACTTGTTGACTTAAAGTTGAATTCATGTGATTGTTTAGTTAAGAGTTTATGATGATACGACTTGGGTTGAGCATTTTCCATGTATATGTGCGGTTGTTGTATATTCTTTGCTGCATGTTATGTCTAGAACTTGTCGTGTGTGTGTCCAAAGCAAAATAAAAAGTGTGGGTTTAGTAGATGATATAGGCATTTCTTTGATTGCCATGTTAATACCCTTTTTCTTACTTACACCTGTGCATAATCCTAGTTAACCCCATTGAGCCTTTAGCTATTTCTTTGGAATCCTCACATGTATCCTAATAGCTTTAGTGTAAAATTAATTGAGAAAGATCTTTGCATTCAAGTAGGAGAAAGGTGAAATTGAAGCCCCAAAGTGAAATTTATTGGTGTTTAAAATTGTTATGTATGATGGTTGGGAGTTGTGTAATGTAAAGAAAAAATTTGTTCAGATTGAATAAGTTTAAATAGATAATACTCCCACCATATTGTATGTGAATAAGCTTAATGATATAGGGCAAAAAAAGATGTGGGTAGATAGAAGTGGTGTGACTAGGTTGTTGGAGATTGGTCTTAATTGTATAAGTGTGATGTATTAAAGAGCTTAGGGAATATAGTCACTATTACTGGCCAAAATCATCCCTACTCATCCCTTAGCCTACACTACAACCCTTAAAGACCTACTTGATCCTGAGCTCTAACATTCTGATATTAGCTGAGTACTACACAAAGGGAAAACATATGGTTATCTTGTTCAACTTGTGAATTCTTTGTGAGAGTGAGCATAACTTGATTTCTATACCTAATTTGTAATATATTGCATCTATGTGAGTGTTTATGGGTAACTCTCTTGTTGTGAGGGCACATGTTTGATGATTGTTGGGTGAATTATATGATGTCTTCGATTGATCAATATGTATGAGTTTTCCAACTTGGTGAGTCAATTCTTGAGTCTAGGATGTTTTGGAGTAGTGTTCTCAAACGTTTGATTGTGTATGTAACATGCTTAGTATAAGGACTTGCATTATGTGTAGGTACTGTAGTACTAGCTTGAAGGTATTTCTTGTAGTAGAAGTGTAGAGTCTCCCAAGCTTATGATGCTTAGAGTAAAGAGTTATTAGATGACGAACAAGGCTTTAAGTGTGGGGTGGTGATCTGTGGTGGATTTATGCACCTCAGTGTTGTTATCCTAGCTTATTTAGCCCTATTTTGAGGACAACGTGTGTGCTTAATGTTCTAATTATGATATAAATAATCAACTAAGTGTGTAAGTATGTGATTACAATGTTCAAGGTGTTTTCCAAAGAAGTTTGTACTTAAATTGGTCACTTAGAGTTCAAATGTGAAAACTTGTGTTACTAGCTTGAGCTAGGTGTTTGTCTAGTTGATCTTGATGGATTCTAGTGTGTTTAATGAGTTCCTAATGGTAGTTTTTGGTAGTTATGTGTGTCAAAAATTTTTATAATGTTCAATCATAAATTTATTCAAGCCAAAAATCAAAATAATAAGTTAAAATCAACAGGGGAAAGCCTAGTCTTAGCGCGAGTTTCTAGTTCACCATTCTTGATATTGTGTTGTTTTGAGCTCTAATCCGTGGTGTATAATGATATAGGATGATTTTATAGTTTTATGATGATATATTAATGATATAATAGTTTTAAATCAAGTTTAAACAACACAAAAAGGCTTGGAATGGATCAACGAAAGCACCAGACATGACTTGACGTAAAATGGACACGTTTGATTTCAACAGCGTGTGTAGGACCTTAGCAAGGGATGTGGGGTGTGTTACATGCATAGTAAGGTTCATAATGGACCCAAAACAGTTGTACCTCATGATGGCAGCATCGTGACCCCTACTCCTATGAAAGGACCCTCGTGGTGCAATCCTTGTACCACAGACGACAAAAAATCGCCTCATATAACTAGGACACTTGAACTTGTTGTTATTCACCTTTGACATCTTGGAAATTTGGAGAGGGTCTTCTACACACTTTGATTTTTTTTCTCCTTACTTTATCTTTTTATTAGATTTTATCCTGTGTTCATTAAATTTGATAATGGTTATGTTTATTAGTGGCTAAACGCTCTCTTTCTGAGGTTAAGGACAAGAACATGTTACTATTTCTTTGAATTGAATTAGTTTGGATTAATTGTCATATTTGGTAGTTTATTTATCCTTTTGATAACCATTTTAAGTATTCTCAACCCTTAGAATGCATATATTGTCGACCTTGTGAGCTCGGGAGGGGGAATAGGAAGATAGAATGTGGGGATAAATATAGTAAGGTTCTTATTCTTTTATGAAATAAGGAATTTGAATTGGCGTCTAGGATAGGGATATACATAGAATCCTTGCTTGTTTCATATGTAGGATAACATCTTAATGCATCTAAATGGATTAGTACATCCCTTTTCAATAATGTAGTTGTAATGTCCAGTTAGGCAGAACATTAGAGGTCGGGAGACCATGATCATACGATAAACCCTACGAATCAATAACAAAGATAAGCAATCTAAACAATTATGTTCAATAGCGTAGTATGATTTTTCATAGTGCTTTAACCCAAGGTTTTCATCCATTGTTTGTCCAAAGTCTTTACATTTTCGTACTATTTTAGTTTACTTTTAGTTTATAAACTTTCAAAACTCTTTTGGTTATGTTGCACTAGTTAATCTCAATTGTGAACTAGATTTTGATAGTTTCCTAACACAAGTCACTGAGGGATTGACATTCTCCTTTATTTAAGGCCACTATATTACTTGGTAAGACCACATACACTTGCATATGCTCTTGGGCGCAATCAGTACCTACCGCTCGTACCCAAGGCCATCTCCCTTGGACCCAACACTGTCATAGGTACGACTCATCCCAAAGCATGTCATATCTAAGTATACGACTAGTACCCATGATCCGTACCCCTGGCATAATAGAATCCCAAAAGGATTGAACTTTGTCAACTATACGAGTCAATATTACAACTCATACCCTGTCTTACGATTCTTGGTGAGCCACTCGTACTCAAATCCAAATTAAGTTACTAGCCCTAAGATTAACTAAAGTAACCAAAAAACCCTTATACATTGATATGACTCGTACCACCAAAGTCATATCCATTCCAAAACCCAAATCCAACCCACCAACCAACACTAGTTAGAATGCGACTAACCTATACCACTCGTATCTCAGTGTACGGTTCATTTCCCCTAGTCGCATCCTGTCTAGAGACTAGAAATATAGGAAATTTCTTAAGGTCTAGAAACCTAAGATGTTTAGGTCGGGTGTATTCCCACGCGATGCAAGAGTTGGCTAGATTCAGGAATAGCCATTATTTGATTGAAGTGGTGAGCGTTCGTAATTCATAAGGCATATATTTCATGTCATGGATTACTTTACAGATATTCGTCTTTTCATAGACTTAAATTTTGGCTATGGTCGGGGGCATATCCCGACTAAATACCCTTTGATTTTGGTTTAGAGTCTTTGTATGGACAATTGTGGACTTGGGTATGGATTGATCATGATATATGTATATATACATTGGGTTATCATTTATGTTTTGGTTTATGGTATTGGTAGGGTTAGTGGTTTTAGTTATTGTATGGATTGAATTGGTTGGGTTAGACTCGGATATAGTATTATCCCAAAGTCATTATATGGTAATTACGCTATCTTGTTATATGTTCGGAGTTCACCCAACTCAAGGTATATGTGTTGGTTGGTTGGGTTGGGCATCAAGGGCGGTCTCCGGTCCGGGTTGGACTTGAGATTGCCCATTACGACAAAGACCCGGTTCAGGTTGGGTCAATGAGGTGGTAGGACACTCACCACCGGCTTTAATTGTTCCCTAAGAAGTGGTAGTACCACTCACTGATATTGTATCTTCAATTATTTTCAAACCAACAATAACTGAAAGATGGCAACTACAACAATGTATGGTGCAACGCATCACTAGGTACTTTTCTTCATATTTGTTTTGACTCCATCAGGATGTAAACTATAGAAGGGTTTATTTTTTCCCTCTCATCACCTTATTTCTCTCTTGTCGATATCCATACCTTAATTTTGATTTCATTTTGTGATTTTTCCTTTTAAATCCTCATAGTTAAATTCAAGCTTTTTTCACCTACATAGTATAAAACACCTTCCATAAGCTCAAAATCATGTAACTAAACAATAAGTATCAAGCTGGAAAACACTCATAACAGTGATCAAATAAGAGTAAATACGATTAAAAGATAGTAAATTCACCCAACATCATGTGACGATTTGACAACTCAACTAGATTCTTAGTTTTTCGTGACCTTAGGTCTCTATCTTATCTAACTAAAAACATACTCTTCCTTGCCTACTACTATATTTATTGTTTTTCATAGTTAATTGTAAGTGTAATAAAATCCATGTTTCTCAATTAGTTGAAATAAGAATTCAAATTAGATGATCAATATAACAAGTTTCTGTGGACGCAATATTAGGACTCAAAATCATATATTACTTGCATGACCATGTACATTTGTATTTGCATTGGCTGCAATAAAATTTATGGAGTCATTGTTGGAGACTTATGTAACATTGATGTACTTGTTTTAATAGCCATTACACTTTCATCTTTATTTTTTTTCATATTTTTGTGCATCCTATGTATTAGAACCAATTTATATCAAGTACCAGGAGCCAAGGAAATCCCTTGGCCCTTCTTGATCTTTAAATTGAAAAAATGATCTATGAAGAACAATAGATGGCAAAAGATAATTGTAATATCTACGCAGTTAATAATAGGGTATTCCGATGGTCATATAACCTCTTTGGAGATTCTATCAAGAAAATTCATAAATAGTTTCTTTTCATACAAAATAACTAAACAGTTGAGAGGAAAATTTTTTAAATTGTTCAAAGAATAGTTAATTGCTAGTTCGAGCACAGGGAAAGTACAAATGTTACTTTTTGGATTTCCCATGGCATGTGCAGCCAAAAGATATCATAAGGAACAACTTCATTGAAAAATAAAATAGGAATCCAAAAATTTATTGGATGATACATCTCAAGGACAAATAATGTCTAAAATATATAATAAAATTAAAACTTTTGTTATTTTGATGTCTATAGCCTAGTTGTCCATTTTTCACCCCTCAAAGGTGTTGGCGTTAGTTGGTATTGTAGCATAGAGTCAAACATTGGTTAGATGGTTAACCATTTACAAAATTGGTCATCTCTCCAGATGTAATCCAGGAACAATAGTATAAACATATGCAATAGATGTTGGAAGATTCTGAGTTATGCATCAAAAATCATCCATATTCTAGATGTTCTTTGAATTTTGAATCTATCTGCTATATTAGACAGAAGAATCATGGCAGTGGATATTTGTCATGTATCAAGTCAAGACCCTATGCATAACCATCATTTGATGCAATTGTTGTCCTGAGTGAATCTCTTAGCACATGACACAAGGATAAAACTAATGGAGTAAAACATCTTCTTTGCCATGGACTAAATTATGCAATCGTGTGGTCACCTATTTTACTCTAAAAAGATAGGAAAATCCTTCAGAACCCACTCATTTAGTATAGATTTCTCATCCACAGCCCAAGCAACCCATCAATAAGCCAATGGTACATTTATTTAAATTCTTGAAACGAGAAACTACTTAATAATTTAATCAATCAGTTAGGGCATATTCCTATAATTCAAGTTTATCCAACAATAAATAAATCAAGTAGCTTACAATCATAGGAGATAGCAATCATCCATGCCAATCAAATCAATAATCATAGGGACTTGAAAGTCACCAATAGATATATCAAGGTCTAAACTTTAAAGATATATAAGTCATCAGGTAGACATATTAAGTCATCACAGAACTATGAGATATGCAAGTCATCAAGTAGACATATTAAATCATCATAGAACCATGCTATTATTAGCAACCATACAATATATAAGTAATCAAGTAGATATATCAAATCATCACAAAACCATGATATTATTAGCATTCATATAGCATACGAGTCATCAAGTAGACATATCAAATTATATAGAATCATGCTATCATAGACAATCATAGGACATAAAAGTCATTAAGTAGATATATTAAGCCATCACAGAACCATAATATTATAAGTAATTATATCACAAACCTCGATTTTGTACATACTAACTTCACAGTTACATAACTTCTATACCGCATCAGTCCTACTCAACTATAGTAAAACTCATAATAGCCACTGAATTTGTACACACATGCTAAGGAGTCTTATTTATACCCAACAATTATTACCTACAAAGGACACACTAGGGTCTATGTACCTCGAGACACATATACTAAGGAGTCTTATTTTTTTTCGATAATCATGACTTGCAAGGTAACTATAATCCCACTTGACAAAATCATTTTTATCATAATGATTTCCTATCTGCATAATAAGAATATAAATTTCACAAACTAACTATAATAACACTTGAAAAAAATCATTTTTATCAGTATAATATGATATGAATTTCATAAGTAGCCATAATACCACTTACCAGAACTATTTTGCATCATCGTAACAAGAATATGAATTTCTCAAGCAACAAAAATAATGGTTTTAGATTCAGTAAATAAAATTGTAGTACAATGACCCCAAAAGTATAATCATAAATGACAATCTAAAAATAAGCATGAAACTAGATCAAGTTATTTGATTAACTAAAGTTTTGAAATATTAGAACTAGCCATATGTTCAGAACATGCCAAGTTATTCTAAAATAGACTGAAATTGATTAAATCACGTATGATTTTTCTTAAAACGTAATAAATAAATTGGAACTATTGAAATCATGCATATTTACTAAAATTAAGAATCATGGCCACATAATAGTTTACAAGAACTAAAAAGATCATAATATGGGGAAATTGGGTTTTAACCCTAAATCATAAATCATAAAACATAAAACCTATAACTGAAAACTTGAAACTTTGGATATTAGGGTGAAAGAAAACCCTTATTTAAACCCTACATAACCATTTTATGGATAATCATGAACTAAATCTTAGAGAATTTGGATTTGGAGAAGAACCCTAAGAAAATTGAGTGAGTCTTTCTTAATTGTTACAATGTAAGAATGAGAGAGGAATCGACTATTTAACTTTTAATACACCTTATAAAAATGTAAAATGATGTACTATTGGTATTATAAAAGGGGGAAAAGATAATATTTCCCCATAAAAACCACTTAAATTTTTCTAGAATTGTATCTCATGAGTCAACCTACAACTTGTACCACCGGTCCATGAGTCCTTGTTTGGCTCATGGTTTCTTAAACCAATTTAAATAGATTTTAACTAAGTAACCATGGGACTATAGTATGACTCATACTTTGATACCAAAAACATGACATGACTAGTGGTGTCAAGTTGTAGATTTTGGGACCTCTTCTTTTTTTGAGACCACGAGCCTCTCCACAAGTCATATAATCATATCACGGCTTGTGGTTTGAGTCATGGTCTCTTAGAGACTTTTATCAATTATCTAATCCTTGTCATTATGATTTAGTGTACACTTATCATCCTATCCTATAACTAATACAAGGAGTTATGGTGACTAGTAATAAGGAAGGACTTTACGTAGCATACCACCACTTATGGTCCATAGTAAGACTTGTACTTAGAGTCATACTGGTCTATAACTTTGAATTTTTAGCCTATTTTTATATAAGTTTGGTTTAAATCATGGAAAGTATTAGGGTGTTATAATATCTCCCTTTTAAGATCATTCATCCTAAAATAAACATAGGAACTAAGTTGGACTGATAGAGATAGAGCTACTTGTCACACCTCAACTCCTATTGGGGCGGATAGGCACCCGTAGCCATAAAGGCCCGAGAGAACCAATTCATAACCTTGTACTTCTCATGCATGTAACCATGACAACCAAAGGTTCTAACCAACATGATATTATGTATCAATGAGAATAATTACATAGGCAAGCACAAACTTATATATACAATACTTGGCCGTTGGGGCCACAACGTCTAAAGAAAAATACTAACATAACTTTACATTAGTCTACAAAGACTGTAATAGAAACTTATACTTAGTTAGGGTCAGGAAAAATCCCCACCCTACTCCTAACCTTCTGCACAATACCAAAATATATAGAAAAGACTCGGAAAGCCTCGAATTAACCTGGAGCTCACCAATAGTCATTGAAAAGCCTGTGCTCCTACTAGTGAAGTGTATGAGATGAAGTACCTGTGCCTACAGCATGAAGTATAGGTCCCCCGTGAGGGACATTAGTATGAAAATATATACTGAATATGTAAGGCTGAAGGTAACAACACACGATACAAGAGCTCAATAGAAATAAGATACAACTGTATAAGTAGTACTAGTAGACCACCTTTATATATACTTGTGGGGATACATACACTACGTTCCTTTCTTTATTTTAACCTTTCTTACTTTATAATCTTTGTAAGCCATATCTAATGCAAATGACCAGCTGATAAGTGGTAAATAGATAAATTAGGATCGGACCATGCTAGGCTTACGCCCCTGAGCTACCACCTACATATAAAGATTGGGATCGGCCCATGCTAGGCTTATGACCCTGAGCTGCCACCCACATATAAAGGTATCGAGATCGGACCATGCTAGGATTATTCCCCTGAGCTGCCACTCATTTTACAGATTTGTGTTACTTAGTTTATTTAGCCTTTAAGATTGTTACTTTGGTGGTCATAAAATTATAGTGACTTGAACCAATAATCTACTAATAAGAGGCATGTAAATGAACACTTAATGCAATAACAATGAGTTAGGGAGATGTTGGCACACAAAATAAAATGTTTAGAAGCTTAAAATAACGCATGGGTATTAATTGTGTAAACGGAGAACTTCTAAAATTGTTTAGTGAAAATGGATGTGCAGGTTTTATAATAAGAATGTATTGAGGTGTTTTAGCACATTAGAGACTGGGAACAAGTTCATTCGTTTCATGGGATATGATACGTTGCCATTATGTATCACTTGTTATAGGATAACCCCAGAACCTTACTTGATGGACCAAATGTCCGATTTCATGCCAAAGAGTGCAAAATAGAGTATGCCTTACATACCTGGTTATATAACTCCGAAACTAATCCGACTTGACTTCCCACCTTTTATATCACATATCTACAATATAATATATGGTAAACTAGTATTAGCAACCAACCAACACATTTAGGCTACTTAACTTCACCAAAATAGTAACCGGGCAGTACACACGTAATCAATAAATCAAGGGTATTATTTTAACCGTTTCCTTCTCCAATTACACCCATATACCACACATGTCATTATAAGATCACCAAAACCACATCAGCTTCTTTACACCCTCCAACCAACACACAAAATAAATTGGACAGTAACAAATGCAACAATTAGTTTGGTGGTGTACCACCACACCTTTCTTCTATATTTCATTACAAACTAACAACACCTTTTTCTCACATCAAACTGGCATCCCATAACACGAACACACAAAACATTTCGCAAAAAACACCCCAATCATCCTTTAATAACAACCAAATATGTGCAATCCTCTTCCAACACATGTATATAGAAAAAGGACAAAAGTGGACAGAAAACATACCTTTATTTCCTTGTTAGTTTATCCTCTTAATTTGTATATCTTCAATATCTTAATACCTTCACACATACACCAAAAGAAAAAGAAAGAAATCTCTTAATAACTAAGAACAATGGGTTGTCCAACTTATAGAGAGGGCTGTCCAGAAATTAATCTTGAAGAACACATAGTTTCCTTAGTACAAGCTCATGAATTACTCACTTACCTTTATCTTGGGAGGAAGGTCAATTCCAAGAACCCTTGCGGGAATATAGGGTTACTTCATAGCCAAGAGAGAATAAGAGAGAAAAACCTAGAAGCTGAAATTTTTGTCGAAGTTAAAAATGAGCAAAAATTGCCGATTTCATTATATATAAAGGAGATGCTCTTTGGACGACTTTCTTGACCCTTTTTGGCCGATAGTTTATCAATTTAATGATGTATCTACTTTCCCAATATATTGTGGATCCAAAGTTATTGGGCCTTAGCCACCCATTTTCCCTTCTTTTCTTCTCTTTAACTTGGATCGTGGCAGATTTGAGTATTGGGCCTTTTTACCCATTTTATTTCTCATCAATTCAATTTGAGCCCAAAGGAGTACATTACATTAGTATAGGCCCAAATCTGGTCCATATCCATATGTCCGTTAATTTGGTCCAAATAGTTCAAGTAGGTGACTCACCTACTAGCTTAATTAAGTTAAGCAAGCACCTAAATATTTTGTTCCATTTTCAGCTCCTACTCCCTTTAATCTAACCTTAAACTTATACACACTTGGTCACTTTAAACTTCCGATTCAAATACTAGCTTACGATCCCAAGTTTAAATAGTTGTATTGACGTTAACTTGGTCGCATCACATAAAAATTGCACGGGCAGCATATATAATTCTATTTATGCCATTAATACTTGCATAACAAACCTCACCCTTTACCTATCCTATAATACCATACCAGGTTCCATATAATTAGAATAATTACAAGCAAATACAGGATGTTACATCCTTCCCCCCTTAGAAATATTCATCCTCGAATGTTAGCATAATTGTCCAACCAAAACTAGTTCAAGCCTAAGTTTAATATACCTATTACCACATAGTACCTATATATTTTACACTTACTTTTTATTGCTCCAATTCATCATCTTGGACTTTTTCTTCGTATTTGAACAAGTGGGGGTACTTGGATTTCATCGCTTCTTTGGCTTCCCATGTGATCTCTTCTACTTGATAATTCCTCCAAAGAACTTTTACAGAAGCTATTTCCTTATTCCTCAACTTCTTAACTTGTCATATAGAATAGAAATAGGTATTTTCTCATAGGTGAGATCTTATGTAATTTGTACATCTTCATTAGGGGTAATATGAGATGGATCTCCAATCACTTTTGATGCATTGAGATGTGAAAAGATGGATGAACTATTAAGAGCTCTTGGGGAAGCTGAAATTATAAGTGACTTGGCCAAACCTCCGAGAAATCTTATATGGGCCTATATAACGTGGACTTAGTTTTTCTTTCTTACTAAATCTCATAACCCCCTTCATTGGTAACACCTTCAAGAATACCCAATCACCTACAGAAAACTTTAGCCCCCTCTTTCTAACATCTGCACATGACTTGTGTCGACTTTGGCCTATTTTTAGCCCCTGTTGGATCACTTTAACCTTTTCCATATCTTGATGAACAATATTTGGCCCGAATAAAGTAGTTTCACCTACTTCAAACCATCCAATTGGTGATCTACACTTTCTTCCATACAAAGCTTCATATGGTGCCATTTTTATACTTGAATAATAGCTATTGTTGTAGGCGAACTCGATGAGAGTTAAATAATCATCCCAACTACCTTTAAAGACTAATTTACAAGATCGTAGCATATATTCAAGTGTTTGAATGGTACGCTCTATTTGTCCATCTGTTTGAGGGTGAAAAGTTATACTTATATTCACTTGTGTCCCCAAATTTCTCTGAAAAGACTTCCAAAAATTTGCATTAAATTAAGCTTCTCGATCCGATATAATAGATATTTGAACTCCATGTAGTCAAAATATCTCCTTAATATAAAATTTAGCATATTCTTCAACTGTGTAAGTGGTCCTAACTGGTAGAAACTGTGTTGATTTAGTAAGCCTATCAACGATCACCCATATGGAATCAAACCTTCGAGATGTACGAGGCAAACCAGTGATGAAATCCATCTTAATCATGTACCACTTCCAGATTGGAAGATCTATACATTGCATGGCTTTTGGTGCTCTACTTTAACTCTTTGACAATTTGGACATTCGGCTACAAATTTTGCAATGTTATTCTTCATGTCACCCCACCAATACATACCTTTCAAATCATGGTACATTTTTGTTGACCCTGGATGGATAGAATACCTTGAATGATGTGCTTCTATCATAATCCTCTTTTTTAGTCCATCTACATTCGGCACACACAATCTGTTTTGGCACCGAATTACTCTTTCTTGTGTAAGATCAAATGCTTTTGTCATACCACATTATACATTTTCTTAAGCTTTAATAGAATGGGATCTGCATATTGCTTCTCTTTTACTTCAGCTACTAGGGAAGATTCTGCAGCATTATAAACAATAAGCCCTTTATCTGGAGTTTCAAGAAGGCAAACTCTCAAATTGGCTAGTTATTACAAATATTTAGCCATCCCTTGTCTTTCTATAGATGGTGCCATAGTTTTCCGACTTAACACATCTGCTACCACATTTGCTTTCCCCAGATGATACAAGATATCAATATCATAGTCTTTAATAATTCAAGCTATCTTCGTTGCCTCAAATTTAGGTCCTACTGATTAAAGATATACTAAAAACTCTTATGGTCAGTGTATAATATGTCAACATGAATCCCGTACAGGTAGTGACGCCATATCTTTAAGGAAAATATAATCGCTGCTAGCTCCAGATCATGTGTTGGATAATTTTTCTCATGTGGCCGAAATTGTCTCGAGGAATATGCTATGACTTTACCATGCTGCATCAATACACACCATAAGTCAATTCCTGAAGAATCATAATACACTGCATACCCCTCTGTGCCTTCTGGAAGCACCAATACGGGTGTAGAAGTCAAATTATTCTTCAGATTTTGGAAACTTCTTTCACATGCATCATTCCATTAGAACTTGGATTCTTTGTGTGTTAGATTTTTTAAAGGAGAAAAAGTTGAAGAAAATCCTTCAACAAACCTTCTATAATAACCTTCCAACCCAAGGAAACTACGAACCTCTGTAGGCATTATAGGTCTTGTCCAGTTCTTCCGGCTTCTATCTTGTGAGTATCAACCTTTATTCCTTCATCAGATATAATATGAACTAAGAATGCCAGAAATTTTAACCAAAACTCACATTTAGAGAACTTTACAAATAGCTTATGATCATAAAGAATTTGCAACACTTGTCGTAAGTGATTGGCATGGTCCTTATTTGATCTCAAATAAACCAGAATATCATCTATAAAAACTATCACAAACATATCCAAGAATGGCTTGAACACCCTATTCATCAAATCCATAAAAGCTGCAGGTGCATTAGTTAGCCCAAAGGACATGACTAGGAACTCGTAATGACCGTACCATGTTCAAAAAGCTATCTTGGGTATGTCATTCTCTTTGACCCTCATTTGATGGTAACCAGACCTTAAATCGATCTTCGAAAACCACTTAGCGCCTTGCAACTAATCAAATAAGTCATCAATTCTTGGAAGGGGACATTTGTTCTTAAAAGTCACCTTGTTCAGTTGTCTATAGTCAATACACATTCTTAACGAGCCATCCTTCTTACGCACGAATAACACTAGTTCTCCCCAAGGGGACACACTTGGCCTTATGAATCCTTTTTATAGAAAGTCTTTCAATTGCTCTTTCAACTCCCGTAATTCTGTCGGGGCCATTCTATACGAAGGAATTGAGATTGGTTGAGTACCTAGAATCACATCGATACCAAAATCCACTTCTCATTCTTGAGGAAAACCCGGAAGATCTTTAGGAAATTTATTTACCACTGGAATAGTTTGAAGAGTTGGTGTCTCCGCATTTGTATCCTTCACTCTAACCAGATGACATATGTAACCCTTGGAAATCATATTTTTCACCTTAAAATAATAAATAAATTTACCTCTTGGTGCACCAATATTATCCCTGTATTCAAGGATTGCCACTTTTAGAAAATGGAAATACACCTTCTTAGTTCGGCATTCTACTGTGGCATAACAAGAAGCCAACCAATACATACCTATTATAGCATCAAAATCTACCATTTCTAACTCAACCAGGTCAGCCATTGTATCACAACCGCAAATAGTTATTATACAATTTCGATACACTCTCTTAGCTATAACAGATTCACCAATCGGTGTAGATACTTCAAGTGACTTAACTAGAAATTCTGGTGTTCTTTTGAACTTTCCAGCAACCAATGGAGTGACATATGATAATGTAGGACCCGGATCAACTAATGTATATAAATTATGTGAAAAGATAGACAATGTACCTATAACCACATCTGGAGAAGCCTTTGAATTTTGTCGATCCGCTAAAGCATATGTACGATTCTGAAATCTACTAGAGCTAGATCCTCCTTTAGCACCTCTACCACAACCCATAAGTTGTATACCTCTACCTGAATAAGGAACTGATGATGATGATGCAACAGCTGATCCGGTAGGTTATGCCATACCACCTATGCCCTTTTGAGGGCATTCTCTCATCATATGTCCTGACGTACCACACCAAAAACAAGTATTTTTCCCAAACCGACATACACCTAAATGAAACTTTCCATAATGTTTACATGGTTGTACAGGAGGCCTTAATTGGCTCATACTCCCTTTCTCTTGATACCCTACTATTCGTGAACTCTGACTCTCACTTCTTTGTCCAAATTGATTGTCTTTGGACCCTTGAAACTGTGGTGGAGCACTAGCTGCGAAATAAGAAGATAATGGCCTAGGTGGTCTATTAGAAAACCAAGGCCTAAAATCTCCTTAGGATGCCATGAACTGCCCCATAGATCTGGCCCTCTTGGAATATCCTATTTCCAATTCTTGTGTTCTTCTTCTTTGCCTCTGATCCTCCATTTTTTATGCAAATGCTTGTATCTTTGCTATGTCCATATCTTTGTTCAAAGCCACAATAGTAAAATATCTAATTAGATGTGGATCCAATCTATCAACATATCGATGAAATCTATTATCCATTGTAGCTACTACATTAGGAGCATACCTAGCCAAAGAGTTAAACCGGAGGTTGTACTCCCTCACGCTCATATTCTCTTGGCAAATATTCAGAAACCGATCCGCATGAGCTTCTCGAATATCAAATGCAAGGTAATGATCAAGAAATGCCTCTTTGAACTCATTCCAAGTAGTTGAAAGTGCATCCATACCCCTAGATCATTTCTAATTTTCGTACCAAAGTATTTCCTCATCTTTCAATCAATATGTTGCTAGCTCAACTGTTTCTTTACCCTATACGTGCATGACATCTAGAGACCTTTGGATTTGATCAATAAAGTTCTGTGGGTATTCATTAAGATTTGATCCAGTGAACGTGGGAGGATCCAATTGAAGAAAATCATGCATTCGTAGGCTAGTTTCCCTATCTGCACCACTAGAACCTGCAGTTGGAATGGTATGTCCTTGAGCTTATCCAGCAACTATACGAGCCAACAATTGTACTACATTCCTTAGATCTTGGTTTGTAGCATTGGTAGGTGGTTTTGAGGATGCTATTCTTCTCTTTCTTAGCTCTTCTGGAGATGGAGGAGTAGAAGAAATTTGGGACACAAACTCAGCTCGAGCCTCAATTTGATTAGCTCGTCTAGGTGGTGATTTACTGGTCCCTTCCCCGACAACCTCGTCTATCCGCTTACCTGTATTCTTACTCTTTCTTGTAACCAGCATCTTTACTATAATAAGAGGAAAAAAAATAGGTTCAATGCTTAAATATGACTTTACCTATAACATAGGCTCATGATCTAAGATATGGAGAAAACGAGACAACCCTTAAAAGTCATATAGCCTCCTATTTATAGATGTGGTGCACAACACACCCATTAACAAGACTCTATATAGACACGACTTTGTAGAAACCCTAGGACGGCCTGCTCTGATACCACTTTTGTCATGCCTTAACTCCTATTGGGGCGGACAGGCATCCGTAGCCGTAAAGGCCCAAAAGAACCAATTCATAACCTTGTACTTTTTATACATGTAACTATGACAACCAAAGGTTCTAGCCAATATGATATTTGTATTTATGAGAATAATTACATAGGCAAGCACAAACTTATATATATGACACTAGGTCGTTGGGTCCACAAGGCCTGAACAAAAACACTACCATAACTTTACATTAGTCTACAAAGCCTCTGAAAGAAACATATACTTAGTTAGGGATGGGACAAACCCCCGCCTTACTCCTAACCTTCTGCACAATACCAAAATATATGGAACAGACTCGGAAAGCCCTAAATCAACCTGGAGCTCACCAATAATCACTGAAAAGCCTACGCTCCTACTAGTGAGGTGTATGAGATAAAGTACCTATGCCTGCAACATGAAATGTAGGTCCCCCATGAGGGACGTCAGTACGAAAATATGTACTGAATATGTAAGGCTGAAGGTAACAACACACGATACAAGATCTCAATAGAAATCAGATACAAGTATATAAGTAGTACTAGTAGACCACCTTTATATATACTTGTGGGGCTACATATATTATGTTCCTTTCTTCATTTTTGCATTTCTTACTTTATAATATTTGTAAGCCATATATAATGCAAATGAACAGCTGATCAGTGGTAAATAGATAAATTAGGATCGGCCCATGCTACGCTTACGCCCATGAGCTGCCACCTACATATCAAGATTGGGATAGGCCCATGCTAGGATTATGCCCCTGAGCTGCCAACCACATTTAAAGATATCGAGATCGGCCCATGCTAGGCCCAATTCCACCTAAAGGAACCAACTTGCCAAGGACTATTAAAACTTTCACGAAATATAGGTTACCGGGTGAATTAACTCATGCTAGTGAGTAAGTCCAAATCGATTTAGCATTTATCAAGCCACATCACTACGAGAGCTTATGTCAATTTATGCATCACTAATTCCATGTTCAAGCCTATCCAAAACACAATGGAGCTAACTTAAGCCACTGAGCTCTATTCCTTACATCTATCCCAAAACACTACTCCACCTCCATTACCATTATAATATGGAAACCATGAGTAAAGAACATGGACAAACCATATATAACCTTCGTAACCAAAACCCCCAACCTATGAAAGCCATACAACCACTATACTAGGAAGACAATTTATAAAACCATGCCTTACCAAACCTCTTTAGTACCCAACACAACCATGGGTATATCTACCAATCATAATATTCAAGCCTACCAATTACAAACCCACGGTATAATCTATCCATCAAAGATCTAATACCATTTAATATTTCACAATGGATTTTCACCACCTATTCCTTTCCTAACCATTTATCATGACAACAACCTTACCTTACCTCCAAACCTTAACTCTAGTAGCCACCCTAGACTCTCCCCTACTTAGGGACTTCTACATTCTCTTTTACAAAAAGTCATTATTCTCTTCAAGCCACTACCATCCTAATATAAGGAGATTCATTAAGGAACCGAAGTATAAGAATTATTCATGCCTCCCCAGGCAATACCCCGAAATAAGACATGACACCAAAGAAATGAAGTACTTCATAACAACCACCTAGACCATAATGAAGAACCATCCCGACAAATTTATATCATAAAAGGAGTCCTTGGAAATGGACCTCGAAATAAACACAACCACATATACCATAAATAACTTAACCCAAGGTCAAGACCCATATCTAGGGAATAAGGTAAATGTAAGATGTCAACCTTAAGCATAAGTGCTATAAGAATACCTACAACACTAGTAAAGTACTTCTCTTAACTGATAGAAGAGAATAACAAGAATATGCAACCTGACCTTTCCTTGAAGGCCAACACTAAAGAAAATTTAAGGCTAGTTATCAACCTTCACCACATTACCTATACAAGCACAACACTCCACCCTAATGGGTGTCACCGAGGGCATACAATAGAGACACTTGGTTTTTCTATACCCAAAACCTCACTCAACCAAATGCTACCTAGATCCCGACATATACATACAAAAACCATGAGACCCAATTAACTCCAAGGCTTCCAATTAAACAAAAATCATTCAAAATCAAACTAAGGACACCAAGGCCTTTCAAAGGTCATTTGAATCCAACCAAAACCAATTCATGTTCCCTTAACCCTTTATGCAATGCAAAGATTCAAGAATAGTCAAACCATATGAAAAAATTATATGCAATGGCTATTTCATAATTATTTTGAGGGCAAATGTTTTCCAAAACCGAAACCAAGTAATTAGGGATTCCATAGTATCCCAAATTCATTTACCATTCCCATGCATCCTTACATTGTTCAAAACATTTATAAAACATGAATAATGAATCATAATCCATGAAAAATCAATCAAATAAGTAATCATGTCAAAGCACTCCAATTGTACCAACACCCTATTTTCAAAATCATGAATTTAGAAATCGATTTCATGCCAATAGTAAAGTACAAGCATAGGGACAAAGATATATGCAAAATCCATGATCCAACCTGTCCAATGACTAGACCTCCCCCTCAATCTCTAAGTTCAACCTAAACTCCTAGCCTATATGGCATAAATTTTCCACTATTATATTCATCAAGTCATCAACCTCATCCAACCTACCAATTTACCTCCATAATTCCACTTTTCTATGTCGAGCTACCATACTCCCTTTACCAAGATCAAGCATCTAGATTCAAGCCTAAGATCTACCAATCACCATGTATGACTAGAAAAGTACCCTCATATCGAATGAAATATACCTATGTGGTCCACCCCATAAGGAGAACACTCTCAATTCCTTAGTCACTTTCGACAACCTATCCATTCTAAGGGAAAATCATTCCCTTTAAGCATACAAGAGTGAAAAAATCCCATAGAGAAACATTTAGGTGGATAAATCTTCATCTAAGCGATCCCTTAGTGCCTCTTTAAGCTTCTTTAAATCTACCAAAACCATTCTATAAAAAAGAAATAGAAATTGGACGAATGTCTGAAACAATACCAATCCTAAACCAGCCTCTCAATTATAAACACACCATGAGAGTTGTCAAGAAAGACCTTAAAAGATTAATTTGTCACCCAAACTAAACCAAATAAGGACCTTCCAACTTAAGATCTTAAACCCAAACCAAGTAATTAAGATACCCCTTTACTACCAGTAGATACCACACACATCCATAGACACTTTTGGCAATTGCGGAGTCACCTATAAGGGTAAAATCAAAAGAAGAAAAGAGTCTGAAACAACCTTTGAACCATAACCAAAATATACAACTGCAAGTGGCATCACAAGAGAAAAAGGACCCCAAACTAAATAACCCATACATATCATAAAGAAAAGATTTTTCAACACACCATTACTAGTATCATAAGATGCTTCAAAATTCCAAGGGTACAAAGGGCATTGAGATAATCCCAACCAATACCGAAATCCAAAGTAGTACACCTTAGTGCCTCCTCTTAGTTAGATAATTGAGACCTCCTTACCTTACCTATTTCCAACCTTACCTTATTCATCCGTATACTGATAGAACTAGATTGGCATGACAGAGTTTCCACTATTTAAGTCCATAGACTAATAAGCTATCAAAACTCAATATTGGTAACCTCTCCTTGAGATAACAAAGAATAAGTTCCTCCTCCTAAGATAGGGTCAGTAGAGACCGGTGGAACTCCATAAACAAAACCAGAAGTTATGACCCTTGACCAGGTATGTGCCTTATGGGTTAGACTAGATCCATCTATGTTATCATCGAGTGAGATAGGTAAGTATCCAAGAACCTTTGGATATTTGAGAAGACACGATTCGAAGAGTGAAATAAGGAAGATTTAGAAAAGAGTTCAAGACCTTAGACTCCTTGGATCGAAAGTACAATAATCAAGAAAGTGAAATATTCCTAAACACATCATAGCCTCCTAATTATAAATGTGGTGCATGGCACACCCATAAGAAAAACTCTACTCAACACAACTTTATGGACACCTCATGATACTAAAACCTTAAGCTTTAATTCCAACTTTTTATGATCCAAACCAGGGCCTAGATGTAATGGAATCCCAAGTCCTACCGGGACCACCCTTTATTACCCAACCCATCCACCAACACCTACCTTTAGTCAGTTGAAGTTTGAACATATAAAAAAATAGTATGATTATCCATATGGTGACTCTGGGAAAGTCTACAACCAAGACACCCAATCAAATCTAACCACCTAATAACCAACCAAATTAATACGGAATCCATAAACTAAAACCAAGATATTGATCCAATGTATGTATATATTATATGTATGACATAAACAGTCCATACCATACCCTAAGTCCACAGTTTTCCATACAAAACCTCTAGATCAACCAAAGAGTACCTAGTTAGGACATGCCCCAGACTAGAACTAAAAACCAAAGTATATGAAAGACAAGAACTATGTAAAATAAACCATGACATAGAATAGATGCCTTCTGAACTATGGAGGATCACCACTTCAATCCAACATCATCTGTACCCAAATTTGATCACTAAGCAAGAGGAGTAGAATGATCGATTCCTGCATAGTGTAGGTATACAACCGCTAATAGATGGGTTAGTAGGTGAACACTAACATCCACTCAGGATAGGGATAAAATAATACCATTTAAAAAATGAAATAAAAACCATCCAATGAACACAACCATACATATCTATTAGTGAAAGGAAAAGGAACCAGGTGTAGAATGCTCTTAAAACCATTACCTGAGTTGTGTAGCTTTTCTGTCCTAACCACCCACAGGCCATATGGGTTTGGTCCCCCTGCTGAAAGGGTCTTAGTTTATGTAGCTGCATGACCAGGCAATATACCATGGGATTACTAGTACATTCCCCTATATAAAATATGACACATGCACATGGTCATCAAGACTTTCTATATCGTTAAGTATGATTTTTTGGTTTTGGTCCCTCTAGCACTTCCACTTTCCATAGCTTAGCTACATACCCCACCATTAATGCTCAATTATAAACATGTCCAAACAATATAATTGCCATTTAATAGTAAAGGCAAGTTAATAACCAGTGGTATTGTCATACCACCCATACTTTCAAGTATTTATCTATAGCCAAACCATTTAGGTTCTAGGGACTTTCAAATGCCCTTCCATATATAATATTAAACCACTTAGGGGACTTCCATGTTCCCCACAAGCATAACCATTTATCCTTTTACCTTTATAAACCATTTAAACTAATTTTCCTAATGAGTTCACTTGGGGAATTTCGATGTATCCCACAAGGTTTTCAAAGTAGGCCTATCATGACCACCAAAACCTTAACCCTTTAAACCATGCCAAACATTTAAAGAATTTATATCATTTAAACCACTAAAACTATAAAAATCATCCAAAACCATTTAAAGTTCCATTACCAAACCAAACCATGCAAGAGTTCCAAGAAAAGTTCAACAATAGAGTAAAAAGGTTTTTTAAGGCATTTTATCGAACATATTGAGGGCACACCATTACCAAGGCCAAAACCAACGTGTAAATCACTATAATTAGAGATACTCAAGACCCATTAGTTAAACCATAACCAAAAACCAACCATATGTGTAAACCATTACCATAAATATGTAAAAACATAGTTTAAACCAATACCAAACCATATGCATAAAGACCCTCAACAATATTTCAAAATCCACCATTATAGATTTATAAACCAACATTTAAATCACAATACACATGCCTTTATTTTGAAATAACAATGAGGGAAGGAATGCCTTATAAATGAAGATTCACGAAAGAAATCTTTGCCTTTGAACCCTTTGAAGAACATATGAAGAAACTCTAGCCTCTAATATTCTAAGAGAGTATTTGAGAGAGTATTTAGTGTGTTATAATCCTTTAATAAGTGTTATGGAAGGCCATATAGGGATATATAATGTGAGTAAATAAGGTTTCAGGAGTAGGAAATGTTCAAACTACCCCGGACTTATAAATTAAGATAATTCATATCCATGGGTATGACTCACCTTACCATTTGTATCCAAGGGTATGAGTGACACCCAACTCATACCCAACCTTGCCAAGACCTTACCTACAGATTTCAATATGACTTACCCTCCCTAACTCATACCTAAGGGTACGAGTGGTATCCTCAATTGTATCCCCTAATCGTATGTTGGATAGATTACACTAGACAACTCAAACATACATCATACGACTTATCCTATGCCACTCATACGCTAACATGCGACTCTTATCCATATGAGTTGTACCTTGGGCAGTAGCTAAGCCTCCCATACTTCTAGGGTATGAGTGAGTCACCTATCCACCCTACGACTCATATCCAAGGGGTACGAGTGAATTTCTTGAGTCGTATCGAGCCAAAGAGATCCAAAACCAACAAAATTTTCAAGGGTCCTATTTTCGAGATATTTCAGAAAACTTCTTTCAACTTGAGAAAAATAAGATCATTGTCTTTTTTTCCTTAGCTTTTTTCTTAAAATAAACTCTGAACCATTCTTAATGATAATACAACCATTAGTTGAATCTATAAGGAGAACCACTAATGAGAAAATTTGTGAACATATCTAGAAAATTCCTTCTTCATTTCTTCAACATAGGCCACACTACCCATGGATGACCTACTGAGAGAATCAACCTAAAACACCCCAAATTTTTTGTCCTTGAAAATTCCTTGAGCTTTGAGCTCACTACCCTGGTTACAACTCGACTCATTGACAAGTCATTGGGATGAGTCATAACCAAATCTATAAGATTATTGCATTATTTTGATCTAAGAATGAGTAGTTCACTATGATCCATAGGGGTGTGTTATAAGTCATGGGGTATAAATAGTAAGGTCTTCAATATATACCCCAAATGGGTTTTATGTTTATTACGACTGGGATGTATGAATTATACTATCTTATTACGAGTCCTGTGGATGAGTCATAAGGCCAGTAGTGGATGGTTTCCTAGAGAATGCCCTAGTGATGACTCATGGTGATGAGTCATAAGAAGTGGCTATGATTTGTTTGTTGACTCGTAGTCAAAGATAATTCTTTTTCATCTTTTAAATTAAGGGCATTCTAGACATTTTTCCACTTACTCAACTTGAAACCCACATCTTATAACCTTACTAGGGTTTCATTAGCCCTAAAATATATATCAAAGTAACTTCTCAAATAGTCCCAAATCTACAAGGTCAAGAACACGTAGGGTTCTCAAGAGGTTGATCAATTAGGGCTTTTAAGGGTGATTTTTCTCCGCACATATTATTATTAAAGGCATGTGACTCTTCCCTCATTGTTAATTTTTTAAAATCATATGTATTAAAGTGTTATTCATATAGAACTATTTTGGTTTAGAAAATAATGGTTGTGGGTTTGAATGCTTACAACAATGTTTTCCCATGATTTAATTATGACTATTCATGCTTTAAATATGATTTTAAACTTGTGAGTTCATCAGTATGGTGAATGAACTGGGGAATTGTGATTTTCCCAAACTTGTGACTTTTGAAGTTGTGATGACCCCAACCTATAGTGTAAAATTAGTTTTGAGTTATGAGAAAGGTGGAAATTTATAAATTGAACTATTGCATAATATAAAGAGGTATTTGAAATAGAATGATACAATTTAATGAATAAAGAAAGTCGGTTTTCCCCCACCTTGTATTAATGAACAAAGGGAGTTATTCTCCTCAAGTTAATAAAAATTATTTTGGCATGATGTATTACCTTTCAAGTGTAGTTGGTATGATGATATCAACAATGTATGCCTTAATGAGGAATATGGTTCATGATTGGGATTGTTTGATAAATTCTTTAATTAGGCTCTAATTAGGGCTGTGTAAGTGAGTTATGAAAATGAAAGTCTAAGTGACCAACTCTGGAAATTGTGTTTGCCGATGTGGGGGTCAAGTTGACCCCAGAGGTTTAAGATCCCCTTATTATTATTTCAAGATTGGGGATGTTCGAGTCCCTTGTAAATCATTATATGATCAGGTTCTTATTTTACCTTGTTATATGTTGGGAGGTTTGAGTCCCCCATGTGTATATATTTGAGATTATTCTTCAATTCATGTGGCTACACATGCTAGGGCCCAACTAGGGGCTGAGAGTTGGGGCCCATATAGCCTGTGGGTACTATTATATAATGGTTGAGCTACACAATCTAGGCTAAATTTTGAAAATGCATATTAAGCCTTGTTCCCTATCCCAACATGTGATATATATATATATGTGTGTGTGTGTGTGTGTATATGCATCTAATTATGTTCAATGATTTTGGAATGATTTAGAATTGTTCATCATGTTATTATGTTATCCTTTCCCTCAAGTTATATGCTAGCTCTCCAGCTGCTACCCGTCTACGTACATTGTATCCCCATGTGATGTAGGATTTGGTCATATTTCTACTTCTCCTGCTTAGTGATTGTGGATTGATCGAGAGTCGACATAAAGTTGTGAGCTTTTATTCTTTGAAAGGCCCCATTTCATGATTATGTTTCTCTTTAGAGCTATAGGATATATTGATTATAATTTTTTGTTATAGTCGGGGTATTTCCTGATACTTTATTGATATTTAGTCTTGGATCATTGTTTAGAAGGCTTTGTTTATACTTTGTATTTATTGAGTGGTGCTGGTTGGCCATTGGGCTGGTCATCGGTGGTTAGTCATAGACATACATTGAAATTTTCTTACACCATTACACGCTATCTAGTTACATGTTCAGAATTTATCCAAATTTAAGGTGTTTTGTGTTTGGGTTTGTTAGGTACCAGTGTGATCTTTGGTCTACATGGGACTTGAGAGACTCGACACAGCCAGGCCCTGGTTTGGGGTATCAATAAGACCATGCCAAGTAGAGTCTCATTTATGGGTGTATAATGTGCCACGCTTATAAGGGAGAGGCTACGAGGTATTTAGGAATATTTTCCTTTATTGTTGTTTTTTTTTAGGTCGTAGAGTCTAAGGTATTGAAATCTCCTTTAATTCCAGTGTGTGCAGCTTTTAGATCATGCCTACCAGATGATCTGAAGCTCATGGAAACTCTTTTGTCCCACTTAAGGAAAATGCTAATGGTAAATGTCCTGTTTATGAGGTATAGACCTGGTCTAGGGGTCCAGTTCTTGATTTCCCTTCTGGTGTTTTATTGGTCCCCTCTAGTCCTTCTAGAGCTCCTCAGGTTGATGTGTCGAATGTAGAATATAGTTAGTCTTATCATATGTTGTCTTAGTTGGTATCTTATTAGTCGAGCATGTAGCTTTTGTTACTCCATCTTCTAAGGCCACAAAGGTTAGCCAGTATATGAGGTTGAGTCCTCCAACTTTTACTAGTATTAAGGTTGACGAAGTACCTCAAAACATTATTGATGAGAAGGAAAATATCTTTCGTGGGATGTATTCGACCAATGTGGAAGGTAAAGAATTTGCCTCCTATTAATTAAAGGATGTAACATACCAATGGTATAAGGAATGGAATAGTCCAGGAGAAACGATGTCATATCCACGGTGTGGGATGATTTCTCTTGTGCTTTTCTTGACTGCTTCTTTTCTCAAAAGTTTAGGGAAACAAAAAAGAAAGAGTTTGTTAATTTGAAGTAAGGTAGGATGAAGGTCAAAGAGTATGCCTTAAAATTCCCCCAGATATCCTCGTATGCTTCTGAGTTAGTATTTAACATGAGGGATAGAATGAGAAAATTTTCTTTTAGATTATCCTGTGAATTAATTTTAGAGAGTAAGGATGACTTGTTGAACAATGATCTGGAAATCTCCAGATTTTTTGTGTATATGTATCAGGTTTGGAAAGAGATGATAGAGGTAAAATAAGAGGTTTAGAATTTTTGAACAGGGTGGAGGTCAGAAGCAGAGTGGCAGATATGGTGGAAAGTGGTCTAAAATAAAGTAGGTGAGTTCTGGTTTCTACTCTAAGGCTAGTGCTCCCTATCCAAAGTTGTTAGGTGATCATCGTTCTCAGCATAATAGTGGGCTTAGGGTATAAGGTGCCCAATCTCAGGCTGGTGGGGCTTAGTCAATTCCATCATATCCTTCTTACAGATTCTGTAGGCATGCGCAGTTTTATGAAGAGGAAAGGAACCGGGATTTTAAATATGGTTATACAGGTCACTTGAAGAGGGATTGTCCTTCTAAGGCTTCATCAGGGGAAAATAAGATTCTTTTTGCCACTTTATCAACTCCTACACCAAAGGATAATACTTCTACTTCTGGTACTGAAGTTGGCAAGAATCACTTATATGCTCTTGCTACCGGACAGAAATCTGAGGTATTTCCCATTGTTGTCACTTGTATTTTACAACTCTTCTTTTGTGCTATGTATTGTTTGCTTGATCAGGGGTATACTCTTTCTTATGTGGGTCTATTTATAGTTGTATATTTTGGTTTCAATCCTGAGTGTATCCTTGATCCCTTTTATGTTTCTACCTTGATGGGTGACTCTATGGTTGCTATAAGAGTCTATAGGGGTTGTGTGGTATCTGTTGGTAGCAAAGAAACCCTGGTATATATGATAGATTTAGACATGGTTGATTTTGATGTCATATTAAAAATGGACTGGTTGCACTCATGCTATGCCTCCTTAGATTGACGGACCTGTAAGGTCATGTTTAAATTCCCTAATGAGTCGATCACTGAGTAGGAAAGGGGTTCTTTAGTGCCTAAGTGGAGATTCATATCATATCTTAGAACCCGAAAGTTGATTTCTAAGGGATGTCTTTATCATTTGGTTTGGGTTAAATATTCTATCTCGGAAGGTCCTTCCTTACAATCTGTTTTGGTGGTTAATGAATTTCTCAACGATTTTCCTAATGATTTTCTAGGTATCCTTCCTTTTAGGGAGATTGATTTTAGGATTGACTTTGTTCTGGATACTCATCCTATTTTAATCCTTTCTTATTGAATGGCTCTGGCTGATTTGAAGAAGTTTAAGGAATAGTTGAAAAACCTCTTTGACAAGGGTTTTATCTATCCTAGTGTGTCTCTGTGGGACGCTCTTATTTTTTTATGCATAAAAAGGATGGTTCCCTTTGGATATACATCGATTACCATCAATTGAATAAGGTTACGGTAAAGATAAAGTATACTCTTCTTCATACTGATGATTTGTTCAACCAGCTTCAAGGTGCTAGATATTTCTCTAAGATTGATCTTAGGTTTGATTATCATCCGTTAAAGATTAGGGAGGTGTATATCCCTAAGAATGCTTTTCGAACCCGATACGATCACTATGAGTCCTTAGTCATGTCTATTTGTTTGACTAATGCCCCAGCGGTATTCATGGACTTGATCAATAGGATTTTCCATTAGTTTTTGGATTTGTTCATCACCGTGTTCATTGATGATAATTTGGTGTACTCTAGGAGTGAGATGGATCACGACGACCATTTTCGTATTATGTTGCAAGCCTAGATCAACATTTTTATGCTAAGTTTTGAAAGTGCAAGTTATGGTTAGAATTTATGACTTATCTATGTCATGTCATTTCTAGTGAAGAGATCATGGTGGATCACAAAACGTTACAGTGGTTAAGAAATAACCTAGGCCCATAACTCCAATCGATATTTGGAGCTTCTTAGGTTTAGTCGGTTACTATAAGAGGTTTGTGGAAGTTTCTCGACTATAGCTGCCCCACTGACTAAGCTGACCTAAAAGAAGGTTAAGGTCTTATGGTCTGATACTTGTGAGGATATTTTTGAAAAGCTGAAAGATTATTTAACTTTAACTCAAGTTTTGACCCTACTTGAGGGTAATGATAGATTCGTGGCTTATTGCAATACGTCCCATATGAAGCTTGGTTGTTTGTTGATGCAGCATGGTAGGGTGGTGGCCTATGCTTCTAGGTAGCTAAAAGCTCATAAGAGAAATTATCTGACTCATGACTTGGAGTTGTGGCTGTGGTGTTCGCATTGAAGATTTTGCGGCACTATTTGTATGGAGTCCATATAGATATTTTTTCTAATCACGAGAGCCTACAATATGTGTTCACCCAGAAGGAGCTGAATCTCAAGCAAGGAGATGGTTTGAGTTGCTAAAAGACTATGACATGAATCTCCACTATCACCCAGTTAAAGCTAGAGTGGTTGTTGATGCTCTTAGTAGGTTATCCATGGGTATTTTAGCTCATGTAGACGAGGATAAGTGGATATTGGTGAAAGATATTAACCATTGGGATAATCTTTTAGTTCGTCTCTTAGACTCTAAGAATGGGGGTATGTGTGTGCAAAAGGTGGTCTAGCCCTCTCTTGGTATTGAAATAAAGGAGAAACAGGTATTGGATCCTTTCATAATAAAGATTAAGGGATATATGGGATAAAAAAGGCTGTCGCTTTTTAGATTGGTGGCGATGGTATCTTGAGGTACCAAGGTAGATTTTGTGATCCCTATGTAGATGGGTTGCAAAAGAGTATCTTAGCTGAGGCTCTTGAGTCGTGGTATACAATTCATCCTAGTTCGATGAAGATTTTTCATGATCTTAAGGAGATTTATTGGTGAAACAATATGAAGTGAGATAGGGCTAATTTTGTGGATAAATGCATAATGTGTCAACAAGTAAAAGTTGAGCACTTGCGGCTCAAAGTATTGTATCAAGAAATTGGGTTGTCTATGTGCAATAGGAAGTTATTAACATAGATTTTTTTTACCAGTCTTCCTTGATCTCAGAACCAGTTTGATTCGAGTTGGCTCATCGTGGATAGGATGACTAAGTCTGCTCACTTCTTACCGGTGAGGACTAGTTTTTTGGCTGAAAATTAAGCAAAGTTGTTCCTCCAAGAGATTGTGAAGTAGCATGCGGAGCCTGTTTCTATCACGTTAGATTGTGGTACTCAGTTCTTATCACTATTTTTGCATTCGTTTCATATAGGTTTAGGAACTAAGGTGAGCGTTAGTACTGCTTTCCAAAGGTTTTCTTCTTGATGAGATCGATATTGATGATAGTAACGATATTGATGATAGTGACAATCTTGATGCTAGTGACAATATCGATCGTGACCTTGATACGGAGCTAGAACTACTAACTAGGATGAATGGGCTAACTGTGGATATGATGTCGAAAATAGACCGATTTTATATCACCCTTCAATTTGAATTAGCAAAACCAATGTCTCCTTGCATAATATGGATTCCAAACATTCATGATCTGGATGTGAATGAGTCGAATGACTTATCCCTTGGTCTATTATTGAACCATCTCTCCAGGAATTGTGAAAGATGTTTTACTAGAAATATTTTTGTTATTGCTTCGACTCATATTCCCTAAATAGTGGATCTCGCTCTAATAGCTCCGAATAAATTAAATACATGCATTAAGCTACAAAGGCTTCTTATTCCACAACAACGAAAGCACTTTTTCACTCTTTCATATACTAGGGGATTTCACTTGGAAAAGAAAATGTTCCATACTAATGGATTCGGGTCCATAACCATGGGTTTCAGTGCACGAGATCTTGTAGAACTTACCAATGAGGTCCTATCTATTAGTATTACACAAAAGAAATCAATTATAGATACTAATGTTATTAGATCTTGTAGCACGAGAAAGGACTATTTAGACACTGGAAGTCATGCTTAGATCTTATGTGATTGACTATGGTGGTAGTTCGGTTGATAATTTTCCTCTTATAGAGTTTTTGTAAAATAATACCTACCACTCAAGTATTAGTATGGCTCCTTTCTAGGCCTTATATGGTAGGAAGTGTAGATCTCACATTGAGTGGTTTGATGTTGGCGAGGCTGAGATGTTTGCCCCAAATTTGGTTCACCAAGTGATGTAGAAGATGAAGGTGATTTGGGATAGGCTTAAAGTCTCCTAAAGTTGCCAAAAGTCCTACGTCGACGTGTGGCAAAGGGAATTGGAGTATAGTGTTTGTGATTGGGTGTTCTTAAAGGTATCCAAAGGGAGTGATGCAGTTTGGTAAGAAGGGAAAGATCAGTCCCCAATATGTTGGTCCATAATTAGTGTTGAAGAGGGTTGGTAATGTTATGTATAAATTAGAGTTGTCCTCTATTTTGAGCTCCATTCATTTGGTGTTACACGTTTTGATGTTGATAAAGTGCATGGGTGATACTTCGATAGTTATTCCTTTGGAGGAGGTGGGCATTTTGGATTCCTTATCTTATGAGGAAGTCCTGGTTGAAATTTTGGATCGGCAAGTTTCTCGGTTGCGGACGAAGGACGTAGCTTTGGTAAAGGTTCTATAGAGGAACCATAAGGTTTAAGAGGCTACTTGGAAAGCCAAAAAGGACATGAAGTCTAAGTACCAGTTCTTTTTTTCCGCTCCAGATAATCGTGTTTAAGGTATGCATATTCCTTGACATCTTTATTTTTCGACTTTGTTAAAGGAAAGAGTGATTTTTGTAGCCTTTGTTTTTCATATCTGTTAAAGGTAAGAGTAGAGGTATACAGACTAAATTCATGCTAATAAATGCCTTGTCCCATCATATCAGGACGAATGATCCAAGTGGGGGAGAATTGAAACACACCAGACTGTTGGCCCTTGAAAATTCCTTGAGCTTTGAGGTCACTGCCCTGGTTACAACTCGCCCTATGAATCATAGGGTGTCCTGACCAGTCGTTGGGATGAGTCATAACCAAATCATGTAAGATTATGGCATGATTCTTCCTTGAGTATGAATGCCTCGTGAGCCGTAGGGATTTCTTACAAGTCATTGGGTGTAAAGCGTAGGGTGTCTAGTGTATACCCCTAATGGGTTCTGTTTTGATTATGACTGGGACATACGAATCGTAAGGTCATATTATGAGTCCGGTGGCTGAGTTGTAAGGTAGATAGTGGATGGCCACAGAACCCACCTTTCGCACCCGGACCTCCACTTTCACGACTTAATTATACAACCCTTATTACATCCCAATTAAAGCAATTACCACACAATCCCAATCATGAACCACATTCCATATTAAGGCATACATTGTTGGTATCATCATACCAACTACACTTGCAAGGTAATACATCATACCTAAACAATTTTGATTAACTTAGGGAGAACAACTCCCTTTGCTCATTAATATAAGGTGGGGGGACCCCAACTTCCTTTTTTATTAAATCACATCATTCTATTTCAAATACCTCTTTATATATACAATAGTTCAAGACTAGTTCAATTTACAAATTCCCACCTTTCTCATAACTCAAAACCAATCATAGCGTCCCAACAAACCATCTACATACGTTGTATCCCCACGCAATGCAGGATTTGGCCCTACTTCCACTTCTACTGCTCAGTGATTGTGGATTGATCGAGAATTGACTTGAAGTGTTGAGATTCCATGCTTCAGAAGGCCCCATTTCTGGATTATGTTTTTTTTTTAGTTATAATCTATTGGTTTCTATTTTTAGCTATAGTCGAGGGCATGTACGACACTTTATTGATATTTAGTCATAGATCATTATTTAGAAGGATTTATTTGGACTACTATGGTTATTGGGTGGTGTCGGTCGGTCGTTTGGCCGGTCGTCGGTGGTTCGTCATAGACATGCATTGAAATTTTATTAAGCCATTGTATGCTATCTTGTTATATGTTCGGAATTCATCCGACTAAGGGGTGTTTGTGCTTGGGTTGGTTAAGTGGAGGGGGTGATCTCTGGTCTATGTGAGACTTGAGATAACCAACACGGCCAGGCCTTTTTTCGGGTTGTGTCACAACCACTATAATATTCTTACACGAATGGTAAAGCATGTTTATGTCATAGTCCATAAGAAGCTCAAGTCATCTCCTTTATCGAAGAATCATTTGCTTTTGGGTGAACACGTACTGAAGTTTCTTATGGTCTGTGAACACATCAAATGAACATCATACAAATAGTGTCCCAAAATCAACAACAACAACAACAACAACAAACCCAGTGTATTCCTACAAAATGGGTCTGGGAAGGGTAAAACGTACGCAGTCCATACCGCTACCTATGAAGAAGTACAGAGGTTGTTTTCGATAGACCCTCATCTCAAGATAAAGAATAGTAAACAAAGGTCGTAGTGGAACAATGAAACAGGATGGAGGCATAACAGAGATAAGAAATAAGAAATAACAAAATAGAAATATAAGAAATAAGAAATAAAATAAATAAGAGTAACAAGAAATAAGAGGAATCAAGAAATAACAAATAAGACACCCACATAGTAGTAAACATACACTCACAAACTAAAGACAACCACCACACCCAAACTCCCTGACTATCTGCTCCTACCTATGGACACAGTCCTAGGATTACTAACACGACCACACAAGAGCTCTCTTAACTACTTGCTACGACTCACCCATATAACCTAGCCTTCTACCCTTATCCGCGACCTCCATATCTTCCAATCTAGGGTCATGTCCTCAGTAAGTTGTAACTGCTCTATGTCATACTTAATTACCTCTAATTAGTATTTCTTTGGCCTACCTCTACCCCTCCTGAAACCATCCAAAGCTATCCTCTCACACCTATGAACTGGGGAATACGTTCCCCTCCTCATAATATGCCCAAACTATCTCAGCCTCCCTTCCCGCACCATGTCCTCCACCAAAGCCACTCTCATCTTCTCCTGGACAATCTCATTCCTAACTCTTTCCCCTCTACTGATTCTACATATTCGATGCAACTTTATTATCTGCAAATAACATATACCAAGTCACCTCACCTTAAAAGCTCCATGTCAACCATCCATCACTAACGTAATTAGGAACGGACTAAGATTCTATCCCTGATGCAACCCTGTCTCAATCGGAAAATGCTCTAAGTCTCCTCCCACCGTCCTCACCCAAGTCTTCCCTCCATCATATATATCCTTAATATATCTAATGTACGCCACCAGGAGCCCTCTCACCTCCGAGCATCTCTAAAGAATCTCTAGAGGGACTTTGACATACACCATCTCCAGGTTGATGAACACTATGCATAAGTCCCTCTTTCTTTTCCTATATTACTCCACGAATCTCCTTACCAGTATATTGCCTCTGTCGTCGAGCGATCGGGCATAAATCCAAACTGATTCTCTAAAATAGACACGATCTTCCTCAATCTCTGCTCAACCACCCTCTCCCAAATCTTCATAGTGTGACTCAACAACTTAATACCCCTGTAGTTTTTGCAACTCTGAATATCACTTCAGGCCACTATCTATTTTTATAAAAAGAACTGTTGAAAGATCTCTTGATTTTTTCTCTCTCTAAGGCAGTTACATTTTAGTTACTTCCCACAAAATACAGTCGGTGGCTATGGCTTCGCTTCCACCGATAGAATTTCTCCAACCGTTGGACACTTCTTCTCTAGGGTGGCATGCATGCATCTGATCCCTACAAAAAATTTCACCCACATACATCTCCAAGCAAGTACCCCAATCTGGTGAAGGTACAACTCAAATTTCTGAAGAGTAAGTACACTGGGCTCAGACAATTATTACTCAATCTAAATTAGAATTGTAATGTAAACTAGGAGAGGTGAATCAAAATTCATCAGCACCAGATTCTAAACAAGATAAGACGAGCTTACTAACTTAGAGGAATATAAAATGGTTGCAATCTAATAACATCCCAATTCGAGTAATCTAATGATGGTTACAAAGGATACAACTTCTAACAGTGGTAAGTCCTCTATCCCATCCTCTAACCTATATAGTCCAAACCTGACCTGTTGAATTTGTGCCCAATGATGGCCCTAATGTTGTAGTTATGATGTCCATGTCGGGGTTACTTCCTAGTGTTCCAATGAATTTTAGGAATATAGGTTCTAATGTTGTATGGCCTAAACCAGGTCATAGGATCGAACCCCCTATCCCTAGTGTTACTGTCTTATTGGCTACTAAATTAAGAGCCTAAGAGGCTATGAAGGCTAAAATCATTCAAATAGCCCCCCACCAAAATAACAACCAAACAAGGCCACCCTGCGGTTATATTTAAGTGTAAAGACTACAAAGTGAAGTTTGTGCAGAGGTGTAAGTTCACCCTAATTAGAAAGTTTGAAAATAGTATGCCTAAGATGGAGGTGATCAGGCGATAATTCATTCTTCAAACTAAACTAAAGGGGTAGATCAAACTTACACACTTTAATTATAGAAACTTATACATTAATCTTGATAATGAATATGATCATTCCACTGTTTGGTTCAAAAGGAAAAATGTAAATTCAAGGATAGATGGTGTGTTTTTAGTTATGGACCCCCACTTTTAATCTAGAAGAGGAGACTCTTTTGGTTCCTATATGGGTTAGATTGTTAGAATTCCCCTGGCACTGTTATTGTCTGGAAGTGGTGACTCATTTATTATCTCCTATAGGGAAGGTAATATTTCTAGACTAGGCAACTTATTAAAAGCCTAGGGGAATTGTGGCTAAGGTCAAATTACAAATTGACCTAACCAAGACAAGACCCCAGCATATTTGGATGGGATATGATGTTCTAAATTATTGTTATTATTGCAAACACCAAGGATATTCTGCAGAATCTTGTGTTGTTAAAGCAAGATATAAGGCTGCTAAGACAAAGATGGATTTAATTAAAAATTCTTAGGAGGAAATTCACCCTCAGATGAATCAAGTAAAGCTGATCTCACCTGATATACTGCAGCAGCAAAATGCAGATAGAGGCAAAGACCCTACCAATGAGTGGTAGAATCAAAACAGAAGAGGTAGAAAGGATAATCAAAAGTTTATATTCTAGACAATGTCTCCAAACAATCATACATGGGGTTAACATGATAATGCAATTCCATCTATATCTAATACATTTACATCTCTCTAATATGACCAAGCAGGACTTGAACATAATTGTCCAGTCAGTAATGTTGAGGATATCAAGAACATGCCACAACAAGCAAATGAGTCTGACAATACCAAGCTTAATAGTCAACAGGTAACTGAGGGGAACAATAAGAATTTTCTAATTAATTCTGCCAAGGAGAACCAGTTGAGCAGATTAGAAGATGCACAAAAACCTAATGGAAATGTGCAGCATGTGGCTCTTAAATTGGTACAAGGTATTTTATCACCCACTAAGTCTTGTTCTCAAGAGGAAGTGGTTATTGAACAGGTACAAACAACTAAAATTAGAGACCAACCTATTGTAACCTTAGACATGGGGGATACTTATGACCCTTCTCAAGAGATAGAAGATGAATATAGAGTGATACACTCTAAAGATGAACTGGATGACAGTAAACTGGAACACATAAGGAATATTGATGAAAATGCGACTGAGGTATTTGATCCAGGAGACCAAGAAGACTATGAAATGGAAGTGAATTAAATTGCTATCTAGCAAAGGCTATCTCACAGGGGTTCCTTACTATAATCTAAGAAGGGGATCAAAAAAACTTTTCCTACCATGACTGCAAATACAGCCAGACCTTTTACCACGTCTCATTCTCACAAAATAGCCAAATGATTAGACAAATTACTTGGAATGCAAGGGGTATCTTTACCCAAGGTGTTCTGGAGAGAATTCAACAGCTTATCAATATCCGTCAAATTTCTTTGATTACAATCCTGGAACGTTTCTCCAACAATACCCATCTTGAAGAAGCTATAAGGAAACTCAAGATAGATCATGCTATCTATAATCCTAATGGCAAAATTTGGATCTTTTGGTCTCTGGATATCTTATGTGAAATCATTGCTAATGATGATCAATAGATTACCTGTTCAATTACTCATAGTGCTCTTGCCCAAGCCTATCAAATGACCTTTGTTTATGCCAAGTGCAGAGAGACTCTAAGAAGACCTCTATGGGAAAAACAATTGCAACTATCTACAACTACTCTACCTTAGTGCATAATTGGTAACTTCAATATAATTATTGAAGTTGATGAAAAGGGGGGAGGCATTCCATATGATTTGAGAAAGAGTTTTGAATTTCTAGGAGTGATTGAAGCTTGTGTCTTAACTGACTTGGACTTCCATGGTCTCAAATTCACCTGGTCTAATCTTAGAGGCATCCACTTTAGAATATGGAAAAGACTGGATAGAGCAATGGTATTGGATACATGGTTTGAGAAAATGTCAATGTCCAATATTACTCATTGGTCTTCTGTAGGCTCTGATCAGTGTCCATTACAAATAATGATGCAGGAAAGGGTGGATTTACACATGAAGTATTTCAAATTTATGGATTATTGGGTGGATATTCCTAATTTTCTTAACATAGGAGAGACATGCTGGTAGAAGCCTTGTGTAGGTGCACTTATGTGGAGATTTCAACAAAAACTGAAAAGATTAAGTTCTACTATTAGACACTGGTCTAAAGAGGAATATGGTAACATGTAGGCTAATATGAAGAATTATGAAGAGAAGGACAAGGATGATGAGGAAAATTTAATCTTAAACAACACATATGTGAATAGACAGGAATTCCACAAAATACAAGCTGAATATATTAGACATCTTAAGGTAGAAGATGTTATCTTAAGACAAAAGTCTCAACTGCACTAGTTCAAATATTGAGATGTAAATTCTATTTATTTTCATGCACTTATTAGAGGAATAAGAAGAAGGATGTTCATACTCAAAATTAAAAATGAGGAAGGGGAGTGGATTCAAGGGGATGCTGACATTATTGCAGTTGCATATATATATTTCCATGACATATTTACTAGGAAGACTAAACATGTATAGGAAGAGATGTAAGCTAATATTCCTAAAGTTCTCTTACATGTTCAAAATGATACCCTCCAGTCAATTCCTACTCTAGACAATTGAAGAATGAAGTCTTTTCAATGAGTACTCACTCAGCAGCTGGCCCTAACAGCATGAATGGGAATTTTTTTCAGTCATGCTGGCATATCATAGATGAGGACCTCCTTCAAGTGGTGATTTATTTCTTTTGAAAACATGTTAAGCCTAAATATTCCTCTTACACCTGTTTAGTTATCCTCCCTAAAGTAACTCACCCTAACAAACTCTCTGAATATAGACCTATCAGCCTGAGTAACTTCACCAACAAAGTCATTTCTAAACTTTTTTACCTTAAAATTGACCTCATCCTTCCCTCTCTTATTTCTAGCAACTAGTCAGGAGTTGTGAGAGGTAGGAATATTATAGAAAACATCATGCTTGCCTAGAAAATCATCAGTGGTATTACAAAAACCAGTTGTGGGTGGAAATATAGTTATAAAACTTGACATAGATAAGGCCTGTGATAGGGTGTCTTGGTCTTATACTTTCCTTGTTTTGAGGAGATTTCTATTTGGTAAGGTTATTATTGACATGATCTGTAGGACTCTGTCAAACAATTGGTACTCGGTGCTTTGAATAGTACCAGGCATGTCTTCTTTTACCTCTACAATGGGATTGAAACAAGGTGACCCTCTCTCCCATACTTTATTCATACTTGGGGATGAAGTCTTGTCCAGAGCCTTAGACAATCTACACCACCACCCATAATACTATGGTTTTCACATGGAATGGAAAGGGCCTCAAATAAATCATCATAATTTTGCTGATGTTATTATCATATTTGCTACTGGAAGGAGACAAACTTTGAGACTAATTATGCAGACATTGGCATCTTATGAGGGAGTATCTGGTCAATTGATCAACAAGGTCAAGAGTCACTTCTTACTACCAAATCTAGTTTTTCCCTCCACAGTTTTAAGAGTTAAAGATGCAAATGGCTTTCAACATACACAAACCCCCTTTACATACCTTGGATTTCCTATCTACATTGGTAGGCAAAGAATCAGTCACTATACTGGATTGGTTAGCAAGGTTGCTTCTAGAATAGCAGGTTGGTATTCTAGATTGCTTATTTATGGTGGCAGAGCTGTTTTGGTGAAACATGTTCTGAAATCAATCCCCATCCATATCCTCTCAGCATGTATTACTCCCAAGACTATTGTAAAACAAGTCTTGTGTTTGTTTGCTAATTTCTTTTGGGGATAGAAAGACAACAAAAAGAAATATCACTGGGCATCCTAGAGAAACCTTTGATTCCCAACTACTGGAGGAGGAATTTGTATCAGGCACATTACTGATACATGTAAAGCTTTGCAGTTGAAATAATGGTGGATATTTAGGACCAGAAACACTCTTTGGGGGTAATTTCTTGTTAGCCAAATACTGTCAGAGGGTAAATGTTGTGGCCAAGAAAGGGTTTAATGGTTAGTCTCTGCTATGGAAAACTATGATGAAGAACAAAAAAGAAGCTAAAAAACATATGCTATAGAGAATTAAATCGGGTACATGCTACTTTTGGTGGGACAACTGGTCTGGTTCGATACCCCTACACAACAAAAATCTGATGGAGTAAGGTCAAACAATGCTAAGGTTGTAGCCTTTCTAAATGATGGTGTATGGAATATGCATAAACTAACTACAACTTTTCCCCCTCAACTATTACTTATTATCCTCAAAGTTTCATTTCACTTCTAAGAGGGGGTTCCTAATCCCTCAATTTAGACACTGAATACAAGTGGAGATTTCAGTTGTTCCTCTGCCTGGGGATTGATAAGAGAACACAGAGAAACTATAATGATTAAGACTTACACCTGGCATAGGCTAATTCCTTTCAAATTCTCTTTTCTTCTTTGGTGATTTCTAAGAAAGAAATTACCTACAAATGAGAGACTCAGCAATTTGGTATAGCCCCTGCTAACTGTGGATGTTGTTCTAATCCTGTCAAGTACAACATCCCTCATATCTTTGTTAATTGACCATTTTCGATTCACATCTGGAAATATTTCTCATCATCTATGGGGGTTTTTATGACATGGTTACAATCAGAACTTTGATGTTGAAGTTGTGGAAATCTAAGTTCACCAATAATGCTCATAAAATAGTGAATCAGGCTCTTCCAATCATTATTTGTTGGAACCTATGGAAGAATAGATGTACTGTCAACTATGGTGGAAAACACTCTCAACTTGCCAGAGTTAAATTCCTTATCTACAAAGACATTTATCACTTATTATGCACTTCCTTTCAATATATCACTTGGCCTACTAGATGCTCCAATTTTATAACATCTGTTGAAAAATGCAGACAGGAGACAAAAGTTTCCACTGTGTATTAGTCTAAACTCCAGTCAATATGGTTAAGTTGAACTATTATAGTAGTAGCCTTACTAACCCTGGAAAGATTGGAGAAGGGTTATTAGAGATCACAATGGTGATCTCATTTATGCTTATGCTACACCCTTGGGGCAAGGGACCAATAACCAAGCAGAAATAGAGGTTTCTATAAGGGGGTTTTCTTGGTGCCTGAGGAATGATATACAGCAGGATATACTGGAAGTGGACTCTAAGTTCTTGGTCGGATGGATAAGGGAGTAAATACCAACCCCATGGCATCTAAAATCTCTAATTGAGTCTTTACTTGAGCCCATACAACAACTCCAGTTGTGCATTTGCAGACATGTTTACAGGGAAGCCAACTTTGTAGCAGATGCATTATCCAAAGTTAGTCACCAATCAGAACATCCTCGACACTAATTCTATTATTTTCAACTTCCCTAAGAAGCAGTAGGTTATTTTTAGCTATATAAGATAGACGAGCCAAGTTTTAGGAAGAGAAAATTGAGAAAGCTTTTTGAACCACCTTAGAGAATGGAAGGACTGGAGATAAAGCTATCATGTCATAGTAAAAATAGACAAAATTCTTTGTATAATTTTATTTATTTTTCTTGTTTTACAATTTCACCTGTTGTCATAGAAGTTGAGGTTAGTTTTATGTCCCTTTCTATGTATAGTTTCACTTGATATTAATGATAAAGCCTAGGGGTGATGCTAAACCCCTAAAATTTTAAATTAAAAAAAGAATATCACCCATGTTTTTACATAACGAAATCATTGTACTTCATCTCTAAGCCTCAGGCATTTTTGCTGTCTTGAAAATGTCATTGAACAAATCAGTCAACCATTTTAAACCTACCCCGCTAATATACTTCCAAAAATCCATCGGAATCTCATCAGGGCCCATCACCTTACCCTTCCGCATCCTACAAATAGCCTATCTTACCTCCTCAACTTAAAACATCTATAGTAACTGAAATTATAGCTCTTCTCCGAGTGCTCAGCTCCCCCAACTCAATGCCTCTATCCCCTTCCTCATTCAAGAGTCTATAAAAGTACTCCTGCCATCTTTTCTTTATGTGAACATCCTCTACCTGAACTCTACCATCCTTCCCCTTAATGTACTTAACTTGATCGAGGTCATGACCCTTCTGATCCCTAACCTTAGCAAGCCTACACAACCTCTTTTCCCTGTCTTTCATCTCTAACCCCGCATACAAGCTCTTAAACGTTGTTATCTTAGTAGTCGTAACTACTAACTTAACCTTCTTCCTTGCTAATTTGTAAACATCCCTATTCACCCTCTTCTATTCTTCATCATTACTCTCAATCAACTAAACACACGCCCCCTTCTTAATATCTACTTTTGTTTGAACTTCTTCATTCCACCACCAGTCCCCCTTATGCCATCCTGCCCGACCCTTCAAAACACCCAACACTTCCCTAGTATTCTCCTTGATGTAGTTGGCAGCCCTATCCTATATATCATCCATGTCCCCCTACACCCCCTAATGTCGTCCTACCTGATCCCTCAAAATACCCAACACTTCCCTAGCAGTCTCCTTGATGCAGTTGGCAGCCTTATCCCACATATCATCCATGCCCCCTTACACTCTCATACTCCCACACCCCCATTCTTTCCACCTTTTCCCCTATCTCTAGTGCACTAACTGGCGTCAAGCCGCCCCACTTAATTCTAGGTTGACTCTCCCCAACCCTTCTCTTCTTGCTCTTCTTAATAACCAAGTCATTTACCAGAAGCCTATGTTGGGTCAAAATATGCTCACTAGAAATGACTTTACAATCCTTACATAAAGCCCTATCCCCCTTCCTAAGCAGTAAAAAGTCAATTTGAGTCTTGGTTATCGTACTTTGGAAGGTAATCAGGTGATACTCCTTCAAAAAGCTCGAATTCACTATCACCAGTCCTAAGGCCTTTGCAAAATCTAACAGAGCAGTGTCTCCAAATCATCAAGGAAAATACTATAGATGCTTACTCAAGATCATGAGTGAGATAATTATTTTCATAAACATTAAGTTGTCTAGAAGCATAATCAATGACATTGCCATGCTATATTAAATCATTCCCAATGCTTACTTGGAAGCATCAAAACATACTATGAAACCATCTAAATGTTCTAGAAAATTTAGGACTGGAGGTATAGTCAATTGATTTTTCTTCTCCTGAAAACTCTTCTCACAATATTTAGACCACTGAAACTTAATCTTTTTTCTTGTATTAGCCTAGTAAGTAGGGAAGAAATAGATGAGAACCCCTTAAAAAACCATTTGTATTAACTAGACAAGCCTTAAAATCTCTTATTGTTTGAGGAAGAATTAGGCGTGGGCCAATTCTTCACTGTCTATACCTTTTGTAAATCCACCAGAATGCCTCACTAGATACAACATGACCAAGGAATGCAACTGGTTGAAATGAAAATTAACAATTGCTAAATTCTTCCGAACCTTCCCGCAACCAAAGGAGTAACATATGATAATGTAGAACCAGGATCAATTAAGGCATACACATCAAATGCAAAGATGGACAACGTACCTGTAACCACGTCTGGAGAAGCATCTAAATTCTGCCGATCTGCTAGGTCATACATACGGTTCTGAGCTCCGATAGCACTAGCTGCTCCTCTATCACCTCTACCGTGACCCAAAGGTTGTGCACCCCTACTCAAAGGAGGCACCGAAGATGACGCAATAGCTGATCCGGTAGGTCGTGTTATACCACCTGTGGTCCTGCGTGGGCAATCTCTAGCCATATGCCCCAGCTTACCGCACCAAAAGCAATTGTTCGTCCCAAGCCGACATTCGCCAAAGTGAAATTTTCTACATATGGGGCACGGGTGTTGTGGAGGTCTCAATTGACTCATACTCCCTTGCCCTTGATACCCCACTGTTCGCAAACTCTGATTTTCACTGCTTTGCCCAAACTGATTACCTCTGAACCTTTGAAATTGCGGTGGGGCACTAATTACAGGATAAGAAGATAACGGGCTAGGCAATCTATGAGAGAACGAAAGCCTAAAACCTCCCTGAGATGCCATAAACTGCCCTATAGCTCTGGCCCGCTTAGAATATCCTTTTTCTGATTCCTGGGTTCTTCTTCTTTGCCTCTGATCTTCCATCTTCTGAGCGAAATCTTGTATCCTCGCTATATCCATGTCCTTGTTCAAAGCAGCAATGGTACAATCTCTAACCAAGTATGGTTCCAATCTATCCACATAGTGATGAACTCTGTCATCCATAGTAGCTACCACATTAGAAGCATATCGAGACAAGGAGTTAAATCAAAGACTATACTCCCTTACACTCATATTACCCTGACGAATATTTAAGAATTGATCTGCATGGGCCTGACGAGTCTCAAATGGAAGATAATGATCAATAAATGCATCTTTGAACTCTTCCCACATAGTTGGAGGTGAATCAATACCCCTAGATCATTTCCAATCCTCGTACCACAATATAGCCTCTCCTTTCAGTCTATATGCTGCTAGTTCAACCATCTCTTTACCGGATATGTGCATAACATCTAGAGCCCTTTGGGTTTGATCGACAAAGTCCTGCGGGTCTTCGTTAATATCTGATCCGGTAAAATTAAGAGGATCCAGTTTCAGAAAATCCTGTGTCCGAAGGCTAGCTGCTCTATCCGTACCACTAGAACCCGTGGTAGGAATAGCTTGCCCTTGAACTTTCCCGGCAACTATACGCGTCAGAAATTGTACTGCATCCCTCAGATCTCGATCAACAGCATTAATAGACGACCCTTCCAGAGGAGAAGAAGCGCCTGATATATGCTCAGCTTGAGACTCACTTTGTTCAACTTGTGCCGTTGGTGACTTACTAGTACCTTCTCCGGCCACTACATCTACTCGCTTCCACTTATTCTTTCTCCTTGTAACCGGAATCGTCACTATAATAAATAAAAAAGAAACAATTGGATTAAGTGATTGATTATGACTTTATCTCTAATATGGGATCTATTGCACGATCTAAGAAATGGAGAGTGGAAACAATCCCTAAATGTCCAATAGCCTCCTGTTTATAGATATGGTGCACAACACACCGATAAACGAGATTCTACGTAGACACGGCTTTGTAGACTCACTAGGACGAACTTCTCAGATACCACTTCTGTCATACCCCAAATCCCATTGGAGCGGACTGGCACCCGTAGCCGAGGAGGCCTGGGAGAACCCGTTCATAACCTATACTTTCACATTTACATTACTTATGAAAATTAGAAATTTGGGCAGCACTTCGTTGTAAATAGAAGAAAATAGTACCTGTATCAGCCCAGCAGACACGCATAAATATATATATGAATAGTAATTGGCCGTCAGAGCCATCACGTCTATCAACCAAACACTCCTATGGCTGTACAATATGTCTACAAAAGCCTCTACATAGATACACAACTGAGTTGGGGTTGGGACAAACTCCCGCCCACAAAAGACTTTTATACAAATACCAAAAGTACATATAGAGACGACTTGGGATGCCCCTAAACAACTGGAGCTCACCACTAACAACAGAATGTCCTGGCTCTTACTGCGGAGGTGTACGACCTGAAGTACCTATTCCTGCAGGCATGAATACAGGTCCCCCGTGAGGGACGTCAGTACGGAAATATGTACTGAGTATGTAAGGCAGTGAGTATCAAGATGAGATACAAAAGGTCAATAGAACCCAGATACCAGTGAATAAACAGTCTGAGTAGACCACACTTAAAAGAACTGATGGGATACCTGCACATTACTTTCATATCATTACTTCCCGTAATCCTTATCAATACATAACATATGTCATACAATGGCCAACTGATCAGTGGTACTAATACAATACATCAGGGACCACCCCTGGAATAGCATATATACATAATCTTTATAATACAATGGCCAACTGATCAGTGGTACTAATACAATACATCATATCATCAATTTAAAATACAGACATTCCATTTCTTAATTCAATTAATCTTTAAGATTGGTTACTTTGTGGTCACACTTTATGGAACTTGAAACCATGATACCTCAATAGGAAAAACATGTAAATAGGTAATCAATATCATGAAAATGAAGTAGAGAATCATGGATACCTCATTAAACCATTCCGGAGTCAACAATAGTATATGGACATTTTTTTTGACTAGCCGGACATCTTAAAAGTGAAAACAAGTTCAATTGGTAGTGTCGAAGATCATATGATGTTATTATGTGTCATGTGTCGTAGGACAATATTGGAAGCTTACTTGAGAGTGTCATGGGTCATTATTCATGCCAAAGATTAGATAGAGTATGTCTTACATACCTTGATATAACCACTTCAATACAAGTGACTTCCCGTACTCTTCGAACACTTATCTACAATAAGTCATTTGTGGCAAACTAGTATTAGCAACCAAACCTTACCATTTAGGTATTAACTTCACCAAATAATGTCTAGGAAGTAATCCTTTAGCTCATCAATAAGAGTACTACATACATCCTCTTATACTCTTATTACATTCACATATCATGCATTTTCATGAAATATCCCTCAACATCACTCTTAGCCTTTATTTCCCTTCTTAATCACCATCCAATACCAACATGATCACTAGGCATACATAACCACTAATATAATGATATATCACCACAATTAATCCTCCATAATCCAATAAAACAACTTCCATAATTTACTACTAACAATTTATACACAACAATTCATAACTATGTTTCTAGTTATCACCCAACATCAAGACAATACTCATAATCCTTTATCAATACTTATTCATGGATAAGAATCAAGAATAAACAATATTCATACCTTAACAATGAACTCTTGTATTTAGAATCCTCCTTACATAATCAAGGGGTGCTTCTCGAAGCTTTCGAGATGGTGAACACGACTACGGAACCAATTCGAATTTTCTACGGTTGAATCACAAAATATTTGAAGTTGAAATTAGGCTAGGGTTTCACCTTCTCTTAATAATTGGATGATATCTGATATATGAGGCTAAGTGTAGGTTTATAAATACCAATTTTCGTCCAAGAGGTAATAGAAAATGACCATTTTGCCCTAAAGATTTAAATAAATCCCGAATCTGTCCCCAGTGGACAGTTTTGACAGGTTGAAGTAAATCGATCATAACTCTTTGCTCCGGTATCGTATTTGGGTGAAACTAATTGAATTGGAAAGATAATTCAAAGGGATTTCATTTTCATATAAAGTATACCACCCAGTTCTTCCTTTACAAGGAGTTATGGTCGTTTAAAGTTGACCCAAAAATCTGTCCCACAATTCTATTTTTTTTTTGATTGGCTGTAGTAAAACGGGTATAGCTCCTTACTTAGACATTGTATTTGGATGAAACTAATTTCATCGGAAAGAAGACTCTTGGAGCTTTTCGTCGATATATAGCAGTGCACACAGTTCTTTTTGTACAGGGAGTTATGATCGTCTAAAGTTGGATTGCCTAGCTGCAGTAATTTTCCTGCAGAATTACTGTTCACAGGCTTCCCGGCCACCGATTTGAAATTTCGAATGTGCTCGCTTATATGAAATACTCCTCTGTTTTGGGAAAACTTTATATCGTTGGAAAGCTTATTCCAATACCTACACATACAACTATTGACGGGATCTTCCGAACACCATACACTTAATTTAACCCATACGCAAGCCTTTAGGACTCCATATAATCGCGATAAGTGTACGAAAAAATTTACGGGGTGTTACAGTATCACTCGATTCAACAATGAAATAGCAGAAAAGAAAAGAATTAAAAGAAACAAAATTTTCTCCTTGGAAAGAACCAAGTTTTGACTAAAATCCTCGGAGTTTATTTGACAAGAATTTAAGCAAGGCAAAAAGTATCAATTTTCAAAATCTTAAAAGATATCACCTGAATAAAAATCAATATAAGGAAAATGCAATCAGGTTTTGAATAATAGCAAGCATATACACAATATCGGTGAGAGAATATCCAAGAATATAATAGCAAATATACCCACCAAGGGCCATCTTTAAATCATCATCATTATAAGTAAATAAGCCCGGTAAGGGCAATATCTGAACCAATATCAAATATGAAATGAAATGTATCAATATAGCCCATTGAATAAAATCAATATAGACCATCAATTATGATATAGAATGTCCTAAACCCCAATAAATATCATTATACTATCCCCAATGCAAAAGTAAGAAGAGAGAAATAATAAGGGTAAAGACTCTTTGCGGCATATTCGGCATGTGGGTCTATATCTGGTAAAGGTTATAAAGGATCAATAGCTAGAATACTAAAAGCCTCATCAAACTGGGCTCCTATCACTATATTAGAAGAAATGGGAACCTCGTTAGTAGGGGAGTAAGAGCTAGCCCCAACTATCCTAGCATGCTCATTATCCTAGGATAACTGGTTTTCTAGCTAGACCTATTGATCTTTAGTAAGTCCCTCACTAAATTCAATACCAACCTCATACCCACATGAGAGTTCCCAAACAAATATACAACAAAAATACATCGGGCTTATATCATATTGATAATTGGTAATATCCACCTTAACAAGAGCAAAGGAAGGCTGCATGGAACAAAACTCTCCAGGTAAACCATCAAGATTGAAATTCAAAGAAGAAACCCCCACTATATTTTCTAGACTTTACTAAGTCTAATCTTCACTCATAATTCACCATCTAGGCATGTAGAGGTGCAAGACTCCCCCTAAAGGCAATTTTAAGAAACTGAGAAATATGAGCAACTAAGATTGTAATGGTACAATTATTTGCCAAAGTCATAAAATCAACCTTGGAAAATATTATAATCTATCACTGAGGTGGCTGGGTAGACTGAAAAGGTGGTACAGTGATCGAAGGAGGTGGCGCATAAAAAGGATCAACCACTAGAGGAGTGTCACTAGATATATAGGAGAATCCAATAGAAGCAAATGAATCGATAGGACTCAATGTCTTTCCTATTAATCCCCATAGGATTATCATCATCTTGGATATGGGTGATGTAAATCAACTAAGTGCATTTATTTTTCTTATCAATTTTTGAGAAAATTGATACATTATGTACAAAGCAAAGCAACGTCTATAAGAAAGGATAATACCAATAAAGTACCCAATTGCTTTGACCTCAACTTCATCATCTATGCAATTAATTTACTTTTATTAACCATAATGTTCACCATGATGCAACCAATAATTATCGCTTGCTCAATATTACCAGGTTGATCACTTCTTGAAGGAAGTAGCAGGTTACTTACGAATCCTAGCCAATGTTAAGCTTGGAAGGAAAGGTCCCAACTCTAAATTTTCCTAATGCCATTGGCCCATGGGGGCGGACCGTTTTTAATAACCCAATAAATCCAAGGAAAGTAATCATGAACACCTAGCACCCTCTTCATTCTCTCAACCCAGATATTTGGTTATAAGCAAAGTAAAGTTTACTTAATTTTAATATGAAGCGTGGTACCTCAACTCCTCAAACACGCACACATGGAAGGAAAGGTTTATCCTCTACTAGTGTCTTATATATATGTTTGTTGTGGTGAATATCATATGAAGCATAAAATTCTTACATGTTTCAAATAATAGTAAGGTGGATGAGAGGTGGGATCAATATCAGTGAAGACATCTCATTCTCTCTCTTTTAATTTTCTCTATAATATTACAGAAGTGCTATTAAAAACCTTCATGCTAAAGACTTCTCGGTATTGAATCCCCGAGTATTCACCAATTCATCATATAATTCCCATACTTCTTCAACTCTAAACCAGATCTTATCTACTTTCATAGGCAACCCTTTCCTGAGCTCAATAGTTTTTTGGACCTCGTTACCCCTTGTGACTTCTTTAATAGTTGGTTCCTTACCTTTTGAGGAAGTAGCTATTGCTTTTCCCTTATTCTTTGGGGTACCTTTCCCTGTGATCCTTGGAAAGTTCTTCAATGAAGTCATACCTATAAAATAAGAAAAAGAACCAAATAAAAACAAAAAAAAAGGTAAAACATGTTTTTGGATTTTTTATATATTATAAAAGAAAATTAAAAAAATAAACTAGGGTGAGTTCAAGGGGAAATAATAAATGAGCACATGGGAACATTATTTATAAAAACTGAACCATTTTAGGCACCACATTTATACTAATTCTTCACACTTTCCCGTTGAGTACATATAATACTCATGTCTTTTATTTGAGTAAAAAACATTTACCATTAAGAATGATGTCACCTAATCTATCATAGGTAAAGGCATGCATTTTTGTTAATTGGGTTACTTGGACTTCACTCATGGATTCTATGCCAAGCAATTCAATCAACCAATGTCATGGTGCACTACTTTAAGCAACAAAATTTACTAATTTTAACTATTGGGTTGTAATGATTAAACAATTAGTGACTCATATTACGGCTCAAGAAATGGGAAAATGATGCCCTAAGATTTAATATGTAATGACTTGAATTTGGAAGATTTTCCCTTTTATATGTTGTGACCATTTTATCATTCCCCGTGGTTGTGCTATCTAGTTTATAAGTTACAAAAACAATTGGGGTGATTCCCAAGTCCATTGCAAAGGTTTTGGTATATTTGAAGTCATGTTGAGGACTTAAGAGCTAATAGTTCACTTTGGCCAGCATATCGAGATCTAAGTGTTGGATGGCAAAATAGACTGCGCTAGTAGATCTAAAATATCAAATTTAGGTTAGTAGTGGGCTTGGTTTAGTTTTGTAGTTTTTAGATCCCATTTTGACCCTTGGTTTGAAAATAGTATAAATAGTGTTTCAGGGGTAAATTTATGATAATGACCTTTTTTAGTAAATCAAATAATTCCATTGGATTCAAAATATGTTTTACAATCAACTTGAACTATTAGATCATGTTTGTAGGATTCTAAATGAGTTTCGGAAGTTAAAAATAAGTTTTTGAGATTGTTAGTGCTGGTGTGGTAATGAAATCAAACCTTTGATTATATTCACGGTCTTTGACCTTTGATTAGGCCGTTTTCATGACCATTACTGATGTTTAAGACCAAATAAATCCATTTCATATTTTTGACATTTTGGAGCTAGAAAGCTCCGATTTTGATGATTCTTGATTAGTTTTTCTCGTATAATTATTTTCTATCAAATTATAACTCTATTTATTTTATTTACCAGGAACTTCAATTTTGTTTTTGTGATTTCTACCAAAGTTGAGAATCAAAATCCCATTTTTACTATTTTGGGGCTTGGGAGCTCGGATTTGGGCAATCCCAAAAGGGTTTTCAAAATTTCTTCCATTGGTAAGTTTCCTAGTCTTATACTTATCATTTATCCTTGTTTTAATCTTGAAAACAACTTCAAATTCTTGATTTTAAAATGAATTTTAGGGGGGTTTGCCGGTAAGGTTCGAAAATGGATTTCTTTTATTTGAACCTCATTTTTACTTATTTTCGCATGGGTTTTTATTTGTAGATTCCAATGAGTATGGAAAACATATTTAAAAAATAAAATTTTAGTTTTAGCCTTTTAGTTTCGAATCCATTTTTGGGATCCATTTTAGACCCATCATGAATATAGTCAATATGGGTATCCTTGGCTTTTTTTGATGTATAGATATCATATTTGAAGGTTTGGTCATTATTGGAGATGTTTTAAAGGTTATGAGATTTTGGTTGAGGATTTGTGCAGTATTTGGATTTGCGGAACTTCAGTTAAGGCAAGTAGAATTGTACCTTGATTTTTTTTCAAAGTATTTATGTGTTATTTGCTTGATTATCGAAATATTATGATTTATTTGGGTTAGGGATCTCTCTTAGATGTCATGGAAAGCATCTACACTGGTACCAGAGTCTAAATAGTGGATGTAGTTAGTTTATTGCCTTAGTTAGTTAGTATTATTTCTTATAGATATCCTTAGAATAGATTGTAGTTAATAAATCAAGTTTGGGTTATTATTATTGTATTCTTACTTTGGGACATTAGAACTTGTATAGAGGCCTTTACTGTGATGATTGGGGTTTAGCAAACATTTAGGGGAAAATTAGGTTATTACTGAAATGATAGAATGATCGAGCCTTAGATAATGCCTAGAGTACAAATGGGTTCGTATTGGTTGTTGAGGCTTAATGTATGAACAAACTAGGTTTGGGTAGTTTTGCAATATTTTGCTATTGGGTTTTGTATTTATTCTACGTTTCCATATGGAATATATGTTGAATGTGGAACTTATGAGAAACATATGGACTTGAGTAATTAATTTAATTTGTATTCCCATGTGGGGGATTATTCATATATTACTATTGTTGTGACACTGTGTGGAAGCTTAGATTGTTGAGGTTGGTGACTTGAGAAGATGTTTGTTGTGTGTTGTCAGTGGGGGGGCTTAATTTGATATTATTGGCCTTATAGATTATAATGACCCTCCAGGTCATTTCCTATATTTCCCCTTATTTTTGTTGTTAAGAGCTTTCCTATATATTCTCGAAATTATTTATGACTTGTTGGAGTTGATAGTTCAGTTATCGGGTAGCTTTTTTGGTTTTCATAGCAAATTCCCTGTTTAGAAGTCTTTACTGGTTAGAATTAGATATCGGGCAAAAGCTTTAGACAAACAACTGTGTATGGAAATTTTGATAATTCCAAGAGCTTTAGAATGTCAATTCTAGTCTAGATTTACCTTTGGTTTGGGTCCTAAGGCTTCCTAATTTATTTTGGGCTATTGGCCAGAACTTAAGAAAAATGACACTTGGTTGTGGGACCCACTTTACATCAAAACAACCTCGGATGGAAATTTTAATTGTGCCATTGAGTTTAAATATAATATTTGATAAGTTACCATAGTTTATTTATGTGTATGGGATTTCGAACGAATCTCGAGGGTTGGGGGAGACTCAAAATAATTCCAAGTCTCTAGTTGGTATGTTTGCTTAAGCTCCCTTTAGGCCACTTAAGCGAAGAGCTACTTAAGTGACCAGGCTTTCTAGATGAGGGACGCTTAAGCGATACACTCACCTCTTAAGTGATGACTACTTAAATGGATAGGAAAATGCTTAAGCGGTATGTGTGCAGGTAGCCAATGTCGCTAAAGCAGAACTTGTGGACGGTTAAGCGGCATCTGGGCACCTAGGAACCTATAAATTCCTTACTTAGTTTGATTTTCTCCCATTTTCATACAAGTTCAAGAGTGAAAAATCATAGAACATATAGAAACTTGGGGAAAGCATGGATAAGAGATTTTGGTGTGTTTGTAAGAAAGAATAACTCAATTGTTCTTAGAATTGTTGGTAAGATTTCATCAATTTCATGGTTAATTTCTTTATTATTTTCCAAAATCCCTAGAATATTGGTGGGTTGATTTTAGCACTATTTTACCTCAAAATTTACCCATTCTTGAGGGTAAATATTTCTTAAGCATAGAGGGATGCATTTTCAATTTCAAAAGTGGTATTTTGCAAGTGGGCACCACATGGGATTTTTTACATAATTTTTGACCCAAAGTGTAAATGTACAATATGGGTACTTTTGTTCTCATATTGATGATTATTTTATGATTTTGATAGTATGCCATCTTACAAAAGCTTCTCGGAAAGGGAAATCAACGGTTTACCAGATTTCACCAGGCTTTTCTTCGGCGTCCATGTAGGCTAGGTTTCCTTTCTCATATATTGAGATAATTTATAGTGTGATTATGATATTATTCAAGATATTGGATGGGACTTAGTTTCTCATGTTTAGGGTTAATTTCTATCTACGGTCAAATTATGGCTTACCTAATATCTAGAAGAAAATTTAGATACCTTAGCCTAGTTCGAGGTAGCATATACTGCAAAATGGATTTCGGGGATTAGAAGTGGGACCTTCAGCATACCTTAGGCCAAGACACTTTTTATCTCCTTGTAGATTTTTATACGCATGTGATACTCTTTTTAAATTCTTTTTTAGAGTTTGAATAGATTATATACATGTTGTTTATGCTATTTTAGTACTTGGAAATTAGTTCTAATTTTTGAATAAGTCCGATGGTCAATTGGTATTGAGTTCTGATTTAAGTTTGAAAATTGATGATATGAGTTCTAGTTCAAGTCTGACAAATGATGATGATATTAGTTTGTAGTTTGAGTTTGACATTAAGAGTTCATTTATGGCATGATGTGGTATGGGTGGATTCACAATTATGATTTGAGATTTGGTTGACTAATGATTTTATAGTTATTTACTTTTCTTTGATTTCATCCTCCATGATTATAAGGGCCCGCAATAGGTTGTTTACTTCTCTCCACTTACTGGCTTATGGGAGTTATTCTTATAGAATTAATTATACTTTCTTTTATTATTATATCTATTCCTGTTATTTATTTATATTGTTTGAGCATTATTCAAAGTTTTCCCTTTTACCTGAACTTAAGTTATTTATCTTGCATCTTTATTGTACTTATATTATGATTTAGCTCAATCAGCCAATGATGCCTACTGAGTACCCATGGATTTTGTACTCAAATACACTTCTATACCTTTTTGTACAGATCTGAGTACTAGTGGTTGTCGCTAACATTTCGATCATGTTGTTGAGAGTTCAAAGTCAGAGGGAGCTCTCGGATATGAAGTTGCCCTTTTCTCCTTCTTCAACTTTTGTTTAGTCTTTCTTTATTTAAGACTAATGTATATTTACTATCACAATACTTATATTTCTTTTTGCTAGTGGCTCTTGTACCGACATCACTAGGTTATGGGATAATTTTTAATCTTATCTGTCTTTTAGACTATTATTATTACTTAAATTACTATTATTGTAAGTCTTTACTTGCAAATTTCTAGCTTTTAAGCCATTTCCACCAAATTAGCCTATTACTTATATCTTTAGGATATGGTTTATCTTACCTACAGGTGGGATAAAGTATATTCCATCATGGCTTGTAAATTGGGTCGTGAAAAATTAGTATCGAAGTTTTAGGTTCACCAGTATCATTGGTACAAGTACAAGTGTCTGGTAGAGTCCTATGAATCAGAACAATGAGGTTTGTATTTTATCTTTGGGAGGCTATAAGACATTCTTACAAGTTTTTCACTCATTTTGTGTTAAGATTCTGAGTTGGTTTCTAAGGATTCCATTGGTTTCACTTTTTTCCAGATGGCTAGGACACGTGCTACTGCTACATGAATGAAAACCTCGAGTTTGTGACTACGTACCCTATCATTGTTCATAGATAGCCTAGAGATTAAGGATAGCCTTGAGATGTATCCCCAACTAGGGACAAGGATAGTGGGCCTACATAAAACCCTATTCTTGCTCTTGAGTTGGTTATCCCTCTATCAACCAATCTTAGACTATTTTACCAAGACCATTACCTTATTCATACAAGGAATACCCCTACTTGTGTGACTAGGACCTATTATCCGCGATCCGACAGGGATAATTTCTTATATTCTGGCTAGGAGACTTATTTCCAAGGGTTGTGAGTCTTATCTTACTTATACTTATGATGTTTTTATGAAGAGTCCATCTTTGGACTCCATTTCTATAATTCTTGAGTTTCTAGATATTTTTCTATTTAATCTACCTAGTCTTCTCCTGTGTGTGGTATTGAGTTTGTTATTTATCTTGAGCCAAGCACCTGACCTATTTCTATGGCATATTACCGTATGGCTCCTGTCGAGTTGAAGAAGCAGAATTCTCAGCTTCAGGATCTTTTGGGTAGGGTTTCAATAGATGGAGTGTGTCTCCTTGGGTTTCTCTTATCTTTTTCATAAAGAAGGATTGCTCCTTGAATATGTGTATTAGCTACAGGGAGCTTAATAGGGTGAAGGGAAAGAATAGGTATCCTATGCCTCGCATTGATGATTTGTTTGACCAGCTTTAGGGTGCATCAGTGTTCTCTAATATTGAGGACTAGTTACCATCATTTGAGGATTGGGGCTAAGGATATCCCAGAGACAGCCTTGTGGACCCGTTATGGCCATTATAAGTTCCTAGAAATGTCTTTTGGGTTGACTAATGCCCTAGCCATATTTATGGATTTAATAAACCATGTGTTTAGGACTAATTTAGATTTCTTGGTGATTGTGTTAATTATGACATCCTTGTGTATTCAATGAGTAGAGAGAAACATATGCAGCATTTAAGGATTGTGCTCTAGACTTTAAGAGATTATAGACTTATGCAAAATTTTCTAAGTGTGAGTTCTGGATTGAGTCAGTGACATTCCTTGGACATGTGATGTCTAAGGATAGTATTGTTGTATACCCAGCAAAGATTGAGTCTATTCGTGATTTGTCCAGGACTACATCTCTGTCAAAGGCTTGTAGCATTATTGGTTTGGCTTGTTACTATAGGCGATTCATTGAGAGTTTTGCCACTATTAAAGTGTCGATGACCAGATTGACTAGGAAAAAGGTTCCTTTCTAGTGATCCAAGGAGTGTCAGTTAAGCTTTTAGAAGCTCAAGGGATATTTCACTTTAACACCTATATTGGCTCTTCCTGTTGAAAGTGAGGGATTCACCTTATATTGTGATATATTTATGTTAGTTTGGGTTGTGTTGATGCAGCAGGGATGAGTTATTACCTACACATTGAGGAAGCTAAAGATATCGAGCATAACTATCCCACTCATGATTTGGATTTGGTAGTTGTAGTTTTTTCTTTTAAGATTTAGAGACATTATCTTTATGGCATGTATTGTGACATCTTCACGGATCATCATAGTCATTGGCATCTTATGACCTAGAGAGATCTTAATTCTAGGCATTGTTTATGGGTGGAGTTGCTTAAGGATTATGGCATCTCTAGTTTGTATCATTTGGGCAAGGCAAACATGGTGGAGGACCCCTTAAGCTTGATGGCAGTAAGTATGGGTAGCTTGCCTTCTATTTCACTTTCTCAATGGTTGTTGGCATGGGACGTCTAGTCCTTAGCTAACTTGATGTTGTGACTTGATATTGCAGACCCAGGAGGATTCTTTATAGTGTTGAGGTGAATTCTTCCCTATTTGAGTAGATTCAGAGTCGTCGGCTTATGGATATGAGGCTTTGTATCATTCGTGATTGGGTATTAAGTGGTGAGTTAAAAGGGCTACCATATATTTTGAGGGTGTTTTGAGATTTGATGGCTGCATTTATGTCCCCAGGGTTGGTTACTTAATTCAATCAATTTTGCGTGAGGCACATAGCTCCATATATTCTATTCAATCGCAGCTCTCATGTTTCCAATGGTATTTAGGTCATAATGGATCATTGACCAAATCGAAACATTTCATGCCTATTCAAATGTCCTTCAATATCGAGAGGTAGCCCCCAAAATCCAAAAGTAAAGTATATAAACACTATCCTAGATCCATAGGGAATAATTGCATCCCCATAATCATCTCGGAGGCTATCAACACATATGCACATAGGATCTTTAGGTAATAATAGCATCCGCATAATCATCTTGACTCGACAAGGCCAATGAGCACTTCATCATCTCTCATTCGTTCCATCCCTACAATATATGTTACCATCAAACCATCCATAATGATATAAGTTCCCCTCATTACAAACTCAATGGCTATCTTTAGATCACGAGTAACAAATATGAACATTTTATCTAATCCACCCATAAGAGCGACATGAGTAAGTATGGGATATTCTACTTTCACCTCCTTTAGTAGTATTTTAGTCTTTAGTAGGTCCATTACCTTACAACCTCTATATATACAGTCATAACTAAACTAGTAGTATCCATGTGTATAAGGCTAACCATATCCTATCATAGTACCTAACATTAAAGAGTACTTGTGCAGTTTCCCTTGTCTTATACCATTCGAGTATTCAGATGGCACAATTTGAAGCCTTATATGGTAGGAATTATTTATATTTAGTGGGTTGGTTTAAGACTTAAAATGTAATGACCATTTATGTCAATATGTATAAACCTTACATTGAGATTTCCATGTTAAAATTCATCCCGAGTTTGAAGTTATAAATTTCAGCCTAGGCTGGTTTCATATAAAATTGAAGGTTTTGTTTATGGAAATATAGGAATGATTTAGGTAAGTTTGGGAGTGCCTGATTTGACTTTTATCTAGCTAATTTGATAAGTAGCCCATAGGAATTTGTGAAATTAAATTTAGGTAAGTAGAACTCCCAGAATTGATCTTAGTGTAAAAGACATTGTTTGGAATATCCTGAGTTTGAGGTATGTTGTAAAAAGTGAGATTTTAGGGTGAAAATGGACATTCTGTCTCGTTGATGCCGCTACTGTGGATGGAACATTACTATTGCAACTGAATCTTTAGTAGAGAAATTCTTGCTATAGCGGTGGTCAAAGGTTGGACAATACCGCTATAGTGGAAGGTATCGCTATAGCGACGCTACTATACCAGCATAAGCTGCTATAAAAGTAAAAATCATAGTTTAATTAAATATCTTCCCCAAAATATTTTATTATTTTGAAACTTATTTTGGGGAAAAGGAGGACGATTTGGGGCAGTTTACACTAGAAATTCTTCGTTTGGCTTCAAAAAGGTAAGGAATCCATCCACATTAACTTGTAAGTGTAAGTCTGCTAAATTATGAAGTTCAAGGAGTGTTTTAGGGCTCATTTTCGTTATTTTTTGGTGAAACGTAGTAATATTAATAGGATAATAGTTTTTATTTATTAACAGTTAATTTACCCTTCCACTCTGAATTATAGTGAAAATCCCTAGAACGTGAAAGGAATACGGAAAATAAATGATCATTAACTTGAAATTAGGGGCTGGGGTGAGTTGTAATTCCATACATGGTAGGGTATTGTATTAATTTAATATTTATAAGTATGTTCTAGGCAACGAGCAAGTGGAAATTACATGGAAGGGCAAAGCTCCATCTTAGAGGCATTGTACAAGCTTGGTTCTAGGTAGGTGATGGTATTGTAATTTAATCTAATTTGTGCTATATATGTATATTAACTACTTTATAGTGTGTCTTATTGGTATGTGTTGATTTGTGTGGTCAATGCAAATGATTATGGTTGCTATATGATTTTGACCTTCTTTATTTGTTAAATATGGAATGTTTTATATTTAGAACGTTCTCATAGGATCTTGGTGAAACAAGGTTGGCAAACACTTGTGTATTGGGTTTCGTACATGGATAGAAATTTTCCCCTATAGGTCATAGCTAGAGGGGAGTTGTATTACCCCTAGAGTGTTGTAACACCCCAAAATATCATCCCGAGATTCCAAACGGTGACCAAGGCTACACGTAGCCTCAAGATAACCCTTTAAGACAAAACACTACCCTTGGGTTCCAACACAACAACATACACGCTACACTAAGGATATATATATAAGTACATATCATATCACATCACACATGGCACGGAATATCGTTAGACTGTACATATATGGAATGTCTATACACAAACCAACCCAACAATACACTAGTCTGACATAGCCTCTATACAGCAAAATCAACGAGCCATTGGGACAAACAGCCAACTGATTCAATAGACCAAAGGGATCACAAAACAACAGCACCAAAACTAGCAACTTGGTCCTCAAACCATGATGACTCACCACTGAAGAAACGTAGATGCGGCACTCAGATATCACTCTCGCGGTTGCAGCTGAGTACTTGAACCTACATTATGGTAAGAATGTAGCCCATAGAGAAATATATGGGTCAGCACAAGATACGTATTGATTATGTGGGGGCACATGCAAAATATAAATAATATCATAAATTTTGTAAAAATGTACATACGGACCATAATGACACACCTGGCTTGAGAGACATTGAATCATGCAATTCATAACATCTTAGATAGGAAATGTAGGAGAAAAAACTCATAAATCATTATAGATCATCATAGGCAACTTGACTTACCACATCAAAACTCAAAGTGACTCAATATTTCAATAAACATGCCTCTTATGGACAGGGGAGTTTCCTATAACTGACAACCCCACGTGAGCTACGTGGAATACCAACGTTTGAAATCCCCTTTGGTGGGAGCGTCATACTCTTTTCCAGGGATTATGACCTTAAAACTGCAATAATCACAATTAGGCTCTCTAGCCAATAATATCATCATCAAAAAACCCTACGGTGGCACATAGGTTTGGGGAAATACCAAATTTTCCTCTCAGTGATAAGTACTACTCCCCGATAAGCTCAGAATGCGTTAGTAAAATCCACGACAACATCACAAGGGTCTATCATAAAGACCAAATCAAATCTCTTTCTCATTTATCAAATCATATCAATTTGTGGATTCCTAACTCAACATATCTTTGCTCAAAATATTTTAATCTTCCTCAACATCAACAAGGTATCAATGTGCTGAACCATAATCGACTCGATATTTGGACAAGGATATGAAGATTCAATACATAATATTTTCAACAATTTAACTCATCAAAACCATCCAAAAAATACCAAGACTCATTGCAACTTCAATATCAACATTTCTCAATTTGCCATCCAACTCTCATTTAAAGGTACTTGAGACATCAACCCATAGTAGGGATATAGAATTTCCAATATCAATTATAAATTCATAATAAGGAAGTAGTGGAATGATGGGATAAATCAAGGCTTAACAAATTAAATCATCATACTCTCATAATCAAATACTTTTTGGACATAATTTCATCTCAACATCATACACATATCAGATAACATAATCCCATAGCTCATGGACAATAATATAAGATATAAAACCATATTTCCAATTCATGGTAAAACATATAAAATCTCATGTCAATGTAATTCAACAAAAATACCGAGCACAAGATCGAAAGGATAATCTTGTTCAAAGCCCCACATACCTAAAAATGGAAGATGAATATGAACTTCCGACTCCGGAATTTTATTCATGAAAATAAAGGTTGCTTCTCGAAGCCCTTAACATGATCAACTCGAATCCCAAATCAATTTGAAATTTCTACGATTCAATCAAGAGACATAGAAGGATGAAATTTGGAGCAGTAGGGTTGGGGTTTGAGCCTTAGGAAATTTTGTAGAAAAATGAGCTATTGAATTCTCTTAATGCACTTAAATCCATGGTTTACCTGGATGGATTGGAGTGGTAATGACCAAAATACCCTTAAAAATTAAATAATGTCAAATCTGTCCTTTGGTGGACTGTTTTGATAGGCTAAAGTATATTGACCATAATTTTTTGCTCCGATGGCCAAATTGGATGAAACCAATTTCATTGGAAAGAGGACTTTCAGATATTTCTGTTGATATATAGTAGCTCACCCAGATCATTATGTACAAGGAGTTATGATCTTTTGAAGTTGACCCTAAAATTCGCCTGGCCTCAGTATTTTTTCCCTACACATTTACTGTTCACCACTATTCATGGTTAGATCAGAATGATCATAACTCATCGCTCGAGTGTCCATTTTGGATGATCCACATATCATTGGAAAGCTTATTCGATGATCTACATGATGACGGGTAGCATATCCAGAAATTCCACACAAAAAAATTATGAATCACGATAAAGAACAGAATTCAACGCATTTTCGTCCGAGTTTTTTCGAGGCATCGTATCATCTCCCCCTTGGAAAAATTCATCCTCGAATGTTGATAGGTAGTTCAAGAATAATATGAAAATGAGTATATAGAGAAAAATCATCTTGCCCAAGCATATACTCTATTCTAGATTTTTATGGATATCGTAGAAAACACACAAGCCAAGATAAACATAGCAATAAGGATTAAATCAAAAGAGAACGATACCTTTGACATGCTCAGGATTCATAGGAAAGAGGTGGGGATATTTGGTGTGATTATCCTCTTCGGCTTCCCAAGTAGCACTCTCCACGGATTGATTTCGCCAAAACACTTTAACCTAAGTAACTTCCTTGTTTCTTAGCCTACGAAATTGAAAGTCAAAAACCTCAATGGTAATCTCTTCATATGAAAGACTATCTTGAATACACGAGCTTTTGGAGGGATCAATCACAACAGAATCACCAATATACTTCTTAAGCATAGAAACATGGAAAACCGGATGGACGTTAGATAACTTCGCGGGCAATTCAACCTTATACGCTACCTTCCCAATGCAATCCACAATCTTATAGGGACCAATGTAACGGGGACTTAGTTTCCCTTTCTTCCCAAATATTTTCACCCCTTTCATGGGTGAAACTTTTAAGTACACTAAATCACCAACATCAAATTCAAGGTCTTTCCTCCTTACATCTGCGTATGATTTTTGACGACTTTGGGTGGTTTTCAACCTTTCCCGAATTAACTTAACCTTCTCCATGGCCTCGAACACCGCATCCGATCCAGTCGCGGCAACCTTACCAATTTCAAACCAACCAATTGGTGATCTACATCTTCTACCATACAAAGCTTCAAACGGCGCCATTCCAATAGTAGCATGAAAACTGTTATTGTAAGCAAACTCGATTAATACTAAGTTCTCATCCCAACTACCTTTAAAATCAAAAACACAAGCCCTCAACATATCTTCTAAAGTATGAATGGTCCGCTCAGCCTGACCATCTATTTGCGGATGGAAAGTAGAACTTAAACGAATTTGGGTACTGAGACCCTTCTGGAAAGATTTCCAAAACAGAGAGCTAAACTGAGTGCCTCTGTCAGAAATAATAGCCAAAGGGATTCCATGAAGTCTAAGAAGTTTCAGAATATATATTCTAGCATAATCTTCATCTGTATACGATGAATGCACAGGAAAGAAATGAGCTGATTTCATCAGCCGATCTAAGACAACCCAAATCGAATCATGATGGCGACGAGAAGGAGGCAAACCAACTATGAAGTCCATATTCACTTCTTTCTACTTCTAAGTAGGAATGCTAAACTCTTGCATCACACCACTAGGGCTTTGATGCTCTATTTTAACCTGTTGACACGTGGAACATATTGCCACAAATTATGCTAAGTTCCTCTTCATACCATTCCACCAATAGATTTCCCGCAAATCATGGTACATCTTGGTAGCACCAGGATGAATGAAGTATCGCATACCATGCGCTTCCACCATAATCCTCTACTTCAAGTTATCAACATCAAGAATACATAATCTTTCTCGGAGTCTCAAAACTTCATCTCCCCCTTGGGAAAAAACCTCCACCTTCTGGTCTTTAACTGACTCTTTTAACCTGAACAAAGTAGGATCCCTGTCTTGCTTCTCCTTCACTTCCGAAACTAAAGAGGATTCGAAACCTCTTTGCGCTCCTATACTACCCCCAGCATCACCAAACAAACCAACCCCCAATCTAGCCAAATGATGTACCTCACGGGCCAACTCCTTCTTACCAATCTCCACATGTGCTACGCTACCCTTGGACTTCCTACTAAGGGCATCTGCTACTACATTGTCCTTTCCTTGATGATATAGCACACTCATATCATAATATTTCAATAGTTCTAACCATCATCTCTGCCTAAGATTCAACTCCTTTTGTGTGAATACATACTGGAAGCTCTTATGGTCCGTGAAGACATCAACATAGACATCATACAAATAATGTCTCTAGATTTTCAAAGCAAAAACCACGGCAGCTAATTCAAGGTCAAGGGTAGTATAATTCTTCTCGTGAGGCTTTAGCTACCTGGAAGCATAAGCTATAACCTTGATATTTTGCATCAATACACAACCCAAACCGACTCTGGAAGTATCGCAATACACCACAAAACCATCAACATCGTCAGGCAAAGTCAACACAGGGTTATAGGAGAAGCAATAGATGAAAACCCTTCAACAAAACGATGATAATAACCAGCTAGACCCAAGAAACTTTGGATATCAGAAGGAGAAATAGTTCTAGGCCAACTCTTTATAGCCTCTATTTTTAGAGGATCAACTCTAATACCTTCGAAAGAAACAACATGACCCAAGAAGGCTACAGAGTTCAGCCAGAACTCATACTTACTGAACTTAGCATACAACCGATGAGTTCGAAGAGTTTACAACATGATTCGGAGATGATCCGTATGATCACCCTCACTTTGAGAGTAAATAAGAATATCATCAAGGAACACTATTACAAATAAATCCAGATATGGCCGGAATACACGGTTCATAAGATCCATGAAAGTCGCTGGAGCATTAGTTAACCTGAAAGACATCACTAGAAATTCAAAATAAATGTAACAGGTTCGGAAGGTTGTCTTGGGGATATCACATTCCCTAACCTTAAGTTGGTGATAACCGGATCTGAGGTCTATCTTTTAAAAGTAGCTCGCACCTTGCAATTGATCAAATAAATCATTAATTTGAGGAAGAGGATATTTATTCTTGATAGTAACCCTATTAAGCTACCGGTAATCAATACACATCCGCAAAGAACCATCTTTCTTACGCACAAATAGGACAAGTGCACCCTACGGGGACATACTAGATATGATAAAGCTTTTTTCTAAAAGATCTTTCAATTGCTCCTTCAACTCTTTAAGTTCCACGAGAGCCATGCGATACGGAGGAATGAAAATAGGCTGAGTATCGGGAAGAAGGTCAATCCCAAACTCTATCTCTCTATCAAGTGGTACTCCAGGGAGATCTTCTGGAAATATATCAAGAAATTCATTAACAACATTAATTGACTGAATGGTCGGGGTTTCAAACTTAGTGTCTTTAACCCAAACCAAATGGTGGATTTCTCTTGGAAATCAACTTACTAGCTTTGAGATAGGATATGAAACAACCCTTAGGAATCACAAAACTCCTGGACCATTCGAGGATAGGTTCATCAGGAAACTAAAACTTGACCACAAGGGCACGATAATCAATAGACACATAGCATGACTGAAGCCAATCCATACCCAAAATGATATCAAAGTCAACCATATCCAGCTCAATCAAATCAGCATAAATAACCCGATGAAAGATAGTAATGGGACATTTTCTATATACCTGCTTAGCAATGACAGACTCTCCTATTAGAGTAGAAACCAAAATAGACTTAGAAATTAGTTTAGGATCCATTTCAAAAGTTATAGCAACCAGGGGTGTCACATAAGAAAAATCAAACTAGGGTCCATCAACATGTAAACATCAAAATAGAAAACACAGAGCATACTAGTGACAACATTGGGAAAGTCCTCCTGCTCCTGATGAGGTTGTATAGCATAGAAATGATTTTGGCATTGACCGCTAGCAGTACTAGATGAAGCATTCTGAGGAGAAACTAGACGGGCTGCAGGAGGTGGGGCACTGGTAGCCTGACTCTAAGGACGGGCACCATGACTTCGTTGTCTGGCATATGGGCAGTCTCTAAGTATATGGACCAACTTTCCACAACCAAAATAGCCCCGATGTCCCATATAACACTCCTCAAAATAGTCTTTACCATACTTAGCACACGAAGGAGGATGAGGTCCGTTGCTTACACTGTCCTGAGACCTTGAAGGTACCGACCTATTCTCGAGCTCCTACTTGCCCCGATATATAGAAACACTAGCTGAGGAAGGCGTAGGTATAAATGAAAGTCTCTGAAACTGAGGGTGACTCCCTCCAGAGAATCTAGTCTGACTAGACCCCTGTTGCTCTGATCTAACTCTCTTAATCCCTCTTACTCTTTCTCTTTTCTTTATATTGTCTGACTTAATTTGTTGGGCATGAATCATTAACCTAGTAAGATCAATCTCCCTGTTGATGCAAGATCCAACCACACAACTAGAGTTTCGGGTTCCAACTCAACAACACAACAACAACAAGTTTTAAGTCTTGGATTTTAGATTACAACACAAGAGATGGTCTTCGGGTTTTAGGCACAATCCGAGAACAACAAGAACACAATAATGCTAGGGGATCGAAACAAGCCCCACACGGCTCCCTAGACTTCAAGATAAGAAAGATAAACAACACCACAACAATAACAAGATATGAAGATAAACAACTTGACATACAATATTCAAGAAACTAAGAACCCTAACAAGATGAGAGGACCCTAAGCCTAATGAATATTAACACCAAGCTCTTACAAAGACCAAAAGGCACTCAAACTACCTTATAACCTTTGTTTCTAGCCAAAGAGACAACACAAGGATTCCTCTCCTTGTGAGATCTAGATCCGGTTTCTTGGAGAAGAAAATGGAAGATATTTTGGAGTTTCTTGGTTACAATTTCAGCATTCAAAATAATGTGTGGATATCTCACTAACACCTTCTATTTATACTACAACAAAAATAAGCAAAAAGACCAAGACACCCTTCCTTTGTTGTGGCCTCCTTGAAGACTTAAGTTATTACACTTTAGGCCCCCTCTTCACACATAAGGGCGTTGAGACCCTTGGTTGGTTCGGCCAACAACTCACACACGGCCATTTGCATGAACAAGGCTTGGAGTGTTTGTAACTCCCACGCTTGGCTTCGTGTGAAAGGCCGTGTACACGTAGGGGTAGTCATAACCGTATCATCCTCTCCATCTTGAGAGGAATTTGACCTCAAATTCGGCACTTGATCATCTTCAACCGCATCCACGAGGGTGAGATCTCCGACGTTGAAGGTGTTGTGCACTTGATATTCCGGTGGTAGGTCAATCTTGTAGGCGTTGTCATTGATCCTCTCAAGAACTTGGAAGGGACCATCGCCTCTTGGCAGCAGCTTGGACTTCCTTTGAGCTGGAAACCTATCCTTTCGAAGGTGTACCCACACCCAATCTCCGGGTTCAAGCACTAGCTTCCTTCTCCCTTTGTTTGCCCGCTTTGCAACCTCGTGATTCTTCTTTTCAAGCTTGATTCGCACTGCCTCATGCATCTTCTTCATGGCCTCGGCTCTTTTAGCTCCATCTAAGCTGGTCATAAGATCACTAGACAAAGGAGTGAGATCTAAAGGGGTAAGGGGATTTAGGCCGTAAACACATTCAAAGGGAGTCATTCCCGTACTCGAATGTATTACCCGATTGTAGGCAAATTCCACCAAGGGTAGGTGTTCTTCCCATGAAGCCAATTTACCTTTAACCATAGAGCGCAACATAGACCCTAAGGTCCTATTTACTACCTCCGTTTGGCCATCGGTTTGTGGGTGGCAAGACGTGGAGAAAAGTAACTTCGTGCCAAGCCTACCCCACATGGACTTCCAAAAGAGGCTTAGGAACTTGGAGTCCCTATCACTCACAATGGTCCTCGGTACTCCGTGAAGCTTTACAACATGCTCAACAAATAATGAAGCTACACTAGGAGCGTCCTCGGTTCTAGCACATGGAATAAAGTGAGCCATCTTGGAGAATCTATCAACAACGACAAAAATACTATCTCGACCCTTCCTAGTCCGTGGCAGTCCCAAGACGAAATCCATCGATATGTCCAGCCACGGTCTAAGGGGAGTAGGGAGTGGGGTGTACAACCCTTGTGGTTGGAGATGAGATTTTGCACTCCGGCAGGCCGCGCATTGACTACAAATCTTAACGACATCCTTGCGCATTTTGGGCCAATAGAAATTTTCCTCTAGGATGCCGAGGGTCTTGTCTACCCCAAAGTGACCCATGAGGCCCCCGTCATGGGCCTCTCTCACGAATAATTCCCTCCAAGAACTGGCCGGGACACACAACCTCCTTCCTTTGAACAAATAGCCATCAAACCGAGAGTAGGAGGAGTGGGTACTTTCCTTGAGCCAACGGTCCCTTCCCCACTCTTCGCATTCCCTAAAAATAGGAGCAAAGATAGGATCCTCGGGATATAACATCCGCAAACTCTCAAAACCCATTAACTTCGAAGACAAGGTAGCAACAAGCACATGCTTCCGGGACAATGCATCGGCAACAACATTTTCTTTTCCCTTTTTGTAATGAATTACATAAGGGAAAGTTTCGATGAACTCAATCCACTTAGCATGACGCCTATTCAACTTGTCTTGGCTTTTAAGGTGTTTCAACGACTCATGATCCGTTCGTATCACAAACTCCTTAGGCCACAAATAGTGCTGCCAATTTCCCAAAGCTCTAACAAGGGCGTACAACTCCAAATCGTAAGTCGAATAATTAAGAGTTGCTCCTTTGAGCTTTTCACTGAAATAGGCAACGGGCTTACCTTCTTGCATCAAAACAGCCCCGATGCCGACCTTACTAGCATCACACTCTACCTCAAACATTTTATCAAAATCGGGTAAGTGCAACAAAGGCGCCGAGACGAGCATAGCCTTCAAGGCCTCGAAAGCCCTAGCTTGCTCTTCACCCCATTTGAAGGGTCCGTCCTTTTGAATTACCTCGGTTAAGGGGGCTGCTATGGAACTAAATCCCTTGACAAACCTCCTATAAAAGCTTGCCAACCCGTGGAAACTCCGGATTTCTCCAATAGTTTTAGGGGTCGGCCAACTTCGTATAGAGTCTATCTTGGAGTCGTCCACTTCCACGCCCTTTGAGCTAACAACAAAACCCAAGAACACAACCTTATCAACACCAAAAGAGCACTTTTCCATGTTGGCATACAATTTCTCCTTTCGGAGCACATCAAACACATATCTCAAATGCATTGTATGGTCATCAATAGATTTACTATATACCAACACATCATCAAAGTAAACTACCACAAACTTTCCAATAAATGGCTTCATCACATGATTCATTAGCCGCATGAAAGTACTAGGAGCATTTGTGAGGCCGAATGGCATAACCATCCATTCATAGAGACCAAATTTAGTCTTGAAGGCGGTTTTCCATTCATCACCGGGTTGCATTCTTATTTGGTGATAGCCACTCCTTAGATCAATCTTGGAAAACAAACACGAACCATTCAATTCATCCAACATATCATCTAACCTAGGGATAGGGTGACGATATTTTACCGTAATCTTGTTGATGGCTCGGCAGTCCACACACATACGCCACGTTCCATCCTTCTTAGGCACTAGTAGTACCGGAACCGCGCACGGACTCATGCTCTCCTTGATGTAACCTTTGTTGAGGAGTTCCTCAACTTGGTGCTGCAATTCTTTGGTATCCGTAGGATTACTCCTGTAAGCCGGCTTATTTGGCAACTGTGAACCCGGCACAAAGTCAATTTGATGCTCGATTCCCCGAAGTGGGGGCAATCCTTGCGGAAGTTCTTTAGGAAACACATCCTCGTAATCCTGCAACACATGAGAAATCAAAGGAGAAATACAAGGATTAGCGGGGTTAGTGTTAAAGCAATGGGCCAAGAGTAGCATAGGCTTGTTCTCATCATAGTCCACGAAAAGTTCCTTTCTCCTAGCCAACATCACTACGTTTTCCCTTTCCCTCGGCGTTGAGATAGCTTCGGATGTGCCTACCTCTTCACCTACGGCTTCCCTTCCCTTTTCTCCCTTCTCGGGTTCTCCCCCTTTCCCTTTCAATTCTCTCATCTTTTGGTACCACGCATTCACTTGGGAGGGTGCAAGAGGGTGAAGGGTGACCCTTCGGCCATCCTTCTCAAGTGTGTAACGGTTGGTCAGTCCATCGTGTTTGGTAGACCTATCATATTGCCAAGGTCTACCCAACAACAAATGGCATGCTTGCATCGGAATCACGTCACAACGTACTTCGTCATGGTAGTTGCCCACCTTAAACCGGATCACACATTGCCGTGTGACCTTCAACTCACCACAATCATTCAACCATTGTAGTTTGTACGGACTAGTGTGAGGTGTGGTTGTTATTTTCAGAAAGTTCACCATAGCTTGGCTTGCGACATTGGTACAACTACCACTATCAATTACCAAGGTGCACACACTCTCCTTTACAAGGCACTTAGTATGGAATAGATTTTCCCTTTGGCTCGGGTCACCTACCGCCTTACTAATCATAACGCGCCTAACTACAAAGTTCGGAACCACACATTCCCCTTCTTGAGGATAGACATCCTCACCATCATCTATTCCTTCTTCATTCGGTTCATGTTCGGCTTCCTCTCCATCTTGAGGCTCGGCCTCAATCTCCCCCCTTTCGGACACCACCTCCTCACCAAGGTAGTATACCTTCCCTTCCCGTAAGATCACATTACGCCGGTTCGGACATTCATTCGCCTTATGCCCCCAACCTTGGCATTTGAAACATTGGAACCCCTTCGGATTGGGGTATTTGTGAACTTCCGGTTTAGGAGGAAACTTAGGAACCGTCTTTGGTTCGGGCAGCTTCATAGGACCGGTTTGGTCCTTGTTCTTGGTCCAACCCGAGGGGTTGTGGACCCTTGGCTTGAAAGTTGACCTCTCCTTAAGTTCCCGTTCAATTTCTAGGGCCGCTTGGAATATGCCGTCAATAGTTTCAAACCGATGAAGAGTCAAGTGCGTGGAAATCTCTTTGTTCAATCCACACTTGAACCGAATGATGTCGTGGCTGATTTGTTCCCCCCGGTGATCAAGTTTCAACATGAGTTGTTGGAACTCGTCAAAGTAAGCCATCACACTTTTGCTTCCTTGCCGTAGGCCATATAATCTAGCAAGCAATTCATGCCGGTATCTCTCGGGAAGGTACCGTTGCCTCATCAAATACCTTAGCCGAAACCAAGGTGGTGGCTGCCCTTCGATCAATTCATTACCAAACCGTTTCACATACTCCCACCACGTGTTAGCATAGCCCTCAAGGTGAGCTATAGCATAGCAACTCTTTTTCTCTTCCGAGATGTCATTGACTTGGAAGACCTTGTCACAAGCCGATTCCCAAGTCAAGTAAGCCTCGGGATCACTTTCACCCTTAAAGATAGGTAGGCTCAACTTGATGGTGTTGATGCCTACGTCTCTCTCTTGGTGTCGGTTTCCCCTCTCTCCATATCCTCGGTATCGTCTCGGTTCCCCCCGGCCCCCTCTCAACTCCTCCTCCCTCATATAGGCATCGTCATAAGTTCCCTCACCATCATACTCCTCTCTACCGTACCCATCAAAGTGGGCTGGTCGGCCTTGGCCATTTTGGTTCGGAGGAATTGGAATGTGTGGTCTTTGGTTTAGTGGAGCTTGGAAAGGAGGGTTCGGATTTAGTGGTGGAGCTTGGCGTCCAAATCCTTCGTGTGGAATTGGAGGAGTTTGGAAATGTGGTGGTCTAGTGGAGTCTCGGGTTGGAGGAAAAGTGGTAGATTGGTTGGTGGCATTTTGTGGAGCTTGAGGCGCGTTGAACATTTGGTGGACCATTTCGGGAGTGATGGTTGCGGAGGATGTCCGGTCATGGCCATTGGTAGAGACATGTAGAGGAGTCGATGGCCGAGAGTTCCTTTGACTCTCCACTTGATCTAGCCTCCCACTAATAGTCGAAACTTCCCCCCTTATGGCTGCCAAATCCCCTCTCACGGCCCCAAACTCCGAGTTCATTCTTTCAAGTGTCCGAGTAACGGCCTCAAGAGTGGCCTTCATTGAGTCAAGTGCACTAGCATCCGGATTATGAGATGTTGTTCCTTCCATTGTCAAGGTAGTAGCCGATTAGTCACCACAAGTCCGGGTCTCACAAGTGTTGTATAATTGGCTAGTAACCGTGAGATTTACAAGGTTTGAGTAAGCTCTTAGCCGGAATGGATTCTTGTTTGGAAGACTCAAAGAATTCTTGCCGGACTAGAACCAAAATTAGCAACTCATTCAAACGAATAAAAGGGCACACAAATAATCGTAGACACGAATAGACGGCTCAAGGAACTAGTTGACAACCTAGTGGAAATTACTAGTTTGTTAATTAGTTCTATGTCCAAATAAGGGAAACCACGAATCAACAAGTAGCAACCAAAGAATATATCCTAAGTTGAGCTTATAGTGTCATGGTAACATGTATCGGCCCACACATTTCTCTTCGGGTTTGGATATATATATAGGTATATCTCTTTTTTTTTTTTTTTTGTCTTGGTTTAATATTCACACAACTTGCAAGAAATTGAAAAGTGTTTTGGTGGGAAAACTTGAAAATTTGAAGTCTTATCTTTTGTTCAATCTCAAGAAAGTGGAATGGGTTGACAATTTCCTCAAAACAAGGTTCCTTGATTTAAGGGAAGTGATGGATAAGACTATAATATGATGGGTGTAAGTCTTTCACAACAACTTTATAAGTTAACCACTTGAACACTCAACAAGATGAACACTTCAACAAGAAGAATAAGATGAACAATTCAACAATCTTCAACAACTTCTTTAACACATAAACATATCCACCGATTTTCTTTTGGTCATCAACAATATTCAACTTTCGGCTACTTCACAACATGCAACCTTTCAAGCTCAACCTTGGATTTAGACACCTTAGTGTGGTGAGAAAGAAACCAACACTAGAAACTCACTAAACAATCAAAATGACTCCTAGATCTAAGTATACAACTTCTTTCTCGGTTTTCAACTTTTGGACAGAAATTTCAGATTTCAGAATTCTTGTTCTTGGTGTAGTTTGGTCTAAACCGAGAACTAATAGCCCAAGATGGGTTATGTGAGAACACAACCGGTCTTGCTTTGATACCAAATGATGCAAGATCCAACCACACAACTAGAGTTTCGGGTTCCAACTCAACAACACAACAACAACAAGTTTTAAGTCTTGGATTTTAGATTACAACACAAGAGATGGTCTTCGGGTTTTAGGCACAATCCGAGAACAACAAGAACACAATAATGCTAGGGGATCGAAACAAGCCCCACACGGCTCCCTAGACTTCAAGATAAGAAAGATAAACAACACCACAACAATAACAAGATATGAAGATAAACAACTTGACATACAATATTCAAGAAACTAAGAACCCTAACAAGATGAGAGGACCCTAAGCCTAATGAATATTAACACCAAGCTCTTACAAAGACCAAAAGGCACTCAAACTACCTTATAACCTTTGTTTCTAGCCAAAGAGACAACACAAGGATTCCTCTCCTTGTGAGATCTAGATCCGGTTTCTTGGAGAAGAAAATGGAAGATATTTTGGAGTTTCTTGGTTACAATTTCAGCATTCAAAATAATGTGTGGATATCTCACTAACACCTTCTATTTATACTACAACAAAAATAAGCAAAAAGACCAAGACACCCTTCCTTTGTTGTGGCCTCCTTGAAGACTTAAGTTATTACACTTTAGGCCCCCTCTTCACACATAAGGGCGTTGAGACCCTTGGTTGGTTCGGCCAACAACTCACACACGGCCATTTGCATGAACAAGGCTTGGAGTGTTTGTAACTCCCGCGCTTGGCTTCGTGTGAAAGGCCGTGTACACGTAGGGGTAGTCATAACCGTATCACCTGTTGATCATAGCAGATTTATATTCTTTCACCATATAACTCGACACCCAAGTTAGAAACTTGCTCATACTAGTCCTCGAGTCAGCTATTATATTGGGAGCATACTTTAATAGCTGATTAAACTTAAGACAATACTCCTTAAACAACATAGAGCCTTGTCTCAAATTCATAAACTCCTCTATCTTAGCTTCCCACAACTCAAGAGGAAAGAATCTATCCAAGAAAGCATCTTGGAACAATTGCCAAGTCACCAGAGCGATATCTTCCTCTCTACTATTATTCCACTTCTGCACCTAGTCATAGGCAATATCCTTCAACCGATAAGAAGCCAGCTCCACACTTTTTTCCTCGATCATGTGCATAATCTATGTAATTTTCTTTATTTCATCAACATACATCTGCGGGTCCTCACCTACTCTCAACCCATGAAACTCTGGCGGATTTAATCGCATAAAGACACGAATTTATGTTGCTGCCGAATTATTTTCCTATAGAGGTGGATCGTTGGCCTAAGTATTGGCGGTAACTGCTTGGGCTAGCATCTGACAAGACAAAATTCAGCATGGAATACCATTTCATGTAACGGATCAACGGGTTTAGGTCGGTTGTTGTTTTCGCGAGCTTGATGTGGAGGCATTTTTTGTCATAAGAAAGCACGAATTAACAGTAGAAGAAAACAATTGTAAGTATGATAGACTGTTGTAGAAAGAAATAAACAACTTTTCCTAGAATGCCCTGCAGCCTCTTGAGCATAGGTGTGGCACGCTACACACCGATGCTCAAGACTCTACATAACGCGGCTTGTCAGACTCCCTAGGACTCTTCACAACCTTAGGCTCTGATACCAAGTTTGTAATACCCTAAAATATCATCCCGAGATGCCCACGGTGCCCAAGGCTACATGTATCCTTAAGCTAACCCTTTAAGCCAAAACATTACCCTTGGGTTCCAACACAACAACATACACGCTACGCTAAGAATATATATATAAGTAAATATCATATCACATCGTACATGGCACAGAATATCGTTAGACTATACATATATGGAATGTCTATACACAAACCAACCAAATAATACACTAGTCTAACATAGCCTCTAAACAGTAAAATCAATGAGCCATTGGGATAAACCCCCAAATGACTCAACAGACCAAAGGGATCACAAAACAACAGCACCAAAACTAGCAACTTGGTCCTAGAACCATGAGGACTCACCACTAAAGGAACGTCGATGCGGCATTCGGATATCACTGTCGTAGCTGCGGTTGAGTACCTGAACCTATATCATGGTAAGAATGTAGCCCATAGAGAAATTAGTAGGTCAGCATAAGATACATTCTGAGTATGTGGGGGCGCATGCAAAATATAAATAATATCATAAATTTCGTAAAAACGTACATATGGATCATAATGACACACCTGGCTTAAGTGACATTGAATCATGCAACTCATAATATCTTAGATAGGAAATGTAGGAGAAAAACCTCATAAATCATTATAAATCATCATAGGCAACTTGACTTACCATATCAAAACTCAGAGTGACTCGGTATTTCAATAAACAAGACTCTTATGGATAGGGGAGCTTCCTATAATTGACAACCCCACGTGAGCTACGTGAAATACCAAAGTTTGAAACCCCCGTTGGTGGGAGCGTCATACTCTTTGCCAAGGAGTACAACCTTAAAACTGCAATAATCACAATCGGGCTTTTTGTCCAATAATATCATCACCAAACAACCCTACGGTGGCACATAGGTTTAAGAAAATACCAAATTTCTCTCTCGGTGTTAAGTACTACTCCCCAACAAGCTCAGAACGCGTTAGAAAATCCACGACAAGATCACAAGGGTCTATCATAAAGACCAAATTAAATCTCTTTCTCATTTATCAAATCATATCAATTTGTGGATTCCTAACTCAACACATTTTAGCTCAAAATATTTTAATCATCCTCAGCATCAACAAGGTATCAATGCATTGAACCATAATCGACTTGACATTTGGACAAGGATATGAAGACTCAATACATAATATTTTTAACAATTTAACTCATCAAAACCATTCGAAAAATACCAAGACTCGTTATTTAATACCCTTTATAACTTGATTCTAATTTGTATCCGGCGATCCAAATTGGTATTTAATAACCCTTTATTCTTTTATCTATAGATGGTGAATATCAGGTCCAAATGAACTAAACTAGCAGCACCTGCACCAAATGTACTAGTTGTAGGTCTATCTGGGAGAGAGATAGGATGAATGAGAAGGAGAAATGCAGGAAGGAGGGAATGAGTCATACCCTACAGGAGTGGAGCTCAAGAAATTGTTGGCTGAATTCTTGAGAGGCCAGTATCACCTCCTCCATATCAGGATCGTTTGGAGGAGATGGAAGTATTAGAGGACCAGGGTATAGATACCAAGGTAATAGCTAAAAATTGTATGTAATACCTTGTTCTTTCAAGGTCACTGTGGAACCTATGACTTATTACTCAAGTTGTGAAGACTCATCACGAGTCATATGATGTAGTCATAACCAAGACAATGTGAAATGATTGAAGTTCTAATGTGGTTACATAATGACTCAACCCTAAGAGTCACACTTGATGTTATGAGTCATATAAGCAGAGTCATAAGATCATCAGGGAAGGTCCTCTAATTTTCTGTCTAGGTTATGAGAGGTTGCTACAAGTCATAGTGACATGTTACGAGTCGTAGGCTATGACTCATATCCAAACCAGTAATACTTTCTTTGTTTTTGCCAAGGTTATGAGTCATTAGATCAAGTCGTAACCAGATTTTATGACTCATGAGATGACTCATGATGACTAACGGTCGTTTTTATAAGTTCAGTAAAGGGGCCTTTTAGTCTTTTTCCCTCTTAAAACTTCCAACCCATGACTTGTAACATAAGAGGCATTATTTTCCTATACTTTCTATCGATTAACAACACTCTTTATCCTCCCATCTTTAAGAATAACAATGCTAGGGTTTCTCCCATGTAGACATCTCTTACGTCTCTAAGTTTAAGTTCTCTTTACAAGTCAAGTAAATACAGGTATATGGGATTTTGAGCAAGGATAAACTTCCATTCTTGTGCCTAAAAACTCAAGTTTAAAGTTGAATTAATATGATTTCAATAATGGTTCATACCCAAGTTCTCATATTCTTGAATTATAACATTACCATGTGATTGGAGGATTTAAGTGCATAAGAGTTTTCATCTATTAATGTATTGACTGGAAAGATTGCTAATATGATTTGAATTTCATTTGTTTGAATTGAATTTTGTTGAAATATTTCAATGTAAGTATTGAGCAAGATATTATTATATAAGTTCTATGAAAAAAAGTATAAATTTCAAGGATTAAGAATAAACAATGAGTTTACCAAAAAACTAAGTTTTAAGCTTCAGTTCCATGTATTACAGCATGATTAAAGTTCATCGTGATCTTTTAATATAAGATAAGACATGAAATCCATAATTTTTCCTTCTGATTATGATTTATGTAAGGAGAACCATGATTGGTTTTCAGTCTATAAACCCTTATCTATTTTTAGGTGGATTTCGTAAGTATGACCTTAAAATATACTTCCTGGGAGTAGTATTTAGATCCGAGAATGGAATGTGGATGATCGTATCCTAAATTCCTGAAAACTACAAGCCACCATAGGTTTAAGAGACCTTGTTAGTGAGTGTCTACTGTTCCCAATATGGATGAAGTATATCGATCACTTAAGTTAAGGTTCTATATTGATGGAAAGGTTAGAACAGCTCTCCCTAACATGGGTAAGACATATCACTCCATGGTAGCTCACATGGTTTATGTCAATTGTATGATTCTCCCATAAGAAAAAACAAAAGTAAATATTTTAGAAACTAAGTGTAAAGACTTACTAGTCTTATTCAGTATGCTTTATTTTTCATGTTTTATGATCATACAGTTTTCAGTTTTATTCATGTCCAAGGTAAGTCCTTTACACTTATCATGCATGATTTTAAAATGTATATAGTTCTTGTTTTACTTATGCATTCACCCCTACATACTCAGTACATTTTAAAGTACTGACCAATATTGTCTTATAATATAGGTTTGAGATCTCATTTCCAGCAGCACGATTAATCACGAGCATCACTTCCTGCATCATTTATGCGTGTTACTTTACTTACTTGATTTCATATTTCATCTGGGTCATCTAGGGTCTATCCCAGTAGCTCTCTAGTTAATAGTGAAGGCTTGTCAGACTACATATCTTTCAATTTAAAGAGTTTGTTTGAGATTTCAAGTTTCAAGTTGAGAACTAGATTTTAAGTTGTTTCCTTCTGTATTTTTATGTATGCATTAGTTCACATTCCATAAGAGTTTTAATTTATATAGATGTTAATGATTATCTTGGGGCTATTCATAGTCCTAGGCACTATGTGATGTCCTGGGGATACTCACAGGGCATTACAAACTTGGTATCAGAGCCTAAGGTTTTAAAGAGTCCTAGGGAGTTAGACAAGGAGCATTGCATAGAGTCTTGATCATGAGTGTGAAGTACGCCTCATTTATGAGCAAGAAGCTATGGAATGAGTTAGGAATTCTCTTTTCTTTCATGATATATAGTGCTTGAAGTTTTCCATATCTACCCTAATTTGTGCTTTCATATGATAAAATATGAATTCTCGTTGAGCTGACTCTCGTAGAAATAGTGTTCTATGACCACCACTACACACAGATCCTCTAGATGAAAAGGTCTCATAAGAATAATTTTAGGTTGTCTTTCAAGTGTTGGCCGAAGATGTGAATGCTAATATACAGGTAAATCAACAGGCAACAGTCCCACTTCAGCGAAATAGTAACTTAACTGCAGCCAGGATTTGGGATTTTATGAGGAGAAATCCACCTGAGTTCCATGGGTCAAAGGTGGATGATGTCCCTAAACTATTTATTTATAAGGTGATAAATATTACTCAGATCATGCATGTTACCGAAGAGAAGAGTGTGGATTTGGCATCTTAGTTGTTGAAGGATGTTACTTATTATTGGTTCATTATGTGAAAGGATGGTAAGGGTGAGAATGTAGCTCTTATGAGTTGGAAGGTATTTCAGAGTACTTTTCTGGATAGGTTCTTACCTCGTAAGATAAGGGAGGCCAAGGTGGAGGACAAAGAAAATAGGAACAAAAGAGCTAGGACTGGACAGTTTGAGTACAGTCAACAAAGGTCTGGAGGGGGAAGTCATTCATAGTTTTAAGGTCACTCATCATTACCTGCACCATCCTTAGCTTATTCCCCTGCACCCAGGATGAGGTAGAATCAGTGGTGCAGGACTTCAAATTGTAGGTCTCAGAATAGTTTGGTCAGGAGGCCAAATTAGCCGATGTGCTAAGTTCATTAAGACCCATCCTAGTGAGTGTTTAGTGGGCAAAGGAGATTCCTATGGTTGTGGAAATTTGGTCTACAGGATTAAGGAGTATTTGTATGCTAAGAATGGAAGTAGGTATGTTTGTCCTCAGTCTTAGGCTACAAATTCAACAACTTAACCAGGCCATCCAGTCCCTCTACAGGGTGCATTATCTATTACCGGTGGGGGCTAGTGCCAGAATTAGTTCAATGCTTTGCCATCCCATCAGGAACAGGAGAGTTCACCAAATGTTAAAAATACTCCCTTTTGTAAAAAATAAAGTTTTTATTTTATCAAGAAATTTTTTTATTCTTTTTTATGCTACTCTTAATATTAAATAGGGCAAATAACATAAATCTCGATAGTTGATGGTAGTTCTGTATCTCCCAAAGGTTGTTTCATCTACTATCTTAGCCAGGAAGTTATTAACAAAGGATGTATTTACTATTTAGTTTGAGTCAAAGATATTAAGTCTGAAGCCCTAATATTTCAGTCAGTTTGTGTTGTTAATGAGTTTCCAGAGGTTTTTCCCAAAGATCTGCCTGGGGTACTACCAGAAAGAGAAATAGAGTTCAGTATTGATCTTCCTTCTGATACCTGACCCATCTCTGTCCCTCCATAACGCATTGCTCCGATTGAACTTAAAGAGTTAAATGAGCAGCTTAAGGATCTCTTAGACAAGGGTTTCATCAGACCTAGTGTTTCTCCGTGGGATTCTCCAGTCTTGTTCGTGCATAAGAAATATGACACTCTTAAAATGTGTATAGACTATAGGCAATTAACCAAGGTTACCATCAAGAAAAAGCACCCCATTCCTTGAATCGTGATCTATTCGATAAGCTTTATTGTGCTCGGTGGTTTTCTAAGATTGTCCTTAGTTCGGGGTACCACCAGTTGAAACTCAGGGAGCATGACATTCCAAAATCAGTTTTCGAACAAGGTACAATCATTTTGAGTTCATGGTTACATCATTTGGAATAACAAATGCTCTTTCAACCCTTATAGTTTTGATGAACAGGGTCTTCAAGAAATACTTGGATATGTTTGGCATCATCTTTATAGATAACATACTAGTATATTCTCGGTGTGAGAAGAAGCTTATGGATCATTTGAGGATAGTACTGCAAACCCTCAAAGACCGTCGAATATATGTGTAAGTTTAATAATTGTGAATTTTGGTTGGAGGTTTTTACCTTTTTGGGGCACATCATTTTAGGGGTTGGTATTCATGGACCTCTAGAAAACTAATAGAGTGAAGTACTAGGCTAGACCTATCACTCCACCCGACATCAGGAGCTTTTTGGGTTTGGCAAAAATTATAGAAGATTTGTTGAAGGGTGTTCCTCCATTGACTAAGCTGACACAAAACAAGGTGAATTTTATATAGTAGGATAAATGTGAGAAGATTTTCCAAGAATTGAAGGATAGATTGACTTCAACACCAATGTTAACCCTGCCAAAGGGGTTAGATAGATTTTTGGTGTATTGTGATGCTTCCATAGTTGAGTTAGGTTGTGTGTTGATGCAAAATAGGATAGCAATAGCTTATGTCTTTAGGCAACTTAAGGATCACAAAAATATCTACCCAACTCAAGATTTTGAGTTAGCTGATGTGGTGTTTGCTCTGAAGATTTGGAGACACTACCTTTATAGTGTGCATGTTGACATTTTCACTAACCACAAAATTCTGCAGTATGTATTTTAGGGAGCTAAATTTTTTCAAAGAAGGTGATTGGAGTTATTAAAAGATTATGACATAAATGTTCTTTACCATTCAGGTAAGGCTAACATGGTGACAGACACACTGAGTAGGTTGTCTATAGGTAGTGTATCTTATGTGAAAGAGAAAGAACGGGAGTTTTCCAAAGAAGTAAATAAGTTGGACCATTTGGGAGTATGTTTGCTAGACACGAATGATGGGGGAGTAGTAGTTCAAAATAGTTCAAAATCATCTCTGGTAGTGGAAGTAAAGGAGAAGCAGCGTAATGATCCCCTACTTAGACAAATATTAGAAGCAGTCCAGTAGTAGAAGGTCGAAGTTTTCTCCTAAGGGGGAGATGGTATTCTTTGTATCAAGGTAGGCTTTGTGTTCCCAATGTAGATGGTTGAGGGAAAGGATACTAGCTCATAGTTTGAAGCATTCTACTCATCCCGGTGCTATAAGATGTACCTTGATTTGGGAGAAATTTATTGGTAGAATGGTATAAAGGGGGACATAACTGAGTTTATAGTCAGGTTTCGTAATTGACAGCAAGTTAAGGATAAACACTAAAGACCAAATGGTAGTCTACAGTATATCAGCATCCCTACTTGGAAGTAGGAAGTAGCAAATATGGATTTCATCACAGGATTTCCTCATACAAGATGTCAACATGATTCAATTTGGTTCATCGTCTATGGAATGACCAAATCAGCTCATTTCCTACCTATTAAGACTTTAAATAGGATAGAAGATTATGCCAGAATATACATTTGCGAGTTAGTAAGGCTTCATGGGATACCCATATCTATTATTTCAAATAGAGGCACGCCATTCACTTCCTAGTTTTGGAAATCATTTTAGAAAGGCCCTGGTACAAAGGTAAAGCTTAGTATTGCTTTTAATTTGCAAACCAATAGCCAAGATGAATGCATAATTAAGACAATGGAATATATGGTGAGAGCATGTGTTTTAGACTTTAAAGGAAGTTGGGATGATCATATACCTTTGATCGAGTTTGCCTATAATAATAATTACTATGCCAGCATTCAGATACCTCCATTTGAAGCATTGTATGAGCCTAGGTATAGATCACCCATAGGATGGTTTGAGGTTGGTGAAGCAACATTCATTGGGATAGTGTCTGTTCTTGAAGCTATGAAAAAGGTTAAGTTGATTCATGAAATATTAAAGACTTCTCAAAGCTATCAAAATCGTATGCAGATGTAGGAGGAGAGAGCTCAAGTTTGAAATAGGTGATTGGGTATTCTTAAAGGTGTCGCCTATAAAAGGGATAATGATATTTGGAAATAAAGTAAAGTTGAGTCCCTAATTTATTGGTCCGTATGAGATGGTAAAGCGTGTAAGAGATGTCGTTTATGAATTAGAACTTCTGCCAAAGTTCATTATGGTTTACCTAGTTTTCCCTGCTTAGATGCTTAAGAAGTGCATTGGAGATTTGTCCTTAGTAGTTCCCCTAGAGAGTATTAGGATCAAGAATAGCTCGTCAAATGAAAAGATTCATGTCGAGATACTTTATAGGCAAGTTTAAAGACTGAGAAATAAGGATGTGGCATCAGTAAAGTTTCTATTGGGGAACCAGTTAGTCGAAGAGGCCACTTGGGAAGCTAAAGCAGGCATGATGACCAAGTACCCTCATCTCTTTCTTCTGATTCATTTCCTACCGAAGGTAAATTATTATTTCTAGTAAATTCTTTCTCTCTAAGTTAGTTTAAGTATTCTTATATTGTATCATGTATTTTTGGGTCTTGAAATCCTAGTGATAAGTTATAATCTTGATTGTATGATCTATGGGGAGGAGTTAATTTTGTTCCAATATCCCTATTCGAAATGAGTCTGATTCAAGGAAAAATGTTTCCAAGGGGGAGATATTGTAATACCCTATGCTTTCAAGGTTACTGTGGAACCTATGACTTATTCATCAAGTCATGAAGACTCATCCCGAGTCGTATGATGTAGTCATAAATAAGATAATATGAAATGATTAAATTTTTGATATGGTTATGACTCGATCCTAAGAGTCATAATAAGACTATGCGAGCCGTATTACCCAGTCGTGACCAGCTCAGTGGAAAGGCCTAAAGTTTTTGGTCATATAAGACCTCAACCTTAGGAGTCATCATTTGATGTTATGAGATGCATAAGAAGAGTCGTAAGATTAGTAAGGTAGATCATTTAAGTTTCTATCTAGGTTACGAGAGATTGCTATAAGTCATAGTGACATGTTACGAGTCATACCCGTATGACTCGTATCCAAACTAATGCATACTTTCTTTTTTTTCTACCAAGGTTACGAGTCACTAGGAAAACTAGTAACCAGATGTTGTGAGTCATGAGATGACTCATGACGACTGATGATCAAGTTTTTATAAGTTCATTTAAGGGGCCTTTTAGTCTTTTCCCCTCTTAAAACTTCCAACCTACGACTTATAACTTAAGAGAGGTGTTATTTTCCTTTACTGTTAGTCAATTAACAAAGCATATTCTCCTCTCATCTTTAAGAACAAAAATTCTAGGGTTTCTTTCACAAAGACATCTCTCAAGTCTCTAAGTTCAGGTTATATTAATAAGTAAATCTAGGTATATCGGGTTTTGAGAAAGGATAAATTTTCATCCTTGTTCCCAAAAACGCAATTTTAAAGTTGAATTTATATGAATTCAATTAGGGTTCATACCCAAGTTCTCATCTTTTTGAAGTATAATGTGATTAGAGGATTTAACTACATAAGAGTTTTCATCAATTCATGTTTTGACTTGCAAGATTACTATTATGATTTGAATTTAATTAGTTTGACTTAAATTTTGATAAAAGATTTCAATGTACGTATTGAGCATGATATTTTGATATAAGTTTTATGAAAATAAGTATCGACTTCAAGGCTTAAGCATAAGCATTGAGTTCACATAAAACCTAAGTTTTAAGCTTCAGTTACATGTATTACAGCATGATTAAAGTTCATCTTGACCTTTTTATATAAGATAAGACATGAAATCCACAAGTGTTCCTTTTGATTATGATTTAAGTAAAGAGAAGCATGATTGGTTTTCAATCTATAATCCCTTATGCTATTTTAAGGTTGATTTCTTAAGTATGAGCCTATACATATACTTTTTGGGAGTAGTATTTAGCACCGAGAAAGAAATATGAATGAGCGTATCCTAAATTCCTGAAAACTATGAGCCACCATAGGTTTAAGAGACCTCATCAGTAAGAGTCTACTTTTCCCAATATCGATGAAGTATAGTGATTACTAAAGTTAAGGTTCTATTCTGATGGAAAGGGTAGAACAGCTCTCCCCTATGTGGGTAAGACGTTGGACTCCATGGTAGCTCATATGGCTTATGTCGGTTTTAAGAATCTGGCATAATGAAGACTACAAGTAAAGTTAAATAAGTGTAATGACTCACTAAGCTTATTCAGTATGCTTTATTATTCATGTTTTATGATCATAAAATTTTCAATTTTATTCATGTCCAAGGTGAGTCCTTTACACTTATCATGCATGATTAAAAAATATCTAGTTCTTTTTTTACTTATGCCTTCACCCCATATACTAGTACATTCCAAAGTATTGAGCCACACATATATGTCTATGTTCTATATTGTCTTATAATTAAAGTTTTAGCAGTCATTTACCACAGAATGATTGATCACGGGCATCACTTCCTGCTTCCTGACATTTGGTAAGTCGCCATAGTCTGAGGACATAGCATATCAGACTCTTAATCATTTATGAATATTACTTTAGTTACTTGATTTTAGATTCTATGTAGGTCAGTTGTGGTTTGTCCCAGTGGCTCTCTAGTTAGTAGTAGAGGCTTGTCAGACTGCGTATCTTTCAGTTTAAAGAGTTTGTTTGAGATTTCAAGTTTTATGTTGAGAACAAGATTTTAAGTTGTTTCTTTTTGTATTTATATGTATGTGTTAGTTTACTTTCCATAGGAGTTTCAAATTATATAGATGTCAAGGGTTAGCTTAGGGCTATTCATAGTACTAGGCATGTGTAACGTCCTGGGGGTACTCTCGGGGTATTACATGGAATGCAATATTACCCCTTATGTTAACTAAGGTTGTGTAGCAGATGTTAGTTTTTCTGAGTGGCTTGGCTGGGACTAGAGCCACTCCTAGGGTACCAACTTATCAGACTTCAATTGTTCATCCTACTATTGCCATGTCTCCTAGAATGGATGAAGCTTCAGGGATTGATGTGTTTTATCGTCTGGTTTTGGGTTTAGAGGATGCTTTTGACTTCATCATTGATTGCTATAAAAGTTGACATCGGATGGGTATTGTGAAGTAATATGGAGTTAAGTTTGTGACCTTTTTGTTGGAGAAGGATTCTAAGCAATAGTGGGGGCGTATGTTGAATGTCAGTCACCAGCTTTGCCTTCATTAACTTGGGATAAATTTTTTAGTCTATTCTTAGAAAAATTTTGGCATTAGAATAGAGATATATGTTAGTTGCAACCTACGACACTAAGTTTCATGCTTTATCTTGCTATTACTCAATTATTAACCTCTGAGGAGGAGAGGATTTTTCTCTACTTTAAAGATTTTAACTATGATCTTCAAGTATTGTTTGTGCATATGACTTCTACAAGAAAGGGATTCAGTGAAGTTTTTGACTATGTGAAGCAGTTGTAGGGATTTACCCATGCGGGTCAAGCTAAATTGTTAGCCATGAAGCTAAGATATGTTTGGGATTTTAGTGGGTCTTACTCTAATAGCCATTATCAGAAGGCCCATTCATCCCGTCCTATTAAGTCAGCTTTTCTAGCTTCTATTATGGTTCCATCTAAGGTTTCTTCTCAACAATAGATTATTATGGGCTAGGCGGCTTTCTACTATTCTTCCAATCATCCTCCTCTCAATTAAGGGTGTTCCCATTATGGTGTTGTTGGACACTTTAAGAGGGAGTTTCTTGTGAGGTAGGCAAATACAAAGGCACAAAAACTTAGGTTATAGTTCCAACAGTTTAAGAAAAAAGAGGTAGAATTAGGGCTCATTGATACGGTTAGGGCAACCTTCACAGGTACACGGCCTTTCACACGAAGCCAAGCTCGGGAATTACAAAAACTCCAAGCCTTGTTCATGCAAATGGCCGTGTGTGAGTTGGTGATTGAACCAACCAAGGACCTAAACGTTTTTATGTGTGAAGAGAGGTCCTAATGTGTAAATAACTACTCTCCAAGGTTGGCACAAGAAGCAAGGGCCGATGGGTCATTTTACCCCTTTGTTTGTAGTATAAATAGAACATGTTAGAGAGAGTTAGAGTAGTTTTTGAATGCTGAAACTTGTAACCTAAAATCACAAAACAATTCCTCTCTCTTCTACTCCTAGAAGCCGCCACTATCATCTCACAAGTAGAGGGATACTTGTGTTGTCTCTTTGGCTAGAAACAAGGGTTTTGAGGTCGTTGAGTGCCTCTTGGTCCTCGTAAGAACTTGGTGTTTATATTCATTAGACTTAGGGTCCTCTCTTGATGTTAGGGTTCTTAGTTTCTTGAATGTTATATGTCAAGTTATCTATCTTTCTTTATCTTGTTGTTGTTGTTGATTTTGTTATCTTTAAGTCTAGTGAAGCCGTGTGGGGCTCTTTTCGATTCACTAGCATTTGTTATCTATCTTGTTGTTCTTGTGTTGTGGACTGAAAAACCGAAAACTTAAACTTGTTGTTCTTGTGTTGTTGGACTGAAATCTGAGCCTTCTTGTTGTTCTTGGTGTTGTTGGTTTGATCTTGTATCATTTGGTATCAAAGCAAGACCGGTTGTGTTCCAACATAACCCATCTTGGGCTAGTTTACGGCTTAAACAAACTACACCTAAAAGAATTTCTGAAAATCTGTCCATTAAAAGTTGAAAACCGAGAATGATGTTGCATGTTTAGATCTAGGTGTTATTTTGTTTGTTTAGTGAGTTTCTAGTGTTGGTTTCTTTCTCACCAACACTAAGGTGTCTAGATCCGAAAGTTGAGCTTGAAAAAAACTAGAACATTGTGTAGTGACTTGAAGTGGCCGAAAGTTGTACGTTGTTGATAACTAAAAGAAAATCGGTGGTTGTGTGTTTATGTGCTAAAGAAGTTGATGAAGTTGTTGAAGTGTTCATCTTTTGAACTTGTTCATATTGTTCATCTTGTTGTGTGCTCAAGTGGTCAAGCTATAAAGTTGTTGTGAAAGACTTGCACCCATCACTTTTTAGTCTTGTCAATCACTTTCCCTAATTTAAGGAGCCTTGTTTTGTGGGAATTTTCAACCAAACCCCACTTTCTTGAGTTTGAAAAGGGGTGAAATACTACAAGGTTTCACTTTTCCCTCCAAAACACTTTCAAACTATAACAAGTTGTGTGAATATTAACATAAAGACAAAAAAAAAAAAAAAAGAACGTGTGGAACCATTGCATGCTGCCACGTCACTATAAGCTCAACTTAGGATATTCTTGGGTTGCTAATTGTTGATCCTTGGTTTCCCTTACTTGGTCCTAGAACTAATTAACAAACTAGTACTTTCCTACTAGGTTGTCAACTAGTTCCTTGAACCGTTTGTTCCTGTCAACGATTATTTGAGTGCTTTTATTCGTTTGAACGAATTGTTGATTTTTGACTCTAGTCCGGCAAGAATTCTTTGAGTCTTCAAACAAGAATCCATTCCGGATAAGAGCTTACTCATACCTTAACATCTCACGGTTACTAGCCAATTATACAACACTTGTGGAACACAAACTTGTGGTGAACTAAAGCGGCTAATACCTTGATAATGGAAGGAGCTACGTCTCATAATGTGGATACTAATGCCCTTGATTCTATGAGGGTCACTCTTGAGGCCGTTACCCGGACACTTGAAAGGTTGAATTCGGAATTTGGGGCCGTGAGAGGGGACTTGGCAGCAATAAGGGGGGAAGTGTCGACTATTAGTGGGATATTAGAACAAGTGGAGAGTCAAAGGAACTCTCGTCCTTCTACTCCTCTACATGTATCTACCACTGGTCATGATAGGGCCTCCTCCGCAACCATCACCCCCGAAGCAGTCCACCAAATGCTAAATGCACCCCAAGCTCCACTAAATACCGCAAGCCAAACTACCTATTTTCCTCCAAACCGAGACTCCACTAGACCAATACATTTCCAAGCCCTTCCAATTCCACAAGAGGGATTTGGACGCCAAGTACCTCCACTAAATCAGAACCCTCCATTCCAAGCTCCATTAAACCAAAGACCACAAATTCCAAATCCTCCGAATCAAAACGGCCAAGGCCGGCCAGCCCACTTTGAAGGATACGGTAGAGAGGAGTATGAAGGAGGTGGAGCCTTTGATAATGCTTATATGAGGGAGGAGGAGTTAAGAGGGGGTCGAGGAGAACCTAGGGGATACCGGGGGTATGGAGATAGGGGAAACCGACACCAAGAGAGAGACGTAGGCATCAACACCATCAAGTTGAGCCTACCCATCTTTAAGGGTGAAAGTGACCCCGAGACCTACTTAACTTGGGAATCGGCTTGTGACAAAGTTTTCCAAGTTAATGACATCTCGGAAGAAAAGAAGAGTTGCTACGCTATAGCTCACCTCGAGGGCTATGCCAACACTTGGTGGGAGTATGTTAAACGATTTGGTAATGAATTAGTGGATGGGCAGCCACCACCGTGGTATCGGTTGAGGTATTTGATGAGACAACGATACCTTCCCGAGAGATATCGTCATGAGTTGCTCGCTAGATTATATGGTTTGCGGCAAGGAGGCAAGAGTGTGATGGACTATTTTGACGAGTTCCAACAACTCATGTTGAAACTTGATCATCGTGGGGAGCAAATCAGTCACGACATCATCCGGTTCAAGTGTGGGTTGAACAAAGAGATCGCCACTCATTTGACACTTCACCGGTTTGAAACCATTGACGGTATATTCCAAGCGGCCCTAGAGATTGAAAGGAAACTTAAGGAGAGATCATCCTTCAAGGCAAAGGTACAACCCCCTCGGGTTGGCCCAAAAACAAGGACCAACCCGCCCCTACGAAGCTGCCCGAGTCCAAAACAGTCCCAAAATTCCCTCCGAAACCGGAGGCTCACAAATATCCCAACCCAAAGGGGTTCCAATGCTTCAAGTGCCAAGGTTGGGGGCATAAGGCCAATGAATGTCCGAACCAGCGCAATGTGATCCTACGAGAAGGGAAGGTGTACTACCTTGGTGAGGAGGTGGTTTCTGAAAGGGGGGAGGATGAGGCCGAGCCTCAAGATGGAGAGGAAGCTGAAAATGGACCGAATGATGATGGATTAGATGATAGTGAATATGTCTATCCACAAGAAGGGGAGTGTGTGGTTCCAAACTTTGTGGTTAGACGTGTCATGATTAGTAAGGCGGTAGATGACCCGAGTCAAAGGGAAAATCTATTCCATACTAAGTGTCTTGTAAAGGGGAGTGTGTGCACCTTGGTAATTGATAGTGGTAGTTGTACAAATGTTGCGAGCCATGCTATGGTCAATTTCTTGAAGCTACCAACTACTCCACATACTAGTCCTTACAAGCTATAATGGTAGAACGATTGTGGTGAATTAAAGGTCACGAGGCAATGTGTGATTCGGTTTAAGGTGGGAAACTACCACGATGAAGTGCTTTGTGACGTGATCCCAATGCAAGCATGTCACTTGTTGTTAGGTAGGCCATGGCAATATGATAGGTCTACTAAACACGATGGGAGGTCCAACCGGTATGCTTGAGAAGGATGGCCGAAAGGTCACACTTCACCCTCTTTCACCCTCCCAAGTAAATGAGTGGCATCAAAAGATGAGAGAGTTAAAGGGAAAGGGGAAGGAATCCGGGAAGGGAGAAAAGGAGGGGAATGCCGTAGGTGAGGAAGTAGGGACATTCGAGGCTGTCCCAACGACAAGGGAGACGGAAAACGTAGTGATGTTGGCTAGGAAGAAAGAACTCTTCGTGGACCATGATGAAAACAAGTCGATGTTACTTTTTGCCCATTGTTTTAATACTAACCCCACTAATTCTTCCATTTCCCCTTTGATTTCTTGTGTGTTGCAGGAGTATGAAGATGTATTTCCTCAAGAGCTTCCGCAAGGATTGCCCCCACTTCGGGGAATTGAACACCAAATTGATTTGGTGCCGGGTTCACAACTTCCAAACAAACCGGCCTATAGGAGCAATCCCATGGACACTAAGGAGCTTGAAAGACAAGTTGAGGAGCTTCTCAACAAGGGATACATCAAGGAAAGCATGAGTCCGTGTGCTGTTCTGGTACTTTTGGTACCAAAGAAGGACGGAACTTGGCGCATGTGCGTCGATTGTAGAGCCATCAACAAAATCACTATGAGGTATCATCATCCAATCCCTAGACTAGATGATATGTTAGATGAGCTCCATGGATCTTGTTTGTTTTCTAAAGTGGACCTTAGGAGCGGCTATCACCAAATTCGCATGCAACCCGGTGATGAGTGGAAGACCGCATTCAAGACCAAATTCGGTCTATATGAGTGGCTGGTCATGCCCTTCGGCCTTACCAATGCTCCTAGCACATTTATGAGGCTAATGAATCATGTAATGAAGCCTTATATTGGAAAGTTTGTCGTGGTTTACTTTGATGATGTGTTGGTGTATAGTAAGTCTATTGATGATCATGTAATGCATTTGAGATGTGTGTTTGATGTGCTCCGAAAGGAGAAGCTGTATGCCAACATGGAGAAGTGTTCTTTTGGTGTTGATAAAGTTATATTCTTGGGTTTTGTCGTGAGCTCAAGGGGTGTGGAAGTGGACGATTCCAAGATAGACTCTATACGAAGTTGGCCGATCCCTAAAACTATTGGCGAAATCTGAAGTTTCCACGGGTTGGCAAGCTTTTATAGGAGGTTTGTCAAAGGGTTTAGTTACATAGCAGCCCCCTTGACCGAGGTAATTAGAAAGGACGGACCCTTTAAATGGGGTGATGAGCAGGCTAGGGCTTTTGAGGCCTTGAAAGCTACGCTCATCTCGGCGCCTTTATTGCAATTACCCGATTTTGATAAGATGTTTGAAATAGAGTGTGATTCTAGTAAGGTTGGCATCGGGGCTGTTTTGATGCAAGAAGGTAAGCCCGTTGCTTATTTCAGTGAAAAGCTCAAAGGGGCAACTCTTAATTACTCAACTTATGATTTGGAGTTGTACGCCCTTGTTAGAGCCTTGGGAAATTGGCAACATTATTTGTGGCCTAAGGAGTTTGTGATACGAACGGATCATGAGTCGTTGAAACACCTTAAGAGCCAAGACAAGCTGAATAGGCGTCATGCTAAGTGGATTGAGTTCATCGAGACTTTCCCTTATGTAATTCATTACAAAAGGGGAAAGAAAAATGTTGTTGCCGATGCCTTGTCTAGGAAGCATGTGCTTGTTGCTACCTTGTCTTCGAAGTTGATGGGTTTTGAGAGCTTGCGGATGTTGTATCCCGAGGATCCTACCTTTGCTCCTATTTTTAGGGAATGCGAAGAGTGGGGAAGGGACCGTTGGCTTAAGGAGAGTGACCATTCCTCCTTCTCTCGGTTAGATGGGTATTTGTTCAAGGGGAGGAGGTTGTGTGTTCCTTCTAGTTCTTGGAGGGAATTATTCGTGAGGGAAGCCCATGACGGAGGCCTCATGGGTCACTTTGGGGTAGACAAGACCCTCGGAATCTTAGAGGAGAACTTCTATTGGCCCAAAATGCGCAAAGACGTCACTAAAATTTGTAGTCAATGCGTGGCCTGCCGGAGTGCGAAATCTCGTCTCCTACCTCAAGGATTATACACCCCACTCCCTACTCCCCTTAGGCCTTGGTTGGACATTTCGATGGATTTTGTTTTGGGGCTGCCAAGGACTAGAAAGGGCCGAGATAGCATTTTTGTTATTGTTGATAGATTCTCTAAAATGGCTCATTTTATTCCATGTGCTAAAACCGAGGATGCTCGTAGTGTAGCTTCATTATTTGTTGCACATGTTGTAAAGCTACACTGGGGTACCGAGGACTATTGTGAGCGATAGGGACTCCAAGTTCCTAAGTCTCTTTTGGAAGTCCATGTGGGGTAGGCTTGGAATGAAGTTACTTTTCTCCACGTCTTGCCACCCACAAACCGATGGCCAAACGGAGGTAGTAAATAGAACCTTGGGGTCTATGCTACGTTCTATGGTTAAAGGTAAACTGACTTCATGGGAAGATCACCTACCCTTGGTGGAATTTGCATACAACCGGGTAATACATTCGAGCACGGGAATGACTCCTTTTGAATGTGTTTACGGCCTGAATCCCCTTACCCCTTTAGATCTCACTCCTTTGTCTAGTGATCTTATGACCAGCTTAGATGGAAATAAAAGAGCCGAGGCAATGAAGAAAATGCATGAGACGGTGCGGATCAATCTTGAAAAGAAGAACCAAGAGATTGCAAAAAGGGTGAACAAAGGGAGAAGAAGGCTTGTGCTTGAACCCGGAGATTGGGTGTGGGTGCATCTTCGAAAGGATCGGTTTCCAGCTCAAAGGAAGTCCAAATTGCTGCCAAGGGGTGATGGTCCTTTCCAAGTACTTGAGAGAATCAATGACAACGCCTACAAGATTGACCTTCCACCGGAATATCAAGTGCACAACACTTTCAATGTTGGTGATCTCTCCCTCGTGGATGCGGTTGAAGATGACCAAACGCTGAATTTGAGGTCAAATTCCTCTCAAGATGGAGAGGATGATACGGTTAGGGCAACCTCCACAGGTACACGGCCTTTCACACGAAGCCAAGCTCGGGAATTACAAAAACTCCAAGCCTTGTTCATGCAAATGGCCGTGTGTGAGTTGGTGATTGAACCAACCAAGGACCTAAACGTTTTTATGTGTGAAGAGAGGTCCTAATGTGTAAATAACTACTCTCCAAGGTTGGCACAAGAAGCAAGGGCCGATGGGTCATTTTACCCCTTTGTTTGTAGTATAAATAGAACATGTTAGAGAGAGTTAGAGTAGTTTTTGAATGCTGAAACTTGTAACCTAAAATCACAAAACAATTCCTCTCTCTTCTACTCCTAGAAGCCGCCACTATCATCTCACAAGTAGAGGGATACTTGTGTTGTCTCTTTGGCTAGAAACAAGGGTTTTGAGGTCGTTGAGTGCCTCTTGGTCCTCGTAAGAACTTGGTGTTTATATTCATTAGACTTAGGGTCCTCTCTTGATGTTAGGGTTCTTAGTTTCTTGAATGTTATATGTCAAGTTATCTATCTTTCTTTATCTTGTTGTTGTTGTTGATTTTGTTATCTTTAAGTCTAGTGAAGCCGTGTGGGGCTCTTTTCGATTCACTAGCATTTGTTATCTATCTTGTTGTTCTTGTGTTGTGGACTGAAAAACCGAAAACTTAAACTTGTTGTTCTTGTGTTGTTGGACTGAAATCCGAGCCTTCTTGTTGTTCTTGGTGTTGTTGGTTTAATCTTGTATCACTCATCCATAGAGTGGATAAGGAAATTATAAAAATAGTCGACTGGTCATGTAAATCATAGCGTGGGGGAAGGAGTGCAGCTGGGGAAGAATTATTATCCATTTCTAAGAAAGACTAATGCCAAGGCTTCTGATGTTGTGATCACAGGTAGTATTTCTATTTATGATTAGATGGCTTCTATTTTTTGTAATGGGGTCTATTTATTCTTGTATATTTGTTCAATTTTTGATAGGTCTGAATCTAGTTTGTGATGTACTTGATTATCCTATTTATGTGTCTACTTCGATTGGTGAGTCTATAGTAGTAACTTGTGTTTACTATTGTCACTTAATATTATTTATGGGTTTTCATACTTTGGTAGACTTGATTATTCTAGATATGTGTGACTTGTATGTAATTTTAGGTATGACCTAGTTATCTCCATATCACGTAATTTTAAACTGTAATGCTAACATAGTGACTCTATGTATGCTGCGAATGAGTAATTTAGAGTTGGAGAGAGTGTATAAGGCCAAGCCAATGAAAATAATATCACCTATTTGTACCAGAAGGTTAGTGGGTAAGAGGTGTTTAGTATTTTTAGATTATCTTTGAGATGTTAGTGCAGGGTTCCTTTCTATAAAGTCAGTTGTGGTAGTTTTTGAATTCCAGGATGTGTTCCCTTCATGCTTACTAGGTATGTCTCCAAATAGAGATATCAATTTCCATATTGACTTAGCACTCCATAGAAGGAACTACATGACAAGGGTTTTATTCATCAAAGTGCTTCCTTCACCTTGGGGTGCTCCAGTCTTGTTTGTTAAAAAGAATGATGTTAGTTTGAGGATATGCATTGATTATAGACAGTTGAATACCCTTTTCCTCGCATAGACAATTTGTTTAACCAATTGAAAGGTGTGGCAGTGATTTATTTTCTATTGGGTTATCATCAACTAAAAATTAGACTAGAGGATTTGCCAAAGATATATTTTAAAACTCAGTATGGTCATTAGGAATTTCTAGTGATGTATTTTGGGTTGACTAATGCACCTACAAACTTTATGAATTTGATGAATGGGATATTTAGGTCATTCTTGAATTCTTTTATTATTGTGTTTATTTATGATATTCTTGTTTACTCCAAGAGTAAAGATGAGCAGACAAGCCTTAGAGATTCTAAGAGAGAAGTTGTTGTTTTCTAAGTTTTCAAAGTGCAAATCTGATTGTCTTTATTTGCCTTGTTGGGGAATGTGGTTTCTAAAAAAGGGGTAATGGTGGATCCCCAGAAGATTGACGTAGTAAAAAATTAGATTCGTCATAGTTTAGTGACCGAGATAAGACGCTTTGTGGGTATTTCTAGTTATTACTGCATATTTGTCAAGAACTTTTCATCTATTGCAATGTACTTCACAAGTTTGAATCAGAAGGAAGTGTCATTTATTTGGTCAAGTCAATGTGAAGAGATCTTCCAATATCTCAAGACACTCTTGACAACAGTGCTTATTCTTTCATTGTTGGTTAAAAGTAAGGACTTTATAGTGCTTTGCCATACTTTACTTTTTGGTTTGGGTGGTGTGCTGATGCGGGATAAAAATGTCATTGCTTATGCTTTAAGGTAGCTTAATCCCCACGAAAGGAACTACCCAACATGACTTAGAGTTGGTATTAGTGGTGTTTGCATTATAGATTTAGAGACAATATCTTTATAGTGTCAAGTGTGACATCTCTATATATTATCGAAGCTTACAACACCTATTCAACCAAAATGATCTAAATCTAAGTCAATAGAGGTGGATGAAAATTTTGAAGGACTATGATTTAACTATTCAGTATAATCTAGGTAAGTTCGATGTGGTGGAAAACACATTAAGCCAAAGAGTTGTAATTATGGTGGTTTGTCTTTCATGGGGGTGTCTAGGTGGCCTTCAGCTAGAGACTTTCAAACTCTAGCATCTCTGAGCATATAGTTTAGAGTCTCAGATAGGGGTGGTATGTTGGCTAGTATGGAGGTAAAGTTAACATTTTATGGAGCAGATTAAAGCCAAGCAATTTGAGGTTAAGAAACTAGATGTGCTCTAAAATAAAATGGTTCATAAGGAGGTAGAGGATGCCACTGTTGACACAAGTGGTGTGTTATGGTTTAAGGGAAGGCTTTATGTTTCTTGATTTGGGGAGTTGATCCTTGAATTACTTTCAGAGCCTTATGGTCCACATTATTCTATTAATTTAGGCACGTAATGTACCATGACATGAGGTAGCTTTATTAGTTTCTTGGGATAAAAAGGGACCTAGTGGATTATGTGTCCAAGTTATAAAGTTGTCAATAGGTAAAGTATGAACACCAAAGGTATGCGAGGTTACTTTAGAGGATACCTATACCTATGCAAAAATGGGAGCACATTTCTTTGGATATTATAGTGGGTCTCGCTAAGACTTTACGAAAATATGACTCCATTTGGGTGATAATAGATCAACTGATTAACTCAGTTTACTTTTTGCTAGTTCAGGAAGACTACAACTCTTAACAGTTAGCTAAAATCTACGTCAATGCGATTGTCAAAGTTTATGGGGTGCTTGTTACCATCATTTATGATAGAGGTATGAAGTACACTTCTAGATTTAAGGACAATTTGCATAAGGAGCTAGGCATCAATCTTATTTAGTAGGGCTTTTCATCCTTAAATAAATGGGCAGTCAAAGAGGGTGATTCAGGTTCTAGAGGATATGTTTAGGGCTTGTGTGATTGATTTTGATAGTCACTCGGACCAGTTTCTTCTGCTGGGTGAGTTTTCATACATCAAAAACTATCACTTTAGTATTGATATGGCACCATTCGAGGCACTTTATGGAAAGAAGTATAGGTTGCATATTGGATTATTTAAGGTGGTGATGTCATATCTTTGAGCACTAACTTGTAAATGAGGGTCAAAATAAAGTAACGTTTATTCAAACCAAGTTGTTGGTTGCTAAAGTAGGAAAAAGAAGTATATGGACCATAAGTTAAGAAACATGGACTTCAAATTTGGTGAGAAAGTTTTGCTTAAGTTGTCTCCTATGAAGGGATTCATGAGTGTCTGTAAGAGGGGCAGTCTCAGGCCACAATATATCAGACCCTTTGAGGTTCTTGAAGAGGTGGGTCCGATTATATACAAATTAGCTCTGCCACCGGGATTGTCTTAAGTCTATTTAGTATTTTATGTCTCAATGTTGAAAAGGTACCATGGGTATGGAGACTCCATCGTGAAGTGGGATACAATTTTTTTAAGATAAAATATTAAGTGCACGAGAAGGAACTAGTAGCAATTCTAGATCAGGATGTTTTGAAATTAAGGATGAAAGAATTTGTTATGTTAAGGTTCAATGAATGCATCATCTAATTGAGGAATCCACTAGGGAAATTGAGAAGGACATGCGGTATAAGTACCCTTAATTTCTTAAGGATATAGTTGTCTTTATTCTTCTCTTTTTAGCCTATTTTTATGTTTGACATTTTGGGGATGAATGATGGATAAATTGGTATCTCTTGTAACAATAATTTTTATGGTTATGTATAAACCTCCCATTATAATTTCCATGTTAAAATTCTTCCTGGTTTGAAGTAACAAATTTATGGCTAGGCTAATATCACACAAAATCACAATGAGTTTTGGTCAAGGGAAATTCGGGATTATTTGGCAAAGTTTGGTGTGTTTGATTTAATTTTTAGTTAGCTAAGACGATAAGGAACCCACAGAAATTTATGAAATCAATGGGTGAGTAGACTTCCCAACATTGATCTTGGCATAAAGGTCATAGTTTAGAGTTGCCCGAGTTTAAGGTGTGATGTAAAAAAATGGGATTTTGGGGCAAAACTAGACATTTTGGCCCATTGATGTTCTATAGAGGATGGAATGATGCTACAACAATCAGCGTTATAGCGGAGAAATTCCTACTATAGTAGTGTACATAGGTCAGTCAACACAGTTATAGTGGCAAGTATCGATATAGTGGTGAAAATTGTAGTTTATTAAATATTTCCCCTAAAATAATTTATTATTCTAAAACTAATTAGGGAAAAGGGGAAATTTGGGGAGATTTACACCCAAAATTCTTTGTTTGGCTTTAAAAATGTAAGGAATCTATCCCCGTTAACATGTAATAGATAATTAAGCCTTAGAACTACTAATTTACAGAGCTGGGGGAGGGTTTTAGGGATGATTTTGGTTATTTTCTGATGCAAGGGAGGAAATTATGTAATAGGTTCATAAGTTTTATTTATTAACAGTTAATTTACCCTTGCACTCTATTAATTCATTAATTTAACCACAAAATTGGTAGATTTAGGTAAATTACGGTAGAAAAGCCCTAGAACGAAAAAGGAATGATCATGAACTTAACCTTAGGGGTTGGGGATGAGTTATTACTCCTAAAATAATAGGTCATGTTATTAATTATATGTTAATATATATGTTCTAGTCCATGAGACACCAAAAATTACATTGAATGGCAAAGCTCTGGTTAGAGGAGTTGTACAAGTTTGGTTTGAGGTAGGTGATAGTATTGTAGTTTAATGTGTGCATGTTATCTACTTTGTAGTGTTTACTACTGATGTATGTTTTTTGGTGTGGTCAATGTGAATGATTCTATTGTTTATATATGATTTTTGACCTACCTTATTTATTAAATATTGAATGTCCAGTATTTTAAATATTCTATTGGTTTTTTAGTGAAATAAGGTTGGCAGATGCTTTTATTTGGGGTTTAGTACATGCGCAAAAATTGTCCCCTATATGCCATGGCTATAAGGTAGTTGTATTACCCCTAGAGTGTATGTACAAGGGTCAGGTAAGTTTGACAGTTTCATGAGTGATCCGGGCAAATATGTTTATATGCGAAATAAGTTGATATATATTGTCTTGACTTGACTTGACTGAATTTGAATAGTGACAATATGTTGACTTGTCAGTTTTGATCCCTAATTGCAAATTTGTTTCTTATTATGCTAATTGTGATTGCAGAGCATGGATTAACTTGATGTACTTTAAACGACCTAAAAATTTAATAAAATATATGAAATATGTGTTTCTATGTGATTTGTCTATTCTACCTTTCCCCCTAGTTACATTGTGGTATTTTTGGGGGGTAGGGGTAATTGGCACTATTCTCGATGTATTTTGGTTCCTTTTGTGTAATATTATGATTTTTGGTGACTTTGAGAGCCTTATTTTGGGCTTCTATTGTTATATTTTGATTTGTACAATAGATGGTTGAATGGACTACGCCACAGATCTAGAAAGTTCATTTTAGGGTGGTAACATATTTGGTGTGGTTTCATGGCATTTAAATCTCATTTCGACTCTGTGTTTAGGAAATTGTGATTTCGGGTTACGGGGGGCAACTTTATGAAAATGATGTTTTTTCAAAATTTTGATATATCTATTTAGTTTGGAGCGTCAAAGTTAGTGTGGTTGCATAGTTTGTTTTTGTATATCGGACTCCAAATGAATTTTGGGTACCCCGTCCTTATAAAAATTTGGTACGCCAGGTTGCTGGTGCAACCTGGAATATAATGGCTGAAACTCATTTAGAGAGGCCGATTTATGCTATATGTACCTAGTAACCTAGTGCAAGTATAAATTGCCCCTTTTACCCAATTTTAGTTTATTTTCACCTTTCCTCCTTGGACTTAAACCCTAAAATAGTGTTACAGCATAAAAGTGAAGCTTGTGGGTGCTTGAGAAGCAACAATAATATCTATTTCTTGATTCTCTTATGGTTTAAGGTAAGAATTCACCCTTTTCTTAGTAAATTTCTTGATTAATTTCTCAAAATCCTTAAAATCTTGGGGCTTGATTTTAAACCCTAATTTTACTTCTTTTCACTTGAATAATGTTTTAATCTTATAATTACTAGTTTTTCATCAATTTAACCTTTAAGATAACTTCGATTCTTGATTTTAACACGGATTTCAAAGATGTAACTAGTAAAGCTTAAAAATGGTTTTTCTTCAATTTGGACCTTATTTTTTACTCGATTTGACTTGGTTTTTCAGTAGTAGATTCAAAAATGTGTGGGGAACACATTTTTGAAGTAAAGTTATAATTTTGCCTTTTTTAAAAAAATCCATTTTGGGGGTCCATTTTGACCCCAAACCAAAAGTGGAAAATATGAGTATCAATAGCTTTGTTTTGATGTATATATTCTATATTTCTTAGTTTTAGTTAATTTTGAAATCGTTCATGAGAATTAGGGCTTTGTGGTTGAAGTATTGCAGATCGATTTTAGTCTTCAAGGTAGGTTATGGATTAACTCTTTAAACTGGGTTGGGTAGTTAATTTATATACTAAAATACATACTAAGGGTGGGAACTAATTATGAAATATGGTTATCTATATGTTGTGCCCATGCGAGGGCTTAAATTTGATGTAATTATTGAATTTGAGATATCATGTGATATGTGTGACCATGCGGGGTCTTATGTAATGTTGATAGCCTGAAATACATGCGAATAATTGTATTGTGCTGTTAGAAATGAATGTTGTGGTGCCTTTGACATACTATGATATATTCATACTTTTGTGGGCATATAAATCATGTGAAAAATTCATGGATAGTGCATATAGTGAGTGGATATTGGCTCACGTGGTTATAGAATTGTAATATAGTTGTTGGTTGTGGAAATAAATCATATAGATTGGTTGTGGAAATACACTATGTATATTGGTTGTGGAAATACTCATTTTGTATGGTAGTGGACAATGCATCATCACTCGCATGTCATCATACGCATCATTTTACTTGTTTGGTTTATTGCTTTATATTTACTTGTTGTCATGTATGTGTAATTCATTTGTTCCTTATGTTATGTTCGTTGGAAATATTGAAAATATTAGAAATACTGGAAATACTAAAAATATAACAAACCTTGAAATTACTGGATATTGGTATCGGATATTGGATACTATGGACCTTCTTCGAAGGATTATGTTAGAGAAGACTTGATGATTGTATGTCAACCTCAAGGTTATGTACCAACCTAAAGGTTTTGTTCCAAACTCAGGATTGTGTGCCAAACTCAAGGTTGTGTGTCAACGTCATGCATCATCATCAACAGCAATAGTAGCATTTTATACATCACATTTGCTTCATTGGGTTGATGTTGTGACTGAATTTATATATTGACCTATTATAAGTCTACTTGCTCTATATCTTGGTAATTATACTTGACCATATTGTATATGCATATTATTCTCTGTCTATATGCATCTATATCCTATTACTTATATATGAACATCCTGTATATACATGTTCTTCTCTATCTAGACTTGCATGTAATATAATTTTTACTTACGTTATACTTATTGTATTATTATTGTATTTGCGATATATATATATATATATATATATATATATATATATATATATATATATATTAGAATTGTTAGTGCAAGTGGTATGAGCTATTGTTGTGGGACATTTTCTAATTATGGGTGGTGTGCCCTTTGTGTGCACCTACTTTGCTTGGTCGTCTTATGATACCTATTAATTACAAGTGAACCATACTCACTCCTACTGTACCTTTCTAGTGTAGATACAGGTTTGGATGTACCCTACAATGCTTTATTCGGGCGATTATTGGATCCTAGAAGGTAGTTGATGATTTTTCAAACGTTCAGATATCTTCTACTACCTTTCTCTGTAGACTATGTCCTTGTTTACCTTTTAGAGATAGATTTTCTCTTATATTTGGATATCTTATGTATTTTATTTGGATTTAAGTTATACTAGATACGTTCTTATACTATTGAAACCTGGTTTTAGGAGTTATGGTTGCATTATTGTGTTTTCTTCCGCATTTATTACACGTGTATGGTTTGTCTTTGTTCTAGAAGCCTTACCTTGGGGTTATTATTGTCTTTTCCCTCTTTGTGTATCAGTTAGGGTGATAGGATTACTTGTCAAGGTTCGCCGTAACAAGTGCCCTCATGACCCTTTAGATTTTGGGTCATGACAAATTTATATTAGAGTAGCCAGGTTACATTGGTCTCAATGGTGTAAGAATGATATTTCCAATAGTGTCTCATAGATCAGTACGTAGACGTCTATATCTATCTTCTAAAGGCTATAAGATGTCTTTATGAAACTTTTTTTATTTTATTCGTTATTATGCAAATTTCTAGTATACCTTGTGTTTTGTGTTGTGTTCACTTTTTTGTGCAGATGGTGTTGACTAGGTCCCTCGAGGTCAGAGATATAAACCCTTTTCCGAGAAGATGAGCCTCGAATTATAGATCGGTTCGTAGATCAGCCTCGTCTAGGAGGAGTTCTAGGGGACTCTCCCTTGAGCGGGTGTGGAGAAGGATGGAGGTGTAGGTTCAGTCCTAGTTACTCATAGTTCGTCTGCCTTAATTTTGGAGGAGTTGTTAGTCCGGTTGTTAACCCGCTTAGAGGTTTATCCTTTGGTCATGCCAGGTGTTCCTCTAACTCTTAGTGTGGATCCCTGTATAGCATCTGCTTCTATTTCGTGTACTCCTCAGACACCAAATACGACTCCTCCATCAATGCCAATATCTAAGTATGTTGCATTAAGATTGAGAGTTCAGCCTTTATTTATGTTACCTTATCAGACAGGATCTCAGCCTGCTAGATTTACTATGTCTCATCTTGTAGGTAGTACAATAATGTCTTCTAAGGATCATAAGAGGTTTAAGAGTTTTACTTGTTTGGGTCCTCGTATATAGAGTGGTGTTGTGGGTGAGAATGCCGATGATTTCTTGATTGATTAGAGGGGAAGTTGCATAATTTGGGTTCTCTTGAGTCGCATGGAGTGGCTTATATTACCTGTCTATTAAGGGATTCTATGAGATATTAGTAGAGGTCTTTTGTTGGTTGTAGACCTCTTAATGCTACTAGTTGACTTGGGATCAATTTACTGATGCCTTTCTAGAGATATTTATGCCTTATAGCTTGAGAGATCAGATGTGTGATGAGTTTGACCGACTAGACTAGGGCTCCATAACTGTAGCAAAGTACAGGGCATGCTTCCATGCCTTTTCCAAATATTTCTATGCTAGTATTTCCACTAAGTCTGAGAAGATTCAAAAGTTTATGAAGGTCATGGATGTCTCTCTTTAGTTGTATACATCTCAAATGGTTGTCTTTTGGGCATCTTTTTAGAGTATTGTAAATTATGCCTAAATGACAGAGGGTATTCTTTGAGTATCTTAGGGTGGTACAAAAAAGGTGCATTATTTTGGTGAGCGCAAAGGTTAGTCTTCTCATGGTAGAGATTTTAAAAGTTCTCATAGATATCAATGTAGGCAAATACAAGAGGCCTTGTAGAGTTTTGGTGGTGTATCTTCTGGTTTGCAGTGTAGGGTGGCTATTTGGTTCCAGTCGTACCTTTTTTTTTATGAAGGCCGTAAGACTTGTTTTGTATGTCATGAGGTTTAACATTTGTCCAAGGACTGTCGTTGTTGTGTGATTAGGGCTACTCTTATTTCAGCAGTGAGAGATAGGGGTACTACAGAAGAGCAAGAGGATAGATTGTGGAGCCCATAGTGGTGTTCATGGGGCTACTCAGCCAGTTCATGGTCGTGGTCAGTGTTATGCTATACCAGCCAGACCTGAGGTAGAGGCTTTAGATGTTGTGATCACAAGTATCATACCTATTTATTTTAGATCTGCACCTGTATTATTTGATCCCAGATCGATATTCTTCTATGTCTCTTGTATTTTGCTTTGGGTTTTGATTCTGTTAGTGAGACTCTTTCCATGCCTATTCATGTATCTACCCCGGTAGGTGATTCTTTAATGGTGGATTAGGTGTACCGATCTTGTGTTGTCACTTTCTCTGGTCATGAGACTTGGGTAGATTAGCTTATGTTAGATATGATTGATTTAGATATTATTATGGGTATTAATTGGTTGGCTCCTTATCATGTATTCTTAGATTGTTTTGCTAAGACTGTAACTTTAACTTCGCTAAGTGTGCCAAGAATAACTTGGTAGTGTGCGCTTTATTCGAGACCCAAGAGGGTCATATCCTATATTCAAGATCAGCGATTGGTTGAGAGGGGATGTTTAGCTAATTTGTCTTATATTTGTGATATTAGTTTTATTTTACCTCCTTTCTTGAATTCTATCTGTATTGTTCATGAAATTATGGATGTGTTTCTTATAGATTTTCCTGGTATGCCTCCACATCGTGATATTGATTTTGCTATTGATGTTGAGTTAGGAACCAAGCCCATTTCTATTCCTCCTTATTGGATGGACCCATTCGAGTTGAAAAATTTGATGATCATTTGAAGTAGTTATTGGATAAAGGATTTATCCGACCTAGTGTATTTCCTTGGGGTGAACCTGTCTTGCTTGTAAAGAAGAAGTATGGGTCTATATGGATATGTATTAGTTATCGATAATTTAATAAGGTGACTGTTAATAATAAGTATCTTTTTCCTCAATCGATAATTCATATAATCGGCTTCAAGGTGTTGTACTATTTTCAAAGATTGATTTCAGATCTGGTTATCACTAGTTGAGGATTAGAGCTTTGTATATTCTAAAAATAGCTTTTCAAACTCGACATGGTCATTATGAGCTCTTGGTCATATCCTTTAGTTTGACCAATGCCCCTACCTTATTCATAGAGTTGATAAATCAGGTCTTTTGATCATATCTCATCTACTTTGTTATTGTATTTATATATGATTTTTTGGTGTATTCCAAGAGTGAGGCTGAGAATGAGAAGTATTTGCAGATTATGCTTCAGAGATTAAGGAATGAGAATTATATGCAAAGTTCTCTAAGTGCGAGTTTTAATTGGAGTTTGTTTCTTTAATAGGTCATGTGGTGACTAAAAAAGGTATTATGGTTGATCCATCCAAGGTTGCAATGGTTTGTGATTGGTCTAAACCTACTTGGCCCACCGAGATTTGGAGTTTTGTTGGCTTGGTAGGTTATTATCGTTGTTTTGTTAAGGGCTTCTCATTTATTGCAACTTCGTTGACCAAGTTGACTCAGAAGAAGATTTCTTTTCAATGGTCTAATGCTTATGAGGCGAGCTTTTAAAAGTAGAAGGATTTGTTGACTTCAGCTCTTATTTTGGCTTTTCCTAAGGGGGACATGGGTTTTAATGTCTTTTGTGACACTAAAGGTGTTAGATTAGGTGTTGTGTTGACATAAGAGTGAAATTTAATTGCTTATACATCTCGTTAGTTGAAACCTTATGAGAGGAATTATCCTACCCATGATTTGGAATTGTGTGTGGTTTTGTTTTCTTTGAAGTTATGGAGGCACTACTTTTATGGAGTCTATTGTGAGATCTTCTCAAATCATCATAGCCTTTAGTACTTCTTCACACAGCATGATCTTAATATGAGGTAGCGTTATTGTCTTGAGTTGCTTAAGGATTATGACTTGACCATTCTCTATCATCCGGTCAAGGCTAATGTGGTTGCAGATACCTTGGACTGAAAGTCAACTAGCATGGGTAGTTTGGCATATTATGTGAACCAAGAGAGGCCTCTAGCCTTAAAGGTTCAGTCTTAAGCTAACCAGATGGTTAGGCTTGATGTTTTGACACTTGTGTGTGTTTTAGAATTTTTGGAGGCTAGATATTTTTGAATGGAGAAGATTCAAGCTCATCAGTTTGAGGATGTTGGATTAAGGTTAATTCAAGCTAAGGTGTTGAGTAGGAAGGCTAAGGAAGCCTCAGTTGATTCGAATGGAGTTTTGCAGATTGGAGGCCGAGTTTGTATGCCAAGAGCGAGTGACTGGATTAGGTTGATATATGAGAAGGCCCATTACTCCAGGTATTCCTTCCATCCAGGTGAGACTAAGATGTATCATAATTTAAGAAAGCACTATTGGTGGGGGGTATCAAGTAAGACATAGCAAATTTTGTGGCTAGTTTCCTATGTTGTCAACAGGTGAAGGCCGATCATATGAGACCTGGTGGTTTGCTTCAAAGGTTACCCATTCCCAAGTGGAAGTGGGAATAGATCACCATGAACTTTATGACTGGTTTTCCTCATACATTTTATGGTTCTAATAGTTCTTAGGTCATCGTGGATCGATTGACTAAGTCAGCTTATTTTATTCGGGTTCAGGTCTCATTCAGTGTAAGAGGTTAGCCCGTAACTACATTCATAAGATTGTGCACCCGCATGGTGTATCGATGTCCATTATTCAGATCGAGGTTCTGTGTTCATAACTCACTTTTGGAAGACTTTTCAAGATGAATTGAGTACTCGGGTTGATCTTGGAATAGCATTTTACCCAGACTAATGGTCAGTCAAAGCAAAATATTCAGGTTTTGAAGGATATGCTCCACATTTGTGTGATGGATTTTGGTGGCCAATAGGAGCATATTTGTCTTTAGCACAATTTGTATATAGCAATAGCTACCATTCTAATATTGATATGGCTCCTTTTAAGGCATTAGATGGTAGGCGTTGTCACTTGCCTGTGGGTTGGTTTGATGTTTCAGAGGTGATACCTCAAGGTACAGACTTATTTGGTGATTTTCCGGCCCGAGTTTGAATCATTCAGGATAGACTGTGAGCTATTCAGAGTAGGTAGAAATGTTATGCAGATTGTAGGCTTCATGCCTTGAGATTTCATGTTAGTAATCATTTTTTCCTTTGAGTTTCACCAATAAAATGTGTAATGAGGTTTAGGAAGAGAGGCAAGCTTAGCCCAGGTATATTGGTCCATTTGAGATTTTTTGAATTATTGGTGATGTGTCCTATGAGTTGGCTTTGCCCCCTGATTCGTCAGCTGTTCATCCAGTGTTTCATGTTTCTATACTTTGCCATTTTATTCCTGGTGAGTCCTATCCCATTCATTCAGAATTGATTCCTTTAGATGAGCAGTTATTCTTTATTGAAGAGCCAATCTTCATTTTGGCTAGGGATGTTAGGCAATTGCGCTCTAGAGTTATCCCTTCGGTTATGTTTCAATAGATACATCGACCTGTAGATGAGGCTACTTGGGAGGTCGAGTCTAACATGCAAGTTCTTATCGACAGATCTTCGTTGATTCAGGTATTTCTTAGCCTTAGTTTGAAGAGGAACTAGAATATTAGTGGCGGATGATGTAATGACCTAAGAATTTGCTTAAATATGTGAAATATGTGTTTTTGTGTGATTTGACTATTTTACCCCTCCCACTAGTTACATTATGGAATTTCTAGGGTGTGGTGTGAATGTCACGATTACCGATGTATTTTGGTTCCTTTTGTGCAATATTATGATTTTTGGTGGCTTTGAGAGCCTTATTTTATAATTTTGTGGTTATTTATTGATTCGTACGATGGATGGCTGAACGAACTATACCAGCAGATTCGTAACGTCGATTTTAGGGCGGTAACATGTTAGGTGTGGTTTTGTGAATTTTAAATCTCATTTTGTCTCTTGGTTTGGAAAATTATGACTTTAGGTTTTGAGGGGTCAACTTTGTGGAAACAACATTTTTTTCAAAATTTTGATATCACCATTGGGTTCGAAGCATCAAAATTAGTGTGGTTTCATAGTTCGTTTGTATATATCGAACTCTAAATGAATCTTGGGCACCCCGTCGAAGTTCGTTTAGGCTTAAAAAATCTGGTGCACCAAGTTGTTGGTGCAACCTAGAAAACAAAGGGTAAAAATCATTTGGGGAGGCCGATTTATGCTTTATATACCTGGTAACCTAGTACAAGTATAAATAGCCCCTTTTACCCGATTTTAGATCATTTTCACCTTGCCTCTTGAAAGTTAAACCGTAAAATAGTGTGAGAGCTTAAAAGTGAAGGTTGTGGGTGCCTGGGAAGCTAGATTAATATCTATTTCTTGATTCTATTACGGATTTATGGTACGAATTCATATTTTGTTAGTAAATTTATTGATTAATTTCTCAAAACTTCAAAAATCTTACGGCATTATTTTCACCCCAATTTCATTCTTTGTCACTTGAATAATGTTTTAATCTTATAATTACTAGTTTTCATCCATTTAAAATTCAAAACAACTTCGATTCTTGATTTTTAACATGGATTTCAAGGATTTTATCGGTAAAGACTTGGAATATTTTTTCGATTTGTATACCAAAATACATGTTAAGGATAGAAACTAATTATAAAATACAATTATCTATATGTTGTACCCGTGTGGGGGCCTAAATATGGTGTATTTGTTGAATCTGAGAAATCATGTGATATGTGTGACTATGCGAAGCCTTATGTGATGTTCAGAGCTTGTAATACATGCAAATAATTAATATTGTGTTGTTAGAAATATCTATTGTGGTGCCTTTGGCATACTGTGATATATTCATACTTTGTGGGCATATGAATCATGTGGAAAATTCATGGATAGTGGAAATAGTGGGTGGATATTTGTTCACGTGATTGTGGGATTGTAACATTACGGTTGACTGTGGAAATACATCATATGGATTAGTTGTGGAAATACATAATGTAGATTGGTTGTCGAAATACTCATTTTGTATAGTTGTGAACTTTGTATCATCATTCTTATATTAGAATACACATCATTTCACTTGTTTGTTTAATTTATTTATATTTACTTGTTATCCTATATGTGTACTTCATTTGTGTCTTTTGTTATTTATGTCCTTTGGAAATACTAGAAATATTAGAAACATTGAAAATACTTGAACTACTAAAAATATGGGAAACTTGGAAATTACTAGATATTAGCATCGGGTATCGGATATTATGGACCTTCTTTGCTTATGTCGAAGAAGACTCGATGACTACGTGTCAACCTCAAGGCTATGTCTAACCTCAAGGTGGTGTACCAACCTCATGCATCAGCAGCTACAGTAATAGCAACAGTATTTTATTCACTGCATTCGCTATATTGAGATGATGTTGTGATGGAATTTACATATTGACTTATTATAAGCCTACTTTCTCTATATCTTGTTACTTATACTTGATCATCCTGTATATGCATGTTTTTCTCTGTCTATACTTGCATGTGATATAATGCATACTTGTGCTATACTTGTTGTATTGTTGTTGTATTTGTGATATATATATTAGAACTGTTAGTTCAAGCAGCATGGGCTACCATTGTGGGATATTTTCAAATTGGACGTGGTGTGCTCTTTGTGCGCACTTTGTATACTTTATTTTCTACTTTTCTCAATCTGCTTATAATACCTACTGAGTACAAGTTGACCATACTCACTCCTATTGTACCCTTCTGGTGCAGATCCAGGTTTGGGTGCGTCCCACATTGCTTGATTCGGGTGATTGTTGGAGCCTTTAAGGTTGTTGATGATTGTCATACGTTTGGATGTATTCTACTACCTTTCTCTATAGACTATGTCTTTATTTTCCTTTTAGAGACAGCATTTCTCTTCTATTTGGTTATCTTATGTATTTCATTTGGATTTGAGTTGTATTAGATACGTTTTTATACTGTTGACACATGGTTTTGGAAGTTATGGTTGCATTGTTATATTTCCTTCCTCATTTATTATACTTGTATGATTAGGCTTTATTCTAGAAGACTTACCTTGGGGTTATTATTGTCTTTTCCCATTTTTGTATCGGTTAGGATGAAAGGCATAATTGTAAAGGTTCGTTACAACAAGTGTAATCATGACCTTTTTGAATTTTGGATTTTGACAGTACTATAATTTGTATATCTATTCATATTCTCACTTGGTTGACCAAATGACCCCACTAGTACATTATTATTTTTTTATGTCCTGATACTATATCTACTCTTACTTTTATGAGTGTAGAGCATATTTCATCGAATCTACGAGGCCTCACTTATGATCCTAGTAATTGACTACAGATTTCAAGGTGAGCAGCATTTTCAAGAAACTATGTTATCTCTCCTTATTGGCATAGTTCCTTATTTCTAAACTTATGTTTCCGTTACAGATTTGGGGTTTCATCCCTTTCTTGACATTCTTTAGTAGTTTTGGTACTGATGACTTTTTGTTCCTAGGGATGGTTGCGCCTTTTATTGATCCTTTATTTTATCTATGAACGGATTAGCTCTTGGTTTTCTAAGTGTTCCTTGTGAGATGGTCATATAGGATAAATGGCTCTCCCACTGAGTAAGTAATGTAGGTGACACTCATAATAGGTTTAGGTCTTGACATTAGAAGTTAGGACCTATGTAATGATTTGCTTTGTGAGTCTTTGGACAAGGTTCGGGTGATTTCGGATAGGCTTCGGAAGGTCAAAATAGGTAGAAGAGTTATGCTAACCATAGACTTCATGCCTTTTGAAATACAGATTTAGTGAATGAGTCTTTCTTTAGTAATAGCCATGAAGGGTGTGATGAGGTTCAGGAAGAGGGGAAAGCTCTATGCCAGGTATATCAGACTATTATAGATTCTTCAGGCAGTTGGGGAGGTAGCCTATAAGTTAGCTTTGCCTCAAACCTTTTCGGTCATCCATCTAGTTTTCTACGTATATATACTGCAATATTATATTTTGGATCAGTCTCATGTTCTTCGGTAGGACCCAGTTTAGTTGTATGGATGGTTAATCTTTGTTGAAGAGCCAACTTTTATCCTAATCAGAGATGTTAAATGGTTGTATACCAGAAACATTACTATGGTTATAGTTCAGAGGAGACACTATCTAGTCAAGAAAGCTACTTAGGAGATCAAACGTAATATGTAAACCCAGTATCCCTACCAGTTCGAGCCTTCAGTTTTTTCTTAATCCTTTACTTTTGCAAATGAAAGTCCTTTTAATAGTAGATGTTGTAATGACACTCTAGTCATTTCCTATGTTTCTGTGCTTTTTTGTATTTAGAACTTTTCTATAGTTGTCCCAAATCATTTATGACTTGTTGGGACTAATAGTTTGGTTTCCAAGAAGTTTATTTGGGTTTTAGAGACGTTTCATTTTTTTGGAGCTTTCATTGTTAAGAATAGGGTCTCGGACCTAGACTATAAGTAAACAGTCTTGGAAGCATATTCTAACAGGTTTATTAGCTCCAAAACATAGATTTTAGGCTAAAGGGATCCTTAATCTGGGACCCAAGGCTTCTGGACTCATTTTAGACTATTAGGTGGATTTGGGCAACAAGTACCCTTGGATGTCGGGCCCGCATTTTATTAAAACAACCTTGGATGGAAATTTTAATGACACCATTGAGTCTAGAATGCCTAATTTGTTCGGGTAGCAAAGTTTATTTGTGTTTACAAGATTTTGAATAAATCCTGAGGGCCCAGTCAGAATTTTGCAACTTGCCTAAGTTGGTAAAGATGATGCATCTGGTGTAGGCCAAAAATGCCTTTTGCATTCGTGTATCCTAGGTCGCGACTGCAAGGGTCAAGGTTTTAGAACTCCACGTTTGTGGGCCAGCCTTTGGATTTATGAAAAGAAGTTCACCTATTCGGTCCATCTTTTTTCTTTGAGATTGTTGTGGACCAATCTCGTTCGCAAAGGTCTGTCCAGGCCATCTCCCGCATTTGTGATATATATAGCTGGTTCCATCTTTTTCAGCTTAATTTCTCAATTTAAAACACTAGAGTGGACATTTGAGAGCTCAAAATAGTGGGGTATTTAATATCAGGTGTTGGTATTGGATTGGGCACGTTGTTATGATCACTTCCTCACCATTATTCTCGTAAGTTCTAGATTATTACATTGTTTAATTCTCTGATTAATTCTAAACTTAGCAACTATATTTGGGGTTCTTTTAGTACAGAATTAGACTCGATTTTTGAACAAATTTTTGAGCAAATAATTCTTGAGCTGGTAGGGACATTATGGTAATTTTAGTTTTGTGATTCTGCAAGCGAGAACCACGTTGGATTTTTACACGAATTTTAGACTTGGATCATATATACACAATTGGGTATCTATTTTCTCATCTTGACATATAGAACCTTATTTCAATAGCGCGACAATGGTCGAAGGATTCTCGGAAAAGAAATCCTTCGAAGTAGAGGATTGTATGAGCTTCTGATGGCATCCAAGTATGCTAATCTAACCATTATCTTAACTATTTTATTACATTATGTCATGACCCGAACAAGAGCCTGGTCGCGATGGGCATCTAAAGTCCACCGAGGACAGGTGACCGCCCCTTGAGCCTATTCCAATATAAGCAAGAACACCTAGCAGCAGATGGATACCAATATAAGGTAAGATATCCAAGGTAAACTCAAAAGACTATATAAAGCCAAAATATGAAACTATCCACAATATCCACAAAGCCTCTAACAAAGCCGAGTACCAATAAAGTGTCGGGACATGCCCCTGACAATATCCCAAAACAAATATGAAAAGAATTCTATAAAATAAGAAAATAAACATGAAATGAAGTATTTCGAAGGATGGAAGCTCACCACTTTAAGTCAAGTCCCAAACTAACCACGAACATATGATCATTGTGTATGAGGAGTAGAAGTATGGCCAATTCTTGTATCGTACGGGGATACATCGCCTGAAGACAATTAGCGGTTGGAGCGCTAGCATATAACTCAGGGATAAGGGAACAGATAATGCCATGCATAATAATTTAGAACCAGTCAAAACTCATGCACACTACCAAATGCATATATATATATATATATATATATATATATATATATATATTTATCACATGCCGGGGTAGGGAACAAGGCTTAGCATGAACTTCAAAATTTTAACTTGGACTATGTAGCTCAACCTTCATAAATAGGCACCCACGGGCAATATGGGTTCAACTCCCCCTGCTGAAAGGGCCGCAATGCATGTTAGCTGCATGAACCTGAGGTATCGAGGAAGACCAGGGAATTCCCCAACCCTACGTCAATCCAAGATACAAATATATATCAATAGCTTGAACCATGCACACAGGTCATTAAGAACAAACCTCATGTTGGAAAACTCGAGTTTCAAGTACAGGCCATTTAAGACCCTCACCTTCACAGCTTAGCTACATAACCCCCTTTAAGCACAATTTAAAATAAGGTTTTGCATAAGCCATTTATTATTCAATGAATCAACTGTTAAGATGCACATGGGCATCAGTATACCCTTACACTTGAAATTTTATCTCTATGCCATAACAATCACATTAATTTTTGGGGAATGCCTCGACCCCCTTTTTTGTTCATTAAATCAATACATAGACAACAAGGGCTTTAATATCCATGTTCATTGCTTAACCCTTTTAAAACATGCAATTACATAGGTGGAAAAGTCAAACCAAGTGACAAAATCATATTCGTTAACAATTTCACAAATAGGTTGAGGGCACATAATTTTCCAAAATTGTAACCAAGTAATTTGGGGGAAACCATGGTACCCCGAAATCCATTCACCCTAACCATGAATCTCACAATGTTCAGATCATAAGTAAAATATGAATATTGCATAAATAACCGTGGAAAATCAATTAATTAACCAACAATGTCAAAAGCCCTCAACTATATCAAGACACACATCAAAACTGTGATTTAACAATTAATTTATGTCATTAAGAAAATACAAGATCGGTGGAAAGAGGTACATGCCTTATAAATGAGAAAATTGGTATAAAGAAACACCTTTTGGATCCTAGATGATCACCTCTTTGAGCCCTAGTCTTTACTTGAAGGGGGGATTTTGAGAGAGAGTAGTTGAGAGTAATATGAATGAACTTAGTAGGATGAAAACTGATAGAAATAGGACCTTATGATGTTTAAAAGTCATGTATGAGTGAAAGGACGTTACTACCCCTTATCCTATTTAAAAACAACAAGGCAACCCCAAAATAACACAAGTCCATGGCACGAACCTCATTGTGGAGGATAGCCTACGCGTGGTGGACCCTATCACAGAGATTCAGCCTCCCTGACACAGAGTCCATCGCAGAGACTAGCTTCCATGACACGGGGCTATCGCGGAGGCTCACTGCCTCCTTGACCCACAACTTTCTAGAACCCCATTCAAAAATTTCAAAACTCTTCCGAGTTACCCTTTTAATATCCCCAAACATAATTTGAGTCAAAGATTAATATTTTGAGCACGAGAAGGCCAAAAATAGAATACCCAAAACTTTAAGGGTGTTACATTATCCCTCCTTAGGATTATTCATCCTCGAATGATGGGCTAGGACACGATTTGCATGAGAATAACTAAAATATACCAGAATCAAAGTATAAACCTGGATAATAACAAGTAAGAATAAAATTTGTACCTTAAGCTTCTTCATCTATCACATGGAATATAAATTAATACTTAGCCTTTACATCCTCTTCCGCTTCCCAAGTGGATTCTTCCACCATATGGTTCCTCCAAAGGACTTTTACCAATGCAACATCTTTAGTCTGCAACCTATGAACTTTTCTATCCAATATTTCTATCGGGAATTCTTCGTAAGAAGGGGAATCAAAGGCACTAACATTATCAAAAGGCACCAACAAGGAAGGATCACCTACGTATTTCCTCAACATGGACAAATAAAACACAGGGTGTATAGAACCCAAACTCGCATGCAACTCTAACTCATATTCAATATTTCCCACTGTCCTCGGGTTCAAATAAGGATCAATGTAATGGGGACTGAGCTTCTCTGTCATTCAAAAATGCATCACTCCCTTCATAGGAGGCACCTTCAGGAATAGACAATCACCTATATTTAACTTCAACTCTCTCTGCCTCATATATGCATAGGTCTTTTGGCGACTTTGGCAGTCTTAAGCCTATCTCGGATCACCTTCACCTTTTCTATAGCTTGATAGACTAAATTAGGACCAAACAACCTTGCCTCTCCAACTTTAAACCACCCGATAGGAGATCTCCACCTCCTACCATACAAAGCCTAAAACGGTGTTATACCAATGCTAGAATGATACCTATTATTGTATGCAGATTCGATAAGAGGCAAATGGTCAACTTAACTACCACCAAAATCAATCACATAAGCTTAACTCATATTCTCTAAAGTTTGAATGGTCCTTTAGGGTTTGCAACACAACATGAAGATGATTGGCATGACGCATCTCGCTCCTAAATACACCAAAATATCATCAATAAATACAATCACAAAATCAAAAAATGAAAAAACACCTGATTCTTGAGATCCATAAACGTCATTGGGGCATTGGTCAAACCAAAATACATGACCAAGAATTCCAAATGTCCATACCAAGTATGAACAGTGGTCTTAGGATGTCCTCCTCCCTATCTTTAACTAATGATAGCCCGAACAGAGGTCAATCTTAGAGACATACTTAGCACCCTAAAGCTAGTCAAACAAATTATTTATTATTGAAAGAGGATACTTATTATGTACCATTACCTTATTCAATTGTTAGTAATCAATACACATCCAAAGGGAACCATCTTTCTTATGCACGAAAAAATGTGAGCACCCCACGGAGACACACTAGGGTGGATAAAACCCATGTCAAGAAGATCCTTCAACTGATCCTTAAGATATTACAAATCAAACAAAGCCATTCTATAAAGAGGGATAGAGATAGAAAGAGTGTCTGAAATAAGATCAATCCTAAAATCAATTTCCCTATCAGAAGGAATACCAGGAAGATCATCAGGGAAAACCTTGGGAAATTCACTAATCACAGAGACAGATTGTAAAGAAGGACCTTATGATTTAGAATCTTTAACCCACACCCGATAATAAAGACACCCCTTGTAAATCCATTTATGAGCTCTAAGATAGGATATAAACCTCACCATAAGCACTAAGTAACTCTCTTCTCACTCAATAATCGGCTTATTAGGAAATTTAAAGATGACATTATGGGTTTGATAGCCTAAAGAGGTATAGCATAAATGAAAACAATCCATCCCCAGAATGACTTCAAAATTTGTAATCTCTAACTCAAACAGATCAACGAAAGTCTCCCTACTGCCAACGGATACCACATAACCCCTATAGAATCTCCTGGCAACTATAAAGTCACCCACCGGGGCAAAAACAAAAATCAAGACTGAATCTAAAATGCACAGCCATGGGGTCACACAAGAAAAAGTAGACCTCGGATCAAGAAATCAATACACATCATGAGATAAAAGTATCAGCATACCAATGATGACATCGGTTGATACCTCGGACTCCTGATGGGTAGTGAGATAATACAAACGGTTTTGACTAGTGTAGGAGCTAAAGGTGGCGTACTTTACTATAATAGCTAATGAAGAGGTAACAAGAACCTTATTTGCCTCCATATCAACATCGCTAAAAGACAGTTCCTCTGAATATGGCCAGGATGGTTACATCTAAAATATTTATTCCTTCCCTCATCACAAAAACTATGGTGGAATCGCCCATAAAATCGATAAGGGGGATATAATAAAGCTCATTGGGCCCCACTCACCTGAGATTACGCACCCTATCCCTGATAACTATCATGACTCTAAATATGATGATCCCCAAATAGCTTCGGATAAGGAACACTAGCCGTCGAAAAAGAACCACAGTTGCCCTTCTTCTTAGACCATTTGCCACCATTCCTAACACTCTACTATTGACCTCTACCCTTATCTGAATATACCGAGACTTCTAACTCTACCTGTCCCCCATATCCGCTTGCTTCTTTTTATCCTCTTCAACCTGTTGCATATATACTTCAAGTCTAAAGATATCTATATCCTTGTTCAACAAGGTAGCTTTGCTCTCCAAAATAAACTCACGAGATAAACCAGAAGAAAGTTTCCTCATTATAGCCCTCATGCTGACACTAGCTTGGAAGCATATTAAGACGACTGGTGGAATTTCAAGGCATACTCATTTATAGTCTTCCTGCCTTGCTTTAAGTTCACAAACTCCTTCATTTTTACCTCCCTCAACTTCTAAAGAAAGATGCGGCCAAGAAAAGTATAAAGAAGTCATCCCATAAAGTAGACTCAAAACCATCTGCCCTACACTACTCCCAATCCTTGTACCATTAGTACGCTACATCCTTTAACTGATAAGTACCGAATTCCACACCATCTATCTCAATAGCATACATAACTCAAAAGATCTTCTCCATTTTATCTATAAGAATCTAAGGATCCTCCTCCACCTTAGTACCTATGAAAGTAGGAGGGCTAACCTCATAAACTGGCCAACTCGAGTGGCCTCAAAAGAGCTCACAGTAATACCAGCAGAACCTGTCTAACGTAACTGGGATGTTACATACTGGGTCAACAGATAAATAGATTAGCAAAACTCAACATTAGTAATATCTCCCTAAGGTGGTTGAGTCTGAGTACCACCAGCTGGAGAAGGATCAGTGGAAATAGGTGTAACTCTATGAAAACAGTCAATAGTAACGACCCTAAATCGGGTCTGTACTGCAGGAGTAGGATGAGCTCCATCCATAATATCATTGGTCCAAATAGAAGAGTCTCCACAAATTCCAGATCGTTTGGGAGGCAAGATTTAAAAGGTGAATAAATGAACATCAGAAAGATTTGAGACCTTACACTCTATAGCCCAAAAATAGACAACAAGAAAGGGAAATATTTTTAAATGCCTCCTAGCATCTCTCTTAAAAGTATGGTGTGTTATACACCCATAAAAGAGACTCTACTCAATACATCTTTGTGGACACCCCATGACACTAAAATCTAGGCTATGATACCAACTTTATCATGATATGAACCAGGTCCTAGTCATGATAGGCATCTCAAGTCCACGGAGAACTAGAGAACACCCCCTGAGCCTATTCTAATATAACCAAGAACACTTAGCAATGGATGGATACCAATATAAGGCAAGATATAAAAGATAAACTTAAAAGACTATATAAAGTCAAAATTCAAAACTATCCATGATACTAGTATCCATAGTATTCACAAAGCCTCTAATAAAATTGAGTACCAATAAAGTATTGGGACATGGCCCAGACCACAGCCCAAAAAAATATGAAATAAAGTCTATAACATAAAAACCCAAACATGAAATAAAGTATTTTGAAGGATGGAAGCTCACCACTTCAAGCCAACTCCTGAACTAACCATGAACACCTAATTACTGTGCAGAAAGAGTAGAAGTATGGTAAGTTCCTGCATCGCATAGGGATGAATCATCTGAACAAGGTTAGTGGTTGGAGCGCTAGCATGTAACTTATGGATAAAGGAACAAACAATGTCATGCAGAATAATTCAAAAGCAGTCAAAACTCATGCACACCACCAAATGATACATATATATATATATGTATACATCACATGTCGAGGTAGTAAATAAGTCTTAGGAAAAACATACAAAATTTAATCTAGACTATGTAGCTCAACCATCATAAGCAATCACATAGGGCTATATGGGTTTAGCTTCCCCTATTGAAAGGGCACCAGTGTGTGTTAGCCGCACGAACCAAAGATGTTGAGAAAGACCAGAGAATGCCTCAACCCCACGTCAATCCAAGATACAAATATATATAAATAGTGTGAACCATGCACACGGGTCATTAAGAACAAACCTTATAACGGGAAACATGAGTATCTAGTACAGGCCATCTAAGACCTACACCTTCACGGCTTAGCTATATAACCCTCTTTAAGCATAATTTAAAATGAGGTTTCACATAAACCATTTATTATTCAATGAATCAGCTGTTAAGGCACACGAGGGCATCAGTATACCCTTACACTTGAAAGCTTATCTCTATGACATAATAATCACATTAATTTTAGGGGAATGCCTTGACCCCCTTTTCTATTTACTAAATCAAGACATAGACAACAACGCCTTTAATATCCATGTTCATTTATCAACCCTTTTAAAATATGAAATTACATAAGTGGATAAGTCAAACCAAGTGACAAAATCATATTTTGACAATTTCATAAACACGTTGAGGGAACATAATTTTCCAAAATTGTAACCAAGTAATTGGGGGGAAACCATAGTACCCAAATTCTATTTACTCGTCCCATGCATCCAACAATGTTCAAATCATAAGTGAAACATGAATATTGCATAAATAACCAAGGAAAATCAATTAATTAACTAACTATGTCACCCTTAACTATATCAATACCCACATTAAAACCATGCATTAAAAACTAATTAATGTCATTAAGAAAATACAAATTCAAGGAAAAGAGGTAAATTCCCTAAACACAAGAGAATTGAAAGAAATCAGCACCCTTTGGACCCTAGATGATCACCTCTTTGAGCCCTAGTCTTGACTTAAAATGGGGATTTTTAGAGAAAGTGATTGAGAGTAATATGAATGAACTTCGCAGGATGAAAACTAACAAAAATAGGCCCTTATGATGTTTAAAAGTTGTGTAAGAGTGAAAGGACCTTACTAAACCTCATCCTATTTTAAAAAAAAACAAGATAGCTCAAAAATAACACAAGTCTGTGACATGGACATTATCGTGGAGGCTAACTTTCATGTTGTGGGCCCTATCGCGGTGACCCAGCCTCCATGAAAAGGAGGTCATCCCAGAGTCTAGCCTTCATGAAACATGGATATTATAGAGTCTCACTACCTCCGTGTCCCAAAACTGCCTCAAGCCCCATCTGAAAATTCTAAAACTCCTTCGGGCTATGCTTTTAACATTTCCAAACATGATTTGAGTCAAAAATATATTTCAAGCACGGGAAGGCCAAAAATAAAATACCCAAAATTTTGAGGGTGTTTCATATTATTTTTGAAAAATTATTATAGCTATGGGTGGGTACTCATGGCATGGTTATCATTTTAGCTATTTTTGACCAAATTAACCGGTTAAGGCATTTTATTGATAGAATTCAGCCCCGTCTTCCCTTATGTTAGTTATGATTATCCCATAGGAATAGTCTTAGTATACTTAGTACATTGGGATTGGGTTCAAAATCTTAGACTAGGTTTGGGTAGGTACTTTCCTTAGGTTTGGTTTTCGGGACTAGTAGTAGGCCTCACATGCCCTTTCTTTTGGTAAACTACCTAGAATAGTTCCTTGTTTATATAAATTACATATATTAGCTACCATAGGATAATTATTTAGTTTAGGATGACTTAGTAAATTCTACGATCCCTCTTTGTCTTTGTTACCTTTGGTGGGGTCATTTTTGGCCATAAATCATACCTTTGGCTTAGTGATTAGGACTTGTATCGCCTTTAGAGACCTTGACTTCCTGGCCTTTTTGATTATGACTATTTGGAATTATTTAATATTATACTCCTGGATTAGTATTGCTTTTTTTTATTTATTAGTTTCAGTTCAAGTTCAATATTCTACTACTCTCTCTGTCTCAAAAAGTATGACCTATTTTGACTTGACACAAAGTCTAAGAAAATAGAGAATACTTAAGAATCTTGTGGTCCTAAATTAAAGTTATGCCAAATATACCAAAATTCTCTTTAATTTTGTCAACTTAAACATGTCACGTCAAAAGTTTAAATTAAAGTGTTGTAAAAAAAGGGGTCATTCTTTTTTAAATAGACTAAAAACAAATAAGTTCATTATTTTGAAACAGAAGGAGTATTATAATATTATTCCTCACTAGTTTCAATTCATGTTCAAATTTTATGACCTATATGAATATCGGTTTGGGATAGGAAATCTTGTAAAGATCGGTAAGACTTGGGATAATGGTCAGAAAGGAGTTTTGGGTATGCTTTTCGCACATTGGCTCATATTAAAATTATTATTTTTATTATTCCATCTTTATAATAGTGTTACTCTTTTTTTTGTTTTCATCAAGCTTATGGGAGCTCGGTTGAGTTATTTTCTTTCTTAATTATGCCTTTTGAGCTTATGTGGGCCTACTTAGATTATAGTTAGACTTTATTTTTTGCTTTCATGTTATCTAGCTTATAAGTATCCTATCTACTTTGTATGTCCTATTATTTCTATTTTTGAATTTTTGTTTCTAACTTAAGTTTACATTCTCACATTCTATTTATGTTTTTATTGTAGTTTATCTCAGTTGGCCTATGATGCCTATTGACTACCCATTATTTTGGTACTGATGTTGCATTTCTAAAAATATTTCCTGATGTGGATCTATTACGAGTCATCGTCATTGATGTTATCCTTGGTTCGTGTTCCTATTCTGAGCTAGGGTGAGTTTTTAGAGTCTAAAGATGATTCTCTTTCTTCTACTATTTTTGGATAGTCTTTTTGTACATTCTGAGACTATGTTGTATATTTGGCATGGTCTAGTACTCTATTTTGATTTAGTGGATCTTGTACCAACCTTACTAGGTCTTTGGAAAATTCATTTTGTATATTTTTTTGCCTCCCTCTATTGTATAGTATGTTTGTATTTATTGATCACTCCTTTTAGTTTCTTCATACGTCCAATACTTTTCTATTTTCTTTATTTTCTTGTTTTCCGCTTGTTAGCCTATTACTTGCTATTCTGGTCTATGATTGTTCTTGCCTACTAATGGATAAAATTAGGTATCATCATGACACAAGAAATTAGATCATGATAATTATGGAGACGAATCAATCTATAACACCACTAACATGTTATAACATCACAATAAGCTGCAAGAACAAAAATAATACTTCATCAGAAAAATGCAATTTTTTTTAAGTTTTCAATTAAGTTCAGCACAAACATGCAATCCTTACTCTCATTCAAGTAAATTCAACTAACCTTTTCGCACTTTTCAGTGACCTTGATTCAATGACAAAAAGATTTCCCTACATTGAAATCAACCGAAGTAACTCCCTATTCATCCTTAAAAATAATGTCAATCAAAGCCCGCCCAATTATGCACAATCTTTCAATAGCCTAATTTCTAAAACTCATTAAATTCAAATTACAAATTAAAATTCAAAGCAACATCTAAATCAGAGCAAAATGGCATGTCAATGAACATACTTATTTTTTTCAAGTTTCAAAAATCTGCAACAACAATTTAAAAAACAATATACAACTTTATATTTGCTTATAAGTTTGAATTCTGAATCACTTGATACTCCCTCAGTTTCAAAATAGTTGTCAAGTTTCTCTTTTTGAGACTGATTTATATGAAAAGTATTGTGAATTACAACCATATTGATGATGAGAAATAGAAAAAGAATACTAAAATTCTAGGAACATTATATTTAGAAGAATTACTTTTTCTTTAAACCTATGATTTGATACAGGTGATATGAAACTAAAATACGAGTTATTCCTAATAACTCAAAGTAGAATAGAAAAATTATAATAGTATTAAGTAAAATAAAAGGAATTTAGCTTCTAAACTAAATTTCTTAATCGATTTTAAGGTTTTCCTCTTTAAATTTAATGTAGTAGCCATACACAGGTGACTTTTTCTCATAAGAACCTTTTTTTCTTTGATAAAAATAGCTCAGTTTCTCTGAACTAGGAACTTTGACTTCAAAAGAAATCATAATACAGTGGAAAATTTATTAATCTTTCTCCCGCTCATCCACCTAATTTCTCTTCCAATTCTAATTTCTCAAACTTTCTTCAACAGCGTTAGTTAGAGACTACAACATAAATAATTTTAATTTTCCTATTTCTCCAAGTGTCTCCAAGCTTATGATTTCAGGTCCAATCTCACAATCTTCAATAATAGTCCTCATGTGCTCAATGAAATACTTCTAAACTTGCACATAATAGATTTTTTTTATCGACTTCGAACCTATCGATATTCGAATAAAACTATTAATTAGTTTTACAACTCTAAATTTTAGGATTTGTAATATAGTTAAATAAGAAAAAATTTAATAATCAAAATTGTTGTTGAATTCTTATATATTTAGGTATCTTCTCATATATTTTAGGATCTTATTCAAAAATAAAACAAGTCATGCATTTATTATGATCAATATTTAATATTTCAAAGATATTCAAATGATAATTTTAAAAAATAGTAAAAGACAATTTTGTCTACTATAGAGAGTTTTAATGAAGGATAAAAAGTCCAATCAACATTTATAAGGGTCTTCACACTTTTAATATAATATAAATTTTATCTTCTTGATCATTCATTATTGATGGAAGATAGTTGTACTTATATAGCATTTGTTTATAGGAGGAAGCTAAACAGTCCTTTACTCTATCTTTAGCCTAATTAGAGATGGCTAAACAAAAGCATTATTTTCTATTGGAGTAAACAATTATACCAATTTTTATATCAATAGTCAACTTTTTTGCCTTATTGCATAGTAGTTCTAGTATTTCATTTAGAATGACTTTATTTTGGATTGAGATCCCTAGTGGTACTAAACCCTTATTTGTCATATTTTGATTTCAAAAAAAAGAAAAAATATGTAATATCTCAATGAGTATCCTCTCTCTGGATATAACATAGGAGTGTTTGGCTTATATTCATATATGAATGGAAGGACCAAATAATTAAATAACTGAAAGTCAATTTATATAATTTAATCAAATTAGATATAAATTTATTACACAATCTAAACTAAGATGCAATTACTTACTTAAAAAGATGAAGGCAAATCCAAAAGCTCATTCTTAAAGTTGGAGATTAAATAATTTTGTTTCCATGATTCAAAACCAAACAATGTCACTTTAATCGAATAATACTTTCTCAACATAATAGAATATTATTTAACTTGTTACCAATTAATTCCATATGTGATCAAAAATACCTAATCTTTATTCTATCACTTTATTTTTTGCACCATACACACTTGCATATTTGTTGGGAGATAATAAGTTTTTAGCGGCGCTGCCAGGGACTTAAAGTATTAATAAGTCAAATCTTTTTTTCTATTTTTTGACAGTATAATGTTAACAACTTGATATGAGTCATGTTATTGAAGATTATAGGTTTATGTTAAATTATGACAATAAAGCATACATTTCAAAATCGAAGAAGGGTTAACACCATTTCAACCAGAAATGAGAGGTTCATCAATAGAAGGTTAAGAGAGCAACCTCATTTTAAGAAAGAGTAAACCAACTAACCATAATAATGGTAGATGAGATGATTGGACACTCACCACCATCTCTGATTGAAGTCTGAGAATTGGAAGTCCCACTAACCAATAATGTTGCATCTATTATTGTCAAACCAACAATAATAGAAAGATGGGATCTACAATAAAGTACAGTGCAACGCGTCACTAGGTACTTTTCTTCATCTATGTTTTGACTCCATCAGGAAGAAAACTTTAGAAGGGTTTATTTTTTACCCTTTTATCACCTTCTTGTTCGTATGCTGATCTCCAAACCTCATTTTGTACTTTATTTTGCGATATTTTTCCTTTTAAATCCTCATACTTAGTCTAATTCAAGTTTATTTCACCTACATAGTATAAAACATCTTCCATAAGCTCAAAGTCATGTAACTAAACAATAAGTATCAAGCTGAAAAACACTCAAAACAATGCAATATGAATAAATACAATTAAAAAAGTGTAAATTAACCCAACATCATGTGACGATTGGACAACTTAACCATATTGTTAGTTTTTCGTGACCTTCGATCACTATATTATCTAACTAAAAACATACTCTTCCTTGCCTGCTACAATATTTATTGCTTTTCATAATTAACTGGCATAATAAAATTCGTATTTCTCAATTAGTTGAAATAAGAATTCAAATTAGATGATCAATCTGACAAGTTTCCATGGACACAATATCATGACGCAAAATCATATATTACTTGCACGACTATGTACACTTGTATTTGCATTGGCTGCAATAAAATTTTTAGCGTCATTATCGGAGACTTATGAAAGATTGATGTACTAGTTTGAATAGTCATTGCACTTTGATCTTATTTGTTTTCCTATTTTGTACATCCTATGTATTAAAACTGATTTATGTTAAATATAAAGAGTCAAGGCAATCCCTTGGCCCCTCTTGATCCTTAAATTGAAAGAACATTCTATGAATATCAATAGATGCCAAAAGATAATTGTGATATCTATTCAGTTGATAAAAGGGTATTCTGAAGGTCATACAGCTCTTGGGAGATTCAATAAAGAAAATTTATAAATAGATCCTTTTCATACTAAAGAACTAAAGAGCTGAGAAGAATATCTTTTAAATTGTTCAAAAGGATGGTTAATTGCTTACTCGAGAATGAGCTAAGTATAAATGTTACTTGTTGGATTGTCTATTGATATGCCCAAATTACACCTCTCTTACGAGAGAGTAAGCGGTCGTTGTCAAATATATAATCCAACTAGGTTGGGGTCGAATCCCACAGGGAATATGGTGCTAATTAAGTTGTATGCAGATTAGTTGACTTTTAATCGTTCATTTTCGTAAAATAAATAGGGGGAATTTGATTCAGTTCACAAATTAATGGTTTCAGTTTAACAAGATGAAATAAGTCTAGTAGTATTCAAATTTAGAGAAAGAGCAAGCTAGGGTTATGTCCACCTTGTAGTTTTCAATACTTTCTAACTCTGGGCTTTATGAATTCATACATGCATCATGCTTATAGAGAAACGTATTGTATTTAATAACATAATCCTAGTGTTTATCAACCATCAAGGACTAATTCACGTTGGTTCTATCGAATCAAAAGTGTTTACCAAAAACAATACGAAATCTCCAAGTAGTTAATCTGTCTAAGGCATTAAAATATGAAATAGGGGTTGGTAATCCTATTTTCTTGTCACTACTCTCTTTTCCGAACAACAACCATTCTTTTGAAAAAGTTGAGTTTTAAGGCATATCCTCTATATTTGCGACCACGAGAATTCAAGATAAACGAAGAGAGTATGATGTAAATAAATTAATGCATAATGAATTCAAAACTCAAAGTAATAGATTGTATGCTACAAGGCTTCTATAATCCTAACTAATAAACTTAGCTACTCATGAATAAAATGAAAATCACAATAGAAATATTCATCATACCAAAAACTAGAAGACAATCTTGGTATACGAATACTGAGAGCAAGAGCAATAAACATTTTTATCTCTCTCTCAAGCTAAGCTGCCCTTCTCTGCTCTCTCCAAAAAAAATACAGAATAATGAATCCCCTAAAAATTCACCCATAAGGCTTTTAATAAAATCCTTCTCTAATAAATTGCTACTGAGTCCTCAACTATTTAAAAATATTGAGTTTGCCCGGGAGAAAGTTCCCATTATCACATTCATTCCAAAAGTGCCTTTCCTTTTATGTGAAGTTTCCTCTGCTATCCACAGGTCCCCAAAGTGTTGTGATCTTCCTCATTAGTACCTCTCTTACTCTCTCTTGTGTCATATGCCATCCGCATTCCATAGTCCCATAATGTCCTCATCTACTTTATTAATACCTGAAATCATGCTAATCATATTGGTTAGCTCAATTACATAGAAGTAGAGTAAAAACATAAGAAACTAGGCACTTTGTTCTCTAAACATAGCTAAAATATGGATAAATTATGGTTCTTAGGCGTATCAATACACCCAAGATAACCACCCCACACTTAAAGCTTTGTTCATCCTCGAACAACATATCCATTTATACATACTACACAAGCCTTATCACCCACAAAAGAAGACAAGATACGCAAGTAGGCTCACACAACAATTATGAACAAGAAGTAGATTCAGGAATCATTACTAAACACAACCTACCCTCAAGAATAGACTCATTAAGTTGGCAATTTCATGCATATCGTTTAAGAGTAGAAATCATATAAATTACTCAACCTTTATTAACCATGTGCCCTCATAACAAGAAAGTTACCCATAATCACTCACAATCATACAATTTCTAACAAAATGGGTACAAGAATCAAGTTTCTCTCACTCTCACAAAGAATTCTAAAATTACAACCGATGACCATATGCTTGCCCTTAGTGTAGTACTCCACTAATATCAGAATGTTAAGATTAGGATCAAATAGGTCTTTTACGGGTTGTAATACAGGATAAAGGATGGGTAGGAACTATTTTGGCCAAAAATATTGACTATCTTCCCTAAGCGTTTTAATACACTACATTATGCAATTAAGATCAATCTCTAACAACCAATTTCCACTTCTGTTATCTTCACAGATTTTCTTTTCACCCCAACTCGTTAAGCTTAATTAATAACTCTATGGTGAGAGTATGAAACCCTTTCAAATATATATATATATATATATATATATATATATATATATATATATTGCACCGTTTTCACGTTACGCACCCCTATAATAGCCACCCTCAACTTAAGCAATTTGCCTTAGTTGAGGTGCACAATGTCCAAGAAGGACCAGGGCCAAAACAGGTTCATTGTAACATATCCGGGATAAAATTTTGAAGTTTTTAAACAATTTTAGCAACTCCTAACCACATCAATTGCTCATGCCAATAACTAGTCTTTGGGGCATCAATTTCACCTTTTTCCTCTTATTGTCAAACTCCTAACTCACATTGATTTTACATTAAAGTGCTTAGGAGCTTTTGGATCAAATTATGGTCTATTGAAGAACGGAATAGGCTACATATGAGGCTAACAAAAGAACAAGATAAAGGATCAATGGGGCTAGCTAAGATAATGTACCAAGGTAGGTCAAAAGAAGGTATGAACAATGGATATCAAAGAAATGCCTAAATCATCTCCTATACTCACAATCTTTATTTCACTTTGCACACACACCAGGCAAGTTCTAGCATCAGTTGCAATAAGGAATATACAACAGTCTTACACACTCATGGCACATGGTCAACTCAATTAGGAGCATTATAGATTCTCGACCAAACAATTACATAAATTCAAATAAAACCAATAATCACAACAAGAGTCACAATTAGAGCCTAGGTGTTTCAAACATAATGATCCATCACATACTTATGTTATAATGTCATGTAACCCACAAGAACAGTTTCATGCAATTAAATGACTAATTTTATCTTAAGACGGTCGTCATCCATCCATCATCAAGAAAAGCACTTAATTATGACTACATAACTAACAAAATAAACGAAATAACAATCCTATCTAGAAGTATACTAAGGAGAAGGTCCTATTTTCTTACAAAACAAGTAGCAAAGTACCCAGCCACCCCATACTTAAGCTCAGTACTATCCCCAGTGCAAATAACAAGATAAAGAACCTGGCTAGTAGTACTTCTCATCCACATTAGGAGTCATTCCACCTGCATAGAGATCATCATTGGAACCATTTTTCCTGTACTCATCACATCACCCATATCATCTACGTCAGTCACACATAATCAAGTTAACTTTAATTAAGATGGAGATGGTGAAGTCACCACCCCATACTTAATTTGTTAGTATAAACCAATTAAGTGTTTTTATCGGGTACTCAGACTTCACCGACATACACTTTGACATTGTGCATCAACATTAGTCACAATACAATTCATTCACTTCAATTCCCCCAATTCTATTTCAAGAAAGCACTTTTTGAATAGAATCATGCTCTACACTTTCAACCATATCAAGATATACAAAATGCCATCACTTTCACAACATTACCATGGCAAGAATTTAATTCATAATCCTTAATAAATCACTTATCTATAACATAGAGCCACAATAACTAATGATTAAGAAAGTAAAACTTACCTTGAAGATGAAAGTTTGGTGAAAGAAAAGGAAAATTCTTGAGATAGTTAAGGTTGAAAGACAAAGAGAATGGTAAGAGCAATCTTATGCAGGTTAGGAGTGAAATAAGGATGACTTTGGGCATTCATGGTGTGGATTCTATTAAAGGGTGAGATTTGGGTTGAGTTGATCCAATTAAAAAAATGGATTATTAGGCAAACTTATAGTGATAGGCGACGCCCATGAAATTGTCCAAGCATAAGTAGGCGGCGCCTAACCCATCGCCTAAGTGAGGCAGTGAGCATAGGCAATGGTATAAGCGGAGCCTAACCTATCGCCTATGTTAACATAGGCAGCGTCTAAGCTATCGCCTATGTTGACATAAGCGGCGCCTAACCTATCTCCTAAGTGAGGCAGTGAGCATAGGCGATTTACAATGCAGTGCATATCTTAAGATGTATGGCGCACTCTTGGTTGGAAAGGTCCATACCGCGGGGGCTTCAGGGCTTCGGGATCATGCCTATCGGCCCAATCCCTACGCTACCACCACAGACCTCAGTGAAAGTCCCAAAATAAAGTCGCACCGCAAAAATTTTTAGGTCGGATTAACATAATTCGAAGCGCGACTCTAATGCAAATCATACTTGAGCCTTACACATTTGAGCACTCTAACTTACCTGTATTGCTCCCATCACTCCTAAACTTACCACCATTGACATGACTCGCTTCCAAATCAAAATTGGTATTAATCTTCTCCTTAGTACTTCGTGCACCTACACTTAATCAAAAACAACAAAAATGATTAGAAAGATGGGTTGCCTCCCACCAAGCACCATAGTTTCGTTCGTGGCTTGACTCTTCTTTTTGCATTTTTTTAACATAATAAAGTAAAAATAAAATCATGGGTTTCCTCCCATGCAGGGCCTGATTTAACGTCGCGGCAAGACTCGATTATCTTGACTACTCAGACTTCATCAAGATACATCGATGATATATTTTGTACCTTATTTGCTGGATCAAGAAAACGCTTTATTCCTAGTCTAACCATTTTGTAGTCACTCACATCCTTGCTTGCAAGTTCAACAAAACCAGCAATGGTATCCACAAAAGACATATCCTTAACTGGTACATCTCGCTCATCTTCATAGAATACATCAACAATCAAGAAGACACTAATATCTTTTTGTTGTTTCATAGACTGACATACTTCAAAGCTAACTTCTTTCTCATTAAGCCTAAATTTCAGCTCATTCAGCTTTATGTCAACTAACACTCTCCCAGTTGCTAAGAACGGCCTACCCAAAATTATGGGTTCTTAAAAGTCCACTTCACAATCAAGAATTACAAAGTCAGTAGGAAATATAAAATCAGCAACTTTTATAAGTACATCATGTAGAATCCCAATCAGCCTTTTTACCGATCTATTCGCCATTAGAAGCCACATATTGGTGGGTGTAGGATCTCCCAAACCCAGTTTCTTGAAAACCGTTAATGGCATAAGATTGATACTTGCCCTAAGATCACAAAGGGCCTTTTCAAACTTTAACAATCCAATTGTACATGGAACAGTAAATGCTCCCGGATCAGCTTTCTTCTGGATAATAGATCTTGTAGAAATAGCACTATAATGATGAAGATTTTCTACCATTTTATAGCTCACAATCCTTTTCTTTGTCAACAGGTCTTTCATAAACTTAGCATATCTGGGCATCTGTTCCAGTGCTTCAACTAAGGGCACATTCACTGTCAATTGCTTCAACAAAGCTATGAATTTGCTAAACTGGCCATCATCTTCTTTATTATTTAATCATTGTGGAAATGAGGGTGACGGCCTTGGGATTTCAGTTGGAGCAACTTTTATCTCCTTTTTATGCCTTGTTCAACTTCCGCACTCTTCTTTTTCAAACCTTTTACCTCCACAGGAACCACTGGAGATTCATCAACCATCTCCCAATCCATTTCAACCTCACTAGTATAAGAGGAAGCTCTTAAACCTAGACTAGATAACATCTTACCACTCCTAGTGGTAATGGCCATACATGATCCATCAGTCCTCGGATTCTGAACTATATCACTTGGTAGAGTCCCATTCTGTCTTTGGTTGAATGCTGTGGATAATTGGCTCATCTTCTACTCTAATTTTTTAATAGCGACTGTGTGTGAATTTACTAGTTTACTCATGGAAGATATTTTACTCTTTATGGTAGTCACCCCAGAATTTGTCGCCTCAACTCCCTTTAATAGTTTCTCCATCATGTCCTCTATGGACATTTTGCCTGAACTGGTGTCAGCATTATCACAGCTTCCAGGATGTACATTCAGTGCACTCCTGTCACTTTTACTCTTCGAATCTCCTTGATGGTTCCAACCTTGGTTTCCTTGGCCACCACCTCGAAAACCCATCTGATTGTTCAAGTAATTGGCTTCTTCCTCAGGATTGGAGTCAACCCTCCCCTATGATGCTACATCTTTAACCTTCTTTGTCTTTTCTGATAATAGATGCTTAGTGAGAAGATTTATTTGCGTCTTCATGTTAGCGATGTCCTGATCACGCTCTTCTTCTCTTCGCCTCTATTCTACAATCATGTCAATAGATACAGTAGAGCTTGCTACCTCAGAATCCTCGGTATGCCAATATCTACTCTGCTTTGTCATCCGATCAAGCATCTCATAAGCTTCAGTAAAAGAGAGGTCCATGAATGATCCACCTGCGGCATTATCTACCACTGGCTTGGTAATCAAATTCAAGGCCCGATATAATATCTCCATCAAGTGGACATTGGTCATCTGATGATTTGGGCACCGCATAAGCTTCTTTTTGAACCTCTCCCAAGTCTCATGGAGAGCTTCAGTTAAAAGCTGTCTGAAATTGCTTATCTTTTCTCTCAATTGTGCTCTCTTGGATAGCGGAAAGAATTTTTCTAGGAAAGCATCTTTCAAATGCCTCTAATTGGTAATAGATTCAGGAGTTAGCCCACTTAACCATAGAGTTGCCTCTCCAGATAAAGACAATAAAAATAGGCGCAGTCGAATTGCATTTTTTCCAACCCCTAGGTTGTCAAACGACATGCACGTTGAGACAAAATTTACCAAATGCATATTCAGGTCGTCGCCTGTAAGTCCACCAAATAACCCTTTGAGTTGTAACAGCTGGATTATAATGCTTGTAATATTAAACTTGGCTCTGGGTGCTAAGGGTGGAGGAATAATAGCCCCGTTGCACCAGCTCCATCCAAGTCATCATTATCATTCTCCAGATTAAAATGCATATCTTGGCGTTCAGGTCTTGCTCTGAAAGGACGATTTCTGTTCACATTTCTATTCACTGGTGCAGCTATATCCTCTGCACGCCTTTAATTAACTGGACCTAACAACTCATCGTCTCCCAGGTCCTCTTCATCTAGATTACATTCCCGACCTACGTTATTAGCATTTTGGAGGTTTAATTGAGCATTAGCCAAAGCGGCTAATCTTTCAGCTTCCTGTTGGTTAGCCATTCTTTCAATGAGATAAGGTTCAGGATTGAAGGGTAATAATGGTTCTCCTGAACTTCTGGTTCATGGCATAAACAACAATGAGCCTATAACAAACAAAAACAATAAATAAACGTAAAATAAGAAAACTTGACTAACAATCAACTTACACACATAAACACAATCGACAACCGTATTCCCCAGCAACGGTGCCAAAATTTGTTACGCCCAAATTACACCTCTCTTATGAGAGAGTAAGCGATATTGTCAAATATATAACCAAACTAGGTTGGGGTCGAACCCCACAGGGAATATGGTTCTAATTAAATTGTATGCAGATTAGTTGACTTTTAATCATTCGTTTAGGGGGATTTGATTCAGTTCACAAATTAATGGTTTCAGTTTAACAAAATGAAATAAGTGTAGTAGTATTCAAATTTAGAGAAAGAGCAAGCTAGGGTTATGTCCACCTTGTAGTTTTCAATACTTTCTAACTCTGGGCTTTACGAATTCATACATGCATCATGCTTACAAAGAAACGTATTGTATTTAATAACATAATCCTAGTGTTTCTCAACCATCAAGGACTAATTCACTTTAATTCTCTCGAATCAAAAGCGTTTACCAAAAACAGTATAAAATCTTCAAGTAGTTAATCCTTCTAAGGCATTAACATATGAAATTGGGGTTGGTAATCCTATTTTCTTGCCACTACTCTCCTTTCCGAACAACAACCATTCTTTCGAACAAGTTGAATTTTAAGGCATATCCTCTATGTTTGCAACCACGAGAATTCAAGATAAATGAAGAGAGTATGATGTAAAAACATCAATGCATAATGAATTCAAAACCCAAAGTAATAGATTGTATGCTACAAGGATTCCATAACCCTAACTAATAAACTTAGCTACTCATGAATAAAATTAAAATCACAATAGAAATATTCATCATACCAAAAACTAGAACACGATCTTCATGTACGAATACTGAGAGCAAGATCAAAAAACATTTTTCTCTTTCTCTCAAGCTAAGTCGCCCTTCTCTGCTCTCTCCAAAGAAAATACAGAATAATGAATCCCCTAAAATTTCAGCCATTAGGCTTTTAATAACATCCTTCTCTAATAAATTGCTACTGAGTCCTCAACTATTTAAAAATATTGAGTTTGCCTGGGAAAAGTTTCCATATATCACATTCAGTCTAAAAGTGTTTTTCCTTTTATGTGAAGTTTCCTCTGCTATCCACAGGTCCCCAAAGTGCCATGATCTTCCTCATTAGTACCTCTCTTACTCTCTCTTCTGTCATATGCCATCCGCATTTCATAGTCCCATAATGTCTTCATCTACCTCATTTATACCTGAAATCATGCTAATCACATCGGTTAGCTCAATTACATAGAAGTAGAGTAAAAACATAAGAAACCAGGCACTTTTCTCTCTAAACATAGCTAAAATATGGATAAATTATGGTGCTTAGGCGTATAAATACACCCAAGATCATCTATCGCATATGCAGCCAAAAAGATATCATAAGGAATAACTTTATTGAAAGACTAAAATAGGACTCCAAAATTTTATTGTATGATATATCTCAAGGACAAATAATGTCTAAAATATATGATAAAATTAAAACTTTGCTTAATTTGATGTCTATAGGCTCCTATCTCTATCAAAAGCCCAAGCCATAGATTCAAACACCGATCAAATGGTTTACAAAATTAAAAATTGGTCAACTCTCCAAATTTAATCCAGGTACTATAGTATCAACATATACAATAGATGTTTGCAGCTTCTGAGTTATGCATAGAAAATCAAGCATATTATGGATGTCCTTTGAATTTTGAATCCATCTACTATGTTAGTCAGAAGAATCATGGCAGTGGATATTTGTCATGCCTCAAGTCAAAACCCTGTGAGTAACCATTATTTGATGTCATTTTTGTCCTGAGTGAACCTTATAGCATATTACAGAAGGATAAAACTAGCATAGTGCAAAAAATGTAGGTAAAATGTGAAAACATCTTTTTGTCACAACCTAAATTATGCAATCGTGTGGGAACTTATTATATTCTAATAAGACAGGAAAATACTTCAGAACCTAATCATTTATTATAGATTTCTTAGCCACAGCCCAAGCAACCTAGCAATATGCCAATGGTATAATTATTTAAACTTTGGAAATAAGAAACTAATTAGTAATTTAATCAATCGGTTAGGGCATATTCCAGTAATTCAAGTTTATCCAATAATAAATAAATCAAGTAGTTCACAACCACAAGAGATAGCAATTATCCATGCCAATCAAATCAATAATCATAGGGACATGAAGGTCACCAACAGATATATCAAGGTCTAAACTTCAAGGATATATAAGTCATCAAGTAGACATATCAAGTCATCACAGAAGCATGATGTTATAAGAAGTCATACATCATACAAGTCATCAAGTATACATATCAAGTCAACATAGCTCCATGTCAGCATCAACAACCAAACCACATATAAGTAATCAAGTAGATATATCAAACCATCACAAAACCATGATATTATTAGCATTAATATAGAATACAAGTCATCAAGTAGACATGTCAAGTCATATAGAATCTTGCTATTATAGGAAATCATAGGACATACAACTCATCAAGTAGACATATTAAGTCATCACAGAACCATGATATTATAAGTAATCATATCACAAACCAGGATTTTATTCATACTGACTTCATAGTTGCGTAATCTCTATACCTCATCAATCTCACTTAACTATACTAAAACTCATAATAGCCACTAAATTTTACACACATGCTAAGGGATCTTATTTCTACCTAACATTCATTACCTATAAGGGACACACTAGGGTCTATGTACCCTGGGACATACATGCTAAGGGGTCTTGTTTTTGTTCGATAGTCATGACTTTCAAGGGACACACTAGGGTCCATATACCCTTTAGAACCATTTTCATTGACACAAAAACACTTACCAAAACCATTTCTCATCTGCATAATATGAATTTCACAAATAACCAAAATACCACTTGACAAAAGAATTTCTATTAGTATAATAAGATGTGAATTTCATAAGTAGCCATAATTCCACTCACGAGAATCATGTTGCATTATCGTAACAAGAATATGAATTTAGGAAGTACCCACAATATTAGTTTTATTTTCAGTAAGTAAAATTGTAGAATAATGACCCAAAAGTATAATAATAAATGGTAATCTAAAAATAATCATGAAACTAGATCAACTTATTTGATTTACTAAAGTTCTGGAATATTAGAACTAGCCATACGTTCAAAACATATCAAGTCACTCTAAAATAGACTGAAAGTGATTAAATCATGTATGATTTTTCTTAAAACATAATAACTAAATTGGGACTAGTGAAATCATGCATATTTACTAAAATCAAGAATCATAGCCACATAATAGTTTACAAGAACTAAAAAGATCATAATTTGGGGGAATTGGGTTTTAATCCTAAATCATAAATCATAAAAACTATAACTGAAAATTTGAAACATTGGACATTAGGCTAAAAGAAAGCCATTATTTATATATCCCATATACCATTTGATGGATAATCTTGGACTTAATCTTGGAGAATTTGGATTTGAAGAACCCTAGGACTTTACTACTTGGGAGGGTTTCTCTAAATTTCTAAGTGTTACTGCATAAGAATGAGAGTGGAATTGATTATTTAACAGTTAATCTACCTTATAAGAATGTAAAATGATGAAGTATAGGGATTATTAGAGGGGAAAAGATAATTTTTCCCCATAAAGACAACTTAAAATTTGCTAGAATTGTTTCTCATGAGTTAACCTACAACTCGTACCCCCGGTCCATGAGTCTTGGTTTTGCTTGTGTTTTTGGGACCAATTTAAATAGATTTTGATTAAAATAGATTTTGATTAAGGAACCATGGATCTACAGTATGACTCATAAATTGATACCACAAATCGTGACTGACTCGTGGTTTCAGGGACTGGGTTTTATGCCCTCTTCTATTTTGGAGACTACGAGCCACTCCATAAGTCGTATAATCATATCATGACTTATGGTTTGAGTCATGGTCTCTTGGAGCCTTTTATCACCCATCTAATATGTATCAGTATGATTTAGTATACACTTGTATTCCTATCCCATGACTTATACAATAAGTTATGGTAACTAGTAATAAGGAAGGACTTTGGATAGCATACCACCACTTATGGTCCATAGTACGACTTGTACCTTGAGTTATACTTCTCTAGAACTTTGAATTTTTGTCTTATTTGTAATCTAAGTCTGGTTTAAATCATCAAAACGTATTAGGATGTTATAATATTTCTTTTTTTAAGATCATTCATCCTCAAATGAAGATAGAAACTAAGTTGGATTGATAGGGAATGAGCTACTAACATGAAATTGATTTCTGAATCAAAATAGTCATAGATGATAATTGGTCGGTATCAAGAGTAAAAAGCACAATTGTCACTTGTAGAGCCTGAATGCACACATAGGAATTGTATGTAACTAACAAGGACATGAAACCAAAAAGAGTAGCTATACGAGAAAAATTATTACCTAATGTTGTATCGGTACTACATGAAAAATGATAAGGGTACTTAGCCATCATATCTTCTTCTACTTCCAGGTAGATCCTTTAACAAACTTAATCTTCATTAAGAGCTTAGCTATAGGAGAAAAATTATTACTTAATGTTGTATCGGTACTAGGTGAAAATGATATACTTATCCATCATGTCTGCTTCTACTTTAAGGTAGCTCCCTTAACCAACTCTTTGTTAAGAACTTTACGGATGCATCCTCTTTGTTTCTCAACTTATGAGCTTTCCTATAAAGTATAACAGCTAGTACCTCCTAATATGATAGATGATCCTTAACCCCAAAACTCTCCTATGGTACAATAAGTTTGAATCACCAATGCATTTCTTTAACAAAGACACATAGAAATTTGGATGCATTGTTGCTAACTCCGCTAGCATCTGTAACTCATAAACCATATTAGTAATACACCTTCAGATCCTTTAGGGGACAGTATATTAAGGACTAATATTACTCTTCTTACCAAACCTTATCACCACTTTCATGGTCAAAACTTTAAAAAAAATACCCAATCATCAATAGAAAACTCAAGATCTCTCCTTTTCATATCTGCATAAGATTTTGATCACTTTGTGCAATTTTTAACCCTATTAAATTAACTGAACCTTTTCCATAGCTTCAAAAACTGAATTTGTCCCAATAAAAGTATATTCACCTACCTTAAATTAACCAATAAAAGATCTACATCTATGCCTATGAAATGACTCAAAATTAGCCATTTGGATACTAGAATGAAAACTAATGTTATACACAAACTTTATGAGGGGAAAATTATCACCCTAGTTATCTTTGAATTTAATCAAACATGACTTTATTATAACTTCTACCTACCTATTTGTCTCTAGATAAAAAGTTGTGCTAAGATTCACTCGAGTGCCAACACCTTTTCAAAAAGACTTCTAGAATTGAGATGTGAACTAGAGTACCATATTTGAAATCATATTCCTTTGCTGAATTTGTAGCCTTGGCAGGCAAAAAGTGAGCTAACTTAGTCATCCTGTCTACTACCACCCAAATAAAATAAGTTGTTGTCACATGCTAGGTAACCCTATAATGAAATTTATGTTGATTCACACTTCCAAGTAGGAAATTGATAGTCTGAATCATACATCTCGATCTCTAATGTTCTACCTTTACATTTTTGTAATTTGGATAGAGATCCATAAAATCTGAAATATCACTTCATGTCATTCCACCATTAGACCTCCTATAGATCAAGGTACATCTTAGCGTCACCTAGATGAGTAGAATACTTAGAGCAATGAGACTCTATCAAAAAAATTTGTCTCACATCATCCACATTCAGAATATATAAATGACCCTAATAATGAAGAACACTATATTCTTCTTGGGAGACAACCCCACTTTCTGATTATGGATAGCTTTTTTCAACTCGAGCAAAATAGGATCACTGTCTTTCTTTTCCTTAGCTTTTATCACAAAAAAACTCTGAACCATTCTGGATGATAATACAACCATCCATTGAATTTATAAAGTGAACCCCTAACGAGCAAATTTGTGAACATCTCTAGCCAATTCCTTTATTCTTTCTTCAACATAAGCCACTACCATGGATGGCCTACTAAGAGCATTTGACACTATAATGGACTTACACAAATAGTAAAGCACATTCATGTCATAATCCTTAAGAAGTTTAAGTCATCTCCTCTATTGAAGAATCAATTTCTTTTGGGTGAACACATACAAAAGTTTCTTAAGGTCTGTGAACACATCAAAATAAACACCATACTAATAGTGTCTCTTAATCTTCAATGGAAATACTACTGGTGTTAACTTAAGATCTCGAGTTAGATAGTTCTTTTCATAATCCTTAAGTTGTCTGGAAACATAATCAATGAACTTGCCATGCTATATTAATCATACCCAATGTTAACTTGGATGTATCAGAACATATTACGAAACCATCTAAATTCTCTAGCAAAGTCAGGATTGGATTTATAGTCAATTGAGGCTTATACTCATGAAAAATTTTCTCATAATTTTTAGAACACTAAAACTTAATATTTTTACTATATCAGCCTAGTGAGTAGGCTAGCAACAGATGAAAACCCCTTAACAAATCCTCTGTATTAACCAGACAAGCCTATAAAGCTCGTATTATCTGAGGGAAAGGTGGGTCTGGGACAGTTCTTCACTGTCTTTATCATTTGCAAATCCACCTGAATGCCTTACTAGATACAACATCACCAAGGAATACAACTAATTAAAACTAAAATTCAAAATTGCTGAATTTGGTAAACAATTGGTTATCCTTGAGAGTTGACAACACCACTCTCAAAAAGTTGCATACTCCTCCTCACTCGAGGAGTAGACAAGAATGTCTATAAAGACAATGAAAAACATATGCAAATATTATTTAAATGCCCAATTCATCACGTCCATAAAAGCTATGAAATATTTGTTGGTCCAAAAGGCATAACCATAAATTTGTAGAAACCATACTGAGTTCTAAAGTTTTGTTTTTTTTTGGAAAACCTACTCTTTTGTTGTTTTTCAAAATCATCAATTCGTTTGCCAATGAAATTGGAGTGAATTTCCAAAATTTTGCCAACTCTTACATAACTCTTTACTCAAAGCACTAGGTACTTCACCTAAAACTATTTCCTAATCATCTATCATGGGTGAAGTACCACTTTATTTGACAAAGAAATAGCATAAAAGAAAATAAATAAAAGAAAACAAATTTTTTTCCTTAGGAAAGAATCGATTTTTAAAGAAAACCCTCGGAGTTTATTTGACAAGTATTTACACAAGGCAAAAAGAATCAATTCACAAAATCTTCATAAATATCACCAGAATAAAAAATCAATATAGAGGAAACACAATTGAGTTTCGAATAAAAGCAAGTGTATACACAAGCTAGATGATAGTAATATCCAACAACTTAATAGAAAATATGCCAGCAAGGGCCATCTCCAAATCAACATTATTATAAGTAAATAAGCCCATCTAGGGCAATATTTGAACTAATATCAAATATGAAATAAAATATATCAATACAACCCATTGGATAAAATTAATACAGACCATCAAATATGAAATAGAATGTCTCACTCCCACTAAGATCATTGCATTGTCCCTAATACAAAAGTAAAGAGAAGAAAATAAGGGTAAAAACTCTTTATGGCGTACTAGGCCTGTGGGTCTACATTTGGTGATAGTTGTAAAGGATCAAAAATAGGAACACTAGAAGCCTCATCAGACTAAGATCCTATCACTAGATTAGAAGAAATAAGAACCTTAACAGTAGGTCAGGACCTAGAACTATCCCCAACCATCCAAGCATATTGCTCATCCCAGGATAACTACTTTGCTAGCTCGACCTGCTGGGCTTCAATGAGCCCTCACTAAAATAAATAGAAACCTCATAACCCATATGAAAGTGCCTAAATAGATCTGTGAAAAGAAGCATTGGGCCTGTAGCATCTTGTGTTATGGTAATCTCCATTTTATCAAGAAAAAAGGAAGGTTGCAAGGAATGAAACTCTACATGTAAATCATCAAGATGGCTTTTAAAGTATAAAAGCCCCACTATCTTCTCTAGCCTTTACTACGTCTAATATCCACCCAAAATTTATCATCTAGGCATAAAGAGGTGCAAAACTTTGCTTAAGGGTAATTTGAATAAATATAGGGATATCAGCTACCAACTTAGTAATGGTACTATTGTTTGCCAATGTCATAGAAGCAACCTTGGCAAACATAATAGCGGATAATTGAGGTGGTTAGGCAGATTAAGGGGGTGGTACGATACTCGAAAGAGGTGGTACGTGAAGAGGATCAACCACTGGAGAAGTGTCACTCAATATATGAGGAGTATCTAATAGAATTTAAGGAACTGAGGGGTATCCAGGCCCTTAAAACTAGGCAATTATCGCAAAAAAGAATCAACCAACTTTGTGGTTTTCCTCTTTATCCCCATGGGATTATCATCATCTTAGATATGGGTGATGTCAATAACCCCTGTGCATTTAATTTTCTAATAAATTTTGGAGAAAATTGGTACATTATGTACAAACCAAAGAAACAATATAAGAGAGGAGAATATCAATAGAGTACCCGATTGCTTTGACCTCAACTTAATCATCCCTGCAATTAATTTACTTGTATTAACCAAAATTTTCACCATGATGTAACCAACAATATCGCGTACTCAATATTACCAAGTTGATTATTTCTTAAAAAGAGTAGCATGTTACTTACAAATCCAAGCCAATGTTTAGCTTGGATTGAAAGGTCCGTACTCTTAATTTTCCTATTGTCACTAGCCTATAAGGGAAGCCTTTTTGCAATATACCTGGAAAACAAAGGAAAGTAATCACGACGTAGAACCCACTTTATTCTCACAACCCAGATGCTCGATCATAAGTAAACTAAAGTTTATTAATTTTTAATATGAAGCATGGTACCTCAACTCCTCAAATAAGCACACATGGATGGAAAGGTTGATCCTCTATCGGTGGTTTGTATTTATGTTTGTTATCAAAAATAAAATATGAAGCATAGAATTCTTACACAAGTTTTGAATAATAGATCGGTGTATCAGAGGCATGATCAATATTAGTGAAGACATCCTATACTCTCTATTTGATTTTTTTTATAATGTCGGCGAAGTGCTCTTCAACACCTTTCATGCTAAATACTTTCACGAGATTGAATCCCCATGTATCCCATTCATCATATAATTCATACACTCTTTCAACTTCAACCTAGATCTTATCTACTTCCTTATCCAACCCTTCAGTGGCTCAACAATTCTTTATACCTTGATACCCTTTATGACCTCTTTAATAGTTGGTTCCTTACCCTTTGAAGAAGTAGATGTTGCTTTGACCTTTTCCTGTATGGTGTCTTTCTTCATGATCCTTGGAAAGTTCTTCCATGGAATCATACCTAAAAAATAAGAAAAAGAACCAAATAAAAAAACAAAACAAAAGGTAAAAAATATTTTTGGATTTTTATATATCATAAAAGAAAATAAAAATAAAGAAATCAGGGCGACTGCAGGGGGAAATAATAAATTAGAGCACATCAGAACACTAATTATAAAAATTTAACCATTTTAGGCACCACATCAATACACATTCTTCACACTTGCCAATTGAGTACATATAACATTCATGACCTTTATTTGAATAAAAAGGAACATTTACCATTAAGAATGACATCACCCAATTTATCATGGGCAAGGCATGAATTTTTGAAAATCAAGTTACTTGAACATCACTCATGGATTGTATGTCAAGCAATTCAATGAACCAAAGTTATAGTGTACTACAATAAGAAACAAACTTCACTAATTCTAATAATTGGGTTCAAATGATTAAGATATTAGTGACCTCATATCTAGTTTATGAGTTGTGGCAATGGTTGAAGTGGTTCTCAAGGTCGTTAGAAAGGTTTTAGTGAGTTTGAAGTCATGTTGAGGCTTTAAGAGATAATAGTTGACTTTGATCAGCATATTAAGATCTAAGTGTTAGATGGCAAAATAGACTATGCCAGCAGATCCAGAATATCAAATTTAGGTTAGTAGTGAGGTTGGTTTGGATTTGTAGCTTTTAGACCCCATTGTGACCCTTGGTTCAAAAATAGTGTAAATAGTGTCTTGGGGGTCAATTTTGAGATAATTACCATTTTTAGTAAATTAGATGATTCCATTGATAAAAGACATATTTTACAATCAACTTGCACTATTGGATCATGTTCATAGGGTTCCAAATAAGTTTCAGGAGTCAAAAACTAATTTTTGAGATTGTTGGTGCTGGTGTGGTCACTAAACAAAACTTTTTACCATATTCATTGTTTTTGACCATTTGACTAGGTCGCATTCACGACCATCGCTGATGTTTAAGACCAAACAAATCCATTTCATATTTTTGATATTTTTGAAGCTAGGAAGCTCTAATTTTGATGATTCTCAATGAAATTTTCTCGTATAATCATTGTCTATAAAATTATAACTCCATTTATTAAATATACGAAGAACTTCTATTTTATTCTTCATAATTTTTACCCAAGTTGAGAATCAAAACCTAATTTTCACTATTTTTGGGGCTTGGGAGCTCAAATTGGGTGATTCAAAAAGGGTTTGTGAGATTTCTTACATGGGTAAGTTTCTTAATCTTATACTTATCATTGTCCCTTGATTTCATCTTTAAAACAACTTCAAATTCTTTATTCAAAATGGGTTTTAGGGGTTTTGCCGGTAATGCTTAAAAATAGATTTTCTTTGCTTTGAACCTAACTTATTCCAAATGGGTTTTCAATTGAAGACTCCTATGAGTATGGGAAACATATTTCTAAAATAAAATTTCAATTTTAACCCTTTTGTTTTGAATTCATTTTTGGGGTCTATTTTAGACTCGTTATGAATATAGTCAATCTGGGTATCGTTGGTTTTCTAGAGACTTCGTGATGGATTTAATTTTGGATTCCATTTGTAGTTCCCACAAGGACGTTCTTGACATCATGTTCAACTTGACTCATATTATAACAATATGGTCTTATTTTACTCCTAACGATATTTAGGTTACTATTTTGATAAAGTGATGACATTTTGGGGTCGTAGAGTAAAGATGAACGATTTATGGATGATTCAAGAATTGCAGTTCGACATCAAGGTTGGCTTCAATCTACTCTTATTCTTGATATGGTATTTTATATATGTTGCATGCTATATAAGGATGTTAGGCTATGATTGTGGGTAAAACACCATGACATAGTCTTATTTGGACTTTTAGACTACCTTGGAACCATAATTTATGTGGAATTAACTTAATTGTTCATATTTTAGGTGAAATTATTATCTTAGGGCTAATCATGGCTTATCTAACATCTAGAAGCGAATATAGATACTTTATCCTCGTTCAGGGTTGAAGCTTATCTAAAAATTGATTTCTGAGATTAGAAGTGGGCCATTCTAGCCCAACTTACGCCAAGACATGTGTTAGCTTTTGTAGATTATATTAACATGTTAGCATGTTACGGATAATTGAGACTAATCAACCTTTAGTATAAGGTTACTATGCTACCTGACGAATTATGATTGTTTTTCTCGAATTATGATGTTATGTATATATATATATATATTATTGGGCCTAAGGCCATGATTATGATATTGGTTGGATTTCAAAAAGTATTTTATCCTTATAAAGAAAGTAGTTATAGTTTATAAACATATTGGTTCTTACAATCATTTTTTTTGGATACTGGTGATGGAATGCATAGATTCGGTACATTCACGATCACTTAGAGGGTAAATGGTACAATTTTAACTAAAAAATATGATTTATATACTCTTTTTGTAATACCCCGAGACTCTAACCAATAGTGCAACCATGAATCAAGCTCAGTAGAAATAAATGATAATATTTTGGGTTACTTTCTGATCAAGGATGGTGTGTATTAAGGCCTTAAAGATGTCCTAACGATTGGGTGAATCAAAACATTCCTTACCGATTGAATTCTTGGGAAAGATATTGGTATAGTCAACTTTAAATGAGCATATCTCTCATTCTACTTGGAATTTTAGAGCTCACTACCTATCAACAGATAGATAATTAAATTAACTTTTCAATGATAAAAATTTCACCAAAATCCGATACCGGAGCAAAGCGTTATACCCATTTTACTCAAGCATGTAAATCTGGAAAAGGATGACGACGTTTCTGACGGCCTGTCACATTTCTGACGATATTTCTGACGATGTCATCATATTTCTGATGACATCGTCAGCCTTAGGCAGAAAATCATACAATTCAACCCTTTTGTGACTACATTTCGTGATGGCCTATCACGGGTATGACGGCCTGTCACGGATGTCGTCAGCTATTTTTTCAGCAATTTAGAGACATTTTTGCAAGGGTATTTTAGTTTTTTCCCATCTTTTTGAGGCCTCTATAAATATGAGAATCGCATCCAAATGCTAATTCCATCATGTTCTCTTCCAATTCTCTTGAGATAAAATATCTAAGGTTATATCAAGAACATAAATCTTCCAAGAATCATCCATAAATCTTCAAAATTTCTTCAAGAACCAAGTTCCTCATAGTGTGGGCTTCAATAATTATTTATTTCAAGTGTGGATAAAGTTTCAAGCACTAAAGTTACCATTTGTAGGGGAGTGCGGATAACTAGATTATAAAATAGATTTATTATATATCTAATGAATCTATTCTTTTTTGTGCGTGGATATTTCTTAGATTTTGTTTCAATATTTTTTAATGATTTATTCTTTTTGTAAGATGTATCCATTAATTTATTTGGTTTATTATTTTATCCTGTAGTAACTGCAGAGTTACAAATTTCTGTATAATAATTTATCCTATCTTTACTGTAGTATATATCTAATTCTAGATTTTCTATGTCATTTATTATCTTGTGTTGCTCTTCTCATAGTGAGTTTTTTATATTATGTAAACTATCACATGTACTTTTTTTTAAATTTTCTAAGGTTTCTTCTACCCATTTTAATTTTTCTTTTAGATTTTCCATTATTTTTCTAATTCGGTTTCTATAATTAATTTCATTATTTAGATTATCTTGATTTTCTCTAGTTTTTCTAATATATTCTAACATCCTTGATCTGAATAATATCCTTCTGGGTAAATTTCTTCGTATAACTGTTCTAGCCAATTTATGGTTTCAATTTCGTAGTCTATTACTTTTTCTAATAGTATTTTCTTAATATCTATAATTTCTATATCTTTAAGTATATATAAGATTAAAACTTTAAGATAGTCTAAATGATCTATTTTCTAAAATTGATATTTTATAGTTGTTTGTTTTAGCCTTAGTAGTTTTTGCATATTTTTATTAAGAAATTCTATATATTTTATATTTTTATTTTTCATGTATTTGTCTATATTTGTTTTCATCCGTTTTTCTAGTAACTGTATATTTCGCATATCTTTTTCTAAAAATTCTACGTAATTTATCATGATAAGTATTAATAAGAGTAGTTAGGTATGCATGGTATATAATTTACTCTAGCCATGTAATATTCACCAAATGCTTTTTCTAATATAATTTTTCTTATATCTACTACTTTTATATCTCTAAGTGCATACAAAATAAGTATCTTAAATTTATCAACCATCACATTAGATAATTTATCATTCATTTTCATAAAATTGCTTTTTTTAAAATATTCCCTTCAACCATGTACATAAAAAAATATGGTCATCTTAGATTACTATATACTAGATTATTCTTAAATAACATGTTCTTCGGTTACTATTAGCATGGTAATTTGGATACTTTTTCCCTTAAACAGCGCCTCTACTCTGGTTACTCCCCGCCACGGCTTCTTGCCTCATTGGTTTCACCTTTAGGATGGCATAGTTCTTAGGGATTTTTCTCCGTTTCCACTTTGCTAATAAACTTCTTAACATATTATTCTTCGAATAATTCTAATATAAAGTAACTAATATGAATTTATTTTATCATATCATGATTGTTGGGAACTATGAATTTAGCTATTCATAATCATAAATAGATATACCTGTTCGGGTAGCTTTGATATTTTTGAAGTTTGTTCCTCCATAGCTTTTTCCATTGAAGTATGTATGTTTTTTAACTAACTGGGCAAAATATTTTTTACGGAATGGAGAGAGTTTTTGCTTTTACGTGAGAAGGCTTGCTCTGCAATGCCTTCTGCTTTCTTTATTTATAAAACGAAAGAAAGAATCTTTACATTTTTGTACACGTTTTTTCAATGTTTACTAAATACTAATAAAGAACAAAAAAGTCAAAAAGCCTATAAGGCTAAAAAGTTACCTAGGTCCTAAAAAGTCTACAAAATACAAACTACATTTAATGCTCAATAATGCTACCCTATTCTCTTTTATGTAAGTACTTAAAATTTATACAAATTTATACAATAAGATCAAATATCTTGATATCTTGTCTCCGTTGATTTTGTCGTATCTGTTATATCTCCATTATTCCTTCTTATCTTTAGCTGTCATCTTGTCTTCTTGATATTTTTATTCTAGATGTACTTCTGGAATAATATTATCTTCTCCATTACACCTCGAACATTGGTGATCTGGATATTTATGTCCAATTATTTTAAAATATCTTGTTAGTAGTCCATCAGAAATAAATTCTTTTCTAATAGCCCTTGCGGTTGATTGTTTCTCTGGGTTGAGTAGTGTCATTATCCATTGTCTGACATCCTCCATATCTGTTGGTCGTAGCTCTTTTGAATTTGAGTAAATCATTTGGTGATCTCTCGAATAGTAGATCCATATTGGGTTTCTATTAGTATAATTATTTGCTAGTTCTTGTATAATCGTAGTTAGTCCGATAAGTCTTTTATTTGCGTAGAACTCAGGTATCTCGATTCTAGGTATCTCCGGTGGCTGCGCAATATCTTCTGGTATAATCATATCTCTAGTTAGTCCTATCTTTACGACTTGTATAACTGGTTTTATCTCGTCATATAATATCTCTGCGGGTGCAGTATAACACTTTATATAAAATAGAGTGCCTTTCGTTATTCTTTTATAAGTAGTGAATATCTTGTATAATTCTTCCATGGCTGTCAATTCTTCTCCGTCTTGGGTGTATATGGTGTTTAGTAGTCCGTAGTCAAAACAGATTTTTACTAAGTTTGGGTTAGTTTTCAGTAGTGCGATTAGCTTGTTATATCCTTGTAATTTTTGGGTTATATAGTTGGTGTTTGGTTCGTTGATGTTTGTAGCTCTGGGGTTATGGTTTAGAAACGTTTGTACGCTATAGATGTTTTCTATATATTTCTGGGCTGTATAATTGTAAACTTTTTTGTCTTGGTTTAGGCTATCTCGGTATGTGTTAACTTGTGGGGGTATGAATAAATGGTCTTTTTATTTTTTTGGTGTAAATGGTTTTCCAAATATTTTATTCATGTTCATGTTTTGGTATCTTGGTCGACTAACTCCTTTGCTTGTACCTGCAGAAGTAGGTTGATAAATGTTATGGGTTTTATGGAGTGTCCCAACGTCTCCTTCTAGCTCTGGAATTTTATTGTCTTCCGATCGACATAGCTCTGCACACAGCTGAGTTAGCTGATTTATAGCTATAGACTTCAGTTTATCTTCATTAGTCTTTAGCTTTTCTATCTCAGTACCCATACTGTCCACTTTCAATGAAAGCGTAGTTAGGGTGTTGAGTATTTTTTCTAGAGTATCTTCTTCTATAATTTCAGTCTGTGTAGTTTTGTCTTGATATGTAATCTTCAATAACATTTTTGTTAGTACTGATCACTTCAATTATAAATATGAAATTTAATATATTTAAAACTAGTCTCCGAATCTCTTTCGTTGTAACTGAATTTTGTATTTTCTTTGTTAACCACCAGCGTACCTGTGTATTATCTGTTCGCACAATAAATTTGTTATATACAATATATGGCTCAAATGCTAACAAACATTTATATAATGAACATAATTCTTTCCTATTTATTTCCCATTTTATTTCTGTCTCATTGAACGTACCTGAGTAGTATCTACAATGGTGTTCTATTTTTTCTGCTTCATATCGATATTTAAGTACTCCTCCATAACTATATTCACTAGCATCTGCTTCTACTATGTATATAAATTTTCTATTTTCATCTGGAAATTGTAATTTTGGTAATTCTTTACAAAGTAATTTTATTTTTTGAACTTGTTTTTTATCTTCTTCATTATAGTTATATTCTATATCCTTTTTTAATTTTTTTTGTAGTGGTTTTAAGTTTTCTGCTAATTTTGGAATATATTCTCTTACTTGGTTTACTAATCCTAAAAATGATTGTAATTTCTTTTTTGTATCTAATTCTTCTTTCGAATTTATTAATTTTTGTACTATATGTTGTTGCATTTTTACTCCACTTTTATCTATTTGTATTTCTAAAAATTCTATCTGGTTTTTCATAATTTCAGCTTTCTTTTCACTTAGACTTATTTCCGATTTTTCTATTATATCTGTAAACTGTTCCAATAATTTTATATGGTCTTCTTTAGTTTTTGTATATAATAATATATCATCTATGTATACTATGCAATTAGATAATTGTTTAAAATAATTATCCATAAAATGTTGATATCTACCTGGTGCATTTTTATATCCAAATGGTAATACATTCCATTCATAAAATCCTTGTGGTACCGTAAATGCGGTTAATTCTTTGGATTCTTCTTCTAACTTTAGATGGTAAAATCCTGATTTACAATCGAATTTACTAAAATAATTATATCCTTGTATTTGCCTTATTTTTAATATCTTATTTGGTATTGAATAATTATATGTTATAGTTTTTGCATTTAAATTTCTATAATCAATAACCATCCTACTTTTTCCTCTTTTTTGTTCACTATGTTTATTTACTATAAATGTTGGACTATTATGTTTACTATTGCTTTTTTGTATATATTTTTTTCCTAATAATTCATCTATATGCATTTTAAATTCTTTTAAATCGTCAAAATTATAGGTTAATGGTTTTGGGGTTATTATACTATTTTTGTCTATTAATTCAATTTTTAAGGTAGTTTTATGTTTTTCCCATCCTTTTAATGGATCTTCACTATATAATTGTTCTAATATTTTCTTGATTATTTCTATCTTATTTATTGAAAATATAGTTATTTCTGTTTTATTTATCGAAAATACTACTAGTTCTATTTATAAAAACACCAATAGTAGTTACAGGATTTAATAATGAAGGAAGCTTAATTACTTATAAAGCTAGAAATGTAAAAGTACAAATATGAGATAAGATATTAACAATAGAAGAAATTTATAATTATGAACTAACATCAAAAGATATACTTTTAGGAATGCCATTTTTAAATAAACTGTACCCACATATAATAACTAGAAACGACTAGTGGTTTACAACACCATGTAAACAAAAAGTAAGAGGCAAAAGAGTTAATAATAAAATAAGAAAGAAAACTGATTGGATAAGAGGAAGTGAAAAAATTACACAAAAGTTAAAAAATATAAAAAATACTGAAGATACAATAGAACTAGTAGTATTTTCGATAAATAAAATAGAAATAACTATATTTTCAATAAATAAGATAGAAATAATCAAGAAAAAATTAGAACAATTATATAGTGAAGATCCATTAAAAGGATGGAAAAACATAAAACTACCATAAAAATTGAATTAATAGACAAAAATAGTATAATAACCCAGAAACCATTAACCTATAATTTTGACGATTTAAAAGAATTTAAAATGCATATAGATGAATTATTAGAAAAAAATATATACAAAAAAGCAATAGTAAACATAATAGTCCAGCATTTATAGTAAATAAACATAGTGAACAAAAAAGAGGAAAAAGTAGGATGGTTATTGATTATAGAAATTTAAATGCAAAAACTATAACATATAATTATCCAATACCAAATAAGATATTAAAAATAAGGCAAATACAAGGATATAATTATTTTAGTAAATTCGATTGTAAAGCAGAATTTTACCATCTAAAGTTAGAAGAAGAATCCAAAGAATTAACCGCATTTACGGTACCACAAGGATTTTATGAATGGAATGTATTACCATTTGGATATAAAAATGCACCAGGTAGATCTCAACATTTTATGGATAATTATTTTAAATAATTATCTAATTGCATAGTATACATAGATGATATATTATTATATACAAAAACTAAAGAAGAACATATAAAATTATTGAAACAGTTTACAGATATAATAGAAAAATCGAGAATAAGTCTAAGTGAAAAGAAAGCTGAAATTATGAAAAACCAGATAGAATTTTTAGAAATACAAATAGATAAAAGTGGAGTAAAAATGCAACAACATATAGTACAAAAAATAATAAATTCGAAAGAAGAATTAGATACAAAAAAAAAATTACAATCATTTTTAGGATTAGTAAACCAAGTAAGAGAATATATTCCAAAATTAGCAGAAAACTTAAAACCACTACAGAAAAAATTAAAAAAGGATATAGAATATAACTATAATGAAGAAGATAAAAAACAAGTTCAAAAAATAAAATTACTTTGTAAAGAATTACCAAAATTACAATTTCCAGATGAAAATAGAAAATTTATGCAAGAGGTGGTGGAGAAAGAAATTATTAAATGGTTAGATGTTGGGGTTGTGTATCCAATCTCTGACAGTAAATGGGTAAGCCCGGTACAATGTGTACCAAAGAAAGGTGGCATGACGGTAGTTGCGAATGAAAAAAATGAGTTAATTCCACTCAAACCTGTCACAGGGTGGAGAGTATGCATAGATTACCGTAAGCTGAATTCGTGGACACTTAAAGATTACTTTCCAATGCCCTTTATTGACCAAATGCTTGATCGATTAGTAGGGAAAGGATGGTTTTGTTTCTTAGACGGTTATTCCGGCTATAATCAGTTATGTATCACCCCCGAAGATCAAGAGAAGACAACGTTTACATGCCCCTATGGTACATTTGCCTTCAAACGTATGCCATTTGGGTTATGTAACGCACCCGCCACTTTTCAGCATTGTATGATGTCCATATTCTCTGATATGGTGGAAGACACGCTGGAGGTATTCATGGACAATTTTTCAGTTGTGGATGAGTCGTTTGAATCATGCTTGATAAATCTAAGTATGGCGTTGCAGAGATGTGTTGAATTCAACCTAGTGCTGAATTGGGAGAAGTGCCACTTTATGGTGAAAGAAGGTATTGTTCTTGGGCATCAAATCTCCAAATGAGGAATTGAAGTGGATCGAGCTAAAATCGAAGTTATTGAGAAACTACCACCCCCAATTTCGGTCAAAGGAGTTCGTAGTTTCCTCGGTCATGCAGGTTTCTACTGAAGGTTTATCAAAGACTTCTCCAAAATTGCTAGTCCATTATGCAAACTTTTGGAGAAAGATGCAAAGTTTGACCTCAATGAGGATTGTATAAAGGCATTTGAATGCCTCAAAGAGAAGCTAATTGAAGCTCCTATCATGGTAGCACCAGATTGGTCTTTACCATTTGAAGTCATGTGTGATGCTAGCGGGGTAGCTTTGGGTGCTGTACTTGGACAGAGAAGAGAAAAGTTATTCCGTCCAATCTACTATGCGAGTAAGGTCTTGAACGAAGCCCAGAAAAACTATACTGTCACAGAACAAGAGCTTCTAGCAGTGGTGTATGCCTTCGAAAAGTTCCGTGCTTATTTGTTGGAACCAAAGTGATAGTTCATACAGACCATGCAGCCCTTAGATATCTGATGACAAAGAAAGATACAAAACCAAGGCTAATTCGATGGGTATTGTTGCTGCAAGAATTTGATTTCGAGGTAAAAGATAGAAGAGGTTGTGAAAACCAAGTGGTTAATCATCTATCTAGACTCAAGAATGAGCATATAGCACAGCAAGATCGTGAGATTGACGATGCCTTCCCTGATGAAGAGATTTTAGCCACAATGATGGAGGAGTTACCATGGTATGCAGATTTTGCAAACTTCGTGGTAAGTAATGTGATGCCTACGAATCTATCATTTCATCAAAAGAGGAAGTTCATGCATAACGTGAGACACTATTTCTGGGATGAGCCATATTTGATTAGACGATGCGTGGATGGTGTTATCAGGCGATGCATATCCCATGTTGAGGTGCCGAATATATTGGAAGCATGTCACACTTCCCAAGTTGGGGGACATCACGCAGGTAATCGGACAGCAAGGGAGGTATTGCAAAGTGGCTATTATTGGCCTTCGATATTTAAAGATGCCTACGACTTTGTGAGAAGATGCAACCAATGTCAGAGACAAGGTGCGATTTTGAAACACCATGAGATGCCCATGTCGAAAATCCTTGAAATCGAGCTCTTTGATGTATGGGGTATCGATTTTATGGGTCCATTCGTGAATTCATTTGGAATGAAATATATCCTAGTTGCTGTAGATTATGTTTCAAAATGGGTCAAAGCAGTAGCATTGGCAGATAATGAAGGAAAACGTGTTGTTGCATTCTTGAAGAAAAACATCTTCTCTCGTTTTGGGGTACCACGTACTATCATAAGCGATGGAGGATCTCACTTTTGCAACAAATTATTCAAATCCATGTTGGCAAAATATGGTGTCAAACAACATAAGGTAGCCACGCCTTATCACCCACAAACTAGTGGACAAGTCGAGATTTCCAATCGAGAGATCAAGCAAATCCTTGCTAAGACTGTAAATGCTAATAGGAAAGATTGGTCTCGGAAGCTGGACGATGCACTATGGGCTTATAGGACTGCATTCAAAACGCCAATTGGCATGTCCCCGTACCAATTAGTTTATGGGAAAGCTTGTCATTTACCCATTGAGCTCGAGCATAAAGCATTGTGGGCGTTGAAGCAACTGAATTTGAATTGGGATGATGCTATGAACTTGAGGGTGGAACAGCTGAATGAGATGGATGAATTTCGTCTACATGCATATGAAAGATCAGACCTCTACAAGGAGCGGATGAAAAAGTATCATGATCAGCAGACTGTTCAACGAAACTTTCAAAAGGGTGATATGGTACTTCTTTTCAATTCCAGACTAAAGCTATTCCCAGGTAAGTTAAGGTCCAAATGGTCTGGTCCGTACAAAATTAGCCAAGTCTACTCATCTGGAGTAGTTGAGCTAGAAGACAATAATGGTATTGTCTTTAAGGTGAATGGCCAACGAGTAAAACCATATATCGGTCCTCTTGACTCGATAAACTATATGGCCACCATCTATCTCGACGAAGTCTAAGTACTCGAGGTAACTATGTCGTGCCGCGACAATAAATCAAGCGCTAGATGGGAGGCAACCCATCGGGCTTTATTTATCGTTTCTTTTGCATTTGTTTTTACTAAATAAAAATCCAAAAAGAAGAGTCGAGCCACGATCGAAACTAAGGCGCTTGATGGGAGGCAATCCATCGTTCTAATCGTTTTTGTTATTTTTAAGTGAATGTAGGTACAAAAGGTGAATATGAGGAGATTGGTTTCAAATTTTGATTTGGAAGTATTGCATGTTGAAGGTGGTAAGTTAGGAATGAAGAAGCAAAAGGTTATGGGTGAGGCATTACTTATGAAAATATAGGCAAAGAACAAGGCAAGGCCTATGTAAATCTAGGCCACGAACAAGGCAAGGCCTATGTTATGGCCTAAACTCTCGGATTCTAGAGTGCCATAGTATAGGCGCCGCCTATGCTCAACAATGCCATAGCATAGGCGCCGCCTATACAAAAGCATTTTGTCTCTGAATCTCATATGCCATGGCATAGGCGCCGGCTATGCCTAACAATGCCATGCCGCCTATGCTCAACAATGCTTTGCAAAAGGCGTCGCCTATGCCAAGCATAGGCAAAGCATTAGGCGCCGCCTATGGTCACTTTTGGTCTCCAAATCTGATTCCAAATGGGTCAAAACCCGACCCAAGCTTGTCCTATAAATAGAACCTTAGTCTTAAATCAAAAACACATTGCAATTCACCCTAAAGCGCCGCCTACCTCTCCAAATTCTCCCAAAAATTTTCCTTTTGCTCTTTTATTTTACAAGAACATCTTCCAAGGCCATCAACCAAGTAAGTACTTCTTTGTTCTTCTTTTATGTTCCGAAAGTACTACACTACTACGTCTATAATGAATTGTTTAATCTTGAAGTAGTATTGGTGATTTGAATATGGTTGAGTTGTTGTGGTGAAACTAAGTGAGTGAAAGAATACGTAAGGATACTCTTGACTTGTTTCCAACTTGTATTTGATTTTGATACACTGTCATACTTTTGCGGAATTGACATAGTCTAGAACATTGCATAACCTTGTAACTTGAAAACTTGCTTAAATGACTTGTTTATTGCGATGAAAATCAAGGTTAACTACAAACATAAGATGTTGTGATAAATTGATACAATATCTATGTAGTAGTTGTATTCAAAGTGATGCATGAAAGCATTACCAAGATTACATGATCTAGAATTGAGAAAGGATAGTTAAGATGATACGAAAAGTATGACTGCACTGATTATATTATTGGAACATAACACCTAAACATATATCGATGAAATCTGAGTAATCGACATCGTTCACTTCACTAGTCCGTACAAACAACCTAAGTGTGGGGTGGTGCCACTACTGCTTGTTTATTGATTGTATCCACCGAGATGAAGCTAACATGACTATTATTTTAATCTCAGGTACAATGGCACCAAAAGCAAGACAAGGAAAAGAAAAAGCAACCACTTCACAAAAAGGCCAAAAAAGGGGACGAAAAGAGCAAGGAGAATCCTCCTCACTGCAAATACCTCGCCGCATGTTTGGAATTAAATGGGTTCTCGAGGAGGAAGGAAAAGAGTGGTATAGGAACAATAAAGAGAAAAAATATGTTCATGTGGAGTTGATACACAAGGAAAGCCTAGCAAAGAAAGAACCCCGTATGTTGACTAAGATAATGGCGTTACATCTTGATTTCATCTTTTGAGATATGGGAGAGTACAATCTTGATTTAACACGTGAATTCTATGCCAACTGGTCACCGAAAACTACAGGGATTGAAGTAAAGATTCGGGGCCAAGTTCTGCAACTAAATGCGGAGTTCTTCAACTCCTTTCTGGGTTTGCCATCTGTTGATCCATCACCACTCAAAGAGCTGTATAACAGACCTCCGTACCGGAAAATTAGACACACATTGTGCGGAACAAGATCTATCGCATGATGGAGCAGACACAAGGACACTGGTCGGCACAACACCTTCCCATATGCTTCCTTGAATAGAGAAGCTCGGATATGGATGCGAATAGTCAACTCTTGTCTGATTCCAGGGACCTAGTACACGAAGATTACACGAGATAGAGTGTGCTTGGTGTACGCGTTGATGATGAATGTTCCTATTAATATTGGGGCAATTATTCAATCTACAATGCGAAAGGCCAGGATACACAAGAGGTCCCACTTCAGTTTTGGCAATCTGTTGACCGCAATATTGAGGAAGGAGGACATCAAAGAGGAATCGGCTGATCATAAACTTCCACACAACCCAAAGAAGGTTGACCTCACAAAGGTTAAAGATGCTGAAACCACGCATGGCGTCAACCTTACCACTGCGGAAATGCTCAGGATGAGAGTTTCTTTCGCCATCTTTATGGCATGACTCGGTTTACCATGATGAGCGGAGGTCGTGTTCTAACTGTTGCAGAGCTCCAATAGCTGGATTATGACTACCCAATGAATGAGCATGTAAGGCAAATATGTGGAGTAGGTGTGTACTTTGAGGAACCTCTTGATGACGATGTGCCAACCGATGATGATCGTCGAATGCCAGACTCCGACGTGTAGGAGAACTCTGATGGCGACAACTCTGATGATGATTCCGACGAAGGGGGTATGACCCCAGACATAGAGGAGGAGTCCGACTAACCAGGTTCTTCTTATTTATTTTCCACTGAGGGCAGTGTGTCCCGACTAAGTGTGGGGTGCTAGTATTTGCATGCTAACCTTCTTTATCTGCATTTGCATTCATTTATGTTTGTTTGTTTTGTTTTTTTAGTAGTTAGTTTTGGTTTTTTAGTAGTTAAATTTTACTTTCATGCTAAACTTCTTTATCTGCATTTGCATTCATTTATGTTTGTTTGTTTTGTTTTTATAGTAGTTAGTTTTGTTTTTTTAGTAGTTAAATTTTTTTAAAAAAAAATTTAACTTTGCATGAAATTGTTCTGATAGGCAGCATGGTATTACGACAAGAGTCTGTGATAAAATCATTGCTATTGAGACGTTTAGGCTCTAATAGTGACTCATTATGTGATAATTGTGTGGTTCAATTCCTTCATTTGTTGGGTCAAGAGTCTATACTGCTTCCAATAAAGTCGACCATGTGCCTTGTGTGTGTGAGATGATAGTATATTCTATGTTTGTGGCTGATGCTAGAACTTGCCTGGTATGTATGTAAAGCGAAATAAAAAGTGTGAGTTTAGGAGATGATTTAGGCATTTCTTTGGCAACCTATGATTGTTTACCTTCATTTTATCTACCCATGGACATCATCCTAGATAACCCCCTTTGAGCCTTTAGCCTAATTTCTTTGACAGTCTCATATGTAAGCCCAATCCATTTTTTTCAAGACCATAATTTGATCCAAAGTCCTAAGTACTTTAAATTGTAAAGTAATGTGATAAAATAAGAGGAAATTGGGTGAGAATAGTGCCTTAGAATGTATTGGTGCTTGAATTTGTATGAAAAATAATTGCTATCATAAGAGGTGTGTTATGAAAAGAAAAAGGAAAAGAAAAATAAAAAGTTAATTCTGTTCAAAATTGAAAAACAAAAGAGGTGAGAAAGGGTGGTAGATTAAAAGAAAGTAGAAAGGTTGTTTGAAAGAAAGCATAAATGGCATAATGTGATGTATTAAAGCGCTTAGGAACATAGTCACTATTTCTGGCCAAAATAGTCCTACCCGTCCCTTAGCCTACATTACAACCTGTAAAGACCTATTTGATCCTAAGCTTAGCGTTCTGATATTTAGTGGAGCATTACACTAAGGGCAAGCCTACGGTCATCAGTCGCAACATATGAATTCTTTGTAAGAGTGAGAGCAAGGATAATCTTATACCCATGTTCGAGATATATACAATATTTGTGAGTGATTATGGGTGACATATTGTGAGACACGCATGGTTGATGAGTTTTGGGTAGTCGTATATGAATATTTGTGCCTTAACTTTTGAATACGAATTAACCATCATCACGAGTCTATATTAGAAGTTTAATTGTTTCTAGAAGTGATCAAAAAACTACTCTTTGTTAATAATTGTCGTGCCTGTCTTGATGAATATTTTGTGTTGTTACTGTGAAACCCTAAGTGGATGTTGAGAAGGACATGATATTTTGTTCGAGGACGAACAAAGCTTTAAGTGTGGGGTGTTTATGTTAGGCGTATTTACACGCCTAAAGTACTATAATCTACCCATATTTTAGCTAAGTTTTGAGGACAAAATATATAATTCATGCACTTTTAGTCCTTTTTCCTGTAAGTGAGCTAACAAACGTGATTAGCAAGTTTTCAGGTATAAATGATGCAGATTTCAGCATTTTATGGATAACTTGACGCCAAAGGAAGCCTCACGAAAGAAGGAAAGGAGAGCTTGGATGCCAAGGACTAAAAGTGACGCATGGAAAACCTGTCCCGGGCAAAAACAGAAATTCTAAAGACTTTGGGGATCAGCAGTAACTTATTAGGATTAGGATAATGATGCAGTAACCTAGTAGGATTAGGTTAAGTAATGCAGTAGCTTAGTAGGAATAGGATATGGGTGTTATAAATACCCTATTTTGCTGAAGTTTTTATAATTCCAAATCATTCTAATTCTTCCATTAATTCGAATTCTCATACTTCTACTTTTTATTCAACACTCTCAATTCTTATTCTCTTCATCTATTCAAATCTTAATTTTCACAACAAGAGAAACGCTATTCTTAAAGGAATTCACGCCACAAAGCCCTACCAACATCTATTACACATGAGATCTTTATTTTGGTATAATGATAATGTCTATTGTGATTTCCATTGCACTCATGAGTAGCTAAACTTCTCTGTTGGGGTTATGGAAGCCTTATGAGCTACTATCTATTGTTATGAGTTTGTGAATTCTTGACACGTATGCTGCTTATATTATTACTCTCTTCATCTTAATGCAAATTCTTGTGGTTGCAAACACATAGAATACGCTAGTATAGCATTAACTTGTTCGAAAGAAAAGTTATATGTCTAGAAAAGAGATAATGTCAAGGTAATAGGGCACCAACCCCTGTTAAAAAGTTAGTGCCGTAACTGGATTAACCTCTTGGAGAATTTGTACCGTTAGATACACTTTAAGCTCGAAAGAGTTAAAGTGAAATAATCCTTGATGGTCGAAAGATACCTGGATTTACCATAGAATACAATTCTCTATAAGCACATGCATCTCTGAATTCCGCATAACTCACAGCCAATAGAGACGTATAACTCATAAGGTGGACATAACCCTAACTCTCAATTCTCATTGGTTAAACATCTTACTAAACATTCTTTCTTTTTACTTTGCTATTTTCCGTTTTTCACTTTGTTACATTATTGCACACTACAATCCCCCCTTTTTACGAAACTTTCACCAAAAGTCTAATAATCTTCACTTACTTAGTGACTAAGTATTCTCTGTGGGATTCGACACCAAACCCAGTTGGGTTCTATATTTGACAACGACCGCTTACACTCTTACGAGAGCTGTAGTTTGAGCGTTATCAGTATTTTAAGAGTGAGGGTAATCATATAGATCACCTCCATGCCATGCTATAAACTTTGAAGTATCATCGTTTATATGCCAAGTTCTCTAAGTGTGAGTTTTGGTTGAAATCTGTAGCATTTCTTGGTTATGTCATCTCTAGTGAAGGGATTAGGTAGATCCCTAAAGGTCATGGCAGTTAAGAAATGGCCTAGACCTACGAATCCAATCAACATACGGAGCTTCTTGGGTCTAGCCGATTATTATAGAAGGCTTGTGGAGAGTTTTTCCACTATAGCTACCCCATTGAACAAGTTGACCCAAAAAAAGGTAAAGTTTTTGGGGTCCAATGCATGCGAGGGTAGTTTTGAGAAGTTGAAAGATAAATTGACTCGGCTCTAGTTTGGACCTTGCTTGAGGGTAGTGATGGTTTTGTGGTATATTGTGATGCTTCTCATGTTTTTCTTGGTTGTGTACTGATGCAACATGGTAGGGTGGTGGCCTATGCTTCTTGTCAATTAAAAAGTTCATGAGAGAAACTACCCTATCCATGAATTAGAGTTATTAGTCGTGGTCTTCGCATTGAAAATTGGGTGGCATTATATTTATGGTGTTCATGTCGGCATCTTTTCTGATCATAAGATCCTTCAATATTTGTTTATCCAAAAGGAGTTGAATCTCCGGCAATGAAGGTGTCTTAAGTTATTAAAAAACTATGATATGAGTCTTCATTACTATCCCAGTAAGGCGAATGTAGTCGTCGATGCTTTTAGCCATGTGTCCATGGGAAATTTGTCCCATATAGATGAGGCTAAGAAGGAATTGGTAAAGGATGTTCACCATTTGGCAAATCCTGGAGTTTGACTTGTGGGCTCAGAGAATGGTGGTGTATTTGTACTTTTTGTATCTCAATAATCTCTTGTGGTTGAGATAAAGGAGAAGCAAGTATTATACCCTGACTCGATGAAGATCAGGGGTAGTGAGGTGAACACAAATTTGCATATTTTTTTATTGGTGGTGATGGTAGCTTAAGCTACCAAGGTAGGCTATGTGTTCCCGGTGTTGATGGATTGAGGGAAAGGGTCATAGTCGAGGCTCATGGAGCCCGTTATGCTATTCATTTTGGTTCCACCAAGATGTCTCATGACCTTAGAGAATTCTATTCGTGGAGTAATATGAAACGAGATATGGCTAGCTACGTGTCTAAATTAATGGTGTGTCAACAAGTGAAAGTTGAGCACATGAGGCCCAGTGGCTTGTACCAAGGAATTGTGTTGCCTGAGTGGAAGTCGGAGGCAATTAATATGGATTTTGTTACCAGTTTCCCTAGATCTCAAAATTAATGTGATTATTTTTGGGACATCATCAATAGAATAACCAAGTTCACCTATTTCTTGCCCATGAGAACTAATTTCTTGGCGGAAGATTATGCTAAGTTGTATCTTGCGAAGATAGTGAGGTTGCATGATGCTTCGGTGTTTATTATCTCGGATCATGGTCCTCCATTTTCATCCCACTTTTGGAAGTCATTCCAAAGAGGTTTGGGAACTAAGGTTTGCCTTAGTACCTCTTTTCACCAACAAAAAGATGGACAATTAGAGAGAACTATCCAAACATTGTAGGATATTACGGGCTTGTGTGACTAATTGTAGTGGTAGTTGGTATGACCACTTTCCTTTGATTTAGTTCGCCTATAATAATAGTTACCACTCTAGAATTGGCATGGCTCCTTTTGAGGAATTGTATGGTAGGAGGTATCGATCTCCTATAGAGTGGTAAGAAATTGGTCAGAGTAAGTTGATTGGCCTTGATTTAGTTCACCAAGCCTTAGAGAAGGTGAAAGTGATTCGTGATAGATTGAAAACTGCTCAAAGTTGCCAAAAGTCATATACGGATGTGAGCGTAGGGACTTATAATTTAATATGGGCGATTGGATATTCTTCAAAGTGTCTCCCATGAAGGGAGTGAGGCAATTTTGCAAAAAGGGGAGGCTTAGTCCCCGGTATGTTAGTCCCTACTTAATTGTGAAGAAAGGTTGCAATGTTGCCAATAAGTTGGAGTTGCCTTCTAGTTTGAACTCCATTTACCCAGCTTTTTATGTCTCTATGTTGCATAAATGTGTGGGTGACCCTTCATTGGTTCTTCCTTTGGATAATGTCGATATTTTAGACTCTTTTTTACTATAATGAGGTCCTGGTGAGGATCTTAGATCATCAAGTTTGGCGATTATGAACAAAAGAAGTGGCTTCAGTGAAGGTTCTATGGAAGAACCAAAAGTCTGAGAAGGCTACTTAGGAGATGGAGGTGAACATAAAGTCCAAGTATCTGCATTCGTATCCCATCTCGGAAATGTATGATTGAGGTATCTATTAATATTCTTGATTTAACTTATGCCTTGGGTTGAGAATGGGTTCGAGTCCCTAAACTTTGAATAAGTCATGTGTCCCTGATATATGATGGGTTTGAACCCTTGAGTGAATGAAATGAATGATTGATTGATGATGATCATGATATGTATTGTGTTGTATCCTTAATATGTGCTTGTTTCTAATAGGTGTAAGGGTCGGTTTGATACATGTTGATGTGTTAACTTGTGATTATGTTTGCTCTACCCTTCATTCACGGATGAATAATCCCAAGTGGGGGAGAATTCAAACACCTAGACTTTGAACCATTAAGAAGCATCTTCATTTTTGTGTCTCTAAGTTAGGTACGACTAGTGACTTGAGTCGTACCCTAGGTCACGACTTGTACCTAAAATGCCATCCCTTTTTGTACCTAGATCAGTCCATGAGGGTAGCACACTGTTTCCTATATGAAATGACCTCCCCATGATCGTACCTAATGCATATGAGTCGTATGCAACTCAATTGTATGAAGTAACGTCGTATTTTGGAATAGACTGTTTGTATACGATTTATGTACACGACTAGGGGTGATTCGTACCCTTTGGTTATGACTTAAAGGTGATCACTTGTACCCAAAATAGTATCATTGACCCAGGAGAAGCCTAGCATACGACCTAGGGTACCACTCATACCCAAGGTTATGATCACTATGAAAACTGTATGGAGAAGTCGTATCCCTGCACGAGTGAACATTTCAGCTTTTAATTAAGGACCTTTTGGTCATTTACCTTGCCTAAAACCCTAAAACACCCTCACTATATAAGGCATTTAGCCTCCTAAGTCTATATTTTACAAGACTCAAACATTCGAAACACTCTAAAAAACTTCTTAGAGTAAAATTAGAGGCTAGGGTTTGAGGGTGTTCATCTAGTGGCAAGAGTGAGTCAAGTTCTTGGATATTTAAGTTGTTTAAGGAATGTATCTCTTCCAATATTTAAATAACTCTAAACCCATGTATTTCACACTTAGATTAGTAAGTGTATATGGGGGTTGTGAAATCAAATGAAAAGGGCTTTGTTGCTAAATGATGAATAATGTTGACTATTGCTTAGACTTGTGTTTATATATGTTAATGGTTATATTTTGCACATGAGAGTTCTTGTTGTTTGTTGTCTAATAAATGAGTCTTGATAAACCCTATTGCTGATGATTGTTGCTTTGAATATGTCCTTGGTAAAGGCATGTACACAAGGTGTTTGTGAAATTAGTTAGGTGAAATGACTAGCTATATGATTGATAATATGTTGAGCTAGGACAATGGCAGAAATAAATTTTAATGATTGATAAATAATGTTGCAATATGAGTCATGTATTGTGAAATTGGTATTCTTGCTGGTTGATGGATAATGAGAGGGTAAATCCTTAGACATGAAAATAAACTTGAGTTGTGTATTGAATCAAGTATGGTAAAATTATGATATAATGTTGATGATGACATACGAATAGTTTGTGTGGGTCTTGAGGACCATATATTGAATTGTATGATTAAGGTAATAAAGGCATTAGCCTATTGAAATGACTGAGTAATGGAGGCTCCCATATGGACTATGTGGTTATGTATAGTGTTGAATTGACTAAATGAGCCAAAGCCCTTAAATGTGATATGAATTGTATGAATGAAAATGATGAACTAATGGGTCAAGAGTTCTGATTTCGACTAATAATGGTGAGTGATTCAAGTTGCTCGTCTAATGAAATGACTAGTGATTCGAGTTCCTAGTCCAATAAAACAATGAGCAATTCAAGTTCCTTGTCTAATGAAATGACTAGTGATTTGAGTTCCTAGTCCAAAGAGATATCTTGAGGTAGAATACCCCATCCAATAAAGTGAATAGTGGTTTGAGTCCCTAGTCCGATGGAATGGCTAGTGATTTGAGTTCCTAGTCCAATAAAATGGCTTGTGGTTTGAGTCCCTTGCCTAATGAGATGACAAGTGATTTGAGTCCCTAACCTAGATGGCTTATAGTTTTATTCCCTTGCCCAATGAGATGACTAGTGGTTTGAGTCCCTAGACCGAATGGCTTGTGGTTCGCGTCCCTTGCCCAATGCAATTTTTTGAGGTCCGAGCACCTTGCTTAATAAATAATGTATGAATCTATAAGTGTGGAAGGTTGGGGTTATCCACCTTTTGACATGGGAATAAGTGTATTGCGAATGCTTGTTAAATCTTGTCCCCTTTGAGGTATAGTATGGAGATTATATGCATATCTATGTGTTTGAGTATATGTACAAAGATGTCGTTGAGCTTTGGTCTCTTGTTTAGCATATGAAATATCTATTTGTAAGGATAAGTGTATGAATAGGATTGAGAATGTTATATGTATAACATATATATATATATACATATATTGACTCATTGTTGAATATTGATATTATTTTATCCTTATCCTTCAGTTACATGCTAGCATTCCAACCGCTAACCATCTCCGAACGCTATGTCCCCACGCGACGTAGGGGCCAAAGCATCTTCTCCTCCTCCTGTGCAGTGATTAGTAGATCGAAGCGGTTCGTGCATTGACTTCGGAGTGGTGAACTTCCTTTCTTCGAAAGACATTCATCCTGGGTCACTTATCTTTAGACTTGGTTTGGCTATCGTCGGGGGCTTATCCCGACATATACATCTATTGACTTTGGTTTTGTATACAGTTGTTGTGAACAAGAGTGAACTTGGGCATAAGTTAGATATTATAATAAATCTAATGTTAAATTTTAATATTAATTCCGCTACCTTGATTTATCACTTGGAGTTCCTTCGACTCCCATGGTTTGATAAGATGTTTAGGAAGTGGGGTAACCTTTAGTTTATGTGAGCTTGAGGTGCCCATATGACATAGCCTGAGGTTTAGGTCATGTCAAGGAGCCTAGGTTTATGGTCAGATGGGTGTTCATAATATCGTGTCAAGTAGAGTCTCTTTTATGGGTGTGAAGTGCTCCACACTTATAAGAAGGCTATATCAAAGCATATTGGGCTATGAAAAAGTTGAATTTTGAGATGAAAGTTGCGGGAGAGAAACATTTGTTGTAACTAATCAAGCTGGATGAGTTTCGGCTCCATGCCTATGAAAATGCCAAGCTATATAAGGAGAAGACCAAAAGATGGTAAGACAAAAAAATTCAAGAGAGAGGGATAGTTCCCTTAGGATATGCATTGACTATCGGCAGTTGAATAAGGTAACGGTTAAGAAATAGTATCCTCTTTCGAGGATAGATAACTTGTTTGATCAGTTGCAAGGTGCCAAATTCTTTTCTAAGATAGATCTTCAGTCTGGGTATCATCAGCTTAAAATTAGGTTGGTGGATATCCCTAAGACAGTTTTTCATACTCGATATGGGCACTTTGAGTTCTTGGTTATGTTATTCGGTTTGACTAACACTCCGACAATGTTTATGGATTATGAACAGGGTTTTCAGGAAGTTTCTGGATTTTTTTGTCATTGTGTTCTTTGATGACATTTTGGTTTATTCAAAATTAAGGTGGATTATGCCAATCACCTCTATGTGGTGTTGTAGACCTTGAAGGAGTAGCAATTGTATGCCAGGTTCTCCAAGTGTTAGTTTTGGTTGAACGCTATAACTTTTATCGGTCATATTATTTCTAGTGAGGGGATCATGGTGGATGCACAAAAGGTTGCAGTGGTTAAAAGGTGGCCTAGACCCAGGACTTAAATCGATATTCAGTTCTTCTTGGGTTTTGTTGGGTATTATAAGCGGTTCATGAAAAGTTTCTCGACGATATTTACCCTATTTCTAAGTTGACTCAGAAGAAGGTAAAGTTTTCTTGGTCGGATACTTGTGAAGGGATTTTCGAGAAGCTAAAGGATAAGCTAACTTTGGCTCCAGTTTTGACATTGCCTGAAGGTAATAAGGGATTTGTGATTTACTATGATGCAACTCGGGTGGGACTTGGTTGCGTCTTGATGCAGCATAAGAAGTTTATAGCCTATGCTTCCAGGAAGCTGAAGGTGCATAAAAGGAATTATCCTACATATGATTTATAGCTTTTAGCGGTGGTTTCTAGTTTGAAAATTTGGTTGCATTATTTATATGGAGTTCACGTGGACGTATTTTTTATCATAAAAGTCTATAGTATGTGTTAACTCAGAAGGAGATAAATCTCAGGAAAATGAGATGGTTGGAGCTTCTTAAGGACTACGATATGAGTCTTTACTACCTCCCAGGTAAAGCTAACATGGTTTCTAATGCTCTTAGAAGGTTGTTCATGGGGAGTTTAGCTCATGTAGATAGGGAGAAGCGGGAATTGGTAAAGGATATTCATCGCTTGGATAATCTGGGAGTTTGTTTCTTGGACTCCAATGATGGTGGTGTAATGGTACAGGAAGTGGTTCGGTTGTCTCTTTGTGTAGAAATCAAGGAGAAGCAAATACTAGAACCCATTTTTATGAAAATCAAGAGTGATGTTGGTGGGCAAATGGAGATAGTGTTTGAGATCAGCAGTGATGGTACCTTGAGGTACCAAAGAAGGTTATGTGTTCCTGACTTTGATGGCTAGCGACAAAGGATATTAGCGGAGGTGCATGAATCACGCTATGTTGTTCATCTCGCTTTGACTAAAATGTTTCATGATCTCAAGGGGATATATTAGTGGAATAGTATGAAGAGGGGTGTGGCTGATTTTGTGGCCAAGTGTATAGTTTGCAAACAAGTACAGGTTGATTACATGAAGCCTGGAGGGTTGTATCAGGAAAATGAGTTACCTGAATGAAAATGGGAGGTAATCAATATGGATTTCATTACCGGTCTTCCTCGGTTTCGAAACTAATTTGATTCAGTTTGGGTCATCATGGATAATATGACAAAGTCTGCTTACTTCTTGCTAGTAAGGACTAACTTTTCAGCTAAGGACTATGTACAATTGTATCTTTAGGAGACTGTAAAGCTACATAGGGTACCTATTTCGATTATCTCTAATTGTGGTGTGCAGTTTTTATCTTACTTTTAGAAGTCTTTTCAGAAGGGGCTAGGTACTAAGGTTAGCCTGAGTACTACTTTTCATTCGTAGATGGATGGGTAAGCAGATATGACTATTCAGACATTGGAGGTCATGCTTCGTGCGTATATGATTGATTATGGTGGCAATTGGGTTGAGCATCTACCTTTGGTAGAGTTTGCTTACAACAATAGCTATCATTCTAGCATTGGGATGGCCCCTTTTGAGGCATTTTATGGTATGAGGTGTAAATCTCCTATTGGGTGGTTTAAACTTGGCAAGGCGGATATGTTTGGTTTTGATTTAGTTTAACAGTCTATGGAAAAGGTGAAGGTGATTCGGGATATGCTTAAGGCTTCCCAAAGTCACCAAAAGTCCTATGCGGATGTACTGTGTAGAAACTTGGAGTTTGAGATTGGGGATAAGATGTTCCTAAAGGTATCTCTCATAAAGAGAGTGATGCAGTTTGGTTAAAAAGAAAGCTCAGTCCTCGGTATATTGGTACTTATGCTGTTTTGCGGAGGGTTGGTAATGTGGCTTATGAATTGGAGTTGCTTTCTAGTTTGAGCATCATTCATCCGATATTTCATGTCTCTATGTTAAGAAAGTGTCTTGGTGATCCTTCTTCGGTTGTTCCTTTGGAAGGATTGGGTATCTTGAATTCTCTGTCTTATGAAGAAGTCCTAGTCAAAATATTGGACCACCAGGTTCGTCAGTTACGGTCCAAGGATATGGCCTCAGTTAAGGTTCTATGGTGGAACCACAAGTTAGAAGAGTCTACATGGAAAGCGAAAGCGGACATGAAGTCCAAATATCTGCATTTGTTTTCTGCTTTGGATATCCATATGGAAGGTATGTGTTCTTGATCACATCCTTATTTTCTAACGTGGTTTAAGGTTGGATTGATATTTGATAATGCAAATAAATCGTGCTTGTGTTTGACCTACCTTGTGCGTCATTCGGGCACGAATAATCCTAGTGGGGAAGACTGAAACACCCTGGGTTTGGACCCGCAAAAAATTTCCTGGATTTTTGGATTTTATACATCATACGATTTGTGGATACCAGTCGTATGATGGGGTTTGATTAGTATGCTCCTAATCATATGCTAACCAGAGTTGGTTGGTGGGTTGAATTGGTTACTAAAATAGGTACAACTTAGAGGGTATGGATCGTATAGTTAGATATGGGCCATATGGTTTGGGTTTTTCCTTCACTTAATCTGACACTTAGTAACTTAATTTGGATCTGGGTACGAGTGGCTCACCATGAGCCGTAAGATAGGGTACGAGTCGTACCATCAACCCATATGATAGACAGTGTTCAAACTTCCTTTGGTTCTATTTTGTGAGGGATATGGTTTGGGGGTACTAATCGTATGATTTGGGTACGACTTCGTTTAGGTAAGTCGTATATTGGACAGTGTTGGGTCCAATAGGGAGGTCTAGGGTACGAGTAGTGGGTACCACTCATATTGGAGGGTACGACTGGTATGGGTAGTCATACCATCTGACGGGAATTTTAAGAAATTTAAATTGAGGGTAATCTGGACATTTTCCCACTTAACCACTTAAGGCCTCATGACTTATAACTCTATTGGGACATCATTTACGCTATTATTCTAATCTTAAACACTCTTTAATTCTTTCTAAGACTCTTGGGTAAAAGAAGGCTAGGGTTTCATCTAGAGAATCAATTTGGGGCTTGTGCGGATGATTTCCCTCCATCATCTTCATAATCGAAGGCATGTACTCCTCCCTCATTGTTAGTTCTAGCTAAAGGCATATTTTATACAATGTTTTCATGGTATAATTATATGAATGGTTTTTGTGTTTTCAAATATATGTTGGGGTTTTAGTATTAAATTCTTGGGTATGGTTTTCCCATGTTTTAATTATGTAATTATATGCTTTAATGGTGGTTTGGATAATTGGTTGCACGGGAATGGTTAATTGGTAATTGGATTTGGTTTTGGAAACACTACGCCCCCAACATGTTCAATAAAATGCCTATGATAAAGCTTTTACTATATAATTGAACTTTTAATGGAACTATTGAATGGTATGGTTTAATAATGGAACCCTAAATGGTATAATGATTTGGAATGGTTAAATGGTAAGGTTTGGTGGTCATGGTTAAGGTTAATTAAACTTACTTGTGGGGTATATGGGACTCCCCCAGCAAACATAATAATGCAATACTTGTGGGGTACACGGGATTCCCCCAAGTTAACTTGATAGTGTAATCTATGGGTACATGGGAACCCCTTTTAATAAAAAGTTGGCTAAGGGCATTGCTTGCAATCTATAGTCGGTATGACGATACCACTACTCATAGCCTTGGTTAATAATAATGGAATAATAGCTTGGATAGATGGAAATGGTTTTAATTGGGCAATAATGGCAGGGTGTGATAGGTAACTGTGAAGAGCGAGTCCAATAGACGGACACTAGAAACTCATGTTTGCCGACATGAGGGTTGGTCATACAACCATATATTATACTATGAGGTACATAGCAATCCTCTAAGTACACTGTACATATGTATCTTGGAGCGCGAAGGGTACAATCGTTTTGGGCCACTGGAAAAAGGACAATCCCCATTTTGTCCAACGGCACGACGCGGTGTTATTGCATTGCGCCACTGGAAAGGACAATTCTGAACTGGCATTTTGGTGCGATGCGGCGTCATTGCGGTGCCTCACTAAAAAATGACAATTGCGAAATGACCCATCGGGGCAACGCGGTGCTTATCGTGATGGTAAACTGAAAAAAGATGAACGCCATTTTTAGGGTCACTGCGACGCGGTGCTGCTCGTATTGAGCTACTGCTTTCACTAAAAGTGTCATAACTTCTCACCCGAGTATCGAATTTAGGAAAAATTGGCATCATTGGAAAGATAATTCAATTTCCCACAACTTGGTGGGTCTTGAGCTGGAAAATTCTTAGTAGAGAAAAAGATATGCTCGTTTGAAGTTGACTAAGGAAACATTCTTATCAAAATTTCAATCGGTAAGGATTATTTCGATTTGTCTAATAGCTGGGAGTTATTTGAGGCCTTAATATACCTCAAACTAACTCATAAAACTAGCAAAGAATGATAATGTACTATGCATGATCTTGAAACATGATGCTAACATTGGTTTTGATTTTGGGGGTATTACAATATCTCCCCCTTGGGAACATTCGTCCTTGAATGAGACTAGTTAAGCTAAAAACACTGAGGAACTGAGATTACATGTTGAATATGCATGATGAAAACATGAGTAAATGACTGAGTCTGAAACATGATTCATGACTGAACCAGTTTTGTAAGTGCATAACTGACATGAGAATGATATGCAGCTGAAACTGAGCATGGAAAAGAGAAATTCTATGAAGGTTGTTACCTTAAGCTGAGTCTAAGTTTGCGGAGAAAAGTTGAGGTTACTTGGTCCACATGTTTGCTTCTTCTTCCCACGTGGCTCCCTCAATGGACTGATTCCTCCAAAGAACTTTGATTAGGGGAACTTCTTTGTTCCTTAGTCTACGAATTTGTCAATCAAGAATTTCGACTGGAATTTCCTTGTATGAAAGACTATTCTGAACATCTATGTTTTCTAAGGGAAAAGCTACAGCTGGGTCACCAATACACTTCTTCAACAAGGAGATATGGAATACTTGGTGCAGTGATGCTAAGTCTACAGGAAACTCAAGCTCATAAGACACCTTTCCGAAGCGGCTCAAAATTCTGAAAGGGCCAACATATCAGGGACTAAGCTTCCCCTTCTTACCAAACCTCTTCACTCTCTTTATGGTAGAGATCTTCATATATACGAAATAATCAATCTCAAACTTAATATTTTTCCTCCTTACATCTGGATATGATTTCTGTCGGCTCTGGGCTGCCTTAACCTTCTCCCTGATCATCTGAACTTTCTCTAAAGCATCAAACACCAAGTCAGGCCCTACTAGAGAGGTTTCTCCTATTTCAAACCAACCAATCAAAGGTCTACATCTCCTTCTAAATAGAGCCTCAAATGGAGCCATCTTAATACTGGAATGATAGTTGTTATTATACGTGAACTCAATCAAAGGCAAGTGCTCATCCCAACTGCCCTTAAAGTCGACTAAATACGCTCTCAACATATCGTCAAGGGTCTAAATGATCCTTTCAGCTTAACCATCTATCTGTGGGTAAAACGCTGCACTAAGGTGAACTTGGGTACCAAGACCCTTCTGAAAAGCTTTCCAAAAGTGAGAGGTAAACTAAGTACCTCTATCTGAGATGATAGATAACGGAACACCATGCAAACTAACCAACTATCTGAGATAGAGCTTGTCACAGTCCATGGCGGAATAAGAAGTATGAACTGGCAAGAAATGAGCTGATTTGGTTATTCTATCCACAATGACCCAGATCGAATCATGTTACCGACGAGTACGAGGCAAACCTGTCACAAAATCCATATTCACTTTCTCCTACTTCAAAGTGGGAATACTGAACTCCTGCATAGACCCACTAGGCTTCTGATGTTCAATCTTAACCTGCTGACATGTGGAGCACTTAGCTACAAACTCTGCAATATCTCTCTTTATCCCACTCCACCAATAGATTTCCCACAAATTGTGGTACATCTTCGTGGCCCCAAGATAATCGAGTAACACGCACCATGCACTTTTTTAAGAATTCGCTGTCTCAACTCATCAACACACGGCACACACAGTCTACCCTGGTAATGCAATACACCATCTCCCTCTTGGGAGAAAACCTCTAGTTTCTGATTTCTGACTGACTCCTTCAGCTTCACTAGACTAGGATCCCTATCTTTCTTTTCTTTTACTTCATCAAACAATGAAGATTCAAAACTATTCTGAACCCACATACTACCCTTAACTGAATCAACCAAACGAACACCTAATTTGGCAAGCTGATGAACTTTCTACACTAACTTCTTCTTATCACCCTCGACATGAGCAACACTACCCTTAGACTATCTACTTAAGGCATCTACCACTACATTGGCCTTGCTCGGATGATACAAAATACTCATGTCATAATCTCTTAGAAATTCTAACCATCTCCTCTGACGCAGATTCAAATCCTTCTATGAAAACATATACTGCAAGCTTTTGTGATATGTGAACACATCAACATGCACTCTATACAAATAGTGTCTTCAAATCTTTAAGAAAAACACAACAGCTGCTAACACAAGATCATGGGTTGGGTAATTGTTTTCATAGGGCTTAAGTTGTCTAGAAGAATAGGCCACAACCTTACCCGTCTATATCAAAACACATCTCAACCCAACTCTAGAAGCATCATTGTACACAACAAACCCATCTGAACCATCTAGTAATGTCAAAACTGGGGTTGTAGTGAGTCGAGTCTTCAACTCTTGAAAACTCTTCTCATAAGAATCTGACCACTGACACTTAACTTTCTTCTAAGTCAATATGGACATGGGGGAAGAAATAGACGAAAATCCCTCAACAAATCGACGATAATAGCCAACCAAACCCAAAAAGCTTTTGATATCTGACAGAGACATGGGTCTAGGCTAGTTTCTCACCATCTCAATCTTTTGAGTATCAACTTTAATGCTATCACCGAATATAATATAGCCAAAGAAAGCTATTGATCTTAGCTAGAATTTGCACTTACTTAATTTAGTAAACAACTAATGGGCTCTAAGAGTCTGCAATACTATTTTGAGGTGATCTGCATGATCATTTTTTTTACGGGAGTAGACAAGAATGTCATCAATAAAGACTATGATAAACATATCCAAGTACTGCATGAACACTCGGTTTATCAAGTCCATAAAGCCTGCTGGGGCATTCGTGAGACTGAAGGACATGACTAGAAACTCGAAGTGGCCATACCGAGTACTAAAAGCTATTTTTGAAATGTCACAATCCCTGACTTTGAGCTGATGATAGTTGGATCTGAGGTCTATCTTAGAAAAATAATTGGCACCCTAAAGTAATGTTGAATATATTACTGAAAATAACTATCATATTCCAAGAAGATGCATATATATTAAATATAAATAGGTGATAGGTGATAGGTGAAGAATGCTCAAAATGTGAAATAATGGTGGGCTCATAAAGGTATATTTACAGGGGGAAGAATGCTCAAATACACATTGATGAGTGCAATCATATTAACTGGGGAAACATTAAAATGAACTAAATGACTTGAGATTTTGATGTCAATTTTAAAACTAGGGACCAGGTCCCTAAGTTGCATGATATATTGATAGAGAAAAGCAAGGTGCAAAGTAATAGGGGAACATGCACTGATAGTATTGATAATCACTCCAATTGAATAAGGTGAATGACTTTGATGCTCAATTTTTGTGGTTTATCATCATTAAAAAGAGGGAAAATTGTTGTATCTTATTTTGATAATGATCAACTGACAACAAGGGATCAGGTGCTTGGGTCTTCGTAGAAATACATAGCTGCCACATGGGCTGCACAATTTTGTTGTCTATTGTGAGATGTGTACCAGGCAGGACACTTAGTCTAATCATATTTCTACCCTAATTATTATTCCACTATAAAAGGAAAAAAATGCTTCACAATTAGTGAGTTTTCATAATCTGATAATCCATGAGTGAAATAGGCGAAAACTCAACTTTGGAATATTCCTCAAGTTCTTGGTTTCTTTATATACTAAAAAAGTAAGTGTTCTTGAGTAGAGTCATAGTCTGTAATTGAATTACTCGTGTTATAAGAGTAATGCTTTCTTTGTTTTCTTGAGTGATCTTAGGTAGAGTTACCAAAGTTTGATATTGGTTAGAGTTGATCAATATCAAGGTTAGTTCTTGGCAGAGTTGTTAAGGTAGGCTTGTAGTAGAGTTATTACAAGCAGGTGGAACCTAGAGTTAGGATCATTGAAGTCTGTATTCAAGAGTTTGATTATAGTGGAATGTTGATGCTTGTGAGGGCAAGCCGTGGTTTTTCCACTCTTGAGTAAGGAGGTTTCCATGTTAAATCATTATGTTCTTTAGTTTTCAGCAAAGGTTTTAGCTTTCCAGTGCTTTACTATTTGATTGCCTATGACTGACTCTAATGGTCATGGTTCCCCACTATGTGGTTCAACCCTCCCACATTCCAACATCATACATATAGCAAAAGTTGTAGTAGTATGTCGAGGGGGTAATGCAGAAGTCCCAACTAGCTCCAATGAGGAAGCTGGAATTGAAATGGTTGTGGCGGGGTCCCCTCGCCCTGTGTACTCATCTCGGGGGCCTCTCTCTGTGCCTCCATCTCAAAATCCATAATAACACCAATATCTACTCCTTTTATAGTCGTAGGCTTTGTAGGAACTAATGGGGCTTTAAACTAGGCTAGAATAACTGTCAGAGATATACAGGACCTCCATGTAGGGACCAGGTTAGTTGTATCCTTAATCATACTAGTTTAGGCCATGCCCATCGCCTCTACTCTTACATCAACACCAGAAATATCTGGCACATCGACCTCATCATATATCAGTTATACCAAACAAGAAAAAAGCAGTGTGATTATCTCCCCAAACGTTTGCTTGTGCATCTTATATTTGATGATGGCCGCAAAATCAATACCAATACCATCTGCCATGCTCGCAGTCAGTGTTAAACCATCCCATGCAAGTAAGTTATCCACTGCAGTTGGGCATAACCGATAATGCACTAATAACCACCAAAACTTTGCAGAAAATTTAATGTCGTCTTCTTAATCATACTTTATGTAAAACCCTGAGAGTACACCCTAGGCGTCATACGGTGCTTACAGTACCAACGGACAACAAGCTGACACATGAGCTGGTACCTGCTGTAAGCATTGAGTAAAACTGATAACAAAAGGTAATATAGAGAATTTAACTGAGGAATGCCATAAGGTTTTAAGACATAAATCTGATAAAATCTATAAGGCATAACTGATAATACTGATAAAATATCTGACAACGACAACCGAAATTTGAGAAACTGACTAACTATCTGAAATAGTTTGAAAAGCCTCTACTAACTAACTGAGGAGCTGATAGGCCAACCCCCAACTAACTCTGACTAAATGGAATAACTGAAAATGATAAAGTATTCTGAACTAAATAAATCATGTCCTCAAAATATGAGGACTCACCACTTCTATGGCTGATAGTCTAGAAAATCTAATCTAATGGGAGACTCGTCATATCCTATGTTGTCTATGTAGTTCTGGAGTACAGGGACTGCTACTAACAACTATGCCTATCTAATGGGGAAACCGCTATCCCTACACTCACTCGATGCTAAATCCTATTCCCAACTGAAGTGACTCAAAATGTTAAACTGTTCTAAGTTTAAATAATTCTGATGACTAACTGAACTGATAATGCTCATACTATATTCTAAAAATATTCTGAAGATAATGAGACTAGGTAAACAACTAAGTTTTTGGGTATTCATAACACCCAGGACTCAATAGCAATAATAGTAAAATAGTACTTAAGCTTGGAGGACATAACATGAAAGCTTTTATCAAATATTCATTCTTATAGGCATTTCATCAAACACTTTATATTCATAGTTTAAACTAATCATGGGAATAGTATGAAACTTGGAGTAATGGCATGATTTCGACATTAATAACACTTCATCATAATTTAAATCAATGAATAACAACATTAGAACATGTGGGGTCTAATAAATAATAACAATTTCACGTAAACATGGTATAGAATTTCAATTCATGGGAGTTCATGGTTAACATCACAATTTAAAATCATAATAACTTGTAAAGATCACAACTTTAGATTTAAAAGAGGATACTTAGACTCCTTGGGTGGAAGGAACCCATGGATGAACACTTAACATACCTGGGTTAATGAATTCATGAGAGTTGATGGAGAATTTCTTGAGATTTGATCTTGAATTTTGAAGGTTAGGGTTTATTCTTTTGAGAAAGGGTGATTTTAATTTGGGAAAAATTTTTAAAAGTGATGTAAAATTGGTATTTAGAGACTTAAATTCTGTGTTTGGACTAACTAAGGTGAAGGAAAAAGACTTAAATCCCTTGGGAAAATTAAAACTCGGAATTAGAAACTAGAAATTTTGATTTTGACACTGATACGAGTGCGATCACGTAGATGGACTCTTGTGGGTGTGTATTGAATTCTTCCAAGTGTTTGTGCAAGAGATGCGTAATTAAAGGCCAAATACACACCAAAAATGGCCCACTACAAACACTAAAGGGGCAGCCCACTCTTGAAGGGCTATTATGGACATTTCACACTATTTTTGTAATAGCTATAAATAGAACCTTTTAGGGTTTCAGTCATTAGTTTTGATGAATATGAATATTGTATAACATATAAAGACAAAGTCCTTTTTCCTTGAGGCAAATCTGAAACTTGGAACTAGGTAACAACAAGAGGGTGGAATCACTTTTGTTACTTGTTTGCTTGGAAACTTAGGTCTTGAGGTTCATGAGTCCCTCTTGGTCCAAGTAAGAACTTGATGTTGCTATTTATTTGTCTTAGGGTCCTTTCTCATTGTTAGGGTTCTTAGATTTGTGAATATTGTATGTCAAGTTACTATCCTTTTTTATATCGTTTTATTGCAGAATCCAAATCTGGTTGTTTTTGTTGTCATCTTGTTCATCACATTTTTGTATCTGTTTTGGTGATAAAAATACACTTTTGTATCTTGTATTCTTGTTTTATTTGTTGAATCCAAGAGTTGGTTTCCAATAGATCCTCAGATCTTGTGATGTGTGGACTGTTTAGGGTGTGTTTTATGTTCCCTTGTAATTTCCCGTATCATTTGGTATCAGATCATGGCTTGATATTGTTCCTACAAGATCAATCTTGGGATTGCTTGTTAGAAAATTCAAAAAAAAGTGTTAAAAAACTGAAAATTCTAGAAAAATAACAATCTATCCATGTTTGTGTTCTTGGGCAAAATTGTGTTCTTGTGGTGTTCTTGGCCGAGATGTTTTCTTGAGTCTAGGTCTAGGAGTATTTTACTTGTCTTGTGTATTTTTAGTGCTATTTTTTTTCCTCACTAGCACTTTGAGTCGATCCAAACTTGAGCTTGAATTGTTAATATTGTTGTTGTGAACAAAGTGTGGCCGATTGGATATAGTTGTTGTTCTAGCCTTGACCAAGTTGAAGGCCTTGTGTTGTGGTGGTGTTGTAGATCTTGAAAGGTTGTTGTTGTATTCTTGTTGTTCATCACACCCTTCACCTATTGTAAAATCAAAAACACAACACAAAGGGGACTTAGTCGATTGTTGTTGCTACCCTTGTGGTCTTAGCCGTGAGATTGTTGACCTTGTTTTGGTGGACTTGTTTTTTCTTGGGAGATTGTTGTTGGTTTTTCTTGTTGTTTTTGTTGTGTTCTTGAAGTTCTTCACCATATTCATCACCTTGTTAACACTAAAGTGAACTTAGATCTTAAAAAGGTGAAAGAAAAGGTGTAGTATTTGTTGAATCTTAAAAGACCCCCAACCACCAAAAAGACTTTACATAACATCTCAACCTTTTCCATAAAACAAGGGTCCATGTTTTAAGGAGAAGTACAAGTCTAGTCCAAGACTTTTAAGTCTTGAAATTTGAATTTAAAAAGGAGCTCGAAAGACTAGTTTGTATTTACCTTCACTAAACAATTTCCACCAAAGTGCAAATTATGAAATTAAAATTTGTCAAGAACCGAACCACTAGTGGACTGCCACGTGGACCGCCACATCACCATATACACTGTTCACGTAATAATTTTGGCTCAAATTTTAGATTTCTTAGTTTCATTTTACTGTCTCTTAGTTCGTGTGTTGGTTCGAACACTAATTAACAACCTAGTAATCTCCTACTAGCTTGTAAGTTAGTTTTGTGTCCATTTGTTCGTGTTTATGTTTGTTGTGTACTTTTATCTTTTGAATTCGTTGTTAGGTCTTGACTCAAGTCCTACAAGATTTCATTTGAGTTTCAAACAAAAATCAATTCTGGGACAAGAGTAGACTCGACCCTCAATCACTCACGAAGTACAAACTGGCTTTCAACACTTGTGAAACCAAGTGTGAGGTAAAATTTTAGAGTGAGAGTGTGGTGAGACATTTTTGAGCTAACAAGTTTGTTTGTTTTCTTTGTTTGTTGTGTCTTTTTGTTAGGTACAATGGTTGCCCATAATTTCAATGCCACATGTGATCATATCAATGACAATATTGAAGATATGAAATGGCACATTGAAATTATATGCCAATTGCTACCCAAACTATACCCATAAAATCCAATTGTCCAAGCACCTTGCATTGAGGGCTTCCCAGAGGAAGTTCCTGCCCAACTTGTGAGTAAAACTTTCCCACCACTTGAGGATATGTGATTTGATTAATGAGTCTCAAGTGAGTGAAGATTGTTAGTCAAGAAAAAAGGAGTGAACCCGTGAGCCTATGTTGTTGTAAGGATTCTAATGTTTGCTTGGCTCATAGGTTTAATCGTGTGCTTGACATATCCTTCGAACTTGATAATGATTTATTAGAGAGTGAATGTTCCAAATCTGTCCGCGATTTAGATCATTCACTCTTTAGGTACAATGTCTTGTTTGAAGATAGTTTAAACACACCTAATAGACCTAGTGGTGAAAATGATGGTATAGCTTGCCTTGGAAGCCATAGCATATATGCTCACCCAATATGGTGTGACAACATTCCTCCTAAAAATGGAAATCTCTTCTTGGAAGATGAGAGTACTCTTAAGGGTAAGGAATGTGTGGTCTTGGAAACTACTTCTTCTTTTACTTTGTGTGGCTTTTTCGAGGACACCATAGTATAAGTAGAATTGAGTGCCATCTTTCTCTACTCTCGCTTTACTTATGATGATATGTATGCAATTGTAGAGAGTAGGCCGCGTGGTTATGGTAAAGACTATGGGAAATGGGTGTGTTTTTTAGACCCGCGTCTATGGACACTCTTCCCATTTGATCCCAGTGCCATATTAGGATGGGGAAGATTTACTCTCAGCTTAGGTGCATTTCTTTTGGGTGCTTATCATAGTCAAGTCCTTGGTGACTTTGTCGATGGCTTCATAATGTTTAACACTAAGAACTCTTTGTTATATGTCAAATATGAACCACCTTGGCATGTCAAGATTTGTTGTTAGCCGAGACTTGAACTCAAAGGGTCCTCCGTTTCTTTTTTTGGTGTGGGCTATTTTGAGTTTTTTGAGTGCATACCATTATTTTTTATTTTTTCTAATCCTAACCCTCATGCCATGAGGAAGTGTGCTTGCTTGTCTTCTCTTTTGATTTTGCAAGGCATGGATTCGAGGTCAAATTCTTTTCAGGAAGGGGAGGATGATACGAGTGTGATCACGTAGATGGACTCTTTTGGGTGTGTATTGAAGTCGTCCAAGTGTGTGTGCAAGATAAGTGTAATTAAGGGCCCAAATACACACAAAAAACGGCCAACTACAAACACTAAAGGGGCAGCCCACTCTTGAAGGGCTATTATGGACATTTCACATATTTTTGTAATATCTATAAATAGAACCTTTTAGGGTTTCATTCATTAGTTTTTGATGAATATGAATATTGTATAACATAGAAAGACAAAGTCCTCTTTCCTTGAGGCAAATTTGACACATGGAACTAGGTAACAACAAGAGGATGGAATCACGTTTGTTGTTTGTTTGCTTGGAAACTTAGGTCTTGAGGTTCATGAGTCCCTCTTGGTCCAAGTAAGAACTTGATGTTGCTATTCATTTGTCTTAGGGTACTTTCTCATTTTTAGGGTTCTTAGATTTGTGAATATTGTATGTCAAGTTACTATCCTTTTTTGTATCTTATTATTGCGGAATCCAAATCTGGTTGTTTTTGTTGTCATCTTGTTCATCACGTTTTTGTAGCTGTTTTGGTGATAAAATACACTCTTGTATCTTGTATTCTTGTTGTATTTATTAAATCCAAGAGTTGGTCTCCAATAGGTCCTCGGATCTTGTGATTTGTGGACTATTTGGGGTGTGTTTTGTGTTCCCTTGTACTTTCCCATATAAGACACCCAGCGTGACATGGTACAATCGCGTCGGGCTAGTGGAAAAAGGACAATCCCCATTTTGTCCAATGGCGCGATGTGGTGCTATCGCGTTGTGCCACTGGAAAGGACAATTTTGAGCTGGCATTTTGGTGTGACATAGCATCATTATGGAGCCTCACTGAAAAATGACAATTATGAACGGATTTTTGGGGTCACCGCGATGCGGTGCTGCTCATATTGAGCTACTGCTTTCACTAAAAGTACCATAACTTCTCACTCGAGTATTGGATTTAGGTGAAATTGGTATCGTTGAAAAGCTAATTAAATTTCCCATAACTTGGTGGGTCTCAACCTAGAAAATTCTAAGTAGAGCAAAAGATATTCTCTTTTGAAGCTATCTAAGGCAACATTCTTATCAAAATTTCAATCGGTAAGGGTTATTTCGATTCGTCTAATAGCTAGGAATTATTTGATACCTTAATATACCTCAAACTAACTCATAAAACTATCAAAGAACGATAATCTACTATTTATGAGCTTGAAATACAATGTTAACATTGGTTTGGATCTTTAGGGTATAACACCTTACCCCTCGCCCCAAGAGGCATCCACACCAAGAGGTAAAATATAATAGATGATCCATCTCTCCAAACCTACCCTCTCACTCTTATACTTACACTCTTTCATAGAATGTCTATCATGCACCAATCTTAAACGGTGATCACACCCAACTATAGATGTAGGAGTTGCACAATCTGTGCCAAAAAGAACTCAACGGATGGTCGTCGCTCAAATATCAACCATGACCCCTCTTAGCGGTTTCTCTAACTATGGTTGCTCTATATGTATCCTACCTCTAGGTATAGTAAAAGATACTATGACATGGTTGGAGACATAGAACTCTCGCACCAATGCCGAGTTGTACGAACCTAGGGGTCTAGTCATCCACCCCGACTAATACCTATCAAATGCAGCCTTCAACAATAGTTCTCCAGCTAACCCAGACAACTCTATTCATCTCTTCTCTTAAACGGTCATAAAACTGTCTCTCTCATAAAGTAGTCAAAGTTTCTCTACATATAACTCGGGTTTACCTTATTAATAGGATTGGTCGAGATGTGTGTAGGGTTAGAGGCCTAATCTATCTGACCTGGTGGCTAATACACTGTGGTGGCACCTAATGTAAAGTTTAGTATGTACCCTCCTCAGACTAGGGGTCCTATGTAACTGCCGCTAGAGGTGACTCAAATTCTACCTTCTCTTCATCATCATCCTTTCCCTTATTAGACCGGAAAGAGTGTAGAGGTAAAATCCTAGCCTTATTTATCCTCGATCAAGACGCTGGGATACTAGGTTGTTGATTTCCATATATTTTGCATGAGAATAAACATACCAACTCACTTATTTTGATTGTAGCACAAGATAATACTATTAGGAGCCAAGAAAATTACCTTTTATTTGAAATATTGGAAGTAAAATATGAAAAGATGAAGTGAAACCCTAGCTTAAATATGTACTTAGTTCCTTTGTACAAGTTGGTACCAAGAACAAGTCGTGTTCTTGCTTTTTATCAAGTGTAGGGAAGTGGTAGCTTTTTGAATTTGAGAGAGAAGAGAGAATTTTAAGGTTTAATGGGGGTTAAAATGGCGATTTAAGGGCTTAAATAAGCAAGGGTGTCGGTTAATGTCGATTTAGGGTTAGAGTGAGCCCAGATTTTTAAATAAAACTGGGCGCAAAAACATGCCACCTACGGCACCACTACGGGCCGTAGGTGGGACGATTTGTTTACTCTTTCTACTATTCTTTTGACTTTGTATTCTGACACTTACTGTACTACTTACGAAGTTATAAGTGGTATTTATCACCTCAAAATCATATTCACAAGCTCAAGTCCAAAAAATCTTCAAAATATTCTTTTAACATTTTAATAAAAACTTACCTGGCCCACGTGGTACTTATGACCTTCATGATTTGGTCACAAATTCCCCTTACCTGGAATACCATGAATGAAGTAATGTATTACCATGTTCCAAGCCATTCTTCATGTTACTGTACCCACAAAAAAAAAGAAAAACACTTGTGAACACTAACATAGTGGGTTGCCTCCCACCCAGCACTTGATTTAACGTCACGGTACGACATGGCTAAGTTGGTTACTCAGGCTTCACCAACAAGCCCAAGGGTTGCCTCTCATGCAGCGCTTGATTTAACATTGCGACACAAAGTGGATACCTTGATTACTCAGAATTCATCGAGATACCCAAAGGAATAACCTCAAGGATCATCAATACAATGGATAACTGACACCACATTCATGTCGGTTGGCTACTTCATAGTTCTTTGGATGTTAAAAGTGACTTCCTCATTATTGACTCTGAACTTGAGCTCCCCCTTTTCCAAATCAAACATTTCTCTACCAATGGCCATGAAAGGTATTCCCAATATAATGGGCCTTGAAGTCAACCTCACAATCCAAAATGATAAAGTCAGCCAGAAAAATAAAGTTATCAACTTTCACCAACACAATAATATGCCCACGAGTTTCTTTACTATGCGGTCTGCCATCAGTAACTGCATAGTAGTCGGCTCTAGAGGACTCATGCCCAATTTCTGGAACACAACCAACGACATCAAATTAATTTTGGATCCCAAGTCACATAATGCTTTGGAAAATTTGGATGTCCCTATAGTACATGGGATCGTGAATGTACTGGGATCACTCTTCTTCTGGGCTAGAGACTTAGAGGTGACTGCACTGCAATGGTATAATCCACCAACGTCCTTAAAACTAGCTGCTCTCTTCTTTATCACCAATTTATTCATAAACCTGGCAGACCTAGGCATCTTCTTTAAAGCCTCAAGAAGAGGAATGTTAAAACTCAAATCTTTCAGTATCTCAATGAATTTGTAGAACTTTCTTTCCTCCTTCTATTTTAGTCTTTAATAAAACAGTGGGGCCAGTCATGGATTTGCTTCACTATGGAATCATCGATCTTACCCTTAACACTAACATCAATACTTGTCACTTTATCTGACTCCACGACAGGTGCCTCATCAACTACAGTACTATCATTCTTCGACATCTCCATAATAAGCAATGGGGGATCAATAGTAGACTTACCACTCTGAGTTTTAATAATGAGACAATGACCATAATTCTTTGGATTCTTAACTGTGTTGATTGAAAGGGTTCCCAGCTTCCTCTAATTTAAAGTAGCAGATATCTGCCCAAGCTTCTAGTCTAACTTCTTAATTGCAGTCGCATGAGACTCAACCTTCTGATTCGTACCCAAGATATCAGCCTTAATATCCTTAAGGCATGTCTTCTAACCCAAGATGTCCTGCACGTACTGGTTTTGTCATGGTATGATTAAACTAACGATTCTCTCTAGGTTAGGATTCAGTAAGAGTAAGGGATTGTCCTTACTCATGGTGTTAGGCATACACCGACGTATACCCAACTAAAAATAGAAAATAAAAACCCTAAAACTTCATCTACTCCAATCAACAACTCAACACCATATTCCCTGGCAATGGCACAAAAAATTTGATCATCACCCAAACTACACTTCTAATAGAAGATAAAACAGTCGTTGTCAAGTAAAGTAACCCAATAAGGTTGGGGTCAAACCCATAGGGAATACGTGGAATTATCTCTCAATTATCGGAATCAACAAGCAGTGCAAAGAGTAAATGAAAGGTTTATAGTACTAATCTTGAACAAGTAACAGAACTCAACTATAGTTGTAATCAGTCAGAGACAAATACTAGGACTGTGTTCTCCCTGGATTCTTAACTCATTAGGTTTATCGTTCTTTGTTGAACCAACCCGATACCTTGCAAGTTATATCTAATAAGTTATGTACCATCAACTATCTTGTAGACTTAGTGACAGATTTTATTCTTTACCTTTTGAGTCTCAGGATATTGCATTACAAACCCTTATCCTATATCCCAGTTAATTATTACCTTTTGAGTCTCAAGTTATTAGATAGAATATAATCATCTTATGTAGATTAAAATTATTAGCCTATATTGACAATTAATCTTCAAATTACTAGTGTAATTATTTTTTTCTAATCCCTATGCCTCTTGTGAAGTAATTAGTGATATACTGACAGGATATTAATGTTTGCAACCGCTAAAAACTCTACGAAACTAAAGGTAACCACAATACATGTAAGAATATCGGTTCAGAACAACTTAGCACTTACCCTACTTCATAAATCTTCAAGGGTTTCCCACAACCTTATCTAATGGCTTTAGCCACTCATTGTTGAGAAACAATCAACGAAATTCATAATTGAAAATGATATGCGAGCTTTTTTCTAGCACATTTAAGACTTTTAACTTAGAATAATTGTAAGTTCTTAAGTAACTTTTATTGTTTTTTATTATATTCCCTGTGATGATATAGGTAACTCAAGATGTATGAAAACCAACGATAACTATGTAAAGAAGGACAAATTTTGATGAAGTATATAGGCGGCTTGTAGTTGACAAATTGGTTGATAAGTTGCCAACTTGGTTATAAGGCATTAAAAGAAGTCGTCAGCTAAAAATAGTGTGTGAGAACTGAAGTGAAGAGTTGACGACTTGACCTGATAAGTCATTAACTTCTTGATAAGCTATCAGCCCAGGTCATCAGCTGTAAGCAGAGAACATGTATTTTGAAAGAGGAGTTAATGACTTGGTCTGATAAGTCATCAACTCCCTGATAAGCCGTCAGCCCATGTCGTCAGCTATGGAGAGAGTTTTCTGTGATTTGAAATTTAAATCCAAAATTAGCTTGAGTATTTAAGAGAAAGTTTTAGGTTTTCAGAAAGATCTTGAACTTAGTGGAAACAGCAGCTTTTGGATATTTTTCTCTGAATTTTCGAATTAAGTTTTTGGGATTCTTATTGTAGTTTTGAGAATTCTCTTGTGTTTGACAAGGAAGAAGAATCAGATATCTTCATTGTTTGTAAGTTAACTTTTATTGAATTATGAATTCAACATATGTTGTTTCTTTTTATATTATGAGGAGTTAATTTTCTTAACCCAAGTTGTGGAATCTATGAGTTTGGTCTTGTAAATTTAGAAGTTGAATCAAGATTATCAAAGCATTAAGAACTCCTTGATAATCCTTTTGTTGTGCATGTTGTCTATTGGCTGCAAATAATAGATTAGACCTAATCATTGGTTTGCTTGAAATAAGAAATCAATTTAATAGGAAGTGAATTATCAATGGGGATTTGGAAGCATTAAACTTCCATCTAATGATTAATGTTTTAGCAAGGTTAATTAACTTAAGATGAGATCTGGCTAAGTATACGAATTTTCCTAAGCTCAAAAGAATTAGGTAATCTAATATATAAATAGGTCGAAAGACATTTAGATAGTACTTTGATAATGATAATTGTTGTTCCTACATGTCATCAAAATCTTGAGCTATAACTAGTGTAAATCAAGTGCCAATACTCATAGTGAACACAACTCTGGTTTTCTATAACATTAATTTGAAACATTGAAATATTAGTTGCAAGCTGTTAAAACAAAGTGAACTAAAATTTTTGTTTAATCTCTGAAAACCCCCATTCATAGGAAGCTGTTAACTATTAGTCGATTCAATCATGAATCACTTAAATTAACACCATATTCCTTATGGGATTAGACCCCAACCTAGTTGGGTTATATATTTTATGACGACCGCTTACTCTCTCATAAGAGAGGTGTAATTTGGTCGTCTCAAATTTTAGCGCCATTGCCGGGGAATAAGGTCGTCAATTGAGTATATTTGTGATAATTGACTCATAGTTACAGTTTTCTAAATTCTATATTTATTTGGTTGTTTTTTATTTTTATAGGTTCTTTGTTGTATATGCCACAAACCAGAAGATCGAGGGAACCCCTATTACCTTTTAATCTGGAACCTCATTTGATTGGTAGAATGGTTGACCAACAAGAAGCTGAGAGATTAGCCGTTTTGGCTAATGGGCGACCTAATCAGCAAAATTCTAATAACCCAGGTCGGGTTCCTAATGTGGTTGATAATTACCTAGGAGGTGATGATATGATTGAGCCTGGAAATAGGAGGCGTGCTGGGAATGTAGTTGCACCAGTGAAAAAGAATAGGCATAATAGACGAAGAGCGAACCATCAACTCGCTGTGCAGTTCACATTTGACGATAAAGATGATGCTAACTTGGATGAAACTGGTTCTACAGGAGCAATTATTCCACCACAACTAGCACCAGGTGTGAAGTTGAACATCACTAGCACTATGATACAACTGATAAACCTGAAAAGGTTATTTGGTAGACTTCCAGGGAATGATCCAAATATGTATTTGGTGAATTTTATCAACATCTATAAATCTTTTGACAATGCTGGAGTTGGGTAGAATATAATTCGTTTGCATCTATTCCCATTGTATCTATTTGGAGAGACAACTCTGTGGCTGAATGAATTAGCTCTTGATTCAATAACAAACTGGAGTCAATTGAAAGAATCTTTCCAGGAAAGGTTCTTTCTGCCCTCTGGGATGTTATAGTTGAGGGTCGAGATTAGCAATTTCAGACAATTACCAAATGAGGCACTGCACGAAACTTGGCTTTGATTCAAGAAGAAGCTGACACAGTGCACCAATTATAAGATGACCGATGAACATTTGATGGAGACATTCTATAGAGCCCTAAACTCTATTACTAAACCAACTGTATAAATGCTGCAGGAGGAGCATTCATGGAGCTTACGTTCACTAAGGCTGCAGAATGTTGGAGTGGTTGACTAAGACAAGTAGAGCTTGGCATACCAGGGATTCTATGGTAACAAACTTTACTATGTCTAGTGGTATGTCTGCGGAACAACGTCGAAAAGAGGAGGAACATAACCAAGTATGGCACACATGAAAACCCAGATGGATCTACACACAAAACATTTATTATCTAGGAAGACTGAGAAAGGGAAAGTTGTTGGGTCACAAAGTAGAGCTAATTCTGGTTCTGAGGAAGAGGCTAACTATCTAAATAATCCGGGGGTTTCCAAGGCAACAGCCAAGGGAATCAAGGTCAGAACTATTACAACAAAGCTGGTTACAAAGATAGGGACCAAGGGAGTTGGAAGAATAAAAGTGATAGGACTAGACTGTATGTACCTCCTAGAAGCCATAATAATGCTGCCACTAGTTCAAGAAAAATATCTATGGAGGACATGATGGAGAAACTATTAAAGGTAGTTGAAACGACCAATGTCGGGGTGACGACGATGAAGAGTGACTTATCTTCCATGAGCCAGCTAGTAAATTTGCACTCAACTTCTATCAAACAGTTAGAGCAGCAGATAAGCCAACTCTCGGTAACATTTATCAAAGAAAGGGTAGTACATTACCAAGCGATACAATGCAAAATCCTTAGAATGATAGTTCTTGCATATAAATTACCACTCAAAGTGGTAAAGTATTACCTAGCCCTTCTGTGGGCAAAGTTGTGATTAATATAGAAGATGATGAAACCTTTCCAGTGGAGTCGGAGAAGTTGGACGATAATACGGGTACATCTAACCATTAACAGGTTGATGAGTTAGAAAAAAAGGGAAAAGAGAAGAAGGTAGTGGTTACTACTCTCCTAAAACAACCGCCCCCTTCCCCCATTGATTGAAAAAGAAGATTGATAACACAAAGTTTAGAAAATTTATGGCAATGCTAAAGCAACTAATAGTGAATGTGCCTTTCGTGGAGATACTAGAGCAGATGCCCGGCTACGCTAAGTTTATGAAGGACCTTATAACAAAAAAGAGAACATTTAGCTATGAACCGGTAGATAATTTTCACCATTGTGGCACTATATTGACAAGATCTTTGGTACAAATGAGCGTTCACTATCCCTTGTACTATTGGGTCACTTAATTTTGCTAAGGCCTTATGAAATCTCGGAGTGAGTATTAACTTGATGTCTCTTGTTGTTTATAAGAGGTTGGATTTAGGGGATTCTACACCCATAAATATGTGATTGGTAATGGCAAACAGGTCAGTGAAGCGGCCAGTAGGGATATTGTATGATGTGCTAGTAAAGATGGCCAGCTTTATATTTCTGATAGATTTTGTTATTTTGGACTGCAAGGTGAATTTTAAGGTACCAATAATCTTGGGTAGACCTTTTCTCACAACCAGAAGTGTTCTTATTGATTTGAGAGCTACTTTTCAGGCTTAATGATGAGGTAGTCCACTTTGATGTGTGCCAGTCTATGAAGTAGGAGATGAGTGTATTCTCTATTATTGATATTTATTATGAAAACAAGCAAGAGGTTCCGATCGAGGAAAAATTTATTGTGGAAACTCTGGCTGCAGTTTTGATGAATTTTCATGGTTAAGGTACCGAGGAGTACGAAGAAACAGTGTGTGCTTTGATGGGAATGGGATCCTATTCATATTATTCCAAGAAGCTAAACCTAGATCTGGAAAATAAGCCAACATCACCGGCTAAGCCATCTATCGAAGAGCCACTGGTGTTAGAGTTGAAGAAGTTGCCAGGACATTTGCGGTCTGTGTTTTTAGATAGTAGAAACACTTTACCTGTGATTATTGCTGATGATTTGGTTGAGCACTAGGTTGAGTCACTTATCTCTGTTCTTAGAAGATATAAAAGGGCTATACTTTGGACTATTGCCGATATCATTAGTATTCCTCCTGATATTTGCACTCACAAGATTCAGCTTAAGGAAGATTGCACACCAACCATTGAGCACCAACACCGCCTTAACCCACTGATGCAAGAAGTGGTTAAGAAGGAGATTATTAAATGGCTTAATCCAGGAGTTGTAGACCCTATTTCTGAAAGTATGGTTAAGCCCCGTCCAATGTGTGCCCAAGAAAAGGGGCATGACTGTAGTAGAAAATGAGAAAAATAAGTTGATTCCACTCAATCCTATGACAGGGTGGAGAGTTTGTATGGACTATTGTAATCTCAACTCATGGACTCTGAAGGACCACTTCCCGATATCGTTCATGGATTAAATACTTAATAGGTTGGCGGGAAGAGGTTGGTATTGCTTCTTGGATGGGTATTCAGGCTACAACCAGATTTCTATTGCTCCAAAAAATCAGGAGAAGACGATATTCACTTGCCCGTATGGTACTTTTGCTTTCAAGCGGATGTCGTTTAGTTTGCGTAATGCACCCACCACTTTTTAGTGGTGCATGATGTCTATCTTTACCAATATGCTTGAGGATACCTTGGAGGTATTTGTGGATGAATTTTTAGTAGTAGGCGATTCTTTTGAGCTATGTCTAAGAAATTTGAGTAGAGCATTGCAAAGATGTGCGGAGTTCAACTTAGTGTTGAATTGAGAGAAATGCCACTTCATGGTGAAGGAGGGCATTGTCCTTGGTCATAAAATTTTAGCTAAGGGAATTGAAGTCGCCGGCCCAAGATCAAAGTTATTGAGAAACTACCACCCCCTATTTCAATAAAGGGAGTGCGGAGTTTCCTTAGTCATGCAGGGTTCTATCGTCGATTTATAAAGGACTTCTCAAAAATTGCAAATCCACTTTGTAAGATATTAGAGAAAAAATTCAAGTTCACTTTTGATGATGATTGCAAAAAGGCATTTAAATATCTTAAGGAGAAATTGGTTGTTGCCCCAATCATTATTGCACCAGATTGGTCGATGTTGTTTGAAATCATGTGTGATGAAAGTGGAGTGGTGCTTGGGGACGTGCTTGTCCAAAAGAAAGGCAAGTTGTTTCACTCCATTTACTATACGATCAAGGCATTGAATGGGGCTCAGAAGAATTACACTGTGACTGAACAAGAACTTCTCACGGTAGTCTATACATTTGATAAGTTCCATGCTTACTTATTGGGGGACTAAAGTGGTAGTGCATACATACCATGCCTCTTTGAGGTATTTGATGGCAAAGAAAGATGCAAAGCCAAGGCTAATCAAATGGGTGTTGCTTCTTCAAGAGTTTGACTTTAAAGTCAAAGATTGAAAAGGAAGCAAAAATTAAGTTGTAGATCACCTGTCTAGACTTGAGGGAGATCAAGCAGTCAAGGATGAGCTCGAAATCGATATTACATTACTGGATGAGAAAATCCTGGTTGTTGTTCTTGAACGAGTACCTTGGTACATAGACTTTGCAAATTACATGGTAAGTGAGATTATCCCAGAGAATCTTTCTTTTCACCAAAAAAAGAAGTTTCTTCATGATGTTACACACTACTTATGGTATGAGTCATATTTATTTTGGTGGTGTATGGATAGCATTATTAGGCGATGTATCCCGGAGGTGGACATGTTGAGTATTCTGGAAGCTTGTCACACTTCTCCGGTCGGAGGTCTCCATGCAGGTGATCGTATTGCAAGAAAAGTGTTGCAAAGTGGCTATTATTGGCCAACCCTATTCAAAGATGCATATGAGTTCATGAGGAAATATGACCAGTGCCAGAGACAAGTGTCAATATAAAAGCATCAAGAGATGCCCATGACAAAGATGCTGGAAGTTGAACTATTTGACGTCTGGGGTATCGATTTTATGGGGCCGTTTAGGAGCTCCTATGAACTAAAATATATCTTGGTAGCTATGGACTATGTGTCCAAATGGGTTGTAGTAGTAGTCTTGGCTGATAATAAAGGCAAGAGATTGGTGTCTTTTCTAAAAAAAATATTTTCTCCCATTTTGGAGTGCTGAGATCTATCATTACTGATGAGGGATATCACTTTTGTACCAAAATATTTTGGGCTGCTTTGTTGAAATACAGTGTGAAGCAGCATAACGTGGCTACTCTATATCACCCACAAACTAGTGGGCAAGTGAAAGTTTCGAATTAAGAAATAAAAGCAATCTTCACTAAGACGGTGAATGCGAGTAGAAAAGATTGGTCTCGAAAGCTCGATGATGTCAGCATATCAGTTGGTCTATGGAAAAATATGTCACCTTTCGGTTGAACTAGAGCATAAGGCTTTAAGGGATCTTAAATGACTGAACATGAATTGGAAAGAAGAAGCTTAGTTAAGGTTGGGACAATTAAATGAGATGGATGAATTCTGTCTCGGGGCATATGAAAGAGCTGACCTGTATAAAGAAAGGATGAAGAATTACCATTACCAAAGGATAGAAAAGAGAGATTTTCAAGCTGGTGATTAGGTGTTATTGTTGAACTCTCGACTTAAGCTCTTTCTGGGCAAATTGAAATCAAGATGGTCGGGGTCGTTCAAAGTAAGTCAAGTTTTTCCATCAGGTGTGGTGGAACTTGAAGGTAAAGATGAAATTTTGTTCAAAGTTAATGGGCAAAGAGTCAAGATATGTGTTGGTCCAACAGATAATGCGAAGCTATTGTCCACTATGTATCTCGATGAAGTCTGAGTAGTCAAGATAAACCAAGTCATGCCGCGACAGTAAATCAGGAGCTATTAGGAGGCAACTCAAATTGTTATGTTGTAAGTATGTTTGCTTTAAAGTTTGTGTTCGTAATGAGTTGTTTAGGTGTGCATGGATAAAGGTGGAATCGATGTTGTCAGTAAAATAGAATCGACGACCATAGTGGATGGGTTATCAGCAAGCTGATGACGCATTACTTGATGTGGTCAGCTCAAGTAAAAATGGGCACCATTCTGGATAAGGGTGACAACCATAGCTGATAATTCGTCACCCTCATGATAAGCTGTCACATAAGGCCGTCAATTGAATAAAAAATGGGATGCAATCTAGATAAAGCTGACAACCAAGGATGGTCAACTATCACACATGTGATAAGTCATCACACTTGGTCGTCAGAAGAGTAAAAATTAGGGAACATTTTGCCTTAAGATGACAACGCAAGTGACGGGCTATCAGACATGTGATAAGCCATCACTTAAGTTTAGGCCCAAGTAAGGAAGTCCAACCCGACCCAAACTCTTAGTCTTTTCGAATTCCCAATAATAACCTTGCCCCATTCTATTTTTCTTTAGTGTATTTTCTTTTCATTATTAGTATTTATTAACTTTAATTGGTTTCATTTATTACTTATTGGATAATTATAAAAAACAAAAAAATAGGCTACGTAGGTGCAATTACTTCACCTTTCCCGTCAGTTTTCCTTTCAAAAGCCAATATTCAACTTTCTCTTTATCTTCTCAAAACCAAGTGAAAAAGGTGTGAAAAAATCTCCTTCTCCTTCTCTGAGAAATCAGTCAAGATCACCTGTTCTTCCCTGAGCAACTCAGAAAATCTCATAAGGTAAGTCTACAACTTGAGTCGACTGAGAGAATTAATCATGCCTCCTAAAGGAAAAGCAAATAAAGTAGTTGAGAAGGTAACTAAGGAGAACTTAACTTATAAACTCTTCAATGAGTTTGAGAGTAAGAAAGAAGAGCCACATCTCCAGAGATGCAAAATAAGGTAGAATCTAAAGATAGTTGAACCTCTTTTACAACCTGAGGAAGAGGTAGTTGAAGAAGTTGAGTCTAAGGAGGATAACTCCTCTCCATCTGAGAGTACATCATCAGAGTAGCCAAATTCTGAGGATCCTACACCAGAATACCCTTCTTCTAAGTATCCAACTAGTGAAGACCCTCATATAAGGGGAGATATGATAAAATGCAAGAATTTCGGTGTCCAAGAAAATGTCAAATGGCAGGTTCCCGGAGCAAATAGAATATACCATAATAGAATGATAAGAACAAAACAAAGAAGTTTTAAGAGGACGATATGTGAAGAGATGAGGAACATCACTGCTGGGCTAACAGCTAATCCTAAATGGAGAAGGCATTTAAAGACTATGATTTGGCATGGACTACAAAGGGAGGTAAATCATTCTGCCCAACACTAGTCTGGGAGTTTTACGCAAACTACCAAGATATACTGGAGAATATGTGTAAGAAAGAAGAGAAAGTTGTGGACCTGCCCAACATGAATAAGATTCCAGTGAGGGGAGTAATGGTGGATCTATCGAACAACACTATCAACAGATTCCTCCATGGCCCAAACTTTATCCCTCCGATCACTTCTCCAAAATTCTACTATAGGATGCAGGAAGGGGCAAAGCAACACCCTTGGTTGGCAAAGATTATAGCTGAGGAAAAGCCAAAATGGTTGAAAAATGCAAGTGCAGGGATCTTTAAGGCCTCAATGACTTAGGAGGCAAGATTTTGGTAGGGCGTTGTATGATCTAGATTAATGCCAATAGCTGGAGACAACATTATAAGAGAAGATAAGGTTGTTTTGGTGGCAAGTTTAATGTCCAACTTTCCCTTGAACTTTAGGAAAATTATTGCGGATGAAATGAAGATTCGGGCAATAAGATCCGACACTGCATACCCCTTTTCTTATTTGGTTATAAAGTTGTGTGAGGTTGGTCATGTACCTAGGATTACAGGCTTTGATCAAGAGATTAATGCGCGGAAAACTCATAATCCCATCAACTATGATGAGAATCTTAAAAATGAACCAGTTAGGACTGATGTAGTGTAAATAGTTGCACTGATACTGGTTCAATGCAAAATGTGGAGGTGTCAGTTCTCAAAGCTGTACAACCAACATCTTCTGTATGGGCAACTTCAGTTCCTGAGAGCAAAGAAAATCCCATAGTTGCACCACCGGTGTCGGAGTATGTTTTTACTTCTCTTAATTTCAAGAAGATGGTGAAGCAAGGAAAGAGGTTCGATGCATAGTTGAAGTTGTTTGCTACTCAATTTGAATCTGCTGTGGATAAAAGAATTAAGGTGGCAATTGAACCATTCCAAAATTTACATAGACGTGTTGATGAGTTGGAGAACCATTTTAATCCAAGATTTAGTGAGATATAGATCCCGGACCTTGCAGTTTTCAAAGCAACTTTGGACAAGGTGAAAGCTAATATTGTGGCATTACAGCACCACCATATTATGATATCTTCAGACCCTATTGCTGAAGAATCCGAAGATAAAGATCCACTATTTCATATCACTGGAAAACCAGTGAAAAAAGGGAAAGAAAAGAGCGACAAAAATATAAAAAAAGCAAAAAAGAATTGATAGTGATAAAGAAAGAAGAGCGGAGAAGAAAGCACAGAAGAAGGCAGATAAAAAGGAGCTTAAAAAAGCTATGCGAATATCAAAAGCGTAGGGTGAGCCAGTAGAAGAAGCATTAAGAGTGAGAGTTGTGAGAGCCTCAGCTAGTAGGCCTCCATTGACTATTAGTGAGAATATTGGGGAGTTTTTCACTTCTTCAACCACTGTGGTAGATGCGCCAGCACAACCTGATTCTATTGATGTGATTGCTCTTACTGATGATGCAGTGGCAGAGTCAACGGTTCATGATTCACGCGCTTGAAGCATTGCAGGTATCCCCTCACCTTTGTTATTTAGTTTTATTTTGTGTATTGAGGACAATGCATGATCTTATATATGGGGATGTGGGGTACTTGTAACCTCAAGGGTATATTGTCTATGTTCTTTACCCTTGAGTGGTATTTAGTGAACCATCATGTTTAGGGTTGTTGTTGTGTTTGCGTATTATATTTTGTTTCGTGATATTTTATGGTTAACTGGGAGAAAAATAAGTATCTAGAGCAGTTGACATATTTTTTGTTGATTTTTGGGATAAATGATAAATACCTCTCCAATTGTGTATTTTGCAACTGTGTGATATGTATCTATATGAGACTATTGTGAATCTTTTTATGGCATTAGTATTAGGGACATGATAATCAATGCTAACAATTGCATGAACCGGATAGGTAGTAACATGTGATGTACCTTTATGCTCTGTATGTATGAGATACTACCAAGTTTTTTTTGTGTATTAAATCCAGAACTTGCCCAGTTAGTCTTACCTAGGTTGTAGGATAGTGGTTAGGAAAGGATCATAGGCCATTTTTTATATTAGTACACTTTTAGCGTAAATAACCTTCCATGTGTGAATGATATCCCTTGATCCTAATTTTGAGCTTGTATGCCTATTTTTCTTGTTAGACTTATCACCTTCCTATTTGTATCACAATGAACTTGTTTTGGCCCTGGTCCTCCTTGGACATTGTGCATTTTAACTTAGGCAAATCGCCTAAGTTGAGGGTGGTTATCATAGGGGTGCATGATGTAAAATGAGTATGAAGAAGGGTAAAATAAGAGAAAAGAAAGTAAGACTGGGTGTAGTAGGAAAAGAAAAAAAATTGTGAAAAAAAAGAAAATGAAAGACTAAAAAAACACTCCCAACCTGAATATGCTTTAATAAAGAAAGGGAGGAATAAGGTTAGTAAGTGCTTTACAAATGGTTAATAAGTGAGACCCCAAAATAGTGCAGTGCCAAGGAAGCTTAGTCACTTTAAATATCCTTACGTATCATATCATCCCCAAGCCTACGTTACAAGATGAAGACAAGTCCTATAGTGATCCTAACTTAACTGTCTAAAAGCTTAGGTAATGAAAATAAGGACAAGCTTATGGTATTTGACGTACATTGATTGGAACTTTTTTTTAGAGTGTCTCTTGGTCATCCCCGCATTGACATACTTGATTTCATATATGAGTGAGGAGGGACTTCTTTGTTGTAAGGGCACATGGGTTGTATTGCTAGCTGCTTACTTGTTTGGGAAGTGTAACTTGTATTTATGTGTGGGTGTTTTTTGCTAATGTGATGTCATATCTTGATTCCCTTGTGTCACATTGTTGTTCTTCATTAATACACATGGTTGGGTTTAAAGTGATTGAACTTGGAAAAGGTAATATGTTTTGAGCAAAAATTGAAGATTGACTGTCATAGGTACCTTGCATTCTCTTGGTTAAGCATCGTAGTATAATACTATGTTAGTTGCTTGAGGACAAGAAAGTATTTTAAGTTAAGGGTGTTGATGTATGAGCTTTGTGCTAGCACATTTAAGGCTTTTAACTCGGAATATTTGTAAGTTCTTAAGTAATTTTTGTCGTTTTGGATTATATTCTCTGTGATATTGCAGGTAAGTCAAGATGAATGAAAACCTACGACAACTATGTCAAGAAAGACAAATTTTGATGAAGTAGATAGGAGGCTTGTAATTGACGACTTGGCTGATAAGTCGTCAACTGGTGATAAGGCGTCAGAAGAAGTCGACAGCTGAAAACAGTATGTGAGAACTGAAGTGAAGAGTTGACGACTTGACCTGATAAGCCATCAACTTCTTAATAAACCATCACCCCAGGTTGTCAGCTGTAAGCAGAGAACATGGATTTTGAAAGAGAAGTTGACGACTTGGTCTGATAAGTCGTCAACTCCCTGATAAGCCATCAGCCCATGTCGTTAGCTATGGAGCGATTTTTTGTGATTTGAAATTTAAATCCAAAACTAGCTTAAGTATTTAAAAGAAAGTTTTAGGTTTTCAGAAGGATCTTGAACTTAGTGGAAACAGCCGCTTTTGGATATTTTTCTCTGAATTTTTTAATTAAGGTTTGGGATTCTTATTGTGGTTTTGAGAATTCTCTTGTGTTTGAGAAGGAAGAACAATCATATATCTTCATCGTTTGTAAGTTAACTATCATTGAATTATGAATTCAACATATGTTATTTCTTTTTATATTATGAGGAGCTAATTCTCTTAACCCGAGTTGTGGGATCTATGAGCTTGTCTTGTAAATTCATTAGTTGAATCAAGATTCTCAAAGCATTAGGAACTCCTTGATAATCCTTCTGTTGTGCATGTTGTCTATTGGCTGCAAATAATAGATTAGACCTAATCATTGGTTTGCTTGAAGTAAGAAATCAATTTAATAGGAAGTGAATTATCAATGGGGATTTGGAAGCATTAAACTTCCATCTAATGATTAACGTTGTAGAAAGGTTAATTAACTTGAGATAAGATCTGGCTAAGTATACAAATTTTCCTAAGTTCGAAAGAATTAGGTAATCTAATATCTAAATAGGTCGAAAGATATTTAGATAGTGCTTCGATAGTGATAATCTGTTATTCCTACATGTCATAAGAATCTTGAGCTATAACAAGTGTAAATCAAGTGTCAATACTCATAGTGAACACAACTCTGGTTTTCCATAATATTAATTTGAAACATTGAAACATTAGTTGCAAGATGTTAAAACAAAGTGAACAATAACTTTTGTTTAATCTCTGAAACCCCCCATTCATAGGAAGCTGTTAACTATTAGTCGATTAAATCACGAATAACTTAAATTAACACCATATTCCCTGTGGGATTTGACCACAACCTAGTTGGGTTATATATTTGACAACGACTGCTTACTCTCTCGTAAGAAAGGTGTAATTTGGGCGTATCAGAAGATATTCAAACAATATCTCAATAATCAATGAATAAAACCCAAAGTTTGTAACTGAATTATCAATCAAAATCAAGAACAAAGTAATCCCAAGATCAAAATTCGGATCCTGGAATCCAATATATGTTTTTAAGTATATGGAATATGTAAACTAACTAAAACATGTCAAAAGAGTATTTATAGAATATAAGAAAACCCTAAAAATCAAATCCCAAACGAAAAAGGAAAATTGAGTCGGTGGCCACCTGCAGATAGTAGGTGGTCCCACATAGGTTCCCTCTCTCCTCCAGCAGCTTCTGAACTCTCTGGACTATGATCTTCTAAAACCTACTCTGTCACCTACAAATTGTAAGTGCCCTACATAAGTGATAGTCTTCTTTTCTGCACTTCTAAGCCTCTGGACTTCTAACTTTTGACACTTACATTGGCACCTACGCCCAGTAGGTAGTACCTACAGTTCGTAGGTTCCCAGGTAAGTAGACCAAAACTTTAGTTTCATCCTTTTCTTCAGTTTAGCATCCAAAACCTAGTTTCTTCCAAAAACATAACAAAAACACATCATATCTAACAAAACAACCTAAGTAATTTGCATATTTTAATCATTTCAAGCATCGAAAGTGCTATGAATCCATAGCACATCAACAACCTCTTCAGGTTCAGCAACTATATCATCATGTTGGTGATATTAAACTTCACACTAGGAGCTAGCAGGGGTAAACCCAGGATCTAGTGAGGGTAACACAATCGCTGCAGTAGCACCAGCCTCATCTAAATTAGCATTATCTTCATCATCCAATGCAAAATTAATTGTAGGTTGTTAGAGTCCAATGTTTCATGCTTATTAATTTTGATATGTCGGGGCAATATTATTAACACGTTGCCCATTCAAAAGATCAACCAACTTATCATTACCTAGATCTTTTTGCACACGACTGGGTGCGTCTGTGTTCTACTGGTTCAATTAGGTGGCGAAAAGTACAACCGATCTTTCGGCTTCTTATCATGCTTCCATATTTCTCCTCAATATTCTATTAAGTTTAGGATCGTAAGTCAATAGTGGTTCACTAGAATGGCGAGTACTTGTCATGCACAATTAATAGCCTATGAATATAAAAACAACAAATAAAAAAATTAAAAAATGAGACTAGAAGTTTAATAACACACATAAACTTAATTAACAATTGTATTCCCCAACAGCGGCGCCAAAACTTGATATGTCCAAACTACAACTCTCTTTTAAAAAAGTGAAAGCGGTCATTGGCAAATATATAATCCAGCAAAGGTTGGGGTTGAATCCCACGGGGAATAAGGTGTTAACTGAGTTGAATGTAGTTTAAATGGTGATTAGTTGATAATTTTCAAGGAATACGGGGTTTTGCATTGAACGATGAGTAATTTTACTTTTGTTAAACTGTAATAATTAATCTTGAAACAAAATCAAGGAAGAGAAAACAAACTAAAATTGTGTTTACCTTGGTGTTCCATCACTTCTGGGTCACATAAAATATGAGTTTGTAACAACATATGTAATTATAACGCAATTGATTTCAACTCTTCATCCAAGTGTTTTCCAGTCTATGTAGATGATTTTCACTTTAATTCTCTCAAATTTAAAGTGATAAGATTCTAATTCAATTTAATCCTCAAGAGATTAATCTCGTTCAAGCATCAATCTTTATTCAAGGGTTAGAAACTCTGAATTCTTGTTACTAAAATCTATTCCTGATATTAACCTCGTTCTTCAAGTAAGTTAAACTTATGCTTGTTCTTATATTTTCAACCGTTAGAAATCCATTAAATCAAAGGAATTAGCAATATAATCACAAGATTAATACAAATTCAACAATACATGAACCCTAAAAGTAATATCCCACCAAGGATCCTACAACCCTAGTTATAGAGTTTTTAGCCACTTATGACATGAAAAGAGATTAAACAAATAAATTCCATAATCTTTAGAGTAAAGTTTACAAAGTGGAAATTAAGAATTCCAATCTATAATAGAAAATCTTGTGTTTTAGCCCCATGAAAGTTCCTTCTCTAGAGAGAATATGCATTACAAAATATCTAAGTATAGAAGATGCCAATAAAATGAGAATTTAAAATTCAAATATGCAATACCACTTTACCCTTGACAGGTTGTCTGACGGATCGTCGGCAAGGTGACAATTCATCGCTTGACTCGTTACCAAATACAACTTTAGATCACTTTCTTCTTAACATTGATGGTTAAGGTAATGATCCGTCGAGGACCTGACGGTCTGTCAACTGGATCGTCACCTGCCTTGAATTTTTGAGTGGATCTATTTTCGAGCAACGAGTAGGGGTGACATTCTGTCAAGGCCCCAATGGCCCGTCAGTTGGGCCGTCACCCACCTTCAGTTTTCTATTCATTCTGCTTCGGCTTGACGGGAGGTGTGACGACTCGTCAAGACACTGATGGTCTATCAAAAGAGTAGTCACCCTTTATTTTGTAGCACAATTTTCTCTCTTTTGTGTCATTGAACTTATTTACTGAAAGTAAACACAAAACACATTAAAAATATTAACAACTGCTTGAAAACTTGCAATTATTCATGATTAAAGATGCAAAATGTGTCATCGTAAGCCACGCGTCACTTATATTACAAACAGTTCTCCTGTATAATTGGTTATTGATCATTTTAATGTGTGCTAATTTTGATCATTACAATTTCAAACACATAAATGTACAATATTTAATTGTTTATTAACTGATGTGTCGGCAACTAGCAAAATACATTCTTTTGCATCCAAAAATTTAGACAATTATTGGATATCTAACTAGCTAACTTGTGTAGCCTATACATGTTTATTGATGTTGTTTATATTACAAACATTGCTAAAAAAATCTGGTTATTGATATTTCCAGCACATGCTTATTTGGGCTATTACAATTCAATACACATGAATGTATAATATTTAATTAATACTTAAATAAGTGTGTTGATCACTAGCAAAATGTGTTCTTTGCACCCAAAAAATCCAAGTCAAGTATGACTATACGGATATTGATTTAATAGCGAGGAGCTTGGAAATGGTAAAATAATTTTGTAATAGAAATTTATAGAAAATAATAATCTATAATCAATATCGATATCTATAATCTATTAAAAGTGTGAAGACCCTTAAAAAAGTGATTTAAACTTTTTATCCTTTATTAAAAGATCCTCATTTAGACAAAACTGTTTTTTCACTATTTTTTTAATTTATTATTTAATTATTTTTATTATATTAACTAAATTTCTAAAATATATGGGACTTCTAATATATGGAAGGAGAATCAATTAATATTTTTCTTTGTACTAATCAATTAGAAAAATACTCCTAAAATATGATAGAAAAATACTGCTAAAATAAAACTCTATTAAAAGTGTGAAGACTCTTAGAAAAGTGATTTGAACTTTTTATCCTTCATTAAAAGATCCTTCATTAGACAAAACTACCTTTTTACTATTTTTTTAATTTATTATTTAATTATTTTTATTATATTAACTAGATTCCTAAAATATATGGGACTCCTAAAATTAGTGTTGTAAAAGGCGTTCGCCACGTTACCAATGGCGAATGGTGAGGTGAGGCCTGGTCGCCTCTTCACGTCGTGGCGCTGCGACAATCAAAAGGCATCGCATTTGCAAGAAAGCTGACATGGCAAGCTGAGGAGATATGGCGACAATGGCATTGCCTTTTATTTTTTAAAAAAAATTAGGGTTTTATGTATATAAGCTAATTTTAGGACTTATTTACCCATTTTGGCTCTACCAACTTACTAATTGGTAACTGTCGCTGCTACCATTTATCTCACAAGTTCGATTTTGGGGATCGACAACGTACTCTGACGACTCTCGCTACTCCGGTAAGCAGTGAGCTACTGATTTCTATTTTTTTTTGTTCTTTCTTCTTCTTCTTCTTCTTAATCCAACGATTGGACTTGTATTTTGGTGTTGTTTTTTTCTCCTTCCTCCTTTTCTCTTCTTCTTCTATTTTCCTTCCACTATATTCTGTAATAGTGTTACAAGTTACAACCTTACTTATCTTCCTGACTTACACTGTTACTATAACAGTAACCAGTAAGTTGTAGCCTTATTATGTAATTTTTTTTAATAACTTATATAACATTAACATAGTATGATAGTAATATACTAATTGAAATTTTGATCATTTATATATTATTTTAATATTTTTATATTAAGTGTCGTCGCACATTCAAAAGGCAGTCGCCTCGCCGCGTGACGAGGCTGGGCCTGTCGCCTTTCGCCATTCAAAACACTGCCTAAAATATATGGAAAGAAAATCAATTAACATTTTTTTTTTGTACTGATCAATTAGAAAATAACTCCTAAAATAAGACTCTATTAAGGAAATACTTCTATAAATATTGAGATGCACGTTAAACTAGAGAAGAAACTGATTTAATTGTTGAAAAACTATGATTGATGCTCATCTAACTTGATTCAGTTACATGTCTAGATTGGTGGATGCTTAATTTTCTAACCTTCAACTTCTTCACTAGTTTTTACAACATAATAGAATTCAACGTGTGTATATATATATACATTTTCTTTGCTTTCATTTAACTTATTCCTTAGGGTCAAAATTTTTTGCTCACACAAGAATTATTTTCAGCAAAACTCAAGCTTTGTGATCACTATTGTATTATTTTGTTGTAATTTACAGGTATTATTACTATTGTATTATTTTGTTGTAGTTTTGGACGATGTTTTTGAAGCTTGTTCGTTACATAGTTTCTGTGCATTCCTTTCAACTCGTTAACATAGTTTCTGTGTATTCCTTTCAACTCATTTTTGTTCCTTAATTTGCTTCGATTTCTCCAATTCTTTAGCCTACATTTATCTTGCTTTAGGTTTTAACTATCTAACTTTATGCCTTAATCTAATTTCTTCATAACCTTCTATCTAGGGTCATGTTCTTGCTAAACTGAAATTGCATCATGTCCGTTCCATATAACATAACCAATCTAACCATTATTTTCTAGAACTAACCTTTAGCATTCTTAAATAAAAACTCCTACATGAAAAAAAAGTTTCCAACTCTCAAAACAAACCTTGACAATCACAAAATCTTCTAGCATGTATTATAGTGCTTAGGCAAGACAAAACCACTAAGGAAAAACATGTTGCAAGACGACATAAAAATATTTAGCGGGTACCTGAATTTAGGATAAAGTGATCGTCGATCAAGAATTCATGGTGCTTCTATGTATGAGCAAAGCACTAAAAATACAATTGGTAATTTGACCAAAAAATAAAACAACTCATTAGTTACATATTCAAAAGAAGCACAAAAAATCAATAGATTTTCATAAACTATAAATTTTCGAAAATGATTTAAGAGATTAAGTCATAATACCCAAACTATATAGCTTTGATCGATTAAACCCATTAATAATTCAATCTGTAAGGGTTTTTTAATAACTAAACAGTAGGATAATATAGTGTATCAACTCTTGACATGTAGTATTCAAAAAGTAAGACTAAAACAAAATTTAACGAAGATATTGAAACACTGATCCAACTTATCTTAACTACAAACTCATTCTTTTTATTTTCCACTGAGGTCTGTTAGAAGAGCCACAATCTCTTCATAGTTTGGTACTGCATATAATTGAGTCTGTTGGGTTAGAAGCCTCACCTAGATTCTCTAGACTTCGAAACAAGCATAACAAAATTTGTAGACTTTAGCAAAAGCAAAGTTTTCATTATTTATTTACTCTGCCAATTATGCGACCCTTAATTAATCTATCTCGTTTTTTGTGATATGGAAGAGGGTTTAAAAATGGTGGGGTGCTTTGACATGGAATGTCATACCAAGTTTGTATTTATTTACAACTCTAATTATGGTAATTATTATGCTATCAAATAAATAATTAGTTAAATAATTAACTGACAAATATTTAAGAAAAATAGTAAATTACGTTTTTCATATAAAACAAACTTTATTTTCAATTCTAATTATGGTAATTATTAATGCTACCAAATAAAAAAAAAAACAATTTTCACTACTCCTAATTTAGAATGTCTTACCATATATTAAAGTCCTGATCCCATATATTTTAGGATATAATTTTATAAAGATAATTAGATTACAAATTATAAATTGGGAAAAAAAAGGTGAAAAGAAGATTTTGTCTATTGTGGAAATTTTAATAAAGGACAAAAAGTTTAAATAACTTTTCTAAGGTTTTCACACTTTTAATATATTATATAAATTATAGATATAGATTATAAATTATAGATTATATATATAGATTATAGATTATAAATAATGTTTAAGTTTCTACTATAAAATATCTAATAAAATTAAATCATAATAATCAATAAGAAAAGTTTCGACACTCGTATAATATTCCTGAAAATAAAAACAAAAGGCAAAAGTGTTACCCCTTTGTTATCCCCAACCCCCAAGCCCACATGGGTCACACCGTTTTCACCCAAAAATCTGTAACAGAAATTTCTGTCCTTTCTTCCTCTTTCTACCAATGAATTTCCCCATCCTTAGAACCCTAGAGCTCATTAAATTTCTAGGGTTTCTCCATTTCTCTCTCTAAATTTTATCTTTGACTTTTTCAGATTTCAATTCCTCCAAATAGATCAAATACCCCTTAATACTTTCCTTTTTAATTAATAGTTTTTGGTGCTTCTCTAGATAGATTTCAGTTGTTTTTCCCTTTAATTTATTGTTCGGTTACTAGAAAAAATTGCCAGATTATTTTTTTTTTATATATGGACAAATTTGAAGGCGGTGGGAGTAGGGGTTTTATGGAATTTGGTGACAACCGACCTGCAGGTTATCCATTTTATACTTGACCCTTTGTTAATTTTTGTCATTCAAATTTAATCTGTTAGATCTTTGTTTTATTTTTGCGAACTTTGATTGCTCTTATCAATGAAAGAAGTTTCTGGACTCAACATTAAAGAGGTCAAACAAACTTCGGTTGATTTTTTTTTATTTTTTGAAAATGGTGGTGTTGGCCACCCTAAGTGCACCTCCACTATTCACTGAACAGGATCAATCCAGTACGTGCTTCATTGCTGCAATGCCACACTCGTTGTTATTTAAATTTTGAAAATTGTTTTACTCTCTTGGTGTTAAAATGGCTTTTTCCACATAACCCTGTTGTTAGTACAACAACAATGTACCCAGTGTAATCCCATGAACAACAACACTGTTCCGATAGACCCTCGGTTCAATAAAAAACAACAAATAGTGATGGAAGTACAAGAATCAATAGATAGTAATAAAAATAACAGATAATAAAAGAGCAGCACCACAACAAAATAATACGACATCTGAAGTACAAGAAAGAAGGCAAGAACCTACAAGTGTAATACTTGATAGCACTGTTGTTAGTCTTTTCTTTTTTATGACAATGCGGATAATATGAGGTCCATGTCTTGCTTTGTCACGCTGCATTAGTTCTGTGTCAAGGAAATTGTTTATGGTGAATTTTCATGCTAGTGTTCATGATTGATTTATAAAGCTTGACTTCCCTTTTGGACGCAGCGGAAGAAAAATTTGATGCTTCACAATACGCATTCTTTGGTAATGATGTTGTTGAAGAAGTTGAACTAGGTGGGTTGGAAGATGAAGAGGATGGTCTTCCTCCGGCTGCGTTTGATGATGAAGAGTATCAATTAGGCCAAGAAGAGGTTGCTTTAGCTTTTGGCCATTTGCATTTATGTTTTTAGATTCCCTTTTTTAATCATATTTAATTAGGCCAAGAAGACGTTGCTTTAACTTTTGGCCATGCATTATGTTTTTAGATTCCTTTTTTTAATTTTTTTTACGTTGGGGACAGGCAGTGAATCAAATATCAAAACAACTTTGTATACATACCTTCAATTTCCTTCTGATTTGGCTTAATAGCTTGTTTCTAGATGCTGCTTTATTTTTACTACTCCTAATTGGAATGTCTATTTTGTGTTAGCTTCTTATACGTATGATGGACTCTTAGGTTTGCTTTTCCTCCCTCTCACCTTTGCATTCATTGGTTGGATTCGTTTTAGGAGTTTTTCTGGTTTATCCTCTTGTCTTAGGCTTGTTTTTGCTCTTATGTGAAGAAGCTATTTCCAGGTCTGAATTCATTTAGATAAGCATTTGTCGTTTAGCTACCAATCTTTGATTATCTCTGAAGCTAATTTCCTTGTCTGAATTCATTTAGATAAGCATTAATTGTTTAGCTACCAAACATGAGGGAGGAATTCTCTTAAGGTTTGCATGCGTAGTTTAGATGGTATTTATGGTTTTAGATCATATTTCCAATCATGTTTACGCCCTCCTCCAGAAAAGCTGGTTTAGCATATTATTTTTCCTTTTAAGTAGTTCATCGGAGATCTTTATGCATAAAAATAAATTTTTCTTGTGTCATTTTGTAGTTCCAGTTTTAACTAGTTTGTCTTTGATGTAAGATACTGGTATTTTTGGTGTCGTTACATTTTTTTCTGTTTAGCAGTCAAAATAGTTAGTTTTGAAGATATTAGGGATGAGTTACTGGGATATTGATAACTAATTTGGTTGTGTTAGTTTTTTTCCCCTTCGTTTTTTGATAAGTTGATTGTGGTAATCATTTTCTTTTTGAGTATATTGGTGTAGGGAAGAAGGTGGTTATTACTGACTTTGAAATGGTCCAGGCTTGTTTGATGAGAAATTGAAGCGGATAACAATGTTTTGGTCTTGCATATTTGCTACGTTGTTATGTATACCTGGTCATTTCAAAATCATGGATTTGTTCCTCTGTGTTAAATGAGTGCACCTTGCTCGAACTTTTACTTTTTTGTAGTTCAGTGCTAAATTTGTGAACCTTTGCCTCTAAACTAGTTCTCACTTGTAGGGTGAAGCTCTTGGATCTTTATCTGAGATCGATGACCTTAGTAGCACATTTTCCAAGGTAATTCCTTCTAAAGTGTGTTGGTGCAATGCAAATCATTTTTTTTATTAATATTGTGTTGTAGCTTTGTGAGGAATAACTGAGATTACCTAGCTTCCATTGTTTCCATGTTTTTTCCAAGTTTAGATCCTTTCTAGTTTATGTACCCTGAGCTTTACAGGATTGTTAGTGCTTCCTTTGGTCTACATTGCCTTCTGATAGGACCTTACAATCTTTTTCCCATGTAGCAATGATTTCTGCAAGTCTGTAGTGCTGGATGCCTGTGTCTACTGCAAGTCTATAGTACAGAACAAGATCATTTTTCTTTTAAGTTTGGGATATTTAAGGATGAAAATTTTTACTGGACTGTCTTGTCCATACAACACCAATTAGTGTTAGATTTTTCTCAAAGTGTTAGTACTCCAGTTCATCCTTCTCCTTTCCTAAGGGAAACTACTTTTGAGTTCCTTTCTCTTTGGACATCCATTTTTAACTTGAGATGTGCCCATCATTCCCAGCCAATAGTTGATTGCATTCTCATTGTCTCTCATGCAGCTTTATAAAAATCGAGGGGGCAAAAGAAAAAAAGCTGATGCACATAACCTTTACAACCCTCTGATCAATTCCTTACAATCAATGCATTCAATTTGGTGTTTGATAAGTTGTGTTTTTGAGAGTTGGCACTGTGCACCGTTTTGTCTTTTCTCATATTAGGATTCCTGTTCATTTTAGAATTTTCTCCCTAAGAATTTTCTACCACAGCAGCTTGTAGTGCACTTTTACTTGATCAAAAAGAAGAAAAATAACAGCGTCTTATAGTGCACTTCCACTGCTATGACTTCCTCATTGTTGGTAAAACAAGAGTGGGGGGTTTCACGAAAGTATGTTATGTTGACTATGTTTTCTTGACATCTGCTGGAAGTTTATGATGTCATGGTAGCTTTTCATCTCAACTCCTACAAGCTGTAGTATTGCTTATTATTAGTATCTTACTTGACCACCTTCTTCCACAGTTCAACAAGGATGATGGCGGCGCCATAAAGCCAGGATTTATTGGTGACAGGGGATACAGAGAGAGTAAGTATACTGTATGGATATCTTTTGAATTACTTCTGGAGTATATTCAATTTTCTTATTATAGAATCTGTATAAATTTGAAAGCAATGCCCACAGGTCATGCTATTCCTATTTCTTTCTGGGCATATTTTGGTTGGGTCTTTTATCCTTGGAGCCTTCACAAAAGAAATAGATGCGCTAAGTAGTCAGAAACAGTGATATGCATAAGAATATTCATATTTGTTCGACTTTAGCCTAATTTGGCAGATGCTCTTAAGAGGTTCATAGACATTATCTGACTTTGTTAATTATTGATATTCTGTATAAGTATCTATTGGGGTTTTGCTTTGTGATTTAGGGATGCAAGCTTTTCAGTTCCAGTAGTCTATATTTTACGTGCAGTGCACATAAAATCCATCGTGATAATTGTTACTCCCTCCGTCCCATTTTATGTGTCATCATTTCCTTTTTGGTCCGTCCCAAAAAGAATGTCACCTTTCCTTATTTGGTAATTATTTAAAGACCCAATTCCACTTTTACCCTTATTAGTCCTACTTAATTAAAAAAAGTTAGTAGCACATTTTTTGATAAAGGGCAATTTGGTAAACATTACCAAGTCTTCCTTTATTTCTTAAACTCTGTGCCCGGTCAAATGGTGATATATAAAATGGGACGGAGGGAGTATTACATATAATCCAAAGCAATATGTTACATGTTGATCTTATATAAATTAATATAAAATTCTATAAGAAAAATTACTATTTTGAAATATTTCTTGTATGTATGATGGAGCGAAAACTCAGGTAAGGACGGCGGGAGGAGACTCAGAGCATTTCACTGTCTTGACAGGATTGCATCAGGGATCTACTCTTAGTCCTTTTTTGTTTGCCTTGGTGATGGATGTATTGACGCGACGTATTCAAGGAGAGGTGCCTTGGTGTATGCTTTTTGCAGACGATGTAGTTCTGATTGACGAGACCCGAAAGGGTGTGAATGACAAATTAGAGGTGTGGAGACAAACTCTTGAGTCTAAAGGGTTCAGGTTGAGCAGAAGCAAGACAGAGTATTTGGAATGCAAGTTTAATGACGTGAGGTTGGAGGACGAGGTGGTCGTGAAGCTGGATTCGCAGGAGGTATGTAAGAGGGATAGTTTCAAGTATCTCGGGTCCGTGATACAGGGTAACGGTGAGATTGACGAGGATGTCTCGCACCGGATCGGGGTGGGATGGTTGAAGTGGAAGCTCGCGTCGGGGGTGTTGTGTGATAAGAAGGTGCCGCCCAAGCTTAAAGGCAAATTCTACAGGATGGTAGTCCGCCCGGCCATGTTGTATGGAGCGGAGTGTTGGCCAGTTAAGAACTCCCACATCCAAAAAATGAAGGTGGCGGAAATGCGGATGTTGCGCTGGATGTGTGGGATGACTCGAGGGGATAGAGTTAGGAATGAGACTATCAGGGAGAAGGTTGGTGTGGCTCCAGTGGAGTGCAAGATGCGGGAAGTCCGATTGCGCTGGTTCGGACACGTGAAGAGGAGGGGCATGGATGCCCCAGTTCGTAGGTGTGAGAGACTAGCGTTGGATGGTTTTAGGCGGGGTAGGGGTAGGCCGAAGAAGTATTGGGGTGAGGTGATTAGGCGGGATATGGAGCAGTTGCAGCTCATCGAGGACATGACCCTAGATAGGAAGGTCTGGAGTACGCGAATTAGGGCAGAAGACTAGGGCCAGTTTGGGTCGCTAGTGTAGGGTTTTACTTGTTGGGGGTAGTATTCTTGTTATGATTCCGTGCTCCTTGTTTTAGTAAGAGGCTGGGTGCTTTCCCCTGTTTCTTTCTATTTATGGCTGCCGTATTTATGTTATTTATGTTATGTTATTTATGTTATGTAGTCTTGTAACTTTGTTCGGTGCTTTAATATGTATTTGCCTGGTATCTTGTGTCTTGAGCCGGGGGTCTATCGGAAACAGCCTTTCTACTTCTTTAGAGGTAGAGGTATGGACTGCGTACATCTTACCCCCCAGACCCCACCAGGTGGGAATACACTGGGTTTGTTGTTGTTGTTGTTGTCTTGTTTCTGATGCAACAACAACTTACCCAGTGTAATCCCACAAGTGGGCTGGGAGGGTAGGAATTAGGATGTACACAAACCTTATCTCTACCTTTACGGGATAGAGAGACTGTTTTCGATAGACCCTTGGCTCAAAAGAAACGTAGACAAAACAAGATAGATAGGAAAATAATGACAACAAAATAGCAAGACAAGCACCGCAAATGAAGCAACATGTTGTAGTGAGAATTGAAGAATACGATACTACGCTAATACGAAATAATACTACTCAATAAATAGAAGACCAAAAGAAGGGATTGACCCCTCGCGTATCCCACATAAAAGTATGACCACTCGGTTGCCCACTATTCTCACCCTAATTCTCGATCTTCTTACTTTGTTATATATGGTCATGTCCTCAGTAGGCTAAAGATGTGCCATGTCCTATTTAATCACCTCATCAGTGCGAGGTTAGGGAGATCCCAATTTTAGAGTTTGAGTATTAGATGTGCGGAAGCATAATATAAACGAATCTAAAGTGCAAGAAAAAAATACGGGGGGGAATTTGAAGGAACTATCTAAGAATTTCCTAGAACGCGAGGTTCTAAAGCCTTCTCAAAATTCAAGTAACAACGGTAAATTTATGAGAAGAATCTAACACTTTTACTTGAGAAAACAAATCAAAATGATGGATTCAGATCTCGACCACTTTAAGAGACAACAATTAATATGTAAAAACTACCAGCAACGATACCAAAAATATCATATGAACGGTGAGTAAATTACCTTATACCTTGAATTATGTAACTACTAAAGGTTGAAAGATAAATTTTCAAAGCACAAGTGACAAATGTTCATAGAAGGCTATACGATTATCAATTACAACAATAGACCCAGTATATTCCCACAAAGTGAGGTCTGAAATAATATACCAAGGTCGTAATGAGACATGAAACAGGATGTATAGCATAACAGAGATAAGAGATAAGAAATAATAATCCTAAGTATCTGAGAAATAGGAAATAAGAGGAATACGAACAATATGGAATAGGGGAACAGAAAATGGATACCCATGTAATAGTAACATGCACTCACAAATCTAATACACCCACCACACCCAAACTCTCCTAACACCTAGCCATAACCTACACACCCACACTAGCCTTCTACCTTAATCCGCACCTTCTACACCTTCCTGTCTAGGGTCATGTCCTCAGATAAGCAGCTCCATGTCATGCCTAATTACCTCCCTCTAATATTTCTTTGGTCTACCTCTACTCCTCCTGAAACCATCCAAAGCTAGTCTCTTATACCTCCGAACTGGGGCATCCGTGCCCCTCCTCATCACATGTCCAAACCATCTCAACCTTCCTTTTCGCATCTTGTCCTCCACCGAGGCCACTCCCACCTTCCCCCGGATAACCTCATTCCTAACTTTATCCCCTTTAGTAAGGCAACACATACAACTAAACATTCTCATTTCCGCCACCTTAAATCTTTGAATATGAGAGTTCTTGACTGGCCAACACTTCGCTCCATACGTCATGGCCGGACGGACTGTCACTCTGTAGAATTTGCCTTTAAGCTTAAGGGGCACCTTCTTATCACACAACACTCCCGAGGCGAGCCTCCACTTCATCCAACCTGCTCCAATACGTTTAGAGATATCCTCATCAATCTCGCCATTTCCCTGAATCATAGACCCCAGATACTTAAAACTATCCTTCTTATAAACATCCTGAGAATCCAACCTCACCACCACACCGTCCTCCTGACTCGAGTCACTAAACTTGCCATTCCAAATACTCCGTCTTGGACCTACTCAACCTGAACCCTTTAGATTCCAGGGTTTGCCTCCAAACCTCCAATTTCTCATTCACCCCCCGCGTCTCATCAATTCATCAATCAACACTACATCATCCGCAAATAACATACACCACAACACCTCACCTTGAATACTTCGCGTCAACACGTTCATCACCAGCGCAAAAAGGAACGGGCTAAGAGTCTATCCCTGATGCAAACTTATCTCGACCGGAAAGTGCCCCGAGTCTCCTCCCGTCGTCCTCACCCGAGTCTTTCCTCCATCGTACATGTTCGTAATAGCTCTGATGTACGCTAGCGGAACTTCTCTCACCTCTAAGCATCTCCAAAGGACCTCCCTAGGAACTTTCCCTCTTCCTTTCCCTATACTGTTCCACCATTCTTCTCACCAGGTGAATTGCCTCTGTCGTCGAGCGACCAGGCATAAAATCAAACTAATTCTCCGAAATGGACACTACCCTCCTCAGTCTCTGCTCAGCCACCCTCTCCTAAATCTTCATAGTGTGATTCAACAACTTAATACCCCTATAGTTGTTGCAACTCTGAACGTCACCCTCGTGTTTATATAATGGAATCATGGTACTCCATCTCCAAGCCTCAGGCATTCTCACAGTCTTGAAGATAGCGTTGAACAAATCAGTCAACCACCTTAAGCTTGCCCCATCAGCATACTTCCAAAAATCCACTGGAATCTCATCAGGCCCCGTCGCCCTACCTCTCCGCATCCTACGAATAGTCTCTTTGACCTCCTCTACCTTAAAACGTCTATAGTAACCGAACTCACGGCTCTCCTCCGAGCGCTTCAACTCCCCTAACACAATGCCTCTGTTCCCTTCCTCATTTAAAAGTCTATGAAAATACTCCTGCTATCTCTTCTTAATGTGACCATCTTCCACCTAAACTCTACCGTCCTCCCCCTTAATGCACTTCACTTGATCGAGGTCACGCCCCTTCCTCTCCTTAGCCTTAGCAAGCCCATACAACCTATTTTACCCCCATTTCTCCTCTAACCCCGCATACAAGCTCTCAAACGCTGCTGTCTTAGCAGCTGTAACCGCTAACTTAGTCTCTTTCCTTGCAACTTTGTACACCTCTCTATTCACCCGCTTCTCCTCTTGATCTTTACTCTCAATCAACTTACCATACGTCCTCTTTTTAATCTCCACTTTCTTCTTAACTTCTTCATTCCACCACTAGTCCCCCTTATGTCGTCCTGCTCGACCCTTCGAAACCCCCAACACCTCTCTAGCCGTCTCCCGGATGCAGCTGATCGCCTTATCCCACATGACATCCACGTCCCCCTACACTCCCACACCCCCCATTCCCGCCACCTTCTCCCTTAACTCCAGTGCACTAACTGGCGTTAAGCCACCCCACTTAATTCTAGGTCGCCCCTCTCCAGCCCTACTCTTCTTGATAAACAAAAACAAGTCCATCACAAAAGCCTGTGCTGAGTCGAAAGATGTTCACTCGGAATGACTTTACAATCCTTACAAAGAACCCTATCCCCTTTCCTAAGCAGCAGAAAGTCAATCTGAGCCTTGGCTGATGTGCTTCGAATAGTAATAAGGTGATCCTCCTTGTTCGGAAAGCTCGAATTCACAACCACTAGCCCAAAAGCCCTCGCAAAATCCAACAGAGCAACCCCCTCACCATTTCTGTCGTCGAAACCATACCCTCCATACACCTCATCATAACTTCCCGGAAAAACCCCAATGTGCCCATTGAAGTCCCTCGCTATGACAATTTTTTCCGAGCTAGGCACGCTTCTCACCACCTCGTCCAAAGCCTCCCAAAAACTCGCTTTCACCTCCTCTCCCAAGCCTTCCTGCGGCGCATACACACTACACATATATGATTATCAATTATCTCAATATAATGTGCATTAACAATTAGGGCGTGTTTGGTATGAAGGAAAATGTTTTCCTAGAAAACAAGTTGGTTTCTTATTTATTTTTTTATGTTTGGTTGGTGAGTGGAAAATATTTTTCAGAAAATGTTTTCTATTGTTTGGTTGGTGAATGAAAAAATACTTTTTAGAGAATATATTTTAGTGTTTAGCTAAAGAGTAAAATACATTTTAGAAAAATAATTTTTCACCTTGGAAAATACTTTTTTTTTTAGGATTTGTTTGATATGGTGGAAAAATATTTTCTAGAAAAATAAGTTGTTTCTTACTTATATTCTTGTGTTCATTATATAACAACAACAACAAACCCAGTATATTCCTACATAGTGAGGTTTGGATAGGGTAAGATGTACACAGTCCATACCTCTACCTCTACCTCTAAAGAAGTAGAAAGACTGTTTTCGATAGACCCCTGGCTCGAGACACGGAATACTAAACAAATTCATAGTAAAGCATGGAACAAGATGGCATAACATAAATACGACACCCACAAGTAATAGTAAACAGAGAAAAGTAAACAGATTCGTAATAAAGCATGAAACAAGGTATTATAATAAAGAATAATACCCCCACCAAGTAATTCCCTACACTAGCAACCCAAACTGATCCTAGCCTTCTGTCCTAATTCGCGTCTTCCAGATCTTCCTATCTAGGGTCATGTCCTCAGTGAGTTGTAACTGCTCCATGTCCCGCCTAATCACCTCTCTCCAGTACTTCTTCAGCCTACCCTTACCCCGCCTAAAACCATCCAAAGCTAGCCTCTCACACCTACGAACCGGGGCATCCATGCCCCTGCTCATCATTTGTCCGAACCATCTCAATCAGACTTCCCACATCTTATTCTCCACTGGAGTCACACCAATCTTCTCCCTGATAGTCTCATTTCGAACTCTATCCCCCTAGTCAGCCCACACATCCAACGCAATATCCGCATTTCCGCCACCTTCATTTTTTGAATGTGGGAGTTCTTAACTGGCCAACACTCCGCTCCATACAACATGGCCGGACGGACTGCCACCTTGTAGAATTTGCCTTTAAGCTTGGGCGGCACCTTCTTATCACACAACACCCCCGAAGCGAGCTTCCACTTCATCCATCCCGCCCCAATACGGTGCGACACATCCTCGTCAATCTCACCATTACCCTGAGATTGTATATATTTAACAAAAACAATGAGAACAAATAGGATAAGAAAACAGTTTTGAATTCTTTTTAAAAATAAATTAAAAAATTTAATTTTTTTTGGGGGGTGTAGATGGGGGTTGGGATTGTCAAAATAGGTAGTAGGAGTGGGGTAAAAAAATTTGGTCTTATAGAAATAATTTGTTTTTGTGTGATAGGGGTGGGGTGATAGGGGTGGGGGTAGGGGTACTAGGTAAGAAAAAAGTTTGATTTTTTTTAAAAATAAAATTAAATATTTGTTTGGAAGGAGCAGGGGTTTGAGTTTTGGGACAGAGGATGAGGGTAAGTAAAAAATTTGAAATATTTTTTTTGAACGAAGGGTGGTATGAGGTAGGGGTAGGGGTTGGGGTTGGAGAGTGAGGGTGTGGTAAGAAAAAATTGAAAATTTTCAAAATATAAATTTAATTTTTTTTTGGAGGGGGGAGGGTGAGGGTCGGATGGGGGTAAAAAAAAGTTTGAATTTTGTAAAGAAAATTAAATATTTTTTTTTTTGGAGGGGGGAGAGGGGTTTTGGGTAGGGGATAAGGTGAAAAAAATTGAAATATTTCTTTTGGATGGGGTGGTAGGGAGTGGGGTGGGGGTTAGGGGATTCGGGGTCGGAGTAGGGATGGATGATTTTGAGAGTTGTATGAACATTTTAACTTAAGAGTGAGGTTGAAAGAGTTTTGGAAAATATTTTTCTTACTAAAGGGAAGTCATTTTCTTTAGATTTGAGGAAAATAAGTTGATTTGGAAAATAATTTCCAAAACATTTAATTCAACCAAGCATGAGAAAATTGGAACCAAACACACTCTTAGAGGACTCCTATTGATAAGGGTAGGGGGTGGACATCTAAGACCCCTTAGCATAAGCTAAAGGGACAACTGAAACATGGAAAGAAACTTACTCCCTCTGTTCATTTTTACTTGTCCATTGTGGACTTTGCACACCTCTTTGACAAACAATGATTGACATGAATATTTTACTATAATGCCCATATTAAATGACTTAGTATTAGGTCTTGGAAAATTATTTGGGGAATTAGTAATTAATGCTTAGGGTTACAAACAACAACATATCTAGTAAAATCCCATATCTAGTAAAATCCCACAAGTGAGGTCAATTAATGCTCAGGATAAGAAGTGGAAAAAAATAATTGTCTTTTCTTAATATGTTAAAAGTGACAAGTAAAAGTGAAAGATCTATTTTTGGAACAGTGAACAAGTAAAAGTGAAGGGAGGGAGTACAAGATAATACTTAAAGACTAGAAAGGAAATAATATACTACCTTACTAGAAAGAATTAAGTTGTACTAAGAAAGCACTAAATAGTACTAGTAAAGCCTTAAATAGATCTAACATTGAATACATACAAGTAAACAAGGAAACAAGACTAGGAAAAGAATCTTGACAATGTCGGGATGTTTGGCTAGTCGGAAGAAAATGTCCTTTTTTGGGCTGATTCTTGGACCCTTATTGACAGTTCTTTGCATGAAACACCCTCTATTTAGAAGCTTAATTGGCCACCATTTAACCCCTTTTACAAGCCCATAATTGTTGACTTTTATCCTTTCTTGATTTGGCTTTAACTTAACACAAATTTAGGCCTCTTGTTGAATCTTAACCTCTTAACCGTTATTATAATGGACTTCAGTTTGGGACATAATAAAATAATTATAGCACTTGGATATTGGACTGCTCTTTAGTTGCACTTGAAGCTCAATTAGCTTGTTGAGATCTTGAAAGTGCATTCTAGAAGCTTGGTCCTTTGTCTTCCATTAGAAAATTCATCGTCGAATTTGAACCTCGAAAAACAGAGAAGAACAAGCATTAGGAAATTGCATCCACTAATCATAAACAATGGTAGTAGGAATAAAATAAGATACTAACCATATGTCCACGTAGTCCCATTAAGCCTAAGGAGTTTAAATGCTTCTATCAAACATGTAGAGACGCCATCATCCCTATAGGATAGTTTCCTACTTAAACAACTACAAAATGAACCACCCTTAGATGCATTTAACATATGCAATAAGCTAGATGAAGTTAATGCAGTAAAGAGATAGTTTTGTAAAAGTCCGCATATTTCTGACGATAAACTGTGTAAACCCTAAAGAGAGATCATGTCAATCGTCAATCGTCAAATGAATCTAACTCTTGTTTTAGTGAAGATCTGGCATCAACTAACACAAATTCATAAAAATTAAAATATGGATAAGTAGAAAGAATAACAGAAGTAATAGTATCAATAGTGAACTTGCCTTATTATTCTTGCAACTTTCATTCTTGGAATTCTCCTCTTGATCACAACTTTTACTTCTCTATCAAAATCATGAATTTTATCAAAATAAATACAACAACATAGCTAGTGTAATCCCACAAGGTGGAATATGGGAAGGGTACAATGTACACAAATCTAACCTCTACCTTAGATATAAAGCAACTGTTTCCGATAGACCCTTAGCTTCTTTATCAAAATAAATAATAGGTGAATTATAAAATATGTGTTCATCCTCGGGAGTGTTGTGTGATAAGAAGGTGCCCCCTAAGCTTAAAGACAAATTCTACAAAGTGGCAGTTCGTCCGGCTATGCTGTATGGAGCGGAGTGTTGGCCAGTCAAGAACTCTCATATTCAAAAATTGAAGGTGGCAGAAATGAGAATGTTGCATTAGATGGAGGTGATTAGACATGATATGAAGCAGTTTAGCTTACTGAGGACATGACCCTAGATAGGAAGGTGTGGAGGTCGCGGATAAGAGTAGAAGGCTAGTGTGTGGGGGTGAGTCGTAGCAAGCAGTTAGGAGAGATTTTGTGTAGCCGGGTTAGTAATCCTAGGACTATGTCCATAAGTAGGGGCAGCTAGTTAGGAGAGTTTGGGTGTAGTGGGTGTCTTTGGTGTGTGAGTGTATGGTACAACTATGTGGGTGTCTTATTTCGTATTTCTCTTTTTTCTCTATTTCTTGTTTCTTGTTTATGTTATGCCATTCATCCTGTTTTATGTTTCATTATGACCTTGTTTACTATTCTGAATCTTGAGCCGGGTGTCTATCGGAAACAACCTCTCTACTTTTTCAGAGGTAGCGGTATGGACTGTGTACATTTTACCCTCCTCAGACCTCACTTTGTGGGAATACATTGAGTTTGTTGTTGTTGATATTCATCCTCATAAAAAATATAAGGCGTCACAACAAGAGTTTTCACAAGAACCAACTCTAGATTGGGAATTGCTAGGTGGCATGGACTCACAATCTTCATCTAATTGTAGTTCATCCATTTGTGCATCTCCCATAGTTTCTATACAAGCAATAACAACAACAACAACAAACTTAGTATATTCCCACATAGTGGGGTCTGGGGAGGGTAGAATGTACGCATTCCATACCACTACCTCTAGGGAGGTAGAGAGGCTGGTTCTGATAGACCCCCGGCTCAAGACGAAAGACATTAAATAGAAACATCAAAATCGTAGAACATGATACAAATAAAATAGGTACGACACTCGCAATTAGAGAAAAGAAAAAAGAAATACATACGTAAATCAGTAAATAACACAACAAGGAAAAGAAGGTTAGAAATATTGGAGTTACAATAAAAAAGGATCTTTCTCAAACTCTTTTGTTTTTTGTTACTCCCAACTTTCTTTCTTGCACTCTTTTCATTCCTGTTTTTTTTTTCATTTAATCTTCTCTTTTCTTGTGACAATTCACTCACCACTCTCTCTTGCTCTCCTCGTCCCACTCTTTTCTTCTCTTCTGACAACTTTTGAATTAACGATATAGGAGATATATAATCAACAACATAATCACCATCAACAAACTCAATATTATGAACACAAATATGATCTTCAATCACTTCACATGCACTACTAGGTCTTCCTTTCACACGTTTTTATTTTGCACAAGATGATATAACATAGCCTTGACACTAAGAACGTTGAATTTCTTTATGGCGAAAGCAAGAATATGGTGCAACCATATCACTTTGTTCTTCACTTCTTAACATCTTTAAAAGAAAGAATTAACTAGGTAGAATGGAAAGAAGCTTACTTCTCTACCTTTTTTAAACTCAAAACAACTCTTGATCGGTAATCTTTAGATTTATAAATAAATCCAAGCCACAATCTCAAGAAAATATCTAGTATTTACACTTTCAATTTGACTTCTTCCCTCTTTTAAACTCAGCCACACTTGCTTTTTTCCCCCTCAAAATAATCTTTGTATAAATATACTATGTAGATTTATAATTAAATCAAAACGCACATCTCTTAGTAATACAGATTTTAGGGGAGGAGAAAAAAAGAATCAATCCTAGAATGAATAAGTTTTTGTTTAAACAAAACACGAACAAAAAGGGAAGACATTTAGAGCCAATCATAAGAATAAGAAAAATTTCCTTTTCTCTTATCCTTAAAGATCTAGGACCCCCTCTTCTTATTTGTCCTTGTTGGAAACAAACTAATTCAAATAGTATTTTTTTGGAGAGCAAGTAATCAAAATTCTTGGAGAGAAAGTTAACTTTTCATTTTAACTCTTTTTTTCCTTTTATGCCCTGATAGTCAAGAAATACCAATATCTGCCATGAACAAAATTTTGATATAACAACTCTGATACCATTTGATATCACGACGTGGTTGGGGAGATCCCAATTTAGAGTTTGAGTATTAGCTGTGCCTAAGAGAAATGTAATAGATTTTGAAATGCGAGAATTAAAGATGGGGAGAATTCTAAGGAACCATATAAGAATTTTTAAAAACATGAAGTTCTAAAGCCTTGACAATTTCCAAGTAACAAACATAGATTTATAAGAAGAAATCTAATGCATTTACTTGGGAAAACGAATCTAAATGATAGATTCGGATTTGAACCGCTTTATGAGTAAAACTAATCGCCTTCTAAAGAATACCAAAAAGGAATCAAAGATATCACTAGAAATTATCTTTTATTTTTTAACTATGAAACTAGTAATGGATGTAAGATAAATTCTCAACGCACAAGTCACAAAGGTTCATCTTGACAATCTTGGAGAAGTTTGTCTATTCTTCTCTCAGAAAATGGGCAGAAATCATCCTCTTTTAAGGCTGATTCTTGGACCCTTCTTGACCTAGCTTTGCACAAAATTTCCTCCATTTAGAAGCTTTGTTGCACACCAATTAACTCCTTTTAGAAGACCGCCCATAATTGTTGACTTTTGTCTCGTCTTGATTTGAATTTAGGCATCTTTCCTCGGACTTTTAAGAGCTGGAATGTTAACCTCTAACCTTTTTCACAATGGACTCCAATTTGGGACATAATAAAATAATTATCGCACTTGGATACTGGATAATTGGTCTTTAGTTGTACTTGAAGCCCAATTAACTTGTCTAGATATTCCTGTAGTTGATATCTTGAATGTTCCTTCTAGAATCTTTTGTACCTTGATATCTTGAATGTTCCTTCTAGAAGCTTTTAAAGCTTGGTCGCCTCCCAAGAACCTAGTTCTACCTGTCCTAAAACTTAATATAGCCACCCTTGTACACCTCCTAATTGGTGCATCCGTGTACCTTGATATCTTGAATGTTCCTTCTAGAAGCTTTTAAAGCTTGGTCGCCTCGCAAGAACCTAGTTCTTCTTCGACCTAGTTCTACCTCTCCTTATACTTAATATAGCCACCCTTGTACACCTCCTAATTGGTGCATCCGTGTTCCTTGTTTTCACATGCCCGAACTATTTGAGCGTTGCTTCCCTCTTCTTGTATGCCATGGAGGCCACTTCCACCTTATCCTGTATCACTTCGTTCTTAATTTTATCCCTCTTATTCTCTCCTAGTATGCCCCACATTCATTTGAGCATCCTCGTCTCTTCTGCCTTCATCTTCTAAATGTGAGTTCTTGACTGGCCAACATTTGTGCCGTACAACAATGTAGGTATAGGTCTAACACCGCTTTGTTAAACTTACCTTTAATCCTTAAGTGACACATTCTTATAATACAGTCCCTTGGATGCGAACCTCCATTTTAGCTATCCCACTCAAATATGATGAGCGGCATCCTCGTCAATCTCACCGCTCTCTTGATTATAGACACAAGATACTTGAAACTTCCCTCTCTTATGACCTTGTGTATCAAACTTCACTTCTACCAACATCATGCGTTATGTCACTTAAACTTTTTGAAGGTGGTTTAATGCTTTAATTATGCCGCCATACAATGAAAACAATAATTTTTAATTAATTAAAAAATTATTTCATTCCCAATATCACCCTACAGTGAAGTGATGATATTTCCTATAATCAAAAAGGTCAAACATGAGTAAATGAAAATAATGGCGATTAGAATTAGAGTTATATTTACTTTGCTCATTGTTTTGTTTCCTATGCATCATAGTGTTCAATCAATGGATGCTTAGAGTATTAATTGTTGCCTGATGTTAAAAGAACTAATCCCGCTATCCCATTTCATGTTTCTTTCCCTTTTTATGGGGGCCAAAAGGCAATTACACACCTCTTTATATTTAGTAGTAACAATTTAACTATAAAATATCCCTTCTACCTTAGTTGATATATAGCGGCATAAATATCTTTTGACTTATTTTTGATCACAAGTTTCAGAAAGTATTTCTTTATTTCTTAAAAGTCACGCTAAGTCAAACATCATCACATAAATGATGGATGTAGTAGTCTTAACTTTGGTTGACAGTAACATAAAACAATTTGAAAGTATTCATAATTCATAATATAAGTAACATAAAACAATTTGGAAGTATTGATAATATAATAACAATTAAGCAAAACCAAATAAAATAGAGGATAACCTAATCCCTTATCCAAAAATTTCCAAATTTCTAATGTAAGAGAAAATCAGTTACCAAGGATCAATGAAATTGTTTTCAAATTAGTAAAGAAAACATTCCTTAAATGCCTAAGGAATTTTTAAAAAGGTACATGAAAACTTGCCTAAAATTCCTAATCTATTTATCATAACAAACAATTAAAGAAATTTAATAATGTTATAATTTTGCAAAATTTTATATATGTATGTGGCAGACTCGAAATCAAGCAGATATATTCTTTGAAAGAGAAATTTAGGTAATTTTGATATCAACAAATTACTTCCTCAAAGTTGGTTTTTCTCTAAAGTCATCACCCTCACCATTTTTAGTCAAAAGAGTGACGTGAAGTAATTTAACTGGCGAGAAACCATCATCAACAACTACATGCCTATTATATTCCCACAAAGGGGTCTGGGGAGGATAAAGTATACGCAGTCTATACCACTACCTCAACTTGAGGTAGAGAGGCTATTTCCGATAGATCCATAGCTCAAGACAAGCAATCTAGAAAGGTAGCAGCAGGACATCAGATAATACCAGAAACTATTCAAAACGACAAGACGACATCAAAATTCCTAGGCCAAGACACTACAAGCAGGACACTACGACTACTGGCACAGATAACAAATCAAAGCATGTCTATTTACTAGCAAAGACATACCACCTTTTATTAACCTTCTACCGTAATTCATGTCCCCACACCTTCCTACCTAGGTCGTGTCCTCAGTAAGCTGTACCTAGGTCGTGTCCTCGGTAAGCTGTAGTTGCTTTATCGGGGAGATGAAAATGGCCAAAAAGGGTGAGTGCATATAAGCTGCTAGTCAGTTCTATTTCAAAAGAGAATGTTGTAACGAAAAACATAACAGGTTTGTTAATTGTCCACTCATAATTCCACAAATAACTTTTGGCTCCGCCTTAACTGGGAAGAGAAGCAACATCAATTGTCCATTGGTAGAAGGTGACGACCCACAATTGAAGAATAAAAGAAGAAACAACATAGTATTAACTATTTAGAACCTCTAATTATTAAATTAAGTTGACTGGATATGGATGTAATGTGATAGAACTAAATTAGTCAAAAGATATAGATCTATGTATCGAGCAACGTTGAAGAAGATGCACAACACAAAGTATTATGGTGGAACTAGGTTGGTTGGACTCTTCACTTTTTAGTGCCGAACCTGTGTTGACAATACGTGTGTGTGAGGGGTCCAAACTGGATCTGGTCAACTGATTTTGACAAAACGGAGAAATTTGGGACAAATAAAATCAAATGCCAAAGTAACAATAACAACAACAACAAAAAACCCAGTGTATTCCCACCAAGTGGGGTCTGAGGAGGGTAGAGTGTACACAGTCCATACTGCTACCTCCAGAGAAGTGGAGAGACTGTTTCCGATAGACCCCCGACTCAAGATAAAGAAAAATAAACCAAAGCGTAATTAAATAAGAAGCAAGATGGATGGCATAACATGACAAGGAATAAAACACATAAAAATAGAAGTCATAGCAATAAGAAATAAAATAAATAAGCGCAATAGGAGGAAGAGACTCACGCTCGCCTGTCCGGGCAACTATCTTTGGACCCAATCCTAGGTTTACTAGCCCGACTCAACCTGAGCTCTTCTAACTACTTACTAAATCCACGCACACAACCTTGCCTTCTACCCTTATCCGGGACCTCCACACTTTTCTATCTAGGGTCATGTCCTCAGTAAGCAAAAGCTGCTCCATATCATGTCTAATCACTTCCCTCCAGTACTTCTTCGGCCTACCTCTCCTTCTGAAGCCATCTAACGCTAACCTCTCGCACCTACGAACTGGGGCATCCGTGCCCCTCTTCATCACATGCCCAAACCATCTCAACCTTCCTTTGCGCATCTTATCCTCCAACAAAGCCACTCCGACCTTCTCCCGAACGGTCACATTCCTAACTCTATCCCCTCTGATAAGTCCATACATCCAACGCAACATTCTCATTTCCGCTACCTTCATTTTTTGAATGTGGGAGTTCTTGACTGGCCAACACTCTGCTCCATATAGCATAGCAGGACGGACTGCCACTCTATAGAATTTACCTTTAAGCTTTAGTGGCACCTTCTTGTCGCACAACACTCCTGAGGCGAGCCTCCATTTCATCCAACCAGCTCCAATACGGTTAGAGACATCCTCATCAATCTCGCCATTCCCCTGAATCATAGACCCAAGATACCTAAAACTATCCCTCTTTCGGACCTCTTGGGAATCCAACCTTACCACGACAGCCTTACCTCACTAAACTTACATTCCATATATTTCGTCTTGGACCTACTCAACCTGAACCCCTTAGATTCAAGGGTTTGCCTCCAAACCTCCAATTTTTCATTCACACCCGCCCGCATCTCATCAATCAGCACTACATCGTCAGCAAACAACATACACCACCGCACCTCCCCTTGAATACTCCGTGTCAACACGTCTATCACCAACGCAAACAGGGACGGACTAAGAGTCGAACCCTGGTGCAACCAACCCTGCCAATAAAAAGGATTACGTTATATATATATATATATATATATATATATATTTCTATATCAGTTCTTTTCCTTTTATCTCCGTATGGGGTTGGGGTTCTCCTCGACCAATATTTTCTCCTCAGAATACCTTGTAAGGCTCCCGTATAATGTCTCATAATTTAGACATATTTTTATAACTCTAATTTTAGATAATTGAATGATTTTTAGATCTGCAGCACCTGTATCTGTACCCCCGAATCTTAAGTGTTTAGATCATGAAGGATCTGATCACTAGATCCGCACCTGTATTGGACTCCCGCACCAGAGTCCAGCAACTTAGGGGTGAAATGCCATGCGGTCATCTAGGAATAAAGAAATACATCACTATTATGATGCAAATTTATACCGATAAGGTTTATGTGAAAAGCTCAATCTATTCCTATGCAAATTGAATCCGTCTTAGCAAAATATTTTCATTGCAAACATGAATTCTTCAATCATACAAAGTTACAAATTTGTAAGTATAATTTTGGTGGACTTCAATATCCTATATATTGAGAGCAAGAATTCTTCAATACACACAATTACAGATTTGGTAGTATAATCATAGTTGATGTCGATATCCTATATAACTGAAGTGTCAAACATTACGGTTTTAGCAAATAGGTATTTTGTTATTTGGGAAAATATTTAATTTTTGAATCGTGAATCAAAATCTGCTAAAGTTTACAGGTTGAAGTCAACTTAAACTCTATGGCTTTCTAAATTGATAAAAATGATCAAATAGTTGGTCTGTGATATATGTTCTTTCCAAGCTAAATGTTGGGCATAGAAACAATCCACTTCAATGTAAGAATATCTAAGATGGTGCTCAATATGTAAAACTCTTAGCTGGCAAGACATATAGGATATGTGCTTTTAGAGTTTGATTATAATAAGAGAAGGAATAAAATATGTAAAACTCTTAGCTGGCAAGACATATAGGATATGTGCTTTTAGAGTTTGATTATAATAAGAGAAGGAATAAAATATCAGCACATCTGACAAACTTTATGATTAACAGTCAAATAACAATATTAGTTAAAATTTTGAATATTACAATTATAGCCAACCTTGTGTTCATAGAAAGGAGAGATGGTTGGCATCTCCCCCGACAGGGACAGGAACAGCCTTTGGGCTTTACCTGTTATCTGGCAATTATAGCCAACTTTGAATTGCTTCTTAAAAGGAAATTTTTTAACTTTTATAAAGGGTAAAAGCTATCAATACTTCAAGGATCTTTTTCGTTGATCAACATTTAGCATTTTATTCTAGAGTCTCTATAGTTATCTAACAACTTTTTTTGTAGCTTTTTCGTAGAATATAATCCTTGTAACTTTTTGCCACAGGTCCTGTTGACTTTAACACACTGTTACCATTTCAATCAAACGAACAAAAAACATTTAGTGTTTTAGTATTCATGCTTTTATAGCATATAGATTAAGTAGAAAATATGCTGAACACCTTGGCTGAGAACTAGAGTTGGTTTTGGTGATGTATTGAAATAAAAACTTGGCGACATTAGTTCACATGCATCACTTGGCTATCACATATAGGTCAGAATATGAGTTCTTGTTTTTACCTTTCTCAGTAGAGATGTAGTTTATACTTTATAGCTCTCTTCCCTTTTGTAAAGTTCACTCTGGAGATCATCTTGCCTCATTTAATTCATTTTTGATTAATTGGTTAACTGAAGGTGTATTTTGTCCGCATGATTAATGCTTCAGGCTCATCAGCTGTTGAGTGGTCACAAGATGAAGATTTTCGTAATTGGATTGACCGGAATGCTCTTGATGGGGGTGAAAGCAAAAGATGGCCATCACAGTCACACTCTTCTGGTGCTCACCTTTTGGAGCCAAAAACTTTGTACAGGACTTCCTCATACCCTGAGCAACAACAGCAATATGAATATCACCAGCAAACCCCGAGCCATCATTACTCCAGTGAACCAGTACTCGTCCCGGAATTGCCTTTCACTTCATTTCCTCCTAGCGCAAGGCATCCACAAGCTTCCCCAAATAACCAGTTACGGAACCCAAATGGTCCAAATCATCCCGGTGGACAGCAAATGGCAGTTTCCTCACCTAACTTCTCTCCCTTCTTAAACGCTGCAAATCACTTAACTGCCTCGCATCTTGGCGCGCAGTATGGTGGGAAGTTTTCTCAGGGCACACCTCCTGGGCTCCACCCTCATAATCAAATTCCAGGCCAATGGTTGAAACAATCTACTGTGTATTCTGGGGAGCAATCAAACCTGACCAGTAATATGATGCCCCAACAGTCGCATCGCCAAAATGGTTTCGCGCCGCCACATGGGGGGCTGCAGCAACCCCAGCAGCCTGGTCAACAGCATCCCTTGCATTCACCCTATGGCCACTTGCCAGGATTGCAATCCCAACTGTTTAATCACCATATGTCTCCACTGCCGCAGATGATGAATAATTTTGATATGCTTGCATTGGCTGATTTAAGAGATCAAAAGGCAAAACTAATGCTGAGAGGCAGACAGGGCCTGCATTACTCCCAACTGGGATTTGATGTTAGTAACCAGAGAAATGTTAGTGCATGGCCAAAATTTAGATCCAAGTACATGACAACAGATGAATTAGAGAATATTCTTAGAGCACAGCTGGCGGCTACCCATAGCAATGATCCTTATGTTGATGATTATTATCACCAAGCTTGTCTGGCCAAAAAGTCTGCTGGTGCAAAGTTGAAGCACCACTTCTGCCCAAATAATTTGAGGGATGGTAGTGCTCGAACTCGTGCTAATACTGATCCACATCCTTTTCTCCAGGTTGATGCTCTTGGAAGGGTTGCTTTCTCTTCTATTCGCAGGCCCCGTCCGCTTCTTGAAGTTGATCCACCAAAATCATCTGTCACTGGATGTATGGAACAGAAAATGTCGGAGAAACCCCTGGATCAAGAGCCAATGCTAGCAGCTAGGGTGACTATTGAGGATGGATTGTGTCGTCTTCTTGATGTTGATGATATTGACCGGTTCCTAAAATTTAACCAGCTTCCAGATGGAGGAGACCAGTTGAAACACAGGCGGCAGGTTCTGCTTGAGGATTTGGCATCATCACTTCAGCTAGTTGACCCCCTTGGTAAAAGTGGCCGCTCTGTGAATTTGTCTTCTAAAGATGATGTTGTCTTCTTGAGGATCGTTTCACTTCCGAAGGGCCGGAAGCTGCTAGTACGGTACCTACAGCTTCTTTTCCCTGGAAGTGAACTGACCAGGGTGGTTTGCATGGCTATTTTCCGTCATCTAAGGTTCTTGTTTGGTGGGTTTCCAATTGATCACGGGGCAACTGAGACCACTGTGAACCTTGGAAGGACTGTGTCACTGTGTATTTGTGAAATGGAGCTCAAAGCACTTGCTGCCTGTCTTGCATCAGTGGTTTGTTCAGCAGAGCCTCCTCCACTCCGTCCTGTTGGAAGCCCTGCTGGAGATGGGGCATCTGTTGCTCTAAAATCTGTCCTTGAGAGGGCGACTGAGCTCTTTAGAGATCCCCATGCTGCTGGCAAGTGCAGCATGCCTAATAGGGCATTCTGGCAGGCTTCGTTTGATGCATTTTTTGGGTTACTTACAAAATACTGTTTCAGCAAATATGACACTGTTATGCAAGTTTTCTTGACGCAAGCCCCACCGGATGTGTCTGCTAGTGGATCCGATGCTGCCAAAGCTATTAGTAGGGAGATGCCTGTTGAACTTTTGCGTGCCAGTCTTCCTCACACTAGTGAAGAACAGAGAAAGGTCCTGTTAGAATTTGCACATAGGTCCATGCCTGTGCTGGGTGTTGGTAGCCAAAGTGGGGGAAGTGGTACATGATTATTTTTGGAGATTGATCTCATGTATTAGATGTTTTGATGATTGTCACGAAGTATGTCAAAATGCACCGTTTGATGGATTGCTTTCGTTGGCATATACGGTGTTTATGTGAAAACATTGTCAGTTGCAGGACATGGAGCCTGATCATCTGCAGTATTCTGGTTGGAGAGTAGTAAGGAACTTCATTCTTGTTTATACATGGATGTGGTCATCCTTATTGGTACTGTGCTGCTTTAGAGAGGTGTGAAGTAGGTTGTTGCTGTAACATGTTCTAGTTTTCTTTTTAAATTCGGAGTTCATTTGATGCTTTTTTCTCATCCATGATAGTCCTGTCATTCTGAGGAGTTTTTAGGATAAGATGTACAGTTTCAACAAGAAAAAGCATTTAGCTTCTAGTTTTACTTTTGGAGGATATGTTGAGGAATTTATAATTTTCCAGTGTTTGATGATTATATGAATGAATGTTGAAGCTTAGAACAGTTGATGGTGGTGCCATGTTCCAGCTCATGCTATAAGATCTTCAAAAAGTTGAATATGAGGAAACTCTAGTATTGCTTGTGGGATTCATATAGGACAGGAGGTTTACGATTTCAAGGTGCAATTTGTTGAGCTAATGCTCATTCCTTATTTTACATCCAATTTCTGCTGTCTATCACCCTCTTATTGGCTTTTGTTTATTTAGGGAAGCACTAGCAAAAGGTAGATATCTGCTTGAGCTAAAAATATTCAGACTAGAGAAGTTGCGACTCTGCCAGGGACGATAGTTTTAGCAGCATATTATCTCAGACCGTAATAAAGGGGGAAAAAATGGTGTCCAGGGCTTTGGTTCAGTAGTAATAGCATATTTGCATGAGGTGTTGATTAGGTGCATCTTTGCGAACTTGAAACCTGGTATGGAATATGGATGAGAGCCGAGAAAGGTAGAACGGTGAACCATTATATAATGTTTTAGATTGAGCTCTGTCAAACCTATTAAAGTAATAGGTAAAAACCTCTTTTGCTTCAGTCGCCATATTAGCACTTTCAACTTGTATTCTTCAGACTCAGATTGACTTTTTGCTGCTTAGGAAGGGGGATAGAGCATTGTGTAGAGATTGTAAGGTAATCCTGAGTGAGAATCTTGCGACCCAGCATAGACTCCTGGTGATGGACTTGGTTATCAAGAAGGGCAAAATGACGCAGGGTGGGAAGGGTAGGCCTAAGGGTTAGGTGGGGCAACCTGACTCCGGTTGGTGCTTTGGAGATAGGGACAAAGTTGAGGGGATGGGGGTGTGGGAGTGTTGGGGGACGTGGATAGTACGTGGGATAGGGTTGTTAGTTGCATTAGGGAGTCTGCTAGAGGTGTTGGGTGTTTGGAGGGGCGGGTTTGGCCGGTATCGAGGGGATTGGTGGTAGAATGAAGATGTTAAGAAAAAGGTCGAGACGAAGAAGGTGGCTTACGCATAGTTGGTGGAAATTTAGGATGAGGATGAGAAACGGGTGAGCAGGGAGGAGTACAAGTTAGCAAAAAAAAAGGCTAAGTTAGCAATCACGGCTGCTAAGACAACAACTTTTGAGAGTTTGTATAAGAGGTTAGAGGAGAAAGGCGGGGAGAAGAGGATGTTTAGGCTTGCCAAGGTTAGGGAATGGAAGGGTCGTGATCTGGACCAGGTGAAGTGCATTAAGGGGGAGGATGACAGAGTTTTGGTGGAAGACAGTCTCATTAAGAAAAGATGGCAGTCCTATTTCCATAGGGTCTTGAATGATGAGGGGGATAGAGGTGTGGTGTTAGGGGAGTTGGAGCATTCCAAGGAGTGTCGTGACTTTGGCTTTTGTCAGCGTTTTAAGGTTGATGAGGTCAGTGAGGCTATTCGCAAGATGCGAAGGGACAGGGCGACGGGGCCCGATGAGATTCCAGTGGATTTTTGGAAGTTTTCTGGCAAGTCAGGGTTGAGGTGGCTGACCAACTTGTTTAACAATATTTTTAAGTCAGTCAAGATGCCTGAGGCGTGGAGATGGAGCACCATGATTCCTTTATATAAGAACAAGGGTGACATTTACAGTTGTAACAACTACCGGGGTATTAAGTTGTTGAGTCACACAATGATGATTTGGGAGAGAGTGGTGGAGTAGAGGTTGAGGAAAATTGTGTTTATTTTGGAGAATCAATTTGGTTTTATTATGCCTGGTCGCTCTACGACCGAGGTAATTTACCTTGTACGGAGATTGGTAGAGCAGTATAGAGAGAGAGGAAGATGAATCTTCATATAGTGTTTATTGACTTGAAAAAGGCATATGACAAGGTCCCTAGGGAGATTCTTTGGAGGCGAGGGGGGTCCCGGTGGCGTACATTAGAGTGATTAAGGACATGTATGAGGGAGAAAAAACCCGGGTAAGGACAGTGGGAGGAGATTCTGAGCATTTCCCGATCTTGATAGGGTTACACCAGGGATCAACTCTTAGTCCGTTTTTATTCTCTTTGGTGATGGATGTGTTGACGCGGAAGATACAAGGTGAGGTGCCTTGGTGTATGCTTTTCGCGGATGATATAGTTTTGATTGATGAGTCGCGACAAGGGGTTAGTGATAAGCTGGAAGTTTGTAGACAAACCCTGGAGTCTAAAGGTTTCAAGTTGAGTAGGACCAAGACAGAGTACTTGGAGTGAATGTTTAGTGACTCGATGCAAGAATAGGAGGTGGTAGTGAAGTTGGAGTCTCAGGCGGTTTGCAAGAGGGATAGTTTTAAGTATCTCTAGTCTACGATTTAGGAAAATGGAGAGATAGACGAGGATGTCTCTCACCGTATTGAGGTAGGTTGGATAAAATGGAGGTTCGCTTCAGGAATTTTATGTGATAAGAAAGTGCCCCAAAGCTGAAAGGCAAATTCTATAGAGTTGTAGTCCGGCCTGCCATATTGTATGGAGCGGAGTATTGGCCGGTTAAGAAGATGCATATCCAAAAGTTGAAGGTGGCGAAAATGAGGATGTTGCGTTGGATGTGTGGATGCACAAGGGCTGACAGGGTTAGGAATGAAATTATTTGGGAGAAGGTGAGAGTGGTGTCAGTGGAGGATAAAATGCAAGAAGTGAGGTTGAGATGATTTAGTCATGTGATGAGGGGAGGCGCAGATGCCTCAGTTCGTAGGTATGAGAGATTGGCCTTGGAAGATTTTAAATGGGGTAGGGGTAGGCCGAAGAAATACTGGTGAGAAGTGATTAAACGTGACATGGAACAGTTATAGTTGACTGAGTACATGACCCTAGATAGGAAGATATGAAGGAAAAACATTAGAATAGAGGGCTAAGGGTATGGTTGAGTCGTAGCCAGTATTTAGGTGGACTTCGGTGTCCTTTGTTTGGCAATGTACATATTTTTGTGGATGTCGTACCTATGTTATTTTATCGTGTTCTATGCTGTTGATGCTTGTGTATACTGCCTTTTTTCTTGAGCCGGGGGTCTATCGGAAACAGCCTCTCTACCTCTGTAGAGATAGTGGTATGGACTGCGTACACTCTACCCTCCCCAGATCCCACAATGTGGAAATATACTGGTTTTGTTGTTGTATTCTCCAGATGTAAAAACGAAAATTTATGGAGCTTGGCTTAAGTGCTTCAACCTAGGTCAAAGTTTGGTGTGTCGGGAGCATACTTTTTGTTCTTAATATTTTAGGAACCTGCCTAATGTGCGGACGATGTTAAAGTTTATTAATCATGTTAAATTTTGTTGCTTGAACATATTAAACTATATATTTTAATTAACTTTTATATTCCTTAATGTATATTTTACATAAATTTTGACTAGTTTAGTCATAATTATATCAATATTTCAAAATTTTTAAAAATTTGGTAAAATTTTGATTTTTAGTTTTTCAGATACATAATATTAAAAGAGACACATGATTGATGTTACATTTTAAGAAACAACTAATTCGCTTTAATTATAGAAAGTAACAGTAATTAATTCATTTAAAGAGTAATGTACTTTGCAGATCTTCTGATTAATATCTAAACACCTCACAAAAATGACATTAGTTAATAATGTAATTTTTTTTTTTTGAAATATTCTTCTCCATATTCAACTTTTAGATTCATTCTTCTTTAGATTTTCTCTTTTTTTTCTTGAAATTATTTTTCTTTTTCAGCTTTTTGCGATGAATTTCAAAACGTTGAAAGGAGAGATACAAATATTGATTAAAAACGTATCATGGTAAAATATGATGCATCAACATAAAAAATGAGATTTGAAATTCAAAGGTATTAGAGATAAACAATACATAAAATGTATCAGATGTAGAAAGATACATATCAAAAAAATGTGTGAGTCGTACAAATACAAGAATATGCACCTGGAACATGCATATAGAACTAAGCTTAATTATGCATCTTCAGTTAATAAAAAGTGTATCTCGAATTAAAATGTTCAGATGCAAAAATTTCTAAATCTTTAGTAAGATGTCTCTCATTGTGACTTGAATAGCTTTTCTTTTTGAAACAATAATCTTGAAGTACCAGATTCTCTTTCTTCGACGGAATGAGTTAACGGAGTTCACCAACTTTCATTGTGTTGTGTAAATTTGAATTTGTCTGAAAAAAAAAAGAAAAAAGGGGTTTATGGTGTGACCGAAAGGGGTTGAAGAAGGGAAAGGGGGAAAACGGATTTTTTGCCTACCATTGTGTTATGTTTTTAAAAAAGGTAAGTGCCTTTTTTATTTTTATTTTTTAAAATTTTTCTTTTAAAATTTTGACATGATTTAGGGGGACAATATATATATATATGTATCCTAATTTTAGGGTAGAAATTATGAATCTGGAGATTAAAAGAGAGAGAATGTCAATAAAAAATATTTATAATTTTTATTAAATGAAGGAATTTTTGGTAATTTAGAAATTTTAAGTAATTTTTGAAATTTTTCCTATTTTTTTGTTTAAGAATATCCATGATATTATTCTCTAATATAATTTTTTATAAGCTTGTCACTTGTTTAATATTTTTTTTCAAAATGACGCAGTCAATTTTAGCAACCACTATGAAAATGGCGTATAAAGATTATCAATTCGGAGCCTAAAGGATAGTTTTTTCATTCAAAAATTTCAAAAGGACATATGAAAATGGAAAAATTCTAAGACGGAGAAGGCCTTGTCCATTAAAAGTTAATGACGTTAGCTTCGTGGTAAAGTGCAAGGTAAAATTGTGATTTTATCTTACAAGGTAAATGAAGTTACTTACCTTATTATTTGTTGAAAAAGTGCAAGTTAAAATCATGATTTTACCTTACAAGGTAAATTCAGTCACTTACCTTATTATCTGACTGAAAAAGTGAGAAATAAATTTTCCTAGGGAAGGAGTGTTTGCAAGATGAACCTTACCGCTAACAAGGGAGTGAATAAATTTTCTTTTGCTGTCTGATTGTAAGTCATTTATAGACTCTCACCTTGTAAGGTATGATCTCATGTTGACTTTTTAAGGTAGGATTCCATGTTTGTTTAGTAACAACTTCAAAATTTAAATTGCTATATAAAGAGTGTGAATGTAGGTTGCTTTCATTCGCATCAATTAAAAATTTGTTTTCGATCAAAGTTCATCACTTAAAATATTTGTTGAGCCTTATTCATTTCTTACTTTAAGATGGATGATAATAAGGTAAGAGTAAATTTATATTGGGGTGGTGAAGTTTTGCATGATAAGGATTTGATGTGATATAGTCGGGGTCCTATAATGGTTCAATCATTTCTTTTATCTCTCATATATGAACATTTGAAAGGTTGTTTTGGAGTAAAATGGGTATTACTAACCCGAAAGACGATGTGGTTATTTTTGGTCGATATCTGAATTATTTTACATCCAACGGACAACCAATATTTGGTGAAACTCCCCTTTGAAATGATGATTCTTTATCTTTATTTCTTCGTACCATTGAAATTTTTTATAATCACCTTAATCTACAGACGCTTGACATGTATGTGTTTGTTGAACATTCCCTTATTGTTGAAGAACTCACAGATAGTAAGTTTGATTTTTGATTAAGTAAAAAATCTTTGAATTTGAATATTGATTCTTCAAGAATGGCAATGGACCAACAATTTGATGGTGGATTTGAAAAACATTATCAAAACTCACCCGGACTTGTGAATAATTTCGATATAGGATGACCTAGAAATGTGTCTATGAATTTGAATTTTTTTAATTCAAGTAGTTCACAATATCCTTCTTTAGTTAAGGTAATTTTCATGCGTCTATGATATGCGTTTCTGGCCGCCACCTTTCAACTAGTTGTTGTATTTATCACTGGATTGGTTGGGGAAACAACCTACTGATTATTGTGAGAAGCCACAAAATGGGCCAAAGTGGTGAAAGCGGACTGGAACTCGGCGTTGGAAACATGTTCGTTCAGGCGATCTTCCTAAATAGTTGGTGATGTGGGCCGATCCCCGTTCCTTTTTACTTTGTTTTTTCTGGGAGGAATTTTCTATAAATGGATAAAGGAGGAGTTAGAAAAAGGGAATTTAATAGATCTCATGCCCTTTCGTACAACATGAATACTGAAAGAAGAGAAACTTTCCTAAAACGTCTCGTAGCCTCTTGCCCATAAGTGTGGCGCACTTCACAACCATGCATAAGACTCTACTCAACGGGAATTTCAAACACCCTAAGACACTTAAAAATCTTAGGATCTTATATCAAGTTTAGTCACTACCCGAGGCTACCCCTAGTCGTAATATGATGCTTAAGGCGACAAGTGACCCCAAGTTAACCCATGATCTGGTACCTGCTGTGAGCACTGAGTAAAGTAATAATGAAATATCATGTGTGGAAGTTAAATGGATAAAAGTCTGTTAAGATATAAAACTGAAGTAAATACCATCATGTCTGAATTACAGAATAAATCAAAAAAAAGTTGGAATAGCAAAAAATGTAATCTGAATATCTGAATATCTAAACATCTAGTCTGAAAGCCTCTAAGACATGTGGAGTTAATGGGACAAACCCCCAACTAACTCTAACTGACTGAAATGAAAGAAATACTGAAAGTAACTGAACATAACTTATCCTCGATGGATGAGGACTCACCACGACTGCAGCTGAGAGGCACTAAGCTGACTAAGGGCAATCGGGGAACTGAGACTAGACTTAAAGTATTAAGTTGATGATTTGATTGAGATCAATAATAACTCATGTGTAATCGACTAGCGCCCAAAAATTAGAAACATTGCCAAATGTTATTAACATTGAGTGGTAATAACAACAATAATAACAGCAGCAACAACAACAATGGCAACATCAACAATAAAAGCAACAACAACAACAACGGCAGCAACAACAACAACAACAACAACAACAATAACAACAAATATAGCAGCAACATCAACAACAACAACAACAACAGCAGCAACAACAACAACAATAATAACAATAATAGCAGCAATAATAACAGAAACAACAACAACAGAAATAACAGCAACAGCAGCAGCAGCAACAACAACAACAACAACAACAACAATAACACCACCACCACCACCACCACTACCACCAACAATAATAATAAGGACAATAATAATAATAATAATAAGAAGAAGAAGAAAAAGAAGAATAATAAACTTTATTACATGGACTCTAAAAAAATTATATTCGTTGGATTGGAGGAAACTCGTGTGTCCAAGTGAGTCCTACTCTGATGTGAATTGAAAGAAGCCTCCACAGACTTAGCAAAATCACTCATATTAGGAGCTCAATTGTTGCAATCTCACATAAATTAGAACTTTGCCATAATTATCGTCTTCAGACTTCTTCTAGTTGAACTAGGAATAATCAACCTTTTCTTCTTGAATTGTAACACCAAAGCAACCTCAATTTAGAAGTGTACCCTCCTTACTACTTCTCTATAAATAGAAAAATGCTTTCAGTTATTTTGCCATTAATTGAAGCACCGTGATCTTCCATGTCAAGGGAGCACAATGCTAGCTAATTAATTTCTTCTTCTTTTAATATTTATTATTTTTTTCAGTACAGCATGTTAGTTGTAGAAAATTCACATCAAATTGAGAGAATATCAAAATCATGAAGAATTTGATATTCCAAAATCAGACTTTGAGATCTACAATATATCCAAGATTCAGAATTAAAATTCTTCAATAGCATTCTAGATAGTTTCTGAATTTAGCTTTAAATTTTATGATGTTGAAAATTTTAGATTTGGACTTATTTACTAAAAATTTCATATCATGAAGTAGGAATGGAAAAATTACAAGCCACTTGAATTTTTTCGAAACTATACTAAAAAATATGTAACATATATTAAATTTATAATTTAATACCTTTAAAATTTCTTCAGATATTATTATGAAGTTATCTTTAGATTTTGATGAGCTGACAATTTCAGATTTGTGTGATGACACCAAAAACCTTTATCTTGTTGTAAGAGTATTGAAATTGTTATCCGCTTAATTCTGCAGAAACTAAACACGTGAAACCAAAACATATCAAAAATTTAAAATTTAATGCCATCAGAATCATTCTAGATACTCTTTTAAAGTCGTCCCTTCATGCTGATAAATTTATATTTTTTAGGTTCGCATGACTTCAGAAGACAAATCATATCTAGGTATAGGAATGTTGAAATTGTGAGTGACTTTCCATCGAAAAGAGGACTACAATATTTACAATATTTTCTAAAGGAAAGTATAGATGAGGGTGTACTTGATCCATCTTTGACGATTGAGATATTTTCTGTACTTAAGTAAATATATTTTCCCATGCTTTTCCTTTGTTTCTTTTCTTTTTCCTTTTTTTGGTAGTGTTGAAACAAATGAAATATACAACAATCGACTTAAGGTGTGAGAGCTTAACTTCACCTCTGTACATCTTAAGACTGACCAATTTGACTACAATTTTGGTGACTATGCAATAATTGGCTTAAGATTTGAGAGTTTATCTTCATCTCTGTATACCTTAGGACAAACTAATTCGGTTTCAAGTTTAATTATTATGAAACAACCACCTTAAGGTGTGAGAGTTTAACTGAGCCTTCTTACATATTATGACTGACCGATTCAATTTCAAATTTGGTGATTATGCAATAATCAACTTAAGGTGCGCGAGTTTAACTTCATCTTTGTTCACCCTAAGATTGAATAATTCGGCTTCAAGTTTGGTGGCTTTGCGAAAATTAGCTTTAGGTGCAAGAGATTTATTTAACTCGCCTCCATACACCTTAAGAACCGACCAATTTGGCATCAAGTTCAGCTACTTTACATAACAAATCCATCAAAATGTCAGTCTAAGGTGCAAAGGGGAAAATATTTTTTGCCTTAAGGCATAGATATTTTGAGATCATTTTAAGGATAAATCCATAAAGAGACCAGCTTAAGGTGCAAAGGGACAAATCTTTTCCACCTGAAGGCATGAAAATTTTAAAATCTTCTTAAGGATAAATTCGTGAAGAGACCAGTTTGAGGTGCAAAGGGACAAATCTTATGCACCTCAAGGCATGAAAATTTTGAGATCCTTTTAAGGATAAATTTGTGAGAGGTCAACTTAAGGTACAAAGGAACAAATTTTGTCCACCTTAAGATATGAAAATTTAGAGATCCTTTTAAGGATAATTCCGTGAAAGACCAAGTTATGGTGTAAAGGAATGTGTCCACCTTGAGAAATAAAAATTTAGAGATCTTTGTAAGGATAAATTCTAAGAGGAGCTCAGCTAAGGTACAAAAGAGCATATTTTGTCCACCTTAAGGCCTGGAAATTTAGGAGGCTTTCATTTGAAGACTTAGGAGTTTTGAAAACTTCAATTTGCAGACTTGACAAATTTGATGATGTCAACTTGCAGAATTTACATATTTAAATACTTCATATTAAAAGCATATTTGAAGACTTCAACTTATAGACTTGATAGATTTTTGGCTTTAAGCAATAAGATTGGTAGATTTTGCGCCCTTAGTTGTAGGCTTGGAGAACTTTAGCATTCCAAATCCCATCGAATAACCTCATTTTTCTTTTGAAGGGTTTCCCCATTAATCCACACTAATATTTGATGCAAGTCTAAAATTTAAGGAGAATACTTGCAGACTTAACTTTTATGTGACAGATCAAGAGGGAACATGTCTAGTTTTGACAATCATTCAACTGAACTTAGAATAAAATTCTAAGCACCTACATACCTAGGTGAAAATGATCAAGTCACAACATAGTTCTGGAGGAGTGATTTAAAAAAAAAAAATTTATGTCCTAACTTTTGCCTAGGCTAACTCTTTTGAGGTTTTCAACCTAATTGAATTTTTTTGGAGGGCTGTTGGCATACATAGTTTATACTCTTTCATGCTAGGAGTGACATATAGATTAAGCTCATGCCTTAAAGAGCATCATCTTTCTTGAAGGATAGTATTTCTTTAAGAATTTGACATTGATGGGACCAATTTTCACGCTATCTGCATTGATAATATTGTAAGAGCCATTTGAATATATCTCTATTACAACATATGATCCATCCCACTTTGAGGAGAATTATCCCCCAGACTTATGAGTAGTGATAATGGGCCTCCTCACTACAAGGACTTGATCTCCAACTTGAAAGAACCTTAATTGAACCCTTTTATTGAAAGCATGAGATAGACAGGATGGATAACTTTCAATATTTTGTTGAGCCTTTAGTCTCTTCTTATCAAGAGTTTCTAACGCCGCTATACATGGTTGAGCATTTTCTTCTTTAGTGAGCCTTTCTTCAATAGAAAGTCTTAAAGAAGGTATTTGAAGCTCGATTGGTAAGACTACTTCAACTCAAAAAACTAGTGAATATAGGGTTTCTTGTGTTGGTGTGCGATATGACATCCTATATGACCTTAAATATTCTTCCATTTATTCATGCCAATATCTTTTTGACTTAGAGATGACTTTCTTTAACAGGTTGCACAAAGTCTTATTGAATGCTTTGGATTGACCATTGGCAACAACATGGTAATAGAAAATTTACGTTGCTTGAAACAAAAGAGATCACATATCTTGTTTAACAACTTGTTATCCAATGGCTTATCATTGTTGGTAATTATGTAGTGATGAATTTTGAAGCGGTTGATGATATTCACTCGGATGAAGTTTGCAATATTATCGTTCTTCACTTATTTGAGAGCAATAGTTTTTGCCTATTTTGTGGAGTAATCTATCGCAAACAATATGTACAAGTGTCCAATAGAAGGCTTTGGTAGTGGTCCAACAACATCCAATCCCCAAGCATTGAATGACCAAGATGTGATGGTCGGGTGTAGCAATTTAAGATATTGATGTATGAAATTTACATGGAACTGACAAGCCTTTCATCTTCTAGCATATTCCAAGCAATCTTTCACCATCATTGGCCAATAATATCCCATCCTTTTTAGGTGACAGTGGAGCTTTAATCCAAATAAATGTGATCCACATACTCCTGAGTGTGTTTCTTGCAAAGCTTGAACTACTTCTTTATCTCCCAAATATTGCAAGGGTATTCCCTCAAATGATTATATGTGTAGTGTGTCCTTATAGTAAAGGAAGCGAGGTGCACAATGATAGATGTCATCCTTATTCTTGGATCCTATGGAATATACCATAACACAAGTAATCAATGACAGGTTTCCACCAATATTCCTTCATGGATTTAGGCACAACGATGAAATGATCAACCTAGTTTTTTTTACATATTCATCCTCATTCGAAGGAGGTACTATCCATTCTTGGTGGACAAGAGTTGAAGCTAAATCATCCAAGTTACTAGCTTGCTTAATTTCCTTCCTTAGCACGTGCTTAAGGGTTACTTCTCCAAGCGACCTATCAATTTTTGAACATAATCATGATATGGGCATAGCTCGAGCTTTTTGACTTCTTAGATTCCTAAGATCTGCTTGATCATCAATTAAGAATCACTAAAGACTTGTAATTTTAGTTGCTCATAGCCATTTCCAGCCCAAGTATTAGCACTTGATATCATTAACATTGTTAGAGAAATAATTTGTCAAGTGAAAGAAGTATGGAATGACTTCTCCTTATAGAGTCAAAACCACCATGCCATCACCAACTCTACCTCAATATATGGCATCATCAAAGTACATCATCCATGGGGGTCAAACTTCAATGACCATTACATCCTCACCATAAAGTTTATTGGTCAGCTCCCAATCATCAAGTATCAGATGGTGTGCTTAAGAAATTTGCTATGCTTTTTGTTTTATGGCCTTTGGGGGATGTACATCATTTCAAACTATTAAAACTGAAGGTACTACCTTACAAGTCGGTCATTGAGGACTGGTTTTAACATCAAAACTTGATGGGATTTTCTCTAAATACAAGACAAAAAACATGATCCTAAAAGTAGTGGTTTATATTTTTGATTGAGTATACCAACACCAAACTCAAAGATTGGAGAATAATTCATCTCATTTGGTTTTATCTCCTGGTCAGGTAGTAAAGGGAGTTCTCTTTGTCTTCGTTATTTTTTTAACCAATAGTTCTCCCACTGACCATTCGTATGTCATAATATAGCGTATCAATGGTTGTTTAGGTATAGGTGCCGCAAGAGCTGGAGGCTTCATCAAGTATAATTTGATACTTTCAAAGGCCTTATTACAAGCTTAGTCCCATTCGAAAGGGGCACCCTTCTTTGTGAGATGGCAGAATGGTTGACATTTTCTAGCAAGATTTGAGATAAACCTCCTTAAATATGCTAGTTTTCCTTGTATAATTTTAAACTTATGAATGTTTTAAGGTTCAGGAATCTTCAAAATTGTATCAACCTTGGCCTAATCAATTTTATTTCCTCGGTGTTGTACAACAAAGTCAAGTAAATTTTCAAAATTAACTCCAAAGGAGAATTTCAACATATTCATACTAAGTTGATATCTCCAGAGCAACCCAAATAGCATTCTCAAGTCTTTCAAGTGGTCGATCTTCTTTCTTGAATTCACCACTAAGTCATCCACAAAACATTCAACATTTTTATGGAGTAGATTATCTATGATATTCTGCAAAGCCCTTTGATAAATGGTGTTCCTAAAACCAAAAGTCATTTCCTTGTAGCAATAAATCCTTTGGACGGGTGAAATACAGTTAGCTCTTCAATCTTTGGTGGCTTATGGATTTGGTTATAGCCAGATGAACCATCCATGAAAGATATCACCTTATTACCAGTGGCAACATCAATCATCTACAATAGAATGGGGAATGGAAATCCATACTTAAATACATGCATTGTTGAGATCCCTAAAGTTAACATAAACTTGGATTCAGTCATCTTTCTTCTTGATATCCATGTGGGGTACTTAGATTTTCAAATAAAGCCATCTTTGATGATTTTGTTAACTTTATTTTCAATTAATGGAATCAAGTATGGTCTAAAGCACCTTTGAGTTTTCTTAAGACGAGCACCATTCTTGATTGGCAACTAAAGGACTGCTACTTTTGGATCTAAGCCAGCATCTTCTTATAAATCTAAGCAAAGACATCCTTATATTCTTTAATTATGTCCAAATAAAAAATTTCTTAATCCATTTCTAGAAATACATTTAAGTAAGTTGGTCTTGGGTCTTCATTAGTGCCAAAATTAACTTCATTTAAGAGATCTATTGTAGTTTTTGCTCCTTCTTTAAGTTTCAATGGAGTATCTCCAGCATCTTCCTACACTTGAGGATCATTATCATTAATAGATATATAGTATCACTAGGAAATATCTTTTAACTCTTTGTCAACCTTCATTTGAGATGAGGTATCATACTCACTCTGAGTTGTAATATGATATAAAGAGTCTACACTTTCTCCATCTTCCTCACGTTTCTTGGTATAAGCCATAGTATGAGTCTTTGACTTTAACACCTCCTAGCATGGAACCATAAGTTTTTTTTGTTGCGTCATTCTTGAAGCAATCAAACTTTGTAAATCCTTTTGAATTCTAGGTAAAGAGTGCATGATCGTGCCTTTGTAACCTCTCCGACACTTTTTGCTCTTCTTTTTCTTCAGTGGACCTAACCTCTTTAACATAGAAGTTCTTGTGGTAGATTTTCCAAGTGAATCAAATAAATATGGATTTCTGTTGGAAGCAGTGGACTCTTCTTTCATAGTAATGTAGTTACGAACTGCTCTTCTTATGGAGATATGAACTGGCGGTGGTGGTATTTTGATGGTAGTTTCCCCAACTTTGACAATCCTAGGATTATATATATCCTTCATAAATAACTTGTAAGTGTTTAGATCAAAGACATCTTTTGGATGCTTCATATGGAGTATCATATCTTGCAGTAGATTTAGAACCACAAATTCCTCAAGTAGCTTTGAGGAAAATTTATTACATCGATCTATTTAATTAGAGGAGTCATCCCCTCTAGTACATTATCTTGGATGTTGGATGAGTGACCTTTCTCCTTCCTTACCTTTGGTACATAGCAGAGCAACAAGGTTGCCTATTTTTTCTAGGATGCGGTATTCCTTTATTTGAAGTAGAAAAGGCTTCCTAAAGGTAACATTTTTGACAGCCACCTCATGTTTGCCTTCTATGTTTATATTTTAATAATGGTAAACTAATAGTGGATATTTGAAGGATATTGAAAGACTGCTAATGATGGAATAAGACGGCCCCAGGAATGGAAGGACATCAAATCATGATCTACAACATCCAAGCGAATCAATCAAAATAAAGAACAAAAAGAAGAAAAATCTCAGTCCCAAAATCATGGCAGATCGGATCAATCACAACAAAGCAAAAGGAAGAAAAGATCGCGAACAAAATTGTAAAAAAATCAATCACTACAAGAGAAAAAAAAAGTAAATATCATGTACGTATCTGATACAGACGTAAGTGAAAGCCGTGTATGTACATATCTGATATGGACATACCATACGATAACATTCCTCAATCAAGGAATCAATTCAAATTCTTGATTGAGAAAAAATCTCTTGGGTTTCCTTAAGAAGAGTAACAACTGAAGACTATAAAAGAAGAAGATTAAAGATAGACAAGAGTTACGCAACTTCAATAAAAAATCTCAAAGTGTCTCAATCTTAATATCACAAAGCTTCATAATCTGTAGCTTATAATTGTTATATAATGAGTAGGATCGAGTCAACTTTGTAATTCAAATAGAAGATGTATCATAAGATCTGAAGAACAAAATAAGTCTTCGAAACTTGTTTCTCATCATTGTACTTGGGCCAACACTGAAAGATCTAAGAAAACGTTAAAACCCAAGAAGACTGAAAGTAGGCACCACATTGGTATTTCAAACCAAGATAAATCTATGTTTTTTACCTTAAATTTAGTTATATATTTACATGAGTTTTTTAAGTATAGCCTATTTTGTGAAGTATACTAATCTGCAGGCAAATTGACAGTGAGAAGTTAATAGTCGACTCATAAGAAATTTTTAATTCACCCCTCTCTTGAATTTTAATTGGTATTAGAGCAGGTCTCACCAAATATCAAATGGCAAGTTATCAAATTCTCGGTGCTCTTTTTCAAGATGGCCACTCCTCTACACGACCACCATACATTAATGGATAACACTACTCTTACTAGAAGAACAGATTCAGTATCTTTGTCCAATCAAATGACTTCCAAGCCTGGGTTGTTATTAAGAAGAGACAAAATCCGATCCCAAGACTCAAAGACAAGCAAAAGGACAAAGACAAAGAATCAAGCAGTACTGATGTAGAAGACATTTAAAGCTTCAACGTCACCAAAGAACAAAAAGAGGTAATTCAAACTAATGCACGAGCTATAAGTTATCTTTTGTGTGCCGTTAGTAGAGAAGAATACATCAAGATATCAACCTGCAAGACTGCAAAAAAGATATGGCACAAATTGAAGGTGACATATGAAGAAACGACAAAGGTCAAAAAATAAAAAATTACTGCCCTGCTCAATAATACAAGATGTTCAAAATGGAAGAGAATGATAACATCGAAACAATATTTGCGAGATTCAACAAGATTGTATGTTAACTAAAATCACTAGGGATGATCTATCCTCACAACCTGCAGGTCCAGAAGCTGGTCTGAAGTCTCCCAAAAATTTTGGATACCAAGGCAGCCATCCTAGAAGATAGAGATCTTAACAACATGATATATGATGAGCTACAAGGTAATCTCACTGCATATAAATGAAATTATTTCAACAGGTACCACAAAGAGGAAAATAAGAAACCAGTAGCCTTCAATGCCGCACCATCTGAAGAAGAGGACATTTTGGAGGATGTCAATTGTGAAGGAATGGCTCTCATAAATCGAGGAGTAAGGCAGATCATGAGACAGAGACAACAAATATCCCAAGGAGCCAAGAACATTGACTCCACTAGAAATTATGATCGTTGTTATCACTGTGGAAGGCTTGGCCACTTCAAACAAAAATATCTAAAATTAAGAAGATTGCCTAGAAAGAATCAAAACTTTAGAGCCTGGAGTGATGAATATGAAATTAAAGAAGAAATAGAAGCCTCCAATATGTGCTTCATGGCAACAAGTGAATATAGCAAGGTAAGACCACACATTTTGTCATAGTTGTAATATTCTTGAGTCTAACTTAGATATGATAACTAACGAGCTTTACAAAATTATAGATGAATATAACAAACTTGCTCAAGAGAAGAAAAGTTGTGAAGCTCGACTTAAGTAAAAATTCGAAGAGGAACAGAGAAACTATCAAATAGAAATCAAAGCATGTCAAATTAAAATTGGCTTACTTCATGAAGAGCTTGATGATGTAATAATACAATTAAATAGCAATAAGGAATTGCCAAGTCATAGTATCGTGAGATCGAACTCCTTTAAAAATAATTCAAGTTCCTCATTAGAATCATTTAAATTAGCCAAAACCTTTTTTCCTCTCAAGGACCGGTCTATTTCATCTGTGGACATAGAGGGCACAAATCCTACATCTGCAGGCATAAGCCAAAGAGTGTTTGTGTTTGAAAACCCAAAGGAAGTGCATCTAACCCGCAAATACCAAAGACCACTTGAGTACCTAAACAAGATTAATTTTATTATTTTGTAGGAACATGCCCGCAAAAGCTCTAAGAAAGGAATATGAGTCATTGATTGAGGATATTATAGATACATGAATGAAAAAAAAACCTTTTTTGCTTTAAAGAATATAGATGGGGATCAGTTAGATTTGGTGACAACGCTAGAGATAACGTCAGCAGAGTCAACTCAGTAAAGCTTAACTCCTCATGTGAGTTTACTGAGGTGTACTTAGTAGACAACCTCAAGCATAACTTGCTTATCATCAGTCAGATGTGTGACGCCAGATTTAAAGTATCCTTCAAAGCTGAAGTTGCTCCATCAAATATGACTAAAGAGATATCTCTCTTATCGATGAACGCATTGATAATATTTATGTTTTAAATAGTCCTGATTGCTACCTTAACCTACCTCACTGTGAAAACCAATGATATTTGATTGTGCCATAAAAATCTTGGGCATGCTAGTATGCATATCATTTTGTCCAGACTGGAATTGGTGAAAGGTCTGCCAAAACTCAAGTTTGAAAAAGATCACATCTGTACTGCTTGTCAATTGGGTAAAAAGACCCGAACATCATTCAAAGTCAAAGATATTGTCTCTACTATCAAACCTCTTCAAACAATCCACATGGATTTGTTCAGCCCCACCAAAACTGCGAGTATTGGTGGAAAGAGATATGTTTTCATTATAGTTGATGACTACTCACATTTTACTTGGGTAATGTTTCTTGCTCATAAACATGAGGCTTTCACAAACTTTGAGATTTTTTGTAGAAAAGTACAAAGAGAAGCTGGACACCTCATCACTTATGTTTACAATGATCATAGAGGAGAATTTGAAAATAAGGCATTTAAGGATTATTATTCTCTGAACGAATACTCTCAGAACTTCTTATCACCTCAGTCTCCTCTGCAAAATATCATGGTGGTGCAAAATAATCGATCCCTCCAAGAAATTGCCAAGACCATATTGTTAGAACATAATCTCCAGATTACTTTTGGGCGGAAGCAGTAAGCACATCATGTCACATCATCAACAAATGCCTGATCAGACCTATTCTAAAAAGGATGTCTTAAGAACTCTGGAGAGAAAAGAAGGCCAACATTAGTTATTTCCATCATTTTGGATGCAAATGCTTTATCCATAACAATGGCAAGAATAACTCTCCATGAAGTGATGAATGTATTTTCCTTGGATATTTTCCCACTAGTCGTTCTTATAACAAAAGAACTTTATGTGTTGAAGAATCTATGCATATTGTATTTGATGAATATAATCACCTCCATGAGTTTAAGTGTTGATAAGAATAGGTAAGTAATCCATAATGGAGAAAATAATAGCATAATCTCTGAGCCATCACAAGCCAAGTCAACTATACCCCTTTCGGAGTCAACTTCCACAGTAGAAATAGTGAAACCAAGTGTTCCAAGAGAGTGGAAACATGATGCTACCTATCCAAATGAACTCATCATCAAAAATTCAGAAGATAGGGTGCAAACAAAAGCATCATTGAGAAAACAAACATCTGTCGCCATTGTATCTCAAATTGAATTAAACAAAACCGATGAGGCCCTCAAAGATGAATCATGGGTCAAAGATATGAAGGAAGAATTGGACTTATTTGAACGAAATCAAGTTTGTACTTTGGTTGAAAGGCCAAGTACCTGCTCGATAATTAGAACTAGATAGGTTTATAGAAACAAATTGAATGAAGAAGATAAGGTTATTAAAAATAAAGCTATACTTGTAGTTCAAGGGTATTCCCAACAAGAATCTATTGATTATGATGAAACCTTAGCCCCGTGGCAAGGTTAGAGTCAATTAGAATTTTATTAGCCTTTGCTTCTTTCAAATATTTTAAGCTATATCAAATGGACATAAAAATGCCTTCTTAAATGGTTTTATTCATGAGGAGGTTTTTTTAAAACAACCCCCAGGGTTTGAAAATCAATCATATCCAAATCATGTTTTCAAATTATCAAAAGCGCTCTATGATCTCAAATAAGCTCCAAAGTCTTGGTATGAGATATTGAGCACTTACTAAATAACAGTTTTCAAAAGGGTAAAATTGATACAACTCTGTTCATATAGAAGCTTGATTCGATTCTTCTTCTTGTGTAAATTTACGTTGATGATATCATTTTTTGTAGTTTTAATATCTCTCTGTGTGAGAATTTTTCTAATTTGATGAAAGGAGAATTCAAAATGAGTCTTATAGGTGAGCTCACATTCTTCTTGGGTTTACAAATCAAACAAACTCCCAAGGGCATTTTCATAATTCAAGCCAAGTACACGAAGGAACTCATTAAAAAATTCAGTATGGAAAAGGGAAAGGCCTATGAAACTGTCACGCCCCAAATCCTATTAAGGCGGACTGGCACCCGTTGCCGGTAAGGCTCGGGAGAACCAACCTGTAGCAATACATTACCTATGAACATTATAAGTTACTTTTATACTAAACATGCCCTCAAAAGATAAATGGAACTAGCAAGCCAAAAGATGTTGTATGACTAGGCCGTTGGAGCCACAATGTCTACGATACGATACATGACCATACTATACTTTACATAGTCTACAAAGCCTCTAGACAAGAAACATTATCTTATAAGGGTCGGGACAGACCCCGCCTCATGATAAGATACTATACAATGCAAAAAGATATGATAAGACTCAAAGCCCCGAAGCAACCTGGAGCTCAGTGACTGCAGTTGATATCCTGTACTCTTACTGGGGAGGTTTATTAGCTTCTGCACCTGCAGCATGGAATGCAGGTCCCCCAACAGGGACGTCAGTACGAAATAATGTACTGAATATGTAAGGCAACATGTACCATATGAGATAAAAGCTCAAATGAAACCATACACTGCTGTAAGGTAAAAGACCACCTTTATGAATATTGTGGAGTCATGCATCTTATAACAATTATGTTACTTTACTCTTATCACTTGTATAATCTGTGCACATCATGTAATACAAATGACCAGCTGATCAGTGGTAAATCTATATCAGGATCGACCCATGCTAGGCTTTCCTTTCACCCCTGGGATACCCCCTGTAATACTGGGATTGACCCATGCTAGGTGATTCTTTCACCCCTGGGATACCACCCAACAGAAGCAACTGTATACATATATCTTCTTATTACTTTTGAGATGAATCTTTGGTGATCGTAACATTTGAGCTATAAGACTATAAGCATGACAAATGACAAGTATGTGACCATGTAACATCATATCACAATGAAAAGAGTGGGTTATACAATTAGTGAAACATGTAGGACATAAACAACGTATGAACTTTATTTAGCTAAAAAGAAGACTCATATGTCACGGTATCCAATGTATGTATGCAGCAGTGACAATGCTCGAATCTGGAAACACAAATACATGTAAAGAGTGGAGTGGTTATATCGAAGTTTGTAAAGATCTCTATGTGCCAATAAAGACTTTGGATTCCATGCCAAATAATAAGAGATCGAATAGCCTTACATACCTCGACATATCAACTTGTTTTTACCTCGAAATGACTTCTTTTCTTCCAACTATTTATCTACAATATCATGTTTTAAAGCTAGTATTAGCAGCTAATCAATGCATCTGGACAGCCCAATCTCACAAAACACAACACTTTGGCAACAAACGTATAACCATCGACTCAATGGTGTTATTCCGACTTTCTCAATTCTAACTGTCTTCAACCAGTACACATTATCCTATACATGATGTACACAGCCTATATCAGCTCTACAACATGCTGGCAACAGTCCATAACTACAACACAGAACCATTTTACAAAATGCTCAACTAAGAAGCACAACATCTCGTCGTCTCCCTACATTTCGTCGTTAACAATTCATACTTGTCCCAACTTTGAACCAGATGCTCCCAACATATATATACATCAAATAAACCTTAACACAGTCACAAAATAGCTCAAAACACAGGGGGGGGAAACGTGAAACATCAGCCCCCTCATCAAAACAGTCCAATACCATTTTGGAAGCACATAAGATCATATAAGGATACTTGTTTCCAAAGAACTAGCAAAACAGTCCAGCAACCTTGGCAACCATATACACACTATAACATATTAATAACCTCAACTTTATATCATATCAAAGTCAAAAATCAGGGTAAGAATCGTTCCAAAGCCAAGAAAATCAAACAACAACTTTCAGGACACAAGCTGTCCAGAAATTCCTGCACAGTACACCAGCCAACTTATCTTGTTTTCCATGGAAAATTCATATCAAGTATATGGTTATTTTTACATACCTTAACTCCCAAGGTGTAAGTCTAATTCAAGAACTCAAAAAGTAGCCTTTGGTTGCCTTCCAAGGTGAAGAAATGCCAAGAGAAACTTAGAGAGAAAAGCTGAAATTGTTTTGGTCTCCTACTAGTTAACCTAAGGAGCTCGGTTTTGGTCCCTTTTTAAAGGGGCCTTAGACCGACTTTCTCCTAATATTTGCAACTGATTAACTCAAGTTGGTCAATGACCAATTTTCCCCTTTCACTTGGGCCTTTTGGATCTCTAAATCAATGGGCTTTAGTGGCCCATTTTCCTTAATCTTTCTTGCACTTTGTTTGGGCCCAATTTTCTTAGTAGTGAATGAATGTAGTTGGGCCTATTATATAAAAATCTTGGGCTGAACATCTTGGCCCAATATAATGCTAAACCATTGGCTTTAATAGCCTCCCTAACTTGGGCTTCGTTTGTCGCAAGACTTGGAAAGTTTCGGCGTTAAGCCTTGTCTTCGTTCCCCTTTCTTTTTACTAACGTCTAGACTTCAAGTGAGTTCACTTATGAATGAATTATTCTCCCTCATGTATATATACATTTTTTTTTAAGCCAACCACACAGGTGACTCACCTGCTAGCTTCCTAAGTTCCATAAGCACGTCAATGATTTTCTCCGTTTAAGGCCACAGTCTCTAAATAGACTTCCATATAGTGCCCCAATCTAACACTTGAACACTTGAAAAAAAAAGTTTTGGTAGTAATTAAATCAAGTCGTATGTCATTTTATGTGAACATTACTAGTACATGCAAAATGTGGGGTGTTACATCCTCCCCCCCTTAGGAACATTCGTCCCGAATGTTAACATAACTGTATAGTCTAGGCAGGTTTAAATTTCTGGTCACACAACTGTTAATAACATAACTAGTATTCAAACACATACCTATTAATGTTCCTCCTCTGCATCTTTTAGTCCCTCCTTGTCTTCAAATAGATGAGGGTATTTGGATATCATTACTTCCTCCGGTTCCCACGTTATTTCTTCTACTTGGTTGTTTCTCCAGAGTACCTTTACTGATGCAATTTCTTTGTTCCTTAACTTTTTAATTTGGCGATCTAGAATAGCAACCGGTACCTCTTCATAAGTAAGATCCTCTGTGACCTGTACATCTTCTATAGGAGTGATACGAGAGGGGTCACCTATGCATTTTCGAAGCATTGACACATGAAACACTGGATGAACCATTGAAAGTTCCTGGGGTAGCTCTAATTCATATGCAACTTGTCCGACCCTCTTAGTAATCTTATATGGCCCTATGTAACGTGGGCTTAGTTTCCCTTTCTTACCAAATCTCATAACCCCTTTCATCGGTGATACCTTTAAAAATACCCAATCTCCAATAGAGAATTCCAGCCCTCTTCTCCGCATATCTGCATATGATTTATGACGACTTTGGGCTGTTTTTAGCCGTTGTTGTATCACCTTAACTTTTTCCTTGGCTTGTTGGACTAAATCTGGCCCGAGCAAGGTGGTTTCACCCACTTCGAACCAACCAATTGGTGACCTACATTTCCTCCCATACAAAGCTTCGTAAGGCGCCATCTTGATGCTCGAATGGTAGCTGTTATTATAGGCAAATTCAATAAGGGGCAAGTGTTCTACCCAGCTACCTTTAAAATCTAATGCACAGGTTCGCAACATATCCTCAAGTGTTTGAATAGTACGCTCTGCCTGGCCGTCTGTTTGGGGATGGAAGGCTGTACTCAAATTCACTTGCGTCCCTAAACTCCTTTGAAAGGACTTCCAAAATTTTGCCGTGAATTGAGCTCCTCGATCAGATATAATAGAGAGTGGGACCCCATGTAGCCTAACTATCTCTTTGAGGTATAATTTGGCATATTCTTCAGCTGTATAATCACTTCTAACTGGCAGGAAGTGCGCTGACTTTGTGAGTCTATCAACTATCACCCATATGGAGTCAAACTTATTAACTGAACGAGGCAAACCAGTTACAAAATCCATATTAGTCATATCCCACTTCCAAGTTGGAATCTCTATACATTGCATGTAACCACCTGGCTTTTGGTGCTCTACTTTGACTTGTTGACAAGTAGGACATTGAGCCACAAACTCTGCAAGGTCCTTTTTCATGCCTCCCCACCAAAACACTCCCTTTAGGTCATGATACATCTTAGTAGATCCTGGGTGGATGGAATATCTTGAATGATGGGCTTCTTCCATTATTCTCTTTCTGAGTCTGTTAACATCAGGAACACACAATCTATTTTGGCAATAAAGTACTCCATCTTGTGTAAGCCTAAACTCCTTCATTATACCTTGACTTACTTTCTCCTTAAGGCATTGTAGAATAGGATCATAATACTGTTTTTCTTTCACTTCCCTTATCAATGAAGAATCGGCAGCATTATGTACAATAATGTCCTTTCTTGGAGTTTCGAGTAGACGAACACCCAGATTGGCTAGTTGACGCAGATCCTTAGCCATGCCTTGCTTTACCCCTTTCTGATCACTGGTACCCATGAGTGTCTTACGACTTAGAGCATCAGCCACCACATTTGCTTTCCCTGGATGGTATAATATATCAATATCATAATCCTTTATTAACTCTAGCCACCTCCGCTGCCTCAAATTTAGATCTTTCTGCTTGAAAATATACTGTAAACTCTTATGATCTGTATATATGTCCACGTGCACCCCATACAAATAGTGGCGCCATATCTTTAAAGCAAATACAACCGCTGCTAGCTCAAGATCATGTGTTGGGTAGTTTTTCTCGTGTGGTCTCAATTGTCTCGAGGCATAAGCAATCACCTTACCATGTTGTGTTAGTACACACCCCAAACCAACTCCGGAAGCATCACAATACACTGCATATCCCTCTGAGCCTTCTGGAAGCACTAGCACAGGTGCTGAGGTTAGCCTGCTTTTCAACTCTTGAAAGCTCCTTTCACATGCATCATTCCATTGGAATTTGGTTTCCTTGTGAGTTAGCTTAGTAAGAGGTGCAGACATAGAAGAAAACCTTCAACAAACCTTCTGTAATAACCTGCCAATCCAAGGAAGCTTCGAACCTCTGTAGGTGTCGTTGGCCTTGGCCAATCTTTCACAGCCTCTATCTTTTGTGAATCCACCCTTATTCCTTCATCCGATACAATATGGCCCAAAAATGCCACTGATTTTAACCAAAATTCACATTTGGAAAACTTAGCATACAACCGGCGATCACGGAGAACTTGTAGTACTAGTCGTAAATGATTTGCGTGGTCCTTTTCTGACCTTGAATACACCAGAATATCATCTATAAATACTATCACGAACACATCCAGGAAAGGCTTGAATACCCTATTCATCAAATCCATAAAAACTGCTGGTGCATTCGTTAGCCCAAACGACATAACAAGAAATTCAAAGTGACCATATCTGGTTCGGAAAGCTGTCTTAGGTATATCTTTTTCCTGCACTCTCACCTGATGATAACCTGATCTCAAATCGATCTTTGAAAAGTATTTAGCACCCTGTAACTGATCAAACAAGTCATCAATTCTGGGGAGGGGATATTTATTCTTAATTGTCACCCTATTCAGTTGTCGGTAGTCAATACACATCCTCAATGTGCCATCCTTTTTACGCACAAATAAAACCGGTGCACCCCAAGGGGACACACTAGGTCTTATAAAACCCTTTTCTAACAAGTCTTTCAGTTGCTCCTTTAATTCACGTAATTCTGCCGGGGCCATTCTATATGGAGGAATAGAGATAGGCTCGGTGCCTGGTAATAATTCAATACCAAAATCTATTTCTCGTTCTGGAGGCAAACCAGGGAGTTCCTCAGGAAAGACATCAATAAATTCATTCACTATTGGAACAGACTGGATAGTTGGTGATTCTGCCTCCATGTCTCTCACTCTAACGAGATGACATATATATCCCTTTGATATCATTTTTCTGGCTTTAAAATAAGAGATAAACCTCCCTTTTGGTGCCCCAATATTGCCTTCCCATTCAAGGACTGCTTCATTTGGAAAGTGAAAGTACGTCCTCTTGGTTCGGCAGTCAACGGTGGCATAGCAAGAAGCCAACCAATCCATACCCATTATAACATCAAATTCTACCATTTCTAACTCGATAAGATCAGCTAATGTATCTCGGTCGCAGACAGTCACTATGCAATCACAATAGACTCTTCTAACTATAATTGACTCCCCAGTTGGTGTAGACACCGCAAGTGGTTTATTCAATAATTTAGGTGTTCTACCAAGCTTCCCAGCAACTAATGGAGTAATATATGACAATGTAGAACCAGGGTCAATTAATGCATACACTTTATGTGAGAAGATGGACAATGTACCTATAACCACATCGGGTGAAGCTTCCAGGTTCTGTCGAGTCCCTAGAGCATATGTGCGATTTTGGGCCACGCTGGAACTAGCTGCCCCTCTAATACCTCTGCCGCGACCTATGGGAAATTGCTCACCTCTACCTGATGGAGGCACTGATGATGATGATACAACAGCTGATCTAGTAGGTTGTGCCATATCACCCCTGCGTCTTCTTGGGCAATCTTTTATTACATGCCCTGGCATACCACACCAATAACAAACATCTGTTCCCCTGCGACACGCACCTATATGATATCTCCCACATTGTCTGCAAGGCTGCCTAGGAGGCATTTGCTGGCTTCCCGAATATCCTGTTGTCCGTGTACCTTGGCCCTCACTTCTCTGCCCAAATTGATCATTTCTAGACCCTTGAAGTGGTGGTGGAGCACTAGCTGTAGAGTAAGAGGATGATGGCCTGGGTGGCCTATGAGAAAATCGTGGCCTAAACTCACCCTGGGGTGGTGTAAACTGTCCTGTAGATCTGGCCCTCTTGAATTGCCCCCTTTCTATTTCTTGTGCCCTCCTTCTTTGTCTCTGATCCTCCAGTTTCTGTGCAAAAGCTTGCATCCTCGCTATATCCATGTCTTTATTTAAAGAGGCAATGGTACAATCTCTAACCAAATATGAATCCAACCTATCGACATACCGATGGACTCTATCTGCCATAGTAGGAACAACATTAGGAGCGTACCTGGCCAGAGAATTAAATTTAAGACTATATTCCCTCACGCTCATATTCCCCTGATGGAGGTTCAGGAACTGATCTGCACGGGCCTCTCGGATCTCTAATGGCAAGTAATGATCAAGAAAGGCCATTTTGAACTCCTCCCAAGTAGTTGGAGATGTATCTATGCCTTTGGAATGCTTCCAGGCTTCGTACCACAGTATAGCCACACCCTTCAATCTATATATTGCCAACTTAGCAGCTTCCGAACCACTTACATGCATAACATCTAAGGTGCGTTGGATCTGATCAATAAAATCTTGTGGATCTTCATTTGGATCTGTCCCAGTGAATGATGGGGGGTCTAAGTTGAGGAAATCACGTATTCTCGTACTGGCTGCCCTACCTGCACCAACTGCACCTGCAACTGGGCCTTCTTGTCTTTGACCTTGGCCAGCAACTATACAAGTCAACAGTTGAACTGCATTTCTCAAATCCTGCACAGAAGCATCAACAGGTGGTTCTCGGGGGTTTTCACTACTTCCTGGTGCATCAACAGATGGAGGGGTTGGAGATGTCTGTGATAGAGACTCATCTAGAGCCTCACTCTGTCGTCTCGCCCGATTGGGTATACCAACTACCACTTCTACTTCCTTTCCTTTACCTTTACTCTTCCTTGTCTCTGGCATACTTACTGTACAAAATAATTCAGGGATTAGACATGGTACACTTATAATATTTGGCTCTATGGCACGATCTAAAGAATGAAAAGAAGTGATAACTCCTAAATGCCACGTAGCCTCTTGTTTATAAATGTGGTGCACAACACATCGATAAACATGATTCTACATAGACACGGCTTTGTAGACTCCCTAGGACAAACCGCTCTGATACCACTTCTGTCACGCCCCAAATCCTATTAAGGCGGACTGGCACCCGTTGCCGGTAAGGCTCGGGAGAACCAACCTGTAGCAATACATTACCTATGAACATTATAAGTTACTTTTATACTAAACATGCCCTCAAAAGATAAATGGAACTAGCAAGCCAAAAGATGTTGTATGACTAGGCCGTTGGAGCCACAATGTCTACGATACGATACATGACCATACTATACTTTACATAGTCTACAAAGCCTCTAGACAAGAAACATTATCTTATAAGGGTCGGGACAGACCCCGCCTCATGATAAGATACTATACAATGCAAAAAGATATGATAAGACTCAAAGCCCCGAAGCAACCTGGAGCTCAGTGACTGCAGTTGATATCCTGTACTCTTACTGGGGAGGTTTATTAGCTTCTGCACCTGCAGCATGGAATGCAGGTCCCCCAACAGGGACGTCAGTACGAAATAATGTACTGAATATGTAAGGCAACATGTACCATATGAGATAAAAGCTCAAATGAAACCATACACTGCTGTAAGGTAAAAGACCACCTTTATGAATATTGTGGAGTCATGCATCTTATAACAATTATGTTACTTTACTCTTATCACTTGTATAATCTGTGCACATCATGTAATACAAATGACCAGCTGATCAGTGGTAAATCTATATCAGGATCGACCCATGCTAGGCTTTCCTTTCACCCCTGGGATACCCCCTGTAATACTGGGATTGACCCATGCTAGGTGATTCTTTCACCCCTGGGATACCACCCAACAGAAGCAACTGTATACATATATCTTCTTATTACTTTTGAGATGAATCTTTGGTGATCGTAACATTTGAGCTATAAGACTATAAGCATGACAAATGACAAGTATGTGACCATGTAACATCATATCACAATGAAAAGAGTGGGTTATACAATTAGTGAAACATGTAGGACATAAACAACGTATGAACTTTATTTAGCTAAAAAGAAGACTCATATGTCACGGTATCCAATGTATGTATGCAGCAGTGACAATGCTCGAATCTGGAAACACAAATACATGTAAAGAGTGGAGTGGTTATATCGAAGTTTGTAAAGATCTCTATGTGCCAATAAAGACTTTGGATTCCATGCCAAATAATAAGAGATCGAATAGCCTTACATACCTCGACATATCAACTTGTTTTTACCTCGAAATGACTTCTTTTCTTCCAACTATTTATCTACAATATCATGTTTTAAAGCTAGTATTAGCAGCTAATCAATGCATCTGGACAGCCCAATCTCACAAAACACAACACTTTGGCAACAAACGTATAACCATCGACTCAATGGTGTTATTCCGACTTTCTCAATTCTAACTGTCTTCAACCAGTACACATTATCCTATACATGATGTACACAGCCTATATCAGCTCTACAACATGCTGGCAACAGTCCATAACTACAACACAGAACCATTTTACAAAATGCTCAACTAAGAAGCACAACATCTCGTCGTCTCCCTACATTTCGTCGTTAACAATTCATACTTGTCCCAACTTTGAACCAGATGCTCCCAACATATATATACATCAAATAAACCTTAACACAGTCACAAAATAGCTCAAAACACAGGGGGGGGAAACGTGAAACATCAGCCCCCTCATCAAAACAGTCCAATACCATTTTGGAAGCACATAAGATCATATAAGGATACTTGTTTCCAAAGAACTAGCAAAACAGTCCAGCAACCTTGGCAACCATATACACACTATAACATATTAATAACCTCAACTTTATATCATATCAAAGTCAAAAATCAGGGTAAGAATCGTTCCAAAGCCAAGAAAATCAAACAACAACTTTCAGGACACAAGCTGTCCAGAAATTCCTGCACAGTACACCAGCCAACTTATCTTGTTTTCCATGGAAAATTCATATCAAGTATATGGTTATTTTTACATACCTTAACTCCCAAGGTGTAAGTCTAATTCAAGAACTCAAAAAGTAGCCTTTGGTTGCCTTCCAAGGTGAAGAAATGCCAAGAGAAACTTAGAGAGAAAAGCTGAAATTGTTTTGGTCTCCTACTAGTTAACCTAAGGAGCTCGGTTTTGGTCCCTTTTTAAAGGGGCCTTAGACCGACTTTCTCCTAATATTTGCAACTGATTAACTCAAGTTGGTCAATGACCAATTTTCCCCTTTCACTTGGGCCTTTTGGATCTCTAAATCAATGGGCTTTAGTGGCCCATTTTCCTTAATCTTTCTTGCACTTTGTTTGGGCCCAATTTTCTTAGTAGTGAATGAATGTAGTTGGGCCTATTATATAAAAATCTTGGGCTGAACATCTTGGCCCAATATAATGCTAAACCATTGGCTTTAATAGCCTCCCTAACTTGGGCTTCGTTTGTCGCAAGACTTGGAAAGTTTCGGCGTTAAGCCTTGTCTTCGTTCCCCTTTCTTTTTACTAACGTCTAGACTTCAAGTGAGTTCACTTATGAATGAATTATTCTCCCTCATGTATATATACATTTTTTTTTAAGCCAACCACACAGGTGACTCACCTGCTAGCTTCCTAAGTTCCATAAGCACGTCAATGATTTTCTCCGTTTAAGGCCACAGTCTCTAAATAGACTTCCATATAGTGCCCCAATCTAACACTTGAACACTTGAAAAAAAAAGTTTTGGTAGTAATTAAATCAAGTCGTATGTCATTTTATGTGAACATTACTAGTACATGCAAAATGTGGGGTGTTACGGAAACTCTAATGAGTCCATCCACAAGCCTTAATTCGAACTCATCTGGTAAGAATGTTGATAAGAAAATGTATAGGGGAATGATAGTATCTCTACTCTACTTGATTGCCAGTCAACCAGACATCATGTTCAGCATATGTAAGTGTGTCAGGTTCTAGTCTACTCCTAAAGAGTCTCATCTAACTACCATAAAAAGGATCATCCAATACCTCATAGGAACTCAAGACGTTGGACTGTGGTACCCTTGCTCTTTCTATTTTAACTTAATTGGTTATTCAGACACTGATTTTGCAGGTGATAAAAGTGATATAAAAAGCACTAACAAAACTTGTCAAATTCTTAGTGATGTCTTAATTTCATGACATAAGAAGAAGCAAACATTAGTTGCACTTTCAATAATTGAATCTAAATACATAGCCGTTGGAAATTGTGGTACTCAAATTTTATGGATTATGCATTAACTACTTGATTTTAATTTGTCTTTTGAATCTATTCCCATAGTATGCGATAACACCAGTGCTATTAGTTTATCAAAATATATTGTGCATCATTCTAGGGAAAAGCACATTGATATTAAGAATTATTTTATTCGTGATCATGTGACAAAAGGTGATTTTTGGTTAACATTTGTTGACTCTAAAAATCAACTGGTAGATATTTTTACAAAAAGCCTTCTAGAAGAAAAATTTTGTTACCTTAGAAAAAGACTTGGTAGTTTTAATATTAATGATTTATGAGCTATAATTTTGGACAAAAAATATTTTTACTTGCTCCAATTTTATGGTCAAATTTTTTTAAAAAACTTGTTTTCAAAAAGGGAAGTCATCATTACTCTCCTCGTTTTTTCATGCCTCTTTTGCTGCCTCTGCACCTCTTTACCCTCCCAACACTCCTCCGATTGCCACTCTTTCACTTTTATCAGTCACCTTTTTTCTTTACACCTCTTCAAATTCCTCTCCCCTATCTTTTCAAACAGTCAAAAACTTCTCTCCTTCCTTCTCAAGTCCTATTAACCATTCTCTCTTCTCTCGATCTGCCCCTTTTAAAATTTATCTTTTCTTTTTTCCCAAGAACAGAACTCATTCTATGGTGATCATGTCCAAATCTATTCCCAAAAAACCTTCTGGACAAAATTGTTTTTCTTTCCAAATTTTTCGATAAATCCTTATGGGACTCACAGTCAACTCTCATCAAGAGACGTCATCTTAATTCCAGTCTAGCCCCCTCCTCTAATAAATCTCATCCAAATACTCTCCACTCCCTCCCTCCAGAGAACATGCATAAGTTCTGGACATGCTCTCACAAAGAATTATTGTGAATGATCTTCTGTCTGAGAATACTTTTGATACAAATTTCTATGGTAATATCTATTTTATGAATGGAAATTGGACTAATGATTTTGAGGTCAGCTTTGAAGAAGCCAAGAGATTTTTGTCAGACCCAAACTCTGTTTCGACCAATTTTTGTACCCTTTCCCTTTGTTTCAAGTTTTGCATTATGGATAGTATAATTGATACTACACCGATTCCCCATAAATAATCTCTCAACAATATTATCGGTTTTGTGTTTTTGTACTATAATGTCTGGTTAAGAATATCAAAATCAATTGGGCAACTTGGATTCGTGAGTACATGCTTGAAAGTGCAACCGATGTTCATGCCTCTGCCAGTTTGCAGTGTGGCCTGCTCAATACTTGAATTCTTCAGTACTATTCTATTGATCTATATGCTTACCCAGTGGTGGTTGTTTCCACTTATGACTCCAAGATGTTTGCAAGTATTGGCTATGTCTTGATTGAAGATAATGGTGTAAGAAGGATTCTGCACGGGCAAAGTTAGAACTTTCCAAGGTAAACAAATCTATTTCTAACCCTATGATTACTGTTTTGAAGGAATTGGAAAAGATTAAGGATCGATTCAAATCCATCAAGAAAAGTGTTGCGCTGCTACAGGAGTCGACTTCGAAGCTTTTGGACCTCATGAAAAGCACCAGCACAGATATAGGCATGGTTAGGTTGGCTCTTGACGGGTTCAAAAAGGAGGGCATAAAATTGTTTACTCGGGTGTCCACCTGAATGTATTTCATCAAAACCCAAGTCCACTCCTTTAATGATGATCTAGCTATTTCTGTCTAGAACTCCTATTCCTCCTTCTTTAAAAACATTGAAAAATCATATGACACCTTCTGTTATAACATGTATAACACTCTGACCTACTTTCTCAAGAAGCGGTGAATAATAATGACTTTGTTTTTATTAAAAAGGGGGTCTTGTCTCTTGTTTTGATGGGTTGTAATATGATTTTTAACACATTATCTGCTACAGTATTTTTGCTCTACCTAGTTAATAGATTATATATATCAGCTGCTTGTCTACTATTTCATTTTGCTATTCTTTTTTATTATGCCAAAAAAGGAGAAAGACAGGAACATCTGGAAATCAAGAAGCACCTACCAGTAGGGGGGCAAGTCGACTACCAATAAATGAAAGTCGATTGATAGTCAAGAAACTTGGAGCAGTAGAAATGTGTGCAAGTCAGGGGGAACAAGATGACAGACAAGGAAGTCAACTGATGTTTACACTCATTTGTGAAAGTTGTGTATGGACATACCTGATATGGAAATACCATACGGTAACATTAATCAATCAAGAAATCTATTCAAATCCCTAATTGAGAAGAAATATCTTAGGTTTCCTTTCAAAGAGTAGCAGCTGAAGACTATAAAAGAAGAAGCCTATAGATAGACAAGAGTTATGCAACTTCAAAATGAAATCTCAAAGTGTCTCAATCTTAGTCTCACAAAGCTTTGTAATCTGTAGCTTACAATTGTTATATAAAGAGCAAGATGGAGTCAACTTTGTAATACAAACTGAAGTTTTGTCATAAGATCTAAAGAACAAAATAAGTCTTGTTTATCATCATTGTACTCGAGCCAACATTGAAATATCTAAGCAAACATTGAAACCCAAGGGGACCGAAGTAGGCAACGCATTAGTGTTCCGAACCAGGATAAATCTTTTTATTATATTCCTTAAATTCAGTTATTTATTTATGCATTTGTTTTAAGTTTAACCTATTTTGTGAAGTATATTGATCTGCAGGAAAGTCGATTGCGAGAAGTCAATAGTCAACTCATAGAAATTTTCAATTCACCCCCTCTTGAATTTTATCTCAACCTTTTTATCTGTAAAATCATCATACTTGGTTGTTGTGATGTCATTAATTATTTTCTCCTTCACAACTTAATTCTTTAAGTAGAATTTTACATTTGTGAAGTGTGATTCAACTTCAGTGAATGGCTTATTATTAACAACTATCTTTCTTTCTACTTCATCCTTAAGACACTTCAAGCACTGGTAGTAGGAGTATGAACTATGAAATAATTTGTTCTTGGGCACCCATAACCTACCAAGTAATATGTTGTATGAAGTATTGACATTGATTACATGCATCAATACATTTGATCGCAAATTATACATATATATCTCTAACTTGATGGATTATATGGCCCTCTGACCCCTTTTATTGAACCTATGAATCATCAAATGGTTTTCAGTAAAGTCCTCAATCGTTATACCTGCTGTGCCATGGAAACACGACACTTTTGATCGTTAAAACAAAGAATTTATGCTTGGACTTAGGATAATTTGATAGATATAATGTGGTTTTTTGGTTGTTGCAGGAAAAATAGGTACGAAGAACCTTGGAATGTAAATTAGAAGAAAAAGCTCTGAAAAAGATAAAGTCTGTTCATCCTACGAGTCAAATTACAAGTCATCAACATATCATACGACATCTAGATTTTCTCTTAAGAAGGAAAGTAATAAAAGCCAAGTAGTGAAGCTAAGTGAAGAGTGGATATAACTGGAGAGTACGAATCGTAAGTTGTAGCTATGATTCTAGAGAATAAGTCATTGAGAAAGCAAAAACCAACCTAAAGTTTAGAGTTTAAATCACAGAAGAAGATGAGTTGTAAGACCTGAGTACGACTCATAAGGATAAGTCTGAAGAGATAAGTGTCCCGAGCATTGAAAGATTATGGCCCAGGCAATCATGAGTGAAGAACACGAGTAATAAGCTACGGTTACAACTCGTGGGGACGAGTCATAAGGCCAATAGAATCCTGAATCCCTAAAAGATTAGTTATTAGAGTACTTATGACAAGTACTGTATGACTCATAAGAAGACCTTATGAGTGGACAACGTGAGTTGTACCTTGTGACGACATACTTTTTCTATTCCATTTTAATTAGGATTTCTAGGTTATTTTGAGATACTATAAATACCTTACGATTATTTATTTATTAGCTTATACACCTTTATAATACTATTACTATTTTTAACATACTTTACTCATTGATATTTTTTTCTTGAGATTTTGGGTTTTATTTAATTGAGTAATTCGGATTTTATTTCTCTTATTCTTATGCAATTAATTACATGTATTCATTATTGATTATCATGGATTGTTGCATTAACATGAGCGACTAATTTCCTTGACTAGGGTTCTGGGAACATTTTTAAATTAACTACGTAGAGGAAGTGGGAAATTCATCTATTCTATTGTGGTTGCATGTATCTTAATATTCTTTATATTTAACTGACCTCAGCACTACCGCAGAAGCTTGAGGATTGCCTATATTCGAGAATGTCCTCACAAGGGAGTTTGAGATTATTAAAAGGGGATTAAGACAGTAATTTGGGATTCAAGTCCAACTTATAATTCTGCCATCTCATCTAATCAACTTGAGGTCCAAAAGGTGAAAGTTAAACTGAGGTTATAGACAAGGAGCAATAAGGAGACACCCTAAAACTCATAATGTAAAGGGTGAGATTTATCATTACGTTCACAAGACGATTGATAATACATAGCTTGTTGACTTTGCATGCAGAGCAACAGAATAGGTAAGTTGAGCATGAGAAATTTATGGAGTTGAGAAACCAGGGGGAACACTATCCTAGTGTTCATCTTCTACTATTTACAATCCCAAGCATTCCAATTCGATTAGTAGTTATTGTTTACTCGAAATCTCACCATTTTACTTTTCTGCATTGCTCGTGGATTTTTTCAAGTTTGAGAGGTTGTTCAATTTTTCCCTTATGGCTTCGACCCCAACCTGGTTTGGGTTACTATATTGACATTGGCCACAACATATTTCTTTGGAGGTTAGTTTTTGGGCCACATCAAATTTTGGCGCCTTTGTCGGGGAAGACGGTGTGAATTGTTGATTGAATTTAGTGAAGTTTGTTTTTTTTTGTTCTTGATTTGGTATTTGCTGGTGTTTGCCAAACACGAGGAGAAGAGATAATACCTTACTCTATTTTAATCAAGAGCCTGAAAGAATTCTTCAAACACTGTGAGGGATGTCAGAATAAGTTCATGATGGTGTTCTTATTGGGGTTCCAGACCCTCAAATTGTACCCCTTACTCTACCTATTGATCCTAATGTTGCACTTCACTGTGCTCTAGGATATCCATGGAATATTGCTGATAGATAGATGGATCACTTATTAGCGAAAGTAGCAAAGGAGGCACGTTTAGCTGAAAAGGCTAGGGCAGTACATCAAGTAGAACTAGCCAGACCAAGAAAAGTGGTTAAGCGTCAAGATAGAGTTCAAAGAGGCAGATCTCCAATTATTACTGCATACCAACATCTTCTACCATATGATGAAGATGAGGATATGGGATATGTTGAACCTACTCAGATAAGAGCCATCATTCTACCTGCTCTACCCCCTATGTTAAGTTGACATTACTAGTGCAATGATCAAATTGATAAACTTGAAGGGTGTGTTTTCAGGATCAGCAACAGATGACACTAACATATATCTTGCAAATTTTACTGGGATCTATATGCCATATACTATTTTAGGGATGAACTAGGAAGCTTTGAGGTTGAGGTTGTTCCTATTTTTCTGACTAGAGAAGCATCTCTATGGTTCGGGGAACTTCTAGAGGTTCAATCACTACTTGGTATGAGTTGTATAGATAATTTTTGAACAGGTTCTTCCCTCTTGAAAGGATGTTACAGTTGAAAGATGAAATCTACAATTTCAGAAAGCTACCTGCTGAATTCATGTATGAGGCATGGTTTAGGTTTAAAAAGAAGTTGAGCATGGTACCTAATCATAGGAATCAATTTGTTAGAAATTTTTTTATAGATCACTGAATGTAAGTTCCAAAAGAATGATAGATACAATTTTGAGAGATGCATTTATGCTTCTTTGATAGGACGCTGTGCAAGAGATGCTAAATGATATTTTGGAGACCAATCGAGGTTGGCATACTAGAGATACTGAGCGTGGTGTAGGTACATATTCTATTGGAGCGGCTAATAAGTATGGAGCTAATCATGATTTGGTAGCATAAATGGTTGCACAGCTTCGGACTGACATTGGTCTTCTTATAAAATAATTCACAACATGAGTGCTGAGAAAGTAAATATAGTTAGGGCACAAAGTTAAACCTCGAGAACTCTCGAGATGGAATCTAAAGAGGAAGTGATGAATCTTGATTGTTAGTTGGTGGATTTCCAAGCCCAAGGTCAAAGGAATCAAGTTCAAAACTATTACAATGATAGATTTTGAGACAGAATCAAAGACCAAGATGGTGATTGGAGGCAAAAAGATGACTACAAAGAGAAGAATGACAAATACGTCCCACTAGGTAGCGGGATACTCAGGAAAAAGAGAAAGTAATATTGTCAAAACTAGTCAAAGGCTAAGAAAGTCAATAGAACCATCTTAAGGAGATTAAGGCAGACCTGTCAGGCATGAATCAGAAAGTTGAGTCACATACTATCGTAATCAAACAATCAGAGCAATTGTATGGCTAGATGTTGGACACATTGAATTAATGGCAACATGTCACTCTTCCAATAATATATTGGTAAATTTAAAGAATGATAGTCATTATCATGCCATTACCACTCGAGTGGTAAAACTACCATAGATCCACCTACACCCACCTTAATTGATTCAATGAATGCAGATGATCATATTGATGTTGAAAATAGTAGTGAGACAAACAAAGAAAAGGATAAGGTCGAGGATCCTATTTTGAAGACTATCCTAATACCTCACCCTCCTTTTCCTCAGAGGTTGAAAAAAACTAAGAAGAGGGTACATATCAAAAGTTTTTGTCTATGCTAAAGGAAGTGTCTATCAACATTCCACTTGTTGAGGCATTAGAATAAATGCCCGGTTATGCAAAGTTTATGAAGGATCTAATCACTAAGAAGTAGTCACTCAGTTATGATCCAGCTGACAATATTCATCACTGCAACGCTGTCTTTACTAGATCATTGGTAGAGAAGAAGGAGGATCCATGGGCTTTCACCATTCCTTGTACCATTTGGTCTTTCAACTTCACTCGAGCACTATGTGATTTGAAAGCTAGTATCAACCTCATTCCACTTGTTGTGTTTAAGCAGTTGGGGTTGGGATCTTCCAAATTAACCACCATGAGATTAGTGATGGTAGATCGAATGGTAAAAAAGCCAGTTGGTATTTTGTATGATGTATTAGTGAAGGTGGCTTCTTTTATCTTCCCTGCTAATTTTTGTGATCTTGGACTGTGAGGTGGACTTCCAATTTCTAGTTATTTTAGAAAGACCATTCTTAGATACATGAAGGACTTTGATTGATTTGGAGTTAGGACATCTGATGCTAAGGTTCAACGATGAGCAGGTGATATTTAATTTATGCAAGTTTATAAGGCAGCAGGATAAGTTAAGGGCAATATATATGATTTATGTGTTTGATGAAGAGAGGGACTCATTCCATAATATTGATGTAGTGACTATTTAGGATGATAGGTGTGAGGTTGTTCCTATTGAAGAAAGGCTAGGTGTTGAAGCTTTAGCAGTAGTGATTATGAACATCGATAACAATGGAATTAATGTCTATGATAAGATTATCTATGCACTTTGTGGGAGCGGTTCTTATACCTTTGCACCAAAGAAGATTGACTTGGATCTAAAAAATAGAACCACCACACCTGCTCGCCCATCTATTAAGGAACCGCCAGTCTTAGAGTTAAAGACCCTTCCTTCTTATTTGTGATATGCATTATTTGGGGCTGACAATACTTTATCGGTAATTATTGCAGCTGACTTGATGCATACAGAAGAAAAAGTTTTATTATCAGTGCAACAGAGATTAAGGAGGGCCACTGGTTGGTCCATTGCAGATATTATGGGTATCTTTCCTGGTCTTTGTACTTATAAAATCCAACTTGAATCGGATTGTATTCAAAGTATAGAAAATCAACATAGGCTTTATCCTTCTATTCAGGAAGTGGTAAAGAAAGAGATAATCAAGTGGCTAGATACTGGTGTAGTGCATCCTATTGTTGATTGCAAGTGGGTCAGTCTAGTACAATGTGTTTTGGAGAAAGGAGGTATTACTATTGTTCCTAATGAGAAGAATGAGCTAGTGCCAATGAGGCTAGTTACAGGATAGAGAATGTGCATGGATTATAGGGAACTAAATGCATGGACTCAGAAGAATCACTTCCCCATGCCCTTCATGGACTAGATGCTTGACAAACTTGTGGGAAGAGGGTGGTATTGTGTTCTATATGGGTATTTGTTCTACAAACAAATCAATATTGCGCCCGAAGACCAATAGAAGACAACCTTCTCTTATGCCTATGGGACTTTTGCATTTAGGCACATGCCATTTGGATTATGTAATGCTCCAATTATGTGTGATGTCAATAATCTCTAACATGATAGAAGACACTATCAAAGTATTCATGGATGATTTTTTGGTAGTTGGTGATTCTTTTGATGACTGCTTGGTTTACTTGGAAAATGCTTTTCAAAGATGAGAGGAATGCAACTTGGTACTTAACTAGAAAAAGTGTCATTTCATGGTTAAAGAAGGTATTATGCTTGGGCATAAGATTTAAAAAAGAGGTATAGAGGTAGATAGAGCTAAGATTGAAGTGATCGAGAAATTACCCCCAATAATTTCTGTGAAGGGTAGTCAGATTTTTTTAGGACATGTTGGATTCTACAGGCGATTCACCAAGGATTTATCAAAGATTGCCAATCCCCTCTGTAGGCTTTTTGAGATAGAGGTGAAGTTTGATTTTGATGAAGCATGCTTGAAGGCTTTTAAATGTTTGAAAAAGAAGTTGAGGACTCCTCCTATAATTGTGTCCCCTGATTGGTTCTTGCCATCTGAGATTATGTGTGACGCAAGTAGAGTGGCCTTAGGTATTGTACTAGGCCAACAAAAAGAACAAGAGTTGTGCTAATCATGCAACATTAAGGTACTTAATGGCAAAAAAAGATGCAAAGCCTAGACTTATCAGCTGGATTCTCTTGTAGCAAGAGTTTGATTTCGAGGTCACGGATAGAAAAGGCACTGAGAATTAAGTTGTAGATTATTTGTCTAGACTTGAGAAAGAAGCTATGCAAAAAGTTAAAGATCGACTCAATATTGATGAAAGTTTTACAAATAAGCAGATATTGGTCGCTTCTTAAGATCTGATTCCATGGTTTGCTGATCATACAAATTATCTAGCAAGTGATTTAGTCCCAAAAGATCTTTCTTTCCAGCTGCTAAAGAAATTTATGGATAAAGTAAGGAAATTTTTCTAGAGCCTTACTTATTCCAAATTTATGTGGATGGGGTTATTCGTAGATGTATCCCTAAAGTGGAGATGATAAGTACCCTTGAGGATTGTTATGCTTAACCAATTGTGGGCCACCATGAAGGAAGCCGCACAACCCACAAGATCTTGCAATGTGGGTACTATTGGAAAATAGTTTACAAGGACGCTCATGATTTTGTTTCAGCTTCTGATCAATGTCAAAACCAACGTTACATCTCTATGCACCATGAACTTCCTATGACCACTATTTTAGAATAGGAATTGTTTGATGTGTGGGGTGTGGACTTTATGAGACCTTTTGTGAGCTCCTTTGGTATGAAAAAATATCTTGTGGAAGTTGATTATGTGTAAAAATGGGTGGAAGCGGTTGCACTCCCCAACGATGAAGGAAGAAGTATCACAACCTTCTTAAAAAATAAATCTTTTCTCGATTTGTCACGCCACGTGCAATCATTATTGATGGTGGGTCATATTTTTGTAATTGTCTATTCAAGAGTATGCTTGAGAAGTATGGAGTAAAGCATAAGGTGGCAACACCTTATAATCTACAGACTAGTGGATAGGTTAAGGTGTCCAACAGAGAAATCAAGTCCATTTTAGCGAAGACAGTTAATGCCAATAGGATTGATTGGTCAAGAAACCTAGATGATGCATTATGAGCTTACGTACAGCTTTCAAGAATCCTATAGATACTTCACCTTATCAGTTGGTGTACGGCAAAGAATGTCACCTGCCTGTTGAATTTGAGCACATAGCACTATGAGCTTTGAAGAAGCTAGATTTTTAGTGGCAGGATGCAACAAAGTCAAGGATGAATAAGATTAATGAGTTGGATGAATTCCAACTCCAGTATATTGAAAGTTTCGCACTTTATAAAGAAAAAATGAAGATGCATCATGATAAAAAACTTGAGAAAAAGATATTTGAGAAAGGTGACCATGTATTGCTCTATAACTCAAGACTTCACTTGTTTCCAGGTAGGTTGAAGTATAGATGGTATGGCCTATTTACTATAACAAAAGTGTTTCCATATGGTTGTAACGCCCCGAGTCTGTACCCCAGACGTTACACAGTGCTTACGACCCCGAAGGACCACAAGCTAACCTATGACTGATATCTGCTGTGAGCACTAAAATATGATACTATAATAAATACAGAATAATAGGCTGAAATGCCATAAGGTTTGAAATCTAAAAATACTGATAAAGTGTATCAACTGAAATAACAATCTATAAAACTGAATACTGTCTAAACTCTAGTCTAAAAAGCCTCTAATATGAAATTACCTTAAAGTGGAGTTGGTGGGACAATCCCCCAACTAACTCTATCTATTGAAATACTGAGTTTACAAAAATAAAGAAATAAAATAATATCCTCGAACGATGAGGACTCACTGCTAAATCTGATATGCTGGATGAATCTGAATCTATCTATGCATGGTCGGTACCCTGAGCATCCGAACCTATAATGTGAGATATCATAGTATAAAGAAAGAGTATAAGTCAGTATGTGGAATGTACTGGTATTCTAGATAAGGTAAGGCTGAATGCAAGGGTTTATATGCATGAACAAAAATAGACTAAATGATTAGAGAAACTAAACATGAGAGTATGTGGATCATCTGAGCTACTGTAAATACTGAGAATCCAATACTGTTCATACGTATATACTGTAACTAAGCTTTTTTGAAGCTAAATACTGAGTTCTGATACATAGTCACTGATAATCTAAGATTTTTGATAACTGAGTTACCGATACTAATTGTTTGTATCTATCAGTCCTAATTCTGTAGAATTGAACTGAGTTCTATTCTGAAGACTTAAACTAAAACTGTGGGAGGTAATCATATAATCGATATGCCCCAAATAAGAAAAGATAACTGAGTTGGGGTCCAATCAGTAACCCCAATGGGAAGGGTGTTAGTACCATGCCACAGGTAAATATAAGCTGAGAGTTAAATATCCCCAGGACTCGATAGCATGAAAAGTAAAGCATAGCATGATCTTAAATAACATAACATGTTTCACTTGTGCATAATTCATCCATGGAGACATTTTATCAAACACTTGTAAGGCATCTACTTATTTATGAATGAGGAATATGTGCTATCATGTTATAATGGCACTAATTCATCCACATAAGTATTTTATCAAACATATGGGGAGCATGCTTAGGTTATACAACCATCTACACACATAGTTATCATGGCTACATCGATCAACTTGTAAATTGAAGGGTTTATCATGAAGATCATATAATTCAGCACATATAATGCTTAATTTCATGAGAGCTTGTAATTTAATCATAGACTAAGACCCAACAATGACATGAACATGAATTCAATCTAATTCATAGGTAGAAATCATAAATCTAAGATCTTGTAAGTTTGAAAAGGGTTGTTGGACTTCAAAGGTGAAAGGAACCCATGAATGAACACCTAACATTCCTTGGAAAGTTAATTCTTGAAGGTGCTTGAAGAAATTCTTGAGTTTTGACCTTGATTCTTGAAGATTGTATTTGTTTTCTTGAGAGAAAATGCTTTGATTTTTGGGGAAAAGTTAATTAGCAAATGGGTTAAAACATTTTTAGGGATTTAATCTCACACCTGGGTGGAATAAAATCATGGGAAGAGACTATTTTAACTCTGGATAAAAGATTTAATTTTTGTCAAATTTTTCTGAACTGGGCCCTGGCGCGACGTGCCATGATCGCGTCGGGCCACTGGAAATAGACAATTGGGAACTGAGGTCTTGGCGCAATATGGTGGAATCGCGATGCCCCTTTAATTCTAAAATATGGATTCATTGTGACGTGGTGTATCGCGTTGGTATACTAGAAATTGACAAATATGAAAATAATCTTTGGCATGATGCGCCGGTATTGCAGTACCTTACTGGAAATTGAAAAATACCATTTTGACATACTCCGCGACATGCTACTGGCCTGAATGACGGTGTTTAATGACTAAAACTTAAAATAGCCATAACGTCTTCTCCAATTATTGGATTTAGGAAAATTGTGTATCATTGGAAAGCTAATTGAATTTCCTACACAATGGTTCACTCTAAACTGAAAAATACTGGGTATTTCCAAAAACAAAAAATTAGATAACTCATGGATTGAGAGTTAATTTAGGCTAGAGAAATATGAGGTATTACAATATCTCCCCCTTAGGAACATTCGTCCTTTAATGAAACTGATTAAGCTGAGAAACACTGATAGACTGAGCTAACACACTAAACATGTATATCTGATGTATGACTACGTGACTGAACTACTAACAAACTGAGCTCTTACACTGAATATGCATATCTGGTGCACGGAATACATGACTGAAGCTACTAATAAGCTGGGTTTTCATACTGAACATGTATATCTGATGCATGAGTACATGACTGAACTGATTCATGGATGCATGACTGAATATGCAATGGTAATGGATACCAAGTTATAATTATAGCTGAACATAGAACTGAGTAAAGCTAAGAAATACTGTTACCTTAAGCTGGATCTGAGGTTGCGGAGAAGAGGTGAGGATACTTGATCCGCATATCTGCTTTGACTTCCCAAGTAGTTCCCTCTACGACCTGATTCTGCCAAAGAACTTTGACTAAGGAAACTTTTTTGTTCCTCAGTATGCGAATCTGATGATCGTGGATCTCGACTGGAACCTCATCGACAGAGAGATCATTTTGAACATTTACATCCTCTAAGGGGACTGTGACTGCTGGGTCAATAGTGCATTTCTTTAGCAAGGAGACATTGAATACTGGATGTAATGAAGCTAGATCCAAAGGCAACTTAAGCTCATAAGATACCTTTCTTAAACAACTAAGATCGTGTAAGGACCGATAAATCAGGGACTGAGCTTTCCCTTCTTGCCGAACCTCTTTACTCCTTTCATGGGAGAGATTTTCAAGTACATAAAATCACCGATCTTAACCTCAAGATCCTTTTTCCTCACATCTGTATACGATTTTTGTCGGCTCTGGGCAGCCCTAAGTCTTTCTTTGATCAACTGAACCTTTTCTAAGGCATCAAACACTAGGTAAGGCCCTACTACTGCGGCCTCACCTACCTCAAACCACCCAATTAGAGATCTATATCTCCTACCATAGAGAGCGTCAAACGGAGCCATCTGAATACTAGAATGATAGCTGCTATTATATGCGAACTCGATCAAAGGCAAGAGGTCATCCCAACTACCCTTAAAATCAACAACGCATGCTCTTAGCATATCTTCTAAAGTCTGAATGGTCCTTTCTGCTTGACCATCTGTCAGAGGGTGGAAGTTTGTACTGAGATAAACTTGGGTACCAACACCCTTTTGGAATGATTTCCAGAAATGAGAGGTAAATTGTGTACCTCTATCTGAGATAATAGATATTGGGACTCCATATAACTTGACCAACTCTCTAATGTAGAGTTTGGCATAGTCCTCGGCTGAATAAGAAGTATGAACTGGCAAGAAATGAGCTGATTTGGTCATCCTATCTATGATAACCCAAATAGAATCATGTTGATGACGAGTACAAGGCAAACCCATTACAAAGTCCAAGTTCACTTCTTTCCATTTCCATGTGGGAATACTGAACTCTTGTATAGACCCACTAGGTTTCTGGTGCTCAATCTTAACCTGATGATATGTAGAGCACTTAGCTACAAACTTTTCAATATCCCTCTTCATCTCACTCCATCAATAGATCTCCCACAAATTGTAGTATATCTTAGTGGCCCCTAGATGAATAGAGTATCGCACACCATGCGCTACTACAAGAATTCATTGCCTCAAGTCATCTACACTTGGCACACATAAACAACCCTGGAAACACAACACACCATCTCTTTCTTGGGAAAAAACCTCTCTTTTCTTATCTCTAACTGACTCTTTCAACTTAATAAGACTGGGATCTCTATCCTACTTTTCCTTTGCTTCAGAAACTAAAGATGATTCTAAACTATTCTGCACCCAAATACTATCCTCTATTGAATCGACTAAGCGAACACCTAGTCGGGCAAGCTGATGAACTTCCTAAACTAACTTCTTCTTATCATTCACAACATGAGCAACACTATATTAGCCTTGCCCAGATAATACAGATCACTTATATCATAACCTTTTAACAACTCTAACCACCTTCTTTGATGCAAATTTAAATCTTTTTGAGAGAACACATTCTAAGGATTTTGTGATCTATGAACACATCAACATGCACCCCATACAAGTAATGCCTCCAAATCTTTAAGGAAAACACTACAACTGCTAATTCGAGATCATAAGTTGGGTAATTCTTTTTATAGGGCTTAAGCTGTCTGAAGGAATAGGCTATGAACTTATTCTCTGTATGAGGACATAACCCAAACCTACTCTGGATGTATCACAGTACACAACAAACCTATCTGAAATCTAGTAGAGTCAAAACTGGGGCTGAGGTGAGTAGAGTCTTTAACTCCTGAAAACTCTTCTCGTAGGAATCTGACCACTGAAAATGGACTTTTTTCGGAGTCACTATGGACATGGGGGATGCAATAGATGAAAATCCTTTAATAAATCAATGGTAATAACTAGTTAAACCCAAGAAACTCTTAATATCTGATGGAGTGATGGGTCTAGGCTAGTTTCTCACCACCTCAGTATTTTGAGAATCAAATCTAATGCCATCAACGAAAATAATATGACCAAGGAATTCTACTGACCTTAGAAAAATTTGTACTTACTGAATTTGGCGAACAACTAATGAGTTCTGAGGGTCTGAAGTATGATTCTGATATGGTATGTGTTGTCATTCTTACTATAAGAATAGACAAGAATGTCATCATGAAGATTATAACAAACATATTCAGGTACTTCTTGAACACGCGGTTCATTAAATCCATGAAAGTTGATGGGATATTAGTAAGACCAATGGACCTGACTAGAAACTCGAAGTGACCATACTAGGTTCGGAAAAATAATTTTGGAATGTCAGATTGTCTGACCTTGAGCTTATGATAGCTGATTTGAGGTCTATCTTAGAAAAGTAACTAGCACCTTGAAGTTGGTCAAGTAAGTGATTAATTCTAGGAAGTGGGTATTTGTTCTTGACAGTGACTTTTTTTAACTGATGATAGTCTATAGACATTCTGAGAGAACCATCTTTTTTGTGCATGAATAGAACTGGTGTGGTCCATGGGGAAACACTGGGCCTAATGAGTCCCTTATTGAGGAGACCCTTTAACTGTTCCTTTAACTCTCTGAGTTCTGCTGGAGCTATTCTATATGGAAGAATAGATATGGGTTGAGTATATGAAAGAAGGTCTATTTCCCTAACGGGAGGAACTTCAGGAAAATATTCGGGAAATACATCTGAGAATTCATTTACTACTGCAACTGACTCAAGACTGGGAGTCTCTGAACTAGAGTCTTTGACTCGCATAAGATGATATACACACCCCTTGGATATCATTTTTCTAACTCTAAGGTATCAAATCTACTGAACCTTAAGCACTGTAGTACTACCCCTCCATTCAATGATTGGTTTACTTGGAAATTGAAAATAAATAATTCTACTTCAACAATCAACTGAGGCATAACATGAATGGAGATAATCCATGCAGAGAATGACGTCAAACTATCATCTCTAATTTTACTAAGTCTGATGAAGTGACTTTCTAAGATATCATAATCTGATAGTTCCTGTATAGCCGCCGGGCTATGATAGACTGACCCACTAGCGTAGAGACTGAAAGTAGTTTGCTAAGACTTCTGGTTTGACTTTAAAGTCGACTGCTATGTAAGGAGTTATAAAAAATAGAGAAGTTCCTGTATCTAATAAGGAATAACATGTAAATAGAAGATCTGTAACGTACTAGTGACCACATCAGAAGAGCTTTCCTGATCTTGTCTACTGGTGGCACTGGAAATGGCACCCTACTAATTTTGGCGATCAAACTGAGTTGAAATACGATTATACTGACCTTGAGAACCTGACTGAGGACAATCCCTAAGTCTGTGGCCTGGATTTCCACACCTAAAACAAAACATCACTACTAGCTCTGAAGACACACTGGTGGTTTCTGACACAGAGGATTTGTTCGACCACTACTGACACAACCATGAGATTTAGAGCCTGATGCCCTATTTATGTTACTATTTCTAAACTTAGGTACTGGAGAACTGGATGAGAACAGAGCTGGAACTAAAGACTTTCGGCAAAATTAGGAACAGTTATTGCCCTCTAACTTAGGCTGATTAAAATTGAAGCTACCTGTTCTAGCTGTCTTGTTCTGCCTTTCTATCTTTGATTTTAGCCTCTTCTATATGCTGAGCATGGACCATGAGCCTGGATATGTCCATCTTTTTAATCAACATTGTTGTTCTGCACTCCTTAACCACATTATCTGACACCCCAGATATGAACTTGCTCATTTTGGACCTACTGTCTGCCACTACATATGGATCACACCTGGCTAACCGAGTAAACTTGAGGGAATACTCTTTCAATGTCATACTTCCTTAACTGAGGTTGATGAACTCTAACACCTTGGCTTCTTTCAGCTTTAAGGGAAAGAATCTATCTAGAAATGCAGTAGCAAACTTTTCCCACTCTAAAGGCTATACATCTGTGCCCCTGTCTACCTTTCACTGCTTAACCATGTATGAGCCACATCTTGTAGTTGATAGGCAGCTAACTCAACACTCTCACTAGAAGTTACTCCCATGATATCTATGACTTTCTGAACCTAATTGAGGAACTCCCGTGGATTCTTTTCTGACTTAGATCTTTAGAATAGGGGAGGATTCATTCGGGTGAATTCCTAAATCCTAGATACAGTAGTATTGGCCACTGGGTTAGCCGAAACAACAACTATTTATTTATTCGGTGCTGTTACTAAATTAGCTAGAGTCATGAATATAACTTTGAATTCTGCATGAGAGGTGTGCTTGTCCAGGGGATCTGCCAGAATAAGCTGAGGTCCTGACTGATTCCCGATTCTTCTTTCGTTAGTCTTTTTGGAAGGCATGTTTTGTAAATAAAAGAAAGAAATATATTAGACTGAGAGTTTAATTAGAACTTATGCTCACTCGCATGACATTAATACTGAAAGAAATGAAACTTTTCCTAAAATATCTCATAGCCTCCTGTCCATAAGTATGGCGCTCTACACACCCATGCACAAAACTCTACTAGATGCGGTTTTCAGACTTCCTAGGAAACTATTGAACCGTAGGCTTTGATACCAAGTTTCTAAATCCCCGAGTTTGTACCCCGAATGCTACACATTGCTTACGACCCTGAAAGACCAGAAGCTAACCCATAACTGATATCTGCTATGAGCACTAAAATAAGATACTGTAATAAATATAGAATAATAGGCTGAAATGCCATAAAGTTCAAAATCTATAAATACTGATAAAGTGTATCAACTGAAATAATAATCTGTGAATTGAATAATGTCTGAAATCTAGTCTGAAAAGCCTTTAATATGAAACTACCTGAAAGTGAAGTTGATGGGACAATCCCCCAACTAACTCCATCTACTGAAATACTGAGTCTACTAAAATAAAATAAAAAGAAAGTATCCTCGAATGATGAGGAATTACTACTAAATCTGATATGCTGGCTGAATCTGAATATGTCTATGTGTGGTTGAGAACCTGAGCATCCGAACCTATGGTATGAGACATCATAGCGCAAATAAAGAGTATGCGTCAGTACATGGAACGTACTGGTATGCTAGGTAAGGTAAGACTGAATGCAAGGGTTCATATGCATGAACAATAACTAACTGAATGATATAGAGAAACTAAACATGAGAGTATGTTGATAATCTGAGCTACTGTAAATACTAAGTATGCAATACTGTGCATATATACACTGTAACTGAGTTTTTTGAAGCTAAGTACTGAGTTCTGATACAAAGTAACTGATAATCTGAGATTTTTGATAATAGAGTTACTAATACTGATTGACTATATCTGATAGTCCTAATTCTGTAGAATTGAACTGAATTCTATTTTGAAGATTAAAACTGAAATTATGGGAGGTAATCATTTAACTATACCCCAAATAAGATGAGACAACTGAGTTGGGGTCCAATCTATAACCCCAATTGGAAGGGTGTTAGTACCATGCCATGGGTAAAGACAAGCTGAGAGTTACCTTCATCTGGTAGGTACTCTAACGAGAATGGTGAAACCCTCATCTGGCAGGTTAAAACACCTCATCAACTCTCAACTTGGAGTTGATTTCTCAACCTTGCTAGCTACATAATTCTGTAATGCCAGGATTGCTTCTAAGGGTCAAACCCTCTACTAGAAAGTGAGCCACCATCCTTGGGTTCACTCGGTACTGAATCCTACTCCCAACTAAAAGACACTAAACTAAGTATTCTGAACAGGACTGGACCGAGATCGAGTTTATTGAGTTTTTCTGAGTTCTATAACTGACTGAGTTCTACTGAGTTTTGTAACTTATTGAGAGTACTACTGATCATGACATGACTGATGCTATTATATAGCTGATACTGGATCTAGGTAAACAGATAAATTGTCGGGTATTAAATACCCCCAGGTCTCGATAGCATGTAAAGTAAAGCATAGCATGATCTTAAATAACATAACATGTTTCACTTGTTCATAATTCATCCATAGAGATATTTTATCACATTTGTAAGGAATCTACTTATTCATGAATGAAGAATACATGCTATTCTGTTATAATGACACTTATTCATCCACATAGGTATTTTATCAAACACATGAGGAGCATGCTTGGGTTATTCAACCATCAACACACATAGTTATCATGACTACATCAATCAACTTATAAATTGAAGGGTTTATCATGAAGATCATGTAATTCAATACATATAATGATTAATTTCATGAGATCTTGTAATTTAAATATGAACTAAGACCCAACAATGACATGAATTTGAATTCAATTCAATCCAAACGTAGAAATCATAAATCTAAGATCTTGTAAGTTTGAAAAGGGTTCTTGGACTTTATGGGTGAAACAAACCCATGAATGAACACCTAACATTCCTTGGAAAGTTAATTCTTGAAGGTTCTTAAAGAAATTCTTAAGTTTTGACCGTGATTCTTGAAGCTAGGGTTTGTTTCCCAGAGAGAGAATGCTTTGATTTTGGGGGAAAAGTTGAGAAACAAATGGTTTAAAATGTTTTTAGAGATTTAATCTCACGCCTGGGTGGAATAAAATCATGGAAAAAGACTGTTTTAACCCTGTATGAAACATTTAATTTTCATCAATTTTTTCCAAACTGGGCCCCTGGCACAACGTGCCATGATCGCGTTGGGCCACTGGAAATAGACAATTGGGAACTGTGTGATTGGCGCTATGTGGTTGAATCACGGTGCCCCTTTGATTCTAAAATTTGGACTCATTGCGACGCGGTGGGATCGCGTTGGTACATTGGAAATTGACAAATGTAAAAATAAGCTTTGGAGCGATGCGCTGGTATCACGGTACCTCAATGGAAACTGACAATTGCCATTCTTACATAGTCCACGATGCGCTACTGTCTTGAACGACGATGTTTAACGATTGAAATTTAAAATTGCCATAACTTCTTACCCGGTTATCAGATTTAGGCAAATTTTATATCATTGGAAAGCTAATTCAATTTCCTATGCAATGGCAGGATCTAAACTAAAAAATACTGGTATTTAAAAAAAATATTAGATAATTCATGGACTGAGTGTTAATTTAGTCTAGGTAAATATGGAGTATTACAATGGTGCTTTGGAATTAACGCGTAATGGAGAATACTAGTTCAAAGTGAATGGGCAAAGGATAAAGCACTATATGGGTAACACAGAGGAACTTAAGAGGATATGTGAGATTGAACTTGGTGAAGTCTGAGTAACTAAGGTAATTATGTCATGCCGCGACGTTAAATCAAGTGTTGTATGGGAGACAACCCATGAGTCTATTTGGTGAAATCTAGTATCCAACATAGCCACGTCATGTTGGGATATTAAATTAAGCGTTGCATGAGAGGAAACCCATGCTTTTTACTTAACAATTTATAGGATAATATATGTGTTCAGTGTGCAGGATTAAAGATTGCAGAAAAGAGCAAAAAATTCCAGAATTTAGGTTATACAGACTCTTTATGAGTCATAACTTAACATGATGACTCATGAGGAGGAATCGTAAGGACCTGGGACTCGAAACATATCCATGTAAGAAGTTTCTAGAGTCCTTACAATTCTTAGAATGAGTTGTAACCTCTAGTTATGACTCATCACCTTGAGTTATACCGACTCCCAAACCAGATAAGAGTTCCTTGTCTTTACAAAAGAAGTAAAAGACATGTATGCATTGGTTACGAGTTGTACACCAGACACATAACCAGACTTACCAGGTCTAGGGTCGCGGGTCAACCCAACCCAGTTCACCCTTTTAAACAAAAAAGAGGTACCCGATATTGCAAACACTGAATCACCTCTATTGTTGACAGATTTCTAAGATCTTAGAAAGCAAAATTACCCCAAAAATATAAATCAATCTATTGGGACCTTCCAAATTCATCAAATTCATAGAACATTGGGGTTAACAAGTTGCTCAACTCAAGAAATCTTAACTCTCAAAAGAACAAGTTTTTGAGCTTACAATCTTTCTATTTCTAGTTTAATCCAAAGATGAGTTGAGATTTTAGAATTTCTTTGAGCTAAATATATATGTGTATGAAAAATTGAAGCCTATTGCTTAAAAATTGAGTTCAAAATGGGATTTGGGAGTGAACTTGACTTGTTGTACTATAAATTTGTGCCATTGGATGGATGTGAAGTGGGAGTGAATTAAATTAAAGGGTAGTTTGGGGATTGGATTTAGAGCCAACTCAAAGCTAAACCCTTATGTTGTAGTGGATATGGGGCTCCTGACGACTAGTACCTACACGTAACGAGTCATTACGATACTCATAATCAATGACAACATAAAGGATTAGGAGGGTGTAGGTTCTAGTATAGATTTGACTTGACTATGCTAGTGGTAACCAACCTATATGACTCGTTAGGAGAAGTCATAAGAACTGGGGAAACATGAATAAAAGAAAATGCTTCAGGTTCAATTACGAGTATGGGTAATGAGTCGTAAGATAAACTTATGACTCATTAGGAGGAATAACTTTATGACTCATTAGAAGGACTCATAACCTAACCAGTAAACATTGAATTGCCTTTTGTCTATCTTACGAATTAGTCATACGAGTTGTAAATAGTGTATACGACTCATATCCCCTGTCACATAAATAGAATATGCACACTGATACAAAATTTCTTTGTTTTCCGTTCCTCTCCTTAGTAATCACTAATAAGTGTATGCACACAGGTACTATGGCTCCAAAAGATGACCCCTCAAATAAGAACACTAAGACAAAGTCGGTTCCTAAGTCTGATCACCATCTAATCAATGAGAAAACAAATGAGTCGAGTGGTGACCTCATGGAATACCACATAAAAAAGAAAGCTTAAACCAAAGAGACACTACCTAGGGGATCAAAAACACCTGCAAAGGTGGTCACATCTCCTAAGAAGATAATTAGAATGAAGCAGTCAAGTACGTCCCCACTACACTCTTTATTATCTTTTGAGGAAGACAAGGATAATGAAAACGTAGAATCTGAGGGTGGTGCAGGGTAGCAGAGTCGAGCTTATATGAAGTAGACTTAGAGAATGAAAGTGTGTGTGGGGAGAGAGGAGGATGTGACCCCAATAAATGTTCAGCAACCACCACAACCACACCAAATTCAGTTAGCCATTGAACCTACTCCGGTGCTTACCATTTAGTGGAGGTACCCCAAAATATAGGAAATATATAATTTTGGGTTGGAGGTAAACCCAGCTATAGGAAATCCGAGAAGAGGGATATACCTGGAACCAAGACTGATTACTACAGAAATGTCTGCAATGCTTGTATTTAAGGCCATATTTCAATAGCACAGGTTCTAGTAGATGACTACAGCATCAGGTAAGTTTAGTACTACACTAGGGCAAACTTTTATGCTACATATAAAGGTGAGATAAAGAGACAATACCCTCAGGGAAATTTATGGAGGGGAGGTGATCCTATTATAATTCTGATTATTTGTGGAGTTTGGGTAAACAACTCTCTAAGAATGATATCCAGATTTTTGCATGGTCTTGATTTCCAGCTTTTAGTAAAAACAGAATAAATTGATTACCCCATCGAGGAAATACGAAAGGTTATAAAGAAACATTTAAGGTTGGATGACAAAATAATGCACTACAGATGGATAACGAACATTATCGCTATGAACAGAAAGAAGAAAGTTAGGTGATAGATGGATAGAGTGTGTTTTCACATAAGATCGCGAAGAAGACACTGAATTTTGAAGACAAGGCCTGGTAGATGTTAGCTTGACATAGACTATGTCCCACTACTGGGGATAATGTACTTAGTTCGGTCCATGTAGCATTAGTAGTAGGACTTATGGCCGGATACGAGTTCGACATCACACAGTTTATTGCGAGGGAAATATGAGATAGAGTTGTAGGCACAAATAAGTTTATTCTGGCATTCCTTTATTTATTAATGTAGATTTTATTGGCTGCAAAAGTGTCATAACTATCCGTTATTGATCAATTCATTGAGCAAAAGAGTACTACAGATTTTGGGCTGATTAAAGACGTAATGAAACCCATGGCTAGGCAAGCAAGGAAAGGAACTTCAATGTTAGCTGAGATATTTAGAATCTAGGGTACTCATTCTGAGGCTACAAGGTTGAATTAAATAGGTGACCCCACAGGTGAAGACAGTTAGATTGAGCCATAGCCGTTATCACAGGTGTAATGGGTATATTATGTGTCTCTCCTCCTAGACATTCTGCACCACCTCGCCCAGCTTCCTTTAGATTTGCACCAACAAGGTATGTGATCATTTACAGACAAGTTTAAATGATAATATAAGAAGTTTTGGAACCATTAAATAAAAAGTATAGCTGATAGAAGGTGGTATGAAACCCTGGGTTGAAAATAGGATAGAAGAACAAAATAGACAAATCCAGAGTAGATTAGATACTTTTGAGCAAATAATGACACATCAGTTGGTAAGTGGCCAAACCCCTAACATTGTGGAGGTGAAAGATGAGGTAGCTGAGATATGTAAACTTGTTAATGGGCTATATGACAGGACATTTGTACCGGCACCTGTGATAATGGAGATTGAGCTTGAGATAAAAGTTGAAAACCTCTAGTTATGACTCATCACCTTGATTCGTACCGACTTCAAAACTAGATAGGAGTTCCCAGTCTTTACAAAAGAAGTAAAAGACATGTATGCATTGGTTACGAGTTGTACACCTGACTCATAACCAGAATTACCAGGTCAAGGGTCGCGGGTCAAACCAACCCAGTTCACCCTTTTAAACAAAAGAGAGGTACCTGATCCAGGTACTCGATATTGCAAACATGAATCACCTTCATTGTTGACCAATTTCTAAGATCTTAGAAAGCAAAATTACCCCAAAAATATAAATCAATCTATTGGGACCTTCCAAATCCATCAAATTCATAGAGCATTTGGGTTAAGAAGTTGCTCAACTCAAGAAATCTTAACTCTCAAAAGAACAAGTAAGTTTTTGATCTTATAATCTTTCTATTTCGAGTTTAATCCAAAGATGGGTTTGGATTTTAGAATTTCTTTGAGCTAAATGTATATGTGTATGAAAACTTGAACCCTATTGCTTAAAAATTGAGTTCAAAATGGGATTTTAAGAGAACTTGACTTGTTGTACTGTAAATTTATGCCTTTAGATAGATGTGGGGTGGGAGTGAATTAAATTAAATGATATTTTAGGGATTGTATTTAGAGCCAACTCAAAGCTATACGCTTATGTAGTGGATATGGGGCTCCTAACGACTCGTACCTACACATAACGAGTCATTACGAGACTCATAATTAATGATAACATACAGGATTATGAGGGTTTAGGTTCTGGTATAGATTCGGCTTAACTATGTGAGTCATAGCCAACCTATATGACTCGTTACTAAAAGTCATAAGAACTGGGGAAACATGAATAAAAGAAAATACTTCTGGTTAGATTACGAGTATGGGTAACGAGTCGTAAGATAACCTTATGGCTCGTTAGGAGGAATAACTTTATGACTCATTAGGAGTACTCACAACCTAACCATTAAACATTGACTTGCCTTTTTTCTATCTTATGACTTAGTCATACGAGTTATAACTAGTGTATACAACTCATGCCCTCTGTTACATGAACAGAATATGCACAATGATACAAAATTTCTTTGTTTTCCTTTGTTCTTCTTAGTACTCACTAATAAGTGTATGCCCACAGGTACTATGGCTCCAAAAGGTGACCCCTCAAATAAGAACACTAAGAGGAAGTCAGCTCCCAAGTCTAATCGCCATCTGATAAATGAGAAAACAAATAAGTCGAGTAGTGAACTCATGGAATACCCAATAAAAAAGAAATCTCAAGCCAGAGAGACACTACCTAGGGGCATGAAAACACCTAAAAAGGTAGTCACATCTCCTAGGAAGATAATTAGAATAAAGCAGCCAAGTACATCCCCATTATACTCTGCATTATCTTTTGAGAAAGACAAAGATGATGAAAATGTAGAATCTGAGGGTGGTGCAGGGGCAGTAGAGTCGAGCTTATATAAAGTAGACTCGGAGAATAAAAGTGTGTGTGTGTGTGGGGGGGGGGAGGATGTGACCCCAATCAATGTTCAGCAACCACCACTACCACACCAAATTCAGTTAGCCATTAAACTTGCTCCGGTGCTTACCGTTCAGTGGAGGTACCCCGAAATACAGGAAATATATAATTTTGGGTTGGAGGTGAACCCAGATACAGGAAATCTCAGTAGAGGGATATACCTGGAACCAAGACTAATTACTACAGGCATGTCTGCAATGCCTGGATTTGAGGCCAGATTTCAACAACACAGGCTCTAGTAGATGACTACAGCACCAGAAAACTTCAGTACTACACTAGGGCAAGATTTTATTCTTTATATAAAGGTGAGATAAAGAGACAATACCCTCAGGGAAAAATATGGAGGGGAGGTAATCCTATTACAATTCTGACTATTTGTGGAGTTCGGGTAAACAACTCTCCAAGAATGATATCCAAATTTCTGCATGGTCTTGATTTCCAGCCTCAAGTAAACACAAAAGAAATTGATTACCCCATAGAGAAAATACAAAAGGTTACAAAGAAATATACGGGGGTTGGATGACAAAATGATGCACTACAGATGGATAGCGAACATTATCGCTATGAACAGAAATAAGAAAGTTAGGTGATAGATGGATCGAGTGTGTTTTCACATAAGATCGAGAAGCAGACACTAAATTTTGAAGCCAAGGCCTGGTGGATTTTGGCTCGACATAGACTATGTCCCACTACTGGGGATAATGTACTTAGTCTGGTCCATGTAACATTAGTAGTAGGACTTATGGCTGCATACGAGCTCGACATCACACAGTTTATTGCGAGGGAAATACGAGATAGAGTTGTGGGCCCAGATAAGGTAATTCTGGCATTCCTTTATTTATTAATATAGATTTGCTTGGCTGTAGGAGTGTCAGAACTATCTAACATTGATCAATTCATTGAGAAAAAGAGTACTACAGATTTGTGCTGATTAAAGACGCAATGAACCCCATGGCCAGGCAAGCAAGGAAAGAAGCAATAATGTTAGCTGAGATATTCAGAATCTAGGGTACTCATTGTAAGGATACAAGGTTGAATCAAATAGGTGACCCCACATGTGAATTCAGTTAGATTGAGCCATAGCCATCACCATAGGTGCAATGGGTATATCAAGTGTCTCTCCTCCTGCACAGTCTGCACCACCTCGCCCAGCTTTCTTTAGATTTGCACCAATAAGGTATGTGGTCATTTACAGAACAATTTAAATGATAATATAAGAAGTTTTGGAACCATCAAATAAAAAGTATAGTTGATAGAAAGGGGTATAAAACCCTGGGTTAAAAATAGGATAGAAAAACAAAACAGATAAATCCAGGGTGGATTAGATTGTTTTGAGCAAAGGATGACACATCAGTTGGTAAGTGGAAAAAACCCTAACATTATGGAGGTGAAATATGAGGTGGACGATATATGTAAACTTGTTAATGGATATATGATAGGATATTTGTACCAACACCTGTGTAACGGAGATTGAGCCTGAGACAAAAGTTGAAAACATCTGGAGTATCCCTATGGGAGAATAAAGTAGGGAGTAAAGAAGATAAAAAGACAGAGTATCAAAAAATAAAATCTAAAAAAGGCAAGAAATGATAGTGTGAAGAGTAAAAAGAACCGGCAGGTAAGGGTTTGAGAGATCGCAGCTAGTGTCGGTTGTTCAAAATAGGAAAGTGGAGACACTGAGGGGGGTAGTTATGTAGACCCAACATATGATGCACCATTGAGTGCACCAGCCATAACCAGTGCCACTACTGTGGAGACAGTCCTTGCAACTGATGGGACTATTTTTGAGGATGGTGGGACCCAATCTAAGGGCCCACGTGATGATGCAGCATGAACTAACGCCTTGAGTGCCGAGGTATGTCATCGATCCTTGTATTACATTTTTAGATGCACTAGGTATAGTGCATAGAATTTGTTTCGAGGTTGGGGTGTACCAAGGTCGCCATAGGTTACACTTGCCGTATTTCAAAACCCATAGGCCATAATCTGAAAAGCTTGTGAAATGACATATTTTGTTATTATTTTTGTGTTTTATTATTATTTTTATGTGTTGTGGGATGCTAAAAATAGAAAGAAAACTGGTACTTTTGCAGCAAACATGGTTTTGAATATTGACGCTAAACTTATGTGATTTTGAGAAAATTGACACCCCTCCTAAAATTTTGTTGATTGTGTGATGAGTATATATGTGAGGGATGACTGTGAATTTGATAATGGCATTATAATTAGGGTTATAACAACTATGTCAAACACGTGCATAACTGGATAAGTAGTAACTAGCAGTGTTACCCTGTACGATGTGTGTGTGAGACTTTACTTAGTTATTAGTCTGTACGAAATTTAGAACTTGCCCAATTCCTCTTACCTAGGGTTTAGGATAGTCGATTAGGAGATAATCATAGGCCATTTTTGTTTTGAGTCCATTCGAGCCTAAATTCCTAATTAAATATAATATAAATCCCTTGATCCAAAAAGTTAAGCCTAATTGACCCATTTTTGTTGTGTACACTAATTTTGTCTTCCCATTTCACTTACAATGAATCCATTTTGGCCTTGGTCCTCTTTGGATACTGTGCACCTCAACTCAGGAAAATTGCCTAAGTTGAGGGTGGCTATTATAGGGGTGCATAAGAAAAAAATAAGTATAAAGAAAAAAGTGTAGAAAGAAAAATGAAGAAGGACGGGAGTGGTTAAAGTAGAAAATAAATTAAAATAAAAATAAAAAGAAAAAAAAGTGAGAAAAGAAAACTGCACTTGGCCTAATATGAACGTGTTTTAAAATAAAAAAGGAGAACAAGGGTAGAAATAAAATAAAGAAAAAGTTGGAAAATAAGTGGACCCCAAATAAAGCATAATGTCAAGGAGGCTTAGTCACTGAAAAATTTCCAAAAAGATACCACACCATCCCCAAACCTACGTTACAAGCTTAATAAAGGCCTATGTGATCCTATACCGACTATCTAAAAATCTAGGAAAAGAGCATATAGGTAACCCTATGGTATTCTATATATACCAGCTGATACTTCTTTGTGAGAAAGAGCATCTTTTGAAATATCCCTGAATAAACATAATTGAGCTAAATTGAGTGAATGGGATCTCTTTGATTGTAAGCGTACAAGGGTTGTGCTGTTAGGTTGCTAGAGTGTTTGGTGAATATGATTTGTGTTTATGCCTAGTTTTCTGTTACTAATATAATGCCATCATTGGATTCCTTTCTGTCACTCTATGTACCAAATCTATATTTGGGTTCTTAAAAAGTTAAAACTAGGAGCGGGAATAAAATGTTGATAATTGAAATAAAAAGTCATTGCCATAGGTATCTTAGGATCTTCCTGTTTAAGCATCGTTGTGGTTAGTAGTCTTGAGTTATATTTTGCCTGAGGACATCAAACATTCTAAGTTGAGAGTGTTGATGCACCGTGAAAACATGGCACTTTCGATGTTTAAAATAAAAAATTTATGCTTGGACTTAGGATATTTTGGTAAATATAATGTGGTTTTGTGGTTGTTGCAGGAAAAATAGGTATGAAGCACCTTAGAATAAAAATTGGAAGAAAAATCTCTGAAAAAGATAAAATTTGTTCATCCTATAAGTTAGCTTATAAGTCATCAACATATCATATGACTCGACCGCAATATACTTCTTTGGAGGTTAGTTTTTAGGTGACATCAATACCATATTATTTCATTGTGTGAATAAGCAGGATATTGATTCCAGACCCTTATCTATCAAGATTTTATTTATCTTATTTCCTAGAATATGACCCACCATATACAAGGGATGATTGTGTAGCATTTCTCTGACTAGGATATCATCATCTGTAAATATAATTTTTATCACATATATGTGATTCTTGGAGAAGAGATTTAGTAGGCTTTTCAAATGAAGGAGGTTCCATGAATAAGCTTTCATCCTTTGTTTCTCCTTTGCCAGTATTGAAACAAGATGCTTTGAGGTTGACTTTAGTAGTTTTTGCACAAAACCTACATGGAAAGAATTCTTCCAATATCACAGGTCGTTCTTAATGGTGATTCTCCACTACCTTCATTATTTTTGGAAGTTTAACTAATTTCTGCTTCCTTGGTTATCTCATCATTCTTCTTTTAGTTAACAACTTAGATTAGTTATTTCGTGGACTTGTATTGTTGTGTATCTACCTAGTTACCAAAATCTAACCTTCATTATCACCGTAATCAATTGGAGATTTTCCATGATCTAATGGCTCTTCATTATGCTCTTTGATGTTGCATATTTAGATCGAGCGAGCCAAAAGTGATGGAGATTTTATGAGAAATGTCTTTTTAATCATCAAGCATGATTTTCTTTTTATTAGCTAGTTGTATCATTTATCCTTGAAGATAAAACATTTCTCCAGAGGGTGACCCATAAGCCTATGATGCTTGTAATAGTTTGGGTCATCAATTTTTTAGCTTTATTTCTGGCAGATGAATGAGCTTATGATTGAGAAGTTCATCAAAAATTTCAGAAACATCAAAATCATAGAAGGGGTATTCCTTTTCTTGTATCTCCTTTAAAGTCAAATTTTGATTTGGACGTTCTTGAAAATAAGTCGCCTTCATGCTTTGCTTTTTGCTCACCTTTGTGGTGAACTTTACGGGTGACAAATTGACGTTAATGGATTATTTATTATTGGGGTCAAACTTTCTTCGTCTTATGGGTTTCTACTTGTCCTTTCCCTTTGAGGGCCATGGATAAAAGCTAATGCTTTTTTGGCAGAATATATGCTCAACTCTATGTCGTGAGTACACGTAGACAAATACTTAAGGAATATTGTCTTGATGCCTTGTAAGATATAGAGAATCTCCCAGAGTATCCCTTGGATGCACATCTCTATCACAGAAACTTCACTTAGCCTATCTTTGCAGTTCATGCTGGTATTTCTCCATCGATTGTTAAATTCAATAATTGGCTTATTGTTTCTTTAATGAGTATTTGTGATCTCTACCATACTCACTTTCCGCTTGGTTCTATAGAATTTATTCAGGAACTCATGCTCCAGTTGCTCCCCGCTATTGATGATTATTCTTAGAAAGAATGTAATGCATATTATTTTTAATATCACAAACCAAACAACCACTAAAAGTAATAATAGTATCACAAACCAAACAACTACTGAAAAATAATAACAGGATAACTACTTCGATAATAACTAATTCCAGTATAACTAATCCAACATAACTAATTTCATCATAACTTATTTTCCAACCAAATGACCCCTAAGTGTATAAAAAAATTCTGAATTTATTCTCAATTCTCTTCAGATCTTCTATTTTAGTGATAGAATTTCATCCCAAACTGTTTTTTTTCTTGAGTCAAAATTGGCCAGAACCAACTCTCTATCTCTCATTCGCGGTAGATGTTAGGTCTGGGTACACTCTATACTCTCTGACCTTACTTTGTCAGACTATATTAGTATATTATTGTTGTTATTTTAGTGGTTGAATATCAAGGATGGTGAATGAAATATCAAACTTTTAGTTAACATAAATTATGGTTGTAATTCCATTTGCTTGAGGATTCTTTTCAAACTTCAAAATATGATCGTTCTAATTCTGATTATACACAATCTGATTGTTTCTTTTTAAAAAATAAATAAATTATAGCTACAAAAAATTTGCTTATCATTTTCATCTGTTGATAATTGTAAGGACAAAATTTAGATGATAAAATTATTGTAGATACATTTTATTGTTGACTAATGAAAACTCCATTATTGAGAATGACTTTGGTGCGATGAGGCGAGCCACCAAAAGACTACATTTGCAGGACCTAAATCAGTAGGCCAATTGGTTTAATTTACCTTAATTTGTTATCTTTTGCTTTAGCTCATGAATTATAACAACATTGGTACATTAAATTGTCATCTAATAAAATAAATTTTCCATGAAAAAGAAAGAACCTTATTGCAGCCAAGATGTTTAGTTATGTCTAAAGCAATTAAATAGTTCTTTTAGATGAAAACGATAAAAAAGATGTGTCATGATTAGTATATGTCTATACAAGTAAGCATTCATTGTCTTCATTTAAAAGTAAATATTATCAAAAGCGCAAATGTTGTTCAACTTTTGACATATGAATTTCTTTCAAACTGTAGAATTTTTTATGGACTCATGATTTATCATATTTAATTTTAATTATTTAATAAAAGTTCACTGTGGTTATTTTTAAAGCAACCGAATAATTATTTTACTCCATCTAGCATAAGAGGTTTCATATCCCAAAATAATACACCCTCCATTTAATAAATAATGACGTACTTTTCTTTTTAATTTCATTTTAAAAAGAATAATTCCTTTTTTTTTGAGAAAAATTTAATTTTAATTTTTCACGTGGCATCTTTAAGACAATACAATTACATTAAATTTAATGTAACTTTAATTTAAGATCATAAAAATAAAAAATCTTCATTATTTTCTTTAAATTCATGCCAAGCCAAAGCAGGTCATTCTTTTTTAAACAAAGAGAGTATTATTTAGCGAGTGAAATAGTTGTGTGAACATAGAGAATAATTTTTTTCCAACCTAATAAGATTATTATAATGCCCTGATTTTCTGAACCGAAATGCTACACGGTGCTGATGACCCTGAAGGACCACAAGCTAACCAATGACTGATATCTGTACCTGTACACTACATAATATATGACTATAAATGCGGAAACATGAACTGAAAGGCCATAAGGTTCAATATTGAACATACTCAGAATAATAACAATGTCTGAATAAAATGGTATAACAATACCAAAACAAAATTGAAATACTGAAATCTGAATCTAGTCTGAAATTCTCTAACTTTAAAGTAGGGAGTGGAAGGAACATGTCTTCAACTAACTCCGACTACTGAAAGCCAAACTAAAATACTGAAGTAATAAAGTAGTAATGATGTCCTCAGAGAATGAGGACTCACTACTAACTCTGAATGCTTAAATCTGCAATGTTACTGCTACTATTGAACTCGTGCCTCTGAACCTATGGCGTAAAATAAAATACCATAGCGTGAATGTGTTAGTACAACTGAATGTACTGAGTATACAATGGAGGTAGGGTAAATGCAAAAGGTTTATATGTATGAACAATGCTGACTGATATGAACGTGAGAATACATAAATGCATAAGTAACTATAGCTGAACTCGTGGTGATACTGACTACTGAGTCTGAATGCTGACAACATGAGTGTACTGATACTGAGATACTGAATGACTGAATTCACTGATATTAATATGTAAGTCACTACTACTTGAGGAACTGATATGGTATTATTGACTAGATGAACGACTATTTCTGACAGTTTAAATTATGAAGAACTCATCTGCTTGACTGTGTCTAATAGTCCTAAAATTGAATACTGATAGCGTGAGTTATGATGACTGATATAACTAATATGACTGTGATGATCAGCATAACCGATGTAACTGATATTGAGCGACTGTATCTGACAGTCTAAGTTCTGATGGAACTATCTGAGTTTCATTCTGTATAGAGTAACTGAATATGAGATCAGTTCTATCTAGCAGGTGATCTCTTAGTATAATTATAACAAAGATGATTTAACTTAGTCTGAGATCAGTCCTACCTAGTGGGTGATCTTTAAATCTAATAATACTGATACTGATTGACCATAGTTGAGGTCAGTCCTATCTAGTGGGTGATCCCAGAGTTTATTGATAATGATAGGGATTGACTATATCTGACAGTCTTGATTCTATAACTGAAACTCTGGGATGTATTCATCTAATTGATATGCCCCTTTCTAGCTAGTCTAGGGTACAACCTGTAACCCCAGTTGGAAGGGTGTCAGTACCACGCTACTGGTAAAGACAACTGCTGTGGAGTCAGTCCTAATCTAGCGGGTGACCCTTGGGATTAGTCCTATACATTTAAATGTGCTAACGGGTGATCCCTGAGTATGTCAGTCCTATATAATGGGTGACATCTCATACCTATGCTATCTACGTAGTTCTAGAACTTAGGGATTGCTTCTTGGAATCTCAGTCCTATCTAGCGGGTGAGTCCCATCCCTAGGCTCGCTCGGTGCTGAATCCTACTCCTATATGAAAAATATTGAACTGATTAATTAAGCTAAACTGAAATAAACTAATTAACTAAACTGATACTAGTGGTATTATCTAGCGGAGCTAAACTGAGTTTACTGAGTTTTGTTGACTGACGAAATGTACTGATGCCTGAGGACTGACTGAGAGTACTATAGTTACTGAGATTTTACTTGGAATACTAAAATCACTGGGATTACTGAACTACTGATATTTCTGAGATTTCCTGAGTCACATGGTTGACTGAGTTCTATGGATCATAGCTTCACTGAGATTATCATGAAACATGACATAGCTCTAGGTACACAGCTAAATTGTCGGGTACAAGTACCCCCAGGACTCGATGAAAGGAAACTGAAAAATATGACTTTGCTCTTCTTGAACACATGATAAATATTCATAATTCAAAATACCATAAGTTGGGGATTTCATACTATACATAGTTCTCAAAGTCTTATACATGGAAGGGAATGTACATAACAACATGCCATAAGTCCATCAATCTAGTTTCATGAACATTTCATTATCAATCTTGATGCATAACAATATCATAGAAGTCATTATTTTCATAAGGGTGTAGCATGATTTGTCATTTAGGTCACAATTCAACTATAATACATGACTTCTAGTCTTTTAGGCACTTTATCAAACACCTTACAGGCCCAACTTAGGCATAGGTGTAATCAACAAATTATTCATCATGAACAACCAAACTTACATGTTTCCAACTCATATGATATCACATATTCATAAAAACACATAAAGATTCAAACTTGAGAATCATTCAACATCCACAACATGAACATAATCCATTCACCACATAAATAACATAATATAAAATTTAAAAGAGGGTTCTTAGACTACATGGATAAAAGGAATCCATGAATGAACACTACGCATACCTTAGGGATTGAATCTTGACCTTTCTTGAATGTTCTTGGATTGGGAATCTTAATTCTTGAATATCTTGTGGAGAGTATGATGGGGTCTTGAAGTTAATTAAGAAGAAACCCGAAGTTTATTCTTGGGAACAAAGAGGGTTAAGACCTTTTGAAACTAAATACCAATAGCTAAATATGTGTTTTAGGTGTTTTATATTGTGGGGGTAAGGTTTAGGGTGAGAGAAAAAGACCAAAATACCCCTACAAAATTACTTTCCAGTTGCTGAAATTATCAGCTGACGACCAAGGCTGATATGCCGTTAGATCTGTGATAGCCCATCAGCCCAGGTCATCACCTGGGAGCTGGAATTGTTGGGTTTGTGTCTAAGGCTGGCGACATGGATGATAAGCCAGACTTGTGATAAGTCATCAACTCATGTCGTCACTCATTTTCTAGGCGAACATGCCATAGTAAAATGGGTATAACTTTTTGTTCCGATATCGGATTTGGGAGAAATTGGTATAGTTAGAAAACTAATTCAATTATAAGGAGAGATATGCTCATTTAAAGTTGACTATGACAATATCCATTCCAAGAATTCAATCTATAAGGAATATTTTGATCCGTTGGATGGCTAAGAGTTATTTGAAGCCTTAACATACATCTAAATTACTCATAAAACTATAAAAAAATCATGATGTACTATGCATGAGATGGAAACATGGCACTAATATTGGTTTGTATTTTTTGGGGTATTACAATATATCCTCCTTGGAAATATTTGTCCTCGAATGAGACTAACTGAGAGGGGAGGAATGATAGACTAAACATCACCTGAACATGAATAACTGAAACATAATCTCATGACTGACGTGACTGAAAAACTAACTATATCATACTGAACATGCATATCTGATGTATGTGTAACTGATTCGTGAATGCATGACTGAGGTTTCTGATAACTAAAGTTCTTACAATGAGAATGCATATCTAATGCATGATTATATAACTAAACTTGCATATGTAAGCATGAATGAATATGCAATGGTAATTGTATCAAGTTTATGATGTAATCCTGAAGAAGGAACTGAATAAGTTTAAAGAGAACTATTACCCTACATGGGAATGCTAATGAGCCTGAGATCGTTTACTAAACATGCATGCATGGAAATATGATAACGTATCTTAGTCTAATACGGGACATATGAACTTAATATCATGAACTGAACTGAGCTTCTGAATACATGGCTTATAGCTGAGGTTGGGATTTTAAGGGTCAACTTATGAGTACCCTATACTCTAAACTAGATTTGTTATGCGACAAGAAACTGAATAAGTTAAGACATGAGAGCGTTAAGGGTTTATGGGGTATCTCCACCTTGGGACACTATGTCCCTCTAAGAACGCTCACCTTGCTGAGGCACTGGATTGATGCACAAGGTATCTACGAACTAGATTATAACTGAACCTTAGGACTCTGAAGCTAATGCATGATGCATAAAATGAATTGAACTTGCAATTACTAGGAGGTTATACCTTGTAATATTTACATTCCCTAAGACTTTGGATAGCATGAATAGATGCAATGATGAGAAAACAAACTATACCAATCTGACTGCTTGATTGCTAAACTGACTTGCTGACTTTACTAGCTAACTCATGCTGAAACATAAGCTTAAAGAGAGAAAGATATCTAAAAATTCATACCATGAACATTAAATACTTGTAACGTACTTGAATAAAGGTCAGGGAAACTTTCCAGATCATGACGGGTCTGGAGTGCATAAAGTTTATTTTGACGCTGATCACTCTTGGTGCTCTGCTGACGTAAATCTTTACCCCTATATGCTAGAACTCTACACTCTCGCATCCTATGGCCTGGATTGAACACCTAAAACATACATCACTGCCTGCCCTACATACACCTAGGTGATTCCTACCATACTCTTTTCAAAGCGGATAGGTAAGACCCCTGTTCTTACTACCCTGGGACTCAGAGCCTGGTGCCCCATCATGACGGTCATTCCTAGATTTGGGTATTGGTACACTAGCTGAGGATGGAGTAGGGACTAAAAACTTATGAGTATGTTGAAAATGGTTACACCCTTTGACTTAGGTTGAGCAAAGCGAAAACTACCTGTCCTTGCTCTCTTACTCTGTCTCTCCTTCATCCTAATCTTCTGCTCCTCTATCTGCTGAGCATGAGTCATAAGACTGGATAAAGTTATATAACTATTCAACACCACAACCTGTACTCATTGACCACTCTATCATTCACCCCTAATACAGACTTACTCATCTTAGTTCTGCTATTTGCAACCACATGAGGGGCATATCTAGCTAACAGAGCAAACTTAAGAGAATACTCATTCACTGTTATGTTGCCCTGCTTGAGGTTGATAAACTCTAGCACCTTAGCTTCTTTATGCTCTAGCAGAAAGAATCTATCAAGTAAAGCAAAGGCAAGCTCCTCCCACTCTATAGAACCTGTATCATTTAACCTTTATGACTTCCACTATTTGTACCATGTATGAGCCACATCCTATAACTGATATGAGTCTAACTCAGCACTCTCCAAATTAGTCACCTTGATGATATTTGTCACCTTCTGAACCTGATCTAGGAATTCCCGAGGGTCCTCATCTGTCTTAGACCCGAGAAAGGTTAGAGGATTCATTCTGGTAAAGTCCCAAATTCTAGCTGCAGCTGAATTGGCCACTGGGTTTGCCGGAACGACAGCTGGTCATTCATTCTGCGAAGCAACTTACTGAGCAAGAGTGGTGAATGCAGCCCTAAACTCCGCATGAGAAATATGTTTGCCCAAAGGATCTTTGGGCTGAGGGGCTGGCTGATTTCTTCTCTTGGGAGGCATGTTCTAAAATCAAGAGGAGAAATGGATTTGATTGAGAGATTAACTTGAGATTATGCTCACTGGCATGACATGTATACTAAAAGAAGGAAAACTATTTCTAAAATATCTTATAGCCTCTTGCACATAAATGTGGTGTGCAACACACCCATGTACAAGACTCTACTAAATACGGTGTTTAGACTTCCTAGGACACTATTGAACCTAGATCTAATACCAAGTTTTTAATGCGCTAATTTTCTAAACTGGAATACTACATGGTCTTATGACCCTGAAGGACCACAAACTAACCTATGACTGATATCTGTACCTGTACACTACATAATATATGACTATAAATATAGAAATATGAACTGAAAGGCCATAAGATTCAATGCTGAACATAATTTGAATAATAACAATGTCTGAATAAAGTGGTATAACAATACCAAAAAAAATTGAAATACTGAAATTTGAATCTAGTCTGTAATCTAGTCTGAAAGCCTCTAACTATCTGAAGTAGGGAGTGGAAGGAATATGTCTCCAACTAACTCTCGACTACTAAAAGCCAAACTAAAATAATAAAGTAATAAAGTAGTAATCATGTCCTTAGAGAATTAGGACTCACTTCTAACTCTGAAGGATGAAATCTGCAATGCTATTGCTGCTCTTGAATTCGTGCCTCTGAACCTATAGCATAAAATAAAACACCATAGTACAAATACGTCAGTACGACTGAATGTACTGAGTATAAGAGTGAGGTAGGATAAATTCAAAGGGTTTATATGCATGAACAATGCTGACTGATATGAACGTGAGAATACATACATGCATAAGAAACTATAACTGAACTCGTAGTGATACTGACTACTGAGTCTGAATGCTGACAACATGAGTGTACTGATACTGAGATACTGAATGAATGAGTTCACTGATATTAATATGTAAGTCACTACTAAGTGAGGAACTGATACTACATTACTGAATAGATGAACGACTATTTCTGACAGTTCACATTATGAAAAGCTGGTCTGGTTGACTGTGTCTAACAGTTCTGAAATTACATACTAATAAAGTGAGTTATGATGACTAATATAACTGATATGACTGTGACGATTGGCATAATTGATGTAACTAATACTGAACGACTGTATCTGACAATCTAAGTTCTGACGGAACTACCTGAGTTCTGTTTTGTATGGAGTAACTGAATCTGAGATCAGTCCTATCTAGCATGTGATCTCTGAGAATAATGATAACAAAGATGATTTGAATTAGTTTGAGATCAGTCCTACCTAGAGGGTGATCTCTAAATCTGATAATATGGATACTGATTGACCATAGTTGAGGTCAGTCCTATCTAGTGAATGATCCCGGAGTCTATTAATAATGATAGGGATTGACTGTATATGACAGTCCTAATTCTATAACTGAAACTGTGGGATGTATTCATTTAACCGACATGCCTCTTTGTATCTAGTCTGGGGTCCAACCTATAACCCCAGTTGGAAGGGTATCAGTGCCACGCCACTGGTAAAGACAACTGCTGTGGAGTCAGTCCTAATCTAGCAGGTAATCCCTGGGATCAGTCCTATACATTTAAATATGCTAATGGGTGATCCCTGAGTATGTCAGTCCTATCTAACGGGTGACATCTCGTACCTACACTGGGTACGTAGTTCTGGAAATTAGGGATTGCTTTTAGGGATCTCAGTCTTATCTAGCGGGTGAGTCCCTATCCCTAGGCTCGCTCGGTGCTGAATCCTACTCCCATCTGAAAGACACTGAATTAATTAATTAAGCTAAACTGATTAACTGAACTAAACTGATTAACTGATGTCTGAGGATAGATTGAGAATACTGTAGTTACTGAGATTTTACATAGAATATTGAAATCACTGAGATTACTAAACTACTGAGATTTCTTAGATTTCCTGAGTCACATGGTTAACTGAGTTCTATAGATCATGGCTTGACTGAGAGTATTGTGAAACATGACATGGCTTTAGGCACACAACTAAATTATCGAGTATAATACCCCCAGGATTCGATGGAAGCAAACTGATAAAACATGACTTTGCTCTTCTTGAACACATGACCAATATTCACAATTCAAAATACCATAAGTTGGGGATTCATACTACACATAGTTCTCAAAGTCTTATACATGGAAGGGAATGCACATAACAACATGCCATAAGTCCATCAATCTAGTTTCATGAATATTCCATCAACAATTATGATGCATAAAAATATCATAGAAGTCATTATAATCATAAGGGTGTAGCATGTATTTGTCATTTAGGACATAATTCAACTATAATACATGACTTCTGGTCTTTAGGCTCTTTATCAAACACCTTACATGCACAACTTAGGCATAGGTGTAATCAACAAATTATTCATCATGAACAACTAAACTTAGATGTTTCCAACTCATATGATATCACATATTCATAAAAACACATAAAGATTCAAACTTGAGAATCATTCAACATCAACAAAATGAACATAATCCATTCACCACATAAATAACATAATATAGAATTTAAAAGAGGGTTGTTGGACTACATGGATAAAAGGAATCCATGAATGAACACTGCACATACCTTAGGGATTGAATCTTGAAAGAAAATTGACCTTTCTTGAATGTTCTTAGATTGGAAATCTTAATTCTTGAATATCTTATGGAGAGTGTGATAGGGTCTTGAAGTTAATTGAGAAGAAACCCTAAGTTTGTTCTTCTGAACAAAGGGGGTTAAGAGCTTTTGAAACTAAATACCAATAGCTAAATACATATTTTTGGAGTTTTATGTCGTGGGGGTAAGATTTAGGGTGAGAGAAAAAGACCAAAATTTTAGTTGCTGAAATTATCAGCTGACGACCAAGGCTGATAAGCCATTAGATCTGTGATAGCCCATTAGCCCAGGTCGTCACCTGGGAGATCAAATTTTTGAGTTTCTGTCTAAGCCTGATGACATGGGCTGATAAGTCCTCAGACTTGTGATAAGTCGTCAGCTCATGTCATCACTCATTTGTTAGGCGGACATGCCGGAGTAAAATGGGTATAACGTTTTGCTCCGATAGCGGATTTGGGCGAAATTGGTATCGTTAAAAAGATAATTCAATTATATATATATTGGTAGGTAATGAGCTAAAAAATTCATAGTATAACAAGAGATATACTCATTTGAAGTTGACTATGACAATATCCTTTCCAAGAATTTAATCGGTAAGGAATGTTTTGATCCGTCGGATAGCTGAGAGTTATTTGAAGCCTTAATAAACATCTAAATTACTCATAAAATTATAAAATAATCATGATGTAATATGCATGATATTGAAATATGGCGCTATTATTGGTTCGGATTTTTCGAGGTATTACAATTACAAAGTGCTTAATCTAAAAATTTAAATATAAAGTTTTCAAGGTAGTCCTCAGTTTCTCAATTTTGTAGTTATTTGAGGTTGCTCGACTTGAAATCAGTTCTATCTCTCAAGGAATGAAAAACTAACTTGTGTTTGGAATGTTAAAGAATGACCTTGACAAGAAGGAGCAAGAGACTAAGTCACTAAGGTGCCATTTATTTCTTTTATAACAAATTCTAAATGTAATTAAACATCAACAATAGCATACATTAACCATTTTAGTTACTTAAACTCCCTTCAAGTACCATGTTCAGTTATAATTGATTTTAGAGGTATATCCTCCTATAAATAGAGACAACTTTAGAGAGAAAAAAATAGAAAAAATTGCATTTTTGAGGCTACATATTGAGCATTATGAGGCAAAAATAAATCAATGTGAGGCAAAGATGAAAGCTATGGAAAAATTGTGGCAAGATTGGTAAATCCCTATACAAGTTAGCATTCTGTGTCTTCAGTGAAATTAAATTTTGTCAATTTCTAATATTTGAATTTCCTTCTAACTATGAGATTTTGTATGGAGATCACTTCAGGATCATCACATATTACTTCATATGTTCAATAAAAGTCCACTTTATTTACGTATATTTCACTTACTTATTAAACATCAATGACTTGAACCAGTATAAGAAACGAGGTCGCCTACTTGCTTATTCAAAATTTAACTGAATGTTAATATTTATTCTGAATTTCTTTATGAAAGGATCGAACATTTAGAGAAGGTCAAAGTATAATCATGATTTTCATATAACTGAAAATCCTCTGAGACGAGGTTCTTGATGGGTAATCGTTAATGTGTAGTTGTGTAAGTAATTATTACTTTTTTCTGTTGTACTCAGATATACAACCTAAATGCGAAAAAGAAACAATTAATAGAGAGAAACTGAATAAAGTATAACCATATAATATAGTATATAATATTTATACAAGAATCAATTTTCTTTTTTCTTTCTACTTCAATTTTCTTTATGTGAATTTTATCGATGTACTACTTTCTGTCCTTTTTGTTTAGGAATGTCATCCTATTAGTTCTGTTCACGAAATAGATATACAATTTATTCAAATTATTTTTTCAATATCATTCAACAGTTTATCCAACGCATGAAAAATAATTGCCTGAATTTTTATTCTTCAATTTCATCGTTCGAAGTAAACATATATAATTTTCATGTTGGACCCGTGCAAAGCAAGGACATACTTATCTAGTATAATAATAAAGTAGAAACAAAGTGTTGCTGATTTCTCCTTTTTTAGCATTTTGACCCCTCCATTTCTCTATATAATTTACTTTTTAATGAATTAATAAAATGCCTCCAAAAACGTAAATATAGTCATGTTGTAGTAACAAATGGAGGGCCTTTATGATAAATCTCAAGTCACAGTTTGACTTAATCAGCCCTTTTTAACGTAAATTTTTTGTTTTAAATGTATTCATTAGCTAAACTAAATACCTTTTCATTTTCTCTTATTTAATAAGCGAGGGGATAAGTGATCTTGCTAAGCATAACTAGAACTTTCCCGTAAACAGTTTACATTTCTCCTAAAAGTAATTTCATTAATTCTTCTCTCTTAAAGCCAAAAAATATATTTATCTTTTTTATATAAAAAAAATTCTTTCATCGTGTTTTTTCATTTATCTATATTAAACTTTTCACTTCGTTAATTCATACCTTTTTATCTTTATAACTTCATTATTTTAATAATCTGTATGACTCCTATTTCTTTTATGTCCATAACTCTCAAACTTAAATGTGTGAATTTATGATAATTTATTGTATTTCTATATGAATATTTATATAAATCTATATTGGAGGACAGACCTTTTTGAAATAAAATGTTGGTGGACCGTATTATTCATGAGCAAAATATTATGAGTCATGCATATTAGTCTTTTCTTGGCTTTGGGTTATTCATGTTGAAAGACTTTGATCAAAGAAAATTTGCCATATATCTTTAGTTGAATCACTAAAAATTATATCAGTTATTATATTTCATAGTTCTTTATCTTCGATATGAGTATCTATCAAATTTGTTTTCTTACACTATGGATTAAACTTTATCTTTCACATTTTTATAATGAAAAATACAACTATTTTTTGTCTCACTTTCTTATATTACACTAATTTGTTTCATGTTGATTTTTTTGTGTGCTATAATTTGGTGAAGATCATGATGTTGGATTCTTTATATTGAAGTGTAGAACACTGCCAAGAGGTTAGTTATTATTTTTTCCTTGAAGATGATGCTTGGTTAGTGCTAATCTTATTCAAGTAGTGACAGACTCAGGATTTAAGATTCGTGGGTTCTTAAAAAATTAAAAACTAAAAAAAATAAAAGATCACCCTCAATGAGGTTAGAAACCAAGGCACCCCTTCCAATAAAGAACCTTAAGATCAACTTAAATGTCAATGCACCCAACCAACTTTTTATTATAGTAGCTGCTTTTATATATTTTATACATATTTTCATATGTTTTCTATGTAGCTATACCTATTCCGTGTCGAATTTAGTAGGTGACGGAGCACCCGAAAATCCGAATTAGGTCCGCCCTTGTACTCAAGGAATCTCTTTTTTTTTTTTTTTTGTCATGTTTACTTGGAGAATCATGACTAAATTAAAGATTAGAAAATAAGAAAGAAAAGTAATGAGACTAAATTTTGAAAGAATCTGATTAATGAAAAAATGCACAATAGGCAGGGACAGATCTATATATAATTTTGTGGTGTTTCAATACCCGTTAAATCGACGCAGACTAGGTATAATTGTATAAGAAATATATAAATATTGATATAAGATTTAAAAAAGCGTCGTTGAAACCAAGAAAATAACTGAAAGCTTTAGTTTTTAGGTGGAACCTTAAAACTTTGGTCGTTAATATGCGAATGCGAATCTCTCTAACACCTACGGCCCTTATATCCTGGATCCGTCATTGAATATAGGTGTTGCAAGTCGCAACTTATTCCTTAAAATTGAAGAAAAAGAACTATGAAAGAAAATAACTTTTTGCCAAAATGCAAGAAAACAATTAAAAAAAAAAGAGTAATTTAATGGACCAATATCAACTTCTACTGCTATACGTCAAAATCTATTGTCCTTTAAGTGCAATATAAATGAAACAAAAATGTAATATATTTTGGATTATTAATTAAATATGTATTATCCCTTATATACATGCTAAATTTACTAAGATTTATTTTCAGTCATTATTTCAGAATAATCTTTAATATAATTAGAAAGAAAGTGATAATATTATAATTAGACAATAAAGAAAATATATAGCTGATCAGAGAGAAAGTTATTCTTTAATAATTATTTCAATGATCGTACAAAGCGCGATCAAGTTCCCTAGTTTTTTATAAGCTTTTCACTTGTTTGGTATTTTTTTTTCCAAAATAAAGTCGTCAATTTTAGCAATCAGTATAAAAATGGCGTATTAAGATTACAGTGATCGCTAATCGGCTAAAACTTATTTTCTTATTTGCTTTAGTTTTTAAGATTTTAATTTTGTAACCATATCTGCATAATATTTTTTTTCTTATTATAACTCAAAAGAACAGTGCTTGATATATATATATATATATATATATATATATATATATATATATATATATGGATCATTGATGTGGCATGCCTCAACATATTTATCTTTTTCCTGATTTTTTGAGTTATTTTTTTAATTTTAATTCATTACTATCTATTTTTCTAATTAATAAATTCATTAATTATCTTTTGTGATTAGCACCATTAAACAAAAACCCTCCATTTTCTGACTTTTCCCCTACTCACGATTTTTCTTGATTACACCTTTTTGGCTTTGGCATTTTCTTAAACCGTGATGGAGGAATTAATCTCCGAACAAACATAAAAATGATTTAAAATATAAAATTTTACTCATCGGAGTTTGCTATCGTGCACCATTAGTGCTTTATTTTCATCAGAAATGGGCAGTACAAGCAAAAACGGGAACGGAGGAGGAGGGATACGACTATGGGGTATGACGAATGTGCTGCGGTGAGGATTTCGGTATGGTGGGATATAGAAAACTATCAAGTACCTAGTGAATCTGATCCTCATGCGATAGCACAGAATATAAGTTCTATGCTTATGAATATGAATTATTGTGTACCTATTTCGATTTCTGCTTACGGTGATATGACTAAGATCTCTGCTTCTGTTCAACAGGCACTTAATAGTACTGAAATTGGACTTGATCATTTTCTTGCAGGTATAATTTACCATTTTTTCCTGTTTATGTGGTTGTTAATTTGTGCAATTTTGGTGAAATGATTGAATTTTGATTGATTTGATGTGTGTTGAGTCGATCTATGCTTAAAAGTTATTTTTTCAGTTACTGAACAATATCGGTTAGAGCTTTTTTAGAGTGAAGGATGCAACTATTTTAGTGTCCTCTTGAACAACAACAACTACTAATACAACACTACTATGCTAATTGCTTATTAGTTATTAGCAGACATTAAATTAAGAAGAACTGAAGCTTCCATGTGCCACGCTTGTCTCCACTGACACCTGATCTTGATTTTTGTCTTCCTCCTTTTATTTCTTCTACTACTTCTCACAACTTAGCAAAGCATATTCCTCTTATAGCTTTGACTTCATATTTACAAAGTGTGTTCCATTTAAGAAAGAGTACACCTTTCTTTAGATCAAACTGTGCTCTTTTTTGTTATAAATGGGTGTTACTGTCCCAACAACATAGCTCATATTAAGTTCTTGATATTCATTTTGTTGTCATTTTATTCAAGTTACTCATTTGGGGTTGCTACCTTTTGATCTATTTTGGATTATAATGGAACCAAGTTTTGTAGTTGGTACCATGGAACATCCTAAAAGCATTCCATTAGTTGAGGTCAATGATTTGAATTCACCAGCTTTTTGGGATAAGAACAAGGCGACTAATCCTAAAAGGTTTACTAAAGTGCTCGTACTTAAAGCACATAGGACACTTGGTTGTATCCCATGGATGGAGAATAGTTTGTACACGACTTTTTTATCTATCAAGAAATGCATTGCGTTATCAGATGAGAGAGATAAAGAGCCAAAGTACAGGGGGAATTTGTACAGATTTATTATAGCTTTTCTTTCTATATCAGTGATGGCTTTGTTTATTGAAATCTTTGCTTATTTCAATCAGTGGCATTTAAATCTGGTGAATCCTTGGGAGGTGCAAAGCATTTTGAAATGGACTTATATGGGTTGAATTTCTTTTAGAGCTGATTATATTGCTCCCCCCTTGCAAAACTCACTTCATTTTGCATTGTACTTTTCCTCATTCAATCTATAGATCACCTTGTATATATATTGATAGGAAAGGTATGGAAATAATGATGTGGCATACTTCTAAAGCCACCATTTCTATTTATCTTTTTTGTTCAATGAATGAATTAAAACTTTGGGATAATTATATATATACACCTTCTTTTTTAATTCATTCGTGATGTCTATTGAAAATGTTACTTCATTTTTGTAAATGGGGAAGAGGCAAGACTAATCAACTTTGTCATATATTTAATTTCTTCTTTTAGTTTGAATTGTACATACCTTGATATTATTATATGAGTGATTTAATTTCCATTTTATTAACTATGATATTCAAAATAGAGGGTCATCGCGAAGAACTTGGAAAGACAAAGATTGAAAGCTATGCAACCACAAAAAGAAAACAACTCAGATGGTTTCAAGGAAGAGGAATATTTGTTGAACAAGGATGAATGTCCAATTAGAACTATGCCTATACGCAAAGTGACATAGAAACAACTCACAGGTGCTATCATAGCATAAAGAAAGAGTATTTGTCAGTACATGGAATATACTGGTATGCTAGATAGAGTAAGGCTGAACGCAAAGGTTCATATGCATGAACAATAACTGACTGCATTATATAGAGTAACTAAACATGAGAGTACATGGATAATTGATACTACTACTATAAATACTGAGTAAATGCTACTGTGCATATAAATAAATACTCTGACTAAGCTTATTTGAAGCTAAGTCCTGAGTTCTGATACTGAGTAACTGATATCTAAAGTTACTGATACTAGTTGAGTATCTGACAATCCTGATTTTGTAGAACGGAACTGAGTTCTATTCTAAAGACTAAAACTGAGATTATGGGAGGTAATCATCTAACTGATATGCCCTAAATAAGATAACTGAGTTGGGGTCCAACTTGTGACCCAAGTTAGAAGGATGTCAGTACTATGCCACGGGTAAAGATACTGAAAAGTTACCTTCATCTGGCAGGTACTCTAATGAGAAAGGTGGAGCGCTTATCTGACAGGTTAAAACACCCCATCAACCCTCAACTGGGATGTTTGATATCTCAACCTACGCTGGCTATATAGTTTTGGAATGCAAGGATTGCTTCTAAGGATCTCACCCTCTTCTGGCAGGTGAGTCCCCATCCTTGGGTTCACTCGGTGCTGAATCTTACTCCCAACTAAAAGACACTGAACTAAGTATACTGAACTGGACTGAACTGATACTGATTTTACTGAATTTTCCTGAGTTCTGTAACTGACTGAGTTCTACTGAGTTCTGTAACTGACTGAGAGTACTACTTATCATGACAGAATGGAGACTGTTCTGTAATTGACATTGGCTTTAGGTAAACAGCTAAATTGTTGGGTATTAAATATCCCAGGACTCGATAACATGAAAAATAAAGTATAGCATGATCTTGAGATATAAAAAACTATACACTTATTAATAATTCATTCATAAAGGCATTTCACCAAACACTTGTACGGCATAAGCTTGTACATGATTAGGACTACATAATGACATATCAAGATTCAACTATCTAATTCACATAGGCATTTTAACAAACACTTGGGGAGCATGGAGTATTTCACATGATGCTGGTCAACACATGTAATATAAATACAACATTCAATTTCAAATTCAAGGGTTAAGCATGCAATTCATATAATTAACCACATAACTATCTTAATTTCATAGACACTTGTAATTAAACATGCATTGGATCCCAATTACTATCATAATCATGAATACATTCAATTCCAAGCAGGGAAATCATAAATAATAACTCTTGAAGTTTTAAAAATGGATTCTTGGACTCTGTGAGAGAAAGGGACCAATAGATGAACACCCAACATACCTTGGAAAGTTAATTCTTGAAGGTTCTTGAGGAAATTCTTGAGTTTTAATCTTGATTCTTGAAGTTAGGTTTTGTTTTCTTGAGAGAGAATGCCTTTTTTGGGGAAATTTGAATAATAATGATTTAACTAGATTAATTTATGGTAATTTTTGTGTTAAAGGTTGACTTGGGTCATGAAAAATACTCAATTACCCCTGGGAATGATTTAAAATCGTTACTTAAAAATTCTTAATTTGGACACCTGGCGCGACGTGCCACTATTGTGCCAAGCCACTAGAAAATGACAACTAGGAATATGGTTGGTGGAACGATGTGGTGAAATCGCATTGCAATACTGGATGTGTGTTGCTTTTCTAGAAATTGACATTTGTGGATTGGGTCCTTGGTGCGATGCCCCAATATGTTGGAGTAACACTGAATTTTAACAATTGAGAATTTAGCTGGTGGCATGACATGCCAGTATTGCGGTACCTCACTGGAAACTGACAATTTCCATTTTGACATACTCCACGACCCGCTACTGGCCTGAATAATGGTGTTTAGCAACTGAAACTTAAAATAGCCATAACTTCTTACATTGTTATCGAATGTAGGTTAATTTTATATTGTTGGAAAGCTAATTCAATTTCCTACGCAATGGAAGACTCTAAACTGAAAATACTGAGTATTTCAAAAATTTTATATCAGATAACTCATGAATTGAGAGTTACGTTAAGCTTGAGAAATATAGGGTCTTACAACCACACTCCATAAGTCTGATGGGGACTCTGCCCAAATCCTCTTTAGTTACTTCTAAAAATCTTCGATATCCATCTCTGACACTCTAGTCCGATGTAGTGCTAAAATTTTGAAAATGCATATTGGAGTCTTATCTACATTTGTCAACAATATCGCTTCGTACTTTGGGGATATAATAGAGTCAAATAATATGTTCAAGGCTCATAGGAATGCGAACACAAGATAAAGAGTCATGAAGTGTATTTCCTAAAAGGTCACTGTAGCCTCCCAAAGATAGGTTATGGACGTCTTCGCACTGATCCACAGGACTCTACTAATACTTGACTCTTGTAATAATACACCGATGAAACCTCGGCTCTGATACTGATTTGTCACGACCTAATTCCTCAGGTCATGATGGTGCCTACCATAACCCACAGGTAGGCAAGCCAACCCGTTTCCCGAAACGGCTAGTAATGGACTACTTAATAATATAAGGAAAAAAATATAGAATATATGGATTAAAGATCAATACATAGAAGGATCCCAAAACCTATTGGTATCAGTACAAGAGCTTCTAATATCATAAAAGTACAAAAGTGATATATCACAAATTATACAATGGTACAATTTGTCTTCGAATACAACTTAAAGACTAGTTTAATACATAAGAGAGAGAATTAATACTCCAAACATCAGGAGCTCACTCTAAGTCTCCAAACTAGGGATGCTCCGCATGATGCACACATCAACGATGATAACCCATACTATGATCTACATGCTACAGAAGTGTAGTATGAGTAACAAATGAATGGTACTTAGTAGGTAACTGGCAACTTAGCTCCAAAGATAAAGTAGATATACACAACATATAAACAAAATGGAAAATACGCCCAAGAGTCCATGAATCATATAATAAGTCAATGAGATTAATATAGGAAAAATATCATATTTATATCCAAGCGTCTAACATAATAAGACTAAGGAAGTATCCGGTTAAACTATCTTATTCCATCTACATTCAACATACGTTAATGTTATACCATATATCCCATGTCAATATACGAATAAAGAGAGAGAAAAAAGAAATATTGTAATATACAAAGCGAAGTAAAGACTATATAAAATGTAAAATAAAGGAAGGTATATATAGTAGTACCATAGTTTCATATAGCTAGATATAAATACGTATAAGTACATATAAACACGAGGTCATCTCAATGCATAACCTATATCATTATATTCTCATTTTGAGACCTCAGTATAATACTTTCATACTCGGGGAATCTCATCCACATGGATAGAAATAAAATACTCATGCATAATAATGCAATCATAAGATAGGAGAGGCAAAATATATACCTCAAATCCCGATATCAGATCAATGACCAATCTGTCATAGCTAGCCATAATAATAATCATAAAATTGATAGTAACAATATCAATAACATCATTAATAACTAGCTACTCTGGACAACAAGTACCTAGATGAGCCTATGCGTATGATCACCGTCCCAGTGTAACGCCCCAAATCTGGTACCCAAAATGCTACACGGTACTCATGACCCCAAAGGACCACAAGCTAACCCATGAATGATATCTATACCCGTATACTGCATAAAATACTTTAAAATGTGAAAACATGAACTGAAAGGCCATAAGGTTCAATACTGAACATAATCTGAATGATATAACATCTATATGGGGTAATAGAATACCAAAAACAAAACTGAACATACTAAAATCTGAAACATGATAGTCTAGAAAGCCTCTAACTAATTGAACTATCTAAGTAAGGATTTGATAGGACATGTCACAAACTAACTCCAACTAATAAACTAGTTAATGAGATAATAGGGAATAATAATATCCTCGAATGATGAGGACTCACTTCAAACTCTGACTGCTGAAACTAGAATCTACTGCTGATTTGGAGCTCGCGTCTCTAAACCTATGGTATAAGACACCATAGCGCAAATGCATCAGTACTTTGAATGTACTGCTATGCATGTGAGGTATTCTGAATGCATGAGGTTCATATGCATAAACAATAATAATAACTAACTAACTTTCATGACCATGAGAATACATGCATGGGATATAAAAACTGACACTAATACTGTGATAATATAATTACTGAATCTGACTATAACTGATAACATAAGTGACTGTATCTGACAGTCCTGAATCTAATGGAACTATCTGAGTTATGTACTTTGTCTGAGTTGACTGTATCTGACAACCTTGAATTCTGAAGAACTATCTGAGTTATTTTATTGAGGCTGATACAGAGACTATGGGAGGTAGTCATCTAACTGACATGTCCCAAATAATGCATTATAGCTGAATTGGGGTCCAATCTATGCCTTGATTAGAAGGGTGTCAATACCGCACCACTGGTAAGGACAATATGTGAGTGACCCTAATATAACAGGTAGCTCTAGTGAGAACGGTGGGAACCCTCATATAGCAGGCTAAGCCACCCCATCTACCCTCATATAGCAGGCTATGATTTCTCAACCTATGCTGGCTACATAGTTCTGGGATGCAAGGATTGCTTCTAAGAATCACACCCTCACATAACAGGTGAGTTCCCATCCTTGGTTTCACTCGGTGCTAATTTCTATTCCCATCTAAATAGACACTAATCATAATTTACTGAACTGAACATGGACTGAGTTACTAAATTCCGTTGACTGATGGAATATTACTAATATCTGACAACTGACTGAGTTCATGAGATCAAGGATATTTCCTGAGTCATAAGACTGTCTGAAGTCTAAGGATTCATAGCTTGACTGAGAGTATCGTGGAAACATGACATGGCTCAAGGAACACAACTAATATTTTGGGTACAAGTACCCCCAGGAATCGATGGAAGGAAAACTAACCAAGCATAACTTACTTGAACATATAACTAACATCATAATCCATAATACATTTATAGAAGCATTCCATCAAAACATGTGATAGGCATAACTTGTACATACAGGGGTATTTTATGATATCATACTAGTTGGGCATTGTTCCTTCATCTAGGAATTTAATCAAACACATGGTAGGAATAGTACATGTAAACAATACTATACATCAATTAATCATCATGATTCATATCTAATTTTATCATCTAGGGTTTATTCATAGATTCACATGAATATACATCTATACAAATCGATTCCACATAAAATTGATCACCCAACATGGATTTGAATTCAATTGATCATTTCAACATAAACAAAACAAGCTCAACATGAAATTCATAAAGAAATCCATAAACTTAAACTTAGAAACGAGATTCTTGGGCTTCATGGCCGAAAGGAGTTCATGAATGAACACTACGAATACCTTGGTTCTTAATTCCATGAATATTAATGGAGGAAACTTTCTTGGAATTTGATCTTCTATGAAAACCCTAGCTTGTTCTTATTCTTGACCATTTTAACCCTAGACGCATCATTTAATTTCAATAAAATTTTCTCACATTGAACCTTTGGTGCGACGTGGCGCTATCACGCTGGGTTAGTAGATTTTAACAATTGGGAAATTGAGGGATGACGCGATGTGGAGCCATAGCGTTGCCTCTTCTTTTGCGACCTGGAACTTTGGTGCGGCGCGGAGAAAATCGTGCTAAGACATTGGAAAAGGACAATTCTAAATTTAGGCCCTGGCGCAACGCGCCATAATCGCGGACCCCTACTGGAATTTTCCAAATGCTATCTCCTCTTGTGGTGCGGCGCACCACTGATTAATATGGCACTGTTTTACAATGAGAGCTTGAAAGAGTCGTAACTTCTGACCCGATTATCAGATTTGGCCGAATCTTATATCGATGGAAAGCTTATTGAATTTACCACCTGACAAAAAGTGAAAATCTTAAAAATTCCCCATGAAATAACCATAATTAAATTTAGAAGCTAATACTAGACATTCTTGAGATGAAATTAGCTAGGAAAAGTATGGGGTATTACAATATCTCCCCATTGAGAATATTCGTCCTCGAATGAGACTGACTGAGTGGGAAGAAAAGACAACTGACGAACATGCTGAACATGAATAACTAGAACATAATCTCATGACTGACATGACTGACAAGCTGAACATATAATACTGAACATGCATATTTGATGCATGTATAACTGATTCATGAATGTATGACTGAGTGTTCCAAAGAACTAAGTTTCTCACAATGAGAATACATATCTGATTCATAATTACATAACTGAACTGATACATGCGTGCATGATTGAATATACAATGGTACTTGATACCAAGTTTCTAATGGGAACATGAGCATAAAGCTGTATACCAAGTTTGTGATGAACACCGAACATAAAACTGAGTAAGCTTAAGGAGAACTGTTACCTTGAGCTTGATCTGAGTTGGCATAGAAGAGGTGAGGATACTTGGTACGTATGTCTGCCTCTGCATCCCAAGTATCCCCCTCGACAAATTGATTTCATTAAAGAACCTTAACTAGAGGGACTTCTTTGTTTCTCTATCTACGAGTCTAATAGTCTAAGATTTCGACTAGAATCTCTTCATAAGAGAGTATTCTGAACATCAGTGCTCTGAATAGGGACTACAATTGATGGGTCACCTATGCACTTTTTGAGAAAAGAGACATGAAAGACTAGATGAACTGAGGCTAGATTTGTAGGCAATTCGAGCTCATATGCTACATTGCCGAATCGACTAAGAATCTTGAAGGGAATAACATATCGGGGACTGAGTTTTCCTTTCTTGCCAAACTGATTCACTCGCTTCATGGGAGAGATCATTAGAAAGACATGATCACCAATCTCAAACTCAAGATCTTTTTTATGAACATCTGCATAAGACTTCTATCGGCTCTGAGCAGCCGAAGTCTTTCTCTAATCAACTGGAATTTTTCTAAGGCATTGAATACTAAGTCAGGACCTATACAAAGCCTCACTAACTTCAAACCAACCAGTTGGAGATCTATATCACCTACCGTAGAGAGCTTCAAATGGAGCTATCTGAATACTGGAATGATAGCTATTATTGTATGCAAACTCAATCAAAGATAAGTGGTCATCCCAATTTTCCTTGAAATCGATTGCACATGCCCTTAGCATATCTTCAAACATCTGAATGGTCCTTTCTGATTGACCATCTGTCTGAGGATGAAAGGCTGTACTAAGATGAACTTAGGTACCAATACACTTTTGGAATGCTTTCTAGAAATAAAAGGTAAACTAGGTACCTCTGTCTGAGATAATGGACAACGGAACACTGTGAAATCTAACCAACTCCTTGATGTAGAGTTTGGCATAATCCTCGGCTGAATAAGAGGTATGAACTGGAAAGAAATGAGCTAATTTGGTCATTCTATCTACAATGACCCATACTGAATAAGAGGTATGAACTGGAAGGAAATGAGCTGATTTGGTCATTCTATCTACAATGACCCATACTGAATCATGTTGATGATGAGTTCGAGGTAAACCTATCACGAAGTTCATGTTTACAACTTCCTACTTCCAAGTAGGAATATTGAACTCCTGTATGGACCCACTAGGATTCTAATGCTCTATCTTAACTTATTGACATGTAGAGAATTTATCCACAAACTCTGCAATGTCTCTCTTCATCCCACTCTGCCAATAGATTTCTCGTAAGTCGCGGTACATCTTTGTGGCCCCCGGATGAATAGAGTAGCGCGCACCATGCGTTTTTGCAAGAATTCACTTCCTTGACTCATCTACACTTGGAACACAGAGAGGACCCTGACAATGCAGAACACTATCTCCCCCTTAGGAGAAAACCTCTACTTTTTTTGATCCTGAACTGGCTCTTTCAACTTGACAAGGCAGGGGTCTCTATCTTGCTTTTCCTTCACCTCGAAAACTAGAGATGATTCAGAACTACTATGAACCCATATATCATCCTTATTTGTATCGACTAATAGAATGCCTAGTCTGGCAAGCTGATGTACTTCCTAAGCTAATTTCATCTAACTATCCTCAACACGAGAAACACTACCCATGGATAGTCTACTAAGAGGACACTTATGTCATAATATTTCAAGAGCTCTAGCCACCTTCTCTGATGAAGATTGAGATTTTTCTGAGAAAAGACATACTGAAGACTTTTTGATCAGTGAACACATCTACATAAACACCGTATAGATAATGCCTCCAAAATTTTAAGGCAAAGACTATGGCTGCTAACTCAAGATCATGAGTAGGATAATTTCTCTCAAAGGGTTTAAGCTGTCTGGAGGCATAGGCTATGACCTTACCATGCTGTATGAGGACACAACCTAAACCCAATCTGGATGTATTACTATACGCTACGAACCCATTTGAACTATCTAGGAGAACTAAGATTGGAGCTAAGGTGAGTTGGGTCTTCAACTCCTGAAAACTCTTCTCGTAAGGATCTGACCACTGAAACTTGACTTTTTTCTAAGTTAACCTGGATATAGGGGATACAATAGAAGAAAATCCCTCAACAAACCATCTATAATAGCTGGCCAAACCCAAGAAACTCCTAATATCTGATGGAAAGACAGGGCGAAGCAAGTTTCTTACTGCTTCGGTCTTTTGAGGATCACTCTAATGCCATCACCGGGATTGATAAATGGCCAACAAATTCTACTGACCTTAGCCAAAATTCACAATTATTGAATTTGTTAAATACCTGATAACTTTAAGAGTCTAAAGTACTATTTTGAGATAGTCTGCATAATCACTCTCACTGTGGGAATAGACCAGAATATAATCTATGAAGAATATGATGAACATATCCAAGTACTGCTTGAACACACGGTTCATCAAGTCTATAAAATCTGCTGGGGCATTGGTAAGACCAAAGGACATAAATAAGAATTCAAAAAATGGCCATACCGAGTAAAAAGGCTATTTTTGGAATGTCACATTCTCTAAATCTGAGTTGATGATGGACGGATCTAAGGTCTATCTTAGTGAAGTAACTGGTACCCTAAAGTTGGTCAAATGAGTTATCTATTCTGGGAAGAGGATACTTGTTCTTAATCGTGACCTTATTTAGTTGACGATAGTCTAAATACATCCTAAGAGAACCATCTTTCTTGCACATGAATAATATTGGAGCGCCTCACGGGGAAATACTGGGCCTAATGAATCCCTTATCTAAGAGATCCTTCAATTGTTTTTAGAGCTCTGAGTTCTGCTGGTGCTATTCTATATAACAGAATAGAGATAGGCTGAGTATCTGAAAAAGATCAATATCGAAGTCAATTTCCCTTTTTAGAAGGAATTCTTGGAAGATCTTCGGGAAAGACATCTGAATATTTACATACAACTGGAACTGATTCAAGGCTGGGAGTTTTGGAACTAGTGTCCTTAACTCAAACAAGATGATAGACACATCCTTTAGATATCATTTTCCTTGCCTGAAGGTAGGAAATAAGCTGATCCCTGAAAGCAGATACACTAGCCTTCCACTCAAGGACGGGTTCATTTGGGAACCAAAAATGGACTATTCTATTTCTGCAGTCGACTGTGGCATAGCAGGAATAAAGCCAATCCATGCCGAGAATGACATCAAAATCAGTCATCTCTAATTTGACCAAGTCTGCTGAAGTGACTTTCTACAATATCATAATCGGGTAGTTCTTGTATACCCTTTGGGCTATGATGGTTTTACCAACTGGGTTAGAGACTAAAAAGGGCAGTGTTAGGATTTTGGGACTGATTCCAAAATATCCTGCTATATAGGGAGTAACAAAAGACAAAGAAGTTCCTGGATCTAGCAAAGCGTAAACATACACATGAAAGATCTGTAACATACTAGTAACTACATCAGGAGAATTTTCTTGATCCTTTCAGGACTGAAGAGCATAGAGACAATTTGGGCGTTGCCCACTAGTAGCAATGGTGGTTGCACCCTGCTGATTTAGGTGACTGAACTAAGCTAAGGAGCGATTCTGTTAACCCTGAGGACCTAGTTGAGGACAGTCTCTGACTTTGTGGCTTGGCTTGCCACATCCGTAGCAAATACCACTGCCAACTCTACAAATACCTTGATGGTGCTTACCACAAGTCTGGCAAAGAGGATAGGTACGGGCACTGCTAACACTGCCCTGGGACTTAGAGCCTGGTGCTCTGTCTTTGTTACCCTTTTAAAACTTAGGAACTGGAGCACTGGCTGCAGAAGGAGATGGAATTGATGACTTAGGATAAGATTGAAAACAGTTTCCTCCATCTAACTTAGGCTGAGCAAAGTTGAAACTACCTATCTTCGCCCTCTTATTTTGTTTCTCCCTCTGCTTAATCTTTTACTATTCTATCTGCTGAGCATGAGTTATAAGCCTGGCTAAAGTCATGTCACTATTTAGCATGGTAGATTTGCAGTCATTTACCGTACTATCATTTACCTCTGAAGCGAACTTACTAATCTTGGCTCTGCTGTATACAACCACATGAGGGGCATGTCTGGCTAATTGAGTAAATTTAAGGGAATACTCTTCCACCGTCATATTGCCCTGCCTGAGGTTGATGAATTCTAGCACCATAGCTTCTCTAAGCTCTTGGGGAAATAATCTAAGAATATAGTGACAAACTCCTCCCACTCTATAGGACCGGCATTATCTGACCTTTCTGACTTCCACTTTTTGAACCAAGTATGAGCCATATCCTGCCACTGATATGCAGTTAGGTCAACACTCTCAACAGTAGTCAACCCCATTATGTTTGTTACCTTTTGAACCTGATCAACGAATTCTTGAGGGTCTTCATTTACCTTAGACCTGAGAAAGGATGAAAATTCATTTGGGTGAAGTCCAAAATCCTAGATGCGGCTGGATTGGCCACTGGGTTGGTCGGAATGACTGCTGGCCATTTATTTTAAGTAGCAATGAACTGAGCAAGATTAGTGAATGTGGCCCTAAACTCCGCATGAGAAACATGATCGCCAAAAGGATCTTTGGGCTGAGGGGCTGACTGATTTCTATTTCTTCTTTTAGGAGGCATATTCTGTAGAAGAAAGGGAGAACAGATTAAACTGAGAGATTGATTTGAGATTATGCTCACTGGCACGACATAAATATAAAAAGAGGGGAAACTATTCCTAAAGCATCTTATAGCCTCCTGTACATAAATGTGACGTGCAACACACCCATGTACTAGACTCTACTAGATGGAGCTTTCAGACTTCCTAGGACTCTATTAAATGTTAGGCTCAGATACAAAGTTTGTAACACCCCAAATTTGGTACCCAGAATGCTACACGGTGCTCATGACCCTGAAGGACCATAAGCTAGCCCATAATTGATATCTGCACCTGTATGTTGCATAAAATACTTTAAAATATGGAAAGATGAACTGAAAGGCATAAGGTTCAATATTGAACATGATCTTAATGATATAACATCTGTGTAGGGTAATAGAATACCCAAAACAAAATTGAACATACTGAAGTCTGAAATATGATAGTCTAGAAAGCCTCTAACTGACTGAATTGTCTAAGTAAGGAGTTGATGGGACATGTCCCCAACTAACTCCAACTAATAAACTAATTAATGAGATATTAGGGAATAATCATGTCCTCGAATGATGAGGTCTCACTTCTAACTCTGACTGCTGAAACTGGAATCTACTGCTGATCTGGAGATCGTGTCTCTGAATCTATGGTATAAGACACCATAGAAAAAATACGTCAGTACTTTGAATATACTGGTATGTATGTGAGGTAGGCTGAATGGATGTGGTTCATATGCATGAACAATAATAATAACTGACTAATTATCATGAGCATAAGAATACATGTATGGGACATAACAACTGGCACTAATACTGTGATAATAGGATTACTGAATCTTAATATAAATGATAACATGCGTGACTGTATCTGATAGTCCTAAATCTTATGGAACTATTTGAGTTTTGTACTATGTCTAAGTTGACTGTATCTGATAACCCTGAATTCTAAAGAACTATCTGATTTCTTTTACAGAGACTGATACTGAGACTATGGGAGATAGTCATCTAACCGACATGCCCTAAATGATGCATTATAGCTGAACTGGGGTCCAATCTATGCCCTGATTGGAAGGGTGTCAATACCATGCCATTGGTAAGGACAACATGTGAGTGACCCTAATATAATCTAGTGAGAACGGTGGGAACCCTCATATAGCAGGCTAAGCCACCTCATCTACCCTTATATAGCAGGCATGATATCTCAACCTATGCTGGCTATATAGTTCTAGAACACAAGGATTGGTTCTAGGAATCACACCCTCACATAACAGGTGAGTTCCCATCCTTGGGTTCACTCGGTGCTAATTTCTACTCCCATCTAAATAGACACTGATCATAATTTACTGAACTGAACATGGACTAAGTTACTGAATTCCATTGACTGACGGAATATTACTGATATTTGACAACTGACTGAGTTTATAAGATCATGGAGATTTTCTTAGTCATAAGATTTTCTGAAGTCTAAGGATTCATAGCTTGACTGAGAGTATCGTGGAAACATGACATGGCTCTAGGCACACAACTAATATTTTAGGTACAAGTACCCCCAGGACACGATGGAGGGAAAAATGACCAAGCATAACTTACTTGAATATATAACTAACATCATAATCCATAATACATTCATAGAAGCATTCTATCAAAACATGTGATAGGCATAACTTGTACATACAGGGGGATTTCATGATATCATACTAGTTGGGAATTGTTCCTTCATCTAGGCATTTAATCAAACACATGGTAGGGCATAGCAGATGTAAACAACATTATAGAATAATTAATCATCATGATTATCTCTAATTTAATCATGTAGGGTTTATTCACAGGTTCACATGAATATACATCTATACAGATCAATTCCACATAAAATTGATCACCCAACATGGATTTGAATTCAATTGATCATTCTTAACATAAACAAAACAATCCCAATATAAAATTCATGAAGAAATCTATAAACTTAAACTTAGAAAAGAGATTCTTAGGCTTCATGGATGAAAAGAGTCCATGAATGAACACTACGCATACCTTGGTTCGTGATTCCATGAAGATTGACGGAGGAAACTTTCTTGGAATTGGATCTTCTATGAAAACCCTAGCTTGTTCCTGAGAGGTTTTTGAGAGAAGAGAGTGTACTTTGGGTGTAAAGTGGCTGAATCATATGTTAAAGGCCTTAAATAGGGGTAGGAAGTTGACCCTTTTAACCCTGGATTCTTCATTTAATTTCAATTAAATTTTCCCTAATTGGACCCCTGGCACGAAGTGGCGCTATCGCGCCGTGTCACTAGATTTTGACAATTGGAAAATTGAGGGATGGCACGATGCAGAACCATCGCATTGCCCCTTCTTTTGCAACCTGGAACTTTGGTGCGACCATGAGGAAATCGCGCTAAGACACTGGAAAAGGACAATTCTGAATTTGTTCCCTGGCGCGATGCACCATAATCGCGAACCCCTACTGGAATTTGTCAAATGCCATTTCCTCTTGTGGCACGGCACACCATTGACTGATATGGTGCCGTTTTACGATGGTAACTTGAAGTAGTCATAACTTCTAACCTGGTTATCGAATTTGGGCGAATCTTATATCGATGGAAAGCTTATTGAATTTCCCACATGACAAAAATTGAAAATCTTAAAAATTCATAATGTCATAACCATCATTCAATTTAGAAGCTAATACTATACATTCTTGAGATGAAATTAGCTAGGAAAAGTATGGGGTATTACACCAGGCTCAAAACATTCAATCAACATACAACACACAAGACATATCCTTCACCCATATCTATGAAATAGTCCCATACCGGCTGATAAATATAGGTGCATACTGGTGATAGGCGATGCGCATGCAGGAATGAATTCAATGTATACCATCAATATCACAAATCATAATAACTGTCCTCATCAGGATCATCATCATCGTAATGACCGTCGACGTTATCGGGAATCAATATTATCTCAATAGTATCCTCTGGACTCAAACCTGTTATCAATATCTTCATAATATCCTCTGGCTTTGCTGAGTATCAATATCATCTTAATAGTATTCTCCAAACTCGAACCGGGTATCAATATCATCATAATATTCTCCGGGCTTGTCGGGTATGAATATGTCATCACAATATCCTCTGGCCTTTCCAAGTATCAATATATCATCATAACTATCAACACATAAATATAGGCATATAATAGGTGCACAGATGCAAGCCGATATACTCATAACGGTAAGGATATGTATCTTGTCAATACATCCCAACTTCTCGTTATTAGTTAGCCAACAATTACTATTATAAAATCACTAGTTTGCTAGTCATCACATAGCCTCTAGTTATTAGCCTAAACCTTTCTTAAAATAATCCTTATCCATAGGGTAACAACTAACCACTATTAATTTACTAGTCAACATCTAGCATCTAGTTAAGGTTCATCATTAGACCAAAACCATCATTTATCCTCCATTCATTATTATCAACAAATCATCTTATATCCGTGATTCATTACTAGACAACACATTACTACTTGTCACCTAACCATATTTTATTGACTTTCACCATTCATTAACTAACAATCGTTAGCTACCATGTTTTAACCAAGCAAGATTCATTAACTAATACATTAGCTTCCTAGCTATCAAGTGCTATCGTCCCCTAATAGACAACTAGTTACCATATAGCTTAACCATCTAATGAGAAGAGCAGTCATAAGATCACATTTCAGCGTATAATCATATCATTTGTAATGTAAATAATCATGAACGTACCAAATCTATGCATGCCATCACTAGTATTCAATCAGGGGATAATCATCATCATACCATATATTCCTCCATCCCATACCGCAGTGATAAGTAGACAATTATAATCATACTTATATTCATAAACTATAATCACATCATTTATAATGATAAACACTTCTCGGCTATTGTATCAATTTCATAACACGGCCCTTTGCGCATTAATTTATTCGGAATAATCACAACATCTTAATCATGGCCTTAGGCCCATATTCATATTCGGAACTCATATTAGTAATCATATTTATAAGCCATAGCCTATCTATAATCATCTCACATATAGGAGGTACCTCACATATAGGAGGCATAATATTAATAAATATGTTATCATCTCTCACTTAAGAGGCATCTCACTTCTATGAGGCATAATATAGATAGACATGTAATTGTCTATAGGATATCATTTATCAATAGGTCATACATCAAGACAATGAGAAATATTGCTTCTCTAGGCCAATTTATATATCCAGAAGGATCATCATCTCTATGGGTCCAACAATTATGACTAAAGAAAATAACATCTCTATAGGACAATCATCAAGTCTAAGAGGAAGTAGCATCTCTATTGGCCACATAATGTAGCTAGGAGGAATATCATCACTAAACGGCAATACCTCTTTCATAAGAAGTATCGTAACCACAATCTGGGAACATCATTACAAGTTACCAAGTCAATAAGTAACCTTAAACTAAGGTTTACTAGCCTCATCTATGTCTAACATCCAGCAACTAAGTCTATAAGATTTAACATAAGCTTTGTCCTAAGTGGGATGAACGATCCCAGATGACAACAAACTCATTTTTGAGTTTTTGACCCTCCGAATTCGTCCAAAATACAAATAACATGATCCAATCCTGATTATTGAGTGTAAACAACATTTCAAATCCATTGGAATCATCAAACCATTCATTGAAGATCATTTAGGCTGAAAAGTGTGGCTCACATCTAAACTTTCATCATTTTCATAACTTTCGCTCAATAGCCCAAAATAAGTTCGAGAGCTTTGAGACCTGAACCAAGGATCTCCCTAGCCTAAAATCAACATTCCGGATGCGATGGCAAAGTCAAATTTGCAAAACGAGGCCGTTTAAACCAAATATGGGTCCCACATCCATTCCTTCCAATTTTTAACTTTTTGACCAATGGGTTGAAATTAGCTCGGGTGAAGTAAGACCCAAACCGAAGATCTACCTAGAGTAAAATCAATATTTTGGATCTGCTAGCATAGTTGGAATTTTCATCTGAGATCATTTTTCTAAAGTTTTCACTCAGTGGACGTTTGGAACCAGCAAAGTCATTTAAATAGGGAATTAGGTCTAAAATACAAATAAACTGCCTAGTAATCGAAACGTCAATCCTAGCAAGTCATAAATGACTTGGAGCAGCTATGGAGAATTTCAAATGTTGAAGATAAGAATAAATATGGAAAATGACTTGAAGGGTCATTACATATCATCAATGAACACAATAACAAAGGAGTCTAGATAAGGTCTGAACATATGATTTATCAAGTCCATAAATGTTAATGGGGAATTAGTCAGCACAAAAAGTGTTACCAAAAACTCATAGTGACTATAACGGGTCCTAAAGGCTTTTTTTAAGATATCCTCAAACCGAATCCTCAACTAAAATCGGACCTCAAATCTATCTTAAAATATAACTGTGCCCTAAATCTGGTCAAATAAATCATCAATGCAAGGCATAAGATAGTGGTTCTTCACCGTCACCTTATTAAGCTGCCTATAATCAATACACATTGGCATCGAGATATCTTTCTTCTTTTAGAACGAAAAAAGACGAACCCTTTGCCAAGAAGATCCTAGAGCTGAGAGTTCAGCTCCTTTAGCTCTGCAGGAGACATATGATAAGGTGGCATAGAAATAGGTTAAGTACCAAGATCTAGGTCAATAGCAAACTAAATCTCACGGTCAGGAGGGATACCAGGCAGATTGTTAGAAAACACATTAGGAAACTCAAACACAATAGGAACAGAGTCAAGCGTCAGATTCTCTACACGGGTATTACTACATAGGTGAGATAAGACTCGCAACCTCGACATATGCTATCTAGCACAAACATAAGAAATAATCCTCATCGTCTTCCGGCTAATCGCTTTCTATCACATGACTGGGGTACGCCGGGCATGACTTAGGTAATAGTTTAGGAAAATAATCCATGACCGTGTATTAGTGGGACAACCAGTCGATGCCAAGAATCACATCAAAATCCAACATATCCAAAAAAATAAGATCAACATAAGTATAAACATCACTAATGTCATGACACATGATCTGAATACCTCATCCACCACAAAAGAATCATCTAGGGGAGTAGATACATGCAATGACACAAATAATTAATCACTGGACAACTCCAACCGTGGTGTAAAATAAGTAGATATATAAGAATAAGTAGTTCCAGGGTCAAATAAAGAAAGAGCCGACTTGTGTCATACAAAAATTGCACCTGTGACTACTACATCCGAAGTATCAACCTCGGGCCTAGCAGGTAATGTATACAAATGACCACGCCTGCCACCTGGCTGGGCACCTAAATGACCACCTTCCCTGCCTGCTTGAGTACCACCTTGAGCACCCTGGTAACCACCTCTACGACCTCACATACCACCCTTACCTAATGGATGAAATACCCTAACGGGAGTAGTTCCCTGGGATGAAACAACCATTACCCCAAGACTAGGGTACTCTTTAGAGAAATGACTAGGAAGTCCACAAGTAAAAAAAGACTCACAGGAAGAACTGGAACTCATATATTTAGCTGATCCAACATAGATACAATTCCTAATATGGCCCACAGATGAACCGCTTATAGATTGATCACCATCCTTACTAGGGCATCCACTCGAAATAAATAATTCCCTATCAGCGGTCTAAAGAGCTGCCTGAACTGGTCGACTCTGAGGCTGGAGAGATAGATATGGAGGATGTCAAGTATAATAAATACCACATCTGAATTGGAAATACCATGACTTCCTAAAAATGTGCCTTGAAACTTTGGCTTCTTATCATAGCCCTCTCACTGCATATCCTCAATCACCCTAGTATGATCTGCAACCTCAGCAAAGGTCTTACCTGCAGAAACCAAACTCTGAGTGGCCATCCAAATAGGATGTATCAATCCTCTCATAAAGCAACAAACTCTCTCATACTTAGTATCCAATAGAGAAGACACATATGTATCCAACTCATGGAAACGAGCCTCATACTCAATTACTCTCATAGAACCCTGCTCCAACCTAGGGTACTGATCTCTCAAATAGTCTCTTAAGGCTACACGACATAAACTTCTCTAAGAAAATCTTGGAGAATTGAGCCCAAGAGAGAGGCAAAGAGCCAACTAGTCTAGAACTCATAAAACCCTTCACCAGTGTCTAGTAGAAAAGTCTAACAGAAATGTGGTGTAGTCTATGCCATGAGTCTCAACAAGGCCTAACCCACGATGCCTATCCTCACAAGCAGTCAAAAACTCAAATGCATTCTCTCCAGGAGCACCAAAAAATCTAGGTAGAGCCAACATCAAGAATCTTCCCAACTTTTTTTCTCCTCAACAGACATAGTAGGCTGGGTCATAACTGGCTGAACAACAGTTGGACTAGGAGGAACCTTAGCAATAGGAGTTACATCTGCAGGCTGTACTCCTGCTCTGGTAAACTACGAACTATTAACAATACCCAACAGCTGAACTAAATCATCCCAAAGCAAAGAGGAGGGGATGAATCTTGGAGGATCCTGGGATAGTCCCTGTCCCACCGCTGGCTGAGGTAGAGGAGTCTCTGGCTCGAGTGTAGGAATATGATCCTAAGGGTATACACCCTGATCCCTAACTAGGGATAAATCATGAGTTTGGGTCTCAGGACCTTCCTCGCATATCACTGAAGGACATGTCGTGGGCATCTGAGAAAGAGTAAAGTCAATAGAGTATCCTACAAACTAACTCTAACTCTAAGCACGATTAGAATTAAATAAGTGAAGGACTCCTAAGAATGTACCATAGCCTCCTAAAGATAGGAAACGGATGTCAATGTTCTTATCCGTAGGAATCTATTAGACACTTGCTCTTGTACCAATAATATCGATGAAACCTAGGCTCTGATAACAATTTATCACCACCTAAATTTTGAGTCATTATGGCACCTACTACACCCCACCTGTAGGTAAGCCAATACCATAACCAAAAGCTAATGCAATGGGTTACCTCAGTAGAAATGTCCAACACGGACCCTATATATGAATACAATATAAATAATAACATTTCACAACTAAAGACAACAAATATTTAATACCAATCTTATGACCAGACAGTATTAGTACAAGAAAGTCTAGACTTAATGATAAAATTTACAACTCCAAGTCTCAAATGTCTTAAATAATCTCATACATTTGTCTCATTAAAAAAAGACAAATAAAGATGGAGGGGAAAGAGGGCAACTCAAACTCCAAGAGCTCTAAATAGGCCACACGATGCGAACTAGCTCAACGATGGCAACTAGAACCTGTGTCTGCACCAAAAAGGTACAACACTGTAGTATGAGTTCCAAAACACGAGTACTCTGTAGGCATCGTCGGCCGACTAAGCTAAATTGTAATATAAAGATGATATAAAGTAAGACAATAACTTAAAGTCAACGTATAGGATCAAATAACTTAAAGTAAGACTATATCTTTAGACTTTATAGTCGTCATATAAAATGAATATCATTTTGGAAGTGTAAAGTCACATACCCATTTTCAAGCATGTCATTTCATATTTACCACCTACATATAACTAAAGTAATAAACACAAGACTTACCTTGACTTCTCATACCACCAGGAAGTACACGCAAAAGAACACAACCAAGAACTTATCATGATGTCCCATACCACCGGAGAGTGCAGCAAAAGACTACAATACAAAGAACTCATCACGACATCTCATACCATCGGAGAGTACTCCAAAAGATCAACCAATAATAGAATAAAGAACAACTACTCCACACTTGCCAAAATGATAGGTAGCACAACCTCACCATGGCTTATTACGGAGAACCACATCCAATATCCATATCGTAATTTAATCACGACAAAACCAATATAGTTATAGCATAGTTATATAGTTACTAAATATCTAGTTCATTGATAAACTCCATGTTTAAGTCTAATGAAGTTAACCTCCATTCCCATTAGACATTAGACTACAAGTCTTATAGTTACTAGTCATCAATTAAGGAATGGCTACAAGTTACCCATACTATTTGTTATTCATTTATCACAAGGCCATTTTTTAGATAGCACTCTTATTATAGAAGTCATCAACTAAGCCACCATGGCATTACTTATTAGAAGTCAACCCAGTTATTTATCATGCAATACTAAGCCCATCATTATTTTGCATATCACAACCTTAAGGACTTGTTTCCATATTTTAGGAAAATAAGGTCCACCAACTAGTTCACTAGGCTTCTAGCCCATAAGTCATAATCATTTATTAGAAATAACTAGTTATCGGATGAGCCACTTAACTAGGAAAAATTTCATATCATAACCATTATTCCAAGTTGAATAGATTTACTAGGTGAGCCTTTGGTTCTATACAAGGTTTCATATACCAATTAGCCTTAACCCATTAATAGGCATAAGTTACTTTTAGTAACTAATTAGGGTCCACAAGGGTCACACCTCTCATTTAGTGAATAAGGACAAGTAATGAATAACCATTTGCCAAAAGAGACATCATGTCCCACGTACATAATCGATTTGGCCCCACATAGCCCAACCTTACAAGTATCAATGCATTTATGTAAATTTTTCCCACACGGCATCATAACATCTTTACATCTTCCAAAATTGCTGGGTATCAACGTAATATCAACATATCCTCTGAATTCACCAATAATCAATCATAAGATTAACTTATACTCCGTATTCACCGAGTATCAACATAACATCAACGTATCCTCCTGATTCAGAGGGCATCATTATAATATCATCACCTCTTTTGAATTTACCAAGTATCAACATCACATTAACATATCCTCCGAATTCACCAGGCAACATCATAACATCAATATATCCTTCAATTTTACTGAACAACATCAAACATCTTTAACTCTTCCGTATTTACTGGGCATTATCATCACATCAACCCATCTTTTGAATTCACCAAGCATCATCTTGCCATTTCATATTTATCAAGACAGTAACATACATATACGTACATAGCTAAATCAATAAGAAAATATAAGCTCATAACAATTGAGTAATAAGGATGCAAGAAAACATGTATCATCCTACTTTGTTATTAAGCATTACCACATAATATAAGAATAAGTATCCATATGATATATACAATTATCACTTTCCCAAGGATATCCATATCATGGCCACTAGATAATCCATCGAGTGTACATATTCACGAATTATTATCAATGGGTATAACCTAACAACTGAGGTTTAAACATAATAATCTCTATAGAAAAATTTAGACATATATCTAGTATCTAGGTCTCTAAGAGATTTCATAGTTCAAGCTTAAGGTGGGTCAAGTCCCACTCCTAAATTCCAAGAATGCCAAAGTCCACCATCATAAGTCTAAATGCCAAAGTCCACCATCATAAGTCTAACATCTACCCAGATTAGGCCAAGTTATCTAAATAATATCATAAGTTCTTATCAATCCTTACTAAGTCTATTGGGGAAATCTTCTTCAAGTATTCCTCCTAAATCAACCCAACACCAAGGTTATTTCCTAAATAAGCACTAGCAAGGTCAATATACTCCTAATGTTAGGGAACAACTTTATTCTCATCTATTAGAGAAACTAGAGTATTATTATACTATTCATGAGACTATAAGTAGACCATCCAAGGTTCTAGGCTAAGGGTGAAGAATCACACCTTGCAAGTTCAATAACCTATATGAACTAACTAATTTCAATTATCACTATTTGACCATTTATCGTCTAAACCCCGCCCAATCTCACAAGATATCAACAACTATACTACAATCAAGATCAATCTAACTATAAGTACAACTAAGCTACCTTGAGTCTAAGTAACTCACGAACCAATAAGATTTTCCTTTTGATGATAGGCGAATTTACGCGCCTATATCAATATATTTTGCCCATATTTTAGCCTAGTTTTGAGAACTAATTATCTATTTCATACACTTTTAGTCCTTTTTCCTGTAAATGAGCTAACAAATGTGATTAGGAAAGTTTCAGGTATAAATGATGCAAAATACAGCAATTTATGGCTTACTTGACGCAAAAGAAAGCTCACAAACGAGATGGAAAGGAGCTGGACGCATAAAGGACTAAATCTGCTGCATGGAAAATCTGTCCCGGGCTAAAACAGCATTTCTGAAGACTTTGGGGACTTACAGACACAAAGCTGGATTTTTGCCATAATACATTAACCTAGTGCAATTAGGTTATGTGTTTCATTATTCTATTTGGATTATAATTTTGTAACCTTACCCTAGTACATTTGGGTCAAGGATTTCATTAGTATATTAGGATTTGGTTATTTATTTCATTAGCTTAGTAGGAGTAGGATAGGAGTATTATAAATACCCTATCATGTTAGAGATTTTAAAAAATAACATTCTTACAATTCAATTAACTCTTCACTTAATTCAACAATTAATTTTCTTCCATCCCTCTCATCTTCCACCACAAACACTTCTAATCTATTCTTCTATTCATCTATTCCACAACAAGAGAATCGTTACTTGCTACGGAATCACCAAAACCACACGCCAAACACCTACTATTCACGCCATCCACCATGCAAAACGTGATATCCTTCGCATTCATGGGTAACTAAACCTCTTAGTTGGGGTTATGGAAGCCGAATGAGTTACTATCTATTGCTATGAGCTTGTGAGTTCAAGACACGTATATTGCTTATATCATTATTCTCTTCATCTTAAATCTACATCCTTTGCGGTCCAAACACAAGAACACGCCATTCTAACATCTAACCTGTTCGAGAGAAAGGTTATTTGTCTAGAAAAGAAGACGCATAGACCAACGCCAGTCTAACATTTAACTTGTTTGAGAGAAAGGTTATTTGTCTGGAAAAGAGATAATGTCAAGGTAGTAGGACACCCTTTCCTATTAAAAAGCTAGTGCCGTACCTGGACTAACCTCTTGGAGAATTCGTACCGTTAGACACGCTTTAAGCTCGAGAGAGTTAAAGTGAAATAGTCCTTGTTTAGGTCGAGAGACGCTTGGATTTACCATCGACTACAATTCTCTATAAGCAATTGCATGTCAAGACTCTACACACTCATAGCCAATAGAGACGTATACCTCTGAAGGTGGACATAACCCCAACGCCTCAATTCTCATTGTTTACAACTTACGTAACATTCTTACTCTTTTTACTTTGCTATTTTCAGCTTTTACTTTATTGTTTTGGTTACTTATTACAATCCCCCCATTCTTACGAGACTTGCATCAAAAGTCTAATAATTTCACTTACTTGTTGACCAAGCTATTCTCTGTGGGATCGATACCCAACCCAGTTGGGTTCTATATTTGCTAACGACCGCTTTACACTCCTACGAGAGCTGTAGATTGAGCGTTATCAAAAATTGGCGCCGTTGCCGGGGAATACAAGTGTCAATCAAGTTCGTGAAAATTACTAGACCCTTTGGTCAAAGATTCTCGTACTTTTACGTTTAGTTTTTGTTTTTGTTTATTGCAGGTTTTTCTTTTAGTGCATGCCCCATACTAGAAGTTCTGGTCAACCGTTATTACCAATCAATCCGGAACCACAACGAATTAGAAGAATGGAAGCACAAGCGGAAATCGACAGGATGGCTGCTCAACACGAGCAAGCAAGATTAGCTGCTCTTGCCGCTGCTCAAGTCCAACAACAAAACATTGATAATCCTGGACGAGCAACAAATCCTGACGATGAAGATTTAGGAGATGACGAGTTGATCAACCCAAGGCATGGCGCTGAAATGGCAACACCTGCCAACAGACGAGGTCGACAAGCTCGGTACAGATATGATCGCCAACCTTTGCAACCAGCTTTCGACGATGATGATGATGATCTTGATGGTGCCGGAGCCACTGGAGCTATAATTCCACCACCATTAGCGCCCGAAGCCAAGTTCAACATCACTAGCACCATGATTCAGTTATTGCAACTCAAGGGATTATTTGGTGGACTAGCAGGCGATGATCCGAATATGCATCTCATCAACTTTATTTCTACATGCAAGTCTTTTGACAATCCTGGTGTTGGTCAGAATGCTATTCGATTACGTCTATTTCCATTGTCTCTGTCTGGGGAGGCAACATTATGGTTAAATGGGCTGACTCCTGATTCTATTACAAATTAGAGGCAATTGAGAGACGCTTTCCTAGAAAGATTCTTTCCGCCATCCAAGAGGGCTCAATTGAGAGATGAAATCAGCAACTTTCGTCAGCTTCCATCTGAAGCTCTTCACGAAACATGGGAGAGGTTCAAGACAAAGCTAGCGAGATGCCCAAACCATCACATGACTAATGTTCACCTCATGGAGATCTTATATAGAGCCTTGAATTCAGTAACTAAACCAGTGGTGGACAACGCAGCTGGAGGTTCTTTTATGGACCTCACCTTTGGTCAAGCAAGCAACATGCTAGATCGTATGACGAAACAAAGTAGAGCTTGGCATACCAGGGATTCTGAGGTAGCAAGCCCCACTTTATCTATTGGCATGTCTGCAGACCAAAGAAGAAGAGAAGAAGAGCGTGATCAAGATATGGCGCACATGAAAACCCAAATGGATCTTCTTACAAAGCATCTATTGGGGAAGACTGAAAAAGTGAAAGCTATTGCGTCAAAAGGAAGAGACGAATCTGATTCAGAAGAGGAGGCCAACTACTTGAACAATCAGGGGGGTTTCCGTGGGAATGCCCAAGGAAACCAAGGTCGGAACTATTATGATAAATCTGGAGGTAAAGACCAAGGTAGTTGGAAGAAAAATAATGAAAATAGTGGTTTGTACGTTCCCCCTGGTAGACGTGATACCACCACATCTAATTCTATGGAAGACATGATGGCTAAGTTATTGAAAGGAGTGGAAGCGACGAGCGCGGGAGTTAAGGAGGTGATTGACGATTTGGCCTCCATGAAGCAATTAGTTGATTCTCATTCCACTTCTATCAAGCAACTAGAGCAGCAATTCAGTCAACTTTCAGCAACACTCAACCAAAGAAAAGCCGGCACCTTGCCTAGCGATACTGTGCAAAATCCAAGGACTGATGGGTCATGCATGGCCATCACTACGAGGAGTGGTAAGGTGCTGGAAACTTCAGCAGAAGGCAAGCAAGTAGTTGACCGAACAGCAGACATGGACGCCACGCCTAGTGACGCCACTAGGGAAGACGCCGCAATATCCACTTCCAACGTCAAGGACGTGTTGCCTAGTGACGTGCAGCCCGAAAAAAATAATAAACGGAAGCAAGAGGAGAAGAAAGCCATGGAAAGAACACTTCCATACCCACCACCACCTTTTCCACAAAGATTGAAGAAGGTGGCCGATGACACTAAGTTCAGCAAATTTATGACCATGTTGAAGCAGCTAACTATTAATGTCCCATTGGTAGAGGCACTTGAACAAATGCCTGGGTATGCGAAGTTTATGAAAGATCTTTTGACTAAGAAGAGGGCAGCAAGCTATGAGCTGAAAGAAGATGTGCATCATTGTAGTGCAATAGCTACCCGATCCATAGTTCAGAAGAAGGCCGACCCCGGAGCTTTCACTATTCCTTGCACCGTCGGATCTTTGGACTTTGCTAAAGCATTATGTGACTTAGGAGCCAGCATCAACTTGATGCCATTATCAATCTACAAGAAGTTGGGGTTAGGAGATCCTACACCAACTAATATGAAGCTTGTTATGGCGGATAGGTCGGTAAAACGACCGGTTGGTATTCTATGCGATGTCTTGGTGAAGGTATCTTCATTCATATTTCCAGCAGACTTTGTCATCTTGGATTGTGAAGCAGATTCAGAGGTTCCCATAATCTTGGGACGCCCTTTCCTTGCTACGGGAAGTGTGCTCATAGATTTGAGAGCTAATGAGCTTTCATTCCGAATAAATGATGAAGTGGTGCGCTTTGATGTTTGCAAATCAATGAAGCAACCCAAAGATCTAAGTGTATTTTCTGTGGCTGATGTGGTCGTTGATGACGAGGATGAGTTACTTGCTGAAGAGCAAATTCTTGATGATCCTTTGGAGGTTTTGCTCATGGAAGAAGATGATGATGATGCTGAAATTTCTGAAGATGATATTTGTGCTCTATCGGGATTAGGAGCATATCGCTATCCTCCTAAGAAGCTGGATCTTGATCTCAAGAATCGACCCACACCACCAGCTAAGCCATCTATTGAAGAACCACCCACATTAGAATTAAAGGAGCTGCCAAGCCATTTGATGTATGCATTCTTAGGAAGCGGAAACACTCTTCCAGTCATAGTGGCAGCCGATTTAGGTGAGCAACAAGTTGCAGCTCTTATTGCAATTTTACGCAAGTATATTAGAGCTATTGGATGGACCATTGCGGATATCCTTGGTATTCCACCTGGGATTTGCACTCATAAAATTCAGCTCCAAGAAAAGTGCACACCCACCATCGAACACCAAAGACGTCTAAACCCACCAATGCAAGAGGTGGTGAAGAAGGAGATTATCAAGTGGTTAGACGCAGGAGTTGTGTATCCTATTTCTGATAGTACATGGGTAAGCCCAGTACAATGTGTTCCCAAGAAAGGAGGTATGACGGTGGTTGCGAATGCAAAGAATGAGCTTATTCCACTCAGGCCCGTCACTGGATGGAGAGTATGCATGGACTACCGCAAGCTGAATTCTTGGACTCTCAAGGATCACTTCCCCATGCCATTTATGGACCAAATGCTAGATCGATTAGCGGGAAAAGGATGGTTTTGCTTTCTTGATGGTTATTCAGGTTATAATCAGATTTTTATTGCACCAGAAGACCAAGAGAAGACAACGTTTACATGCCCATATGGTACGTTTGCCTTCAAACGTATGCCATTCGGGTTATGTAACGCACCAGCCACCTTTCAGCGATGTATGATGTCTATTTTCTCTGATATGGTAGAAGACACTTTGGAGGTATTTATGGACGACTTTTCAGTTGTTGGGGAGTCTTTCGAAGCATGTTTGGTGAATTTAAGCATGGCATTACAAAGATGTGTAGAGTTCAACCTTGTGCTGAATTGGGAGAAGTGCCACTTCATGGTAAAAGAAGGAATTGTTCTTGGGCACAAGATCTCCGAAAGAGGAATAGAGGTTGATCGCACCAAAATAGAGGTAATTGAGAAGCTACCACCTCCAATTTCGGTGAAGGGAGTTCGTAGTTTTCTTGGCCATGCTGGGTTTTATCGTAGATTCATCAAAGACTTCTCCAAAATTTCTAGTCCATTGTGCAAGCTATTGGAGAAAGATGCGAAGTTTGACTTTAATGATGATTGCTTAAAGGCATTTGAATGCCTTAAAGAAAAACTCATTGAAGCCCCTATCATGGTAACACCAGATTGGACGCTCCCGTTCGAAGTCATGTGTGATGCTAGTGGTGTAGCCGTTGGTGCTGTTCTTGGACAGAGAAAGGAGAAATTATTTCATCCTATCTACTATGCGAGTAAGGTCCTCAATGAAGCCCAAAGGAACTACACCGTCACTGAACAAGAGCTATTAGCGGTTGTGTATGCGTTTGAGAAGTTCCGCGCCTACCTATTAGGTACTAAAGTGATCGTTCATACAGACCATGCAGCTCTTAGGTATCTAATGACAAAGAAGGATGCAAAACCAAGGCTGATTCGATGGGTGTTGCTGCTGCAAGAGTTTGATTTCGAAGTCAAAGATAGAAGAGGTTGCGAGAACCAAGTGGCTGATCACCTATCTAGACTTGAGAATGAGTATGTGGCGCAATCAGAAAATCAGATTGGCGATGCATTCCCTGACGAGGAGATACTAGCAACAACAATGGAGAACTTACCATGGTATGCCGACTTTGCAAATTTCGTGGTGAGTAATGTGTTACCTTCCAATTTATCTTACCACCAGAAGAGGAAGTTTATGCATGACGTTCAGCACTATTATTGGGATGAGCCTTATTTGTTTCGAAGATGCGCGGATGGTATCATTCGACGATGTATATCCCATGAAGAAGTGCCCACTATATTAGAAGCATGCCACACTTCGCAAGTTGGAGGCCATCATGCAGGGAATCGAACAGCAAGAAAAGTCTTGCAAAGTGGTTATTATTGGCCTACAATATTCCGAGATGCACACGACTATGTGAGAAGGTGTGACCAATGCCAACGTCAAGGTGCTATTTCAAAACACCATGAAATGCCCATGTCCAAAATTCTGGAGGTAGAACTCTTTGATGTATGGGGTATTGATTTCATGGGACCATTCGTGAATTCGTTTGGAATGAAGTACATCTTGGTTGCTGTGGATTATGTGTCGAAATGGGTTGAAGCTGTAGCATTGGCCGATAATGAAGGAAAGCGTGTTGTAGCATTTTTAAAGAAGAATATCTTCTCTCGCTTTGGGGTACCTCGTACTATCATAAGTGATGGAGGATCTCACTTCTGCAACAAGCTATTCAAATCTGTATTGGCCAAGTATGGAGTCAAGCAACACAAGGTAGCTACGCCTTATCATCCCCAAACTAGTGGACAAGTAGAGGTTTCCAATCGTGAGATCAAGCAAATCCTTGCCAAGACGGTCAATGCGAATCGGAAGGATTGGTCTCGGAAGCTAGATGATGCACTATGGGCGTATAGGACTGCATTCAAGACACCCATTGGTATGTCACCTTATCAGCTAGTTTATGGGAAGGCTTGTCATCTACCCATCGAGCTTGAATACAAGGCATTATGGGCATTGAAGCACTTGAATCTGAATTGGGATGATGTGAAGAACCTGAGGTTGGAGCAGCTGAACGAGCTAGATGAATTCCGTCTCCATGCATATGAAAGATCAGATTTATACAAGGAGCGGATGAAGAAGTATCACGATCAGCGGATTGTTCGACGACACTTCCAAAAAGGTGACATGGTACTACTCTTTAACTCCAGATTCAAGCTCTTCCCAGGTAAGTTAAAATCAAAGTGGTCTGGTCCATTTAAAGTCACCCACGTCTACTCGTCTGGAGTAGTCGAATTGGAAAATAATGAGGGTGTTATCTTCAAGGTGAATGGCCAACGTGTTAAGCCATATATCGGTCCTCTTGACTCGATGAATGACATGGCCATCACTTATCTCGACGAAGTCTAAGTACTCGAGATTACTACGTCGAGCCACGACAATAAATAAGGCGCTAGATGGGAGGCAACCCTTCGTTTTATTGTTTTATCGTTTTGTCGTTTTAGTATTTTTTTTTCTTTTTGATAAATGAAAATCCAAAAATAAGAGTCGTGCCACGACCAAAACTAAGGCGCTTGGTGGGAGGCAACCCATCGTACTAATCGTTTTCATTTGTTTGAGCAAATATAGGTGTAAGAAGTATGCAACGAGGAGATTGATTTCAATTGACGATTTGGTCGCATTGTATGGTAAAGTCGGTAAGTTAGGAATGGTGATGCATAAGGCTATGGATTGAGCCTTTCTCACGTCATAATAGGCTTCGAGAAAGGCTAGGCCTTGGTAAAAATAGGTCACGAACGATGCACAACCTATTCTATAGCCTAAGGACTCGGAATCTAGTGTGCAATACACTATGCGCCGCCTATTCCTAGGTGTGCTTTTGACTATGCGCCGCCTATGCTATGGCATTTGAGATACTGAGACCAAATGCCATACCATATGCGCCGCATATGCCTATATATGCCATACTATGTGCGGCGCATATGTCCCATTATGCCATGGACAATGCGCCGCATATACATGTGATATGCCGAGGGATATGCGCCGCATATAGGGTGATTTTGTCCCCAAATCCGATTGTAAATGGGTCATAACCCGACCCATACTCCTCCTATATAAAGGGGACTTGGTTTTTTATCACAAACACATTAGAAGTAACCCTAAAGGCGCCGCATATCATCCCAAATCCTCTCAAATTTTTCTTCCTTTGTTCTTCCAATCCACAACAACTTCTCCACAATCTTCAAGCAAGTAAGTGCTCTCTTATTCTTCATCTATTTATCGTAAGTACTACTTTACTATGCTTATTATAAAATGCTAACTCATGAGGGATTGGTGGTGATGTTCATGTGTGTGGATAATTGTTGCAAAATCGTGTGATTGATTATATACGTATGGAATTCATGACTTGTTTCCGACTTGAATTTTGTTTCAATGGCATTGTTGTGATACTTGCTGAACATATGTGGCCATGAATATTGATTGAAAGTGTTGTTTGGATGCTTGCATGATTAACCATCCCGGCCATCGGGATAAGGTTATAGTGACTATCGACTTAGGTGGTGGTGGAATTGTTTGAATAGCAATTCCATGTGGTAACTCCTATGTTGTAACGTTGCTATATACACCATGCAAGTCATCCAAATGGCTGCTCATGAGTGATGTAATACTGATTTTCTTGTCGGAATACAATCCTAAGACGTATGTCGACGACGTCTGAGTACTCGACCACGTTCACTTCACCGATTTGTGCCAACAAGATTAAGTGTGGGGTGGTACCCCTAATGCTTACATATAGATTGTCTAAAGTGCGATTGTGCTGCATCTAACATTATTTTTAGTCTCAGGTTCAATGGCACCGAAAGCAAGGCAAGGCAAGGAGAAGGCTACCACGACCCGCAAGGACAAAAAGAGAAGCCGAAAAGACCAAGGCGAATCATCTTCCGCACACCTACCACGCAGAATGTTCGGAATCAAATGGGTTCTTGAGGAAGAAGCCAAGGCATGGTACAGCAGCAACAAAGAAAAGAAATATGTGCACGTCGACTTAATCAACAAGGAGACCTTAGCAAAGAAGGAGCCGCAACTGTTGGCTAAGATAATGGCTTTGAAGCTGGATTTCATCTTCCGTGACATGGGAGAGTGCAATCTTGACTTGACAAGAGAGTTTTATGCCAACTGGTCGCCAAACACAACAGGCAACGAAGTCAAAATTCGGGGCCAAGTGTTACAGCTTACAGCGGATTGGATCAACTCGTTTTTAGGCCTACCTTCGGTCGACACTGCACCATACAAAGAGCTGTACAGCAGGCCTCCTTACAGAGCTATAAGACACACGCTTTGTGGAAGCAGATCAATGGCAAGATGGGGCAGACATAAGGAAACAGGCCGTCACAACACATTCCCCTATGCTCCACTAAATAGGGAAGCAAGAATCTGGATGCGCATTGTCAACTCATGCCTCATTCCTGGGACGCAATACACAAAGATATCGAGAGATAGAGTGTGTCTGGTTTATGCATTGATGACAAATGTCCCTATCAACTTTGGGGCAATCATTCGATCGACCATGAGAAAAGCCAGACTCCACAGCAGGTCCCATTTCACATTCGGCAATTTGTTGACAGCAATGTTGCGGAAGGAGGATATAGAAGAGGAACCAGCTGACCACAAACTCCCACATACCCCAAAGAAGGTTGACCTCACCAAGGTCAAAGATGCTGAAACAACGCATGGCGTCAACCTTACCACTGCGGAGAGACATGCTCGTGACGAGAGTTTCTTCCGTCATCTCTATGGCATGACGAGATTCACTATGATGAGTGGTGGACGTATTCCAACTGCTGAAGAGCTCCAACAGCTGGACCACGACTACCCAATGAACAGACATGCCCGGGAGATGTGTGGAGTGGGAGTCTATTTCGAGGAACCTCTTGATGATGACGTGCCAACTGATGATGATAGACGCTTGCCTGATTCTGATGCTGAGGAGAACTCTGACGATGACTCTTACGATGACTCGGACGAAGGGGGTATGACCCCCGACATTGAGGAAGAGTCCGACTAAACAGGTTCTTCGACTTTATTTTCCACTGAGGGCAGTGTCTAGTCTAAGTGTGGGGTGTCGGCAGAATCTGCATGCTATGTTTGTATGTTTGCTCTTGTTTATTTTGTTTTGAGTCCAAATTTTTTTTATTTTGTGATTTTTTTTTCGTGTGACGTTTTTTTTTATTTTTTAAGAGTAAAATTTTTCTAGCTATGCATGAAATTATTTTGATAGGCAGCATGAGATTAGAACAAGAGTATGTGCTACAATTGTGACTATTGAGACATTTAGGCTCTAGTTGTGACTCACTATGTGATATTGTGTGATTCGATTCCTTCACTTGTTGGGTCGAGAGTCTATAGTACTACCAATCAAGTCGACCATGTGCCTTGTGTGTGTGAGATTAATAGTATATTCTATGTATGTGGCTGATGCTAGAACTTGCCTCGTATGTATGCAAAGCGAAAATAAGGAATGTAAGTTTAGGATATGATTTAGGCATTTCTTTGGCAACCTATACATGTTTACCATCAGTTTTACCTACCCATGTAAATCATCCTAGTTAAACCCTTTTGAGCCTTTAGCCTATTTCTTTGACAACCTTGTATGTAAGCCTAATCCATTTTCTTTCAAGACCGTAATTTGATCCAAATTCCTAAGTGCTTTAAAGTGAAAAAGTCATGTGACAACATAAGAGGAAATTGGGTAAGTATGATGCTTTAAATTGTAAATGGTGCTTGAATGTGTTATGAAAAACAAAGTGCTATCATAAGAGGTATGTTGTGAAAAGAAAAAGGAAAAGAAAGCTGAAAAGTGAGTTGTGCTTAAAATTGAAAAACAAAAGATGAGAACAAGGGTGGAAGAATAAAATGAAGAAAGGTTGAAAGAAAAAAAGTGTCCATGATACAATGTGATGTATTAAAGTGCTTAGGAACTTAGTCACTATTTCTGGCCAAAATAGTCCTACCCGTCCCTTAGCCTACATTACAACCATCTAAAGACCTACTTGATCCTAATCTTAACATTCCGACATTTAGTAGAGTACTACATTAAGGGCAAGCTTATGGTCATTAGTTGCTACATATGAATTCTTTGTGAGAGTGAGAGCAAGGACACTTTGATACCCATGTTTGAAAAATATGCTATACTTGTGAGTGATTATGGGTACTATATTGTGAGACACACATGGTTGATGAGTCTTGGATAGTTGTACATGATTCTATGCACCTTAACGTTTGCATGCAAGTTGATCACCATCACGAGTCTATGCTTGAGGTTAAATTGTTTCTACTTATAATCGGAAAGCTACTCTTCGTTGATAATTGTTGTGCTTGTCTTGAAGAATGTTTTGTGTTGTTTCTGTAAAAACCTTAAGTCAATGCTTAGAAGGACATGATATGTTGTTCGAGGACGAACAAAGATCTAAGTGTGGGGTGTTGATGATAGGCGAATTTACGCGCCTATATCAATATATTTTGCCCATATTTTAGCCTAGTTTTGAGAACTAATTATCTATTTCATACACTTTTAGTCCTTTTTCCTGTAAATGAGCTAACAAATGTGATTAGGAAAGTTTCAGGTATAAATGATGCAAAATACAGCAATTTATGGCTTACTTGACGCAAAAGAAAGCTCACAAACGAGATGGAAAGGAGCTGGACGCATAAAGGACTAAATCTGCTGCATGGAAAATCTGTCCCGGGCTAAAACAGCATTTCTGAAGACTTTGGGGACTTACAGACACAAAGCTGGATTTTTGCCATAATACATTAACCTAGTGCAATTAGGTTATGTGTTTCATTATTCTATTTGGATTATAATTTTGTAACCTTACCCTAGTACATTTGGGTCAAGGATTTCATTAGTATATTAGGATTTGGTTATTTATTTCATTAGCTTAGTAGGAGTAGGATAGGAGTATTATAAATACCCTATCATGTTAGAGATTTTAAAAAATAACATTCTTACAATTCAATTAACTCTTCACTTAATTCAACAATTAATTTTCTTCCATCCCTCTCATCTTCCACCACAAACACTTCTAATCTATTCTTCTATTCATCTATTCCACAACAAGAGAATCGTTACTTGCTACGGAATCACCAAAACCACACGCCAAACACCTACTATTCACGCCATCCACCATGCAAAACGTGATATCCTTCGCATTCATGGGTAACTAAACCTCTTAGTTGGGGTTATGGAAGCCGAATGAGTTACTATCTATTGCTATGAGCTTGTGAGTTCAAGACACGTATATTGCTTATATCATTATTCTCTTCATCTTAAATCTACATCCTTTGCGGTCCAAACACAAGAACACGCCATTCTAACATCTAACCTGTTCGAGAGAAAGGTTATTTGTCTAGAAAAGAAGACGCATAGACCAACGCCAGTCTAACATTTAACTTGTTTGAGAGAAAGGTTATTTGTCTGGAAAAGAGATAATGTCAAGGTAGTAGGACACCCTTTCCTATTAAAAAGCTAGTGCCGTACCTGGACTAACCTCTTGGAGAATTCGTACCGTTAGACACGCTTTAAGCTCGAGAGAGTTAAAGTGAAATAGTCCTTGTTTAGGTCGAGAGACGCTTGGATTTACCATCGACTACAATTCTCTATAAGCAATTGCATGTCAAGACTCTACACACTCATAGCCAATAGAGACGTATACCTCTGAAGGTGGACATAACCCCAACGCCTCAATTCTCATTGTTTACAACTTACGTAACATTCTTACTCTTTTTACTTTGCTATTTTCAGCTTTTACTTTATTGTTTTGGTTACTTATTACAATCCCCCCATTCTTACGAGACTTGCATCAAAAGTCTAATAATTTCACTTACTTGTTGACCAAGCTATTCTCTGTGGGATCGATACCCAACCCAGTTGGGTTCTATATTTGCTAACGACCGCTTTACACTCCTACGAGAGCTGTAGATTGAGCGTTATCACCTTTCCTTTTGTGGAAGCTTCTTTCTCCACAAAAAGAGCTATCAACAATACAATCTAAGCATTACAAAAAGATTAAAAATAACTATTATGGCACTATTGTGCCAGGGGTTCAAGATAACACCATAACCCCAAGTGGGTTTCACCCTTGGAAAATAAGTTTCCAAAATCAACCCATTGTTTAACTACCTTTAGGGAGTTATAACTCTTAAGCAATTTGAGTCAATCAATCAAATTTGGGGCTACATTTGAGCCTCAATGATTTATGGGTTTTGAGTCAAAAAATCATGAAATTAATTTTAAACTACAAGAGATTTTACCTTAGATTGTAGCGAGATTCAATTTCATAAGTTGTTTAGTATCCAAATCAACCCTCAAGACTCACATAGAAGGTTTTACACTCTATTAGGGTTTAAGGTTAAGAAGGAGGCATAAAAGACCAAAATCTCATCCAAGAAAACACTTAAATAGGCTTTTCTCAGGCCTTAAATAGTGTGGTCGCGCCCTACGCCTAGCCATAGTCGTACCCTGACCATCTCGGTCACAATATCTTAATTAACACTAGGCATGGCTGAAGCGTGAAACTCAATTTTGAGCTTTGGTCAATGCCTCAAAATGCATTCGGTGTCCATTTCAAACAAATAAGATATGCAATCCCACCGTTTTTAATATCTCGAATGCATTGGCAAAGTTAAATTTTGCATATGAGGCTATTTTACCAAAGTTTTTTCTTAGTGGTCAATTAGGACCAACGAAGAATTCCAATTGAGAAAGTGGTTTGAGGAACCAAACGAACCACCAGGTAACCAAACTATCGATACTCGCAAGTCAGTAATGAATTAGGACGTCTATAGATAAGCTCTATCAGAGAAAATAGGTAAGAATACGGTTAATGACTTGATGGGTCATTACAGGTATGGTGGGATGATTCTTCTCATGATTTTAAGCTATCTAGAATCATAACAAATAACCTTAGTATTCTACAACAATACACAACCAAGACTAATTTTGAAGGCATCAAAATAAAATATGAAAATTTTCTATACCTATTGGCAAACTCAAAATTCCATCTAAAGTCAATCAAGCTTTCAATACTTGAAAACTCTTCTCATATTCATTGAACCATCGATATTTCTTCATTTTTGAGTCAAATTGGTCAATGGAGTAAAAATAGACAAAAAACCCTATATGAACATTTTATAGTAATCAGATAAACCTTCCTGATATCAGAGAGGGAGATAGATCTAGGCCAATTCTTAACAACCTCAATCATTTGAGAATCAACTATAACACTCTCAATAGAAATAATATGCCCAAGAAAAGCTATATACTTTAACCAAAACCCAAATTTAGAAAATTTAGCATATAACTATTTATACTTAAGTGTCTAATAAGTAATTCTTAGGTGATCGACATGTTTTATCTCATGATGAGGGTAAATTAGAATATTATCCATATCTAACTACAACTTCAACACCCTATCATGAGATCTACAAAGGTTGTGAAAGCATTGTTTAACCCAAAGGACATTATAAGAAACTCATAGTGAGCATATTGAGTTGAAAAGTTATCTTTAGAATATCATCCTTCCTAGCCTTAACTGATGGTAACCTAATTTGAGATCAATCTTAGAAATTTAAATGGCATCCTAGATTTGGTCGAATGGGTCACTAGTCCTAGGAATGGTATATTTGTTCTAAATAGTGACCATTTTATTAAGAAATTTTTTTTACACATTATAAGGGAACTATAATTTATACACACAAAGAGAACTGGAGCACCCCATAGAGAATGACTAGGCCTAATGAAACCATTATATTGGAGATGTTTCAGTTGTCCCTTAAATTTATTTAATGTAGTTAGATCCATTCTATATGGTTGAATAGATATAGCTTACGTATTATGAAGAGTTTTTATTCGAATGTTTATCTCCATATTGATAAGGACTCTGGAAGGACCATTAAGAAAAACAATGGGAAACTCATTAATCATGGGGACATACATAAGAGAAGAGACCTAAATACTAGAATATTTAACCCGAACTAGATGGTAGATATAACCTATGAAAATTAATTTTTTGGCCCTAAGATGAAAAATAAAATGAACCTTTGTCAAAAATTCACACCCCGTTCATTCTAAGACACGTTTATTAGGAAACTAAAATTTCATAATTTTGGTACTACAATAAACTAAAGCATATCATGAATATTACTAGTCCATTCATAAAATGACATTAAAATATACTATGTCTAGCTCTACTATATTGGATGTGGTATTACAGCCCGATAGAAGGTCACATCAATAACATTTCTCAAAGGCTAAATCCTCTAAAATGTGAAGTTTAGCCATGTTTGAGCCTTCACTAAGAAGAGAGTGCTATTGTTGAAGAAACAACACTATAGTGTACTTTTATCACTATAAGAGTAGTTAGAGAGGTAGTAATCTAAGGTTTTAAAAAAACCAATATTCTGTTAAGGCCTCTTGCCATCTTCACTTTTCAAAAATAAACCAGGTAAATCCTATACTTAGAATGATGAAGAATTAGTTGAAAGCTCTATAGGGGCAAGTTTTGAACTATTTTTAAGGATTTTATGGGTTATTAAAAAGCAATGCACATGTTGGATAACTCATTGCTATTTGTAATAGTAGAATACATCTTCCATGTAGGTTAATAGTAGTGGACTTGGTCTAGGTATATGTAATAATGATAGTCATATTTGGAGATTTCATGTCTTAGGTCTTTGGGTATGGAGTTTGGTTGGATTCAATAATAGTTCTAACTAAGGTAACAATATTGAATGATAAGTTATTAAATTGCATGGTTGCATTAATCAACAATAATATTTTCATGAACTGGGGATATGTTGATGAATGGAAGTGTGTTATAAGTAGAAGAACTATTATGTCAACTATTAAAGTAATGAATGTGAGCTAGGGTCAAAGTGTGCATTTGATTAGTTTAGAGAAGTTTGGAGAGATTAGATTGAGAGTGGAGGGAGTGGTAGGAGGTTTCTACATATTGTAGGTGGGATGTAAGAAGTTAGAAGAAGTAGAAGGTTTCTACATATTAATTAGGGAATAGGTATAGGTGTAGTAGTAATAAAAAGGTTTGGGGAATGGTATAGGGTAGAGTATAGTATCTAGTATTGGATTCATCCATCTATATAAATATAGGTGGTGGTTGGTGGATATGGCCATTATTTTAAGTGAGTATTTGTTGTCCACATGTAATGTAGAATTGAATGTTTTATTAGCCTCTGGGAATTACTTGAGTTATTGAATTATTATGTATTAAGTATTACACTAAATTTATGTATATTGAGGTTACATTGTATGGATTATTGTCACACCGACACTATGATTGAATAACATATGACACTAATACTGGTAAATAGATTGAGATCATCCCCTATATGTCATAGCTAAGAGTCCCTACTAATTTTAGTATGTGTGTACACCTTAGCAGTGTGTATTCATATTACATTATTGTTTTTACATAATTATTGAGATGTTTTGTTATGTGTATGGCTTATTGGGTATAACTAGTAGACCTTGGCACATAGGTATAATGTATACCTTGTTTAAATTTATTTTTTAACTGCAACGAATAGAACTTTCCCATATATATGTGTGTGTGTATGTATGTGTATTGGGTGATCTGGTCTAGTCCATGTAGTGTCCTAGAGAGTTTAGACTAGGTTCTTAGTTGGTAGAATTCAAATGGTCACTAGTAGGTCATAATTGTGTTGGGCATAGGACTCTCTAGGTTCTTAGTTGGTAGAATTCAAATGGTCACTAGTAGGTCATAATTGTGTTGGGCATAGGATTGTATTTATTGTTATAAAAGTAGGTACGATAAAAGTTAGGTACTCTACAAAATGGGACTTTAAAGGGATTTAGTTATCTAGAATTAGTAATTGATGTAATGATTTCCTTCCTATTCTTTATTATTGTTATTTATTTCTATCCATATTAGGCCGATGATAGCTACCATTATGTGTGGTTGTATTAACACTAAAGTTACCATATCTCAAACATGGGGCCATAGCCATGATGTAGGTCAATAGAGTTTCTATAGTTACATGATGGTCATCCGTTACCAGCTCCTGATATCTTACTATGACAAGTATGTTGTGCCTCATTTTTTTTCATTTCTTTATGCTCGTGCACTAATTTATATTATGTTTGGGGAATTGTTGATTTATTTATGCAATGTAGTTATATAATAACTTCACTTTGAATAAGATAGTTTTTCTTTATTTAAGATCTTATTGTTTTTAAAATCTATTTAATATATGTTTAGTAATTAATTGAAATGGTTGGTTGGTAAGGTTTCATTTATATAGGGTAGAGTTTATAGGTGCCTGCATGATCTATGAATTGGTCTTGACATTTTCATAAAATCAAAATTTTCTACAATGTCTTACCTAAAGATGTTATCTAATGTTTATAAACATGAAGATCAATATTTGATCTTTTAACAAATAGTAAAATTCTCTCCTCCTTAATAGTCAACAACTACGATTAATACTTGGACAAATCATGAAATCTGGCCTCATAGTTCGCAACTAACGTACTTCCTTGCTTAAGTCTACTAAAATCATCCTTCTTCCTATCCTTCAGAGTACATGGAATATATTTCTCAAAGAATTAAAATGAAATGGAGTAAAATCAATGGAGGAAAAACTACAAATCCACACTAAACAAGTACCCTTCACCATATCTTAGTATCCCCTATAAGCTAAAAGAAACAAACTCCAAACCATTTCTATCTTCCACTCCTAGCTAAAAAAATGATAGATATAGGAAATCCATGTAAATATACTATTATCATGAATATATATATGGGGTAACCTCTCGGCACTGATGGAAATCTGAATGGAAATGAAATGTGTCGACTTGGTCAGACGATCTATAATAACCTAAATACATCAAAACCACTGGAGGTGTAAGGAAATCCACTAATGAAACCCATTATGATTCACTACCACTTCCACTCGAGAATGGAAATATCTGAATTAAGCCAACAAGACTCTGATGCTACGCCTTCACCTTTTGACAATATAGATAATGAGATACAAAGTCTGCCACATCTCTCTTGATGCCACTCCGCCAATAATATTGCCTCAAATCTCTATACATTTTAGTTGTACCAGGGTGAATAGAATACATAAAGCTGTAAGCCTAAAAAAATCAACTGAATTAAATCTCTAACCCGAAAAACCCAAATACGACAATCAAATCTCTGAATACCCTTAAAATCTATGGTAGCTATATAGGACCCACCACTCAACCCTGATAATAGATTATGTAAGGTCTTATATACTTAAATTAATGATTCCAAACTTACTCAAATAAGTTAGACCTCAGCTTAACACTAGTAAAAATCCTCCTGGGTCAAAAATATCAAGTCTCACCCATCAAGTTAGACTAAGGATTATATGTATAATGGAAACAGCCTTTGAGAAACAAAGATAGAAGCTAAGATACCTATACTCATCACCTTTTGACTCAAGGAAATAACTACCATGTTTTCCTTGACGGGAAGATATTAAATCGAGATGTCATAATCCTTAAACAACTCTATCTATGAAAAACCCTAGGTTTTGGTCCTTGGAAAATTTCCTAGGTTTTGAGTCATTATTGATCATACGACTCACCATATGAGCCGTATGGTGATGATATGGTCATTTGAACCAATTTATATACTAACCAATATTTGGTGGTTGAGTTTCTGGTTTGGTTATGATTTGGTGGTATGGGTCATTTAGTTGGTGATGGATTGGTTGGTTGATCCTTCACTTAATCTGAAATTTGGTGATTTGACTTACCTCTGAGTATGAGTGTATCACTAAGAGACGTAAGAATAGGGTACAAATGGCATGATCTAAATTGTATTCTTTCTAGTGTACAACATAAATATTTTTACCTAGGGTGCATGTTGATGGTATAGATTATATGATCATCGTACGACTGGGTCAAGGGGAGTATTATAGTTGAAAGTGCATGATGTCTAACAACTTGTCTAGGGTTCGAGTGGTTGGTACCACTCGCATGATGTGGGTATGATTAAAGGGGTAGTCATACCTTGCTGCAGGAAATTTTATAGTTTAAGTTGGGGGTATTTGGGACATTTTTCCTCTTAACCCCTTATGACCCCACTACCTTAACCACTATTGGGATAATATTTGCCCTATTATTTTAATCTTAAACAATTAGAAACTCACTCTAAATTATATCAAACTCTAGGTTAAGCAAAGGCCACAGTTTCTATAGAGGTGGTCAATTAAGGCTCTAATGGGGGGATTTCTCTCTGGCTTCTTCCTAATATAAAGCATGTTACTCCTCCCTCATTGTTAGTTAGACAAATGGCATGTTTTATAAATGGTTTTCAAGGCATAATTATGATATTATTTTGGATTTTGAATTATATGTTGGGGGTTATTGTTATTAATAGTTGATTTATGATTTCCCATCTTTTTACTTATGGTTTTCATATTATAATGGTGCTTTGAACATGTGGATGTATGGTAATGATCAATTGGTACTTGATTTTTGTTTTGGAAACTATATGCCTTCAACATGTTTGTTAAAATATCTAGGAGAATTTTTTTATTACCTAGTTGGACTTTCATTGAAAACTTGAATGGTATAATATAGTGTTAGAACCTAAATTTCGTTAAATGGTTTTAATGGCTAAATGAAAAGTCTTTGGCAGATATTCCTTTGATTTTAAAATCCTTGTGGGGTACACAAGAATCCCACAAATGAATCACATAATGGTACCTATGGGGTGCATGGGAATCCCCAAGGTGATCGGCTAAGGATATTGCTTGTAAGCTATAGTTGGTATGATGATAGAACTTATTATAGCATTGATTAATAATATATGAAATTATTGGTTTAGTTTTTTACTAATGGTTTTAATTAGATAATAGTGGTGGGTTGTGATAGCTAACTATGAAGGTGTGAATCCAATGGACGAACAGTCAAAACTCATGTTTGCCGACCTGAGGATTGGTCATGGCAACCATTTACTTGTGGGGTACATAAGAATCCCTGATATTAAACTTGTATATATGTATCATGGAGACTAAATGGTACACATAAATCCCCTACCCTATAATATCTCCTGTACGTGCGTACTGGGGCACATTCAGGGGGTAACACTAGATTGATATAGACCATGGGTGGTTTTAGGATGGTTAAGCTACACAAACCTAGGTTAATGGTTTTAAATGCATGCTAAACTTGATTTTCTTTCTCGATATAGATTATATATATGTATATGTGTAAATGAATATGGTTATTTACATGGTTTTAAAAGTAGGCACTATTTTATCCTTATCGTGAGTGCATTCTAGCATTAACCTGCTAACCTGTCTTTAAGCATTGTATCCCCACACAATGTAGGAACCAGCCGTACTACTCATCCTACTCAATGATTAGATTTGGGAACAACTTAGAGTTGGATAGAAGTGGTGAGCTTCCATACTCTAGAAGGCTCCATTTTATGTTATGATCTTGTCATCATACTTTGGTTATTTATTAGACCTTGGTTTTGGCTATGGTTGGGGGCATATCCCAACTGGATTCTATTTTACTTTCAGATAGAGGCTTTGTGAGACTATTATTGGTTGGTATGGGCGGTGTCAGCATTGGTGTCAGCCTTGGAATCAGTATTGCTATTATGACTAATACTAGTTAACTGTATTTGATTTGTGATTGTTCCATCTTATTATGTTATAGAATGGTTATGGATTGGTTTACATAATGGTTATTGGTTTGATATAGGATGGTTCAACTTATTTGGGTTGGTCATGGACATGGACCTATCCCGAAGTTTTGTGTGGTACTTAACTGTATCTTATTATATGTTTGGAATTCATATGACTTAGAATATGTGCTTGGAGGTTAGGTTGGGTATCGGGTGTGGTCCTCGATCCTTGTTTGACTTGGGATGACCATTAAAATAAGGCCTTTGTATGTGTCATGTCAAGTTGGTATCAGAGACTAAGGTTCATGGTCATTTAGGAGTCCACAAAGTCATGTCGAGTAGAGTCTCTTTTAAGAAAATATAGCATGCCACACTCATAAGGGAGAGGCTATAAGGAATTTAGGAATGTTTCTTTTTCTTGTGTTTTATTTTTATTATTTGGAGTCTAAGTCCTAGACTCTTCTCTAATTCCTATTAGTTTACTTTTCAGAGCATGCCTCGATGATCTAAATTTTACAAAAACTGCTTTTTCCCAGCAATGGAGGATGTTAATGTAACATGCTCTACTCATGGGTTCCATAGTCGGTCTAGGGGTCCAGTTCTGGATCATTTTGGAATTCCACCAGTTCCTTATAGTTCTCCTTAGGCTCCTCATGATGATGTGACAAACATGGAGTTTCATTAGCCTATTCATAAATTGGCACAGTTGGTAGCTATCCAGTCTGAGCGTGGTGTTCTTGTTACTCCATATTCTAAGGCAACAAAGGTTGGCCAATTCATGAGGTTAAACCCTTTGGCGTTAATAGGTGCTATGGTAGAGGAGGATCCTCATGGTTTTCCAAACTAGATGGAAAAGATTCTTAATGTTATTTTTATAGCAAGAATATAAAAAGGGTAGAGTTTGTGGCCTACAGCTGAAAGATGTAAAGTACCAATAGTACGAGGAATAGGATTGGGAAAGGGGTGACACTTATTAGTCATCACTGTGTGATGATTTCACTAATACATTTCTTAACCACTTTTTTCCTCAGGAGTTGAGGGATGTAAACGTGGAGGAGTTTGTTAATCTGAAGCAAGGGAAGATATTGGTTAAGGAGTATGCCTTGAAGTTTTAATAGTTATCTTGATATGCTCTGGAGATGGTGTCTAATATAAAGACCTAGATGAGAAGGTTTTCTTTGGGACTATTTCATTAGTTGATCCTTGAAAGTAAGGCTGTTTTGTGATCAAGGACACTGATATCTCTAGGTTGGTTGCCTACATGTAATAAGTAGAGGATGAGAATAAAAATTAGTCTGGAATAGGGGAGAGACAGGAAAGAAGTTTAGGTTCTCTGAGTAGGGTAGTGGCCAACAACAGAGTGGCAGGAATGGTGGTAAGTGGCCCAAGAAAGATTATGGAAACTCTAGGTCTTATTGAATACTAGTGCTTTCTACCTAAAGCTGTCGGGTGATAGAAGTTCTGTGGGGGTGACAACTTCAAGGAATAGGGTGCCCAATATCAGGCTAGTGGGGTTCAAGAGGCTCTATCATGTCCTTCCTATAGGTTCTATGGTTGTTTGCATAGGGGTTTCTGTGATAAGGGAAGGGAGATATGTTTCAGCATTGGTCAGCTAGGCCATAAGCTTAGAAACTGTCCTATTGGTAAGTTTTCCTCTAGGGAAAACACGGTTTCGATTTGTTCATGTTCAACTCTAGCACCAAAGGGTGCACCTTCTAGTTTTAATCCTGGTCGGAATCATCTTTATGCTCTCACTATTGAAATGGAGTCTGAGGCACGACCTGATATTATGAAAGGTATGTTGCAACTCTTCTCTCACAACATATATTGTCTACTTAATTTGGGGTCCACTTACTCTATGTGACCCCCTTTGTGGATGTGTATTTTGGTTTTGGTCTGAAGTATATTTTGAACCCTTTTTCTATTTCTACCCCACTAGGTGACTCTATGATTGCTAAAAGAGTCTATAGGGTGTGTGTGACATCTGTTTGTAGTAAGGATACTTTGGTGGATTTGTATGAATTAGATATGGTTAATTTTGATGTTATATTTAGGATATATTGGTTGCACTTGTGCTATACATTCCTAAATTGTCGGGCTCATATGATTGTCTTTAAATTTTCTAATAAGCCTATTATTGAGTGGGAGGGTGGTTCCCAAGATCTTAAGGAGAAATTTTTATCATATCTTAGAGATCGAAGATTAATCTCTAAGGGGTGTCTCTATCATCTAGTTCGGGTTAAAGATTCTAACTCAGAGGGTTGTTATTTGCATTCAGTTCTGGTGGTAAATGAATTTCCCAAGGTTTTCCTTGATGACCATCCTAGTATTCCTCTAGATATGGAAATATATTTTGGGATTGATTTTGTTTTGGATACTCATCCAATTTCTATCCCCTTTATAGAATTGTTCTGACTGAGTTGAAGAAGCTTAAGTAGTAACTTAAGTATCTTTTGGATAATGGTTTTATCCATCGTAGTGTATCCCCGTGTGGTTCACTAGTGTTTTTCGTGCATAAGAAGGATAGTTCCCTTTGAATGTTTATTGACTACCGACAGTTGAATAAGGTGAAGGTAAAGAACAAGCATCCTTTTCCAAGGATAGATGACTTGCTTGATCATTTACAGGGTGCCAAATTCTTTTCTAAGTTCGATATTTTGTCTGGGTATCATAATTTAAGATTAGGGAGGTGGATATCCCTAAGACAACTTTTCGTAACTGGTATGGGCACTTCGAGTTCTTGGTGATGTCGTTTGGTTTGACTAATGCCCGACAATATTATGGATTTCATAAATAGTGTCTTCCATTAGTTTGTTGATCTGTTTGTCATTGTCTTCATAGATGACATTCTAGTATACTCTAAGAGTAAGGTGGATCATTTTGACCACCTCCGGGTTATGTTGCAGACCTTGGAGGAACAACATTTGTAAGAAAAAATTTCTAAATATGAGTTTTGGTTGCACGTTTTCACCTTTTTAGGTCATATTATTTCTAGTGAGTGGATCATGGTAGATCCGCAAACGGTTGAATTGGTTAAGAAGTGGCCTAGACCCATGAATCTAATTAATATTCAGAGTTTCTTGGCTTTAGTGGGTTGTTATAGGAGGTTTATGGTAAGTTTTTCTTCTATCACTACCCTATTTACTAAGTTGACTTAGAAAAAGGTAGAATTCTTATGATTTGATGCTTATGAGGGTAGTTTTGAGAAGATGAAGGATAAGCTAACTTTAGTTCTAGTTACGATTTTCCTTGAAGGCACTGATGGTTTTTTGGTTTACTGTGATGCATCTCGTGTGTGACTTGGTAGTGTTCTGATTCATCATGGTAAGGTGATAACCTATGCTTCTAGGCAGTTGAAGGTTCATGGGAGGAATTATCTTACTCATGATTTAGAGTTGTTAGCAATGGTGGTTGCGCTGAAAAATCTAGCATCACTATATGTATGGGGTGTATATGGGTAGCTTTTTTGATCATAAAAAACTACAGTATGTGTTTACTCAAAAAGAGCATAACCTCAAGCAAAAGAGATGGCTTGAGCTTCTCAAGGACAATAAGTCTTCACGACCACCTAGGTAAAGCTAACACGGTTGCTGATGCTCTTATCTGGTTTTCCATGGGGAGTCTTTCTCACGTGGATAAGGAGAAATGGGAGTTGGTGAAGGATATTAACCATTTAGAAAATCTTAGAGTTCTCCTGTTGGAATCTACGGATGGGGGCGTGTTCATTCAAAAGGTGGTATAGTCATCTCTTGGTGTTAAAATCAAGGAGAAGCAGATGTTAGGCCCTGTCTTGTTAAGGTTCAAGGTTGATGTTTGTGGGCAGAAGGTGATGGCCTTTGAGATTAGTGGTGATGGTACCTGATTTTTCGGCTTTTGACGGAACATTTTAGGGCATTTTCTTGGGATAATTGTGTGTTTTGCAAGTAACTACTATTGTATTTAACAGTGTACTTTAGTGATTTTAGGATAAAAAACTGTGTGAAGGATGACTTGGATTAAACTGGGCAAAGCAAACAAAAAATGATCATCGATAGTTGAGTCGATGGACCGTCGACCTTGCGACGAACCGTTATCTTGAACCATCGCCCAAAAATAGAAGGCAATGACTCTGTATATCCTGTGATGGTCCAGGTGATGAACCATCGACTCTGCAATAAATTGTAGGCCTTAACTATCGCCAAGAAACAGAATCAGGAAATACTGGAGGTTAAGCAATGGTCCAGGCGACAGACTGTCGGCCCCTTTACAAACTGTCGCCCTGCCCGTCAATCAGAAATAGAAAGTAGAAGCACTGGAGGTCTAGCGACGGTCTATACGATTGATCGTTGGCCCTTCAATGAACTATCGCTCGACCCTTTGACTATGAAGCGAAAATTCAAAGTTTGAATTTTAAAACCCTAATTTTGGTCTCATAAAAATACCAAGTATTAGGGTTTATTCAACGTCTGGGGTCATTAGTTTCATACTTTCTCCTTTATTGAGAATTGACTTTTCATTTAGATTTGAATCTAGAGATTGAGAGCTGATTATTAGTTTTTATATTTTCCATTGAAGATTGAGAAGAGCAATATTGTGACTTATGTAAGTACTCTCTTGAATCCATTTATGAACATCAATATATCTTTGATTTCTTATATGGAGATGAGTAGCTAAACTCCCATAACTAGGGTTATGGGAGCCTTGGTGCAGAGAACTATTTTGGGTTGTGAATTGGTTCGATTTCTAACATCTGTCAAAATTGCAAGAATCTTTCTTCATTATAATGACATCTCTTGGTTGCAAACTTGAGAAGTGAGCCCATGAACACCACTTGTCTGATAAGAAAGTGGATGTTGGGAAAAGATGTGATTCACATGAACTCCATAGGTTTACCCTTTGGATTAATGGGTTGATGCCTTAACAGGATCAACCTTTATGAGAATGTTATTGAATAATGCATGAATCCTTTAAATTCGAGAGAAGTAAAGGGTGAAACACTCATTAGGTTGAGAAACATGTGGGTAATTCTTAGAATTCAATAATTCTTGAAATTGAACACATAAGTTAGAATTCGAGCACAAAATCACAACCCTAATTGTTTGAACATCTTGGTGAGCATAACTCTAGTTAATTTATTCTCATTGAAATTACATATACATTAACTCTCGATAGCTGGACCTTGTGTGATATAAATAAGAATTTTTTTTTGATAACATATCAAAACCCCCTTTATTATGGAACCTTCGGTCAACAGTCTTCTAATACCCTTAATACTTAGTGAACACAGTATTCCCTGTGGGATTTGACACCGAACAACCTAGTTGGGTTCTATATTTGATAGGGACCGCTTACAATTTTGTAATAAAGTTATAATTTGGGTACATCAAATTTTGGTGCCATTGACGGGGAATACGGTTGTCAATTAAAGTTGTGTATGTTACTTAACCTTTGGTAAAGGTTTCCCAAAATTTTACTTTTTATTTGTTGTTTTTGTTTTATGTCGGGTAATCATCTTGTATTCCAAGTATTCGGAGATCAAGTTAACCTTTATTACCTATTCATTCAGAAACTCAACTTATTGGTAGAATGGATGGTCAACAGGACCAAGAAAGAGCAGTTGCTCAGTAGGAAGCATCTAGATTAGCCACCTTGGCAGTTGTACAAGTGAACCAGTAGAATGCAGATAATGCAGGCCGATGATAAAACCCAGATGATGAGGATCTAGGTGATGATGATTTATTAGCTTCAGTCAATCTGAGGCGTGCAAATAATTTTTCTACATCGACAAATAGGAATCTCAATAGAAATCTCCCTGTTAGGGCGAGACTAGAATTCCATGTCACCCAATTTAATTTGGAGAATGATGATGATGACTTGGATGGAGCCAAGGCAACAAGAGCTATTATTCCTCCACCCTTTGCACCCGAAGCCAAGTTTATTATTACATGCATTATGATCTAGCAATGGCATCTCAAAGGATTATTTGGTGACGACCCAAATATGCATTTGGTTAATTTTATCTCAATATGCAAGTCATTTAGCAACCCAGGGGTTGGACAAAATGCTATTCAATTTTTTTATTGTCTATATCTGGAGAGGCAACTTTTACGGTTGAATGGCCTAGCTCCCAAATCTATTACTAATTGGAGGCAACTGAAAGATTCTTTCCTAGAAGGATTCTTTCTGCCATCCAAGAGGGCACAGTTGAGAGACAAAATAAGAAATTTTAGACAACTTCCGACTGAAGCTCTCCATGAGACTTAAGAGAGGTTTAAGAAAAAGCTTTTGCAGTGCCCAAATCATTAGATGAACAATGTTCACTTGATGCAGATATTATATTAGGCCTTGAACTCTGTGACTAGGCCAGTGGTGGACAATACGGAAGGTGGGTCACTCATGGAACTCAACTTGCCTGAAGCAGCTGACATGCTTGATCGTATAACGAAACAAAGTAGATCTTGGCGTACTAGGGATTCTGAGGTAGCAAGATCTACTATATCTATAGGCATACTGCAGAACAGAGGCGGAGAGAAGAAGTGCGTGACCAGGAAATGGATCATATGAAGACACAAATACATTTTCTCACCAAGCATTTGTTATCGAGAAAAATAGAGAAGCTTAAAGCTATAGCATCACAGGGAATGGCTGACTCCAATTCTGAAGAGGAAGCCAGCTACTTGAACAATCAAGGGAGTTTCTGAGGTGGTGGCCAAGGAAACCAAGGTCGGAACTACTATAATAAATCTAGATATAAGGACCGTTATCAAGGTAATTGGAAGATTAAGGGTGACATGAGTGGGTTGTATGTCCCTTTTGGAAACCGTAAGGCCGCTGCAACTAGTTCGGGGAAGATGTCCATGGAGAACGTGATTACCAAGATATTAAAGGGAGTAGAAGCAATAAGTACCGGGGTGACTAAGATGAAAAGTGAGTTATCCTCAATGAACCAGCTAGTTGACTCTTACTCTACTTAGATAAAACAGTTGCAGCTGAAAATGATCCAACTTTCTGCTGCATTCAATCAGAGAAAGGCTGGCACCCTCCCAAGAGACACAGTTGCGTACCCAAAGAAGGATGGGTTATGTATAGTAGTCACTACTAGAAGTGGTAAGGTATGAGAAAGCCCTCCTGTGGGCAAACCTGTGGTTGATATAGTAGCAAATGATATTGAAAAAGCAGAGATTAATCATCTGGTGGAGTCTGAGAAATCAAATAAGTTTATTGATGATGTACTATTAAATAGTCAGTAGGTTGATGAGTTGGAGAAGAATAAGGGAAATGAGGAGGAAGTGGTGGTTGCCTCTCTTCCAAAACTACCTCCTCTATTTCCCCATTAGTTGAAGAAGAAGGTCGACGACACAAAGTTTGGCAAATTCATGGCTATACTTAAGTAGTTGACGATTAATCTACCATTGGTGGAGGCATTGGAGCAAATGCTAGGTATGCAAAGTTCATGAAAGATCTCATCATGAAGAAACGATTAGTTATTTTTGAGCCATTAGAGAATCTCCATCATTTTGTTCTATTTCCATAAGGTCTCTGGTTCAGAAAAAAGCAGATTTGAGAGCATTTACTATCCCATGCACTATTAGGCCTCTTGACTTTGCAAAATATCTATGCGACTTAGGAGCTAGCATCAATCTGATACTGCTAGCTATTTATAAAAAGTTGGGTTTGGAAGACCCCACACCTACCAACATGCGACTTGTGATGGTGGATAGGTCGGTAAAACAACTAATTGGTATTTTTTATGATGTGCTGGTGAAGGTTGCTAGCTTCATATTTCCTGTGGATTTCGTCATTCAGGATTGCGAGGTGGATTTGGGGTTCCATAATCTTGGGTCTACCTTTTCTCACAATCGGAAGTATGCTAATTGATTTGTGAGCTAATGAGCTTTTATTTAGGCTGAATGATGAAGTGGTGTAATTTAATGTATGAAAATCAATAAAGCAGCAGAAGGAAATGAGTGTGTTCTCAAATATTGATGTATATTATGAGGGTGAGCAGGAGGTGCCTATAGAAGAGAAATTTGTTGTCGAGCCCTTAGCTGTAGTGCTGATGAATTTTGATTGGAAAGGCATTGAAGAGTATGAAGAGATTGTTTTTTCTTTGACAGGAATGGGATAATACTTTTATGCTCTTCAAAAGCTAGATCTTGATCTGAAGAATCGATCAACACCACCAACTAAGACATCTATTGAAGAGTCGCTAGTGTTGGAATTGAAAGAGCTACCTAGGCATTCAAAGTACGTGTTTTTGGATAATGGAAATACTCTACCCATTATTATTGAAGTAGATTTGGGCGAGCAGTAGGTGGAAGCACTGATTTTGGTACTTTAGAGGCACAAAAGAGCAATAGCTGGACTATTGCTTATATTATTGGCATTCTCCCTGGCATCTGCACTCATAAGATACAACTTTAGGATGAATGTACTCCAACCATCGAAAATCAATGCCGACTTAACCCACTGATACAAAAGGTGGTTAAGAAAGAGATTATTAAGTGGCTAGACACAGAGGTGGTTTATCCTATTTCCGATAGTAAATGGGTAAGCCCAGTTCAATGCGTGCCCAAGAAAGGAGGCATGACTGTTGTTCCAAATGAAAAGAACAAGCTGATTCCTCTCAATCCTGTGACTAGGTAGAGGGTTTGCATGGACTATCTCAAATTGAACTCATGGACCTTAAAGGACCACTTCCCAATGCCCTTCATGGATCATATGCTTGATCGATTAACAGAAAGGGGGTGGTATTATTTCTTGCATGGATATTTTGGCTATAATCAGATCTGTATTGCTCCTGAAGATCAGGAGAAGACTACATTCACATACCTGTATGGAAATTTTTCATTCAAGCGGATGCTGTCTGGGTTATGAAATGCACCCACTACCTTCCAAAGGTGTATAATATCTATTTTTCTCAAATATGGTGGAGGACACTTTAGAGGTATTCATGGATGATTTTTCTGTGGTAGGAGATTCATTTGAACTGTGTTTAGCAAACCTGAGTAGGGCCTTGCAACGATGTGCGAAATTCAATTTGGTGCTCAATTAGGAGAAATGCCACTTTATGGTAAAGGAGGGCATTGTACTCGGGCACAAAATTTCAGCAAAAGGGATAGAGGTAGACCTAGTTGAGGTAGAGGTTATTGAGAAGTTACCACCTCCCATTTTAGTGAAGGGGGTATGTAGTTTCCTTGGTCATGTTGGCTTCTATAGAAGGTTTATAAAGGACTTCTCAAAGATTGCAAACCAAATTCTCTTTTGATGATAAGTTCTTGAAGGCATTTGAATGCCTTAAAGAGAAGCTGGTTGATACTCCTATTATTGTTGCACCAAATTGGTCAAAATAATTTGAGATAATGTGTGATCCAAAAAGTGTTGCCCTTGGAGCTGTACTGGGACAAAAGAAAGAAAAATTGTTTCATCCAATCTACTATGCTAGCAAAGCACTTAATGGAGCTCAAAAGAACTAAACCATCACAAAATAGGAACTTCTTGCAGTTATCTATGCCTTTAAAAAGTTCTGGGTGTATTTGTTAGGAACCAAGGTGGTGGTCAACACAGACCACGCAGCCTTGAGATATTTGATGGAAAAAAAGGATGCAAAACTAAGGGTGATCAAATAGGTGCTGCTACTTTAAGAATTTGACTTTGAAGTCAAAGATATAAAGGGCTGTGAAAACCAAGTTACGGATCATTTTTCCAGGTTGGAAGGTGATCAAACAGTTAGAGATGAATTTGAGATCAATGATGCATTTCCAGATGAGGAAATCTTGGCTGTTGTCATAGAGAAAGTACCTTGGTATGCTGATTTTGCAAATTATGTGGTGAGCGAGGTGATGCCAGAGAATCTTTCCTTTCATAAAAGAAAAAGTTTCTCCATGTTGTGACCCATTACTTCTGGAATGAGCTGTATCTATTTTGGTGATATGCGGTTTGTATTATTAGATGGTGCATACCAGAAGTAGATATATTGAGTATACTGGAAGCGAGTAATGCTTTCCCAGTTAGAGGTCACCATACTGGTGATCGGACTGCAAGGAAAGTGCTTCAGAGTGGCTACTACTCCTTCTCTTTGTTCAAATATGCCTACGAGTTCGTGAAGAGGTGTGACCCATGTCAAAGGCAAGGGTCCATCGCAAAGTACCATGAGATGCCAATGTCTAAAATACCGGAGGTAGAATTATTTAATGTTGGGGCATTGATTTCATGGGGTCCTTTGTGATCCCATTTGGTATGAAGTACATATTAGTGGCTGTTGACTACATGTCAAAATTGGTTGAGGCAGTGGCTCTAGCAGATAATAAAGGGAAGAGAGTTGTTGCATTCTTGAGGAAAAACATCTTGGCAGTGGCTCTAGCAGATAATGAAGGGAAGAGAGTTGTTGCATTCTTGAGGAAAAACATTATCTCTCTCTTTGGGGTCTATATACCATTATCAGTGATAGAGGATCACACTTTTGCAACAAAATGTTCAGAGCTACTTTGACAAAACATGGAGTTAAGAAGCATAAAGTGGCTACAACATACCACCCGCAAACCAGTGGGTAGGAAGAAATTTCTAATAAGGAAATCAAAGCTATCCTTGCCAAGACTGTAAATGCTAGTAGGAAGGATTGGTCTAGGAAGTTGGACGATTCCTTACGATCATATAGAACGGCTTTCAAGACACGCATTGGCATGTCGCCTTACCAATTGGTTTATGAAAAGGTATGACATTTATTGATTGAGATATAGCATAAAGCGTTGTCGGCACTGAAGCGGCTTAACGTGATATGGAATAAGGCATCGAAAATGAGACTGGGGAAACTAAATGAGATGGACGAGTTTTATCTTGGAGCTTATGATTGGGCTGATCTTACAAGAAAAGAATGAAGAAGTACCATGACTGTAGGATTGAAAAACGGGAGTTCCAGAGAGGTGACTTGGTACTTCTATTCAACTCCAGACTTAAATTTTTCCAGGTAAGCTCAAATCTAAATGGTTTGGCCCATTTAAAGTGAGTTAAGTCTACTCATTTGGAGTAGTGGCACTTGAAAATAAAGATGGAAGTGTCTTCAAGGTAAATGGGCAACGTGAGAAACTATATATTGGTTCAAAGGACTCGATAAAGGGTATTGGTACTTTCTATCTTGATGAAGTCTTAGTAATCGAGATAACTAAGTCATGCCATGACAATAAATCAGGTGCTAGTGGGAGGCAACCCACAACGTGTTGTTATAAAAGCACTACTTTGAGTTATTTTAGTGTTTGTTTTGTTGTTTTGTACAAGATGAAGGGTTTGTGTATGTGTGTAGGTCTGACAGTGCAGAAAAATAGAAGCTAAGAAAGTTTGGTGGTGACCGACAAGTTACCTGATAGATCATCGATCACTCAATGAACCATCGTGGTAGCCATCGCAGCAAAGTCCAAAAACTAGGTTACTGGAATAATTGCGACGGGTTGATCGATGGACCATCACATACTCGATGGACCATCAACTAAATCATCACCAATATGCCCCAAGGTACATTCTCTGGAATGGACCAAAAGGTCTTTCGATGGATTGTCGCTTATGTGATGGGCCGTTGCGCGAACTATCGCACATAACCCTATTTCAACGGGTCGGGCTGGATCAATTTAAATAGACAAATTTCTCATTCTTATCCAACCCAAATGGTTTTAAATATAGATAGTTTGTAGCGGTTGAGTAACTCCCAAACTATTCAATGCGCCTGAACCCTTTCATTCTCTTTGAAGACTTTCCACTTCCCTCTTCCCTATCTATTTAAAGTCTAAATTCTCTTTGTTATTTTAATCACAAGAAATAAAGAGTTCTTCATAAAAGTCAGGTGTCATATTGTGTCTGGTGTTTAGGGCACAAGTCAGGAGAATAAACAAGTACTGCAACACTAAGGTATGTTCTCTCCATTACTTTCTATGTTATTCAACGCTAAGAATAACAAAAGCATATGAAGTTTGAAATATTAAAATATTTCTCTATGATCTTGAGTTCATCTATATGGATCTGAACTGAGAGAAAATATGATAAACTCTATACTAGGTGAAGTATGAGTAGCCCATGGATAGAGAAAAAGAAAAATGGGTAGTGTATTTTTGGTGAAAAAGCCATAAATAATCGTGCTCAAAATAAAAGTGTGCAAGGTATTTGATAAACTGCCACAACAAAGCCTGAAAGTGAAAATGACAGGCGACGGGCAGAGCGATGGACCATCGGATACCCGATGACCTATCGACTCAAACCATCGCCACTTTCTAGAGTCTATGTTACTATAATGACCCCGATAGTTTAGGTCGACGGACCATTGCAGCACCGATGGACCATCGCCCTAGCCATCGCGGGCCAATAATTTCTCCTTTTTTTTGGTTTAATTTTGTGAACTGAAAACCTATTGCTTATAGGTATCATGGAAAAAAAATTACCAACCACCAGAGGTGGAGGTAGAGGCTAAGGGGTCAGACAAGGTCTAGCACAGGATACAGATGCCCTAGCACTAAACACCCGGTGTAATCGTCAAGTCATTTCCTTATCCTCCCAGTCTGAAGAGGAGGGTGAAAGTAGTAGCAACAACAACTTAAGTTCAAGTCCAATTGAGGAAGGGGTTGAAGTATCTAACCCCTTCCAAGAGGAGAGTCTAAAATAAGGGGATCAGGTTTGTTTTGATGTAAGGATCCATAAGTATGGGAAGCTATAAGATGGCAGGTTGAGGGTGCTCGAGAGCATTTCTACAAAGGGTTAGCACCAATAGACAGGGTAGCCATAAAGAGGTCCATTTTTTAAGAATATCAGATTATGAGAACAAACTTGCCCGAATACCCAAAACTTGAATGTCGATTCAATGAATATGAGTTGGCATGGATGAACAGGCCACTTGGATCCTACCAACCAAACTTGGTACATGAATTTTTCGCTAATTACTTGGCATTACTGGAGAAGAATTGACCCCCTAGGTAAGTCATCTACTGACACAAACAATCTGGATATAGTTCCTGTTCGTGGAGTTAGCATAGACATCTCAGAGCGCACGTTGAACAGATTCTTGTTCGAGGCTGAATATCAGATATCGGGTGCAATACCAAACTTAAAGCATCGGTTGTTCACGTGAACTTAACAAAAACCGTAGTTATCCAGAATATTGACTGATGGAAAAGAGCCTGCATGGCTGCATAATCCCTGCAAAAATATATTCAAGTCATCCCTAAGCTTTAGGGATAAGTTTTGGTGGGCAATTTTGAGGTTGAGGTTAAAGGCGGGGATGACTGCCTAGAACTCACTAGAGCTGTAATTGTTGTTGCTTTGATTGAGGGGTTGACAATGGATTCTGGCCACATCATTTATGATGAGTTGTTTTACCGTGCTCATAAGACTCAGACTGCACTGCCATTTCCATACCTTATCACAAAATTGTGCAAGAAGGTAAATGCGTCTTTGATCAGCGGAATAGATAATGTAATCTAGGCCATACACAAGAAGAATATTGAAAAGAGTAGGGATGACTCGAAGTTCAACATACGAGTCAACAAAACTTAATCTCAACAAACTCAGTCAACGCTAATCCCTGAGTTATTAAAATTCCCTTCAGGTATTCCACTACCTCTTGCTACGTACATGTCTCCGACCATATCTACATGTTCAGCTTTGATGCCTATGGGTGGTACTATAGATTCTGAATTTTTTCTGCCCTATTATTTTGAGTATAGGCTAAACTAAGAGAACTTTGCAAAGACAGTCCGAGCATAGAAGAGGTTTGAAAAATAGTTGGCTATATGGGGGGCAGATTTTAAACCCATCATTGAAAGAATTATGAAGGAAATAATGAGGGCTTTCAGGAACATGCAACTAAGAACGGACAACATGGATAAGCGAATCAACGTGAAGATGGATGGCCATGTCCATTCTGGATTTTGGAAAATTGATTGAGGAGGTCAGACAAATCTGGGCTGATATAGACAATAAATCAACAACAACAACAACCTATATTTGATCCAGTCCAGATCAAAAGTGATGAAGATGAAGGTCATGTGGAATTAATGGGGAGACCAATCAAGGATAAGGGTAAGAAAGCAATTGAAATAGATGAAAAAGCTGAGAAAGCTACAAGGAAAACTACCAAAAGAAAGAGGTTCAAAGCCATGAAATCGAAGAAACAAGAGCAACTAATATGAAGAAAACAAGAAAGATATTAAGGAAAGATAAGGAGAGACGAAGGAAAAGAGCAGAGGATGAATTAGCTGGAGTGTCTACTAGTTTAGCCCTAGCTAGGAGGCAACCTGTAGATCTGGCTAGAGATGTGGTACCTCTAATTCTGGAGGGAGAGATTGTGAGTACCCCAATATCTATAGGGGTCAACATTGTATCCAGTAAGGATTCTAGAGCCTCGCCACACTTCACCGATTCTTCAGATGAATGAGAGGCAATACAAGTATACCATACTCCTTTGTACTTTAATTTGAGGCTTTCAGGACAATGTATTTTTGTATTTGTGGGGGGTGGCATACTTATACCATGTGTTGTCTGCATTTTCATTAATTATAGGTTTGCATATTTCCTTTCTTAAGTTTTATTCAGTTATTAACGTTATTATGTGATATAAAAGTGCCATTTCCATTAGCACCTTGTTGTATATATGAATGACAAGTGATCGTGGCAAAGTTTTGTTTTTCAATTTTTTTTAATTATTTTCTCTTACCAAGTGGTAAAGTTCTGTGCAACCATGTGTGTTTCTGATACTGGCATTAGAAGTTAGTAGTGAAGCAAAGCGTAGCTATGTGGTTTGGATCCCAAGAATTATTAGGATAAAAATTAGGTCAGTGCCTGTGTGGGTGAGTATTTGTGTAGTTCTGGCATAAGTGTTACACCTAGAACTTGCATGGTTCATTAGGTATTGTCGTGTGGTTTTACCCAATAAGAAAGTATAGTAGGCCTCCTTGTTTTGTTAGTTCACTTAGACAAATGAATGACCCACCAAAAACATTGTGTTTCCTTTGTCAACCCTATTGAGCCGTATTAGTGTTTTTTCTATCCAGATGCGTTTGATTCACTCTCTAGAAGGTGTCTTTGGCCCTGGTCCAATTATGGACATTGTGCACTTTAACTTAGGCATGCTACTGTTAGATTGTTAGCAGCCTAGGAGGTTGAGTTGAAATTGATTTGAGAGGTAGCATCCAGCCCTGGTCTAGTTAGCTATCTAAATAGATATTATATACCTCAACTCTCTACATCAACATAAGTTGAGTGGCTGATGTTGTCTTATAAAAAAACAAAATCTGGGTTGCGACAATAGCACGGATGGAAAATGTTGACTGCGAATGAATGAAAGAACCTTTCATTCTGGTGAGTAGCTACCAAAAGGGATAAGGAGAGTGGAATTTTGTACTTTAAGTCATTTATCCAAATGAATAACCCTCACCAAGCCTAAAACCTCATCACAACCCTTAGCAAGCCATACTTGATCTTGAAGAGTCAATCATGAGAGAACATTAGATGATAAGGGCAAGCTTCTGGGTGTACACTGTGTTTTGTAACTTCTTTTTTTTTAAGAGTGAAAGGCTTAGTTTCATCTATGATTTAATTCTGTAATGTATGGTGGACTTCTTTGACAGTGAGGGTATGTTGAGTTATATCCATTCTACTTATTTCTATGGGGTGTCGTATCTGTAGCTATGAATATACTGATTAGTAGTTAATGTTAGTAATAGATCCATATGTGTTGAGATAGCATAACCAAATGGGTAGTGGAATTATTATATGATCGTGTTGATTTTACTGTGAAATCCCCATCAACATGTTGTTCATATATGTATCGTGGTGTTGAGTTGCTTGAGGATAAGAAATTGCATTATGTTGAGGATGTTGATGTTCTGGATTTTAAAGAAATATTTTAGGCCTTTTTCTTAGGATAATTGTGTGTTTTCATGTAACTACTATTGTATTTAACAGTGTACTTTAGTGATTTCAGGATAAAAACTATGTAAAGGATGACTTTGATTAAATTAACGGTTTAGTCAACAAACCGTCGACCTTACGATGAACCGTCGGCTTGAATTGTCGCCCAAAAATAGAAGATAGTTACTATGGATATCTTGCGATGGTCCAGGCGATGAACCATCGACTCTACGATGAACCGTCGGCCTTAATCATCACCAAGGAACAGAATCAGGAATACTGGAAGTCAAGTGATGGACCTCGGCCCCTAGATGAACCATCGCCCTACCCGTCAATCAGAAGCAAAAAATGAAAGAAATAGAGGTCCAGTGACAGTCTAAGCAATGGACCGTTGGCCCTTCGATAAATCGTCACTCGACCCGTCGACCATGAAGCGGAAATTCTAAGTTTGTATTTTAAAACCCTAGTTTTGGTCTCATATAAATACCAAGTATTAGGGTTTATTCCGCATCTGGGGTCATTAGTTTCATACTTTCTCCTTATTGAAAATTGTGTAATACTTTTTATTTAAATTTGAATCTAAAGATTGAGAGCTGATTATTAGTTTTTATATTTTCCATTGAAGATTGAGAAGAACAATATTATGACTTTTGTAATTACTCTCTTGAAGCCATTTATGAATATCAATATATCTTTGATTTCTTATATGGAGATTAGTAGCTAAACTCCCATAGCTAGGGTTATGGGATCCTTGGTATAGAGAACTATTTTGGGGTTGTGCATTGGTTCAAATTCTAACATCTATCAAAATTGCATGAATCTTTCTTCATTATAATGGCATCTCTTTGTTTCAATCTTGAGAAGTGAGCCCATGAACACCACATGTGTGACAAGAAAGTGGATGTTGGGAAAACAAGTGATCGACTTAAACTCCATAGGTTTACCCTTTGGATTAATGGGTCGATGCCTTAACAACATCAACCCTTATGAGAGTATTATTGAATAATGCATGAATCCTTTAAGTTAGAGAGAAGTAAAGGGTGAAACACTCATTAGGTTGAGAAACATCTAGGTACTTCTTAGAATTCAACAATTCTTGTAATTGAACACATAAGTTAGAATTCGAGCTCAAACTCACAACCCTAACTGTTTGAACATCTTGGTGAGAATAACTCTAGTTAATTCATTGTCATTGAAATTACATCTACATTAACTCTCAATACCTGGACCTTGTGTGATATAAATATGAAAATTTTTTGTTAACATATCAAAACCCCCTTTATCCCGAAACCTTCGATCAATAGTGTACTAACAACCTCAATACTTAGTGAACACAGTATTCCCTATGGTATTTGACAACCAACCCAGTTGGGTTCTATATTTGACATAGACTTCTTTTACTTTTGTAAGAAAGTTATAATTTAGGTGTATCAGTACCTTGCGGTACCAGGGAGGTTATTTGTTCCCGACGTCGATGGTTTGTGAGAAAGGACTTGGCAGAGGCACATGAATCACACTATGTTGTTCATCTTGGTTTTATAAATATGTATCATAAACTTAATAAGATGTATTATTGGAATGGTATGAAAAGAGATGTGGCCAATATTGTGGAGAAATACATGGTTGCCAACAAGTGAAAGTTAAGTATAGGAGGCCCGGAGGATTGTATCAATAAATTGAATTTCCTGAATCGAAATGGGATGTAATCATCATGGAATTCGTTACCGATCTTTCTCTATCTTGGAATCAGTTTGATTTAGTTTGGGTCATCATGGATAGGATGAAAAATTCTACTCATTTTGTGCCACTAAGGACAAACTTTTCAGATGAGTATTATGCGAGGTTATATCTTTATGAGATTGTGAAGTTGCATGGGGTGTATGTATCTATCATCTCTCATTGTGGCACACTATTTACATCTAACTTTCGATCGTCATTTAAAAAAGGTTTGGGGACTATGGTGATTCTAAGTACTTCTTTCCATCTACAGTCGGATGGACCGGTGATCAGAGTTGCTTTAATACACTTTGGTAACATTATTCTAGCTATTTTGCCTTATTTTGAGAGAAATTCGTGTGCTTAACATTTTAATAATGATATAAATAAGAATTTAAGCATCCAAGTGCGTGACTACAATCTTCAAAATATTTTTCAAACAAGTTTGTATTTAATTAAGTCATTTAGAGTTCAACCCGAAAAACTAGTTTTACTAGCTTGAGCTAGGTGTGTGTCTAGTTGGTTCCGTTGGATTCTAATGTGTTCAATTTGTTTAAAATATTTTAATGGTGTAATTATGAGTGGAATAAATTGTTTTTAATGTGCAAAGTTTAATTTGATTAAGTTAAGAGTCAGAATAATAAGTGAAATATCATTGCGAATTTGTCTTATCTTAGCTCTTGTTTTGATTTGTTGTTGAGAATATTATGTTTTTTTGATCTTTAATATGTGGTGTATGATATTGTAGGAGTCTTTGTGAATTAAATACGGTGATATATTGATGATTTAAAGGCCAAAAATTCATTGGAAATAGACTACAAAAGGCACGAGCAAAGGATAGGACGTTCAACACTTAACCAAAATTTTGGAAGCAAATTTGAGTTAGTCGATGCAAAGTCGATGCGTCGAATTGACATTTTAGTACTAAACAGTCCAGGGGCATGAATTTAACTTGTCGCATTGAAAAATTCCCAACTGCCAATTTAATTTTGCCGACACAAGTAAAAGTTGTCCTAATTAGAATTGAAACCAAATGCATGTATTTCAAAGTGCCTTATGGGAAATTGGAGGGAACCTTTTACATTTTTTTCCAAATCCCACAACAATAAGGGATATAATATTATATATATATGCATACAACTGGTCAACCTAAAAGAGGACTTGGACAATTACCTTGATGAATACGCTGGACACGAAGTGGTGGAAAATTTGACAGAGGCTGCTACACGTTTTATTAGGCTATAATATTTTTATTTAGATTTTAATTTTTCATATCATGTATTCAAATATTTTGGTCGTGATTATAAATATTAGTGGCTAAAAATTCTTTTTCCGGGGTTAAAGCCAAAAATATGATTATTATTATTTTGGATTAATTTAGATTAATTTACTTATCATATTTGGTTGTTTGCTTATTCTTGTTTTAATTATTTTATGGATTGATCACCCATAAAATACATATATTATCGACCTTTTGATATCGGGAGAGGGAATAGGAATATAGAACACCAGAATAAACAAAGTTTGGGTTTTTATTTTTTTATAAAATAAAAAATTAAACTTAGTGTCTAGGAAAGGGATGTACTTAGATGCCTTACTTGATTTTTTTTACTTGATTCATACGTAGAATGATGGGTTTAATTCACTTAATTGGATTATTACATCTCCGATCAACGATTTAGTTGTAATGTCCAAATTAGGTAAAAGATTAGAGGTCGGGAGATCGTGATTATGCGATTAACCCTACGAATCAACAACCAAAATAAGCAAATTAGCAGATAAAATTCAATAACATAATATGATTTTGTGAAGTGCTTTAACCCTGGGCTTTACTCCATTGATGGTCCCAAGAATATTATTTTTACGCATTATTTATTTTATTTTTAATTTATAAAATTAAAAACTATCTTTTTGGTTACTTTATCTCAATTGTTAAACTAGAATTGGATAGTCAGCGAATGCAAGTCCCTGAGAGATAGATACTTGGGCTTCCTTAAAGCCACTTTACTAATTTGTAGACCACTTACACTTGCGTGTGTGCTTGGGCACTGTCAAGTTTTTGGCACCGTTACCAGGGACTTGCAATTAGGCAACTATCTTATTTTTAGTTTTTCTATATTGAGTTGTAAATAGTTTTTATTTTATTTTATTTTATTTTTATTTTTATTTTTCTCACACTCTTCTTGAGATGTTAGCCTAGGATAGATGGTTTTTGAGTGATGACTATTCTATATAGTGTATGGTTATGGTCATAGTGGTCATTCTGAAGATATGTGTGATGTCTATCCTGATTCGATAATGTTTGTGGGCTATGCTAAAAGACAATATTATATAAATAACTACAATCAAATGGTGCAGAATCACCCACAATCATGGAATAACCATAAGTAGCAGTTTCAATAGGCCCAACCAAATCAGTCAACAAGCAATATGGAAGAGATGCTAAAACAAATTTTAACATCTGAAGTCCAGTTGATGGAAGACATGAAGAACTATCGGGAGGCTGTAGAGCAATTGGATAATAAGATAAAAGTAGATGTAGAGTTGACTCCCTCACTAGTTGCAGACAAAGTTGCTGATAATTCGAGGAAGTCTAAGTAATCGAAAACTAAAGTTGTTGAACAGGTTGAAGAGTTACCACTGCCACCATGTCTATAGTGGCTAAGCAAAGAAAAATATAAATAAGATATTAGCCAATTTGTGGAGAAAACACAAAAATCGCAGCCACTCGATTGCCATCTTTATCTTGAGACTGAAATTGAGAATATGAACAAAAGTAAGTGTGTAGTAAATAATGGAAATTTTGAAGTAGGAGTGGTTGGCCCTCACTTAAAGCATTTTTCTATATTATGTTTAATGATATCTTGTGTGTGGAATTATTTAAAATAGTGGAAGAGTGTGAAGATGAGGAACAAGAATCCTATATTCTTGATTTTACACCGGATAAACAATATAAAAATACACCTCACTTTAAGGCCGAATTGGTTACTATGCACATTCCATACTTGGTTGTTTAAGTTTTGTACCACCACCCTATAAGCGAGGCTAAAATATGGATGCAATGTTGGGGGTGAAATTTATATCCTCAAGGTGGAGGAAAAAGTTGATTGGATCATGCCACGACACTAAATTAGGCGCTTCATGGGAGGCAACCCAAGTTATTTAAGTATATTTTCCTTGCAGTTTTTTTTAGTTAGGTTAATGGGAAGTCTGAGTACCATAAACTTGAACTTGGATCATGACAAAGATTGAGTGAGGGATCCCATGGATTTCATTTATGTGTAAAGATGCTACTAGCTAGGCTTAGAGGCCTTAGGGAGTATTTCTATCTTTTTACTTTTATATTCACTTTGGGGACAAAGTAAATTTTCAAGTGTGGGGTGGGAAAATTTTCAAATTGTGGCTCAAATTTTTTATTTTTTATTAGGAATAAGTATGATATTCTTGTTGGTGCCATTTTTGATTATATGATGCAAGTGGATTTGTTTGTAAAAGCATGTTGATTCAATGAATTGCTATTTTTGAAACTCGTAAGCTCATGTTTATGACTTTTGTGCTTGTTTGCTTAAAATTGAATTTGTGTTGTTGTTTGGTTGGTAGTCTATGATGATCCTATTGAGTTTAGCATGTGCCATATGCATGTGAGGTATTTTGTATATTTGTTGTTGTATGTGATGTCTAGAATTTGTCTGGTGTATGTGTAAAGCGAAATAAAGAGTGTGGATTTAGGAGATGATTAAGGCATTTCTTTGATAGTCTTGTTTTATACCTTGTATTTATCCGACCATTGTGCATTATCCTAGTTAACCCCCATTTAGCCTTTAACTTTTTCTTTGGTAGCGACATAAGTAGCTTATTCCCTTCTTTGATAGACCATAATTTGATCCAAAAAGCTCCTAAGTGCTTTAATGAGAAATTGAATTAGTAAGGAGTTTGAGAAACTGAAGATGAAAAGGGTGAAATTGATGCCCCAAGATAATAATTATTGGTGTATAATTGATTTGTGGTGGATGTTTGTGATATAATTTATGTTAAAGATATTGCCATAGTTGTGAAAAAGAGAAAAATTGATTCTTTAGTAGTAAATTATGTATCCATCTAGTGTTTGTGAAAATTCTTAAAAGAGATGGGGCAAAAAAACAAAAGGTATGAATGAATGAATAAGTGTTATTTAGTTGTTGAAGATCGGTTTTAAATGTATAATGTAGTGTATTAAAGTGCTTAAAGAGGTTAGTCACTATTCCTAAATAGTTCCTACCCGTCCTTTAGCCTATATTACAACCTAAAAAATTCCTAATTAATCCTAATCTTTACATTCATCTATTAGTGGAGCATTAAACTAAGAGAAAGACTATGGTTCATTGTGTGTAACTTATGAATTCTTATTGAGAGTGAGCATAATTTGATTCTTGTACCCATTGTGCTATAAATTGTATTATTGTGAGTGATTATGGGTAACTCTCTTATTGTGATGGACACATATTTTATGAATATTGGTAAATTAGTATTACGTCCTTGATTAATGAAAAACATGATTTTGCCAACTAGGTGAGTCAATTCTTGAGGTTAGGATGTTTTGGAGTAGTATTCATGAGCTTCAATTATGTAAATAATGTGCTTTGTGTAGAAACTTGCATTTCGTGTAGTCATTGTAGTACTAGCTTGAGTGTCTTGCATTTAGTAGAAGTGTAGTGTCACCTCAACTTTTTATACTTAGAGTAAAGAGTTGTTTGTGGACGAACAAGAGTTTAAGTGTGGGGTGATGATTTGAGGTGGTTTTATACACTACAGTATCATTATTCTAGCTTATTTTGCCTTGTTTTGAGAGAAATTCATGTGCTTAACATGTTCATAATGATATAAATAAGCATTTAAGTGTCCAAGTGCGTGACTACAATGTTCAAGGTATTTTTCAAACAAGTTTGTATTTAATTAAGTCATTTAGAGTTCAACCCGAAAAACTAGTTTTACTAGCTTGAGCTAGGAGTATGTCTAGTTGGTTTCGTTGGATTCTAATGTATTTAATTTGTTCCAAATATTTTAATGGTGTAATTATGAGTGAAATAACTTGTTTTTAATGTGAAAATTTTAATTTGATCAAGTCAAGAGTCGAAACAATAAGTGGAAAATCATTCCAAATTTGCCTTATCTTAGCTCTTGTTTTTATTTATCATTGAGAATATTGTGTTGTTTAGATCTTTAATTTGTGGTGTATGATATTGTAGGAGGCTTTGTAAACTAAATACGGTGATATGTTGATTTAAAGTTCGAAAATTCATTGGAAATGCACTACAAAAGGCACAGGCAAAGGATAGGATGTTCAACACTTAACCAAAACTTTGGAAGCAAATTCCAGTATGTCGACGCAAAGTCACGCGTTGTGTCGACAATAAATTACTAAACAGTCCAGCGACGCGAAGTTAATGTGCTGCGTTGATAAATCCCACGCTGTCAATTTAATTTTGCCGACACAAGTGAAAGTTGTCCTAATTGGAATTGAAACCAAATGCACATATTTCAAGGTGCCTTATGGGAAATTAGAGCTAATCTTTTACACCTTTTTTCAAATGCCACAACAATTACGGATATAATATATATATATATATATATATATATATATATATATATATATATATATATATATATATATATATATACAACTGGTCAACATAAAAGAGGACTTGGACAATTACCTTGATGAATACGCTAGACACGAAGCGGTGGAATATTTGATGGAGGCTGTAACACGGTTTATTAGGTTTTAATATTTTTATTTAGATTTTAATTTTTCATATAATGTATTCAAATATTTGGATCGTGATAATAAATATTAGTGGAAAAAAATCATTTTTCTGGGGTTAAAGCCAAGAATATTATTATTATTATTTTGGATTAATTTTGATTAATTTTGCTTATTATATTTGGTTGTTTGTTTATTCTTGTTTTAATTATTTTATGGATTCATCACCCATAAAATACATATATTGTCGACCTTTTGATCTCGGGAGAGGGAATAGAGAGATAGAACACAGGAATAAACAAAATTTGGGTTTTTATTCTTTTATAAAATAAAGAATTGAACTTAACATCTAGGATAGGGATGTACTCAGATGCCTTACTTAATTCATATGTAAGATGATGGTTTAATTCACTTATTGAATTATTACATTTCCGCTCAATGATGTAGTTGTAATGTCTAAATTAGGTAAAAGTTTAGAGGTCGGGAGACCGTGATAATGCAATTAACCCTACAAATCAACAACAAAGATAAGCAAATTAGCAGATAAAATTCAATAAAAGAGTATGATTGTTGAAGTGCTTTAACCCTGAGCTTTACTCCATTGATTGTCGCAAGACTTTTATTTTTATGCAATATATATTTTATTTTTAATTTATAAAATTACAAACTCTCATTTCGGTTACTCTATCTCAATTGTTAAATTAGAATTAGATAGTCGGCGAACGAAAGTCCCTGAGAGATCGATACTTGGGCTTACTTGAAGCCATTTTACTACTTGGTAGACCACGTACACTTGCATTTTGCACTTGAGCTCTGTCAACTGGCAAAAAGAACTATTCAGATGCTAGAGGACATATTGCATACGTGTGTGATTAACTATGGTGGTAGCTGGGTTGAGCATTTACCTCTATAGAGTTTTCTTACAATAATAGCTATAACTTTAGCATTGGAATGGCTCAATTTAAAGCCTTGTATGTTGGAAAATATAGATCTCCTATTGGGTGGTTTGAGGTTAGTGAGGCAGAGATGTTTGGCCTGAATTTGGTTCACCAAGCTATGGAAAAGATGAAGGTGATTTGGGCTACAATTAAAGTTTCCCAAAGTTGCTATAAGTCCTACGTAGATATAAGGATAACAACATTAGAGTTGGAGGTTGGGGATAGAGTGTTCTAAAAGTTATCTCATATGAAGAGAGTAATGTGGTTTGTAAAGAAGGGGATGCTCAGCCCCCGGTATATGGGTCCTTACATGGTTTTGCGAAGGGTTGGTAAGGTCACATATGTGTTAGAGTTTCCTTCTAGTTTGTACTCAATTCATCCGATGTTCCATGTTTCTATGTTGAGAAAGTGTATGGGTGATCCATCTCAAATCATGACTGTTAAAGATATTGGTATCTCAGATTCTTTGTCCTATGAGGAGGTCCTGGTTGAGATCTTAGATCGACAAGTTTATCGATTGCGGACCAAGGATGTAGCTTTGATTAAGGTTCTATGGAGGAACCACAAGGTTTAAGAAGAAACTTGAGAAATGGAAGAGAACATGAACTCCAAATATTTGCTACTATTTCTACTCTGTTAACTCGTGAGAAAGGTATGTTTTCTTCATAATTCTTTTATTTTCAAACATTGTTAAAGAAAAGATTGATTTCCTTGCATATCTATTTACTAACTTAGTTAAAGGTTAGAGTCGAGGTATTGGGGAGTAAATCATGCTTGTATTGCCTTGTTCTATCATTCAAGGATGAATGATCCAATTGGGGGAGAATTTAAATACCTTGGGTTTTGGTTCTTAGAATATTTCTAGGGTTTTGAGTATCTGTTAATCATACGAATCACCACACTAGCCATATGGTAAAGATAAGAGTTGGATGATCCTATTTGTATGCTAACTAGTGTTTGGTGGTTGAATTTCTGGTTTTGTTATGATTTGGTGGTATGGGTCATATGCTTGGTGAAGGGTTGGTTGGTTGATCTTTCATTTTATCTGTAACTTAGTGATTTGAATTTTCTTTGAGTACGAGTGGCTCGCTAAGAGCCATGATTATATGGTACGAGTGGTATGATCTAAATCGTATGTTGTATAGTGTCTAGCCTAAATATTTCTGCCTAGGGTGCAAGTTAATAGTATGGGTCGTATGATCATTGAACGACTTGGCAAAAGGGAGTCATATAGTGGACAATGTGTGATGTCCAACACCCTGTCGAGGGTACGAGTAGTGGGTACCACACTTATGATGTAGTTACGATTCAAGGGGGAAGTCACACCTTCCTATATGAATTTTTACAGTTCAAGTTGGGGGTATTCTGGACATTTCCCCTTATGACCCGGCGATCCAAAACACTATTGGGACATCATTTACCCTATTATTCTAATCTTAAACACGTAGAAACTCTCTCTAAAGTCTCTCAATCTCTTCATTAAGCAAAGGCTAGGTTTTCCTTCAAGGTGGTCAATTAAGGCTCTAAATAGGTGATTTATCTCCATCTTATTCATAATCTAAGGCATATTACTCCTCCCTCATTGTTAGTTCAGCTAAAAGCATGTTTTATGAATTGTTTTCATGCCATAATTTTTAAGTTGTTTTGGGTTTCAAATTATATGTTGGGGGTTTTGGTTATTAATGGTTGATTTATGTTTTCCTATGTTTTTACTTATGATTTTCATATTATAATAGTGCTTTGAACATGTGGATGCATGGGAATTGTCAATTGGTACTTTATTTTGGTTTTGGAAACTATATGAACTCTAAATGTTGGAACCAAAATTGGTTAAATGATTTTAATGGCTAAATGGCAAGGCCTTAGTGGCCATGGATTTGATTTTAAAAACCTTGTGGAGTACATGGAAATCCCCCAAATGAATCTAATAATGGTACCTACGGGGTGCTTGGGAATCCCCAAGGTGATTGGCTAAGGATATTTCTTGCAAGCTATAGTCGGTATGATGATACCACTTCTTATAGCGTTAGTTAATAATATATTGAATTGGTGGTTTTGTTGTGTGCTAATTTTTTTTAATTGGGCAATAATAGTAGTTTATGATTGATAACCGTGAAGGTGTAAGTCTAATGGATGGATAATGGAAACTCATATTTGCCGACATGAGGATTGGGACATGGCGACCATGTACTTGTGGGGTATTCAAGAATCCCCTAAGTTAAACTTGTATATATATATCATGGAGGGTAAAGTGTAGATAGGAATCCCCTGTCCCTATGATATCTCCTGTACATGCGGCTACACACGTTTGGGCCCATTCAGGGAGGTAACACTGGACCCATATAGCCATGGGTGGTTCTAGTACGTTTAAGCTACACAAACCCAAGCTAATCGTTTTAAATGCATGCTAAACACGATTCCCTTTCCTGGCACTTATTTTATAACTATCTATCTATCTATATATATGTATGTATGTATGTGAATGCATATGGTTATTTACTTGGTTTTAAATGTTTGCATTATTTTATACTTATCCTGAGTTCATGCTAGCATTTACTCGCTAACCTATCTTTGAGCGTTGTATCCCCACGCGATATAGGAACCAGCCATACTACTACTCCTTCTCAGTGATCGGATTCAGGAATAGCTTGGAGTTAGATTGAAGTAGTGAACTTCCATTCTCTAGAAGGCTCCATTACATGTTATGATCTTGTCATCATACTTTGGTTATTTCTTAGTCTTTGGTTTTGGCTATGGTCGTGGGCATGTCCTGATCGGATTCTATTTTACTTTTGGATTGTGGCTTTGTGAGACTACTATGGGTTGGTATGGGCATGGGTGGTGTCGGCATTGGTGTTATCCATGGCATTGGTGTTAGTATTATGGCTGATACCTATTGACTATATTTGGTTTGTCATTCTTTCGTCTTATTATGTTATGGAATAATTATGGATTTTTTTACGTTATGGTTGTTGGTTCGATATTGAATGGTTTGACTTGGTGATGGTCATGGACCTATCCCAAAGTTTTGTGTGGTACATAACTCCATCTTATTAAATGTTCAGAATGCATACGAATCAGGGTATGTGTTTTGAGGTAGGGTTGGCTATCGGGAGTGGTCCCCGATCCTCGTTGTGCTATGGAATCCTATTTCGACAAGGCCCTGGTTCGGGTTGTGTCAATCCATCTACACTACCTAGAATTAAGTTCTCTCTGGTTCATAAGATGTTGAAGAATATGATGATCTATTTATATCTCATAAAGTACGCCATATATATAATGCTTCCAAATCTTAAGCATGAAAAATAGCACCGCTAACTCTAAATCATGAGTGGGGTAGTTACCCTCATGCACCTTCAGCTGCCTCGATGCATAAACAATGACTAATCACTGTTGCATCTACGCACAAACCCAAACCAACACCTGAAGCATCATAATATATGGTGAATCCCTCCCCCTCAACAGGAAGAGTGAATGTAGGAGTTGAAGTGAGAAATCCCTTGAGCTTCATGAATCTCAACTTAAACTTCTCAGACCACTAAAGAGGGACCTCCTTTCAGGTAAATCTGGGCATCAACACTTTAATAGTAGCTAAACCCTCAGTGAACTACCTATAGTTACCAGCCAAACCAATAAAGCTACGAACCTCAGATAGATCTGTACCTTTCATTAATAGCCTCAACATTTATTAGAACCACCATAATCCTACCCTTATACAATACATGTCCTAAGAATGTGACTAACTACGGCTACAACTCATACTTTGATAATTTGGCGAAAATCCTATGATTTCTTAAAGTTTGGAGCACAATCCTCAAACTATACATATGCTCCTTTCGACAACTCGAATACACAAGAATATCATCGATGAACACAATAAAAAGAGAATCCAAATAAGGCATGAACACACGGTTCATCACATCCATTATGTGGCTTAGGAACTGTTCAACACAAAAGACATCCCTAGGAACTCATAATGGACATAACGAGTCCTAAAGGCTGTATTTAGGATAATGTCAGCTTGAATCTTTAACAGACGGTAATCGAACCTTAAGTAAATCTTAGAGAATGTCTCTTCTCACTGAAGTTGGTAAAATAAATCATTGTTGCAAGGCATAGGATACCTATTCTTCACCATCACCTTATTAAGCAGCCAATAGTCGATACACATGCGCAAGGAGAAATCCTTATTCTTTATGAACAAGACAAGAGCACCCAAAGAAGACATGCTCGGTCTAATAAAAGCCTTATCCAGAAGATCCTGAAGATGAGAATACAACTTCTTATTATCAATAGAAGACATAAAGTAAGGTGCTATAAAAATAGATCGGTGCTCGGACAAAATCAATAAAAGACTCAATATCATGCTCAAGAGAAAGACTAGGTAAATCGATAGGAAAAACATTATGAAATTCAAGAACTATAGGAATAGAGTCAAGTGCGGGACTTTACACACTAAAATAAGAAAAACAACTGAGGTAATACTCACAACCCTTTAACAAAAGTCTCCCAATACAAACTTAATAAATTATCCCTGTTGGATTATGGCTAATAGATCCCTGCCTCATAACTAGGGGTATGCCAGGTATGGCTAAGGTAATAGCCTTGGAAAAATAATTTAAGACTACATGATAGGAGGATAACCATTGCATGCTCATAATCATATTGAAATCTACCATGTATAATACAGTAAAATTATCTTGTATATCATCATCCGAAATAGTCACAACAAATGATTTATAAACCCGATCCACTATAAAAGTCACCTAAAAGAGTAGATACACATAATGGTATAGATAAAGAATCCCAAGATAACTCTAATTACAGGTATAATAAGCAGATACATAAGTTAAGTGGATCTCATATCAAATAAAGAAAACTCGACTAATGGCACATTGAAATCATACCTATAATACCGGCATCTGAAGACTCTACCTCATTTCTAGTAGGTACATCATACAACTAATCATGCTTACTACATGGATGGACTTCTAACCGATCTCCTTTACTACCTACCTGAGGATCCCATAAGCCCCCTAGAGACCACCCGAATGACAATGCATACCACCTTTAGCTGGGGAAGGTACTTCCCTAATTGATGGAATACTCTGAGCTGTGGGAACCATCACTCCACAATTGGTCACTCTCTCGAGAAATAGCCAAAGTTCTTAAAAGAAAAACATGCCCTAGGTGTTGTATTAAAAAAATAAGATCTGAATAATATAGAATAACCACCACGACGAGAATAACCAAAAGAGGAACCCCTCATAGGTTGAACACTACACTTGCCAGAAAGATCAATGTAACTAGATTGGCCTCCATCAATAATATGAAGTGCGGCATAAAGGGTTCTACTAGACGAACCTTGATACTGATAAGGCAGATATATCAAGTACCAACCATGACAACCACTACTTCTGAACTATGAGCCACTACAACTCTCGCTAAAACTACTCTAATCTTATGGCATGTTATTTGTTTCACCTTGGGTGTCATGATATATCTCTTCCTTAACCTGTCAGGATTAGAAACCATAGCAAAAGATTTACCTATAGAAACTAAACTTTGTTTAGACATGCAAATAGGAAGTCTTAATCCCCAAACAAAATACCAAACCTACTCATACTCGATTGACAAAATAGAAGTACCATGCCTGAACAACACATGAAATCGAGCCTAATACTCCATAAAAGAAATGGATCCATAATACAACCTCAATAACTAGTCTCTCAAGAAATCTCTAAGACTACGAGGTATATACTTCACCATTAAGACCTTAGAGAGCTAATTCCATCTTAAAAATGGAGAACCAGGTAGCCTTGAATCAAGTGACCTCTCCACTAGCTTAGAGAAGCTAAATACAAATTGAAAGTAGTGTAATTCATACTACAAGTCACTACTAGACCTAAATTATAGAGCCTATCCTCGCAAGCAACAAAGAACACATGAGCATCCTCGCCCAAGTGCACCTAAAAACCCAGGCAGGGCTAATCATAAGAATCTACCTAATATGCTTTACTCCTTAACTGACATAGCTGGCTGGGAAACCACCTACTTAACAACTACTCACTAAGAAACCATTAGCACATGAGGGACCTCAACTCTAGGAACTGCAACAATAGGCTATGCCTTATCCTCTATACCACTCTAATCCATAGACTGTGGACCATCATATGGTGTACCACAAACTAATCCTAAGAGCTGAAGCAAAGTATACTTGAGCAATGAAAAATAAATAAACCCTGGTAGAGCCTGGACTGGTCCTAGATATAATACCCCAAAGTGTAAAGCTGTAGACCCTTTACAAGATAGGTTACTAAATTAGCTTTCCAATATTTTGAGTCTCGTCCTAATCCATAGCCATGGCAATAAAATGTGTAAAATTTCTCCTAAGGACCTGACACATTGACATGAAATGACTCAGGTAACTAGTAGTTACCACATGTGACCAGTCATCATGAGTGAGTTGTAGTCACTCCAATGAAGGCCCCAAGTTATGAGCCTAGTGACTATGATTCAACCTTATAGCTCATAATCAGTGATTTAAGAGTCATAAGTATGAACTCGTGGTCACAATAGTGTCCCACCAAGAATCCAGTCCTTCAGTTATGAGTCCAACATATGATGCATAGTTAGACCTTTTTCTTCATAATATAGACTCATAGCCTGACCGATGAATAACCTAAGACTCAAGATTTAGAATAAGACTTTACCTAATGTGTCGTAGTCAGTTATAATGAGTTGTTAGGGAAAAATCTAGTCGTACCAGAAAGGACCCAAACTTTTGGGTTCTAGGTTATGACTTAGATCACGACTCATGGCCAATCGTAATGAGTTGTGAGGTGAGTCATAATGACTGGATACAGTTTTTCCTATCCATTTTCTCAGTGACTTTAAAGTCTTTTCCCACTCTTTTAAAAGACAAACCCATATTTTTTAGGGTTTCAAAGGAGGGTATAAAAGGCCTAAAAACCCCATTTCCATGATTGAGCATAATTTAACCCATGCAAGATCGAAGGAGACAATTTTCCCATTATCCTAAATTAAACCAGGGTTTCTCATGGTCAAGATCAAATCAAAGAAAATATCAAAGGATTCCACTCTCAGGTATGTGGGATTTCATTAATGGGTTTTTCCACCTATTGAATCCTAAGTATTTCCTATTTTTACAAGTATAACCTTTTTTTATTTTATGAGATTTCAAGTAAAACACAATGTACTTAACTCTCTCTCAATTATTAAATATGAACCATGAGAATATATTTCCCAGGTGAATTATGTTTACAAATGTTTGATAATATTAGTAACCTATACCATGTTCAATTGAGGTCATGTTGAGTACTATTTAAGATTTTCCATCCTATGATTACTTTATCATCACCATGATCAGTTGCATTAGTCTATGCTGGCGTGTTATGAATAATAGATGTCTAAGTAATCATGTATATTATAGTTTTCATGTTACAAGTAATTTATATTATGCTTGTATCTTTAAAATTTAGAACATTATCATAATGAGCAATTATCAGTATCATATCATGTTAAATAAATATCAGTACCCATATTATTTATTTTGGAGTAATACTTAGCACTAAGTTAACATAGGGATGATGGCTCCCCCATATATTATGAGATTGTTATTAGCAATCCCTGAGTTCTAGAACTATATCACCACTGTAGGTTACGATGGGTCCCTAATTAGAAGAGATATGAGACCCTATTCTTTGAGATATTAGATTTGTGGATCCACGCCAGCCAGTGCTGGTACCCTTGGCAAGGTACTCACACCCATCCAACTGGGTTACTAGTTGGACACCAGTTTAGCTCAGATTGGGGTATGCCAGTTGTAGTTAGCTCCCACAGTCTGTAGTTCAGTTTCAGATTCAATTTATATTTAAACTATGTTTTTAGTTAGTTGTGCATGGCCTTGTGTTCATCTAATCAGCTATTTAGTTTATTCAGTACTTGTATATACATTGTCTTATATTTAGTTACATATTCATACATTTATGCTCAGTTATATCAATTAGCCTTCCCATCCTGCATACTCAATACATTCAAATTATTGATCACATATTTTTTTACACTATATTATATCATAATATAGGTTTGGATGCTCAGTTCCCTGATCATACTTAGAAAGTTTGTATGTCATTCAACAGTAGTTATTTTGATTCCTTATCCATCGAGGGTTAGTTTTTAGTTTTTATTTTTAGTACCTTATACTATTTTAGTTACTCGAAGTTAGTTAAGATTTTGTCCTATCAATTCTCTATGTTAGAAGCTTTCAGGTAGTTAGACTTGTTTTCAATTTTTATCAGATGATCAAACGTATTAAGTATTTACCCTCAATATTATTTATTATTCAGGCTTTTATTTTAGATTTTGCATATTACTTTACTATTTTTCTTCAGTGGTCACAGCAAGTACCAGACCATGAGTTAGCTCGGGGTCACTCATAAATCTAGGCACTGTGTTAAGACTAGGGTAGCCTCGGGTCATGACAAACTTTGTATTAGAGCACAAGGTTTAAGGTGTACTAGGGTGTCTATAAGCCATATTAAGAAGAGTTATGTTCATGGGTGTGAAGCACGCCATACTTCTGGGATAGAGGCTATGATAAATTTTAGGAAAAGTTTCTCTTTTTTAATTTTCATATCATGTGATGGAGCATGAGATCTATTCAATTTCCTCTTCTAACTTATCCTTTATCCATTCAAAAAAATACCTCCCAAAAATAATAACGGAGGGAGAAACGAGGACCAGCCCACACCGCCACCTGTTCAAGAAGACCTTCTAAATGAGCAGGCCTCTTATGAAAAATTTAGTGTTGCTTTCACAGCCTTGGATCAATCTATGTAGCCAATAATAACTAGCAAGTTATTGCCCTATCCAACCCAGTAGTGAATATGGCATCAGCTAGGTTTTGAGACTTTACTTGGATGAATCCCCCAATTTTCTCTAGATCTAAGTTTGAGGAGGATACCTAGGATATTCTTGACTGTGTACAGAAGGTGATAGATATTATGGGTGTCACTTCTAGTGAGAGTTTACTCAGCTACTTACAAATTGCAAGGGGTGGCTCACACCTTGGTTAAGTATTAGAAGAAGAATAGAGGTGCCAAAATAGGGCTTATAGAGTTGGATAAATTTGTAACTACTTCTCTAGATAGTTTTTTCGTACATGATTTGAGGAACCCAAAGTGAAAGGGTTCATTAACCATAATCAATGCAGCATGAGAGTGAATGAGTACTCACTCAAGTTTACCTAGTTTGTTAGGTATGCTCTAAATGTAGTGGCTGATTCTAAGCCCAAAGTGAGTAAGTTTATGTCTCAATTTTCTAAGGATGTGGTCAAGGAGTGCGGGATAAAATTCAAGGGGGTATAAATTGAAAATTTCTTCTTTCAGTCGACTAATAACTCCTCACAATCGACTCGCCTGCAGATCAGGACACTTCACAAACAAATTAAATTTAGAATAGTCAAGTAAGTAAATAACAAAATGTAAAGTAATAACACAAAGATTTATCCTTGTTCGGCACACCAATGTAGTGTCTACGTCCAATACCCTTGGATTTCAAAGTTTTCTTATATCATTGAAAGTTTGGTTCAAGTACAATGATAGTAAACAAGTTCTGAAGACTTATTTTTCTCTTTAGATCTTGTGACACAACTTCAGTTGATGTTACAAAGTTGACTTGATCCTACTCTTTATATATCAATTGTAAACTAATGTTACAGAGCTTTGTAAGACTAAGAATAAAACATTTTGAATATTCTCCTTGAAGTTGCATAAAAAGTGTCTGTCTTTGGTCTTTATCTTGTATAGTCTTTGACAGCTACTCTTCATAAAACCCAAGAGATTTCTTCTCAATCAAGGATTTAAACTAATTCCTTGATTGTGGAATGTAGCTATATGATATGTCCATATCAGATATATCTATATGTGGTTTTAGATCATGTCTATATCAGATATGTCTGTGGTCTATCTTTTCATTTTGTTTGGTAGAGATTGATGTCCATGTGATAATTTTAGCCTTCCTTTCTTTTTCTTTTTTATTCTGATTGATATTCTGATTTATCTAGTCAATCCATGATTTTGGTATAGTGATTCTCCTTCCATTTTTATGATGTTTTGATTGATTTTCTTGCCATGCTATTTGGGTGTCATGATGTTTTATGATTTGATATCTTTGCATTTATTTTATTCTTTTACTGTCGTGATCTTTTATGATTTGATATCTTTGAATTTATTTTATTCTTTCACCATCAAAAATCTTCCAATATCTTGAATCCTCTATCTTAAATATCATATGATTGGATATCTTTTCATTTCTTTTATTCTTTGACTATCAACAATCTTCCAGTACCCCGCATCCTTTATCCCACAAAGATTCAGCCATTAGTTTGTCATTATTAAAACATTACTTATAGAGGCTAACAATCTCATCCTTTTTGACAAAGACAAACTTAGACATTAGTAGACTTCCCTATTAAGATTGTTGGCTAGCTCTCTAACTTTCTTCCTTGGTGGTTGTAGTTGACTCTGATGTGATGATCCTCGACTTGCGTCCTTTGATACCTGTCTAGTTGACTGATGCACATCTTGCACCATTTGATACCTGTCTAGTTAACTGATTGCATATCTTCTCTCCCCTTTTAGATAATAAAAAAGGACAAAGCAAACACAACAAAATAAATATACCCAACCACAAAACAAGGAAAAGAACAAAGCAAAAAAAAAATAGTATACCAAGATAACAAGCTAAAAATCATAGAGTACTAGTCATGCATAGTTATGGTGTCAGCTAAACTATGTCACATAGGAGTAAGTAGTGTCTTTATATAGGATCGAGTACTGACGGGACAAACCCCATTTTGAATAAAAAAGTTTGGCATCATTTGGAAAGGAAATAGGTAAGAGTGTTGTGCATGTTAGAGCAGAAATGATCATAAGATTTTTCCATACTCTTGGTGAAGTTGGATTAAGAGTTTTGAATAGATATGGCAAGGTCATTTTAGGAGTAAAAGTATTCTGACTTTATGTTCTCATCTTGGGAAAACATCCTATTAAACAACCTCACTCCTTTCTTTTTAAAACCATAAAGGGATTGTCATACTTTGCCTATATCAATACTTGTCTCTTTGCCCTGCTGCAGCTTCTTGGCAGTCAACTCTTTGATGATAGCAATTCCCCCCTCGATGGAAGTGAGATTGTTCTTGATTTTTTTAGTCTCCTTATTTGCATAGGATATGGAGTTAGGCACAGGTTTACTTACCTTGGATATGTCAGGTCGATTCTTGATAGACTCCTTCTTACACCATTAATGTTTAGTTAAAACATAACCCATGCTTGTGAAGGTCATTGAATCATAGGTGGCAGAGACTTGTACCACTCGATAGGCTGAAAGATTAATTCCATAGTGGATAAAAATCTGAGTAATGAGGAAATTGTAGGGCAAACTTACCAAGCCATGGTAGTTAGCTGCACTTTCCGTCATATATTCATGAATCCAGGAACATTAGTTGATTTTGTATTTTTTGATTAGGCATTAGAGAATAATATATCGCTACAAGTTACATTACTGAGTGACCCCTTTCAAGAAATCAAAGTTGTTTCAATGATATGAGCCAAAATCCTATTGTAGAAGCTGAGGGGTTGTTTGAGTCAAGATCTAAGATAATCATCTATGCTTTATCAAAACTAATTTCAAATTTCTCGGTCTAGGTGCTATTCATGAAAGGGACAACACCAGAGAATTTGGTGTCAAATACTTACTCAAATAAAAGTCATTATACGAGTACCAAGAAACAGGGTTTCCAGTTCTCCACTGTTAGGGGAAAGGTGAAGATTGGAAAAAAATATATGGATAGGATCTTCAAATGCCTCCAGGACACATAGGCAAAACATCATCGACAAGTCTTGTTCTTTGAAAAAGTGACTGATATTACAATGGGATGACTTTAGGATAGACAGATTGACAACTATTCCAAAGATAATAAATGATTCTTGAAGGTGAGAAACTTCTATTTGAGACTAAAGTCCTAAACTTATGCAAGTCCTCCAGAGGAAGAATCTCCAGAGTAGAGGATATCCTTTTGTTAGAGGACGACAAAAGACTAGACGTGATACATTTCTTTGACATAGTTGATTGAATGGATTGAGAGAAAGCTTCTTCAGGGAACTCAGAGAGAAGGATAGGATCAAATTTGGAGGAATTTAGGTTATGGGAATTTTGGTGAGATTTTCCATTGATTAGATATTTTTTTCGTACTTGAGAGGATGAAGAGAATGAGTATATAGGGGAAAGAGGAGTGGAAGATATAGATTGAAAAAGGAGAACCAGGGGTTAGTGTTGAAAATGAAAGAGAAGATGAGTGTTGGGAAGAAGTAGGGTGAAGAGGAGGTAATAAAGAAGAACGAGGAAGATCTGGCATATGAAGAGGTAGATTTGAAAAGAAAGGCCAGGGGGTCAGAAGGAATTTGAAGATTTTTATGCCGAGAATAAGTCTTTTGGAATCCTTAAAGATTCGGCAAAATATATAGTACTGAGGTTTATTGAAAAAATATCCTTCATAATATGTTATACAAAATTTTGAAAGAAGAATCTTTCCTTACAAAAATGAAACAAACAGGCCCTCGATATGAGAAAGAGTTCTTAGTTGATTTAAATGACTCTGATAAGGAACTTGAATAATTTTTGAAGGAGTTTGATCTTTTAAAACAATGACTTGGGAATGCCTTAAAATTATTAACTTTTATTTTTGCATCATTAAGATCTTTATGAATTAGTGAAATTTCAATTTGACATGCTTTAACTTCTATTTGCCAGTTTCATCATTCCTCTTTAAGTTTTCATTTAAATCAAGCTTCACAACTTTTCTTCTCTTGAGCGAGTTTGTTATATTCCTCAATAACTTTTTGAAGCTAGTCAGTAATCATATCTAAGTTAGATTTAAGTGTATTACAATCATGACAATTATGTAGACTTACTTAGCTAGATTCACCTGTTGCCATAAGCACATATTGGTGGCCTTTACTTCATCTTCGATTTCATCTTCATCACTCCAGGCTTAAAAATTATTATTTTTCTTGGATAATCTTCTTTTTAATTCTAGACAGTTCAATTTGAAGTGGCCAAGCTTTCCATAGAAGTAGCAACGTTTATCATTTCTAATGGAATCAATAGTATCTAATACTATGCTTTTGTTAGTTTATTGCAATACAACGATTTATATAAATAGTCACTCATATTAATGTAAATTTTTATTTACATACATAATAAATTATAACACAATATATACACATCACAAAACAAAATCATTCATTAATAATCTCATAATTCAAAATATGCAACAAGCTTCTAGTTTAAACCCCAAAGCAAAATATAATCAAGTCCAAATGATTTGTTAAGGCTCTACATATTAGCAAGTTTGAGTCACGATAAGTTTAAAGAAAGTCGAAACAAAACTATTGATATTAGAGCATTTATCCACAACCCAAAAATCTTCTCAAGTAAGGTCAATGTCTTCATCATTTTCTTCATTTCTTTCTTCATTTTGGACACCTATAAAAAGAGAACAAAATAATACAAATTAGCACTTAAAATAATGACATAAAAATATTAGAATCACCAAGGCTGTGAACTGTCAAAGTAGCTTGTGGCAGAAACATGGGTAAATCCCATCCAATTACTACTCCGGGGTCCCAAAATGACCCTGAATGATTTTCAATAATTCTAGAACTTCACCAGAACACCGTTTTAACATTCCTTATCATAATTTAAGCCAAAAATTACATTACACATACAAAAGGGTTAAAATTAAAATGATAAAATTTTTTATGGGGTCTTAAAATCAACTACTCTTTCAAAGATAACTGAACCCAAATACACATACACAAAGGCGCTGTGACATAGTAAACCTATCTGGACTATATCGGGCAATATTAGAAAAAAAAGTGCAGCTCAATATTACTAAATTGAATTTAGTTTAAAACTTGAATCTGCTTATGGAACCTGGAGCATTCTTACCACTACAAATCTTGTACAACATCTCCATTCCCTACAGCTTAATAGGGAAGCCCTGGATAATACCCAGGAAGAAAAAATAGTAGAGACATACAGATAAAGTCAGTACTAGTGGAAGACATTCGCAATAAGTCAAGTTCATCTTCATCGAAAGATGATGAACCATTCAATAAGATAGATAAAGATGTAATCTTGAAGTCTATTGCTTATCCTACTCTAAGGAACTTATTAGGTGATCCATCACATTTCGGTTCATCCTCGTTGGAGTAAACAAGCGGGGATGAACATTTATACCATCCTTATCATCTTGTGCATCACACTCCCAGCTTGTCTATTGATTATTACCTTTAAGGAGATGTTCAATGTGCTTACTAAGAAGAAGAGAAATAGAGAACTTTTGAATAGTTTGTGGGTGAGGATGAAGAAGGGTACTTACAAAGGAGATATTTCACTGATTGTGAATGAAGATTATATAAGTCGAAGAGTTATAGTAAAATTGATTCCCAGGGTTGATTTTTGGGCTCTGGTTAACATGTTTGATGATATAGAAATACCACAATAGGAGAATTTTTTCCCTCTCGCAAGATTCTAGAGTGCTACTAAAGCCAATGCATTGGGGATTCCAGTAATGCGGCAGAAAGATTCAGTTATAAGTGATTACTTTGATACATTGAATGGTGTGAAGTTTTTGAAATTCAAATATGGGTTTTTGTATAAGTCAGTGTCCATTAGGTCAATCGGTTACAAGGTTCAGCCAACTTTGGATGATATTGAGAAATTTTGCAGAGTTAAGGGTGGTGATAATTAGCGTGTAGAAAGATTGTCTTATCTAACCAGATACTTCTGTGTACACTTGACTATGTAAACAACAAAGTTCAAAGCCTTTGAGATGAAAAGCTAAATATAATTAAGGGGCTTTTCTCCAATTTCATGTTATTCATCGTCAACATCTTAAGCCTTATTTTACCTAGGATTATTCACTTTGAACACTGTTGAAGATGCAAGTAAATAAAAATAGACATCCTAACTATAATCCTGACTTAAAAAATAAAGTATTAAAGATTTCTTGTCAGGATGATCTTTCTAGTCTAAACAAGGACAAAATCCAAGTTCTATAGTTAAGAACCAACTATCAAGAATTTATGGCCCTAGATGAATGAACAAAATGGAATCTTACTTTTCCAGCTAAATGCCCTATTTTAGGTGAGTTAGGAATTTTGCAAGCATAATCTACATTAAAAAGGTAGAACCTTTTCACTCAACAAAGAGCCTAAATTTTACTATATTTTTTAAGTGTTGGTAGCAGAACTTTAGTAGTGGTCTTAAGAGATTTAAGAATGGAAAATCAAAGAGTTAACTATTTTATAAGGAAGATGGTTCATTAATTTTTTCCTCAACTCAAAGCCTAGCCAACAAGTTAAATAGCAAGGATGCTCGATTTGCACATGAGGAAAAAGTCTTCAAAAAAGCTTCACCCCTTGGATATGTGCAGGCTAAATACCGATCCAGGCTGCAATTTAATTTCTCTACCTCAATTTTACTTTCCTACTTTCACCTAATTAGCCAGATCTTTCCTATTAGATATATTCATTCATTTCACTTGGTGTGGCCTATAGATGAGAATGTCATAAGAAATAAACAAATTAGACACAGGAGATGACATAATCTCTAAAAGATGCTCCAATGATGAGTAATATCTTTTATTTTAATATCTTACCCATACCAAACTGCGAACTGTTAAAAGATATCCAATCCCCACCAGGAACCAATAAGTCATTAAATTTCGATCACCTTCACAGTCAAATATTTAAGGAGAACTCGATATAACCGGTAGCCAAGCCCCCAATGGACTCGACTTAAGAGACAAATAAAAGGATTGAAAAATTAATATGTGAGGACCACATTAGTTGGATCTCAGCTTACAAATCATGGCCTATATCTTGCAACAACATACTTAGTGTATTCCCACAAAGTGGCGTCCTCAGGTGGCATAGATCTTACTACTCTCAGTAATTATATAGACAGCTAAAATCCGTTGAAACTAATTGTTCACAAGTAGGAATCAAAAGTAAACACATATAGGTAAAGCATTAAACAACTCTCCACACCATAAAACCAAAGTCATATACAAGCATACTTGAGCCTTACCTTCTTAGGGTTGAGCAAGTATCATATAATGTATCCTCTCCCTAGTTCAAAGCCATGTTTTTGTTTGCAGCGGGGTATAAGTCACCTGGAGTTATACCAGATTTCCCTGAAAAGAGCCCGTTCAAGCTTGGTCCTATTTGGGAGCAAAGTTGAACGTGTAAGAAAAAGTTAAACATGCACAAAACAAGCATAACTACTACCTCTTGTGCAATATTGCATGCACGGGGAGGAAAAATACTTGAAGCAACTCGCAATCTCAAGTATCAATCATTTGTAAGAAAAAATATCATGAATGTACAATCTGAGCACTTAAAGCCAACTCCACAGCAAACCTGTGGGTAATCAAACATCTTATTAACACAACTAAATTTAAGTTAATGGTGACACACTTACAACAAGTCACGCATTTCCTGGTATATGCAACCTTGCTTAACTACTACTAGGAAGGTATGAAATTAAGAAGAGTCTCATCCCCACCACCATTTTCTATTTTTTCCATATCTTTTTATTTGAAACCTCATTAGAATTTCAAGTTAATAAAAGAGAGTACATATGATAACATGATATACAATTTGAATATAAAAGGGAGAGATAATACATGAAGCATCATGTGCTCATGCATGGATCCAGGAAAGGGCAACACCCTAAGATGGGTATGACATAGACAACCAAGCCCAACACAAGAGTATAATGGCTACCACATTCAAACTTGTGACCCATATAGGTAATAAATTTTACTGTTGCTCCAAGTCTCTCCTTCATATAGCCCTTAAATATAGTCAAATGTAACTTGGAAATTATGCCAAAAATTTTCAATGACTAATATATACGTCTATAAGTTAAAATCATACATGTGCATATCAAATAGCACCTTATGGAACCTTGATCCACCTTTGACTTCTAACAACTAGATATAAACAATTTCATTAAGATTATGTACAATATGTCTCAAACAAAGGTGTGTGTTTTGCAGATACACATACTATCGCCACCACCTTAAATTAGTTCTACAAATGTAACAGACTAGTAGCTCTATCAGAAAATTTTACTCCTTATAATGGTTAAAATATAATGGTTAAAATGGAGAAAATCTTAACATAAACCCAATAAAAAATGTTTGGCTAATCAATATACTTGAATTTTACTCCTTTAAAACCCCATCAAAGGGAGCCATTTAACCGAGAAAATACACTAATTGCATACTCTACTGTGAGGGTTGAAAAAAATATTATTCAAACCATATCCCATAGGCTTTCAAAGTCACTCTGCTGGTTCTCTCTTGGAGCTAACCCCTTCCCAATACACCTCCACTACCTAAACTAATGTAATCCTCACCTACAACTACAACAGCCAGCACAAATCTGATGATGAACGCAGAAATTCCTTAGAATTATCGATGATTTCCACGTCGATGATCTCCACATAGATGGTTTACTAAAGCTACCAGGTCACAAAAATCTCCATGGTGATAATTTACTATGCCGGCCATCGATGATCGCATAGAACGATGATCTCCATGTCGTTCGTCGATGATCCCACAAAATACTTTAGCGATTTACTGATTTAGAGAAAAACCTTTTTTCAGAGAAATTATAATGGAGTCGTTTAAGCTATTTGTAAGATATTAGAGAAAAAGGTTTAGTCAAAATATTTTTTTTGGGCGGACTTGCTAATATTTTCAATGAAAATGAAGAGAATAAAATAAGCATTGCTATAGCTTATTTTATTTATCTATTGCAACTTTTAATGTCAAAAGTGATGGTTATAGTGTTAAATTATAGGTAATACAATAATTAATTTTGGCAACACTTGAAACCATTGTAATAAACCACCTATTGCAAAACTTTGTTAACCGTCGCCAAAAAGTTTGTTTCCATAGGGGTAATTTCCAGTATTGTGACCAGCTTCTGAACTTGTAGCCTGTGAGGATGAATCATCCCCAATGATTTTACTTCGCACATCATTTTACTGAATCTAGCAAATATTATTTCAATATCCTCGTTTTCTTTCTTTTGGAATAACTCATATTTATTAACTTGGGCAGAAATTTTTGACTTCTTGAATTTCGTTCCTTCATAGGTTACATCCAGTTTGTCGCACATATCTTTTTTGGTTTTACAAGTTGATATCTTATCGTATTCTTCTCTGCTAAATACACTCAAAAGTAAACTTATAAAACACGCATTAGTTTGAATTACCTCTTGTTGTTCTTTAGTGACCTCAAAGCTTTCAAGATCTTCTAAATAAATTCTACTAGATTTCATATCTTTGTACTTTGACTTCTACTTAAGTTTCAAAATTGGCTTTGGACCCTTCCTGATGACAACCTAGGCTTGGAAGCTATTTGATTGGACAAAAATTTTGAAACTATTTTTCCAGTAAGAGTAATGTTTCCCATTAAAGTATGGTGGTCTTGTGGAGTAGTGACCATCCTAGAGAAGAGAACTAGGTATCTGATAATTTGCCATTTGATCTTTGCTCACTTATGGTTAAGCAATGCAGTTGGTGAGAATTTGCTATGACACCAATTGAAATTCAAGAGGTGGGTGAAATAAAATTTTCTTTTATGAGTTGACTACTGAATCCTCACAGTCAACTCACTTGTAGATCAGAACACTTTACAAATACATTAAATTTAAAATAGTCAAAAAAGTAATTAACAAACTGTAAAGAAATAACACAAAGATTTATCCTGGTTTGGCACACCAATGAAGTGCCTACGTCTAATCCCCTTTGACTTTGAAGTGTCCTTATATCATTGAAAATTTAGTTCAAGTACAATGATAGTAAACAAGTTCTGAAGACTTATTTTTCTCTTTAGATCTTGTGACACAGCTTCAGTTGATGTTACAAATTTTACTCGGTCATACTCTTTATATATCAATTGTAAACTAATGTTACAGAGCTTTGTAAGACTGAGAATGAAACATTTTGAATATTCTCCTTGAAGTTGCGTAAAATGTGTTTGTCATTGGTTTTCATCTTGTATAGTCATTGGCTGCTACTCTTCATAAGAAAACCCAAGAGATTCCTTCTTAATCAAGTATTTAAACTAATTTCTTGATTGAGGAATGTAGCCATTTGATATGTAAATATAAGATAATTCCTTATGTGTCTTTGGATCACATCCATTTCAGATATGTCTATGATCTATCTTTTTTTTTAGTTTGGTAGAGATTGAAGTCCATAAGATGATTTTTTTCCTTTTTTTTCTTTTTATTTTGATTGATTTCCTGATTTATCTAGTCAATCCATGATTCTAGGATAGTAATTCTCCTTCTATTTTCATGATGTTTTAATTAATTTTCTTACATGTTGTTTGGCTACCGTGATCCTTTATGATTAGATTTCTTTTCATTTCCTTTGTTCTTTTACCATCAGTAATCTTCTAGTATCTTGCATCTTTATCTTAAACATTATATGACTGGATATCTTTTCATCTGTTTTATTCTTTAACCATCAGCAATTTTCCAGTATCTTGCAACCTTTATCCTGCAAAGATTTAGTCGTTAGTTTGTCATAATTAAAATATTACTTAGGGAGGCTAACATGGGGCTATGATGTTGATTAAAGAGATGGACCTTTCTATATTGATGGTTCATGCTCAACAAACTGAGAAGGAGAAGCCCAAAGACAAAAAGGGAAAATAATACGGCCAAAACTAGTAACTTTAACTTCTTTTAACAAAGGTCAGATTGTGGGAACCATGCTCAACAAAGGATGTGCTTACTTATCACAAGCACCTTAAATATATGTTCACTTAGAAAGACCTAAATCTTTGTCAAAGAAGGTGGTTGGAACTGTAAGGCAAGGCTAATATAGTGGTCGATACCCTTAGAAGATCATCTATAGGGAGCGTTGCTCATATTGAAGAAGGAAAGAAGGAGTTAATTTGTAAGGTTCATCAACTTACTAGGTTGGAAGTTTGGGTAATTGATTTGGCCGAAGGTATCATATGGGTTTTGTGTGGTTCGGAGTCCTATTTGGTTGTTGAAGTGAAGGAAAAACAAGTCAGAGATCCTTTGTTAGTGAAGTTGAAGGGGGTAGTTCAAGATTAAAAGGTTGAGGTTTTCTTCCAAGGGGGAGATAGTGTACTATATTTTCAGGGTAGGTTATGTGTTCTGAATGTGGATGATTTGTTGTAGCAAATATTAGTAGAGGGGAATAGTTCATGATATTTTATTCTCCCAGGATCCACAAAGATGTTTTATAATTTTTAGGAAGTATATTGGTGGAATGGCATGAAGAAGGATATTATAAATTTTTTGGCTGTGTTTGAATTATCAGCAGGTTAATATTGAACATTAGAGACCAAGTAGTAGTCTTTAAGAATTAATCATCCCCACTTGTTAGTGGGAAGTGGTGAATATTGATTTTGCTATAGGGTTACCTCGTACGCATCATTAGCATGATTTGATTTGGTTCATTGTGGATAGAATGACCAAGTTAGCCAATTTCCTACCGTCCATCCTTCTTATTCAGTTGAGGAATTTTCTAGATCTATCTTAAGGAGTTAATAAAATAACATGGAGTCTCATTGACCATCATTTCAAATAGAGGTACTCAATTTACCTCTTATTTTTGGAAGGATTTTCAGAAAAGTCTTGGTACCTAAGTTCATCTCGATACAACTTTTTATTTGTAGATCGACGGTTATAGAGAGAGAATAATTTAGACATTAGTGGACATATTAAGAGCATGTGTTATTGATTTCAAAGGTATTTGGGATGATCACTTACCATTTATTAAGTTTGCCTACAATAATAGTTATCACTCTAGTATTCAGATGGCTTTATTTGAGGCACACTATGGTAAAAGGTGTAGGTCTCCAATTGGTTGGTCTGAGGTTGGCAAATCTTCCTTGATAGGGTTGGATTCCTTGTATAAGGCGATACAAAAGATTTAATTTTTTTGAGAAATATTGAAAACATCCCAAAGCTATCAGAAATCCTATGTAGATATGAGGAGGAGGGAACTTTATAATAGTGACCGTGTGCATTTGAAAATTTCATGCATGAAAGGGGTGAAGAGATTTGGTATGAAAGGGAATCTAGGTCCTTGGTATGTTGGAACATACAAGATTTTGAGCCATTTTGGGAAGGTAGCCTATGAGATATATTTGCCTGCAGAGTTAGCATCAGTACATCTAGTGTTCTATGTCTCTTTGCTAAATAAATTCATAGGTGATCAAACTTCAGTAGTTCAGTTAAAGACTGTGGGTGTAGAAGATAGCCTTTCATATGAAGAAGTCTTAGTTGAAATCCTTGACCTTTAGATTCGTAGGTTAAGGAATAATAATGTTGCCTTAGTGAAGGTTTGTAGAGGAATCTGTCCATTGAGTGAGATACATAGGAAGTAGAAGTGGATATGCAAGCCAAGTATCCCTATCTTTTCTCTTTGAATCCAGAATAACTTAAGGTAATGGTTTCCTTAATTAATTAATTCTCTCATTTCTATCTTAGTTATCTAGCTATCCTCATGTGATAGCATGCATTCATAAATCCATTTCAGTCTTTGCATCATTTCTTAAGTTTATATAATTAGTCATAATATAGTTCATAAGTATTTATTGCACGATCTCAATGTCCCTAGCATTCCAGCTCAGATAATTTTGTTTTAGGATAAATGTTTGCAAAGGGGAGATACTATAGTACCCTGAAGTCTATAGCTCTAGATCCCTTAAATTACAGGATACTAAATTAGCTTTCCAATATTTCAAGTCTCATCTTAACCCTAGGCCATGGTAAAAAGTTGTGGAAAATTTCCCCTACGGGCGTAACACACTGCCATGACAACAACTCAGATAACGGGTCATTACCATATATGATGAGTCATCACGAGTGAGTCATCACGAGTGATTAATAGTAACTCCAATAAAGGCCCTAAGTTATAAGCCCAGTGACTACTATTAAACCTTACTACTGGTAATCAATGACTATGAGTCATAAGGAGGGACTCGTGGTAATAATAGTATCCCACAAAGAACTTAGTGCTTTGGTTACGAGTCTGGTATATTACTCTTAGTTAGAACTTATGAGTCTTAGTGTAGACTCATAGCCCAACAAGTGAATGACCCAAGACTCAAGCAACATTCTATGGCTCTACATAATAACTTGTAGTCAGTAATAACAAGTTATTAGGCGAAAATCATAGTCAAACCAAAAAGGACTCGAACCTTAGTGCTCCAGGTTACGACTCAGATCACGACTCGTGACCAGTCGTTAGGTGAATCGTATCGACTGGACTCGAGTTTTCCTTCATGTTTTCTTAGGGACTTTTAACTCTTTTCCTATTCTTTTAAAAGCCTAACCCAAGTCATTTAGGCTTCCCAAATAGGTGTATAAGAGACTGAAAACCCCAAATTCAATAATTGTGCATAATATAACCCCAAAAAGATCAAAAGAGGTGATTTTCCCATCTTCCTTAAGCAAACTAGAGTTTCTCAAAGGCAACATCAAATCAAAGAAATTCTTTGAGGATTCCACTCTCATGTATGTGGGATTTCATTAATGGGTCCCTTCTACAATTGAGTTCCAAAAATTTCTTATTTTTACAAGAATAACCTTTTTTTTGTTGTATGGGATTTCAAGTAAAACATGAAGTAATTCAAGTTTTTGTCAATTACTTGAATATGACCCATGTGAATATATTTCCCCATGTGAATTATTTTTGCATACATTTGATAATCGATCGAAGTCACCTATACCATGTTCAGTTGATGCCATGTTGAGTACTATTTATGATTTTCCATCTCATGATTACTTTATCATCACCATGATCAATTGGATTTGTCTGTGCTGGCAGGTTATGAACATTCAATATTTGGGTAATCATGAATGTTATAGTGTTTAAGTTACAAGTCATTCAGATTATGCTTGTGTCTTTAAAATTTAGAACATTATCATGATGAGCATTTATCAGTATCAAATGATGTTAAATAAATATCAGTACTATTGCTATTCAGTTGGGATTAATACATATCACTGAGTGAATGCAGGGATGATGGCTCTACCATCAAGTAGGCATAATATCGGTAGTAGCAGTCCATTAATTCTAGAACAACATCACCACTGTAGGTAATGAGGGGTCCCTCCCCAGTAGAGAAATGATACCCTTGTCCTTCCAAACATTAGATTTGGGGATCCATGCTAGCCACTATTGGTACCATCGGCAAGGTACTAACACCCATCCAACTGGGGTTACTAGTTGGACCCCGGTTTAGCTTAGTTTGGGATATTTCAATTGTAGTTAGCTCCCACAGTCTCTAGTTTAATTTAAAATTCAATTTACATTCAAATTATGTTTTAAGTTAGTTGTGCATGACCTTGTATTCAACTATTCAATTATTTTATTTATTTAGTACTTGTATATACATAGTCTTATAGTAAGTTACATATTCATGTATTCATGCTCAGTTATATCAATTAGCCTTCCCATATTGCATAGTTAGTACACTTGTAACACCTCATACTTTTCCTACTGTAAAACCATCCCTAGAATGACAAATATTTACTTTAAGGAAGAATACCTTTTATTTGATGCGGTATTTTTTGGATTTAGACTTTATATTGTGTGGAAAATTGAATAAGCTTTCCATTGATACTAAGTTCACCTAATTCCGACACTCGGTAAAGGAGTTATGATGTTTTTAAGTTAATAGTGTGCCACCTAGGCACTTGGCGCATCGCGGAGGCGGGGAAAATGTCAATCGTCAATTCCAGTGGCCCTTTGCGATAGCCCCACATTGCGGAGATGCCCAATTTCCTAATTGTCCAGTTCCAGTTGCCCAACGTAATGTTGGTGCATTATGCCAGTGGCCAAAATGGGAAAACTATAGGGCACTGTGATAGTGGTGTGTTGCGGTGGCTACCCGTTAAAAAAAAGGTTACATTTTCAGTTTCATCCTGAAGTTCAAAGAGGGAATTTTTGTCAATTCCCAAGTCCCCAATTCATCCAAAATATTGAATTTAACCCATTCAAAGCTCATCATATTCACTTTTTATCTATTCACTCTCAAAAGAAGACCCTAAAGCTCTAACTTTCTCTCCAAGAAATCTAATTTCTCCATTAATTCTTCAAAATAGTTCAAGACCAAGGATTCATAGTTCAAGATTAAGGATTCTCAAAACAAGGGCTCAAAGAATTCATCTTCAAAGAATCAATAGAGATCTAAGATTCAAGTTTTAGCATCCAAGATCATCAATTGAGGTATGTTAGATTACGAACATGGATACTCCTTTCATCCTTGTTCCCAAAACTTATTTTAATTATGAATTGACTAAATTTTATATGTGTTTCCATGAAATTGAAGTTACGGTTTATACCCATTAATGTTATTTACAAGCTTGTGAGATTTCCAATGATTTAGAAGTTAAATTACATGATTATGTTCATATTTTCATGCATATTGCTGAAATTTCCAGATTTTAAGTTGAGTTATGAATGTTTACACTATCAAGCATGAATATTATGATATTTTAACATGAGATTGAAGCATGGATTATTTTTCCAAGATTGATTTTATGATTTTAAGAAAGAGGATGCTTTGAGCATCTTATGAGAAGATTATTTAAAGGTGTTTTAGTAAATCTTTGATCTTTGAATCACTGTTTTAGCTTTGGAATCCACTTTACAGATTATTAAAATTTATAAAACTCAGATTTACTTAGATAAATGCATAACTGATTTTCATATGAATCCTTATGCTAGTTTTAAAAGTGGATTTCCAATGGTTTGAGCATACAGATTTAAGAGGGAGTAGTATTTAGCATCGAGCGGGAAGTATGGGATTAGCGTGCCCTATATTCCATATAACTACTAGCTAACGTAGGTGCAGATTTAGATTTTTCCTATTTATATGGATAACAGATTTAGCTTGTGATCGATCACCTTAATTAGGTTACACTCCCTGAGCAAGAGTATGAAACCTCTCCCCAATGTGAGGTTTCTTCCTTAGGTGATTAAAACATTGGACTTCATGTAACTCACAAGGTTTATGTCAATTAAGAGAACCTCCTTGCTAGCTAAAATAAAAGAAAAGAATAACAAAAAAGCTTTTAGAAAACTAAGTGTTAAGGCTCACAGTTTTACTCAGATTATGCTTTACGGAAAGATAATTGTCACAGATTGTCAGATTTCAGATTCAAAAGTGAGTTCTTTTTACACCTATACAACATGATTTACATATTAAACATTAGCACAACTATTGGAACTAAATGTTATGACTCACTACATTTATAAAGTGTGATTTTCTTTTCATGAGTTCAAATTTCAGTATTTCAGATATTCCAGCTTATGTGAGTCATTTACATTTAGCATGCATCTCTTATATATTATGATGATTGATAGTATGTTTTACTTATGCATTCACCCCCATATACACAGTACATCCTCAAAGTAATAATCCATATATATGTCTATGTGCTACATTGTCCCATAATGTAGGTATGAGTTGTAGCACACATACCATATTTAGACAGCTTGTAGATCCAGTCAGTAGATGACCAGACATCTTATTTTGGGGAATTTAGATAAATTTTATTTATGTACTTTACTTCCTTACTCTCATGTATTCATTAATGATAGTTGAGCCGCATTCTAGCAATATATAGTCAGTATAGTAGAGGCTTCACAGATGTCAGTTAGGGTCAATTATGTATTTTTAGTCCCTCTTTCAGACCTTATTAGAATGTAAAACTTGTATCAGTATTGTATTTTCACACATTCCACCATTAATATGTTTCCACGTTGTAAACTCAGTCATTTTATACATATTATTTAGTCGCTTATGATTATGCCAGTAGAACGATTAGCTTGGGATCACTTATAGTCCTAAGCACCGTATGATGTCTCGAGATGGATTTTTGGGGTGTTACAAACTTGGTAGCAGAGCACAAGGTTCTAGTCTCCTAGGGTGTCTGTGAAGCCGTGTCTAGTAGAGTTTTGCGGAACGATACAGGGATATCTATGAAGCTGTGTCTAGTACCTTTTTTGTCAGAATCTTCTATCTATTTATGTGTTAACCCAAAATTCCTCATCTATGTATTATTCTTGAGATAACGCAATTAGTATGGTTATAGAAGAGTATGGGAAAGAAAAGTGGGAATGACGATTGATAGAAAGTATAGAGATAATCTTATGCATGCTATAGATTTTGCATTATGCTGATATGTCTTTGTGTGGTAGTTTAGTTAAAGGTAGAGAATGAATTATTAGTTAATGTGAATTGCTGTCTTCTTGAGGTACAAAAGGAGTTATTAATGGTATTTATTATATTTGAAAGGTATAGGATTTTAATGAAGTTTTTGGTTGTTTAGTATCTTTAATTTAGGCTTCTCTTGAGGTTACAAAAAGGAGTTTTAGCTGAAACTAAGGAGCTATTATAGTAATCTAGAAGTATAAAAGGGTAAATATAATGATGCATAGAAGCAGGATATGTTAATGGATTACGATATGATATTCCATATGATTATGATCAATTATTGTTGTTATGAAGTTCTAGTGGACTAGTGTTTCTTGATGTTTTATTTTATAGCTTCCAAGTGAGAATCGTATGTAAGGAGGGTTGTTAAATTATGTTTAGCGCTAGACGTTAAGTTTGAACAGTTGATGGTTATCAAGGTGGATGTAATAATTTCTTGGTTAGTGATGCTAGTTATATGGAAGTGATCTTGTAGGCTTGAATAGTGTATCTAAGAGATTAAGTTTATTTATTCATAATTTAGTATAATGTTGTATGTATGATGAAGAAAGTAGGCCCAAGGTGATATGGGGTTGCATTATTTTTCTAAGGTTATTACGTGTTGTGTGTGATTAGTAGTACCGTTGAGTTGCTAAGTGGAAGGATACTAGTTATATATATGATGTTCTTAATTTCTAAGTGAAGGAGCTATGGGTAGATGATGTGGAGCCTTTTTGTATGATCTTGATTCTTTTGGCTTAGAAATATAAGTTTATAGATGTGGTAGTAATAATCTATGACGAAAGCAGCATAGTTTATTAAAGGTTGAAGACATAAGTGTTAAGTGTTAGAATCTAAGTTTGAGATCTTGAAGAATGAGCGAATAGAAATAAGAGTTGAAGCTCTAGATGGTGTGAATTCGGGATGTGGTGATACTAATGAGTATTCCAAGTTAGTAAGTGTTCAATATTAATATGATGATTAGTGGGGTTGTAGAAAGATAGAGTTATACCTCGGAAGGAAGAATTAGAAGTGGGTTATGCACTTTCAGGTGTAGTCTTTCAGAGTAAGTTTGTTATTTGTGTGTATTGTTGTGTTCCAAACTCCAGAGTATAGAGAATGTAGTTTAGATTAGAGTATAGCAAAGGGTTCCACAAACTTAGATTGATGGCTTCAATTCAAAGAGGGAGATGATAGATTGAGTAACCAAGTCAGACTTCCAGTTTCTAGTAAGTGATGCTAGTGTAGTATAAAAAATCGGTTAGAGAGGATGAAGCTTGACACATTCTCATCTCGGTAAAAAGTTTTGTACTTCAGCTATTCTGATATTTACTCATGTCTCACGTGTCATTTTCCTTACCATAGATCATGTTCATATGTATAATAGAGAGTCATGTACTCTCCCAGTTCCTAGTAAGAGGAGTTCCAGTTCATCCAGCAGTTGGAATCACATTTCATAAGTTATGAACTCCAAAATTTAGGTCATATAGATCATGACTTATGTACTCATGCTTTACAGTATGTTCAGTTCCAGTACTTATGCAACACCCAGAACGATCAGCGAAATTCAGAGTTACATCATGTATGTCCTCAGAATAGATCTCTTTAATGAGTCCTTATCGTGAACCCTCTATTCCTCAGGCCTCAATGAAGTGTCGAGCTATGCTTAGTGTCCCTTCATGTTTTGGATCATAACATTAAAACCTTTTAGTGACCTCCCCCAAATCAGGTAGTGATAATGAATAATTGTATGGATGAGAGAGAGTAAATATGTAATGTTGGGAAAATGGTTGAAAGCTGATTTTATGTAAGTCTATAAGTTTGAAAGAATTTTTTAGGTGAATTTTATTTTCTTGTGTATGACTTGGTTAGTTGAGAATATTTTATGTGTGTCTTTCTAAGAATCTAATACTGCATGGAAGTTGTTATTGATAGAGGTATTAGAGAATATGAGGAAGATGCTTTTATGAGTAATTATTTAGAAGTGCACATATGGTTATGAAGATAGGCTTGAGCGTTATGTTAATATATGATTATATGGGTGAGTTATGTGCTAAAGACTTCCGAGTAAGAGGTTGAATTTAATTGTAGAAGTGATAAGAAGAATTATCGTAGAGAGGAGTTGTTACGACAATGCTTGGGGTATTGAATTCATAGTTTAGACTAGTATTATGGTGTTAGGTGTAGTAAGTTGTGATTCTGTGATATACCTGACCTTGATGAGAGTATTTAGTTCAGTTTAGAGTTTAGTAGTTGGATTTATTGTTGTCGTGTGAGAATTATAAGTTGAATCAAGTGAATATGGTATTTCAAGGTGGATAGTAAGTTGATGGAGTACTTATGAGATGTTTCTATTCTTGAAAATAAGAAGTTGCATTGCTTAAGGCCTAGCAATTCAATCCTATCCTAGTGTATGGTTTATGGTTCTATGTTCCATGCTATAGTGTAGTAGCAATGTTGTAATCTCTTATTCAGCTGTTTTGTTAAGATCATGTCCAAAGTTCTTTACTCCCTAATAGCATTAAAAATTTCTTAGAAGAGTATTGGAGAAATACTCCATCTAAGTATGAGCATTCAGTATAGTTCAGTCCGTATAGCCAGCAACCAAGTTTAACAGCTGGACAGACAAATTTCCATAGTTTTCCATCTTTCAACTCATTCTTGACTTACTACTTGAAATTTTATGAGTATGGTCATTTTGAGAGGTAGTTTGTTCGCATCCATGTAAATTACGGATTCAGCTCAGTATATGCATCATGTATTAGTTTCAGATTCAGAATTATGTCATGATTCAGTTAGTAAGCATCCTGTGTATCATCTCAGTCTTTTCCTAGTATTTCAACCAAATCAGTATCATTAGAGGATGAATAATCCCAATGGGGAGATGTTGTAACGCCCTGAGTTTTCATGTCATAAACCTCTCATTTTTTTTTTAACAAAATCAGATCCAATCTAAAGTAATAATTACTTATAAGTTGACTCTCTCATTTCTATCTCAGACATATAGCTATTTTTTCATGAGAATTCATGCACTCACAGATCAGTTCAGTAGATCACTATGTTGAGATTCAGTCATACAGTTTATTTTAGTTGTGCATGATATCCTTAAGCCTCATATTCCTTAATTTTTTCAGCTTAATTAGCCACGTTCGAGGATGAATGTTCCCAAGGGGGAGATATTGTAACACCCCATACTTTTCCGAGCATAAAACCCTCCCTGCTGTAGCATCTTGCAAGTCGAATCTTTGATGATAGCAATTCCTTCCTCAATGGAAGTGAGATTGTTCTTGATTTTTTTAGTCTCCTTATTTTCCTAGGACATGGATTTAGGCACAGGTTTACTTACCTTGGATGTGTCAGGTCGGATCTTGATAGACTCCTTCTTACACTATTTTTTTTAGTCAAAACATAACCCATGCTTGCGAAGGTCTTTGAATCATAGGTGGTAGAGACTTCTACCACTTGATAGGCTAAAAGATCAATTCCATAGTGGATAAAAATATGAGTGATGAGGAAACTATATGGAAAACTTCTCGAGACATGAGAGCCAGCTGTACTTTCCATCATATATTCACGAATCCAGGAACATTAGTTGATTTTGTATTTTTTGATCACGCATTAGAGAACAAATATATCGCTACAAGTCACATTACTGAGTGGCTCCTTTCGAGGAATCAAAGTTGTTGCATTTGATATAAACCAAAATCCTATTATAGAAGCTGAGGGATAAAGGATCAACAGAGGGGTTGCTTGAGTCAAGATCTGAGACAACTATCTATGCTTTATCAAAACTAATTTCAAATTTCTTAGTCCAGGTGTTGTTCATGAAAAGGACAACGCCAGAGAATTTGGTGTCAAATACTTACTCAAATAAAAGCCATTTAGAATAATATGAGTACCAAGAATCAGGGTTTCCAGTTCTCCACTATTAGGGGAAAGGCAAAGATTGGAAAAAAATATATGTATGTGATCTTCAAAGACCTCCAGGCCACATAGAGAAAACATCATCGATAAGTATTGTGCTTTGAGAAAGTGTCTGATATTACAGTGGGATTCCTTTAGGATGGATAAATTGACAACTCATCCAAAGATAACAGAGTGATTCTTGAAGGTGAGAAACTTCTCTTTAAGAGTAAAAGTCAATAACTTATGCATGTCCTCCAGATGAAGAGTCTCTAGAGTAGAGGATATCCTTTTGTTAGAGGATGATAAAAGACTAGACACGGTACGTTTCTTTGACATAGTTGATTGAATAGAGTGAGAGAAAGATTCTTTAGGGAACTCAGAGAGAAGGACATGATCAAATTTAGAGGAATTTAGGTTATGGGAAGTTTTTGCTGAGATTTCCCATTGATTGGGTATTTTTCATAGTAGAGAGGATGAGGAGTATGAGTATATAGGGGAAAGAGGAGCAGAAGAGATAGATTGAAGAGGGAGAACTAGGGGTTAGGGTGGAAAATGTAAGGCAAGATCAGTATTGGGAAGAGGTAGGGTGCAAACAAGGTAATGAAGAAGAAAGAGAAAAATGTGGTGTGTGAAGAGGTAGATTTGAAAAGAAAGGCCAGGGGGTCAGAAGGAAGTTGATGATTTTTATGCCAAAAATAAGTCTTTTGGAATCCTTAAAGGTTTGGTAAAATATATAGTACCGAAATTTTTCGAAGAAATATCCTTCATAATATGTTATACAAAATTTTGAAAGCAGAATCTTGCCCTAAGAAAATGAATAAAGTTACCACTTACTAAGAGAGACAAAGTTTAGCACATATAAGTAGACTAGGATCGCAAAAATTGCTACACATTAAGAGCACAAATTTGTACGATTTAAAAACCCTTTTTTTTAAAAAAAAGATAAAAAATAATGGATTTTCAAGTTCTAGAATTTGTCTCAAGAAAATTTTTCATGAATAAAATCGTATGAAGCAGCTTAAAATATTAGAGAACAGCAATTGATAACTGTAATTTGTATTGATTCTGTACTTGTAAAGGATTTTATTGATGATAGTGCTCTGTTTCTTTATTTCTATTGCATCGGTGCAAGAGTCGACTCTGAAGGGAATATAGTCGACTAGTAAGAGATTTTGTGAGAATTTTCTCCGGTTTGTAAATTACTTACTGAGTCGAATCTGATGCTATTTCTTCCAACACTGTCATTGGATTTTGTATAGATTCTTATCTTGCTTTAATTCATAGAATATTTCTTTCTTTCCAGTCTTGAGCTTGGAACATCCACTATCGGGAGTTCAAATTTTTGTTTACACGGACATGTTCCTGCAAAATAAAAAGATTAATTCTGCATAGGTACCCAAGTGATCTTAGGTCCTTGTGGGTTAGATGTACTTATTTTGGGATTCCAACCCCAGGCATATTTAGGCTTATGCCTGCAATTGTAGGATTTTTTCCCTCTCTGTCCATAGATGAAACAAACGGTCCCTCAATATGAGAAAGAGTTCTTAGTTGCTTTAAATGACTCCAATGAGGAACTCAAATAATTTTTGAAGAAGTTTGATCTTACAAAACAATGATTTTGTAATTCCTTAAAATTCATCAATTTTATTTTTGCATCATTAAGCTTTTCATGAATTAGGTCAATTTCAATTTGACATGCTTTAACTTCTATTTTCCACTTTTATCGTTCCTCTTTGAGTTTTCATTTAAATCGAGCTTCATAACTTTTCTTCTCTTAAGCGAGTTTGTTATATTCATCTATAAATTTTTAACGCTCTTCAGTAATCACATCTAAGTTAGATTCAAGTGTATTACAATTTTGATATTTATGTAGACTTACCTAGCTAGATTCACTTTTTTCCATGAAGCGCATATTTGCAGCTTCTACTTCATCTTCGATTTTATATTCATCACTCTAGGCTCAAAAATTATTATTTTTCTTGGATGATCTTATTTTTAATTCTAGATAGTTCTATTTGAAGTGGCCAAGCTTTTCGTAGAAGTAGCAACGTTCATCATTTCTGATGGAATCATTAGTTTTTCTTCTTTGGGATCTTTGTTGTATGTGTCTTATGATTTGCCTTACTCCATGATTTATGAGTGCCATTCCTTCACTATTTGCATCTCTAGGAATGTCCACTTTTTCATTTGGAACAACATTGAAGGCTATTGGTTTCTTGTTCTCCTCCTTGTGGAACCTATTAATATATTTTTTCCCATATGCAATAAGATTACCTCATAGTTAATCACATGTCTTGTTGTGAAGATCTCCATCTTCCAGAATGGCAGTCCTTGTTTCCCAAATCTTTGGGAGACTTCTAATCCACTACTAGAAATTACTCCTATGGTGATGGTTGCAAAACCATTGAAATAGATAAAAAAAACCATTGATATATCTCTACCACAACGGTTCAGCAAGCGTCCGATAGGTCGGAATTACAATAGGTCTATGGCAACGGTTTATGCGACGGTTGTCTGAACCGTCACCATAGCTTGACCTATGGCGGCATTTATTTTTTTACTTATTGAGATGCCTATTTTCATCTATTGCAATGGTTACTAACCATTGAAATATAAGCTATAGCAACGACATTAAATCATTGCAACAACATCTATTGCGACGCTTTTGTTATTCTGTTGCAACACTTTTTGAATACCTATTAGATTTATTTCATTACTTATTGGGATGCCTATTTTTATGTATTTCAACGGTTTACTAATCATTCTAATAGATTCTATTGCAACGACACTCAACCGTTCCAATAGACTCTATTGAAACGAGATTAAACCATTGCAATAGCATCTATTACGATGCTTTTGTTATTCTGTTGCAATCCTTTTTGACTACCTATTGCAATCGTTTATTGATCTATTGCAATAATTATTGCCACATGTTCTTAAATTGAAACAATTTATATAAATAGTCACTCGTATTAATGTAAATTTGTATTTACATACATGATAAATTATAACACAATATATACACACCACAAAACAAAATCATCCATTAATAATATCATAATTCAAAATATGCAACAATCTAGTAGTTTAAACCCAAAAGCAAAATGTAATCAAGTCCAAATGATTCATTAAGTTTTTACATACAAAAAAGTTCGAGTCGCGATAAGTTTCAAGAAAGTCAACATAAAACTATTGATATTAGAGAATTTATCCACAACCCAAAAATCTTCTCAAGTAAGGTCAATGTCTTTGTTACTTTCTTCATCTCTTTCTTCATTTTGGACACCTATAAAAACAGAACAAAATAATATAAATTAGCACTTAAAATAACGACATAAAAATATTAGAATCACCAAGGGTGTGAACTGTCAAAGTGGGCGTGTGGTAGCAACACTCCGAATGACTTAATAATTCTAGAACTCCACCAGAACAACCTTTTAACATTTCTTATCATAATCAAAGCCAAAAATTATATTACACATATGAAAGGGTTAAAAATAAAAATGATCAAAATTTTTATGGGGTCTTAAAATCAACTACACTTTCAAGGCTAACTGAACCCAAATACGCATACGCAAAGGTGTTGTGACATAGTAAACCTATCTGGTCTATGTCGGGCAATATCAGGAAAACATTGCTGCTCTATATTGGTAAATTGAATTTAGTTTAAAACTTGAATATGCTAATTCAACCTGGAGCATTCTTACTACTACAAATCTTATACAACATCTCCATTCAATACAACATGATAGGGAAGCCCTGGATAATACCCAGGAAGAAAAAGATAGCAGTGACGTACAAATAAAATCAGTACTAGTGGAAGACATTAGCAATAGGGAAAGTTCATCTGAGTTGAAAGATCATGAACCATTCTATAAGATAGATAAATATGCAATCTTGAAGCCTATTGCTTCTCCTGCTCTAAGGAACTTATCAGGTGATCCATCATATTTCGGTTCATCTTCATTGTAGAAGACAAGTGGGGATGAACATTTATACTATCCTAATCATCCTGTGCATCGCACTCCTGAATTGTCTATTGATTCTGACCTTCAAGGAGATGTCTGATGTTCTTACTAGGAAGAAGAGGGAGAGAATTTTTGAATAGTTCATGGGTGAGGATAAAGAAGGGTACTTACAAAGGAGATATTTCACAGATTGTTAATGAAGATGATATACGACATAGATTTACAGTGAAATTGATTCCCAGGGTTGATTTTTAGGCTCTCGTTAATATGTTTGATGGTATAGAAATATCAAAAGAGGAGAAGTTCTGCCCTCCCGCTAGATTCTGGAGTGCTCCTAAAGCCAAGGCATTGGAGATTCCAGTAATGTGGCAGAAAGATTAAGTTACTGGTGATTACTTTGATACATTGAATGGTATGAAGTTTCTAAAATTCAAAGATGGGTTTTCGTATAACACAGTGTCCATTAGGTCAATCGGTTACAAGGTTCAGCCAACTTTGGATGATCTTGAGAAATTTTGCAGAGCTAAGGATGATGACAATGAGCGTGCAGAAAGTTGTCTTATATGGCCAATACATCTGTGTACACTTTACTATGTAAAAAAAAGTTCAAAGCCTTTGAGATGAAAAGATAAAGATGATGAAGGGGTTTTTCTCCACTTTTGTGTTATTCAACCTCAATGTCTTACTATCTTATTTTACCTAGGATTATTCACTTTGAACACCATTAAAGACGCAAGTAAATAATAATGGACATCCTAACTATAATCCTGACTTAAAAAATAAAATATTAGAGACTTCTTGTCAGGATGATCTTTCCAGTCTGAAGAAGGACAAAATCCAAGTTCTATAGTTAAGAACCAACTTTCAAAAATTTATGGTTATATATGAATGAACAAAATGGAAGCTTGCTTTTCTAGCTAAATGTCCTATTTTAGGTAAGTTGACGATTTTGTAAGCATAATATTCATTAGAAAGTTACCACCTTTTCACTCAACAAAGAGCCTAAATTTTACTATATTTTGTAAGTGTTGGCAGCAGAACTTTACTAGGGCTCTTAAGAGATATAGGAATGGAAAATCAAAGAGGGTTACTCTTTTATAAGGAAGAAGGTCCATTCAATTGTTCCTCAACTCGAAGCCTCACCAACAAGTTAAAGAGCAAGAATGCTCGATTTGCACCTGAGGAAAAAGCCTTTAAAAAAGCTTCACCCCTTGGATATGTGTAGGCTAAATACCGAGCCAGGCTACAATTTAATTTCTCTACCTCATTTTTAATTTCCTACTTTCACCTAATTAGCCGGATCTTTCCTATTAGACATCTTCATTCATTTCACTTAGTGTGATCCATAGATGAGAATGGCCTAAGAAATAAATAAATTAGACACAGGAGATGACGTAATCTCTAAAAGTTGCTCCAATGATGAGTAATATCTTTTATTTTAATATCTTATCCATACCAAACTTTTAAAAGATATCCAATCCCCACCAGGAACCCACAAGTCATTAAATTCTGATCATCTTCATACTCAAATATTTAAGGAGAACTCGATATAACTAGGCAGTCAAGCCCCCAGTGGACTGGACTTAAGAGACAAACCAAAGGATTGATGAATTAATATGTGAGGACCACATCAGTTGGATCTCAGCTAACAAATCATGGCCTATATCTTGCAACAACATGCTTAGTATATTCCCACAAAGTGGCATACTTGGGTGGCATATATCTTACTGCGATCAATAATTATATAGACAACTGAAATTCATTGAAACTAATTGTTCTTAAGTAGGCATCTAAATAAAATAGATATAAGTAAAACACTAAAAAACTCTCCACACCATTAAACCAAAGTCATATAAAATCATACTTGAGCCTTACCTTCTTAGGGTTGAGAAAGTAATCATATAATGTATCCTCTCCCCAGTTCACAACCATGTTTTTGTTTGTAGCAAGGTATAAGTAACCCGGAGTTGTACTAGATTGCCCTCCAAAAAGCCCATTCAAGTTTGATCCTGTTTGGGATCAAAGTTGAATGTGTAAAAAAAATTTAAACGTGCACTAAGAAAACATAACTGCTGCCTCTTGTGCAATATTACACGCACGGGGAGGAAAAATACATGAGGCAACTTGCAAGATCAAGTATCATCATATGTAAGAAAAAATTATCATAAATACACAATCCAAGCACTTAAATCCAACTCAACAACAAACCTGCAGGTAATCGATTATCTTATTAACACAGCTAAATTTAAGTTAATGGTGACACTCTTATAGCAAGTCACACATTTCCTGGTATATGCAACCTTGCTTAACTACTACTGCGAAGATATGAAATCAACGAGAGTCTCATCCCCACCACCATTTTTTTCCTTGTCTTTTTATTTGAAACCTCATTAGTATTTCAAGTTAATGTAAGAGCATACACATGATAACATGCTATACAATTTGAATATAAAAGGGAGAGATGATGCATGAAACATAATGTTCTTATGCATGGATCCAGAAAAGGGAAGCACCCTAAGAGGGGTATCACATAGACAAGCAAGCCCAACACAAGGGAAGAGTGGCTACCGCATTCGAACCTGTAGCTAGAAAGGTCATAACTTTTACTGTTGCTCCAAGTCTCCCTTTCATATATCCCTTAAATATTATTGAATGCAGCTTGGAAATTATGCTAGAATTTTTTAATGACTAATATATACGTCTATAAGTTAAACTCATACATGTCCATATCAAATAGAACCTTATGGAACCTTGACCCACCTTTGACTTCTAACAACTTGATATATACCATTTCATTAAAATTATGTGCAACATATCTCAAACAAAGGTGTGTGTTTTGCAGATACACTTACAATTACCACCACCTTAAGTTAGTTCTAAAAGTATAATGGACTAGTAGCTCTATCAGAAAATTTTATTCCTTATAATGGTTAAAATATAATGGTTAAAACAGAGAAAAATCTTGAAATAAACCCAATAAAAACTGTCAGGCTAATCAATATACTTGAATTTTACTCCTTTAAAACCCCATCAAAGGGAGCCATTTAACCGAGAAAATACACTAATTGCATACTCTACTGTGAGTATTGAAAAAAATTATTCAAACTGTATCCCATAGGCATTCAAAGTTACTCTTCTGGTTCTCTCTTGGAGGTAACCCCTTCCTAATACACCTCTCACTACCTAAACCAATGTAATTCTCATCTACAACTATAGTGGCTAGCACAAACCATTAAATATCAAAACAAATATATCCACCACTTCAAAAGCCAACAAAAATAGATAGTTCCATGAGATTCAATAAAAGGCATCAAAACAATCATTTTTAATGCATGAAACCACTACAGACTCAGGTCTACAGATGAATGAGAACCACAACAAAACCAAAACTTAATAGGAGCTCAAGACATCCAAAAAAATCTCTTATACTCAAAGAAATCTAAAGTAAACAATACACTAATATATAAGAAAGTCATAATCAAACGCATCAAAAATGCATAAAACATATGCTAGTCTAATACACAAAAAACACAAATCCATGATAAATAATAAGAAACGAATAAAAACAATAACAAAAAACACCAATGAAACTCAAAAAACATAAATTCATGTATAGAAACATAAGAAATACAATATGTGAAAAACTAATAAGCTGAAAATCAATAATAGAGGAAGAAAAACTCAGATCCACAGATAAATATGAAGCTACAAATAAAACAACTATGCAAAAGATCATCACATTATATAATCAAATGAGATTTAATTAAACAATATACTTATATAAAATAAATAAACAATCAAATACATCAAAGATCCGTATAATATATGTGAATCTAATAAACAAAAAAAATTAGATCCATAATAAATCATGTATATAAAATATGTTTATTATTCAAGTAAAATATACCTTATATATGGGCAAACACTAAGCGCTCAATATTTATTATGCGCTCAATGACCAAACACTACAATTTTCTCTAAAGTGAAATAATTTTCCTAAAAAAAAAGTGAAAGATTCTCACATTGTAGATAAAATTACAATCCTTGGATCACCTTCATGCATAAGGAATCCCCTTCTACTGACAATGCTGTACAGACAAAGAGTATCATGTTGCGAACTAAGCGATAACAAGAATGAGCCCATAAAAATTGTCCACGAACCCAAGCTATTAATAGTAGCAATAAATAATAAAAAATAAAATGAACTTCCAAAATGAATGAGGAGAAACAGGAAGAAACAACATGTCAACTAGATGATAAGGACGAATCTAGAAAAAATTAAAACTCAAAAGTAAGTGCCTAACTCTCTTGCTGAAGCAATACCATGCTAAGTATTGTATGTTGGTCATTTTATATTGAATATGTTCTCTTCAATTTATATATGGAATATGATTTTGGATGCTTAATCAACCCTGCCTCTTGGGGTCGTGGGAAATCCCATGGGCTGCTTTACAAAATGCATATTCATGCAAGATTAATCTATCATCCATAGCATAGTACCTATATTTTTTTAGCGATGTATTAAAGTAATATAACATCAACCTTGTACCTTATAATAAGAAAAAGGAACAAACCAGTAGACCAATTTTCTATTGGTTTTACTTTATGATCTCTTTTCTCTATAATTGGTAACAACAATAAATAAAAGTGTTACGAAACTTATTTTCCATTTAAATTTAATGATTTAAGTGTTGATAAAAGTAGGATATTGAAGAGAAAGAGGGTTCTGGTAGGGGGTAAGAGTGTCTAGGTATATATTTCCTATCTGCCAGCCACTATGACCTTTATTTGTGCACAACAACTTCCAATTCCTCTACTATTTGTTCATTTATTAAGTTGTGGATTAAGTAAATAGCCTCAAGGTCATCAACACATTTTTGTTCATCTACAACATATTCCTCATTCATATTGTAGAGCAACAAAACAGAATCAAAACTAAATTGCTTCTTCACACAAATCCCAAAATCTTATACCGATGACAGAGCAACAAAATAGCAGAAAATTGATAGGCTCACAAATTAAATCCAAACTCAACTTTATCACTAAAAAAACATTCAACAAAAATAAATCAAAGCCAGATCTATTGTCAATATGAATAGAATCCCCTTTACTCACACTCTCTCTTCCTGAATTAGTAATATCTAACTTTGCAAACTTTGAATCAAGCTATAACAAATAAAAGAAAGAAGTCCACTGATAATGAATGCTGAAATTAAAGCAAAAATCCTAAACAGAAGCAAAAAAATCCCTAAAAATTAGGTCAAAGTTGTGTGAGAACTTACTGATAATGAAAGAAAAAATTCCTTGGAATCGTCGATGATGTCCACACCAATGATCTCCATGTCGATGATTTAATATAGCTACCAGATCCTACAAATCTCCATGATGATTATTTACTATGCCGATCGTCGATGATCCCATAGAACAATGATCTTCATACCAGCCGTCGATGATCCCTAAAACACTTTATTGATTTATTTATTTAGAGAAAAAAGTTATTAGAAAAATTAAAATAGAATCTTTTAAGCTATTTTTAAGATTTTAGAGAAAAAAGTTTAGTTAAAATTTTTTTTGGGGAGACATAATAAATTTTTTAATGAAAATGGAGAGAATAAATAGTGTCACTATAGCTTATTTTATTTATCTATTGCAATGTTTAATGTCAAAAATCACTTTTATAGTATTAAATTATAGCTAATACAATAATTAATTTTGGCAATGCTTGAAACCGTTGCAATAGACCACCTATTGCAACACTTTGTTAGCTGTCGTAAAAAAGTTCGTTGCCATAGGTTAATTTCCAGTAGTGTGACTAGCTTCTGGACTTGCAGGCTATGAGAATAAATCATCCTCAGTGATTTTGGTTCTCACATGATTTTACTAAATCTGGCAAACATCATTTCAATATCCTCATTTTCTTTTTTTTTTTTGGAATAACTCGTATTCATTCACCTGAGCAACAATTTTTAACTCTTGAATTTGGTTCCTTCATAGGTTACCTCCAATTTGTCCCACATATCTTTTGTAGTTTTGAAAGTCGATATCTTATCATATTTTTCTCTGCTAAATGCACTCAAACGTAAACTTATAGAATGTTTTCTAGTTTGAATTACCTCTTGTTATTCTTTAGTGACCTGGAAGCTTTCAAGATCTTCTAAATCAATATTTCTAGATTTCGTTCCTATAATTTACTCCACAAGAACTAGGTATCTGATAATTTACCATTCCTAGAAAAAATAACTAGGTATCTAATAATTTACCATTTGATCTTCGCTCACTTATGGTTAAGAAATGCAGTTGGTGTGACATTCCTATAACACTAATTGAAATTCAAGAGGTGGGGTGAAATGAAATTTTCTTCTATGTGTCGACTGCTGAATCCTCACAGTCAACTCACCTACAGATTAGAACACTTTACAAATACATTAAATTTAGAACAGTCAAGTAAGTAAATAACATAAAGATTTATCCTTGTTCGGCACACCAATGTAGTGCCTATGTCCAATCCCCTTGTATTTCAAAGTTTCCTTATATCATTGAAAGTTTGGTTCAAGTGAAATGATAGTAAATAAGTTTTAAGGACTTATTTTTCTCTTTAGATCTTGTGACACAGCTTCAGTTGATGTTACAAAGTTGACTCGATCCTACTCTTTATATATCAATTGTAAACTAATGTTACAGAGCTTTGTAAGACTAAGAATGAAATATTTTGAATATTCTCCTTGAAGTTGCTTATAAAGTGTCTGTCTTTGGTCTTTATCTTGTATAGTGTTTGGCTGCTACTCTTCATAAGAAAACCCAAGAGATTTCTTCTTAATCAAGTATTTAAACTAATTCCTTGATTGAGGAATGTAGCCGTCTGATATGTCAATATAAGATATACCCTTATGCGTCTTTCGATAGAATCCATTTCAGATATGTCTATGATATAACTTTATTTTTAAATTGGTAGAGATTGATGTCCATGTGATGATTTTTGCCTTCATTTCCTTTTCTTTTTATTTTGATTGATCTCCTAATTTATCTAGTCAATCCGTGATTCTAGGATAGTGCTTCTCATTCCATTTTCATGATGTTTTGATTAATTTTCTTGCCATGTTGTTTGGCTACCGTGATCCTTTATGATTGGATATCTTTTCATTTCTTTTATTCTTTCACCATCAGTAATATTCCAGTATCTTGCATCCTTTATCTTAAATATCATATGATTGGATATCTTTTTATTTCTTTTATTCTTTAATCATCAATAATCTTCCAGTATTTTGCATTCTTTATCCTACAAAGATTCAGTCGTAGTTTGTCATTATTAAAATATTACTTTGGGAGGCTAACATTAGGCTATGATGTTGATTAAAGTGATGGACCTTTCTAAATTGATGGTTTATGCTCAACAAATTGAGAAGTAGAAGCCCAAAGAAAAGAGGGAAAATAATAAGGCCAAAACTAGTAGCTTTAACTTCTCTTAAGAAAGGTCAGATGGTGGGAACCATTCTCAGATCTGCTCAAAGTCCTCATCCCAAGCCCCATCTTCTGCTAGTATTACAGTACTTAAGTTTCGATAGGATACTTGTGATAGCGTTCTAAGCTTTAAAGTCCCATGGTAGTATGAATAGTAACCGCATAAATCTAGTAAGCCAGAGGTGTTGTAAGAACCATAAAGGTCAGTGCATGGTCGACAATAATGCATGTTTTGGGTGTGACAAGTTAGGTAATAGGTTAATGGATTGCCCAATAGGTATGTGAAGGGGTAGGAATTATTGTCAATAGGGTCAGACAAATTCTTCCATAACACCAGTAGGTCCCTCGACTCAATAGCATGCCCCTTCTAGTGCAATGACTAGTGATAGAATGGACTCTATGAACTTCAGACACGATAGGATCAGGAGCATTATCTTGATGCTATAACTGGTATGTTACAAGTCTTTCATCTTCATGTGTATTCCTTGTTAGATCCCAAAGACACATTTTCCTTTGTGACTCTTTATATAGCAATTAATTTAACAATAGTCCCAAGATCCTAGTAGAGCCCTTCTTAGTATTACCCTAATAGGTAATTCTATCACAGCCAGATAGGTGTACTAAAATTGCCTTGTTAAAGTATCTCAGAATGTTACATTAGTTGATCTTGTAGAGTTAGAAATAACCAATTTTGATGTCATCCTTGGCATGGATTGTATCTACTCCTACTATGCCTCAATTGACTATAGAAATAGGATAATTCAGTTTCAGTTTCCTGATGAGCCAGTCCTAGAATAAAAGGGTAGCACCTCAGTACCTATAGGTCAATTTTCTCTTTCCTCAAGGTAAGAAAAATGATTTCTAAGGGGAGCATCTATCATCTCATTTAAGTCAAAGACTTAAGATAATAAATATCGAGTTTTGAGTTAGTTAAAATGATTTCTAAGGGGAGCATCTATCATCTCATTTAAGTCAAGGACTTAAGATAATAAATATCGAGTTTTGAGTTAGTTCTAGTATAAAATGAATTCCCAGAATTGTTTTATAAAGACCTTCTCGGAGTTCCTCTCGAGAGGGAAATTGACTTTGGAATAGATCCTCTTCCAGATACCTAGCCTATTTTAATCCTACCTTATAAAATGGCTCCATATAAGCTTAAGAAATTGAAAGAACAATTGAAAGATCTCATAGATAAGGGCTTCATTTAGCCTAGTGCCTCTCCATAGGGTGCTCCAATATTATTTGTGCACCAAAAATATTATTATCTAAGAATATGCATCGACTACCGTCAGTTCACAAAGTCATAATTAATAATAAGTACTCTCTCCCTAGGATTGATGACTTGTTCAACTATTTCAGGGTGTGCATTGATTCTCTAAGATAGACCTCAAATCCAGCTATCATCAACATAAACTCAAAAATCATGACATCCCAAAGACAACCTTTAGAACTTGATATGGTTACTATAAGTTTGTAGTTATATCTTTTAGACTAACAAATGCTCTTGTCGATTTTTTGGACTTGATGAATAGTGTGTTCAATCAGTACTTCGACATGTTCATGACAGTCTACATAGATGACATCCTCATCTATTCTTACAGTGAGGGTGAACATGCAGACCATTTGAGGATTGTTTTGCAAACCCTTAAGGATCATCAACTATATGCTAAGTTCAGTAAATGTGAATTCTGGTTGAAATCAGTAGCTTTTCTCAATCATATTATTTTTAATAAAGGCGTTCAAGTTGACCCTTAAAAGACTAAAATATTTAGGAACTAGCATAGACCCATTCTTTGTTAGATATCAGGAGTTTCGTGGGTTTAGCTGGTTACGATATATGGTTTGTTAAAGGATTCACTTCTATTTCCTCTCCCATATCCAGACTAACTTAGAAGAAAGTTAAATTTCAGTGGTGTAATTCTTAAGAAAAGAGATTTCAGAAGATAAAGACTCGACTGACTTCTGCTATAGCTTTGATTGTTGTAGAGGGTTCTGATGCTTTCTTCGTATATTGTGATAGTTCTATAGTTGGTCTCGCATGTGTTTTGATATAGCCATGTAAGGTTATATCTTATACCTCAAGACAACTTAAACCCTATGAGAAAAATTACTAGACTCATGGTCTTGAGTTGACAGTAGTTGGTTTTGCCTTAAATATTTGGAGGCATTACATTTATAGGGATTGTGTGGATGTGTTTACTTATCACAAGCACATTTAAAATGTGTTCACTTAGAAAGACCTAAATCTTTTTCAAAGAAGGTGGTTGGAACTATTGAAGGATTATGATATGATTGTCCTGTATCACTACGGCAAGGCTAATATAGTGGTCGATACCCTTCAAAGATCGTCTATAAGGAGCGTTGCTCATATTAAAAAAGGAACGAAGGATTTAGTTTGTAAGGTTCATCAAATTTCTATGTTGGGATTTCAGGTAATTTATTTGGCCGAAGGTAGTGTATGGGTTTAGTATGGTTTGGAGTCCTATTTGGTTGTTAAAGTAAAGAAAAAGCAAGTCAGAGATCATTTATTGGTGAAGTTGAAGGGGGTAGTTCAGGATTAGAAGGTTGAGGTTTTCTCCCAAGGGGCAGATAGTGAACTTTATTGTTAGGGTAGGTTATGTCTTCCGAATGTGGATGATTTATGGTAGAAAATGTTAGTAGAGGGGCATAGTTCATGATATCTTATTCACCCAGGATCCACTAAGATGTACCACAATTTTTAGGAAGTATATTGGTGGAATGGTATGAAGGAGGATATTACAGAATTTTTGGCTAAGTGTTCAAATTGTCAGCAGGTTAATATTGAACATTAGAGACCTAGTGGAACTCTTTAAGAATTAATCATCCCCAATTGGTAGTGGGAAGTGGTGAATATAAATTTTGTTACAGGGCTACCTCGTACGCGTCATTATCATGATTGGTTAATTGTGGATAGAATAACCAAGTTAGCCAATTTCCTGCCGTCCATACTTCATGTTCAGTTGAGGATTTTTCTAGATCTATCTTAAGGAGTTAATAAAATTACATGGAGTCCTATTGACCATCATTACAAATAGAGGTACTCAATTTACCTCTTATTTTTTGAAGGATTTTCAGAAAAGTCTTAGTACCCAAGTCCATCTCAATGCAATGTTTCATCTGCAGACCGACAGTTAGGTAGAGAGAATAATTTAGACATTAGTGGACATATTGAGGGCATGTGTTATTGATTTCAAGTGTAGTTGGGATGATAACATACCTTTTATTAAGTTTGCTTACAATAACAGTTATCACTATAGTATTTTGAGTACTCCATTTGAGGCTTACTATGGAAGAAGGTGTAGGTCTCCAATTGGTTTGTCTGAGGTTGGAAAAGCTACCTTGATAGGGTTGGATTCCTTGTGTATGGTGATGCAAAAGGTTTAGTTTTTTTGAGAAATATTAAAAATAGCCTAAAACTGTCAGAAATCCTATGTAAATATGAGGAGGCCTTGTGTATTTGAAAATTTCATCCATGAAAAGGGTGAAGTTATTTGGTATAAAGGGGAATATATGTCCTTGGTATTTTGGCACATACAGGATTTTGATCCATTTTGGGAAGGTAGCCTATGAGATAGATTTGTCTGTAGAGTTAGCATTAGTGTATCTAGTGTTCCATGTCTCTTTGCTAAAGAAATTCATAGGTGATCCAGCTTCAGTAGTTTTGTTAAAGACTGTAGGTGTAGAAGATAGCCTTTCATATGAAGAAGTCTTAGTTGAAATCCTTGACCTTTAGATTCGTAGGTTAAAGAATAATAATGTTGCCTTAGTGAAGGTTTTTAGAGAAATCAGTCAATTGACGGAGATACTTGGGAACTAGAAGTGGATATGCAATCCAAGTATCCCTATCTTTTCTCTTCGAATCCAGAATTATCTTGTGGTAATGGTTTTCTTAATTAATTAATTCTCTCATTTTCTATCTCAATTATCTAACCATACTCATGTAATAGCATCCATTCATAAATTCATTTCAGTCTATGTATCATGTCTCAGGTATATATATTTAGTCATAATATAGTTCATAAGTATTTATTGTATAATCTCAATCTCCCTAGCATTCTAGCTCAGATGATTTTGTTTTAGGATAAATGTTTGCAAAGGGGAGATACTGTAGTACCCCAATGTCTAAAGATCTAGACCGCTTAAATGATAGGCCACTAAATTAGATTTCCAACATTTCAAGTCTCGTCTTAACGAGAGGTCATGGCATAAAGTTGTGCAAAATTTCCCCTACGGGCCTAATACACTGCCATGATAATGACTAAGATAATGAGTCATTGCCATATGTGATGAGTCATCACGAATGATTCATAGTCACTCCAATAAAGGCGCCAAGTAGTGAGCCCAGTGACTACTATTAACCTTACTACTAGTAATCAATGACTATGAGTCATAAGGAGAAACTCGTGGTCACAATAGTGTCCCACGAAGAACCCAGTCCTTTGTTTACGAGTCTAGTATGTGACTCATAGTCAGACCTTATAAGTCATAGTGTTGACTCATAGCCTAAACAGTGAATGACCCAAGACTCAAGAAAGATTCTATGACTTTACCTAACAACTCATAGTCAGTAGTAACGAGTCACTAGGCGAAAATCATATTCAGACCAAAAAAGACTCAAACCTTAGTGTTCTAAGTTGCGACTCAGATCTGAGTCATATCTGAGGTGAGTCATGAGGTGAGGTGAGTCATATCAACTGGACTCGAGTTTTCCTTCATGTCTTCTTAGGGACTTTTAACTCTTTTCCTATTCCTTTAAAATCCTAACCCATGTCATTTAGGCTTCCCAAATGGGGGTATAAAATACAAAAAACCCCAAATTCCATGATTGAGCATAATATAACCCCAAAAGATCAAAAGAGGCAATTTTGCCATCTTTCTCTAGCAAACTAGAGTTTTTCAAAGGCAAGATCAAATCAAAGAAATACTCTGATGATTCCACTCTCAGGTATGTGGGATTTCATCAATGGGCCCCTTCCACACATTGAGTTCAAAAAATTTCTTACTTTTACAAGAATAACTTTTTTTCTTGTATGGGATTTCAAGTAAAACATAAAGTAATTCACTTTTTGTCAATTACATAAATATGAACCATGAGAATATATTTCCCCATGTGAATTATTTTTCCATATATTTGATAATCTTAGTCACCTATACCATGTTTAGTTGATGCCATGTTGAGTACTATTTATGATTTTCCATCTCATGATTACTTTATCATCACCATGATCAATTACATTTGTATCAATTACATTTGTCTATGCTAGAGGGTTATGAATATTCGATATCTAGGTAATCATGAATGTTATAGTGTTTAAGTTACAAGTAATTCAGATTATGTTTATATCTTTAAAATTTAGAACATTATTATGATGAGCATTTATCAGTATCAAATGATGTTTAATAAATATCAGTACTAGTGTTATTCAGTTGGGATTAATACTTATCACTGAGTGAATGCAGGGATGACAGCTCTCCTATCAAGTAGGTATAAGACCAGTAGTAGTAGTCCTTGTGTTCTAGAACAATGTTGCCACAATAGGTAATGAGGGGTCCCCCGTCAGTAGAGAAATGATACCCTTATCCTTCTAGACATCAGATTTATGGATCCATGCTAGCCACTATTGGTACTCTTGGCAAGGTACTAATACCCATCTAACTGGGGTTACTAGTTGGACCCTAGTTTAGTGTAGATTAGGTATGTCATTTATACTTAGCTCCCACAGTCTCTAGTTCAATTTCAAATTCAATTTCCATTCAAATTATGTTTCAGTCAATTGTTATGACCTTATATTCAACTATTCATTTATTCTATTTATTCAGTACATGTATATACATAGTTTTCCAGTTAGTTACATATTCACTCACTCATGCTCAGTTATATTAGTTATCCTTCCCATATTGCATATTAAGTACATTTTTAACACCCCATACTTTTCCTAGCTCAAAACTGTCCCTAGAATGTCAAAGATTTGCTTTAAAGAAGAATACCTTATATTTTATGAGGTATTTTTTTGATTTAGACATTCTATTGTGTGGGAAATTGAATAAGCTTTCCATCGATACCAAGTTCACCCAATTTCGTCACTCGGTGAAAGAGTTATGATGTTTATAAGTTAACAATGTGCCACCTGGGCGCATCGTGGCGGGGGGGGGGGGGGAAATGACAATCGTCAATTCCTATGGCCCTCTTCAATAGCCCTGCATCACGGAGAAGCCCAAATTCCTAATTTTCCCATTCTAGTAGTCTAAAGTGATGTTCGCACGTCGCGCTAGTGGCCAAAATTGCAAAACTATAGGGCACCGCTATAGTGGCGTGTCGCGTTGCATGCCTAGTTCACAATTGTCCAAATTCCAGTAACCCACTACGATAGTAGTGCGTCGCTGTGGCCACCCAGTTCAGAAAAAAAGGTTACATTTTTAGTTTCATCCAAAAGTTTAAAGAGAGTATTTTGGTAAATTCCCAAGGCCCCAATTCATCCAAAACAAAGAATTTAACCCATTCAAAGCTCATCATATTCACTTTTCATCTATTAACTATCAAAAGAAAACCTTAAAGCTCAAAATTTCTCTCCAAGAAATCTAATTTCTCCATTAATTCTCCAAAATAGTTTAAGACCAAGGATTAATAGTTCAAGATTAAGGATTCTCAATACAAGAACTCAAAGAATTCATCTTCAAAGAATCAATAGAGATCCAAGATTCAAGTTTTAGCATCTAAGATCATCAATTGAGGTATGTGGGGTTATGAACAAGGATACTCCTTTCATCCTTGTGCCCAAAACTTATTTTAATTATGAATATACTGAATTTTATATGAGTTTCCATGAAATTGAAGTTAGGGTTTATACCCATTAATGTTGTTTACAAGCTTATGAAATTTTCAATGATTTATAAGTTGAATTACATGATTATGTTCATATTTTCATGCATATTGCTGAAATTTCTAGATTTTAAGTTGAGTTATGAATGTTTACATTACCAAGCATGAACATTATAATGTTTTAAGTTGAGATTGAAGCATGGATTATTTTCCCAAGATTTATTTTATGATTTTAAGAAATATGATGCTTTAAGCATCTTATGAACAGATTATTTATAGTTTTTAGTAAAGTTTTAATCTTTCAATCACTGGTTTATCTTTGGAATCCACTTTATAGATTATTACAGTTTACAGAACTCAGATTTACTTAGATATATGCATAACTGGTTTTCATATGAATCCTTATGCTAGTTTTAAAAATTGGATTTCCAATGGTTTGAGCATACAGATTTAAGAGGGAGTAGTATTTAGCACTGAGCGGGAAGTGTGGGATTAGCATGCCCTATCTTCTATAGAACTACTAGCTAATGTAGGTATAGATTTAGATTATTCCCATTTATATGGATGCCAAATTTAGCTTGTGATCGATTGCCTTGATTAGGTTATACTCCATGGAAAGAGTATAACACCTCTTCCTAGTGTTAGATTTCTTCCTTAGGAGGTCAAGATGTTGAATTCCATGTAGCTCACATCGTTTATGTCAGTTAAGAGAACCTTCGTGCTAGCTAAAAGAAAAGAAAAGAATAACCAAAAAGCTTTTAGAAAACTAAGTGTAAAAGCTTACAGTTTTACTCAGATTATGCTTTACAAAGAGAAAATAGTCGCAGATCTCAGATTTCAAATTCAAAAGTGAGCTCTTTTTACACCTAGACAATATGATTTACAGAAAAAGCACTAGCACAACTTTTAGAACTAAATGTTATGACTCACTAGATTTGTAAAGTGTGGTTTGCTATTCATGATTTCAAATTTTAGTATTTCAAATATTCCAGCTAATATGAGTCATTTACATTTTTCATGCATCATTTTACAAATTATGATAATTGATATTATCTTTACTTATTCATTTACCCCCATATACTCAGTATATCCTAAAAGTAATGATCCACATATATGTCTATATTATACATTATCCCATAATGTGGGTAGGAGTCGTAGCACATATACTATATTCAGACAACTTGTAGATTCTAGTCAGCAGATGATGAGACCTCTTATTTCGGGGACTTTAGATAAATGTTATTTATGTACTTTACTTTCTTACTCCTATGTATTGGTTAGTAATAGTTGGGGTTTAATCCTAGCTATCTATAGTCAGTATAGTAGAGGCTTTACAGATGTCAGTTAGGGTCAGTTATGTATTTTTAGTCCCTCTTTTAGACCTTTTTAGAATATAAAAATTGTATCAGTATTGTATTTTCATAGATTACACTATTATTATGTTTCTGCACTATAATCTTAGTTATTTTATAAATATTATTTAGTTCCTTATGAGTTATGCTAGTAGAAGGGTTAGCTTGAGATCACTTATAGTCCTAAGCACCGTGTGACATCTAAGGACAAACTTTTAGGGCGTTACACACTTGATATCAGAGCACAAGGTTCAAGTTTCCTAGGGTGTTTGTGTAGCCGTGTGTAGTAGAGTCTTGCGGAACAGTACGGAGACGTCTGTACTTTTCTTCGAGAGGCTACGAGGCATTTAAGAAGTTTCCTTTATTTCCTACTCTAGATCATACAGTAAAGTTGTTTTCACAAAATCTTCTATCTATTCATATGTTAACCCAAAATTCCTCATTTATGTATTATTCTTGAGATAACATGATTAGTAAGTTCCAATTCATCCCCAGATAATGCTCTCAGACTTACTTACAGAAACTTCAAAAGTCATACAAAGGGCTTGAGAGGAGCTCCCTAGTGTGTTAAGTCCCTCGAGTTAAAAGTTATGCTCTCATCCTTATGAGTTGTTCCGTTGAGGCAAAATTAGATTTGTATTCTGATTCCACATTATTCTTTCAATACAGAGAGTGCTCATGAGAGGAGATAGTATGAACCTAGACTGTTAAATAAAGTGTGTATTCGAGGGGTATTATGGACTTCAGTGTTATGATTTATGAATAGTAAAACATTATTATAGGTTGAAGTAAGGGTATAGAAAAGTAGGGGAAAAAGAAGTGGGAATGATGATTGATAGAAAGCATAGAGATAAACTTATGCATGCTATAGATTTTTCACTATGCTGATATGTCTTTCTATGTTAGTTTAGTGGAAGGTAGAGAATGAATTATTAGTTAAGGTGAATTGTTGTCTTCTTGAAGTATGGAAGGAGTTATTGATGGTATTTATTATATTTGAAAGGTACAGGATATTGACGAAGTATTTGGTGGTTTAGTATCATTAGTTTAGTCTTCCCCTGAGGTTACCAAAAAGAGTTTTAGCTGAAACTTAAGGAGCTATAATAGTAATCTAGAATTATAGAAGAGTTAATATTAATGATGTGTATAAGCAGGATGTGTTAATGGATTACGATAAAATATGCCCTACGATTATGATTGATTGATTGTTGTTATGAAGTTCTAATAGACTAGTGTTTCTTAATGTTTTATTTTATAGCTTCCAAGTGAGAATCATATGTAAGGTGGGTTTTTAAATTATGTTTAACACTAGACGTTAAGTTTGAACAGTTTATGGTCATCAAGGTGGATGTAATAATTTCTTGGTTAGCGATGCTAGTTATATGAAAGTGATCTAGTAGGCTTGAACAGTATATGCAAGAGCTTAAGTTTATTTATGCATAATTTAATATAATGTTGCATGTATGATAAAGAAAGTATGCCCAAGGTGATATAGAGTTGCATTATTTATCTAAGGTTATTACATGTTGTGTGTGATTAGTAGTACCGTTGAGTTTCTAAGTGAATGGAGACAAGTTATATATATATATATAATGTTCTTAATGGCTAAGTTAAGGAGTTATAGGTAGATGATGTGGAGCTTTTTTGATATGATCTTGATTCTCATGGTTTAGAAATATAAGTTTAGAGATGTGGTAATAATAGGCTATGATGAAAGCAACATGATTCATTAAAGGTTGAAGACATCATTGTTAAGTGTTAGAATCTAAGTTTGAGATCTTGAAGAATTAGCAAATAGAAATAAGAGTTGACGGTCTAGATGGTGTGAATTCTGGATGTGGTGATACTCATGAGGATTCTAAGTTAGTAAGTGTTCAAGATATTATATGGTGATTAGTAAGGTTGTAGAAAGATAGAGTTGTACCTCGAAAGGAAGTATTAAAAGTGGCTTTTACACTTTCAGGTGTAGTCTTTTAGAGTAAGTTTGTTATTTGTGTGTATTGTTATGTCCCAGACTCCAGAGTGCAGCGAGTGTAGTTAAGTTTAGAGTATAGAAAAGGGTTCCACAGACTTAGATTGATGGCTTAAATCCAAAGGGGGAGATGATAGAATGAGTAACCAAGTCAGACTTTCAGATTCTAGTAAGTGATGCCAATGTAGTATAGAAAGTCAGTAAGACAGGATGATGCTCAACCCATTCTCATCTCAGTACAAACTTTCGTACTTTAGCCATCCCAATATTTACTCATTGCCTTATGTGTCAGTTCCCTTACCATATCTCATTTTCATGCATATAATAGAGTCATGTACTCTCTTAGTTCCTAGTAAGAGGAGTTCCAATTTATCCAGTAGTTGGAATCACTTTTCACAGGTTATGAACTCCAAAATTTAGTTCATACAGATCATGACTTATGCACTTTTGCTTTACAGTATGTTCTATTCTAGTACTCATGCAACACCCTTAACGATCAATGAAATTTAGAGTTACATTATGTACGTCCTTAGAATAAATCTCTTTAATCAGTCCTTATCATGAACCCTCTATTCCTCAGGCCTCGGTGAAGTGTCGAGCTATGCTTAGTGTCCCTTCATGTTCTGGATCCTGACATCAAAACCTTTTAGTAATCTCCCATAAGTCAATATAGTGATGATGAATAATTATGTGGATAGGAGAGAGTAAATGTGTTATATTGGGAAAATAGTTGAAAGTTGATTTTATGTAAGTCTACAAGTTTGAAAGAATTTTTTAGGTGAAGTTTATTTTCTTGTGTATGACTTGGTTAGTTGAGAATATTTTATGTGTGTCTTTCTAAGAATTGAATAGTGCATGAAAGTTGTTACTGATAGAGGTATTAGAGAATATAAGGAAGATGCTCTTATGAGTAATTTTTTAGAAGTGCACATGTTGTTATGAAAATAGGCATGAACGTTATGTTGATATATAATTGTATGGGTGCATTATGCACTAAAGAGTTTATAGTAAGAGGTTGATTTTTTCCTATGGAAGTGATAAGAAGAATTATCTTAGAGAGGAGTAGTTACGAAATACTTGGGGTATTGAATCCGTGGTTTTGACTAGTATTATGGTGTTAGGTGTGGTACCTTGTGATTCCGAGATATGCTTGACCTTGATAAAAGGATTTAGTTCAGTTCAGAGTTTAGTAGACGGATTTATCAATGCCATGTAAGAATTATAATTTTAATCAAGTTAATATGGTATTTCAAGGGAGATAGTATAGTTGATGGAGTACTTGTAAGGTTTTGCTAAGTTTGAAAATAACAAGTTGCATTGCTTAGGGACTAGCAATCCAATCCTATCCCAGTGTATGGCTTATAGGTCTATGTTTCATGCTATAGAGTGGTAGCAATGTTGTAATCTCTTATTCAGATGTTTTGTTCAGATCATGTCCAAAGTTTTTTACTCCCTAATAGCACTGAAAATTTCTTAGAAGAGTGTTGGAGAAATACTTAATCAGAGTATGATCATTCAATATGATTTAGTTTGTCTAGCCAGCATCCCAGTTTAACAGCCAGACAGACAAATTTCTATAGTTTTCCATCTTTCAATTTAGTCTAGTCATACTACCAGAAATTTTATGAGTATGGCCATTTCAAGAGGTAGTTTTTTCGCATACATGTAAATTGCAGATTTAGTTAAGTATATGTATCATTCATATGTCTCAGATTCAGATATAAACTCATGATTCAGTTCATAAGTATCCTGCGTATCATCTTAGTCTTTTCCTAGTATTTCAACCAAATCAGTATCATTCAGGGATGAATGATCCCAACGGGGAGATATTTAATGCCCCAAGTTTTAATGGAGTTTTCATGTCATAAACCACTTATCATTTTCTCACCAAATCAGATCCAACCTAAAGTAATGATTTGTAATACCCCAGAAAATTTTTCGTTGAAATTTTGTGCATAAACGTGTTGGGTTCTATCTTCTAGAATAAATTATAAATTTTCCGTGCAGAATTTCTAATATTATGACCCACAATTGCATAAAGTACCGAATAATCTTTCCAACAATATATGGATCATCCAAAATGGACACCCGAGCGACGAGTTATGAACATTTCGATCGAACTGTGAATAGTAGTGAACAGTAAAATGTGCACGAAAAAGTACTAAGGCCTGGCGTATTTTTTCTCCAAATTTAAACGATCATAACTCCTTGTACATAATTATTTGGGTGATCTACTATATATCAACGGAAAGCTCTGCGAGTCCTGTTTCTAATGAAATTGGTTTCATCCAATTTGTCTATCGGAGCAAAAAGTTATGGTCGATCTACTTCAGCCTATTAAAAGCAAATTTTTGAGTCAAATTTAAACGATCATAACTCCTCGTACACAATGATCTGGGTGAGATACTATATATAAACGGAAATATATGAGATTCCTCATTCAATTGAAATTAGTTTCATCCAATTTGGATATCGGAGTAAACGTTATGGTTGATCTACTTCAGACTATCAAAACAGTCCACCAAAGGACAGATTCCAGAATTATATGATTTTTAGAGGCTTTTTGGTCATTCCCCATCACCCAAAATCCATCCAAACCCTATATTAAAGCCTATTAAAAGTATTATATGTTATATTTTATCAAATTCCCTCAAAAAGAAAATCCTAAGATCCTTCATCCAACTTCAAGAACTTCCAAAGTTCACCATTAATTCTGCAAATTTATTTAAGATTCCAAGTTGCTAGTTCAAGAACTCCAAGAACCATCATTCAAAGGCATGATTAACCTCTCAAAAATGAGTATCGATCTAAAGTTCATCATTCAAGGTATATGGGGTTTTTCAACAAGAACTCTCTTTCGTTCTTGTTCCCTAAAGTAATTTTCTATTCAAAGGCATGATTTTTATTTGATTTTTATGAATTTGAAGCATGAACCCATATCTTATGATGATTATTATGAAATCTTAATGTTTATGATTTTGAAAGATGAGCTTACATGTGTGGTGATATAAAGCATGAATCTTGAATGATATTTATCATGATTTTGATATTTGGGTCATGAATCCCCATTGGAAATTATATTTTTTTTTTGAGAAAGTGTGTGTTATAAGAACATTGATATTGAATATTTGAGATATTTTGACTGATTTGACCTTTTGATCTTAATGGAGTTGTTTTGAACTCGAGTGTGAAAGAAATCCACAACGTGGTTGATTTTGATAGATGGGAAGCATGATGGCTCCCGATGTATATTTATATATTACTGAAATTGTTTTGTTGTAGATTGTCTTTAAAATGATCTGAGCTAAGTCCGGGAGAAATCTTTAGCACCGAGTGGGAGGTATAAAGTGACCTTACTTATCTAGAACTACGTGCTCCCGTATGAGTGAGTTTGAGGCTGATTTATATAGTGATCACTAGTTTGTGTGGATTTGATATCAATAGTACTACTCTGATGGCAAGGATAGGATGGCTTTTCCCAATGTGGGTTGTACGTTGGACTCAATGTAGCTCACATGGTTTATGTCGGTTATAGGATCCCCCAGTGTGCGTGTGTTTCCTTGTGTCTATGGTAAACGGTGAAGTGATTTGAAAGTGGAATTGTGAAAGTTATTCTTTCGAAAGATTTAAATGATATTTACATTATGACAATTGATATTCTTGATGAAATGAAAGTGATTGACAAATTATATGATGACTCACATGTGTTATTGTACTTATTTCATCCTCTTATGATAGTGATGATTTTCTTTGGGCTATGTGAGTCTTTCATACATCCTGCATATTTCTTATAAATATTTATGATGATGAGGTTTATACAACTGCATACACCCCCATATACGCGGTTCCTTTCCATGGTACTAACCCACATCTTCAGATGTGGGCTGAATTTTCTTGAAATGTAGGTTCAAGTGCTCAGTTCCAGGTTCAATAGTGATTTTTCGGGCACACTATTCTACATCCTCTGTTGTGGTGAGTCCTCATGTTCCGAGGATGTGATGTTTGATGTTGGTTTTACAAAAAATTTTATATTTGATAACTGAGTATGAGTTAGTTGCAGCATGTCCCAATGGGTCGCTGGTTTTATTGATTTTCTTAGAGGCTTGTCAGACTAGTATAGATGTTGGGAGTTGATTAATAAATCCTATTTTGTTATCTTTTTGAAATTCTTTTATTTTTAGATGATGATTACTCTGTTGATATTTGAGGGTTATTTATGGAAACCCCGTTGATTTGTATTGAACTGAATGAAAATGGCTCAAAGGGTTAGCTTGGGGCTACTCGTAGCCTCAAGCACCGTGTGACACTTCCGGACCCGTTTTCTGTGGGGTTACAAACTTGGTATCAGAGCCTAAGGTTTTAGGGTGTCTTAGGAAGTCTGATAAGCCGCGTTAAGTTGAGTCTTAGTCATCGGTGTATTGCGCGCCACATACATAAGCAAGAGGCTACAAGACAATTTAGGAAAAAGTGTGATTCTTTCTTTCAGAAGTCTATCGTGCTTAAAGTGTCTCTCTCTGATATTGATTCGTGCTCTTCTCTTTCAGAAATATGTCTCCACGAGTCTTGTTAGTTGATCTGATTGATTTAGACATGATAGATTTTGATGTTATTCTAGATATGGACTGGCTGTATTTTTCTTATACCTCTATTGATTGTCGAACCTGAGTGGTCAAGTTTCAGTTTTTGGGTGCATCCGTATTAGAGTTGTCTCGGAATTCTGTATCACCCAAGAGTCATTTTATCTCTTACCTCAAAGATAGAAAGCTTATTTCCAAGAGATGTATTTACCATTTTGTTAGAGTCAAAGACACTAAGTCTGAGACTACAACTCTCCAGTCTGTTAACATCGTCAATGCATTTTTTGATGTCCTTCCGAATGATTTCCCAGGGATACCTCCTGATAGAGAGATAGAGATTAGGATTGATCTTTTTCTCGATACTCAGACCATTTCTATTCCTCCTTACCGTATGGCCCCTGTATAACTTAAGGAGCTGAAAGAGCAACTCAAAGATCTACTAAATAAGGGTTTCATAAGGCCAAGTGTTTCTCCTTGGTGTGCTCCTGTGTTGTTTGTGAGAAAGAAAAATGGCTCTTTGCGTATGTGCATTGATTACCGCCAACTGAATAAAGTCACCATAAAAAATAAGTACCCCCTTCCGAGAATAGATAATTTGTTTGACCAATTACAAGGTGCAAGTTATTTCCCAAAGATAGACCTTCGTTCTGGCTATCATCAACTCAAAGTTAGGGAGTGTGACATCCCAAAAACTGCTTTCCGAACTCGTTATGGCCATTTTGAGTTTCTTGTTATGTCTTTCAGGTTAACTAATGCCCCAGCAGCTTTCATGGACCTTATGAATCAAGTGTTCAGACCATATCTAGATATGTTTGTCATAGTGTTCATCGATGATATACTGGTGTACTCCCATAGTGAGGATGGACATTCTGATCATCTTTGAATTGTCTTGCAAACCCTTAGAGATCACAAGTTGTTTGCCAAGTTCAGTAAGTATGAGTTTTGGCTAGGTTCAATTGCTTTTCTGGGTCATATCATTTCTTCCGAGGGTATTAGAGTTGATCCCCAAAAGACCGAAGCTGTTAGAAATTAGCCTAGACGTATTTGTCTGACTGATATCCAAAGTTTCTTAGGTTTAGTTGGCTATTACTGCCGTTTTGGAGAGGGTTTATCCTCTATAGCATCTCCTATGACTAGGTTGACCCCATAGAAAGTGAAGTTCTTGTGGTCCGAATCTTGTGAAAAGAGTTTTCATGAGTTGAAGACCCGACTCACTTCAGCCCTTGTTTTGACTTTTCCTGATGGTGTTGATGGTTTTATGGTGTACTGTGATACTTTGAGAGTTGGGTCGGGTTGCATATTGATGCAAAAGGGTAAGATGATAGCTTATGCTTCTAGACAGTTGAAATCCCATGAGAAAAACTACCCCACCCATGGCCTTGAGTTGACTGCTGTTGTGTTTTCTTTAAAAATCTAGAGACACTATTTGTATGGTGTCTATGTTGATGTTTTTCCTTATCATAAGAATCTTCAGTATGTTTTTACCCAGAGATAATTGAATCTTAGGCAGAGATGATGGTTAGAATTATTAAAGGACTATGATATGAGTGTGTTGTACCATCCGGGCAAGGACAATGTTGTGGAGGATACCCTAAGTAGAGTGTCCATGGGTAGTGTTTCGCATGTGGTAGAAGTTAAGAAAGAGATGGCTCGTGATGTACATTATTTGGCTAAATTGGGGGTTAGGTTGTTTTAATCTGCTGAAGGTAGTATAGGGGTTCAGAGTAGTTCCGAATCCTCCTTGGTTTTGGATGTGAAGGAAAAGCAATACTTAGATGCTAGTTTGGTCAGACTGAAAGAGTCAGTCAAGGACCAAAAAGTAGAGGTTTCCTCCCAAGGGGGGAGATAGTGTGTTGAGATTGCAGGGTAGATTGTGTGTCCCGAATATTGATGATCTGAGACAGAGGATTACGGCTGAAGAGCACGGGGCGCGATATTCTATTCATCCTGGTGCCACCAAGATGTACCGAGACTTGCGGGAAATCTATTGGTGGAGTGGCATGAAGAAAGATATAGCAACATTTGTAGCTAAGTGTGTAACATGCGAACAGGTTAAGGTTGAACACCAAAGACCTAGTGGTATGATGCAGGAGTTTAGTATTCCCACCTGGAAGTGGGAAGAGATAAATATGGACTTCATGATTAGTTTACCTCCTTCCCGATGCCATCATGATTCCATTTGGGTTGTGGTTGATAGGTTGACTAAGCCTGCTCATTTATTATCGGTTCATACTTTATATACTGTAGAGGATTACGCTAGATTGTATATTCGAGAGCTAGTCAGACAGCATGGAGTTCCCTTGTCTATCATTTTGGATAGGGGTAATCAATTCACTTCGCAATTTTGGAAAGCTTTTCATAAGGGTCTTGGTACCCAAGTGCTTTTGAGTTCTGCTTTTCATCTGTAGACTGGTGGTCAGGCTGAGCAGACCATCCAGACCTTAGAGGATATGTTGAGAGCTTGTGCACTTGACTTTAAGGGAAGTTGGGATTATCACTTACCGTTGATAGAGTTTTCTTACAATAATAGTTTCCACTCTAGTATTGGCATGGATCCATTTGAAGCCTTATATGGGAGGAAGTTTAGATCACCCATAGGTTGGTTCGAGGTGGGGGAAGCGGCTGTGAGTGGTCCTGATTTGGTATTTGAGGCTATGGAAAAAGTTAAGTTGATTAGGGAAAGGTTAAAAACTGCACAGAGTCGTCAGAAGTCATAAGTGAATGTTAGAAGGAGAGACCTTGAGTTTGAAGTTGGAGACCTAGTGTATCTGAAAATTTCACCCATGAGGGGGGTGAAGAGATTCGGAAAGAAGGGAAAGCTTAGTCCCCTTTATGTTGGTCCTTACAAAATTCTTAGCTGTGTTGGTAAGGTAGCTTATGAGGTCGAGTTGCCTTCCGAGTTGTCCTCTGTTCATCCAATATTCCATGTCTCCATGCTTAGAAAGCATATTAGCGATGCTGTGGTAGTGGATTCCTCTGTGAGTGATGACATTTAAGAAAATCTTTCTTTTGATAAGATTCCTGTTTTAGTGTTCGAAGACTAAGGAATAAAGAAGTTCCCTTGGTCAAGGTGTTGTGGCAAAACCAATCTGTTGAGGGTGCAACTTGGGAAGCTGAGGCGGATATGCGATTCAAGTACCCATACCTATTTTTCGAGAACTCCGATCAAGCCAAAGGTACCGTTCTTTCCTAAATCATGCACTTTTGATAAAAGTTGCAGCAGTTCAGCAGTCATTTATTATGTGTTCAGCTGTAGTTTCTTGAGTTTATGCATTCTATGTTGCATTCAGAGTGAGAAACGATGTCGTGATGAGTCTAACGAATGGTTTCAGCTGTATTCTCTATTCCATATCTATTCTTGGCATGTCTAACATCATTCGAGGATGAATGTTTCCAAGGGGGGGATGATGTAATACCCTGGGAAATTTTTTGTTGAAATTTTGTGCGTAAACGTGTTGGGTTCTATCTTCTAGAATGAATTATAAATTTTTCGTTTGGAATGTCTTAGATTATGACCCACCATTGTGTAGAGTATCGAATAAGATTTCCAACAATATTTGGATCACCCAAAACGAACACCCGAGCGACGAGTTATGAACATTCCGATAGAACCGTGAATAGTAGTAAATAGTAAAACGTGCAGGAAAAAGTACAGAGGCCTGGCGTATTTTTGGTCCTACTTTAAACGATCATAACTCCTTGTTCATAATGATCTCGGTGATCTACTATATATCAATGGAAATATCTGTGATTACTCTTATCATTGGTTTCATCCAATTTGTCTATCGGAGCAAAAAGTTATGTTCGATCTACTTCAGCCTATCAAAAGCAAATTTTTGGGTCAATTTCAAATGATCATAACTCCTCATGCACAATAATCTGGGTGAGATACTATATATCAATGGAAAGATATGAGAGTCCTCTTTCTAATGAAATTGGTTTCATCCAATTTGGATATCAGAGTAAAACGTTACGGTTGATCTACTTCAAACTATCAAATCAGTCCACCAAAAGACAGATTCGAGAATTATTTGATTTTTAGGGGAGTTTTGATCATTCCCCCTCACCAAAAATCTGTTCAAACACTATATTGAAGCCTATTAGAAGCATTATATGTTATATTTCATCAAATTCTCTCAGAAAGAAAACCCTAAGCTCCTACATCCAACTTCAAGAACCTCAAAAGTTCACCATTAATTCTGCAAATTTATTCAAGATTCCAAGTTCCCAGTTCAAGAACTCCAAGAACCATCATTCAAAGGAAAGATTAACATTTCAAAAAAGAGTATCGATCTAAAGTTCATCATTCAAGGTATGTGGGGTTTTTCAATAAGAACTCTTTTTCGTTCTTGTGCCCAAAAATAATTTTCTTTACAAGGGCATGATTTTTATGAATTTGAAGCATGAACCCATATCTTATGATGATTATTATTAAATCTTGATGTTTATGATTTGGAAATATGAACTTACATGGGTGGTGATATAAAGCATGAATCTTGAACGATATTTATCATGATTTTGATATTTGGGTCGTGAATTCCCATTGGAAATTGTGTTTTTTTTTAAAGTGTGTGTTATAAGCATGTTGATGTTGAATATTTGAGATATTTTGAATAATTTGACCTTTTGGTCTTAATGGAGTTGTTTTGAACTCGAGTGTGAAAGAAATCCACAACATGGTTGATTTTGATAGATGAAAAGCATGATGGCTCCCGATGTATATTTATATATTACTGAAATTTTTTTATTTTGGATTGTCTTTTAAATGATCTGAGCTATTTCCAGGAGAAATCTTTAGCACCGAGTGGGAGATATAAAGCGACCTTACTTCCCTAAAACTACGTGCCTCTATAGGAGTGAGCCTGAGGCTGCTTTATATAATGATACCTACTCTGATGGAAAGGATAGGATCACTCTCCCCAATGTGGGTTGTATGTTGGACTCCATATAGCACACATGATTTATGTTGGTTATAGGATCTCCCAGTGTGCATGTGTTTTCTTGTGTCTATGGTGAATGGTGAAGTGATTTGAAAGTGCAATTGTGAAAGTTATTCTTTCGAAAGATTTAAATGATATTTATATTATGAGAATTGATATTCTTGATGAATTGAAAGTTATTTATAAATTATATGAAGACTCACATGTGTTATTATACTTATTTTATCCTCTCATGATTATGATGATTTTCTTCAGGCTATGTGAGTCTTTCATACATCCTGCATATTTCTTATAAATATTTATGATGATGATGTTTATACAACTGGATACACTCCCATATACTCAGTTCCTTTCTATGGTATTGACCCACATCTTCGGATATGGGCTATATTATTTCGGAATGTAGGTTCAGGTGCTCAGTTCCAAGTTCGACAGTAATTCTTCGGGCACGCTGTTCTACATCTTCTGTTGTGATGAATCCTCGTGTTCTGAGGACATGATGTCTGATGTTGGTTTCATGGAATTTTTTACTTTTGATAACTGAGTATGAGTCAGTTGGGGCATGTCTCAATGGTTCGCTGGTTTTATTAATTTTCATAGAGGCTTGTCAGACTAGTATGATGTTGGGAGTTGAATAATAAGTCATATTTTGTTATCTTTTTGAAATTCTTTTATTCTTGGATGATGATTACTCTGTTGATATTTGAGGGTTATTTATGAAAGACCCGTTGATTTGCATTGAACTAAATAAAAATGGCTCAAAGGGTTAGCTTGGGGTACTCGTAGCCTCAAGCACCATATGATGCTTCGGGACCCATTTTTCAAGGCATTACAAACTTGGTATCAGAGACTAAGGTTGTAAGGTGTCCTAGAGAGTCTAGAAAGCCGTGTTAAGTAGAGTCTTGATCATCGGTGTGTTGCGCACATCTATGAGCAAGAGGCTATAAGACATTTTAGGAAAAAGTGTGATTATTTCTTTCAGAAGTCTATCGTGCTTAAAGTATCTCTCTGCTATTAATTCGTGCTCTCCTCTTTCAAAAATATGCCTCCACGAGTCTTGTTGGTTGATCTGATTGAGTTAGACATGGTAGATTTTGATGTGATTCTGGGTATGGACTGGCTGTATTCTTCTTATACCTCTATTGATTGCCGGATTCGAGTGGTCAAGTTTCAGTTTCCGGGTGCATCCGTGTTTGAGTGGTCTGGGAATTCTATGTCACCCAAGAGTCATTTTATCTCTTACCTCAAAGCTAGAAAACTTGTTTCCAAGGGGTGTATTTACCAATTGGTTAGAGTCAAAGACACTTAGTCTGAGACTCAAACTCTTCATTCTGTTAACATCGATAAAACACAGAAGGGATGCTGGGTATATAAGGGAGAAAGCTTTTCTCCTTTGTGACGCATTTTAAAGTCGTCCGAGCGTAGGCCCAGAGCGGACAATATCACTAGTAGGTTAGGTAGAGACAGAGGTATCTCGGGCCTTTGTGGTTCAGGATGCTCGTCGCAGCCAGAACCTCGGGTTGGGTCTTGACATGATTACTCATAAGTTGACTCTCTCATTTCTATCTCAGCCATATAGCTATTTTTTATGAGAATTCATGGACTGACAGATTAGTTCAGTAGCTCACTATGTTGAGTTCAGTCATACAGTTTATTTTAGTTGTGCATAATAGCCTAAAGCCTCAAATTCCTCAGTATTTTCAGCTTAATTATCCACGTTCGAGGAAAAATATTCCCAAGGGGGAGATATTGTAACACCCATACTTTTTCTAGCTTAAAACCGTTCCTAAAATGTCAAAGATTTTCTTTAAAGAAGAATACCTTTTATTTTATGAGGTATTTTCCAAATTTAGACTTTCTATTGTAAGGAAAATTGAATAAGTTTTACGTCGATACTAAGTACATCGAATATCGACACTCGGCGAAGGAGTTATGACGTTTTTAAGCAGACAGTGTGCCACCTAGGCACTTGGCATGTCACAGAGATGGGAAAAATAACAACCGTCAATTCCAGTCGCCCTCCATGATAGCCCTTCATCACAGAGAAGCTGAAATTCTTAATTATCCCATTCCAGTAGCCCAACGCGATATTGGCTTGTTGCGTCAGTGGCCCAAAAGGCAAAACTATAGAGTACTGCGATAGTGGTGGGTCGCGTTGCTTGCCCAGTTTACAATTGTCCAAATTCTAGTAAGCCATCACGATAGTGGCGCATCGCGGTTGCCACCTAGTTTGGAAAAAAAGGTTACGTTATCAGTTCCATCCAGAAGTTTAAAGAGGACATTTTGGTCAATTCCTATGGACCCAATTCGTCCAAAATAGAGAATTTAACCCATTAAAAGGTCATCATATTTACTTTTCATCTATTCACTCTCCAAAGAAAACCCTAAAGCTCAAACTTTCTCTCCAAGAAATCCAATTTCTCCATTAATTCTCCAAAATAGTTCAATACCAAGGATTCATAGTTCAAGATTAAAGATTCTCAATACAAGAACTTAAAGAATTCATCTTCAAAGAATCTATAGAGATCCAAGATTCAAGTTTTTGCATATAAGATCATCAATTAAGGTATGCAGGCTTATGAACAAGGATAATCCTTTCATCCTTGTGCCCAAAACGTATTTTAATTATGAATTTACTGAATTTTATATGATTTTATATGAAATTGAAGTTAGGGTTTAGACCCATTAATGTTGTTTACAAGCTTATGAAATTTCCAATGATTTAGAAGTTGAATTACTTGATTATGTATATATTTTCATGTATATTGCTGAAATTTCCAAATTTTAAGTTGAGTTATGAATGTTTACATTACCAAGCATGAATATTATGATGCTTTGACATGAGATTGAAGCATGGATTATTTTCCCAAGATTGATTTTATGATTTTAAGAAAGTTGATGCTTTAAGAATCTTACAAATACATTATTTATAGTTTTTCTATAAAGCTTTGATCTTTCAATCACTGGTTTATCTTTGGAATCACTTTACAGATTATTACAGTTTATAAAACTCAGATTTACTCAGATAAATTCATAATTGGTTTTAATATGAATCCTTATGATAGTTTAAAAAAGTGGATTTCCAATGGTAAGAGGGAGTAGTATTTAGCACTGAGTGGAAAGTGTGGGATTAGCATGTCCTATCTTCCACAAAACTACGAGCCAATATAGATACAAATTCAGATTATTCCTATTTATATGAAAATGATAGGTTTAGCTTGTGATCGATCACCTGGATTAGTTTATACTCCCTAGAAAGAGTATGACACCTCTCCCCAACGTGAGGTTTCTTCCTTAGGAGGTCAAGACGTTGGACTCCATGTAGCTTACATGGTTTATGTCGGTTAAGAGAACCTCCCTGCTAGCTAAAAGAAAAGAAAAGAATAATAAAAAATCTTTTAGAAAACCATGTGTAAAGGCTCATAGTTTTACTCATATTATGCTTTACAGAAAGGCAAGAGTCACAGATTTTCAGCTTTCAGATTTCATATACAAAAGTGAGCTCTTTTACACCTAGACACTATAATTTACAGATAGAACACTAGCACAACTTTTAGAACTAAATATTATGACTCACTAGATTTATAAAGTGTGATTTTCTATTCATGATTTCAGCTTTCAGTATTTTAGATATTCTAGCTTATATGAGTCATTAACATTTAGCATGTATCATTTTATAAATTATGATGATTGATATTATGTTTTACTTATGCATTCACTCCCATATACTCAATACATCCTTAAAGTAATGATCCATATATGTCTATGTTCTACATTATCCCATAATATAGGTATGAGTTATAGCACGCACACTATATTCAGACAGCTTACAGATTCCAGTCACCAGATGATGAGTTCTCATATTTCGAGGACTTTAGATAGATGTTATTTATGTACTTTACTTCCTTACTCTCATGTATTGATTAGTGATAGTTGGGGTATCGTCCTATCTATATATAGTTAGTATAGTAGAGGATTTAACATCAGTTAGGGTCAGTTATGTATTTTCAGTCCCTCTTTCAGACCTCATCAGAATGTAAAAGTTGTATCAGTATTGTATTTTTATAGATTCCACCATTATTATGTTTTCGTACTATAAACTCAGTCATTTTAAACATATTATTTAGTTGCTTCTAAGTTATGCCAATTTTAGTATTAGTTTGGGTTCACTTGTGGTCCTAAGCATTATCTCATAATATAGGTTTGGATGCTCAGTTCCCCAGTCGTACATAGACAGTTAGTTTACCATTTAGCAGCAGTCATGATGAGTCTTCATCCATCAAGGACTAGTTTTCAGTTATTATATTTAGTACCTTATACTATTTCAGTAAGTTGGAGTTAGTTGGGGGTTTGTCCTATCAATTTCCTATGTTAGAGACTTTCAGATAATCAGTCTTGTTTTTAGTTTTTATCAGATGATCAGACATATCTAAATTTACCTTCAGTATTATTTGTTATTCAGGTTTTCAGTTTAATTTCCACATATTTCTTTTCGATTTTTCTTCCGTGCTCACAGCATGTACAAGACCATGGATTATATCGGGGTCACTCATGACTCTAGGCATCGTGTTAAGACCAGAGAGTAGCTTTGGGTCGTGACACTGTCCCACCATTAGCTGTGGTGGAGGATTTCTATATCTAGAGCTAGAATAGGTTCTAGTGAAGTCCCTCTATCCTGAACTATATGGCACAGTCAAAATTTGATGCATAGGAATTGGAGGAATCCTATAAATGCAATAAAGTATGATACCCTATCAAATTCAATATACCAGACTCAATGGCGCAGTCAAAATTTCCAACTGAGGTCATTCTGAAGAAAAATGGGCCCTACAAATAAGTGCCATTTTTATAAATTTCTTATTAATATCCTGAAATAGGCTCGAAAGCCTTGGGTCCTGACCAAAAGGTCCCCAAGCCTAAAATTCTTATTCTAGAGCTTTTGGAATTGTCAAAATTGGCGATGATGTTGTTTGACTAAATTTTATGCTCGGTAGACAATTCTTACTAACGAAGACTTAAAATTAGTGAATTGGCTATAAAAATCTAATGAACTTTCTAATAACCAAACTATCAGTTCTAGCATGTCTTGGAGTAGCCATGGGGAACTCTAAATGTCAAAAATGAGTCAAATTGTAGAAAATTACAAGGAGGGTCATTACATTTTCCCACCTTTTAATCATCTAAACTACATTGTCTAAGTTATACTAATGTTGAATATAAGGTGTAAACTACCCCAAATCCCTCTTTCTATAAAAAATCAGTCGATACACGGAGAAAAATAGAGAAAACATGCAATTTCCTCTTCTACAAAGCAAAATATTTGGGTTCTTCTTCTCCAAAAGCAAATACTCCTAACTTTCTTCAAAGAATCAAAAGTAATTATGCTTGTGGATATTCAATGAGGATGTCCATTAATACTCATACCTAAATTATAATTATTCTTTCTTGAATTCTATGATTCTCATGAACGAGGATTTTTTCCCCAATTATGGACCCAAGCTTAAATTCAATTTTCCATGATATATTTCTCATTTATGCACATGTCATAATGATCATTTACGATTTCTTATGGATATATTATAGCAATCACATTATTCTCAAGTCCGTATATGATTTACATAATATTACTTAAGATTCTAAGCATGTGATCAAGCTATGTATAATGTATCAATTCTCAAGACAATTAAGCATTATTTATCATAATTTGATGGATTTCAGTCTATATTAGTTTGATGTGATATATTTCCAATAAAATTAATTATCTTTAAGTATTTGTCATCTTATGGCTCCTCGGCATTTTGTTGTTCATTATTTTGGAGTTAAGTTATGAATTCCCTAATACATTCAGATTATAGAATTTCTACTATTATCTACATTCTTCAGAGATGACAATTTATGAACACCCAATGAGTTAGGATAAGATTCATTTTCCACTAAACACTCTGACCTTCAACTTTTTTTATTTAGAATGCTTAATTTTAAAGAAGTACTTATACATCAGTCTCCAAATTTCAGTATTATGAAGCTATTTAGTATATCAGCTTATCTTCAATTGAGGGTAGTACATATAACCAAGATGATGCAAGGATGAAGGCTCACACATCAGTTGGGTTGAAACATTTTGTAGAAATTCCTAAGTCCCATAACTATGATGACACCATAGATTCTAAATGGTCACCCTTTAGACTAGGCTTGAAAACTTAGTCCTTTTAGTTATCATCTTACTGTTACCATGTCAGATCAACATTTATACCCTAACAAGGTATATTGGACCCTTTTTATGAGGATTATACATCAAACTCCATGTTTATGACACATGGTTATATTAGAGTTAATTGTATCTCCCACAGTTCAAACTCAATTATTGACCTTATAATTAATTTACTGAGTATAGTATTGATCAATTACCTATTTATTTACATGGTCACTGCATTGGTTCACATCCAATAGTTTGTATCAGTATTTGTACTTGACCCTTAGTTCAATTTTACTTGCTTTTAAACTATAACTTTTTTAGGTTATGTTTTCATACTAGTATATTTGTAATTCATATATGATCATTATAATCAAGTTCATCTCTTTACTTTTAGTTGGCATTCAGTACAGTTTTGCAGCATGGTGAGCTCTAGTTCTAAATCATGTAGACTATTTATGCTTATATAGCTTTCCAGTTTTTTTTATAAATGTTTAATCTTATGACTCAAAGACATCGCTATGTCTTACGGATTTTCAATATAGACATGATTAAAATAAATATTTAAGTAAATTGTTTATATGCTTAGTTCTAAAGTAAATTAGAAGTGTTTTAGGACTAGTCCATAGCATACATACTCAGCACAATCCAAAGTATTGAACGCATATCTCTTCTGCCTATATTTTTCATTTGACATAGATTCAGGTGGTTACTATCAAGATCATAGCCAAGCAGACCATAATATCTAGCTAGGAGGTTATGAGTTCTCTTACTTCAAGTACTCAAGTTATTTGTAGATCCAGTATTTGTTTTTTATTCATATGTACTTTTAGAGATAGTTGGAGGTCATGTCTCAGCTACCTATAGTCAGTATTCATAGAGGCTTCATAGCTAGCCAGTTAGAGTCATAGTAATTAGTTTCTCGTTCAGTTTAGATTATTGATGTTGTAAATAAACTTTCTAATAGTAAATGTATTGAAAAAATTTATTCCATAATTATATTTTCACTTAGTAGTTTAGCTCTTATATATGTTTTAAATGGTTGCTCATATATTAGGCTAGTACCATAAGTTATTTGGCGATCGGTTGTGGTTCTAAGAAATATGTTTTGACTATGGGTAGTCTCAAGATGTTAAAAATGTGATATCAGAGCATAGAGTTTAATTGTCGTCGGGAGTCTTCGAAGCCATGTCTAGTGGAGTCATATGGAATGGTATGGATATATCTGTACTTTTTTTTAGAGGCTACAAGGAATTTAGGAAATTTTTTCCGTCTATCGGATCTCAGATCATGCAGTAGAGATGTTCCCTAAGAAATTTATAAGGATCTAAGCGTTGCTCCATTTCCACTAACTATGCCTCACCTTCAACTACTAGAAACAATCAAGCTCAAACATTTGTTGCTAAAGTATTCTCAAGTAGTCCCTAAAGATAGTTATGAGATTGGAAATGGGCTTAAGAGGATCGTATCTTTGTCTTTTAAGTTATGAAATTTAAAAGAGTTCACCCTTTTGAAAGAAATTATGTGGTGAGCCAAAGTCAGATGTACTCTTTGTTCCCTTCTTAAAATCCTATGATAAATGGATCCAGATTTATAATTACGAGCCTAGAAGTATTGTAGCAGTAGAGTAGGGATAATGTTAATCAGTATTTAGTATATGGTAGTTATATATCAATTAAGCCAGCAAGGTGTTGGGTAGACTTTATGATATCACTTAGAGAGAAATTTATTGGGTGAAGTGACTTTGACTATCTCAATGGTTTAGTAAGGATCAATCCTAGTGGTGACTAGAATAATATAAGAGCTTGTTAAGGTTGAGTATATTCATAAAAATTTGAGTGGACTAGTGTTTCATGATTCCTATCCAATAACTGTAAGTTAGTACAGGTCATGAAAAGTTGTGGCAATATCCATGTTAAGTATTAGAATATATTTTTTTATTGTTGATGATTAAGTATATATAGAGAAGATTTTGAATTCAAAAAGATAGAAAGGTGTGCCCAGGGTATTATGACCCTTCAGAATATTCTAAGTTAGTAAATATTTTAGAATATAGTATGATGACTATTGAGGCTAGAGGAATTTAAGATTTCTATATCAAAAGGAAGTACTAACAGTAGGTTTTACACATTTAGATAGTCTTTCAAAAAGATTTTTGATTTTATGAATATATTTGTACCCCAACCACTAGAGTAAAGTGATTATAATTTATTTTAGGGTTTATTGAAGAATTAGATAAACTTAGAAAGATGGCTTAAGTCTAAGGGGGGTGATGGGTCAAAAAACAAAGTTAGCTTTTCAGATTCTATTAGTTATGCTAGAAAGTTCTGGAATAGATCGAAGGAATGCAGATACCCAACCCATTCTAATCATAGTATAGTTTTCTTGTACTTCAGTCATTGCGACACTTTACTCAAGCCATACATCTATGTTCCATAATCATAACATATATTTATGTATTCCATATAGAGCATTTCCAATCTAAACTACGAATATAAGGAGTAATAGATCACATAGTATTACAAATCATTCTTAACAAATCTATGATTTTCAGTCTCATGCCATACATCAGATGACTTATGCATTGAGTGTTTTAAAACATGCTAAGTTTTAGGTACTCATGATATGTACTTGATGACTAGTGAGATCACACTACATCGTTTATGCTCCCATAGCATATCTTTTTTAAAATGTTGCGCCCAAGAACGCATACAAGTGTATGTGGTCCACCCAATTAATATAGTGGCCTTAAAGAAAACCAACTATCGTTCCCACAGGGACTAGTGTTAAGGAACTATCCAAGACTAGTTCAACTATTAAGATTAGACACGTGTAAATGTAAACACTAGAGTTTGAGAGTTATAAACTTAAAGTAAAGTAAACAATATGGAAATTTAAAGGTTTTTGGACAATAGGGGAGAAACCTAGGGCTAAGGCACTATGAATAATCATACTAAGCTATGTTACTTTGTTGGTTAGGTTAAATCTAAGATTAGAATCATTCTTCATAGTTATATTGAACTAAACATATAGAATTTGTGTAATAAGTGATTTATACATAAATTAAGGCCACAAGTAACTTTTAGCACATAGCCAAGTTTAAACCTTCCTTACCAATTTATTTCTTCTGTACAAACTTTCTATAGTCAGCTTCAATTGATCATAACTCTTATATATTATAAGGATTTTTGAGTCTAAAGTACCAAAAAATTAAATTTAATTTAAATACGTTTGAAACGCATCAAGTTTTTCCTTAATGTAATATTAGAGTAAAATGTTATAGACATTTTATTGAAACACTGTCAAGCTGTCAGATTTGATGACCTAAACCATAACTAGGATCCTATGATCTTTGTTAGATTCTAAGATCGTGGAATATGATTATATGATCAACTTCATAGACTGCCCCTAGAACATATGATTTAGTACCATGATCATGATTGGATCCCATGATCATGGGAGGGACCATTTGGTGACCAAAATTAGATTTTTCTGCAATATTTTAGAGGGGTATTTTGGTTGTTTCTCAACTTTTAACCTCCTAAACTACGTCATTTTAGATGTCATAAAGTTGACTATAAATCCCAAACTACCCCAAATCCCCCATTCTCCTAAAACTAGTTGATAATGTGAGAAAATTAGAGAAAACATATATTTTCCTTCTCCAGAGCAAGAAATTAAGGTTCTTCTTCAAACTAAAATCTATTAAACTATAGTTCATGAAACAAAAGTAACCAATTATGTAGGTATTTGATTAGGATCTCCTTTCATCCTCATGCCTAAATTATGGTTTTTAATTAATGAATTCTATGATCCATGAACTAGATTGTTTACCCAATGATGGACCCAAGCATAATTTTAGTTGTCAGTGATATATTTTTAATTTATGAGCATACATTAATTATTATTTATTATTTCTTATGAATATATTATATAATTGACATTATTCTCAAGTCCACTTATGATTTACATTGTATTGCTTAACATTTCTAGGATATGATCTCAGAACAATTAAGCATTATATATCATGATTTGATGGATTTCAGTCGATATTAGTTTTACATGACATGTGTCCTATGAAATTTATTATATTTAAGGACTTGTAATTTTATGTCTCCCAAGTATATATGCATTCTATATTTTCAACTTGATTTATGAAATTGTCATGACCGTGACTACCCCCTAGTCGCAATTTAGTGATTAGAGTCACAAATGATCCAAGCTAACCCACTCCCTAGAATAACCCTAGGAATGCTGAAATAACTAATGTAAAAACACCATGTGTAAGTTAAAATAAATGATGAAATCCTAAATCAACCAATAATAATTTCGGAGTTTAAATCCACAAAACACTGAACATCTAACTATATGTCTGAAAGATTCTAATCAGAAGAGTACTAGGACAAGTCATAGTTAACTCTAACTATCTAAAACTAAAATGAAATAAAATAAAATCCTAAAAATAGCCTTTGAATTATGACGACTCTCCAAAGTACTACCGCTGATATAGTAGGAGATCGTACAATATGCAATCCAAATATTGGATGTCAAAACCTATATGATGATATAATATAGTCCAAAACAAACCTCTGATCAGTTCTTTAAATATATTGATTATGTGAGATAGGAAATAACTGATATCATTTGAACATGATGCATGTAACATGGTAAACTAATGTAAGATTAAGTAATAAACATATACTGTATGATAACCTGAAATAATTGAATATAAAGTCATAAAAGTCTTTGTAGCTAAATTGTGGGATGTGGATAGTGGGAGCTACTGTTAATCCGCATACCCTAAGCTGATCTAACCAGGGTCCAACCTGTAACCTTAACTAGAAGGGTATCCAGTACCTTGCCAAGGGAATAAATATTGACTAATATGGATCCACTAAACTGATGTCCAAATAAACTAAGGTGTCAAGCTTTATCTGATGGGTAACACTTTAGAACCTATAGTGTATTCATTGTTTATGGACTTAGAGACTCTTCTAATAAGGGTTTTATCCTAACAAATGGGTGGGTCGTCACCCCTATTTCCAATTAGTGCTAAGTAATACTCCCAACTAATTGATATTGATAACTAAAAATGCTTGATAATAGTAATATTCTAAAGACTGAAAATAAAAGCATCATCTGAGAGGATTCAAAGCATGTAAACTAGAGTTTATAATACTCATAATTATATGCATGAAATCCTAGGTCATCAAGTTTAATAACCTACCATCTCAAAACAATGCAACTATTATGACAATTCCAAAAGCTGAGTGAATTAAGGAAATTAATAACTCAAGTCCAACAATCATGATTTCATCATATAATTAGGGTTTATAATTTTAACATATAATGATACTAAAATTCATGTTTAAATATGGGAATATAACTAACTGAGATCAAGAAACTAGAATATAAGGAATTTAAATCACTCATGAATCCTAAGCTCTGAGGAAGAAATTAAACTGAGAAATAGATTTAACTTTGTTAATTAGTGAAAGAATATCCAATGGTGAAACCACACATATCGAGAGATGAAAATTGAAGAACTCTTTTAAATTGGAAGTTTGAAGAAGATGAACCCTAGTTTCCCTAGAGAGGAGAAATCACCTCTTTCTTTCTCTATAATGCTAAGTGTTAAAGATTTCTAAATAATGAGCTCTTATGGTAGTATTACTATTAATAATAAGTTTTAGGGTGGCTTTAACGACATAGTTTTGATGTTAAAAGAGTGGGAAAACACTGAAAATCCCCTTATAAAATGTAACTGGAAAATATGAAGAATTGAGTCGTATAGACCATCCAATGATTATGGGATCTACCTATTATTGTAGGTAGTGATCATGTTTTGGTGGCTAATTTGGGATTTGTTAACTTCACCAGATAAGCCTTGGAATAATTTTGGGAACCATCAATGATCGCACCTTTGTTCATAGGTTGTAGGTTCCAACCAGATCAACTTTAGAAGGCACGATCATACCGAAGATCATGGTTTCTTACCATTGCCATGGTTCCCTATAATTAATGGAAGGTATACTTTTCAACTTTTAGATTTTTGTTACTATTTCAATTTGATATGAGCATTCTAAGTCCGTGTAATCTCACCACAATATTACCGACACTCATACGTTCTCTATTACTAGATAATGCTTCCCTAAAATGGCCATAACTTCTTACTCTGATATCATATTAGTGCAAATTGGATATGTTGGAAAGATCACTTAAAGGAATTTTATTTGTTGGGTCTTGAGATCAAAAGTACTTCTAAATCTACGAGTTATGCTATTTTAAGTTGACTATAACAAGATTCTTCTCAAAAGATCAGTCGGTAAGTGATACAAGAATGAAGGGAATAAAAGAGTACAAGGTATTGTCAAAGGCTCAAGTTTCGGAATTAGCAAGTGTTTGGAGCCTTTTAAAGCCTTGGCAAGTTGAAAGAAGAGAAGGAAACCATTACACTCAAGAGGCGCCTTACTTGAAAGACAAGATGGATCTTGCACACTATAATTGGACACTCAAGAGGCACCCATTGTTAGGGCTATTATGGTCCTTTAAGATATTCTTTTTAAACTCCAAAGGAGCACCCTTCATTAAGGGTATTTTAGTCTTTGTTTTGTAATAGTATAAATAGGCACCTTACCTCTTATTTTCCTTAGTTTTCTGACATAATGAATAGAGTGAATTTTCAAATTATAATATTAGTATTAGCTTGTAGTATTCTCCTTTCCCTTAAGAGAGAGAAACTGAATTAAGGTTAGCACAATTGATGGATTTCACTTGTGTTAACAAATTGGCATGAAAGGTGGGTTGTGAAGAGTGTAAATTCCCTTGGTCCACCTAAGAGGAAGGTTTGACCTTCTATTGGTGAGGTGTGATTGATGGTTTGATCACCATCTTTTGTTAATCACTTGGTAGAAGTAAGGGTCTTTCTATCTATCCTTTAATTTCAAGCATTCTTCTTCTTCATCCCCTTTCTTTGTGTTGTTTTTCTCTTTATGTTCTTGCTGATTTTTGCATCTTGTGTGTCCATTTCGTAATTCCTAGCCTTATCTTTTATTATTTGGTATTAGAGCCATGTTTTAGGGTTGTTCCTACAACCCTAACTCTTGGATCTAAGAAAATCTCAACAAAAAAAGAGTGTCGAAAATCTCACAAAAAAATTGTAAACCCATTTTAGTGTTTGGGCAAATTTTAAAATCTTAGATCTAAATGTTTTTGTGTTTTTTTGTTGGTTTCAAGTGCTAGATTCTTGTTTCCTAGCACCTAGGGAGTCTATATCTACATTTGGAACAAGATTTGGTTATTTTTGAGCTAGATTCACCATTGTTGTTCCTTTTTTGAAACTTTTTGAGGTGAGATCTCATGGTTCATATCATTTTGTGGCGTGTTTGTGGCTGATTTTTTGTTATTTGAGTTTTCCTTGGTCCAAGAAACCTAGATCCAAAAGAAAAATTAAAGTTAGAGTACATTTGCCTTGTGGTCAAACTTCTGTCAACTCTTGAATATTCATATTGTTCTTCACCATCTTCATAGCTTGTTGAAGAAGAATATTCAATGAGTGTGTTTGATCCAAAAAAAGAGAAGAAAGAGAGTGTACTTGGTGTTTATAAAAGAATATTCCTTGGCATATTAATTGTCATCTAAAAGAAAGAAGAGACAAAAGGAATAATCAAGTACAATTGAAAGTACAAGGGGGGGACCAATCTATTTTGAATTCATTTGAAGCTCCAAAAGGGCTCCAAACCTTCAATTTTTCCCTCCCAAATGAAATTTCATCTTCTTCTAAGTGTTTTTGGCTTAAACAAGTGAATTAGGATTAGAAAATTTTGAAAAGTTATGTCCAATCAAAAGTTGCCACATCATCACTTATACAAACGACCAAATTGAGTTCTAAATTAGATTTCTAACTTTCTATTTGTTCTTTCTAGTTGCTTTTGTGTTAATTCTACCACTAATTACCAAACTAGTGATTACCTACTAGGTTGATAATTAGTCTAGAGTTCTTTGTTTTGTGTCTACATTTTTTTGTGCTTTTTATCATTTTTAAGTCATAGTAACTTGTTGGTTCAAGTCCGTATGTCATTTTTTTTAGTCTTATCAAACAAAAATTGATTTTGGACCAAGGCATATTCACCACTCAATTCACTTGCCAAGTATTGCCAAGCTTTTAACACTTGTGAAACCAAGCATGAGGTAAGAAATGAGAGTGAGGGTGGTGAGAATCTTTTTGAACTAACTTGTTTGTTCGTTTTGTAGGTTTGTTTCTTTCTTTTAGGTACCATGGCTGCCTATAGTTTTGATGCCACGTTTGATCACATCAAAGACGATTGGGATAGCTTCATTGAAGTTATGCGCCAAATGCTTAGTGCACTAAATCACAATTTTGAAAAATTGAGTCCAAAGGGAAACCTTGAAATATTCCCTTGTAACGCGGAGCATGAAGGCTGCCCTAATGTAAAACCAAGTGAAGAACACACTTTCCATGATCTACAAGGTAACAAAGCTATTTTCTAGACTCCTAGAAACTTGAATTATTGTGATGTGGCTAGTAGTAGCCAAAGTGGTGTAGTTTTGGATTTACTTAATGAAGAAGTGTGTGAATCTTCCTTTTATGATACTCTTAGTATTGTTAGGTTGCATAAGAACCAAACTCTTGTTCTGAGTACACAAGCACTAGTTGATCCTTTAGATGACAAAACCAATTCTTTTTGTAAGAATGATTTGTATCCATCGAGTGCTAGCACTTATGACTTGAATGAGGTTCCCTTACCAAGTGAAAAGAGTATTCACACACTATTTGATCCTTGTCAAATCCAAGGTGAGTCTATTTTAGTAAATGAGTTGCCAACAACTAGTGAGGATGTGAGTGATGATCAACCTACTCCCTAATATAGTCCACTACTTGAGCATATGTGTGGTGTTTTTAATAAGTCTCAAGTTATTAATGATGATGATAGAGTTGATCATGGTATTGGATATGATTCTTTTAGCATGTTGTATTATAATCTTTGTGTGTTTCCTATGTTAAGCATCCTAGCGGTGATGAACTTGGAACTAGAAAGTACTTGCATAAGGGCACCATAGTTGAAGTTGATTTGTGTGACACTTTTCTCTACTCTTCATTTGGCTTTAATGATATGTATGGTATTGTAGAGAGTATGTCTTTTAGATGGGGCGAAGCCTATGGGGAAAAAGAGTGTTGTCTAGATCCATGTCTAAGGCCACTCTTTCCATTTGACCCTAGTACCAAATATGGATATGACGATGCTGGATACGACATTTCCTACTCCTACTTTTCATACAAAGAGAATGGGCAGCCTGGAAAACTTGGAATAGCTTTTACTTGCTTGAAGGAGATTTAAAAGGCTTCCTTCCTTGGGGAAAGACTCCTATTACCGGGGACTACATGGCTAAAAGTACGGGTATTGCTGCTTGTTACTTGGTCTACATGACAAGAAAGGTACTATTCTTGAAAACCCAAGGGCAAATATGTCATTGTCATCTTTGGATAATGCTTCTAAATGTGCATCCTTTCTTAACACAATTGTGCTTGAAATGAATGAATCCAAACTTGTGGATGCCAAGGTCATGTTTTACTTGAAATAAGGAAGCAATATGTGTTTAAATGACTTGATTCCAACCTTATGTGCTAAAACTATTGAACCAATTGGTATTCTTATAGATTATAGCACCTTGGATGATGCCTTTACCCTTGATGCCTTCTTATACTACCTCTTTTCTTATGATGATATCCATGTTATTCTTAGATTTGCTATATGTAGGGGTAGGATATTTGTTTGTTTGTCTACTTGGAGTTACAATGCTATATGGCTTTTGTGGACCTTTGTAGTTGTCGTACCTCTTTATGTTTGCCTTAGCCGTGTCCTTTTTTAAGCTTGTGTTAGGTGTTTTATGATCATAACGAGGGATAGTTAGTTATATTCCAAAAGTGTACCCCCTTGGCATGTTCACCTAATTTGTTGTACTAATGCTAACCCTCCTATCACGAGGATTGTGTGCTTGTTTTTCCCTCTCTTTTATTTTGCAAGGTGAGAATTTGAGGAGAAATTCCTTTCAAGATGGAGAGAATGATACAAGTATGAAGAGAATAAAATATTACAAGGTATTGTCAAAGGTTCAAGCTTTGGAATTTGCAAGTGTTTGGAGCCTTTTAAAGCCTTGGCAAGTTGAAGGAGGAGAAGGGAACCATTACCCTCAAGAGGCACCTTACTTGAAAGAAAAGATGGACCTTGCACACTATAATTGGACACTCAAGAGGCATACATTGTTTGGGCTATTATGGTCCTTTAAGACTTTATTTTTACACTCTAAAGGATCACTCTTTATTAAGGGTATTTTAGTCTTTGTTTTGTAATAGTATAAATAGGCACCTTAGCTCTTATTTTCCTTAGTTTTTGGATATAATGAATTGAGTGAATTTTCAAATTGTAATATTAGTGTTAGCTTGTAGTATTCTCCTTCTTCTTAAGAGAGAGAAACTTAATTAGGGTTAGCAAAATTAATGCATCTTACTTGTGTTGACAAATTGGAAAGAAAGGTGGGCTGTGAGGAGTGTGAATTCCCTTGGTCCACCTAAGAGGAAGGTTTGACCTTCTATTGGTGAGGTGTGATTTATGGTTTGATACACTATCTTTGGTTAATCGCTTGGTAGAAGTAAGGGTCTTTCTATCTATCCTTTAATTTCAAGCATTCTTCTTCTTCATCCCCTTTCTTTGTGTTGTTTTTCTCTTTATGTGCTTGCTGATTTTTGCGTCTTGTGTGTCCATTTTATGAATTCCTAGTATTCTCTTGTATTAGTAAGGAAGCTTTTGACTTGACCTTGATCTAGGAGTTAATTGTGGACTTAAAACATGTCAATATCACTTCTCATTCCACCAAGACATGATAGAATTTCTATTATTAGCTGCATTCATTAGAATATAAAATTCTCTATTACATTCATGTACAAGGTACTACAAAAATTAGGGTGTTATAGACATAATCTTATTTTAAGGTGTTATATAAATTTAAGGATTATATTCAGATTATAGAATTTCTATTATTAGTTTTATTTTATAGAGATTGGACATTATTAACACCTGATGACTAAGGAGACCACGAATTGTAAGTTAAATACTTAGACTATCAGTTTTTGTGATTTAGAATTCTTTCCGATAATGCACTTATACATCAATATCATAACATCAGTATTATTCAACTATTTAGTGTATCATCTTATATTCATCTGGGAGTAGTACTAACCAAGAAGAGAAAGAGATGAAGGATAACCCATCATTTAGGCTGAAACCTTTAGTTAAGGACCAAAAATCCCAGAACTACGATGCCAACATAGGTTCTAGAGGGTCAATCGTTAGACTAGGCTTGAAACCTTATTCATTTTAGACATCAGTTTTGCAGTACCACGTCAGATCAATATTTATACCCTGGAAAGATATATTGGGCCTTTTATGGGTATTATACATCAAACTACACTTATAGCTCACATAGTTATGTATCAATTAATAGTGTCTCTCACATTTCAAAATTTTTTATATCATGTCCTTATAATTATTGTACTTAATAAAATATTGATCAGATATACGTTTATTTACTTGTTCATTGAACAATTCACATCTCATGGTTTTGGTCTCAATATTTTTACATGATTCATAGTTTAGTTTTACTTGGTTTTAAACTATAACTTTTAAGATTATAACATCATATTGGTATATGTGTTATTTATATAGGGTCAGTGTACTCGAGCTTATATCTTTATTTCTAGTTAGCATTTAGTATCATTTTGTAACCTGGTTAGCATTAGTTGTAAATCATTTGAAAATGTTACATTCTACAACTTTTTAATTTATAGATATATTTTAGCTCATGACTCAGAGGCTTCACTTTGTCTTAGGACTTTTTAATATAGTCATGACTTAAATCATATATAATATATTTTTTATATGCTCAGTTATAATGAAGATTTCAAGTGTTTTAATGTCTAGTGCATATCTTACATACTCAGTGCATTCTAAAGTATTGATCACATACCTCTTCTGCCTATATTTTTATGTGATGTAGATTCAGATGGTTACTACCAGGATCATAGTTTGGCAAAACACAACATCCAGCTAGGAGGTGAGGAGTTCTTTTATTTCGAGAATTATGGTTAGTTGTAGATCCATTATTTCATATTTTTATTTTTATGTATTCATTAGGGATAGTTGGGGGTGATGTCCTAGGTACCTATAGTCAATATTAGTAGAGGCTTCATAGCTAGTCATCTAGAGTTGTCATAATTAGTTTCTCTTTCTTTTTAGATTATTGATCTTGTAAAGAAACATTCTAATACTAAAATTATTGAACTATTTTATACCATGATTATGTTTCCACTCAGTCAGCTTAACTCTTATACATCTTTTAGTTAGTTTATCACTCATTATGCTAGTACCATGGGTTAGCTTGAGATCGATTGTGCTTGTAAGCACCATGTTACGACTAAGAGATAGTCTACAATCATGGCACATGATTTGAATTCATGTTTATAAATACGAATTTTGTGAAATTAAGGTGGAATGAAGGTATAAAAGATCTTTAATAAGGAAATGATCATGATTTTGTCCTTAGGGTTATGGTATCAGTTTATAATCCTTGAAATTATTAGTCCTTTATCTATATGTTGGTTGCATTATTGTTTGTAGACCATAATGAAGCTAAGATTTCATGCAAGGGCAAGACTCATTATTTTTGGAGCAAGTGCAAGGCTTAATTTTTTGTAGGTGATGGTTGAATTATAGTTGAGACTCAATTTATTTCATCTGTATTATAATTACCTCTTTTCTAACATTTTGCAATGTATGATGTGTAAATTAGCTTGTTGGATAATATTATAAGTCATTTAATCACCTAAAATAAGATTATGTAAAAGGAATATTTGAAATGCAAGTCTACTTGTGTTAGCTCATATTATGTTTGTATATGTTATGAGATGAACCGGTAAAGATCATCGATAAGGTATCGATAGAATTCAAGGGGTATAATGATGGGGACGTTAGAATAAGCGTGGTATAAATCTTGTTTTAGTAAAATGGTTGTAGACACTAGATGTATCCATTATTTGGTACATGGATAGATCCCATCCCATACAGGTTAGGGATATTACGCATTTATAAGACCCATAGTATACATGTATAAGGTATTGGTGTGTTGATAGTATGATAAGTGGATCAGGGTTTTTTATTATTGGTATTTTGGGTTCCTTGAGTAATCAGTTGAAATGATGTTGTTATTGGATCCATGAGTAGTTTGAGCTATTAACATACTTGAATTATTTTATCACTTGTTAAAGTGTAATGATAAGGTAATTGTGGAAAGTTTGAAGTTAGTTGTTGTTAGTCATGGCATTGACATGGTGGTTTATCTATATTATCTTATAATTGTTCAATTTGTCTGATTATTTTTAAGCATAGACTTAATAAAGGTGTCAATGTTAAGTTTACATAGTTGAATAAAGTGTTGGTTATTGTTCATATTTATTATTTTGAATTGGTGGATGACCCTACCACTATATAATGATTTCATACTGATATTACTTCTACTCTTCTTTTTATTGAGTGTCGAGCATAACCTAGTGTCTTTGGTGAGATATTGTCTTTGACAAGTGATCGTTCTGACTCAAGGGTGAGCTATATCTTTTAGGCAGCCATGACTACTCGGACTTAATAATCTTGTCCATTTGTTTCTGACGCAAACATTTACATTATTTTAGTTTTCTAGGTTGTACCTACAGTTTGCAGAATTAAATATTTTAGTAAAATGACCTTTAGTTTCTAGGGGTATTTTAGACATTTTTTTTGCACTTGATTAATTAAAAGAACTATTCAAAATATTTGGTTGTTAATGGAATGTATCTTTTATATTTAAAAATTATTAAGTATTGAAGTTGAACGTTTAGGTTAGATAGTTCTTTCACTCGAAGCATACTATATGTGCCACTTTCTATAGAGTTTAGGTCATTACAAAGTTTGTATCAGAGTCCTAGATTTTTTTCATCTTTTCTTACCAAAATAATTCTCATAACTTCTTGCTTAATGGAATAGAGACATCTATACTTATCTTTTGAGGCTAAAGGTCTTTAGGAAACTATTACTTTCATTCTTTTTCATGATACAACTTTATTACAATTGGTATCTAGGGATATAAATTAGTTTCTAACTTTTTCTTTCTATTGTATATAGATGATGAATATAAGAGCTAGTGAAGCTAGAGAAGTAGCTCCTACGCTAGTAGTTCCAATTACAAAGCCTACCACCAGTGGATGGAGATGGGGTAGAAATAAAGGAAGAGATCAGGAAATAACTGCTAGAAGTAGAATGTTATAGATAATCCATCAAAAAAGAGATTTGAGACACCTAACAAGGTTATGATAAGGAGGTTTTGGAACAAAAGGAGGAAGTACTAGTTTTTGTAGGTGCAACTCCTCCACTAATTTTACTTGAGGTGATTTGACATGCACTTGCTTTTTTAGTAGGCTGGAAATTATAGGATCATGCCTACAATGCCATCTTATAAGTTTTTAAAAGTACAACTTGCCACTAGTTTTACTTCTAGATGGATGATGTCTCATGGATAGAGGTTTTCCCTCATTCAGTTATAGGTCATGTTATGGCCGAGACTGGGCATAATATATTGACTAAGCTTTTGATCCGTCTACCTTTGTTTGTTATGATATAGAGAATGCTTTTGAAATCATTGTTGATTATTTTGAGAGGTTGCATAAGATGTTCATTATGGAGTAGCATAATATAGAATTTTTAGCCATCCAATAATAGTGTGATGCAAAGTAGTGGTGGTGGGATTATATGGAGTTTCAGTCTCTAGCTTTATCTTCAATCACATAGACTTTATTCCATACTTTGTTCTTTGAGAAGTATGTGTCACACAGTCTGTATGAAAAGAACAAGGATAACTTTCAGGATCTTATGTAGGAAAGTATTTCGGTTTGGGACATATAAGCTAAATTTCATGCCTTATAAAGAAATGTTCTCAGTTCTATCACTAAGAAGGAAAAAATATATCTTTTTGAAAGGTTTGAATTTTTATTCGTAAGTTTTGGTTATGTAGATGTTTTATACTATAAAAAGGTGTAATGATATTGTTGATTATGTAAAGAAAGTGGAAGGAGTCAAACAACTTGGTTAGGCAAAGATGGGAGCAAAGAACATCCCATATCTGGGTAACTTTAGTTGTACTTACTGTAGGGTCTATAATCACTATACTTATCTAGCATGCTATATATAGTCAACTCTATCAATTCTACAGAGGGTCTATCACAGACCACTCAATAGTCTTTGATTGTGATTATCCAAGAGGCTTTGTATTCTTCTACTAGATGGTCCTCATGGGTCGATGTTGTTTTAAATGTAATACTCTTTGGAATTTAAAAAGGTATTATTGTAGATAGGCTAATTTCTAGGCCAATCAGAAGTCCTAAGCTATGGTTCTAACTAGTAGAGGTAGTGGTGGTAATAGTATAGGCTGTCCATAGAGTGGTATAGTAATCTTCAGGCTGGCCATGGAAAAAATTTAGGTGGAGGTAATACAGGGAGAGATGGTGCTCAGTCTATTATAGTGGTTGCTTGAGTTGATGATAGATCTTATGATATCCTTTTTCAAGGAAATACAAGGTAGATCCTTCAGATATCGCCATTGCAGGTACTATTTTCATCTGTGATTGAATGATTATGGTCTTGTTTGATTGGGGTTCTATTTATTCTATTATATTTGTTATATTTTCCTAAGGTTTAGGCATAGTTTATGATATACTTGACATACGTTTGTATGTGTCTAGTCCAGTTGGAGACTCAGCGGTAGTTACTCAAGTATATCATACTTGCTCTATAATGTTTATGGGTTTTTAGGCTTGGGTAGATTTTTTGATTCTAGATATGCTTGATTATTATAGAATCCTAGGTATGAATTATTTATCCCCATATCATGTTGTTTAAATTGTAATGATAAGACTATGACCATAGATATACCGGGATGCATAAGTAAAGACGAGGAGGTGTTTCTATGTTTTAACTTGTGAAAATAATTTCCTTCATTCAATCTAGGAAGATAACTGGGACATGGGTTCGACTTTTTTGGCACATCCTTGGAATGATAGGGAAGAGGTCTTGACTATTGAGTTAATACTCATAGTATCTAAATTTTAGGAGGCATTTCCCACTAGATCAGCTGGTATGCCTCTGAATTGTGACATTGACTTTTACATTAATTTGGATTCAGGTACTTGACCGATTTTAACCAATTTCTATTGAAATCCCTTATCTATGTTGAAAAATTATAACACACGGTTGTAGGAGTTACTTGATAAGGGAATTATTCTTTCTAATGCCTCTCCTTGTGTTACTCCAATGTTTTTTGTTAAGAAAAAAGATAGTAGCATTCCATTATGTAGAGACTATCGACCGTTAAATAAGGTTACCATTAGGAATAAGTACCCTTATCCCTAAATAGATGATTTATTTAACCTATTGTAGGATTCTTCAGTTTTCTCGCAGATAGATTTGAGGTTAGAGTACCACTAGTAAAAGATTTGACTGAAGACACACCAAAAATAACTTTTAGGACTCGATATGGACATTATGAGTTTTTAGTGATATCCTTTGGTTATCTAAAGGACCAAAAACATACATGATTTGAGAAGTTATATTTCCAAGTCTTTGGTGGATTTATTTGTGATTGAATTTATGGATGAAATTTTTGCTTACTCCGTGCATAAGGAAGAACATACAGGTCATCTATGCAAAGTCTTGGGTATTTTTAAAGTAAAGCAACATAATGCTAAATTCTCTAATTATGATTTTTCGATATCTTTTGTATCCTACTTGGGGAATGTGGTTTTTGAGAAGGGGATAATGGTAGATCCCTAGAAAATTAAAGATGTTAAGTGTTGGTTTTTACCTATCTCTATGACTGAGATTTAAACTTTTTTGGGTTTTGCTATCAATTATATTAGGTTTGTCAAGAACTTTTCTTCCATTCTTACTCACATGACAAGAATGACAAAAAAAAGGTATAAGTTTTTTGGTCTGGAAAGTGCAAAAAGACCTTTCAGAGATCAAATCTTTTTAATCATATCTCTGATCCTTGCATTACTAGTTGAAGGTAAGGATTTTATTATGTTTTATGTGCTTCATGCTTTGGTTTAGGTAACGTGTTGGTGTAGATAGGAATGTAATTGTCCATGCTTCAATTTAATTGAATCCTCATGAGAAGAATTATACAATTCATGACTTGGAATTGGTAGTTATGGTTTTTTCACTTATGATATAGAGACACTACCTTTATGGTGTTAAGTGTGAGGTTTTCATAGACTATCATAGTTTCCAACTTGTTTTCACTCAAAAGGACTTGAATTAGAGATAGAGGTGGTGGATAAATGTATGATTTATTTTGGTTTAATTTCAGTTTCAATTCATAAAACAAAGAAGATACACAAAGACTTAGGTGTATTCATGGATATGATGTGTTTGCTTAAGTGTTTTGTAGGAAAATAGGTCTTTGTGATAAATGGACTAAAAAATGACTAAAATTGATTTAAGTGTGGCATCTGGTGCTTGGCCATGATTCTTTGGGTCACACTATTAGTTGTGGCCTAAGTCATACTAAATGTAGTGGCAATATATTAAAGAGGTGAAAATTAATTGTTAGCTAGAACTCCACCTTATGAGTCATTGGATTAGGCGACTAGTCGTCACATAATTCACACTTAAGAAAATCTCCTAAAGTTTCACAGAGTTTCAAATCAATGTGAGTGGCTATGAGACTATCATCCAAGGCGTTAAGATATCCTACGTGTCATTTCCAAACTTATCCTGAGCAAAAGAAACCATGGACCTCAATGTCAATAATTTACCTACCAATCTGTCGGGAAGCCCTACGAATCATCAGTAGCAATCGTTATCAACTCGCAAAAAATAAGCTGATTGGCTAAAAGTATATGCGATGAGGTATAACTAGGCCCTACGACTTATTATGACCTGTGTTGTAACTATAGAATCAATTTCACAAATATTGTTAGGACAAAATTTATTTTGTATCTATAAATACACCTATTAGGTTTTATGTTATATGTTTTGCACTATTACTCCTTTTGATTCCTTATAAACAATAATCATTGATTTGTTCTTGGGTTTTTAAAGGATTAAATTCATCAATTGATTGTTTTTGTTCTTATGTTTTCTTTGACAATTCAAGTTTGCATGTTTTCATTTACTCAACCTCATAAGTCTACAATTGTTATTTGATCTAAAATTTCAAATTGTTATCCATCAAACATGAGTAGCTTTATCCCATATTTTGGGTTTTGGGGACCATTATTAATTAACAGAGAAGGTAAAGTACTTAGGGTTCCTACAATAGTATTTATGCATGTGTTGTTCTTCCCTTTATATTGTTTGAGTTTTAACTTAAAACTCACCTTAATTCTTTACTTTCTTAACCATAGAGGTAGAAAATGGGAAAAGGAAAGTAACAATTGAGATTTGAGGCTACCAACCCACCTCTAATAGCTTGAACCTAGCAAAAAATAACTAATCTGGCATCAAAAGTAGGGGTTAACGTGTAAACATCATGAGACCTAATCAGTAATATCTTTATAAGAAACCATTCATTTAGGTTTACATAACTTCACAATCTTGCTTGTTAATGTCATGACCCTAGCCGGGACCCTAGCCATAACGGACATCTCAAACCATAAAGGCCTGGATTACCTTCTTTATCTGTTAATCATGCACAATATTCATACAATAATAAAATATGGGAAAACTTAAATTAATACGGAACCATGGTCATACTCTGAGTTCAAAAATAATAAAGAAAAATACAATTCAACAACATCTAGATAATATCTAACTCAGCCTGCGAAATCTCTACTAAATATGAAACAAAGCTGTCTAAAAACTAGTACAAGTCCCCTAGTGGACCTAAACCAAAATAAATGACAAAGTCTAAAATACATAGGCCTTTAGGAATAAAGAAGGCTCACCACTGCACACTTCACTTCTTTCTGAAAACTCTACGGCTTAACAGGGCCTTTAGATTGAGCCTCAGATCCTGAGAGGTAGGGGGTCAATACAATTGTACTAATACGCAGAGAAATCCAAAATAATTCATTTATATATATATATATATAATAGATGGGAGAAAGTCATGAAACGCCATGCATGATATAGTTTAAAACACTTAGGAAATTCTTTGATAACCATAAAACATTCTTGTCAATGCAGTTCTGATCTTTGTATTATTTCTGAGTTAGGTGGAATGCCCCTACAAGTATGATATTCCATGGGCTATATGGAATCCTCTATTGACTTGGCGAGAAAGTCTCCAACTCGAGTTTTCCAAAAGGGTTTGAATGTCTGAGTCTGATATGACACATGGCAATAGGCCAGCATAAAATCCTGCTAGGTGATGTAATAACCCGTATCGGCAAAACACGGTTCTGGGCAATGATTTATATGAACTCGTGCTCTCTTTGGGGAACCACCTAACATCTCTTTATGCCCAAATATTAGAATTTTCTAGATATGCATCCTTTTGAATTCAAAATCTGTAAGTCTATATAAGCATCTAATTTTTATTCTACTATGTTTCTGTTATGGCATTATCTATTTTGGTATCATCATACCAAGACTTGAAAATAATGCTTCTGATCCATAATTATCATATCTTAGTTTCTTCTTTCAAAACATAAAATTCAGACCACTATATCATTCAAACAGTATAAGAAAATTCATGTTTAAAACATAAGTCAAAACTATGCAAAGATTCTCATCTTTTCAACAATTCCAACAAGTGGTGGTCAATTTCTCAAAACATTCTGGAAATTCCTTCGATTATGAAATTTGGAATTTAAATCATGATTATATCCCCCTCTCTAATTCTCAATCACCATAAAATTCATTCAAAATAATAAGACTCTTGATCAATTCTTTAAATCGTGCAATTTAGGAAACCAATAACTTGCAAAACAAGTAGTAACAAAATGGGAAGGGGAAAAGATTCAATAATTCATGCACTCAGTTCATGTTTGAAGACTTCAACACAAACATACATATATACTTGTCAAATCATTTTCAAGGAAAAGCCTATAGGCCAAAACACTATTATCAAGGGCTTCAAAAACATGATTCTAGCTGTTAATACAAAATCCCTTTTTTATAAGTTTATGATATCTAAACCTTTAACATGATTAAGAAGAGTTTACTATGCCCATGTAGTTTTAGGAAAACCCCACGTACCTTAGTGACGACGAAATTGTGAAAAGATTTGATATTTAAGCTTTAATTACTTGATTTCTTGTGAGAAGTACTTGAATCTTGTTCTTGGGAATAGAAGAGGGCCTTGATCATACATTGGGTGATTTAGGGCTTAGGGTTTGTACATAATGTGTTTTAAAATCCCTTATAATGATTTGGAGTGATTAGGGACGGTTTAAGGGTGTTAAATAACTTCAACATGCTTGATATAAGTCAAAATGGAGTGTTTTTGACACTTGGAAATAACTTAGGTGGCACCCTATCTATCGCAAAAATTAGGGTGGACGACACCTTGTCAATCGCCTAAGTTTGGTTGGGCGGCGCCTAACCAATCACACACCCTTATTGCCTCTCATGAAAAATAGCATAACTTTTTTCTCAGGTGTTGGGTTAATGCAAAATTGGTATCGTTGGAAAGCTATTTCGAAGACCTTTAATTTAATATATAGTAAACCCTCTAATTCGTTATATACAATAAGTTATGGTTGATGGAAGTTGACCTAGTTGAAACATCCACTAAAACTTAATCGCTGGAAATGTTTTATACTCTCCTAGACTTAGGGGATTTTTGAGTCCTCAATCCATATTCAAAGATTTTCCCATACTATACGATTGATCACCACAAATATATTCATAAGGAATCATCTATTTTGGGTCTATACACTTAGGAACAACGGTCTAAATTCTAGCCCGAAAGTACGGGGTGTTACATTATCTCCCTCTTTGGATCATTCCTCCCCAAATTATGAGTAGGGAATTCTTGAAGCTCTAAAAGTGTAGAATAAAGAACGTAATATTGATTCAAACATTTTATCTCAACAAAAAGAAATTATGTAAAGGCATCACACGATCTTTATGATAACTCCTAGGGAAATGGGTAAGCACAAAACTTGAGATAGCAAAACTTGACATCGACATGAATCTTGGCATGTGTTTTATGGCACATGATCAGAATATTGTAAGATATAACTTTTCCTATGAGTCCTCGGCCTTATTAAGATTGATACAAGAGATGAGATAAGCTCCTCATTGGATATATGAATATTAGCATTCTCCATCTACTAAGCTACAACAAAATGATTTAACTTTAGAAACACTACTTGTCTATACCCCAACATTAATCAACATGCTTCATCATGTCCAACTTACAATTAGTCCGTAACACATCTAACCACAAAAATTTGTATCTTATTGTATAATACTTCTATGTTGAAGCTAAAATCGGAGTAAAGAGGTGCTAATTTAAACTACGAGACCCTGTACTCTACATCACATTAAAAAATTATTTCACCTCATCATTATAATCCAATAATCTCAAGTCTTAATTCAAAGAATACTAACCGCATGGCACATTAGTTTGTGTTATCTTCAATCAACACATTCAAGCCTAATCATTACTATACCCACTACATGGATCTCCCTATGACCTGCAAATTCAATCATTTTTACTAATATTCTTGCCACATATTTCCCTCCTAACTATTTCATGTAAAGAATATTCATCTCATTCCTTCCCCTGCTTTTCTAACCTTAGCTTAAGAAATCGCATCAAAATTTTCACCTACAATGACATCTACTCCCCCACCTAACACACTTCTACACTTTCATAACCAACATCATACTAGCCTACAGAGAGTCATTAAAGGATCTGAGCAAGAGCATCATGAAAGGGAGTAACACAATTACATTATAACATATACTTGTTGCCATACTCAAGGTGGGACTTGAGTTGAAGATATGGTACAATCACAGAGTGTTTCATATATCAAGTGTTTGGATCAAAAGGGGAAAGTCGTTATGGCATAAACTCATCATAGCATGAGTTCTTAGGAAAACCATAGTGAGAAACATAAGAGCTTACATCATGAGTCTTATAACATGAGTGTGGAATTCTTGAAGTCGACGATTTAGGCAAGGACTTCTACTCAAAGCTATCATTGATCATTTTTAGAACTAAAATAGACATGAGTTCACACGACTCTATCATTTTGGCTAATCTCAACATTAAATGAATATTTAACATACGAAAACATTCTTCCTTAGAACCAATCATGATTTTGGGACTCAAATTTGTTGTTCATAAGCAACATAACATAGTGCTTGGATACTTTGAATACTAAATCATCAAGGGACATTATTTCTTCTAGTTTGAAAGTCGGGACATGTCATGAGTTACATAGAGTTCTCAAAGCTTAGACTTAGGTACGACTTGGATCCATAACTTAAGGCATTAGCAGAGTGACCTCATAGACTGAGTAGGAGGAGTTTTCTTGAATATTAATAGATTTAACATAAATCTTACTTGAAACTTGACACCATAAGTAAATTTTAGAACTATATTAACTCATCATCTCCCCCTTAGATCAAAGTCATAATCCTAGACTTGTAGACATAATCTCTCCTCAAATATATATCCACAACTCTTAACACGAGAGATATACCACCACACACATTATCGGTAATCTCTCCCGGATAAACTATACTTTGTAGGTCTTGTTTTTTAGAAATACTACTCTTACTTTCGCTATCTTCTACGACCATCACCCTACAACCCATACTCACGTAAATGAGATGCGTCAACCATTCAAGGAACATAGGGACTAGTTGAAGTACTGAGCCTCCCTATATCCACATGCCTAATCACAAAGGGGTACCAACATACACATGAACACAAACTCCCCTCTGAAATTTTTTTTACAAGGACACTAAATTAATTAATATTCTAGAACATCCCCATCAGGTGCACGAATCCTAACATCCTCCAAACTCCAATGTCATCTATTTATGGCTAACGTTATCAATGGCATAGACAACAACGCTTTTAGGCACACAACACTTCATCTTCAACTCCTTAGAATACTCAGCATTACACCTCTAATCACATAACTTGGATCTTAATTAAATTTGTAAAACTATACCAAAAGAGCATATTGCCCACTCATATTTTCTCAATTCAAATCTAAATAACGCTATAAAAAAAACTCCCCAAACTTCTCCATACCATAATTTCGGGAACACAAACTAGGTATACAAAACACTTATACACGTAAATGCTAAACTTTCCCTTTTTAAGTATACTCTAAAGGCATTGCTTTCCAAGGATTCTACTCTTAATTTTTGCTATCCTCTATCATTAACAACTTACAACTCATAGTATCATGAGCATACACATCCTCACTCCTTATCACATAAAATTCCTCTCTCCACTACTTAACCTTCTAACTTATAGCATAAAATCTTATCTAACGCCATACTACCAAGGGGTGCAACTTATTCTTATATACTTATGCCTTTGACCACTTAATGACTCATCTACAATTCATCATTCTAATACTAATCCTCATATACCCATATACCTCCAGTACCACCAGTGTGGCATGCAATATCTTATACTGATCCATCAAATTAGGAAATCAACCCAAAATACTCATTTTATTTAACTAATACCTACAATCACAATCCCCTCCATGACATCACTAGTATATGTCAAAATCCACTATATACCTTTTCACTTAAAGTACTAGTTTAAAACCACTAAAGAAAAGAAGGTCAAGGGGGTAAGGTCACATAATAGACATGATAAACCTTAAAATTATATTATAATCCACTATGATCTTATCTACATATTCTACTTTTTCATATAATACTTACTTACCCAAGCATACATTTAGACTACCTTCAAACTCCACAAACAATAATGAGTCTATAATCATAACTTATTGGCTAATCTAACTGTCTTCATTCACAGCCTATACGGGATTTTTGTAACCACCATAACTATCCACTCTGGACTCTTTCACTATTCTTGAATAGATAATAATCATAGCCAAACACTTCCTCTATCGCATATCTCAGAATCTACAAATATTACTACCACATTAGTCTATCAATATAAAATGGCAAATCATCCCTTAATCAACGATTATAAAATAACAAAAAGAAATTTATATACACAAAAATTACCCTCACTCTGAATTCTAACCTTGTGACTTTGTATCACCAACATCTTGGTCAAATCTCATTACCAATGGGTCATGGCACTTTAACATACACTATTACTCACGTGGAAATATAGTTCCAATATTATACTACACATCATTTCCCTTATGCATGACATCTGCAATAAGAATCTTGAAAGGGACTAAATACACTTCACACCTCAGGCTCAAATGCACGATTGATATAGATAAAGGTATAAGTTTGAATCCACACACTTTATAGCACTCATGGACTCCTCTCAAGTCCTTATGCAATTTTTTAATATTTTATGAATCATTTAGAAAGGACCATACCATTTAGATTCTAGACTCCTACACTTGAATTACCTCAATAACGAGACATATTTGAGAACCTCAAAGTAGGATTTTGGATAACTTTACTTTCATATGGGCAACATCATAGCATGAACTATAGTATGAAAAAGAGATATTCTAACTCCATAGCACGAACTACAACACAAAGAAAGTGAGACATTCCTAAACGCCTTGTAGCCTCCTGCTTATAAGTGTGGCGTGCTACACACCCATAAATATGAATCTACCTAATGCTATTTCACAGACACCCTGGGGTCATAAATCGTGATCTGATACCATGTTTGTCATAACCCGAGCTGGGACCCTAGCCACGGTGAACATCCCAAACTATAAAGGCCCAGAGGCTATTCTCTATCTGGTAATTATGCATATTGTTCATACAATAATAGAAGATGCAGAAACCATAAATAAATATGGAACTATGGTCATACTCTTAGATCAAAAATAATAAAGAAGACTGTAATTCAACAACATCTAGATAATATTTGACTCAGTCTGTGAAATCTCTACTACATACAGAACAAAGCTGTCTAAAAAATAGGATAAGGCCCCTAATGGACCTAAGACAAAATAAATGACAAAGTATGAAAGACATAGGCCTTCAGGAATAAAAAAGTCTCACCACTACACTCTTCACTTTTGTCTAAAAAAACTACAGCTTATCAAGAACTCTAGACTGAGCCTCAAACCCTGAAAGGTAGGGGGTCAATACAATTGTACTGGTACGCAATGAAATCCAAAATAATGCATTTATATATATATATAATATGGGTTCAAGTCATGAAACATCATACATGATATAGTTTAAAACACATGGGCAATTCTTTGATAACCATAAAACATTCTTGTTAATGCAGTTCTGATTTTGTATTTCTTCTGAGTTAGGTAGCATGCCCCTACAAGTCTTATATTCTATAGACTATATGGAATCCTACATTGACTCAGTGGGGAAGCTCCCAAAATAAGTTTTTCTACAAGGGTTGGAGTGTTTGAGTCTGATATGCCACAGGTCACTAGGCCAGTGTAAAATCCTTCTAGGGGATATAATAACCCGTATCGACAAAACATGGTTCTGGGCAATGAGTTATCTGAACTCGTGCCCTCTTTGGGGAAAAACCTAACATCTCTTTATGCCTAAATTTAGCCTTTTATAGACATGCATCCTTCTAAGTTCAAAATCTATAAGTCTAAGTAATCATCTAATTTCTATTCTATTATGTGTCTGTTATGGCGTTATCTATTTTGGTATCGTCATACCAAGACTTGCAAGTCATGCTTCTGAGCCATAATTATCATATTTTAGTTTTTTCTTTCAAAACATAAAATTCAAATCATCATATCATTCAAATAGTAAAAGAAAATCTATGTTTAAAACATAAGTTCAAACCATGCAAAGATTTTCATTTTTTCAAAAATTCCAACAATTGGTGGTCAATTTCTAAAAACATTCCAGAAATTCCTTCGATTATGATATTTGGCATTTAAATCATGATTATATCCCCCTCTCCAATTCTCAATCATAAAAAAATTCATATAATATAATAAGACTCTTGATCAATTCTTCAAATCGTGCAATTTAGGACACCCATAACTTGCAAAACAAGTAGTAACACAATGGGAGAGGGAAAACATTCAATAATTCATGCTATCAGTTCATATTTTAAGACTTCAACACATACATACATATATACTATTCAAATCACTTTCAAGGGAAGGCCTAAAGGCCCAAACAATATTATTAAGGGCTTCAAAAACATAATTCTAGTTGTAGATCCAAAACCTTGTTTTTTTATAAGTTCATGATTTCTAAAACTTTAACATGATAAAGAAGAGTTTACTATGCCCATGTAGTTTTAGGACGACCCCACGTACCTTAGTGACGACGAAATTGCAAAAAAATTGGACCTTTAAGCTAGAATTTCTTGATTTCTTGTGAAAAGCACTTGAATCTTTTTATTGGGAATGGAAGAGGGGTTTGGATCATAACTTTGATGATTTTGGACTTAGGAATAGTAAATAATTTGTTTAAAAATCCCTCATAATGATTTGGAGTGATTAGGAACGATTTTGGGGTGTGAAATGACTTCAACACCCTTGATATATGTCAAAATAGAGTGTTTTTGACAATTGAAAATGACTTAGGAAGCACCCAGTCTATCGCACAAGCCAGGGTAGGCGACACCTTGTCAATCGCCTAATTTTTGTTGGGCGGCTCCTAACCAATCGCACACTCTTATTACCTTTCACAAAAATAAGCATAACTTTTTGCTCGAGTGTTTGATTAATTCGAAATTGGTATCCTTGGAAAGCTATTTCAAAGAAATTTCATTTAATATATAGTAGGCACTCTAATTCATTATATACAAAAAGTTATGGTCGATGAAGGTTGACCTCAGTTGAAGTGTCTACTAAAACTTGATCATTGGAAATATTTTATACTTATCTTAGACTTAGGGGATTTTTGATACCTAAATCCATATTAAAAGGTCTTCCTACACTATAGGATTGATAACCACACAAATATTCACAAGGAACATCTAGTTCGGGTCTATACGCTTAGGAACGACGGTCTAAATTCTAACCTAAAAGTATGGGGTGTTACTGTTAACCATCAAGATAGAATACTAGTATGACCTATCTCGTAAGATATGAAATAATTGAAAACATAATCCTAGTTCACCATTCTCACTAATAAATGATAAACAAAATTAATACCTTAACTTATTAAACAATTTAAAAGTTATTACTAGGCTACTTGAATCCCCCATTGGTACTACATTACTAATAACTTAAAGTCACATTTGCTGATCTCTTAAAAAATTTATATTGGAGTTGAACCCATTTTTTGTGTTTTATAATTTATTCAATGACCTCTTTATATTCCACTGCAAGATAAAGGGTGATATGTTGATATAGGCTAGGAATATGATTGCCTATTCGTCAAGGTAATTGATATATCTTAAGAAGAATTATCAAAATCATGACTTTGAGTTGTCTTTGATGGTTTTTGCACTCAAAATACTGAGACACTAACTTTATGATGTTAGGTGTGAGGTGTTCATTGGACATCATAGTTAGCAGTATGTTTTCACTCAAAAGGACTGAAATTTGAGGCCATGGTGATGGATAGAGTTACTAAAGGATTATGATGTGACCATACAATATAATTTTTGAAAGTATAATGTTGGGTCAGATGAATTGAGCCAAAAATCATTAAGTATGGGTAGTTTGGCTGGTTTAATAGAGGAATAATGACCATTGCCTAGATATATCCAAACTTTAACAACATAATTTATGTGATTTAGAGTATCTAAAAAGGATAGAGTGTTGGCTCGTATGGATGCAAGGTCAATATTCCTTGATAGAAACATGGCTAAATAATTTGAGGATGCAAAGTTGAACCAGATTCAGAATGAAGTTGTATGTGGTGAAGCTCAAGATGCCAAAGTTGATGTGTGGTGTAAATTGAAGGAAGGTAGGTGTGTGTGTACCCTGTGTTGATGGTATGATTTCGAGTTTTCCTGTAGAAGCTTATGGATCCTAATACTCTATACATACTATGACAACAAAGATGTATTATGACTTGAGACAGCTCTATTGGTGGACCTAAATGAAGATATATATAGTCGAGTGTGTGGCTAATTGTCATAATTACCAGAAGGTTAAGTATGAACATCAAGGACCTATAGCTTTGCTTAGGGTATGTCCATTCTGAAGTGAAAGTGGAAAAGTTTTTCCATAGATTTCATAATGGGTCTTCCTACAATGGTAAGGTAGCATAACTGGACTTGGGACATGGTGGAAAGGCTTACAAAGTCCCCTTAATTTTTATTTGTTATGCTTAGTTACAACACAGAGTAGTTAGCATGATTTATGTTAAGGAAATTTTGACATCATATGGGATGCCAATATCCAGCACATCCAATTGATGTGTACATTTTAACTCTAAATTTTGACATAATTTGGATGAGGAGTTGGAAGCAACGCTTGATCTAAGAACTATATTTCATCCTCAAATCGATGGGCAATCTAAGAGGACCATTTAGGTACTTAAGGGTGCTTCATAGGCATGTGTGGATTATTATCAGGGTCATTGGGCTAAATTCTTACCATAATGTGAGTTCTCATACAATAAAATTATTCATTCTTGTATCAAGATGGACCCATTTGAAACTCTTTATGGGAGAAGGTGTAGATCACACATAGATTGTTTCAAGGTAGATGATGTGAAGAGTTTGGATATAGATTAGGTAAAGGAACCACAATAAAAAGTGAGGTTTATTACAGAAACAATTGATAGTTCATAGGAGTCCACCACTATAGATGAGATTGATTCAGTACTAGGTCCCTAAATAAGGATATTGAAGAATCGTATGAACACAAAGGGAAATTTATAGAAAAGTAAAACATAAGATTCTTATGTGGAAACCTCCTTGCTCAAGGGATAAAAACCATGAACTATGGCATGCCATGAAAAACAAAGGATCATGATGGCACTTATCGCAGAAAATGTTAAAAACTAAGACTATCATCCAAATTGATATAAAAAGGAGAATAACACAAATATCCTAGGTGGGGTTTCTAGAAGGAAGACAAACCTTATGAATATAATAAAAGCTAAGAAATAAAAGCAAAGACACCATACAATAATCACTAAAACCTAGTGTCATAATATAAGAATAAACTAATACAACTCAAGGTCAAAAATACATAGGATATCCCAAAATAGGAACAAAACTCTCTATTTGAATACATATAAGATGTAGTCTAGATAAGAAAAGGTAGAAGTCAACTCCAAATGCAAAGATCCACTACTACCTCGAATGGGCTCTAATTACCACCTGAATTAACTGTTGTGAGGTCAACACAAACTTGGATCAACACCAAAAGGGTACAGTAGGAGTGAGTACGGTCCACTTGCACTAAGTAGGTATTATAGGTTGATTGAGAAAAGTAGAAAATAAAGCATACAAAATACACACTATAGGAACATCACCTACAATAAAAAATATCCCAAATGGTTGCCTACACTATCACCACTAACAGTTTTACAATAGTCACATATACCACATGTAAATACAATAAGGAGAGATAAGTATACAGATATCACACAAACAGGTATGAAGAAAGTAATACACATAGACAAATATCATATCAAGGACGATACTGCATGCAAACAAAGCATAAGGTATATAATAAAACTGAATAATAATGATGATTATGTGATGCACGAGATCATATCACAATATTTATATACACCTATCGAGTTGTGCTCATAATATAGACCCATGAGGGGTTCATCTACCCATATAAAATACATATCCAATACCATATACATATCTTCTCTATGACATATCCATCAGTAGAGGGTTTTAAGGATGTCACATTTTCTGTTAGAAAAGTTAGTGTTTCCAATACTACTACAGTGGTACAAATACTTCATAAATGCATATGGTATTATGATGTAGAAACCCTGAGGGTTGCACTACAAAGTGAGGGACCAGGTCAATGAAATAATATAGAGCTGGAGAACTAAACACAGTGCAAGAAGAGTAAAGACATAAGAATTTTATGTAGAAACTAAGGAAGGAAAAAAGCACGACTTTCCCTCACTAGCACTAAAGAAATCCACTATAATCAACCTCTTGATTATAGTCCAAATTTTGTCCTACCTCTGGGATATTTTCACTTATTGCAACTATACTATAAGCTCATTAGGGTAACTCTACCAAAGACCCTCTCTATCGATTAACTCTAATTAGCAACTAGCTTAGGCAACTCAACCTAAGCACCTCTCTTAATGAAACAACAAGACATTACTCTTATAGAATGAGTAATTCTTTAACAAATTAGTACTCAAGAACTCTCACTCATTCTTTAAGCATACTACAAAGATAAGAATATGAGAATTACTTGAGCAATTTTAAAATTGAGTACAAGAAAATGGTCTGCTTAAGACCAATATTCAAGGATGAGTCAATAATTTGGTCTCAAAAAGTATACTTATTAGGATGAGATTAAATTCCGGTCCTTAATATTATATTTTATTTCAAATGTACAAAACCTGATCCCTAATTTTTTTAACTGATCCCAAATTTTAATAAGGAGCTTTGAGCAGGAAAAACTAATGCCAAAATAAAATATCAAAATTTTAATAATTTATTTTATTTCATTAAATTTAATACACACCAAAATTTTAATAATTAGTTAATTTCAAAAAATTAAAAAGTAATTCTAAGAGCTCTCGCCTCTAGCATACGTATACCGTACTGAACATCATTGTCATTTTCAATCTGGTCACAAATTTACCCTAGAGCTCCATTAATATACACATCAATTTTGTAGTGAGGGAGCAGATTTTCTAATTGCTTCTTCAATTCTGCGGGTTATTGCAGCTAATAATTTGCCCTAATCTCTATTTTATCTCTATCGTGAATTGGAGCTATGATTTATGTTCTGTCTAGTTGTTTTTTCTTCCAAAATTTCTCTAAATTAGTTTTATTACTTGGTTGTTCAAGATACTCTTATTCTATTAGTTTTTTATTTGTACAACTCGGTAATTTAATATAAAATTTGTCAATTTGTGGTTGGTCAGTTATCATCTCACTATCATCTAACAACTAGGAATAGCAATAAGGTGTAGTGGTATAGAGTGGATCTGGTTTACTGCTATGTGGGGTTGGGTGAGGTAGTCTCTAAGTGGGGCAAGGCTGGACGGGGATGCGACAGAGCCTTAGCTTTTTAAAACTGTGGTAGTTTGGTGATGGAATCATTGATATTGTTGGAAGAAGGTTTGGGTCAGAAAAATTGGGTTGGTAGCCTCTCCAAGTTTGTTTTTCGTTTCCTAGTATCTATATGCATGCTCTATTACTTCTCAGGCTTGGGATATTTTAATTTTGATTGGGTTTCAATGGTAGAAAGGTAGTTATGGTGTCATTTGTAGCAACAATGGAGAAGTCTAACCCTATTAATAGAACAGTACATGATAACATATTTATTCCTTTGGTAAGCATGGTTGTAGCATTATTGACTTTTGCTTAGTAGAATGTTCTCATCTTCCGACCGTTTGCTGTCATGTCATCCTTTTATTAATAAAATTGCTAGTGTAAGGTGGTGATTCCTACTTTTATCTTCTTTTGGTTCTCTTGTATGTTTCTTTATGTGGTTCAATGATGCCTAAATATGTCAACTAAAGAAAATAAAACAACTTTATTTCAAAAGAAAGCGTGACTTGCAATGTACATTCAGTTTTCCTTATGTTTCTATGTTTTTGCTATTTTTTTTTTCGGATTGCTTTGAAATGTTTTCCTTGTGATTGAATTTGCATCAAAATTTTCATTATAGTTCTTTCCCTAACTCTTACTCTAGCCTTGTACCTTGACGACTCTTTCTCTTGCTTTGCTTTTTTCAGTAATTCATTAGCTGGAGTTGTAGGAACAATTACAATGTCCTTAGCATATTCTGAATTATTAATAGATGACAGGGTTGCACATTTATTGATGTTTTATTTGTATAGTATAGCTTTTGCAGGTAAGGAGTATCTGGTCATAATTTCACCTTACTAGTTTTGATCATTAGAACATAGATGAACAAAAATCTTCAAATCCAATATTTCACAATTATGCACCCTATGATGCTAAGTACCCAAGTCACTAAAGCACTTGGTTTTAGGTATATATAAAACTAGTAGTATAGTGACACAACTCAGGTTATGTAACAACTCTTACTTCATAACTTGACAATATTGATCACATGAAAGAAAATTTCCAGTCAACTACTTCAGGAGCCACAACTTTTGGTTTAAGGAAGTCATGAGTCTTGGCTCCAAAGAAGTGGACATCGACACTTGCATATTCTCTCATGTTTGTCACTTCTTTCTAATACCAAGTATTATAATATCAATTACAAGAAGAGGAAATTGATAAGGATATCTTTAAATTTTAACAAAATATATGAGGACCTTTTTCCACTTATATACCTGTGATCCAACCTATTATTATGAAAGAGGAATATATAATAAGATAGATCTATACAGTGGTAGGTAATACCTGAGAAAATAATTTATCCTTTGGCTTTTTGATAGGTCAAAAGCTACAAGAGCAAGAACATTTCTTCGTAAGAAAGAAATGTTAAAGGAAGCAAAAAAAGTTGCAGCTTTGGCTGCTGGAGCTGATTGGAAAAGTAACGATTAGGATAACGAGTCTCCTATGATAAGATTATAGCCAATGTCTTCAGTTATTGTACATGTTACATATTGTTTAAACCTTAATTTTGACCTAATATTTCTTTCTCTTTCTTTTATGCTTTCTTAATTTTTAAGGAATATGTATGCCGAGAGCCTCCGCTACCAAATCTTCTAAAAGACGGGGAACACATGTGTCTTATTATATATGTTAGTATTTCTTGCTTCCCAATGTGCATGTATGTTTCATGTCATTGTTACTCTTGTTCCATTTTCACACATTAATGCACTTCTTGAGTTTAATTCTTTTTTACACAATATATGCTTTCAATTTTATAGCAGTATAGATAGATTCATTTTGTCTAACCAGATGTATAAGATGTATCCTTTAACACGTCTAGTTGAATATGACAACATACATGGGAAATTTTAATGCTAAATGGATCTCCAATTTACTTTGGATTCTTTTCTTTCCCTTTTAATAAGTGCTTGTAATTCTATCAAACTGCAAATTTTCACTCCAAAGTTCTTTTTTGCAGCTCTGGAGGGCTTTAATAACCTTGAAACGATATTGGGATACACTAGAGATCATTAATATCTATCTAAAATTGGTATCCAGTACATTGTCTATTGAGAATAAAGAGAAGCTGCAAGCTCTAGGAGCTCATAAGTTTCAGCTTGTAGTGTTAGTACTCTCTCCTTTTGTTTTCATTTGCACAAACTACTTTGAAACATCTATTGACGGGTTGAGATATACTTGGTTGAGTAACGTTCTGAAGTGAAAGACAAAGATGCATGTTTGTTGAACTGTTCTTTTCTATCTTTTAGAAGTGGGATATAACATTGTTGATCCCATCCATGGGTTTGATTGTGCACGTTCCATTGTCAGTCAGTATTCTTACATCTTGCAGCATGGAATTGCTACTACAGAGTAATATCAAGGTATGGACAAAAATTTTATCTGTATTCAGAACACTCTTCTATTTTAGTAGTTGGCACTAGTGGGAATGGTTTCTGTTTCCCCTATTATAGAATAGGTGCTCGACTGAATAATTGTATAATAGAGGAAATTAACTATTTGTAAATATTTGTTTGCACTCGTTGATTTGCTGAACTCCCATTAGTTGAGATTGAGAGAATGTGGCTGATAAGTTTCTTATGTCTAAAGTATGTTGGAAATATTTCGTACGGTGCATTCAGTTGATTTACATTATTACATAGACCACTGAAGTAACAAGTATTGTTTCTGTGTGTGAGTATTTTGGGCGACTAAGTTGTCAATATGCACTGGCATATATTGGTTCTTAGGATTTATATATCCTAAATGTACTATAAAAAATTCTTGGAGGGACATGAGAGTCAATGGTCATGTTGGAATCCACCACCTATCCAGTAGTATTTTGAGTATAGCATTAACACTATCTCTTTTTAATCGGTAAAATATAAAGACAATCGTATTAAGGATACGAATTGCTATTTGATTTATGCTCCTTGTTTAATGTCTTTCCTTTCATAGAATGATATTATTTTGTATTATTTGAATTCACTTTGGCATCTGTAACTGGCTAGCTTACGGGAAATTAAAATTATCATATCCTATACTCTAATAAATTAAAAGTATAATGATGTATTCACACCCAACAACAATAACATACACAGTGTAATCCCACAACTGGAGTATATAAAAAGTATGATATACACAGACCAACACCTGTTTGTATTAGTCTTTGTGCAATTGTATCATTTCCACCACCCTGCTTTTCCTGTTGCATTTTGGGAATCGTAAAGACTATCAAAAGATAATTGATTTACGCTCCTTCCTATTTTGTTTATAGTTGTTGATAGACGTTTGCCCTTCAATATCATATTTATAATTATCAGCAATTTAATTAACATAAATAATAGTAGTATTTTATATTATTTTGGATTCGCTTTGACATCTTTAGATCTCCTAGAATTTTTTCGTATTCCAATCATTAGTTCCTATACTCTTAAAAAATTAAAATATAATAGTGTAATTCGACTATCTAAAATCAATATTTGTGCAAGCTAAAGTAGGTGGTTCATTTTGGGAAGAAAGGACTATCTTATGCATTTAATATAGATTCAGTTCTCAGATTTGAACTTTCTATGTACATATAATTCTCAAGTTTGAACTTACACAATTAATATTACTTTTAGCGACTTCAGTTGGTTTTTTGTCAGCCTAGATGTCTGCTATTCTTTGAATTGTATCCTGTCAGATATAGTTTTAAATCTAAAACAAAACATCTCTGTATCTTGTCATATTTTCTTAAATGTTATATTCTTTATTTAGATTGTTAATGTATATAAACTATAGCATTCTGGATTGAATTTTACAATCTTAAAACCCGATTATTCACACATTCATTTCAGTTGTAACTAAGTTGTGGTGCACAAAAAATATATTTACAGGAGAGTGTCTGCAGAAAATAGTTACTTGAGATTTGATAGGACAGTGAATCTTGTCCAGAATAAGATTTGAAACCTTTAGAGATACAAAAGAAAATCCTTTATTTCTTAAAAAACAAAAGGAGAGCACCTCTTGGCTTCTATTTTATTTGCTTCTCAGTCTCTCTCTTATGAATAGGTTCATCTTATCTGTAGTCCGGTGAAGACAAGAATACGTCACACAAACCAGCATAACATGAGATCTTAGTTCAACTAGAAAGAGTATTTATGTTAAACTAATTGATGATTCCTCAGTGGTTCAACTTGATTATCTTACCTAACCCTTGAGTAGCTCTACATAATGTTAGCAACTCCTAAACTTTTAATGGAATGGTCTGTTTGTGTAATTTGAAAAGTTTACTAAAGCAAATCATCAAATTCAACAACATTACCAATATGGACTACTGTTATCTGCATATCTTTCTCACCACCAATAACCATATCATCCAGAATATGACGTTTGACCCTAATTTTCCTACTTATATGGTCAGTAGATGCACTAACCACATCAGTAGATAAACCTACAACTCTGTTTACCCCAACGTCCACCTCTTTTCCTTGTCCTAAATCTTGCACTTTAGATGCATTTATCTAACCACACACCATATGATTCGGATTGACAAGATGAGGGTTAACGTCCTTCTCATAACCAGCATATTTTTGCACAATACCATCCATACCATCACTAGATTCATGTACAAAACTAGTCACACCACCATTGAGATCACAGGGTTGGGGAGAAAGAATACTTGTGGTTCTTAAATCCAGATTGTTATGCTTAACTTCATTTGCATTCAGATTTACCACTTTTCCAGCTTCTTATTATTTCTGATCACACACATCTGCATTTTGAGAAGATTGTGGACCTTTGGATTTATATGTTTTTTACTGGTATTTTTGTTGTTGTTTTTGTTGTTACTGGTGGTTTTTACTTTTTGTACTCCTTTGAGTCCGCCACTGGTCATTTACCTTCCCTTGTCCATTTTCTTTCTCTGACTGCAATTTTTTTATTGAAGTAGAAAAAATGCAGCCTTAGAGAACTCTGTTCATCTTCAAGTTTTGATAATGAAGTGATACTAAGTTTTGTGTATACTCTTGAACTCGCTCTTTTGTTAACTGCTAAAGTATTTTACTATGCTTAGTGAGAAGATATGATATACATATTGGGTGATACTTGTTACATGCTATATGCGGTCAACTACCTTCTAAACCATATGGCACAGGGTTTATCTTTAATGAAGAGTTATGAGTCTTACCATTTGATGAATTCAAATCTATTTGATGAGCTTTAGAACTCCAGAGTATTATAGGATCTCTATATGTAGTCTCATATTCAACTTTTGAAGTTGGGATGCACTTGGGAAAGCTGTCCTCATCTTTGGCTATGTATTTTTTTTTGTGCTTTTAACCCCCAAAAATTTATAAATGAAACTATCAGAGTTTTATTTATGTTCATAGATGTTATCGCGTCCTCGAAATAGTTGCAGTATAATAAAACTTTCAAAGTTCTTTCTTGTAATCTACATTGAACAAATTGTTATCTTTAGCTCCTAGATATTTTTCTACACTTGAGTGTTTAAAAATTGAATTTGATACTTTGATATATTCACTTACTTGATTTATGTTGAGCATATAAGGTGAAGTGATGTACTAAATTTCTACTTTACTATTACAGGAGTTAGTTAATTAAGGTGAGATAGTAGGAACTGAAAATCGAGGACTTGATTATGTTTTGGCCCTATGATGGAAGATGGCAATTTGAAGTGAAATTTGATGACCTAATGAAAAAGTAGAAACATGAGTTTCTTGATTATTTTATTACTATGTATTCAAATGTTATGAAAAATTTGATATGATACTCTAGCTCGATCGGGACGGTAACTATGTTTTTTTGGAAATGAATATTGAAACTAATATCATTGGATGTTAACTAAGTTTTTTGGTCTCTAATTATCATGTGTTTGTATCAAGATTCTTGGTAGCAATTTGGTCTTTATTTGATGATATTTATTACTTTGTGATATTAGGCTCATTTGTGGACAATTAGAGATTAGAAATATTGCTTGTCTTTAAATATTTATCTAGGATGAGATATTACTCATCTTTAATGGTTGATCTACGACTATAATTTGGCTTGTCCTTAAAGGTTGATCTAGGAAAAGAATTTTGTTCATTGCTAAAGGATAACTATGACCATATAGTTAGTCTATTTAGGATGAGAAATACCATCGCAAAAGATAATTATGATGAGGTAGTTATTCTATTTGAGATAAGCTATACCGTCGCTAAAAGATAATTATGATAAGGTAGTTAGTCTATTTGAGAGATGAAATACCATCACTAAAAGATAATTATTATGAGGTAGTTAGTCTATTTGGGACGAGATTGATCATCACAAAAGAATAATCAAGACTAGGTAGTTAGTCGATTGGGACAAGATATACCATCGCTAAAAGGAAATTACGAACAACTTTTTTTCAGTTGCAAAAGGATTTTAATGAATGATTTATTGAGGTTGTCGCTAATGACCTTTAGTGGTGGAGCCTGTTAGGACAGGAAGCGACTGGATTTTTCAGGTCCTAAAAGACCAATTGGGATAAGATTTTGACTTCCTGGGACCATATTTCCCTTTCTTATAGGCTATTTTTCTTGTAATGAGTTTTTGTTGCCTCTCTTTACTCTCTTGGATTTTGTAAAAACTGCTTGATGATGAGGCATCTCTTTTATTTTATAGCTAAGTGATGATTAGTACTGAAACAACATTGGACCAACAATGCTAATTAGTAAAAAATAGCACTTGTAAGTTTGTTACACATGATGAAAAAACAATGCAGAGAATGTGTGACCGCTATACTACATCTTGCACATCTAGGGACCTTGTCCCTCGCAGTAAGTTACTCATCATAACAACCCCATATAATAATTTTTCCCCATTTTGATAATGACAAACCAACTATTCAACTTTGAGAATCGGTGCACATTTATCACATTTAATCTGTTGATTACCACCTGAAGATGAAAGTTCCCCCTATCATCATGCTTCCTACATCATGCAACACAGGTACCTAGTCCCTTGTTGTCATTGTAGAAAAAACCTTTTATTCTTCTCCATATCATAATGCACCTACATTTAGTGCATATGCACACTTCTCCCTATCGACATTACTCCCTTCATTAATCTATTAAATAGATCACATACTTCCCCTATCAACATGCTATTCAAATCTGCAACACAAATTTGTCCCAACTACATGAACTCAAGATGAACTCAGTATTCCCCTTTTGATATCATTGAAAAGGATTAATAGAAAACCAAGAGTAAAATAAGCACAGATTAGTTAACCCATGGCCACTAGGGCAACACTGACATGAAGAATAACTTTGCAATTTAAAGAGAACAAATGTAATGCACAAAGTAAAGATTCATTCCAAAATAGGATAAGTATCATTGGAGTGCATAAGTTAAATGTTCTTATGGAAAAAGCCATAGGAATCGAGAAGGATTAACAAGTGAAGAATTAGGAAAAGGATTTTAAAGGAGTAGGGTCAGGTGGTTGTTGAGATGCCTTATCTTTGCATTTGAACTATGGACCTCATCAGTTAAGATTGACACCCTCTTCTTCAATTCAACATTCTTAGTTGTTAGAATTTCTTTGTCATATGGGTTTCCTTTGGAGAAATGTTGAATTGTAACCTGAAGCCTACTGATTTATTCATCCTTAGCAGCTAGGTTGAAGTTTAACTTATTGAGCTGCCTTGGATAAATTCTACCTAGTTTGACACATAAAGTCTTGACTAGTGTTTTCATCTCAAGCATTTGAACCATAGATCCTTGGGTTACAGAATCATAGACAATGATATAATGATTAAGTACTTTGCTAAGCCAAAATTCATAAGGCATTCCATGCTTTCCATTATTACCAAGAACAACTTTGTGAATGTGTTCTATCATCAATGCAGATAGATTAATAAAATCAAAGAACCTAAGGTATTCCATCATATATAAGTCAGTGCCTGAGGTAATATTTCTTTTTTTGTGACCTATGTAGAATCACATTGTTCACAAAGTCAAAAACCAATTGAAACTCACTATAGAATGAGTCCCTATACACTATAGCCACAGATCTCTCTTTGACCATAGATGCATTTTCTAAGAATTCTATTGAAGGCAACTGCTTGGAGGCAGTTCTCACCCCATATATAGGAACATCCAAAATTCTTCCTAGTGGTTTTGTTATTTATCTTTATTTTCTTTCCCTAGACCTGTGCAGTCAGGCTCATCCCATCGTCTGAGAATTCTAAGGAAAAATAGAATTCCCTAACTATCTTATAAAAACAGTGGGAATAGGTCCTTCCATGAGATGTATGTAACCTTGATATTTAACCAGCTCCACTAATTTTATAATTCCCCATACTTTTCTTAGCTTAGTTCAGCTCCTAGTTACATGTATAAGAGGCTCAAGGCCTGAAAATTTTACTAAGTGATGGGGAATTAGTAAATTTTTAGGCCTCTTAACTTCAAGGATTTTTAAATGAGTCTTCCCTATCCCGAGATGTTGGTTTTTAAGTTAATTCATGTTCAGGGGTGTAAGGAGCATGTCTCAAGGAAGTTTTAAATTTTTTAGATGAGGATTAGGTTGTGTTTGGATTTTTATTCTAGAAGCTCACCGCAATAGTGGCGTGTCGCGGTGGGTATAACGATAAGCCCTTCATCGACTCGCAGTGTCCTTCCAATATGCATTTTAGTTGTGGATTTAATTTCTTGAGGGGTAGTTACGTCTTTTCCTATGACCCAATTCTTAAAAACACGAATTGAAACATTGATTAGGGCATTATTTTCCCATATTCTCTTATTTCGTCTCAAAAATGAACCCTAATCATCCCCCAAGTTTATCAATTTCAATCCTTTCTCTCCAAGGAAACCAATAATTCAAGTTCCCTAATCCAAGAACTTTGAAGAAAAATATCAAGATTGTGTTCCTTTTCAAGCTTAAGGGTTTAAGGTATGTGTGATGTTCATCCATGAGCCCTTTTCACCCATGGAGTCAACAGTTCATTTTTATGTTTTAAATTATGAATTATAAATGTTTATGATGAATTATCTCCATGAAGATCTTACGAATTTTGATTATAAATTATGTTTACAAGTGTTTTCGATAGGATGAGCCCTTTACACATTAAAATTATGAAATTTCCATGTTAAATCCCTAATTCATGGTTTTATTATGGTAAGTATGTTTTTAATTGCATTTTTTACCCATTCCCCTACTTAAGTTAATGCTTTCCATGTGTTTTGATGAAATGTCTAAATGTTGGGTTTTGAGCAGTGATCTTTTCATATGGGTTTTAAAGCTTTACATGTCCTTATTGATACTTCCATTTCATATTGCAGGGTTATAAACACCCGATACTTATGCTATTTACATAATTTTAGTATCTTCAGAATGATTTCAGATAAACCATGTGCGTTGTCATTTAGTTAGTTATCATAATCGGATTTTTGCTTAGTAAGCTTAAATCAATCCATTAATTAGTTTCATTTAGTTGGGAGTAGGATTTAGCATCGAGCGAACCTAGGGATACTGGCTCACCTACCTGTAGAAGGTATGTGACCTTTAGTAGCAGTCCTTTAGTGATTAAACTATGTAGCCAGTGTAGGTTAGAGAAATCAACCTGCCAGTTGAGGGTTGATAAAGTGTTTACCTACTAGTTGAGGGTAACACATATCTCATAAGACCACCTGCCGGATGAGGATGACGCATTAGTCCCTCGGGATATTATTTTAGAGCATCAACATAGCCCATGTTAGTACCGTGGCAGGGTATTAACACCCTTCTGACTGGGGTAACAAGTTGGACCCTGATTAGCTCAGATTGGGGCATGTCGGTTAGATGATATATGCCACAGTCTCAGTTTAGTATTTAGTAAAAAATTAAGTTTAGGTTTACTTGACCATAACATAAAGTTCATCAGTTATTCAGTTACCAGATTTCAGTATTTTAGTTTACAGACTATTTTATTATCATGTTATACGCTTGGTCATGCATTCTCAAATTTTACAGCTTTCATAGAATTGTGCATTAGTTATCTCATGCTATTCAGTAAGTCATTATTTGATGCACATGAACCTATGCATTTTAGCCTAACCTTATCTCATATACCAGTACATTCCAAGTACTGATAGCATACTTTTCTTTGATCTATGATGTCTTATATCATAGGTTTGGATACTCAGTTACCTGACCGCACTTAGATCTTTTAGCTTATCAGTAGCAGTAGTTGTAGTGAGTCCTCATATGTCGAGGACCTATAAGGTTATTTTAGTATTTCTGCATTTCTTTTCAGTTAGTTTAACTTGGAGTTAGTTGGGGCCTGTCCCATCAAATTTTTAGTCAATTTAGAGACTTTTAGATGTTCCAAACATTCAGACAGTTAGTTAGTTTATCATATGTTTTATCATTCTTTTTAGTATTTAAAACCTTATGGCTTTATTCAATTGTTTTTGCACATGATTATTATCAGTATATTATTCAGTGTTCACAGTAGGTACCAGCTAATGGGTTAGCTTGTGGTTACTTATGACTATAAGCACCATTGTCCCAACTAGGGGGTAGCCTCGGGTCTTGAGAAATTCCGCCATACCAGTTTCTATTAGCATATTTAAATAAAAAATCCTCCCAATTAACACCTTTTGATTTTTTAAAGACCCTATTTCTAACTTTCTTGGATACAACCTTACATTTCTCCATATTATTTCTTCTAGTATAAGTGATCAAAGATTCTCTTTCAGCTACTTTTCTCTTCTTGGGACCAGGTCCCTCAAGAGTCAGCTTCTTATCAGTAAAACTCCCACACTATTTTCCAGAAATTCTTGGCATTTTATTGATATTATTTTACTAATGTCTGGTCTACTATTATTTTTCCTGAGATTTTTGACAAAAAAATGAGGTATTCATCTACCCATGTTTCATCCACCACAACATCATCAAAATATTTTTGAAGATTCAAGAATGATTCTTCATTAACAAGTTGAGTGATGAAGGTTTAAGCTTTGGAAGAGTAGAAGAAGAAGGATGCTTTTCAGGATGGTTTAAGAAGGATTTTTTCACAATGATAAGCTCAGAATCCATTGAAGGACATGAAAAAAGAAGTGTCGCGGCCATCAAGAAGGTCTTTCTCTTGGAATGTCTATTTGAAATTTTGAATTTTCCCTTTTTGATATGAGAAGTAGTCAGTATAGCAAGATTTAAGGAATAATGAGCACAAGAAAGGGTTTTCTGGGGGAACAAGATATGATCAATATCAGATTTTAGGTGAATCACTTTTCCTTTTAGAATAGGACAAATTTGTTCTAAACATAAGGATAAGGAGGACATGGCTTTATCACAGCAGAACAGATTAAATTTACGCATACAAGATACTAACCTGAGAGATGGGACCGGGTCCCTCTCTAGTTTGTATGAATCTTCAACTTTGTGCTTGTTATACGTATAGGCATCCAAAGATGTTCCTATAGGTGTATACCAGCAAAGGTATGTTACTGACATACACTAACAAGTACTAATTTACCAAGGATACCTGCCTCCTAAACATAGCCAATGTTTTAAGGAGACACTAATTCACTTGATAGTAGGTCAGGTTAGTCTGATCAGTCCCAATATTATCTTGATAGTTTCATTACACCGCATGATACCATGATTTGTTATGGAAATAGTTCCAAGGAAAATGTCCTAGACTTTTCATTCTTCAAATGTCCAAAGTTCCATCAGCATTAATCTGAAATTACTAGCTTCTTTCAAATATTTGATCTCATCTTTGGGATAGGAATGCTAAACATAAGAAACCTTTAACTGGAAATGCCCTAGGAAAGAGAATACAATCATACCTTCCATTCATAGCCTTAAGAAATAACAAGAATATTTTTTTTGATTGCAAACCCTTTCTCTCTCCAGTACTTACAATCCTTTGTTAAACCTGAGAAAATAGTTCAGTTTGAGTTCCCAATAGGAGGATAGAGGTGTGATTAAATCTTTCTTTGTCCAAATAAGTAGTGTGAGCTTTAATTTTTCCCTTTTTAGAGACTTGAAGCCCGTAGTATATTCATTCTCCTACTGAATGTATTATGTATTCTTCAATTTAGCCTTAAGCTAGAACTGACATTTTTCTTTCAAATGTCCATGTAACGTCCCGAGTCTGTACCTCGAACGCAACACGGTGCCCATAATCCCGAAGGACCATAAGCTAACCTATGACTGGTACTGCTACAGTAACTAAGTAGTAATACTGCAAATATGTAGCATTAGGTGAAAGCTTTCCAAAAGGTTCAATACTGAAATAAAACTAAATACGGTAGAACAATAACAAAACTGAAACATTTGTCTGAAAAATACACTAGTCTGGAAAGCCTTTATAGTCTGAATCATGGAGTTGAGGGCCAAGCCCCCAACTAACTCCAACTATTGAAAACTGTACTGATAAACTAAACTACTGAAGAAAGTAATAATGTCCTCAAACTATGAGAACTCACCGTTAACTGTGACTGCTAAAGATATGAACTTCTAAGGGTGCTCGGGAGCTCATGCGTCTAAACCTATGATATAAAAATCACAGCGCAAGAGAAAAGTATATGTCATTACTTTGAATGTACTTTTATATTATGTGATGTATTTTGAAATTCATGGGTTCATATTCATGAACAATACTAACTGAATGACATGAATATAACTGAATGGGAGTACATGCATGAATACATTAACCGTAACTAAGATCGTGATGACACTGGACACTGAGTTCTGAATTACTGATTTACTGATATATGAGTTTACTAATACTGTGTAGATGATAATTGAGTGACTGTATCTGATAGTCTTGATCCTGTGGAACTATACTAAGTTTCGTACTGAACTGAGTGATTGTATCGGATAGTCCTAAATCTGTAGAACTGAACTGAGTTCTATTCTAAGACTGGAACTAAAACTGAGATTGTGGAAGATAATTATCTAACTGAAATACCCCTTTCTGAATATTTTTGAATAGATTAGGGTCCAACCTATAACCCCAATTAGAAAGGTGTCAGTACCGTACCACGGGTACAGAAAATTGTAAGTTAACCTCTCTGACAGGAAGCTCTTTCATCAACCCTCATTGGTAGGAAAACTCATATGAGATATATCATCCCTAGTCTGGTAGGAAGATATCTAAACCCACACTGGCTATGTAGTTCTATAATATAGGAATTTATACTAAGGGTTGAACCCTCTGCTGGCAGGAATATCCCCCTCCCTTGGTTAACTCAATGATGAAACCTACTCCCACCTGAATAGAAATTGAACTGATTTCGTAGTTCATATTAGGATTGACTAAACTATTACTGATTTTACTGAGTTCTGCTGACTGATGGAATACTAATGAATTTTGTTAGCTAACTTAGTTTACTAAGGTCTGAACTGAATACTGAACTAGAAGAGACTAATACTGAATATACTGAGTTCTCCTGAGTCTTGTAACTGACGGAGAGTATACTGATCATGATGTGACTAACATTATTCTATTATTAACACTGGCTCAAGGTAAACAACTAAATTGTCAGGTATAAATACCCCCATGACTCGATAGAATGAAAAAGTAAAGCATCACATGATCTTGCATAGCATAGCATAAAAATGCACACTTGTTAATAATGCATCTATAAAGGCATTTTATCAAACACTTGCATGGAATGAAACAGTATACATAATAACATGATATAATCTTATCATTACATTCACAGGAGCAATTCATCAAACACTTGTATAGCATAGTCTATGCACATGAAACTAAAACAACATGTATCATGATTAAATTCCAAATTCACTATTCCATGGGTTTCAACATGAATTCACTTGATTAATCACACATGTCAATTAATTCAACATCAATGTTACAATAAATCATGAAATAGAAACCCAATTATAGCAATAATCATGAATATATTTTGATTTCAAATCATGGAAAGCATGAAATCAAGCTATTTGAATTTTAAAAGCGTTTCTTGGACTCCAAGGGTGAAAGAAACCCTTTGATGAACACTTCACATACCTTGGTTGTTAAATTCTTGAAGAATCGCAGTGAAATCTTGAGTCTTGATTTTTGAATTTAGATCACCTAGGATTTATATTCTTGAGAAATTTTAGAATAGTGAATGGATTTAGCCTCTAAATGGACTTAATCTTGTGTTTTGGGGCTGATAGGCATGGGAAAAAGATCTTAATACCCTTAAGGATGCAGCTTTTAATGACTGAAAACCAAAATGTCCATGCAAAAACTGATATTCTGCATCATTGGCATTAACACAATGGCCAATGTGCCTCATCGAGTCTGCGTCGGTTCATTAGAATTTTCCACTGGGAGCCAACAAAAAATTAATCGATGCAATGGACGATGTTCCGCATCGAGATTGCATTGATACACTATTTTGGGTTCCCAGATATGTGTTCAACGAGGTGAGGATTTTCCCAGATAGAATTTTCCAAGTCTGGGACCCCTTAGCAAGCTTAAAAGACGAAGTTGAACTTAGGATTTTACAAGGTCTTACAATATCTACCCCTTGGAAACATTCATCCTCAAATGAGATTGGTTAAACTGAGACTACTAATAGAATTGATTTAGGCACTAGACATGCACAACTGAAGCATGATTTCATGACTAAAATTATAGATATACTGAATTATCATACTGAATATGCATATCTGATGCATGAGTATATAGTTGAACATGATTCATGTATGCATGATTGGTATTACTGATAAGCTGAGATTTTATACTGGACATACATATCTGATGCATGAGTTTATGACTGAACTGATTCATGAATGTATGGCTGTGTTTGAGTTTGCAAAGAAAAGGTGAGGATAATTGATTCATATGTCTGCTTCTGCTTCCCAAGTAGCTCCCTCAATGGACTTATTCCGCCAAAGTACTTTGACTAGAGGGACTTCTTTGATCCCCATTCTGCGAATCTGATAATCAAGGATTTCAACGGGAGTCTCTTTATAATAGAGATTGTTCTAAATATCTATGACCTCTATAGGGACTACGACTACTGGGTAACCAATGCATTTCTTAAGCAAGGAGACATGGAACACTGGATGCACTGAAGCTAAGTCTAAAGGAAACTCAAGCTTGTAAGATACCTTTCCAAAATGGTTGAAAATTTAGTAAGGACCGAAATATCGGGGGCTAAGTTTCCCCTTCTTTCTAAACCTATTTACTACTTTCATAGGAGAGATTTTCAAATGCATAAAATAACCAATCTCAAACTCGAGATCCTTTCTGTGTACATCTACATACGATTTCTGTCGACTTTGAGCTATCTTAGGCTTTTTCTTGATCAACTAAACTTTATCTAAGGTATCAAATACCAAGTCAGGCTCTACCACTATGACCTCACCCACTTCAAACCAACTAATGAGAGATCTATACCTCTTCTCATAAAGTGTCTCACCAAAGCCATCTGAATGTTGGAATGATAACTGTTTTATATATGAATTCAGTCAAAGGCAAATGGTCATCCCGATTATCTTTAAAGTCTATTGCACATGCTAGCAACATATCTTCTAAGGTCTGAATGATCCTTTCTTCTTAACCATCTGTCTGAGAATGAAAGGTTGTACTAAGGTGAACTCAGGTACCAAGACTCTTTTTGAATGCCTTCCAAAAATGAGAGGTAAACTGGGTACCTCTATCTGAGATAATAGACAATGAAACACTATGTAATCTAACTAACTCCCTAATATAGAGTTTGGTATAATACTTAACTGAAAAAGAGGTATGGACTGATAGAAAAAGAGCTGATGTGGTCATCTTGTCTACAATGACCCAAACTGAATTATGTTGGAGACGAGTATGAGGCAAACCCATCATGAAGTCTATATTTACTTCTTCCCATTTATAGGTAGGAATACTGAAATCCTGCATGGACTCACTTGGTTTCTGATGCTCGATCTTGACCTCCTGACATGTTTATCACTTAGCCGCAAACTCTGCAATGTCTCTCTTCATCCCACTTTACCAATAGATCTCCTAAAAATCATTGTACATCTTAGTGGCCCCTGGATGAGTAGAGTAGCACACACCATGTGCTTCTCCAAGAACTCACTGTCCCAAGTAATCTACACCTGGAACACATAGTCGAATTTGATAACACAAAACACCATCTTCCCTTTTGGAGAAGACCTCTACTTTCTGATCTTTGACTTATTTCTATAAATTGACTAGACTAGGATCTCTATCGTACTTTTCCTTTAACTTGGAAACTAGGGATGATTCTGAACTACTCTGCACCCATACACTACCTTCTGCTAAATCGACTATGTGAATGCCTAGTCGGGCAAGCTGATGAACTTTATAAACTAACTTCATCTTACCATCCTCCACATGAGCCACACTTTCTATAGACATACTACTGATAGGATCAGTCACTACATTCGCTTTACCTGAAAAATACAAGACGTGTATGTCATAGTCTTTTAACAACTCCAACGTCTTTCTATGATAGAGGTTTAAATCATTCTTAGAGAATATATACTATAAGCTATTATGGTCAGTGAGCACATCCACCTACACCCTATACAAACAGTGCCCTCTAAATCTTTAAGGAAAATACTACTACTGCTAAGTTAAGATCATGAGTAAGATAGTTCTTTTGATGGGGATTAAGCTATTTTGAGGCGTAGGCTATGACCTTACCTCTTTGCATCAAACACACCCTAAAATGACTCTGGAGGCATCACAATATAACACAAACCCATTTGAACCTTCTAGTAGGGTCAAAACTGAAGTTGTAGTGAGTCGAGTCTTTAACTCTTGAAAACTCTTTTCATAAGTATCTGACCACTAGAATTTGACTTTCTTCTAAGTCAATCTGGATATAGGGGATGAAATAGATTAAAATCCCTCAAAAAACCATCAATAATAGTCAGCCAAGCCCAAAACACTCTTGATATATAATGGAGAGATGAGTCTAGGATAGTTTCTCACTGCTTCAGTCTTTTAGGGATCAACTCTAATGCCATACCGAAAATGATATGGCCAAGAAAGGATACTGACCTTAGCCAAAATTTGCACTTAGTAAATTTAGCGAATAGATTATGGTTTCTCAGAGTCTACAATACTATTCTGAGATGGTCTGTATGATCATGCTCACTGCGAGAGTGGACAAGAATATCATCTATGAAGACTATGATGAACATGTTCAAGTACTACTTGAACAAACGGTTCATTAAGTCTATGGGGGCTGTAGGGGCATTGGTAAGACCAAAGGACATCATAAGAATTTGAAGTGACCATACCGATTCGTAAACACTATTTTTGGGATGTCACATTCTCTGACTCTGAGCTGATGATAGCCCAATCTGAGGTCTATCTTGGAGAAGTAACTGTCACCATGATGTTGGTCAAACAAATCATCAATTCTTAGAAGTGAAAACTTATTCTTGACCATGACTTTATATAGATGACGGTAATCAATACACATTTTGAGAGAACCATCTTTCTTACAAATGAATAAAACTGGAGCACCCCATAAGGACACACTAGGTCTAATGAATCCCTTATCTAGGAGATCATTTAACTATTATTTTAGTTCTCTAAGTTCTACAGGTGCCATTATGTTTAGCGAGATAAATATGGGCTGAGTATCTAGAAGAAAATTAATTCCAAAAGTAATTTCCCTTTCGGGAGGAACTCTGGGGAGATCTTCGGGAAACACATCTAGGAATGCACATGCTACTGGCACTGATTCAAGATTAGGGGGTTCTGAACTAGTGTCATAGACTAGAATGATATGGTAAACACACCCCTTAGATATTATTTTCCTTGCTATTAGGTAAGAAATAAGCTGACCCCTAAGTGCTGAAGTACTACCCCTCCACTCTATGATGGGTTTATTTGGAGACTAAAACTAGACAATTTAGTTTCTACAGTCGACTGAGGCATAGTACGAATGAAGCCAGTCCATGTCAAGAATGACATCAAAATTAGTCATCTCTCATTCAACCAAGTCTACTGAAATGACTTTTTGAGATACCATAACCAGGATGTTCCTGTATACTCGTTGGGATATGATAGATTTACCCACTAGGAGGAGACTGATAAAGGCTATGCTAGGATTTTGGGACTGACTCCAAAGTCAACATCTACATAAGGAGTAACAACGGACAAAAAAGCTCCTGGGTTTATCATAGAATAAATATGTAAATGATAAAGTTGTAATGTACCAGTGACCAGATCAGGAGAAATTTCTTGATCCTATCGGGACTGAAGTTCATAGAGTCTATTTGGGTGTTGCCTACTGGTGGCACTGGATGCGGCACCCTACTGATTTGGGTGATCGGACTGAACTGGGGGATGGTTAAGCTAACTCTGAGAACCCACCTGAAGACACTGTCTGACCCTGTGGCCTAGCTTTCCACATCTAAAAAACACATCACTGCCAGCTCTGCAGATGAGAATGATTCCTACCCTCTAACTTAGGCTGAGCAAAGTTAAACTACCTATTCTCGCACTTTTGTTCTCCCTCTCCTTCTCTCTATTCTTATCCTTCTTTATCTATTGAGCATAGACAATGATCCTGGATATTGAATCTACTTAAAAAACATTGCGGTCCTATAATCCTTGACCACACTATTAGACACGCCAGACACATACTTACTCATCTTAGATCTACTATCTGCTACCACATGAGGAGTGTATCTGGCTAATGGGTAAACTTAAGAGAATACTCTTATACCATCATGCTTCCCTACTTCAGATTTATAAACTATAAATCCTTTGATTCCCTTAACTATAGCGAGAAAAACCTATCAAGAAAAGCAACAACAAATTTCTCTCATTCTATCCTGAATCTGCGGCCATTTCTGCTTTCCACTGTTTAAACCATGAGTGTGCCATATCCTATAACTGATATGCGGCTAACTCAGTACTCTCCACGATATTCACACCCATAATATTTGTAACTTTCTGCACCTGACCAAGAAATTCCTGAGAGCCCTCATCTGATTTAATTCCAGTAAAAGATGGAGGGTTCATTCAGGTGAAATCCCAAATCCTGGAAGCAGAGTATTGGCCACTGGGTTGGCCAAAACAACAGCTGGACATTCATTATAGGATGCCACAGAATGAGCTAGGGTGGTGAAAGATGTTCTAAACTCTGCATGGGAGATATGTTCGTCCAGAGGATCTAACTAGATAGGCTGGGGTTCTAACTGGTCTCCCATTACTCTTCTCTTAGTCCTATTTAGAGGAATATTCTGGAAATAGAAGAGAAACTTGGATTAGATAGAGAGTTTAACTGGAGCTCATGCCCACTCTCACTATATAAGTACTAAAAGAAATGAAACTTTTCCTAAAACATCTCGTAGCCTCCAGTCCATAAGTGTGGCACACTACACACCCATGCAAAAGACACTACTAGATGTGACTTTCAAACTTCTTTGGACTCTGTTGAACCTTAGGCTCGGATACTAAGTTTGTAATGCCCTGAGTTTATACCCCAGATGCTACACGATGCTCATAATCCTGAAGGACCACAAGCTAACCTATGACTTGTCCTTGCTGCAATAACTAAATAATAATATTGCAAATATACAGAAATTAGGTTATAAAATAAAAAATCAAAACTATTGTTGGTTACAAATCAAATTTGTTTAAATTTCCATAGTAACACTTGAATATGCTAGTTTGTTAATCACCAAGTCCCTGTTGGATTGATATTCAGCTACAAGAGGCACATTACAAATTTGTTAAGCACATAAACTTGCGTGTGTGGTTTGGTTCAACAAGGTTATGGCATCGCTGTCAAGGACTTGCAAAATTGACAACCTTCTAATTTTTAGTTTAGCTATTCGGTTTGATAATTATTGAAACTTGGTCTTAGATTCTTAATTTGAAGGAATAAGGATAAATCTTAAATAAGCTGGCAAGGGAATGAGAGATGGTTTAACCACGTCAAGAACCTAAGAACCACTTGCACCAGTTAAGGATATACACAACCCTTTTCTATACAATATCACAATTTCAATAGGATGATACAATTCCTGGAACCATAGATGACGGACCACCTACCTATAAGATAGTGTGAAAAGAGGAAATCACATTTACAACTGATGTTACCTCCATCATTCGCAAACAAACTATAGGAGTTAAATATGAGCTGAAGCTATAGATGGTGCAATAGTTGCACAGTAATGGTGTAATGACCTAACGTTTGATGATTTATGTGAAATATTTATTTCTATGTGATTAGATTATTTTACCTATCCTCATAGTTATGTTGTGTCATTTCTGAGGTATGGGGATGCTTGGCATGGTTCCCAATGAATTATGGAGTGATTTATGTGAAATTATGATTTTTGGTGGCTTGAAAAGCCTTATAGTTGACTTTGTTCAACAATTATTTGTTTGTGTATCAGATGGCAAAATGAACTACACTAGTAGATATGAAACATTGATATTAGGTTGGTATCATGGTTTGTGTGGTTTTGTGGCTTTTATAATGCATTTCGACCATCGGTTCAGAAAGTTGTGAAATTAGAATTCAGGGGTTAACTGTAATGCCCCAGAAAATGGGTCCCGTAGTGTCACATGGTGCTTGAGGCTACGAGTAGCCCAAAAATAACCCTTTGAGCCATTTTAATTCGGTTCAACAAAAATCAACGGGGTTTCCATAAATAACCCTCAAATATAACCAGAGTAATCATTATCCAACAATAAAAGAATTTCAGAAAGATAACAAAATATGACTTGTTCGTCAACTCCCAACATCTATACTAGTCTAACAAGCCTCTAATAAAATCAATAAGACCAGCGAGCCATTGAGACATGCCCCAATAGACTCATACTCAGTTATCAAATGTAAATAATTCTGTGAAACCAACATCAGACATCACGTCCTCAGAACATGAGGACTCACCACAACAACGGATGTAGAACAGCGTGCCCAAAGAATCACTGTCGAACCTGGAACTGAGCACCTGAACCTACATTCTGAGAAAATACAGCCCACATCCGAAGATGTGGGTCAGTACCATAGAAAGGAAACCAGTATATGGGGGTGTATGCAGTTGTATAAACATCATTATTATAAATATTTATGAGAAATATGCAGGATGTATGAAAGACTCACATAGCCCGAAGAAAATCATCATAATCATGAGAGGATGAAATAAGTACAATAACACATGTGAGTCATCATATAATTAGTCAATCACTTTCAGTTCATCAAGAATATCAATTCTCATAATGTAAATATCATTTAAATACTTTGAAAGAATAACCTTCACAATTCCACTTTGAAATCACTTCACCATTCACCATAGACACAAGAAAACACACACACACACACTGGGAGATCCTATAACCGAACATAAGCCATGTGAGCTACATGGAGTCCAACGTACAAATCACGTTGGGGAGAACTGTCCTATCCTTGCCATTGGAGTAGGACTATCGATATCAAATCTACACAAACTAGTGATCACTATATAAATCAGCCTCAGGCTCACTCCTATGGGGGCACATAGTTCTATGGAAGTAAGGTCGCTTTATACCTCCTACTTGGTGCTAAAGATTTCTTCCAAACTTAGCTCAGATCATTTCAAAGACAATCCACAACAAAATAATTTTGGTAATATATAAATATACATCGGGAACCATCATGCTTCCCATCTATCAAAATAAACCATGTTTTGGATTTCTTTCCCACTCGAGTTCAAAACAACTCCATTAAGACCAAAAGGTCAAATCATTCAAAAGATCTAAAATATTAAACATCAATGTGCTTATAACACATACTTTCTAAAAAAACACAATTTCCAATGGGGATTCACGACCCAAATATCAAAATCATGATAAATATCGTTCAAGAATCATGTTTTATATCTCCACATATATAAATTCATCTTTCAAAATCATAAACATCAAGATTTCATAATAATCATCATAAGATATGGGTTCATGCTTTAAATTCGTAAAAATCAAATAAAAATTATGCCTTTGTAAAGAAAATTACTTTTGGGAACAAGAACGAAAGAGAGTTCTTGTTGAAAAACCCCACATACCTTGAATGATGAACTTTAGATTGATACTCATTTTTGAGATGTTAATCGTTCATTTGAATGATGGTTCTTGGAATTCTTGAACAAGGAACTTGGAATCTTGAATAAATTTGCAAAATTAAAGGTGAACTTTGGAGGTTCTTAAAGTTGGATGTAGGAGCTTAGGGTTTTCTTTTTGAGAGAATATGATAAAATATAATATATAATACTTCTAATTGGCTTTAATATAGGGTTTGGATGGATTTTGGGTGAGGGGGAATGACCAAAATGCCCCTAAAAATCAAATAATTCTTGAATCTGTCCTTTGGTGGACTATTTTGATAGTCTGAAGTAGATCAACCATAATGTTTTACTCCGATATCAAAATTGGATGAAACCAATTTCATTAGATAGAGGACTCTCATATATTTCATTTGATATATAGTATCCAACCTAGATCATTGTGTACGAGGAGTCATGATCATCTAAAGTTGATAAAAAAATTTCTTTTGATAGGCTGGAGTAGATCGACCATAACTTTTTAATGCAATAGACAAATTGGATGAAAACAATTTCATTGGATAGAGGACTTGATATATAGTAGATCACCCAGATCATTATGTACAAGGATTTATGATTATTTAAATATGGAGCAAAAATATGCCAGGCCTTAATACTTTTTCCTGCATGTTTTACTGTTCACTACTATTCACAGTTCGATCGGAATGTTCATAACTCATCGCTCGGGTGTCCGGTTTGGATGATCCACATATCGTTGGAAAGCTTATTCGATACTCTACGCAATGGTGGGTCATAATATAAAACATTCTGCATGACAAATTTATAATTCATTCTAGAAGATAGAACACAACACGTTTACGCACAAAATTTCAACGAAAAATTTCCCGGGGTATTACATCACCCCCCCTTGGAAACATTCATCATCGAATGATACTAGACATGCCAAGATTAGATAGGGAATAAAGCATACAACTTAAACTATTTGTTAGACTCATCACCACATCGTTTCTCACTCCAAATGCAACATAGAATGCATAAATTCAAGAAACTATAGCTGAACACATAATAAATGACAGCTGAACTGCTGCAACTTTTATCAAAAGTTCATGATTTAGGAAAGAACGCTACCTTCGGCTTGATCGAAGTTCATGGAAAATAGGTGCGGGTACTTGGATCACATATCCGCCTCAGCTTCCCAAGTTGCACCCTCAACAAATTGGTTTCGCCACAACACCTTGACCAAGGGAACTTCTTTGTTCCTTAGTCTTCGGACACTGAAATCAAGAATCTCAACAGGATTCTCATCAAAAGAAAGATTTTCTTGAATGTCAGCACTCATAGAGGAATCCACTACCACAACATTGCTAATATGCTTTCTAAGCATAGAGACATGGAATATTGGATGAACAGAGAATGACTCGAAAGGCAGCTCGACCTCACAAGCTACCTTACCAACACGGCTAAGACTTTTTTAAGGACCAACATAACGGGGACTAAGCTTCCCCTTCTTTCAAAATCTCTTCACCCCTCTCAGGGGTGAAATTTTTAGATACACTAGGTCACCAACTTCAAAATCAAGGTCTCTTCTTCTAACATCTGCATATGACTTCTGACGACTCTGCAATTTTCAATCTTTCCCTAATTAACTTAACTTTTTTCATAGCATCAAATACCGAATCAGGACTACTCACAGCCACTTCACCTACCTCAAACCAACCTATGGGTGATCTACACTTCCTCCTATATAAGGCTTCAAACGGAGCCATGCCAATACTAGAGTGGAAACTATTATTGTAAGAAAACTCTATCAACAGTAAGTGTTCATCTCAACTTCCCTTACAGTCAAGTGGACAAGCTCTCAACATATCCTCTAAGGTCTGGATGGTCCGCTCAGCCTGACCATCATTCTGCTGATGAAAAGCAGAACTCAAAAGCACTTGGGTACCAAGACCCTTCTAAAAAGCTTTCCAAAATTGCGAAGTGAATTGAGTACCCCTATTCGAAATGATAGACAAGGGAACTCCATGCAGTCTGACTAGCTCTCGGATATATAATCTAGCGTAATCCTCAGCAGTATATGAAGTATGAATAGGCAAGAAATGAGTAGACTTAGCCAACCTATCAACCACAACCCAAATGGAATCATGATGGCATCGGGAAGAAGGTAAACTAATCATGAAGTTCATATTTATCTCGTCCCACTTCTAGGTGGGATACTAAACTCTTGCGTCATACCACCAGGTCTTTGGTGTTCAACCTTAACCTGTTGGTATGTTGCACACTTAGCTACAAATGCTGCTATATCTTTCTTCATGCCACTCCACCAATAGAATTCCCCCGAGTCTCGGTACATCTTTGTGGCACCAGGATGAATAGAATATTGCGCCGTGTGTGCTTCAGCCATAGTCGTCTGTCTTAAATCATCAACATTTGGGACACACAATCTATCCTGCAATCTCAGCACACCATCTCCCCCTTGGAAGAAAACCTCTACTTTTTGGTCCTTGACTGACTCCTTCAATCTGACCAAACTAGCATCTAAGTATTGCTTTTCCTTTACTTCTGAAACCAAGGAGGATTTGGAACTACTCTGAACCCCTATACTACCTTCAGCAGAGTCAAGCAACCTAACTCCCAATCTATCCAAATAATGTAGATCACTAGCCAACTCTTTCTTACCTTCTACCATATGCGAAACACTACCCATGGACACTTTACTTAGGGCATCCGCCATAATATTGGCCTTGCCCGGATGGTACAGCACACTCATATCATAGTCCTTTAACAATTCTAACTATTGTCTCTGCCTAAGATTCAATTCTCTCTGGGTAAACACATACTGCAGACTTTTATATCAGTGAAAACTCAACATAAACACCATGCAAATAGTGTCTCCAGATTTTTAAAGCAAACACAACAGCAGCCAACTCAAGGTCATGGGTGGGGTAATTTTTCTTATGGGGATTCAACTGTCTAGAAGCATAAGCCATCACCTTACCATTCTGCATCAATACGCAACCCAACCCAACTCTCGAAGCATCACAGTACACCACAAAACCATAAACACCACCAGGAAAAGTCAAAACAGGTGCTGAAGTGATTCGAGTCTTCGACTCCTGAAAACTCTTCTCACAAGATTCGTACCACAAGAACTTCACTTTCTTTTGGGTCAATAGAGTCATAGGAGACTCTATAGAGGAGAAACCCTCAAAAAAATGCTGTTAATAGCTAGCTAAACCCAAGAAACTTTGGATATTAGACAAAGAAATAGGTCTAGGCCAATTTCTAACAGCTTCGGTCTTTTGGGGATCAACTTTAATACCCTCGGAAGAAATGATATGACCTAGAAAAGTAACTGGCCTTATCCAAAACTCACACTTACTGAACTTGGCAAACAACTTGTGATCGCCAAGGGCTTTCAAGACAGTTCGGAGATGATCATAATATTCATTCTCACTACGAGAGTACACCAGTATATCATCGATGAACACTATGACAAACATATTCATATATGGTCTGAACACTCGATTCATGAGGTCCATGAAAGCTGTTGGGGTATTAGTTAGCCCAAAAGACATAACAAGAAATTTAAAATGGCCATAACAAGTTAAGAAAATGGTTTTCGGGATTTCACACTCCCTAACTTTGAGTTGATGATAGCCAAATTAAAGGTCTATCTTTTAGAAATAACTTGTACCTTACAATTGGTCAAACAAATCATCTATTCTCAGAATGGGGTACTTTTTTTTTACCGTGACTTTATTCAGTTGGCGGTAATCAATGCACATACACAAAAACCCATCTTTCTTTCTCACAAACAACATAGGAGTACCCCAAGGAGAAATACTGGACCTTATGAAACCCTTATCTAGTAGATCTTTGAGTTGCTCTTTCAAATACTTAAGTTTTGCAAGGGCCATACGGTAAGGAGAAATAGAAATGGGCTGAGTATCAGGAAGAAGATCAATCCCAAACTCTATCTCTTTATCAGGAGGTATCCCTGGGAGATCATCCAAAAAGACATCAGAAAACTCATTGACGACGTTAACAGACTGGAGAGTTAAAGTCTCAGACTTAGTGTCTTTGAATCTAACCAGATGGTAAATACACCCCTTGGAAATAAGCTTTCTAGCTTTGAGGTAAGAGATAAAATGACTCTTGGGTGACACAAAATTCCCAGACCACTCAAACAAGGATGCACCCAGAAACTAAAACTTGACCACTCGGGTCCGACAATCAATAGAGGCATAAGAAGAATACAACCAGTCCATACCCAGAATCACATCAAAATCTACCATGTCTAACTCAATCAGATCAGCCAATAAGTCTCTATGAAGAATGGTAACAGGACACTTTTTATACACTTTCTGGGTAACAATCGAATCACCCATTGGGGTAGAAACTAGGATAGGCTCAGGAATAATCTCAGGACTCATTTCAAAATTCACAGCAATAAAATGTGTAACATATGAGAAACTGGATCCAAAATCTAACAAATCATACACATCAAACTGAAATATACGAAGCATACCAATAACAACATCGGGAGATTCCTCCTATTCCTGGTGGGATGGTAAAGCATAGAATCTATTCTGGCGCTGCCCGCCAACATTGGTAGAAGAGGCGCCCTAAGCTGGGGCTGGGCGAGTCACTGGAACTGGAGCACTAACAGTCAGAGTCTGGGCTTGAGGGCGATAGTCACGACGCCCTTGTCCATCTTGTGGACAATCTCTAACTCTATAAACCATGTCACCACACCGAACACAACCCCTCTTCTTACCCTAATGCTCACACAAATGAGCCCTACCACACTTAGGACACAGGGGACGATTTGGCTTACTGCCAGCACTGTACTGGGACTTGGATGTATATGACCTTCTATCTTGCTCCTGCCTACCTCTAGGTATAGGAGCACTAGCAAATAATGGTGCTGGAATAGATGAATGATCCTGATACTGAGGTTGACTCCCTCCCTGCGATCTAGTCTGACCCTGTCCATACTTCTCGGACCTAGCTCTCTTATTCCTTCTCATTCTATCTCTCTCCTTAATCTTGTCTGCCTCAATCTGCTGGGCATGAGTCATAGGCCTAGAAAGATTCATCTCATTTCAGCATGGCAGACCTACACTCCTTAACCACATAACTAGACACTCCAGTCACAAACTTACTCATACTATCTCGATTATCATCCGCTAAGTCAGGAGCATACTTGGCCAACTAATTGAACTTTAGAAAGTACTCCCTAACAGTCATAGAGCCCTATCGCAGGTTCATAAACTTTTCTACCTTTGCCTCCCTCATCTCCAAAGGGAAAAACTTATCCAGGAATGCATCCTGGAACTCTTGCCAAGTTGTAGGGACAACTCTCTCACCTATACCTTTCCTCCAAGAAACAATCCAGTCAAAAGCAAGGTATTTCAACCTATACACAGCCAAATCCACACTATGTTCCTCAGATACATGCATCACCTGTGTAATCTTCTGCACCTTCTTTAAAACCAACCGTTGATCCTCATTAGACTTGGACTAATAGAATTCCAGCGGATTCATCTGCATGAAGTCACAGATCCTGGAAGCAGCTGAATTACCTCCCTACTACTATGGAGTCGGGGCCGGGTTGGCCTAAATATTTGCAGTAACAGCTTGGGCCAGCGCCTGAATGGCTGCCCGAAATTCAGCATAAGACACATTTTCATTCAATGGGTCAGCGGGTTGAGGTTTCTGACCATCATTGTTTCTTCTCGCTCGACGTGGAGGCATATTTCTGGAAGAGGAGAGCACGAATCAATAGCAGAGAGACATACTTTAAGAATGATAGACTCCTGAAAGAACGAATCACACTTTTTCCTAAAACGTCTTATAGCCTCTTGCTCATACATATTGCATGCTACACACCAATGTCAACACTCTACTTAACACGGCTTGTCAGACTCCCTAGGACACCTTAAAATCTTAGGCTCTGATACCAAGTTTGTAATGCCCCCAAAAATGGGTCCCAGAGCATCACATGGTGCTTGAGGCTACGAGTAGCCCCAAGCTAACCCTTTGAGCCATTTTTATTTAGTTCAACACAAATCAATGGGGCTTCCATAAATAACACTCAAATATCAATAGAGTAATCATCATCCAAGAATAAAGGAATTTCAGAAAGATAACAAAATATGACTTATTAGTCAACTCCCAATATCTATACTAGTTTGGCAAGCCTCTAAGAAAATCAATAAAACCAGTGAGCCATTGAGACATGCCCCAACTAACTTATACTCAGTTATCAAATGTAAACCATTCCATGAAATCAACATCAGATATCATGTCTTCAGAACATGATGACTCACCACAATAGAGAATGTAGAAAAGAGTGCTCGAAGAATCACTATCAAACCTGGAACTGAGCACTTAAACTTATATTCTGAGAAAATGCAGCCCATATCAAAATATATGGGTCAGTACCATGGAAAAGAATCGAGTATATGGGGGTGTATGCAGTTGTATAAACATCATCATCATAAATATTTATAAGAAATATGCAGGATGTATGAAAGACTCACATATCCTGAAGAAGATGTATGAAAGACTCACATATCCTGAAGAAAATCATCATAATCATGAGAGGATGAAATAAGTACAATAACACATGTGTGTCATCATGTAATTTGTCAATCACTTTCAGTGCATCAAGAATATCTATTCTCATAGTGTAAGTATTATTTAAATCTTTCGAAAGAATAACCTTCACAATTCCACTTTTAAATCACTTCAACATTCACCATACATACACGAAAACACACACACACTGAGAGGTCCTATACCCAACATAAACCATGTGAGCTACATGGAGTCAAATGTACAACCCAGTTTGGAGAGAGCCATCCTATCCTTTCCATCGGAGTAGGAATATCAATATCAAATCCACACAAATTAGCGATCATTATATCAATTATCCTCAGGCTCACTCCTACGGGGGCACATAGTTCTACGGAAGTAAGGTCGCTTTTACCTCCCACTCGGTGCTAAAGATTTCTCCCACACTTAGCTCAGATCATTTCAAAGACAATCCATAATAAAACAATTTCAGTAAAATATAAATACACATTAGGAGTCATCATGCTTCCCATCTATCAAAATGAACCACGTTGTGGATTTCTTTCACACTCAAGTTCAAAACAACTCCATTAAGACCAAAAGGTCAAATCATTCAAAATATCTCAAATATTCAACATCAACGTGCTTATAACACACACTTTCTCAAAAAACACAATTTCTAATGGGGATTCACGACTCAAATATCAAAATCATGATAAATATCATTCAAGATTCATGTTTTATATCTCCACATATATAAATTCATCATTCAAAATCATAAACATCAAAATTTCATAATAATCATCATAAGATTTGGGTTCATGCTTCAAATTCGTAAAAATCAAATAAAAATTATGCCTTTGTAAAGAAAATTACTTTTGGGAACAAGAACGAAAAAGAGGTATTGTTGAAAAACCCCGCATACCTTGAATAATGAACTTTAGATCAATACTCATTTTTGAGATGTTAATCGTGCCTTTGAATGATGGTTCTTGGAGTTCTTGAACAAGGAGCTTGGAATCTTGAATAAATTTGCAGAATTAATGATAAACTTTGGAGGTTCTTGATGTTGGATATAGGAGCTTAGGGTTTTCTTTTTGAAGAAATTTGATGAAAGATAACATATAATGCTTCTAATAGGCTTCAATATAGGGTTTGAATGGATTTTAGGTGAGGGGGAATGACCAAAACGCCCCTAAAAATTAAATAATTCTTGAATCTGTCATTTGGTGGACTGTTTTGATAGTCTAAAGTAGATCAACCATAATGTTTTACTCTGATATCAAAATTCGATGAAACTAATTTTATTAGAAAGAGAACTCTCATATCTTTCTGTTGATATATAGTATCTCATCCAGATCATTGTGTACGAGAAGTTATGATTGTCTGTAGTCAACCCAAAAATTCAATTTTGATAGGTTGGAGTAGATCGACCATAACGTTTTGCTTCGATAGACAAATTGGATGAGACTAATTTCATTGGAAAGAGGACTCACAGAGCTTTCCGTGAATATATAGTAGATCACCCAGATAATTATGTACAAGATGTTATGATTGTTTAAAGTTGGAGCAATAATACACTAGGCCTCAGTACTTTTTCCTGCATGTTTTACTGTTCACTACTATTCACTGTTCGATCGGAATGTTCATAACTTGTTGCTCAGATGTCTATTTTGGATGATCCATATTTCGTTGGAAAGATTATTCGATACTCTACGCAATGGTGGGTCATAATATAAGATATTTCACATGAAAAATTTATAATTTATTATAGAAGATAGAACCCAATACGTTTACGCACAAAATTTCAATGAAAAATTTTCTGGGGTATTACATGAACTTTGTGAAAACGACATTCTTTCAAAACTCTAATTTCTCTATTAATTTTTGTGCATCGAATTAGATAGGTTAACATATTTTATTTGTGTTCATCGGGTTCTGAATGAATCCCAAGGGGTCCACAGAGACTTGGAATACTCCAAGTCCCCAGCTGTTGCACCACTCAGCTGGTGCGCCTGCATCCAAGAGTGATCAGTCGCTTACGTGACTTGGTGAGCAAATTCATATGTGATAAATGAGATAATTTGATCGCAATCATAATATTTGCCTACACGAGGATCATATCACCAATATGACATGCCATTAGGCATGGGTATCAGTACATGACCCAATAATCGCGAATGAGATGCTGGTGCCCAATAAATACCTATGTTTCACCATTTTCACTATTTTGTAGACTTGGAGCTTAGGGTTTTGTGGTTCTGAGTCATTTCTTCTACTTTTATGCTTGGTAACGTCCATAATACCAATTTCAACTACTTTCTCCAAATTTTATTATGTAATTCTAGTTTAAATACTAATTAAAATGTAGAAATTGGGGATTTTGGTCTAGAAGGCCTAAGAAATTAAATTCTCTGATTTCAACCTACTTTCACCTGGGTGAGTTTCTAATCTTATAATTATCACTTTTCTTTTGATTTCATCTTCAAAACAACATCGATTCTTTATTTATAAAATGAATTTTGGATAATTTTTCTAGAAAAGATTGAACATGATTTTTCTTCTATTTGGACCTTATTTTTAACTCATTATTACTTGGGGTTTCAGATGTAGACTTCTAAAATATGGGGAACATGTTTCAGAAACAAAGATATTATTTTGTCCTTCTTTTTCAAAAACCCATTTTGGATGTCCATTTTCGTATCGACTTGATAATTGGTAATATGGGTACCATCTTATTTCTTTTGATTCATAGATTCTATATTTAAATGTTTTAGATGATTTTGATTTTATTTGTGAGGAGTAAGTCTTTCGGTCTAAGGATTATAGATCAATTTTTGACATTCAAGGTAGGTTATCGCTTAACATTCTTTAAATTGGGTAGGGCAGTTAATGTCGATTCAAAAGCATGTTAAATGTGTGGGAACTAATTATGAAAATTTCTATAATTATTGTGTTGAGCCCATGTGAGGTCTATATATCGTTGTGTATGGTGGTTTTTGAATATTATTTTCTCTGTGACCTTGTGGGGTCATATATTACATTATTGGTTGTGAATACGTGAAATTAACTATCTTGTATAATTAAAAAGGCTAATGTGGTATCAATTGTGTATTTAATTGTATTATACCATCTTGGTATGCATTTTATGTTGGCATTCATATATGGTTGGAAATATTTAGTATATTATTGGCTCAGATGGTTGGTGTATTGGTTGGATATAGAAATACTTATTTTTGTTGGTTGCAAGCATTACGTCCTCATATCATATGGATTTATAAAATATTGGTACCACCATAGAAATACTTGAAACATTGGCTGTTTTTGAATAGAAATATGAAAAATTTAAAACCCTCTACAGATGGATATGTCAGAAAAGAGTTATGCATATTGGTGTTAGATATTAGTTGTATATAGGGTTATGAAACCCTCATGGGTTCTATGTCAGAAAGCTTTAGCTCCGTAGGTGTATACGGAGTTTGGCAACAATCTCGGGAATCATCATCATTATTATCATCATCATCATTAAAATTATCATTATCATATCCATTGCATTGTATTCAACTTGTACATTTTTGTGATATATTATTTCCCTTGATGTGATACCTGTCTATGTGTATTTGATCATTCGTATTTTTATGTGTGATACTTGTTTACTTGTACTTCTCTTTCTTATCATTATGGTGTATGTGAACATCATAAAATTATTTATGGAAACAGTCTGGACTATCGTTTGGGTCATTTGTTGGTTCAGGTAACGTCACCTTAGTACGTATTTTGTATGGTTTATTTTCTGCCTTGCTCAGTCAGGCTATGATACCTACTGAGTACAAGTGGACCGTACTCACCCCTATTATGCCCTTTTATTGTGAATTCTAGTTCAAATGTGCCTCATGGTGGTTGTCAGCCAATACTTTAGAGCTATTTCTAGGTAGCGGTAAGATTATTAATTCTGAATTCAACTATTACCTTTTTTTATTTAGACTATCTTTTTTCATTTAGAGACAGAATTGCTCTTGTTTTATATATCTTATATATTTTGATCTCGAGTTGTACTAGTGATGTTCTTATACTGTTACACCAGGTTTTGGGCTTATGTCAAACCCAAGCGTCTAACCTAACCCCCAAGGTGGACCACAACAAAAAGAATTTGAGACTTTTGAAACTAAAAATATTCTTGAAAATAAAGGTATTCGCATTGTCATCAGCCAAATCAAGATGGATGAGGCGAAGGTGTCTGCCATAAGATGAAGAGCTGACATCGAGGTGCCAAACCTTCCCATTGATATGAGTTGATATCTTTAGTTATGATCTTTCACTTTTATTATATGGTTTGGTTTGTCTTTCTTCTAGACGCCTTACTTTGGGATATTATTATTATTTCCCCTTTTTGTATTAGTTTGTCTAATAGGCTTACTTGTCAAGGCGTGTCATGACAAGTGCCATTATGACCCTTAGTTTTTAGGTCATGAAAAATTGGCATCGGAGAAACCAAGTTCATTGGTCTTAATAGTGTAAGAGCGAGGTTTCTAATAGAGTTTCACCGATCGATACGTAGACATCCATATCTACCTTAGAGAGTCTATAATGTCTTTAGGAAATTTCACTCATTTTGTTCCTCATCATATGTGTTTCCTTCATACATTATGTTCTAAGTTATATTTCTCTCTTTTATGCCCAGATGGTAAAGACTTGATCTCGTGAGATGAGATATGTTGAGCCTTCATCTGAGGAGAGAGCTAGTTTAAAGGGAGAAGTAAAAGTTATGGATGGGCTCATAGTAGTGGATGGGCACGTAGATCTTCCCCATCTAGGAGTATTACTAAGGGACTCTCCCTGAACCATGTATGGAGAGTTTTGGGGATGTGGGTCCTACTTTTTCCCCCTAAATTCTAATATCCCAGTCTTAGAAGGATTGTTAATTCACTTGTTAACCCATTTGGAGAGTGCTCTTTTGTGTGTGTTTGATGTTAACCTAGTTCTATGTATTGTACTTCTGTCTATGCCAGAGTCTTCTTTTGGTTTTCCTCTAGTTCTAGGAGTTAATCCTTTAGGTACTCCTACTTTAGGTGCTCCACAGACTCCGAGTGTTATTCCTTCTTCAATACCTGCATTTAAGTGCAGTATTTTGTGGTTGTAAGTTTAGCCTTCTCATACATTGCCTCCTCCGATGGGATCTCAACCAGCTAGATTCACCATGACCCCTCTTATTATGAGTACAATTATGTCTTTTTAGGATCAAAAGAGGTTTGAGAGGTTCACTCATTTAGGTCCCCTTAGGTTTAGCGATGTTGTGGGAAAGGATGTCGATGAGTTCTTTATTGAATATCATGAGCAATTACATAACTTGGGTTCCCTTGAGTATGGTGTTGTATAAACTACTTACCTATTAAGAGATGTCATTACAGATTATAGAGGTCACTTGTTGGTTGTAGACTACTTATTTCTCTCGAGTTAACTTGAGATTAGTTTGTTGAGGCCTTTATGGAGAGGTTCTTGCATAATAGTCTGAGGGATCGAATGAGAGATGAGTTTGGTTACCTAGAGATGGGTTCCATGACTATTGTAGAGTATGAGGCATGCTCTCATTCCTTGTCTAGATATTACTACGCCAACCTTTCTACCGAAATTGGAAAGATTAAGAAGTTCGTAATGGGGTTAGATGTTTCTCTTCAACTAGCTACATCTCAAATAGTAGTGTTTGGATCATTATTTTAGATTTTAGAGGATCATGCTAAGATGACTGAGGGTATTCTTGTAGCATCTCAAGGAGGCACTGAGAGAGTGTACTGCCTGGACGAGTTTAGAGGTCATATTTCTGGAGGTAGGGATTTTAGATATTTCCATGGCTGTCATGGTAGGTCCGTGCAGTCATCCTTGTAGAGTTCAGGTAGTGGATTTTCTATTTCAACAGTTTTGGATGGCTACTTCAGTCCAGTCATTACTCTTCCTATATGGTTGGGTCATAGAGGTTGCTATGTGTGTGATAAGACTGACCATTCATCCAAGGACTATCCCCGCCCTATGTTTAGATCTACATTAATTTTAGCTTTGAGGGGTAGAGGTTCTACCAGAGGTATATGAAGTAGAGGTAGTGGATCCCGAAGTGGTGTTCCTGGGACTACATATCCAGTTGATGGTCATGGTAAGTGTTATGCTATACCCGCCAAACCAATGGCAGAGGCTTTCAATGATCTTATCATAAGTATCGTTCCTATTTGTTTCAAATATGCATCTATGTTATTTGATCTGGGATAGACTTTCTTATATATGCTTGCATACTTGGCTTCAGGCTTTGATTTAGTTTGCGAGACTCTTGTTGTGACTATTTTTGTATCCACCCCAATTGGAGACTTTTTAGTGGTAGGTTGGGTCTATCGATTATGGTGGTGACTTTTGATGGGTGTGAGACCTGGGTAGATATGATTCTATTGGATATGGTAAATTTAGATTTCATCTTGGATATGGACTAGTTGGCTCCTTACCATGTTGTCCTGGATTATTATGCTAAGACTGTGGCTTTAGCTTTACAGGGTGTGCAAAGGATAGCTTAGAAGGGCGCACTTTATTTAGGCACCAAGAGAGTTGAGTCTTATGTTCAGGATCGTCGCTTGGTTGAGAGAGGATGTTTATCTTATTTGGATCCTTACCATGATACTAGTGTTACTTTACCTCCTTCTTTAAATTTTATTCGTGTGGTTTGCAAGGTCGTGGATGTCTTTCTTACGAGTTTACCTGGTATGCCTCCGATTATGATATTGACTTTACTATTGATGTTCAGTTAGGAACCAAGCTCATTTCTATTCCTCCCTATTGGATGAACCCTGTAGAAATAAAAGAATTGGAGGATAAGTTGTAGATGTTGTTGGATGAGGGATTTATCTGACATAGTGTATCACCTTGGGGTACGTCTGTATTATTTATAAAGAAAAAGAATGGGTTTATGCATATGTGTAATGATTATCGATGGGCTAAATAAGGTAATAGTTAAGAATAAGCATCTTCTTCTAAGCAATAATGATTTGTTCTACCAGATACAGGGTGCCTTGGTGTTTTCAAAGATTGATTTAAGATGTGGCTATCACCTGTTGTGGATTTGAGCTTTGAATATTTTAAGGATAGCTTTTTGAACTAGAAATAGTCATTATGAGTTCTTAGTCATGTCCTTTGGGTTGACCAATGCCCCAAACGCATTTAAGAAGTTTATAAATCAGGTATTTGACTATATCTAGACTCCTTTGTTATTGTATTTATAGATGATATCTTTGTTTATTCTAAGAGTAAGGCCGATCATAAGGATAATTTGCCAGTTGTGCTCCGAGATTGAAGGATGAGAAGCTTTATGCTAAGTTTTCCAAGTATGAGTTTTTGTTAGAGTATGTCTCTTTCTTGGGTCATGTGGAGACTAAGGAAAGTATTATAGTTGATCCAGCTAAGATTGCAGTGGTTCGTGATAGGTCTAAGCTTACTTTGTAAATTGAGATATGGAGATTTGTTGGCTTGGCAGGTTACTACCAATGTTTTGTTGAGGGTTTCTAATCTATTACAGCTCCATTGACTAAGTTGACTCAAAAAAAACCTCCTTTCAGTGGTTTGATACTTGTGAGCTGAGCTCCAAAATGCTCATAGATTTGTTGACATTGGATCCTATCTTGACCTTGCTTAAGGAGGGCCTGGGTTTTACCATATTTTGTGATGCTTTAGGTATTGGGTTAGGAGTTTGTTGATGCATGAGGGTAAGGTGATTGTGTATGATTCACGACAATTAAAGCCCTATGAGAAGAATTACCCTACTAGCGATTTGGAATTATTTGTGGGTTTTTTTGCTTTGAAGTGTTTGAGGCACAATGTAATACCCCAGAAAATTTTCTTTGTAAAAATTTTGTGAGAAACGTATTAAGTTCTACGCTTTAGAGAGATCCATAAATGTTTTGTGTAGTATTTCTAAGACGTTGACCTAACATTGTGCAGAGTATTGACTAAGCTTTCCAACGATATGTAGATCATCGAAAAAGGACACTCGAGCGATGATTTACAACCATTCCGAGCGAACTGTGGACAGTAAAACATGCAGGAAAAAAGTACTGAGGCCTGGCGTATTTTTGCTCCAAATTTAAATGATCATAACTCCTTGTACATAATGATCTGGGTGATCTACTATATATCAATAGGAAGATCTGCCAGTCCTCTTTCCAGTGAAATTGGTTTCATCCAACTTGTCTATTAAAGCAAAAAGTTATGGTCGATCTACTTTAGCCTATCAAAAGTGAATTTTTTGGTCAACTTTAAACGATCATAACTCCTTGTACATAATGATTTGGGTGAGATACTATATATCAATGAAAAGATATGAGAGTCCTCTTTCTAATTAAATTGGTTTCATCCAATTTGGATATTGGAGGAAAATGTTATGGTTGATCTACTTCAGACTATCAAAACAGTCCACCAAAGGACAAATTCGAGAATTATTTGATTTTTAGGGGCGTTTTGGTTATTCTCCCTCACCCAAAATCCATCCAAACCCTCTATTAAAGGCTATTAGAAGCATTATATGTTATATTTCATCAAATTCCCTCAAAAAGAAAACCCTAAGCTCCTACATCCAACTTCAAGAACCTCAAAAGTTCACTATTAATTCTGCAAATTTATTCAAGATTCCAAGTTCCTAGTTCAAGAACTTCAAGAACCTCAAAAGTTCACCATTAATTCTACAAATTTATTCAAGATTCCAAGTTCCTAGTTCAAGAACTCCAAGAATCATCATTCAAAGGCACGATTAATATCTCAAAAATGAGTATCGATCTAAAGTTCATCATTCAAGGTATGTGGGGGTTTTCAACAAGAACTCTCTTTCGTTCTTTTGCCCAAAAGTAATTTTCTTTACAAAGTTATGATTTTTATTTGATTTTTTTATGAATTTGAAGCATGAACCCATATCTTATGATGATTATTATGAATTCTTGATGTTTATGATTTTGAAAGATGAATTTACATGTGTGGTGATATAAAGCATGAATCTTGAACAATATTTATCATGATTTTGATATTTGGGTCGTGAACGCCATTTGAAATTGTGTTTTTGAGAAAGTGTGTTATAAGCATGTTGATGTTGAATATTTTAGATATTTTGAATGATTTAACCTTTTGGTCGTGAATGAGTTATTTTGAACTCGACTGTGAAAGAAATTCATGTTTTTATTAATTATGATAAAGCGGTAGTAAATTGGCTCCTGATGAAAATTGTTGAAGTATTTATTGCGGATTTTCTTTAATGTGAGCCTGAGGTTGGTTTAAATTTCTAAGCTAAGTTCGGGAGTAATCTTTAGCACCGAGTGGGAGGTATAAAGTGACCTTACTTCCCTAGAACTACATGCCCCTGTAGGATATGAGCCTGAGGCTGATTTATATAGTGATCACTAGTGTTTTTGAATTTAAACTAGAAGTCCTACTCCGATGGCAAGGATAGGACGTCTCTACCCAACGTGGGTTGTATGTTGGACTCTATGCAGCTTACATGGTTTATGTCGATTATAGGATCTCCCAATGTGAGTGTGTGTACTCTTCTATCTAAGATGAAAACATATTTACTTACAAGGCTGAGTTTGAGAAAATCATTATTCTTAAAATATTTAAGGAATATATTCTAATGAGAATTGACATGAGATTTGATTGTTTTGATGATTTGAAATTGAGATAAAAGTGAATTGAGAACATATTTTAATGACTTACTTATTTTACTTTACATGTATTATTCATCCATGATTTTGATGATTTAATTCGAGCTAAGTGAGTCATCTATATCAGCATGTATAATTTTATAAACTATGATGATATTAAGATATTATTTTATATATGCATTACACCACAATATGCTCGGTATTTTTCCATGGTACTGACTTACATATTCGTATGTGGGCTACATTTTCTCGAAATATTGGTACAAGGTACAGTTGTACCTTCAGATCCAGTCAGTTCATGGTATCCAGTCAGCAGGTGATGAGTCCTTTTGATTCAAGGGCTTGGGTTAGTTATGCAGAGTTTATAGTGTTGTATTTTCTTTATTTAGTCGTATTGAGTTGGGGTAGTCAGGAGTTATGACCGGCTACCTACAGTCAGTACTAGTAGAGGCTTTATAGACAGTCAGTAGAAGTTGATGTATTTTGTTTTAATTTTGGTTGTAAAGGCAGAATTGTAATCCTGTAAAATTCCATTTTTGTGTCGATCAGATTTAGAAAAGAGTTAATTTCTGCTGATTTGTTTGGATTTGTATTTTTATTCAGTTTCTTATGAGTTATGCCAGTAGAAGGGTTAGCTTGGGGTCACTTGTCACCTTAAGCACCGTATGATGTCTCGGGACCCGATTTTGGAATGTTACAAACTTGGTATCAGAGCACAGAGTTCAAGTGTAATAGGGTGTCTATGAAGTTGTGTCTAGTAGATTCTTCTGGAACGGTACGGAGACTTCCATACATTTCTTCGAGAGGCTATAGGGCTTTTAGGAAATGTTTCTCTTCTTTCAAGTCTAAGATCGTGCAATAAAAATGTTCTTTAAGAAGCTTATATAGATTCTCATCTTACTCTATTCTGGCCAACTCTGCCTTATTTTCAAGGTATTAGAAACAATTAAGCTTAATTCTTCCTAGATAGTTATGGGATTGTAAGAGAGATAGAAAGTATCCTGTCAGTGCTTTTGAGTTGCAAAGATTGAAGTTCTTTATTCATGTTCATAAAAGTCGTGAACTAAGCCTAGGTTAGGTGTGCTTTCATATTCCTCCTCAGAATCTACAATGTTAATCTATACTTCTCCCTCTATGTATTATTTTTGAGATAACATGATTCGCAAGCTCCAGTTCTTCCCCAGGTAATGCTTTTATATTTTCTAGAAGAAATTTCAAAAGTTACACAAAGGGCTTGAAAGTAGCTCTCTAGTGTGTTAAGTTCCTTAAGTTGAAAGTTATGCAGTCATTCTTATGAGTTATTTAATTAAGACAGAGTAAGGTGTATTCTTAGATCGTTGAATGTTGTTGTGAAGTTTCTATCTCTTGTATTATGAAATCTTGTTATCATTTTGTTTGTGAATAATCAAAGTCTAGTAAAGTCGTGTGGGACTCTTTCAATTCACTAGCACAACTGCTTTGTTATTCATCTCAATTTTTTTTTTCAAAACTCATATTGGAAGCCTAGTGGAGCCGTGTGTGGCCTATTTCGATCCACTAACAATTTGTAGTTCATCTTGTTCCTTGTGCTGGCTGAAAATATAGGATGTGGAGGTATAGTAGTAAGAAGGATGGTAAGTGTAATTTGTTGAGAATAACTATAGCGAAATCTTTTTTTGCATGCAATTGGGTTAATAAGACAATTGTATAACAGAGAGTATAGGTTAGTGATAGAAGTACTCGGTGGGTAAGTGTTGTTAACCTAGGTGCTCTCCAGATTGCAAGAGGAAGTTAAGTTAAGACATAGAGAGCTATGAAGTAAGTTAAGTTGTGTATGATGGATAAATAGTAGTGACGGGTGAAAGAAGGATGTGTTAATGGATTGTGAATTAGATAAGCTATATGATTATGACCAATTATTATTATTATGAAGTTTAAATAGGCTAGCATTTGTTGAGGATTGTTTTATAGTTTCTAAGTGGAAATTTCGTGTGAAACGTTTTAGGTTATATTGTGTGCTAAAAGTTAAGTTTGAATGATTGGTGATTGTGAAGGTGACTGTGACGATTTCTTGATTAATGGTATTAGTTGTTAGGAAGTGATCTAGTATGCTTGAATAGTGGATATAAGAGCCTAATTTTGGTTGATTCGTGATTAAGTTGATGTTGTGTTTATGATGAGAAAGTTCACCCAAGATATTATGGGACTGCTTGAATTTTGTGGATTAGTGTATGACTGTAATGGTTGTGCTTCTTAGATGTGATTTTGATTCTTATGGTTTAGAAATATAAGCTTACAAGGGTGATTTTAATAAGTGATGACAGAGGTAGTGTGTTCCGTTAAGGATGAGAAAAATTTGAGTTGAGCATTAGACTCTAAGATTGAAATTCCGAAGTTGAGCTTAAAGCGTTGATGCTCTAGATGGTGTATGCTTATTTTGAGCTAAGTGGTAATGTGAAGTAAGATTGAGATTAAGCTTTCATGTATATTGTGGTTAGTTGAAGTTTTAATTGGTTATCTTGAGGGATTATGGTGTACATGTTTCAGATTTTGGAAGCTAGTTATGCTTTAATTCGTAAACATCTACTAAAAGATCTTTATTTTCCAAGTATTCCAGCTCAGTCAATCAGAATTGTATAGTGTACCTTCTCATTTATCATTCATCATGTTATCCAAGGATCTTAGGAATAAAATCATTTCCTTACGGAGCATCTCAGTAGTTACGAGTATACCTCTGTTCGTGCATCATGCATATGAGCTAATTCATAGGTGCCCCATGCACAGTCTTAGTGACCCTGTGAAATAAGTGTTGTAGAGGAACATAGAGTCCCAAGGGGGAGATACCCCGTGACTTCTTAAAGCTTCCGTGTTTTAAACATATCTAGTTCATGCTCAAGTTCTCATTACGATCCTTGAATTGGCTATTGTTGGATATGCATTCATACATTCAGAGTCAGTTCAGCTAGATATTTATGCGTCAGATATGCATGTTCAGTATGAGGACTAGGAAACTGTAATTCCAATCATGTCAATATGTCTCAGATGTTCGCATCCCTAAAGAAGGTCAGTTGATTAGTGCTTTTATCCTATCAAGCGACATTCGAGGACGAATGTTTCCAAGGGGGAGATAATGTAATACCCCGAAAAATTTTCTTCATAAAGATTTTGTGAGAAACATATCGAGTTCTACACTTTATAACGATCCATAAAATTTCTGTGTAGTATTTCTAAGACATTAACCTACCATTGCGTAGAGTATCGAATAATATTTCCAACGATATGTCGATCATAAGAAACGGGTACTCGAGCGATGAGTTACGACCATTTCGATCGAACTACGACCATTCCGATCGAACTGTGAATAGTAAAACGTGCAGGAAAAAAAGTACTGAGACCTGGCGTATTTTTTCTCCAACTTTAAATGATCATAGTTCTTTGTACATAATGATCTGGATGATCTACTATATATCAACGGAAAGCTCTGCGAGTCCTCTTTCCAATGAAATTGGTTTCATCAAATTTGTCTATTGGAGCAAAATGTTATGGTCGATCTACTTCAGCCTATCAAAAGTGAATTTTTGGGTCAAATTCAAACGATCATAACTCCTCGTACACAATAATTTGGGTGAGATATTAATGGAAAGGTATGAGAGTCCTCTTTCTAATGAAATTGGTTTCATCCAATTTGGATATCGGAGTAAAATGTTATGGTTGGTCTACTTCAGACTATCAAAATAGTCCATAAAGGATAGATTTGAGAATTATTTGATTTTTAGGGGCGTTTTGTCATTCCCCCTCACCCAAAATCCATCCAAACCCTATATTAAAGACTATTGGAAGCATTATATGTTATATTTCATCAAATTCCTTCAAAAATAAAACCCTAAGCTCCTACATCCAACACCAGGAACCTCCAAAGTTCACGATTAATTCTGTAAATTTATTCCAGATTCTAAGTTCCTAGTTCAAGAACTTCAAGAACCTCCAAAGTTCACCATTAATTCTGTAAATTTATTCAAGATTCCAAGTTCCTAGTTCAAGAACTCCAAGAACCATCATTCAAAGGCATGAATAGCATCTCAAAAACAAGTATCGATCTAAAGTTCATCATTCAAGGTATGTGGGGTTTTTCAACAAGAACTCTCTTTCGTTCTTGTGCCCAAAAGTAATTTTCTTTACAAAGGCATGATTTTTATTTGATATTTTATGAATTTGAAGCATGAACTCATATCTTATGATGATTATTATGAATCTTGAACGATATTTATCACAATTTTGATAATTGGGTCGTGAACCCCATTTGAAATTGTGTTTTTGAGAAAGTATGTGTTATAAGCATGTTGATATTGAATATTTGAGATATTTTGAATGATTTGACCTTTTGGTTGTGAATGAGTTATTTTGAACTCGACTATGAAAGAAATCCATATTTTTATTAATGATGATAAAGGGGTAGCAAATTGGCTCCCGATGAAAATTATTAAAGTGTTTATTGTGGATTTTCTTTAATGTGAGCCTGAGGCTGATTTAAATTTTTGAGCTATGTTCGGGAGTAATCTTTAGCACTGAGTGGAAGGTATAAAGTGACCTTATTTCCCTAGAAATACGTGCCCCCATAGGATGTGAGCCTGAGGCTGATTTATATAGTGATCACTAATGTTTTTGAATTGATACTGGAAATCGTACTCTGATGGCAAGGATGGATGGCTTTCCCCAACATGGGAAGTACGTTGGACTCCATGTAGCTCACATGATTTATGTCGGTTATAGGATCTCCCAATGTGTGTGTGTACTCTTCTATTTGAGATGAAAACATATTTTCTTAAAAGGCTGAGTTTGAGAAAGTCATTATTCTTAAAAGATTTAAGAAATATATTTTAATGAAAATTGACATGAGATTTGATTGTTTTGATGATTTGAAATTGAGATGAAAGGGAATTTAGATTATATCGTAATGACTCACTTGTTTTACTTTACATGTATTATTCATCCATGATTTTGATGATTTAATTCGAGCTAAGTGAGTCATCCATATCAGTATGCATAATTTTATAAACTGTGATGATATAAGATATTATTTTATATATGCATTGCACCCCCATATGCTTGGTATTTTTCCATAGTATTGACCCATATATTCGTATGTGGGCTATATTTTCTCAGAATGTAGGTACAAGGTATAGTTGTACCTTTAGATCCAGTCAGTTTGTGGTATCCAGTCAGCAGGTGATGAGTCCTTTTGATTCAAGGGCTTAGGTTAGTTATGCAGAGTTTATAGTGTCTTATTTTCTTTATTCAGTCGTATTGAGTTGGGGTAGTCGGGAGTCATGACCCGGCTACCTACAGTTAGTACTAGTAGAGGCTTCATAGACAGATAGTAGAAGTTGATGTATTTTGTTTCAATTTTGGTTGTAAAGGCAGAATTGTAATCCTATAAAATTCCATTTTTGTATCGATTAGATTTATAAAAGAGTTAATTTTTGCTTATTTTTATGGATTTGTATTTTTATTTAGTTGCTTATGAGTTATGCCAGTAGAAGGGTTAGCTTGGGGTCACTTGTGATCTTAAGCACCGTGTGACGTCTCGGGACCCGATTTTGGGGCGTTACACACAACTTGTATAGAGTCCGTTGTGAGATTTTATTAGATCATTGTATCCTTTAGTGTTTCTTCACCTAGCAAAATCTTACTATGAGGCGGCTCTCTTTTCTTGAGTATCATAAGGATTATGACTTGACTATTCTCTATCATCCGTGTAAGGATAATATTGTTGCAGATACCTTGAGTCGAAAGTCGACAAGCATGGGTATCTTGATGTATTGTTTGACCTAGAGAGGCCTTTATCCTTAGAGGTTCAGTGTTTGGTGAACCAAATAGTTTGGCTTGATATTTTGATGTGTGGGTGTGTTTTAGCATTTGTAGAGGCTAGGACTTGACTATTCTTTGATGGAGCATATTCAAGCTTATCAGTTTGATTAAGATTGATTCAAGATATGGTGTTGATTGGTGAGTCTAAGGAAGCCTCACTTAATTCAGATGGTGTGTTCAGAATTGAACGTCGAGTTTATGTGTTGAGAGTGGGTGGTTGGATTAGATTGATTTTGGAGAAGGCTTATTATTCGAAGTATTCAATCCATCAAGGAATGACTAAGATTTATCATTATTTTAAGGTAACATTACTGGTTGGGTGGTATGAGGAGAGATATAACAAATTTTATAGCTCCTAGCCAATGTTACCAATAGGTGAGAGCTGGGCATTTGAGGCTTGATGGATTGATTTCAAAGTTACCCATTCCTGAGTGAAAGTGGGAAAAGATTATTATGGATTTTATTACTTGGTTGCCTCATACTTTGCATGGTTCTAATAGTGGTTTGGTCATCATGGATTGATTGACCGTATCTGCTCATTTCATTCCAGTATAGGTCTCTTTTAGTGCTAAGTGGTTAGCCCATATCTATATTCATTAGGTTGTACATTTTCATGGTCTGCCAGTGTCTATCATATCAGATTGAGGTACAGTGTTCACATCTCACTTTTGGAAGACTTTTCAAGGTGAATTAGGTACTCGCGTTGATCTTAGTACAATATTTCACCCTCTTACTAGTGATCAACCAGCACAGACTATTCATGTATTGAAGGATATGCTCCGTACTTGTGTGATCGACTTTGGTGGTCAGTGGGAGTAGCATCTGGCTTTGCCAGAGTTTACATATAATACTAACTACCATTCCAGTACTAGTATGGCTCCTTTTAAGGCTTTTTATGGTAGCCGTTGTCGCTCTCAGGTTGGTTAGTTTGAGATTTCTAAGGTTAGACCTCAATGTACGAAATTTCTATGTGATTCCTTAGAAAGTTTCAGTCATTTAAGATAGACTTCAAGTAGCTCAGAGTAGGCAGAAGTGCTATACTGATCTTAGACTTTGTGCCTTGAGATTTAGTATTAGTGATCATATATTCCTTCAAGTTTTACCCATGAAGGGAGTGATGAGCTTTGGCAAAAGGGGTAGGATTATCCCCAGGGGTATTGGACCATTTGAGATTCTTTGGATTATTGGTGATGTGGCTTATAAGTTGTTTTTTTCCCAGCTTTATCAACTGTTCATCCAGTTTTTCAATTTTCCATGCTTCGCCATTACATTTCAAATAAGTCTAATGTCATTTATTATGATTTGGTTTAGTTAGAAGAGCGGTTATATTTTGTTGAGGATCCTATGTCCATAATTGACTAGAGATGTTAGGCAGTTGTATTCTAGAGTTATTTTGGTGGTTTAGGTCTAGTGGAAGCATCAATCTATATATGAGGCTACTTGGGAAGTCGAGTTTGATATGCGCAATTCTTATCCCTAGCTTTTTAACAATTTAGGTATATTTTTTCCTTTCCTTTAGTTCGAGAATGAACTAGATTATAGTGGTGGATGATGTAACGACCTGATATTTGATGATTTATGTGAAATATTGATTTCTGTGTGATTTGACCATTTTAAGCATCCCCGAGGTTACATTGTGACATTTACGGGGTGTAGGGATGCTTGGCATGGTTCCCAATGCATCTTGATGTGATTTATGTGAAATTATGATTTTTTGTGGCTTTAAAAGCCTCATACTTGACTTTGGTCAACATTTATTGATCCATACGTCGGATGGCAAAACAAAATGGGCCAACAGATCTGAAACGTCCAATTTAGGTTGGTAACGTGGTTGGTTTGGTTATTTGGCTTTTATATCTCATTTCAACCCTTTTTTCAAAAAGTTTTGAAATTAGGTTTTGGAGGTCAACTTTGTGAAAACTACATTCTTTCAAAATTCTTATATCGCCATTGAGTTTGGAGTATTAAATTTGATAGTGTAGCATAATTTGTTTGCGACCTGAGGGGTCTACACCACTTAGGTTGTGCTCTGTGTTCGTCAGAGATCAGTTGCTTACATGACTCAGCCAGCAGATACACCTATTACAAATGTGACATTCTATCAAGATCGCAATATTCACTTACGTGAGGACTAGATCGCAAACGCTACACTGCCATCAGTCACAGGTATCACATATGCTACCCGTTGATTACGTATTTGATGCCTGTACCCGGTAAATAACCATGTTTCACCATTTTTCACCATTTTTGAGACTTAGAGCTTATGATTTCTGAATTTTGAGCCATTTCATTCACTTTTAAGCTTGGGTACGCTTAATAACACCTATTGCTACTACTTCCTCCAAATTTTATCATGTAATTCTTGTTTAAACACTGATTAAAGGGTAGAAATTGGGGATTTTGGCCCATAAGGCCTACAAACTTTTAGTTCTCTTATTGAAATCCTAATTTCAACCTGTTTTCATGTGGGTGCATTTCTAATCTTATAATTATCACTTTTCTTTCATTTTCATCTTTAAAACAACATTGATTCTAGATTTTTAAAAAGAATTTTGGGGAAGTTTGCCAAGAAAGATTGAATATGGTTTTTTGTTCAATCCGGACCTCATTTTAACTCGTTTTTTCTTGGGTTTTCAGCTGTAGACTCCTAAAAATGTGGGGAACATGTTTCAAAAAACAAAGATTCAATTTTACCTTTTTTTAAAAAACTCATTTTGGGAGTCCATTTTGGCCTCAACTTTCAAAAATCTAATATGGGTCCCGTTGTATTTCTTTTGATGCATAGATTCTTTATTTCTATGTTTTAGTTGATTTTGAGTCTGTTCATGATGAGTAAGTCTTTGGGTTGAAGGCTTTCGAATCAATTTTTGGCATTTGAAGTAGGTTATGGCTTTACTTTCTTTAAACTAGATTGTGTAGTTAATGTCGAAACAAAAGAATGTTAAGGGTTTGGGAACTAATTACGAAGATGTCTATTATTATTGTGGTGAGCCCATGTAGGGGCTTATATATTTTTGTGTATGGTGGTTTTGGAATACTATTTGCTATATGTGACTATGTGGGGTCCTATATGATATTGTTGGCTATGAAGAGATGAAATTAATTATGTCTTATATAATAAAAAATCCCACTATGGTATCAGTGGTTTATTTCATTGTATTCTACCATCTTGGCATACATTTTATGTTGGCATTCATGGATGGTCAGAAATATTGAGTGAATTATTATCTCACTTGGTTGACATATTGGTTGGATATGTAAATATTCATTTGGTTGGTTATGAGCATTACATCCTTATATCGTAATTCATTAAACACTGGTACCACTATGGAAATACTGGAAACACTGGTTTTTTCTAATTGAAATATGACATCTTAAAAACTCTCTACATATAAATATATAGGAGAGAGGTTATGGATATTGGTTGTATATGGGTTAACAAACCCCCCATGGGTCCTATGTCGAAAAGCTTTAGCTCCGCAGGTGTACACAAAGGTCGTGCGACAATCTCGAGCATCATCATCATTATCGTTATCATCAACATTAACATTATCATCATCGTCTCCATTGCATGTGTATTTATTTTGTACATTTTTTTGATGCATTGTTTCTCTTGATGTGATACCTGTCTGTGTTTGTTTTTTCCTTCGTACGTGAGATACTTCTATACTTATACTTCTCTTTCATATTTTTATGGTGTATATGAATATTATAGAACTATTAATGGAGACGGTGTGGGCTACTATTTTGGACATTTTTTGGCTGCAAGTGATGTGCCCCTAGTATGTATTTTGTTTGTCTTATTTTCTGCTTTTCTTGGTAAACTTATGATACCTATTGAATACAAGTGGAGCATACTTACCCCTACTACCTTTTGGTGCAGATTCTTGTTAGAGTGCACCTCACGGTTGTTGACTTTGAGTGTACTTTAGAGCTATTTTGAGGTAGCGGTTGGATTCTTACTTTCGGAATCGACTATAACCTTTGTTTATTTTTGCTATGTATTTATTTTGAAATCTGTGATAGAGTCGTTCCTATTTTTTATATCTTAGGTATTTTGATCTCGAGTTGTTCTAGTGATGTTCTTGCACAGTGACACCAGGTTTTGGGATTTTTGTACGATATTTTTTGTTATGTTCTTCTGCTTTTATTATATGGTATGATTCGGCTTTGTTCTACAAGCCTTACTTTGGGTTATTGTAATTATTGTCCCTTTTTGTATCAGTTTGTGGGATAGGCTTATTTGTCAAGGCGTGTTGTGACAAGCGCTATCATGAACCTTGGTTTTTGGGTCATGACATTAGGACAATTTACAGGCTTCACAAATGAGGATCCATAAGTCCACTTACAGAATTTCATGGAGATCAGTGTTTGATTTCCATAAAATGAGTCTAAAAACCATGAACTAATTCATGGACCGTTAATGGAATCGTGGAAAGTTGCCAACTTTGTTTTCCTAATTGCTTTAGGATAGGTTTTGTAATGTCTATAAATACATTTTCTAGGTTTTTTTTTACTCATTATTACTAACACTTAAATGTTAGAAACATACAATATTAATTTTTTCTTAGATTTCAGATATTACTCATATATTCATTCTTGGTTATTACATATTTATTAGGAATTCAAGTGACTAGATTTCATCAACTCGTCTCATAAGTTCATACTTATAAATTTGTCTGTAACATCTAATTGTGATCGTTCAAGTACGAGTAGCTAATTCCACAACTACGGTTGTGGGAACCATGATGAATTAATAAAGTAGGGAAAGTACTTAGTGATTATTAATTGGTGTTTATGCATGTATTGTTCTTTCCTTCTTATTGATTGTTTTTTAGTTAATGGCCAATGTTACAAATTGCCTTAATTCCTTGCTTATTTTATCACAGAGGTAGAGAATAAGAAAAGAGATTAAAATAGATATTTACCGCTATCACCCCTTATCTAACAAATTAAGCTTGTCTAGGAATAGCTAATTTGGGATCAAGGGTAAGGGTTTGTAAATAAGATGCTCATAGACTGACTAAGTTGTGTAGCGATATTCATTTATATAGTTAACCAACCATTTATGTGAACTTAACTTACTGATTTTGCATGCTAAACACCAAGATAGTCACTACTACATTACACTTACAAAGATATGAAATCAATAGGAACACAAGTTTAGTCAACTCTCTTTGATTTTATTAATACAAATTGATAATGGTTACTTGTTACTATAATTGCAAACAAATTACTTGTTTGTTTACAAGCCTCCATTGGAAATAACCAACTAAAAATTCAAATAACTGCATTGACCAGATTCTAACAATTTTTCTTATAGGATCAATACCAACCTAAATAGAGTTCTCTCTACGAGTAAAAAGTGCTTTATATGTCACTATGAGGTATAAGGTGGGCGATATCAAATTTTGGCATTGTTGTCGGGAAATACAATTTAGAAATAAATCAATTTTGTTTACTTGAATTTAGTCCATATTAATAGTCTTATTTTCTTTATTGTGTTTGATTTTTTATTATGGTGCACACTTGTGTATGCCAGCACTCATAGTCAAGGCAATCCACTAATTCACTTAGATATCAACCTTGAAAGAACCATGAAGAGAATGGAAAAGAAATGAGTCTAGGAGACTACTGATGTAATTGTAGTCAAGTTATGAGATAAAGAACTGGAAAGGAAACATGAAGCACCTTGGTTGGTAGAAGTAAAACACTAGGATGCAGCTAATGAGAAAGTTATACAAGAAGAGGCAGCCTAGCAGGCTACATTAAATAGACATAAGTAAAAAAAAAAAAAATAAGGGCCATGAGTAGCAACACTATTAATATGCCTCTTAGTTTGATGATGATGATGATGGTTATGACTTAGATGATTCAGGTGTAATTGGTGCCACACTATCATCCACACTACTCATTGGGGCAACGTTTTACATTACCAGTATAATAATTCAGTTTCTTAACATGAAAGAAATACTTTTTGGACATGTTACTAATGACAAGAATATACATTTAAATTCTTGGGCATTTGTAAAGCATATAAAATACCCAATGTAATCTAAGAAGCAATCCAATTATGGTTATTTCCATTTCTGTTGATAGATAAGGGAACTCTATGGTTAGTAGAACTACCTAATGGCTCAATCACTATCTGAAGGGAGTTGAAGAGGGATTTCATGGAAAAATTTTATATTCCTTCCAAAATGTTGCAACTAAAGGATGAAATATAACATTTTGTACAACTTCGTTCAAAATCGTTGTAAATACATGATTAAGATTCAGTAAGAAGCTGAATCAAATTCCAAAGCACAAGATATCAAATAATAGTTTGTTGGAAATCTTTAATGGGTCTCGAAATATGAACAAAAAAGTGGTGAATGACACTATTATCAGAGAAGCATTTATTAGTCAGACTATTGTAGAGGTAATAGTCATACTTGATAGAGTCACCAAAACCAATACGGCTTGGCACAAATAGGAAGTTGAAGTTCCTTCTAGCACCTATGGTATAGGTATATCCATGAAATGGTAAAACAAACTAGAGGAACTCACACATAAAGTAGCTGGGATGATAATTGAATTAAGTATTATTGATGTGGTATGGTTTCATAGCAATTTCGATCTTAAAATGATGAAAATATGCAAGTTACTTAGGTTGTTTTGCTAAAAATGATTGGTTTGTGTTATGTTTTGCAGAAAATTAGGTTTTGGGACTATTCTAGAAAAAAAAGTGAAAGTTGAAGTTTTAGGCCACTGAAGTGGGAACCTAGGGCCCGCATGTGCTACCTACAGTCCATAGGTGCCAAAGTAGGTGTCATAAATTGGATATCCATAGACTCAGAAGTTCAGAAAATAAGACCCTGTCAATTACGGAGTTCCTTAACTTAGAAGTCACACAATAACATAAATAAGATTATAATCAATCCACAACATAGGTTTCACAATCCATGATTTTAAAAAAGGATTCTTGAGCGTCATCGGTGAAAGAAACCCATGAATCAACACTAAGCATACCACAAAATCTTGGATCTTTAAAGATAACTAACGTTTCTTGAATGTTCTTGGATTTGGAAACACAAATCCTGATGTTTTCTTGATGGTTCTTGAAATTAAAGAACTTGAATTTCTTAGTTTCTTGAAGAAGGGTTTAGATCTTGTTCTTGGGGATTGATCTTTGAGAGGAACCCTAATTTGGTGTTGTAGGTGAATAATGAAAGTTATGAGCTTTGGTATGGTATAATTAGGTGTTAAAATGGGTAGAAGAAGACCCAAACACCCTTTTAAAACTGGCTTTAAATTGCTAAATGGGATCTGCATTGGCTTGGGTGATGGTCCATCGTTGGATCGATGGTTCGTCTCTCTGTCCGTCGTAGTGTAGGCAAATAATGGGTTACTAAAATACTAGCGATGGTCTTGGCGATGGTCCAATGCAAGCTCGATGGTTCGTCACTCTTTCTGTTGCAGTTTGACTAGAAGGTAATCTTACTACCTCTGTTGTAATGGGCTGGGCGATAGTCCGTCACTAGATCGACGATTTGTCATGTCTTTTGTCGCTCCTGGGAAGTTCAGACAACTTACTATAAAATGTCCTTTTCTTTTTACCCCGATACCAAATTTTTGCAAAATTGGTATTAATGGAAAGATAATTGAATTTCCCATATGATAAAAAGTTGCAATTTGGGAAATTCTATTTGATTTAAACATCTTTCACTTAGGAATTCTTCCCTAAATCTTTTGGAGACTAAATTAGACTTCAAAAAAAGTTTGGGGGTATTACAATTATCAAGGATCCAAAAAATGTGATCGGTGCACAGGGGTCTCATAAGCCTCTGATAGTGATTCTAGCATAACCTGAGGTCCCATTAATCATGTGGAGCCTACATCTAGAGATGGAGTAGGTGCTAGTGTTGGTATGGATTTTGAAATCAGAGAGCAGAGAGAGGACCCCAAGATGAGCACACAGGGTGAGGGGACCCCAGCCATATCCTCTTTTATCCCAGCTTCCACTTTGTAGCCAATTGAAATATCATTATTTGCCCCTCACCCCTCTACTATAGCTGCTACTATAGGTGTGGTTTTTGTATTGCATGAGTTTGGCAAAGCTTAGTAGATAGTCAGAGGGTTACCACAACCAGATTATATAATATTGAGGCCAAGGTGGCATCATTGTATGGGCAGATCAGGCCTTGAGTCCCGATGACACTTGAGGAAATAAAGACTAGATTACAGGTTATAAATAGGGTTGACATGTAAGAGTTTCGAGCTGAGGTGCATGCCCATATATATGATTTTAATATTTAAGTGTCAGCATATTTTAGTAATATTGAGGTACTTGATTTAGGTTAGATTAGAGAGAAGGTGGCCATACTATAGGTAGAGATACTCTCTATTATTAAGAGCACTATTCTACCACCTCTCTAGTGATACCTTTTATGGTTCAGCTGGTACCTCTTCATGGACCTAGACGTTTTAACTTATTCATGGGGAATAAGGCAATGGTTTTCGTAGTTAGGACTAATAGAGGTAGAGAGATTGAGTTTTAGGATTTAAATATATTATATAATCAGGCCTAGAGATGGGACACATGTGACTTAAGGGAGACTGACTTTGCCGCTAGGAAGAGGCATGTTGTAACGACCTAAAATTTGATAAAATATGTAATATTTGTGATTTTTTGTGATTTGAACGTTTTATCCCTCCATGTAGTTATATTGTGGTATTTATGGGTTGTAGGGGTGATTTTCATGATTCTCGATGTAATTTGGTACCATTTGTACAATATTATGACTTTTAGAGGCTTTGAAAGCCTTATTTTGGGACTTCTATTGTAATATTTTGATCCATGCAATGGATGGCTAAATGGACTGTGTTAGCAGATTCAAAAAATCAATTTTAAGGTGAAAACATGGTTGACATTGAGAAAATGATATTTTCTTTGAAATTTTGATATCGTCATTGGGTCTGGAGCATTAAATTTAGTGTGGATACACAGTTTATTTGCATATATCGAATTCCTAACAAATCCTAGGGCACCCCATCGAAGTTTATTTTAGACTTACAAAATCTGGTGCACCAGGTTTTTGGTGCTACCTGGATCACAAAGGGTAACACTCATTTGAGGAATGTGTTTTAGGCCTTATGCACTTGGTAACCTGATACAAGTATAAATAGCCCCATTTTACCTAATTTTGCTCATTGTTTGTCTTGCCTCTTGAGAGATAAACCCCAGAATAGTGTAAGAGCTTAAAAGTGAAGCTTGTGGGTTCTTAGAAAGATAGATTAACATCTATTTCTTTATTTTCTAACAGATTTAAGGTAAGAATTCACACTGCAATTTCTTTATTAATTGTACAAAAACTCTAAAATCATAGTACATGACTTAGTCCCAAATTCTAAATCTTTTCCATTGAATAATGTTCTTAATCCTATAATCACTATTTTCACAGATTTCATCTTCAGAAAAAAAAATTTCTTGATTTTAAAACCTATTTCAAAGGTTTTACCTGATAAAGCTCAAAAATAATTTTTCTTTTATTTGAACCTTGTTTTTACTCAATTTGACTAGGGTTTTCATCTATAGATTCATAAAGATATATGGAATACGTTTTTAAAGTAAACTTATTGTTTTGCCTTTCATTTTTGACAACCCATATCAAGGGCCTGTTCTGACCCCGAACCAAAAGTAGGCAATACGGGTATTGTTAGCCTGTTTTGTTTTATAAATTCCATATTTCTTAGCTTTAGTTAATTTTAGGACCGTTCATGAGAAGTAGGGCTTTGTGGTTGAAGTATTGCAGACTAGTTTTGTACTTCGTGGTAGTATTGGCTTAACTCTTCAGACTGAGCTGGGTTGTTAATTCATATACAAAATGCATATTATGGTGATGGGAACTCATCATGAAATTTGATATCACAATGTGTTAAGATCATGTGGGGCTAATATGTGATGTAATTATTGGTTTAAATATTTTATGTGATATGTGTGACCGTGTGTGGTCTTATGTGATGTTGGTATCTTGAAATACATGTGAATAATTGTATTGTATTTTGGAATGCCTATTGTGGTGCCAATGGTGTATTATGTTATTTTCATACTTTATTTGCGTGTGAATCATGTGGAATTTCATAAATGGTTGAAGTAATGAGTGGATATTATCTCACATGGTTGTGGAATATATCATTGTGGTTTGTTGTAGTAATATATTATGTCGTTGGTTGGGGAAATATTAGTTGTGATTATTTGTGAGCATGACATCCTCATATCATACTCATTAATGAGACAAATGACACTACCGTGGCAATATCTAAGAAATACTGACAATACCTTTTTATGATAGAAAATCTAACATCTTATAAAACCCTCCCCGAGAGACCTATTGGGGATGAGATATGGATATGGATATGGATATATATGTATATGGATTGTATATGGTTTAACGAACTTTCATGGATCCCACATCGAGAGGCTTACCTCCTTGGGCGTATATAAAGATGTGTGATAACCTCATGTATCATTATCTAAATCATCACCACCACCATCATCATCATCTTACATATTGTGATTGCTTTATTGTGTTTCTATTGTGATTATTTGCCATATTGACTTCTCATATATCTATTTTTTCTATCGTTCCTTATTTATACTTGATGATCTTGTATTTACATGTGTTTCTTTGTCCCTACATGTATGTGACATAATGAATACTTGTTCTTTACTTGGTTATGTTGTTGTAATATATAAGATATTAATATTAGAACTGTTAGTGCAAGTGGTGTGGGCTACCATTTTAGGATATTTTTTGATTGTAGGTGATGTGCCCTTAATATGTTTGCTCGATCGGCCAATGATACGTACTGAGTACAAGTGGACCATACTCACACCTAATGCACTTTTTCAGTGTAGGTCCTAGCTCGAGTGTGCCCCAGCTTGGTTGATTAGGGCGACATTTGGTGCTTTAAAGGTAGTGGTTGACTTTTAGGTGTCCGAATATATTTTACTAACTTTCTTATAGACAATGCATTTACTTTTATTTCCTAAATAGAGTTTTTCTTGTATTTGGATATCTTATGTTTTTCTGTTGGATTTGAGTTGTACTAGATATGTTCTTATACTATTGACATTAGGTTTTGGGAATTATAATTGTATTTTTTATTATATTCTTTCTGCACTTCTTATCTTATATGCTTAGCTTCATTCTAGAAGCCTTACATTGGGGGTAATTTTGTCTTTTCCCTATTTTGTGTATCAGTTTGGGTGATATGCTTACTTTTCAAGGTATTTCGCAATAAATTCCATCATGACCCTTAATTTCAGGTCGTGACACTTGCCGAGATAGCTGTTGGTGCATCCTCTAGTAGTGCACCGCCACTACAACCACCATCTTTACTAGTTAAGATACCCTCGCACGGGGATGATCATGATGTGGACACCTAGTGCATCCCAAGTATGTTCTTATTACATTTATTTGCATTGTTTACATGCAGTTGGGACGATGCACATTCTTTTAGTTGGGGTGGGGTATACCATAGCCACTTCTGATTTTTCTGTACATGTCGTCCTATCAATTATGGTATGGTTGTAAAACCAGTATGTCTAGGTTAATTTTGTGTTGTGTTGTGTTTTATTTCTTATTGTGTTATGTTTTTGTCTAAGTATGAGATTTTTAAGTATCTAGGGTAGTTGACATACTTTTGTGGAGGAGATTTGAGAAAACCGATACCCCTCTAAAAATTAGTTTTAAAAACTGTGTGAATGTATTTATGTGTGACCATTATAGATCTTGTTATGACATTAGGATTAGGAATATGATAATCAAAGCTAATAATTTTATGAACCAGATAGGTAGTAGCTTGTGATGTGACCCTGTGCTATGTGTGTGTGAGATACTACTTAGTTCATTTTGTATGTTAAATCAAGAACTTGCTCGGTTAGTCTTTCCTAGGTTGTAGGATAGTCGGCTAGGAAAGGATGATAGGTCATTTTTTATATTAGTCAACTTTTAGCCCAAATAACCTTCCATGTGTGAATAAGTATCCCATGATCCTGAGTTTTGACACTTATAGCCTATTTTTCTTGTTGTACTTTTCACCTTTCCATTTGGGTTACAATGAACCTATTTTGACCTTTATCCTCTTTGGATATTGTGCAGCTCAACTCAGGCAAATTGCTTAAGTTGAGGGTGGCCATCGTAGGGGTGCATAATATAAAGTGGGCATGAAGAAATGTAGATTAAGAGAAAAAAAAGAAGGGATAGGTGTGGCAGAAGAAAAAGAAAAAAAACAAAAAGAAGAGAAAATGGAAAAAGAATAAGAAAGAATAAAAGAAGTCACACTCAACCTGAATGTGCAATAAATAAATAAAAAGGGAGAAATAAGGGTGGAACAAAAAGGCAATTGGTTGATAAGTGGATCCCAAAGTATGCGTAGTGCCAAGGAGGCCTAGTCACTAAATATACCCATATGTACCATACCAAACATAAGCCTACATTACAAGTCAAATAAAGTCTGATAGTTATCCTAACTTTACTATTTGAAAACTAAGGTAAAGAAAAATAAGCAAGCGTATGGAATTTGATGTGCATTGGCGGAACTTCTCTTGTGAGTTTGAGTGTCTCTTGACCGTCCTTACATTGAAATGCATTATTCTATAGGAGTGAATAGGGCTTCTTTGTTGTGAGGGAACATGGGTTATATTGATAGCTACTTATTTTCTGGGTAGTGTAACTATTATATATGCATGGTTGTCTGTTGCTAATGTAATGCCATATCTTGATTCCCTTGTGTCACGTTGTTATGCTTCATTTATACAAACAGTTGGATTTGAACTATTTAAATAGGAGAAGCAATTTGTTTGAGCTTAAAGTGTTGATTGGCTACCTTAGATAACTTAGAGTTATCCTAGTTAAGCATCATAGTTTTTTTTTTTTTGTAGTGTGTTGCCTAAGTACATGCAAACATTCTATGTTAAGGGAGTTGATCTAGGCTAATTAGCATCATCTACTTAAGATGGTTATCTTTCATCTAATAACTTGAGACTCAAAATGTAATAATTAACTGGGATCTAGGATAAGTGTTAGTAATAGGACATCCTAAGACATAAAAGATAAAGGGTAAAATCTGTCAATGAGTTCATAAGATGCAGGTGCTAAAAAGAAAAATGCAATTAGTTTATAAGATAAAGCATCAAGACATGATAATTTTGATTTTTATGAGGAGCAACTATTTAAATGATCAAGCAGGCAAATTTTGGGATAAAAGCCCAAGGGTCTATTTAAGAAACTTGATGTCATGGTCAAAACTATTATAAGGACAACAACTATAATTGGTCTGTGGTGTGGTTATAGAGATAGGAATAAAGACAAAGATAGATATATTGATTGGGTTAAGAGAGATTGATACCAAATGGTATAACTGGATTTTACATCCTATCTAGTAGCTGTGAACTAGGGTCGGGAAATTGTAGGATAATACATGCTAGCCAAAGTATTGAAAAATGAGAAACCTAGTGATGACAACATTAATGAGAGTCGTGTAGATATTTCTGGGATGATTCAAAATGTTGAGTCATATGATATTGCAATTAAGAAAATTGAATAGCAATTTGGCCTGATATCTATATTGCTAAATCAATAAAAATAAAGGTAAGCTTCTCAGTAATACAGTCCAAAATACCAAAAAACAAATGGCCATTACATGGTTGTAACTACTAGGTTACAAGACAGTTCTTTATCCTCCTCTGTTGTTGGTTGTTAATAATTCAGTAGAGACCAAGATGATTATGTTGAAAATGTATTTTAATCCATAGAAATAGGTTATTGATGTGAATTCGGCTGAAAAATTGACTCCAATTATTAAGAAGAAGATCATTGCAAGAAAAGGAAAGGAAATGGTGGTCCCTTACATTTTGACTCCTATTCCATGGCCTCGCCTACATTTTCTATAGTGATGGAGAAGATGGTAAAATAATAAAAATATCATAAGTTTATGTTAATGCTCAAGCAATTATTTTTTAACATACCATTAGTTGAGGCACTTGGTCAAATGTCTGGCTACACCAAGTTTATGAAGGATCTTGTAATGAAAATTATAACTGAGAGTTTTGGGCTTGTTGATAATATGAACCATTATAGTATAATAGCTTCCTGGTCTCTTGTGCAGAAAAAGAAGGATCCTGAAGTGTTCACAAATAAATGAACCATAAGAGCTTTGAACTTTGCTAAGGTAATATGTGATGGGTGAATATATATATGTCATTCCCCTTGCAGTATTTAGATAGTTAGGGTTGGCATCTCCCAAACCAACTTCAATAATGCTTCTTATGGTGGATCGCACCATAATGAAACTTATGGGTTTTTATTATAATGTTTTAGTAAAGGTTGAGACATTCATATTTCAAACTTATTTTGTCATTAAATTCTATGAAGTCGATTTTGAGGTCCGAATTATATTAGTATGACTATTTCTTTATGCCCAATAAGCATTAGTTTACATGGAAACTAGAAAATTAAAATTTCTGTTGAGTAATGAGAAAGTGATGTTTAGTGTTTGTTATTCAATGAAGCAGTGAAATGACATGCATGTGGTCTCAATTATATATTTAGTTGATAGGGATGTCTTGACAATGCCTATTGGATAGAGGTTAGGTCTTAAGGAACTAGCAATTATAAAAATGAACTTTGATAGGGATGATATAGATGGGTACGATAAGATGGTAAGCGTACTCACCTTTATAGGGTCCTACACTTATGCTCCAAGAAAGATAGGTTCGGATTTGAAGAATTGTGGAACTCTACCAGCCAAGTATTCTATTTAGAATCCTCTTGTCTTGGAGATCAAAACTATCCCAACCCACCTTCAATATGTTTTCTTGGGAGACAACAACACCTTGTTGGTCATCATAGTAGTAGATTTGGTCGAATGGTAGGTAAAGATTCTAATATCTGTGTTGAAAATGTTCAAAGGGCCATTGGGTAGTCCATTTCTAATATCATTAGTTTTCTAAGAGGAATTTGAACTCAAAAAATCTACATTAAGCATAAATATATTCCTAGCAACAAGCATCAATGTAGGCTGAATCCCCCTAAACATAAGGTAATCAAAAAGAAAGTCATCAAGTGGTTGGATGTAAGCGTGGCTTACCCTATTACAAATAGTAAATGGGTAAGATTTATCTCATATATCTTAAAAAAGGTTGAAATTTTTGTTCTTAATGCAAAGAATGAGTTTATTCTGAACAAACTAGTCAAAGGCTACTGAGTATGCACATATTATAGGAAACAAAATGCACGAATTGAACAAGATCACTTTCTAATGTCATATGGATCAAATATTAGACTATTTTGTAGGTCGGGGATGTTATTATTTTCATGATGGTTATTTGAGATAAATTAGCTTTCTACTGCTCCCAATAACCCGGAGCACTTTCACTTATTCATATTTTATGTTTACATTCAAGTAGATGCCTTTCATATTATGTAATGCACCAACAACCTTTTAGATTTGTATTATATCTATCTTCTCATACATGGTTGAGGACAGTATTGAGATCTTCATAGATCATTTCTCAATGGTAGATGACTCCTTTATTGATTGTTTATTCCATGTGTAATGACCTAATTTTTGGTGATTTTAGTAAAATATTTATTTTTGTGTGATTTAACTATTTTACCCCTCCCTATGGTTGCTTTGTGGTATTTATGAGGTGTGGGGATGATTGGTATGGTTCTCAATGTATTTTGTTGTGATTTACATGAGATTGTGGTTTTTGATGGTCATAAAAGCTTAATAGTTGTCTTTGGTCAACATTTTTTTATCTGTGCATCGAATGGTAAAACATACTGCATTAAGAGATCTAAAACATTGATTTTAGGTTGGGAACATTATTGGTGTGGTTTTATAGATTTTATATCTCATTTTGACCCTTGGTTCAAAAAGTTGTGAAATTGGGTCTTGAGGGTTAATTTTGTGAAAAAAATATTGTTTTTTAAATTCTGATATCATCATTGAGTTAGAAACATTGAATTTGATAGGGTAGCATAGTTCATTTGCATTCGCGGGATTTCGATAAAATCCCAAGGGGTCTGTAGAGACTTAAAATTATCTAAGTCTTCATAGCTGATGCACCACGCAGCTGGTACAGCTGCTAAAGCGCCACTTTGGCCGCTTTACCAGTAGGTGCTAAAGTAACACTTGGCCTCTTTATCAGCTAACTAGCTGGTCAAGGGAGCTTAAGTGGACCTCATTCATTTACGCAAACCTCATCCGCTTTAGCAGATGGCGCTCAAGAGGACCTTGTCTGCTTTAGACTAGCACACTAAGCGGGTATTTCTAAAGCAATACTTGACTGCAGTGATGACTATTAAAGTAGCCACTTGACCGCTTTAGTGGCACAATGCAGTAGTGTATAAATAATTCATTTCTTACTTTTTCTTAACTATTTTTGAGACTTGGAGCATAGGGATTGGGTTTTTGGGCATTTTATTCCATTTCTAAGCATGGGTAAGCTCCAAACTAATATTTTAGTTACTTTTCTTCGATTTCATCATTTAAATCATGTTCAAATTAAATTTAAAGGTGAAATTTGGGTATTTTGGCCCAAAGGGCCCAAATTATCATTTATTTAATTCAAACCCCAAGTTCACCCCATTTTCACTTTGGTTTTCTCATTTGAGCTCCTTTAATCATGGAAAATATATTTGGATGAAAATTTCAATTTTACCCTTTTTTAAAAAAACCATTTTAGGGGTCCGTTTTGACCCTAATTTGGAAGTGGGAAATATAGGTATCGTTTGCTTTCTTTTGATATGTAGATTATATATTTATATATTTTAGATAATTTTGAGTTTGTGCGTGAGGTGAAAGCTTGATAATAAAGGCTTATTTATTCCATTTCAACCATTCAAGGTAGGTTAAGGCTTAACATTCTTCAGGCTGAGTTGTCTAGTTAATAATAATGTAAAAGCATGCTATGGGTATGGGGTTGTATTATGGAAAATATGTTTAGGTGTTTCATGTACCCGTGTGTGGGCTTATGTGGATAAATTTGGTTGTTTTTGAGATATTATTTGCTATGTGTGATTGTGTGGGGTTGTGTATGAAGTTGTTGGCCTTGTATTGATACATGTATGCCCGATTGTACCTTTTTGGTGGGGAAAAAGACTGGATTTTGGGATTTATGTAGGATCTATTGCATTTTCTTGTGAGCTTTACTTGATGGTTTATGGATTATACTATATCATGGATGGTTGGTTAATTTGACTGGAGTTTTGGCTCACGTGGTTTGTATACTAGTTGTATATTGAAGATTCTCATTTTGGTTAGTTGTGAGCATTACATCCTCATATCATATTCATTCATGAGACATTTGTATCACCGTGGAAATAGTGGCTTTTTCTGATAGAAAATATGGCATCTTTAAAAACCCTCTACCGATTTATGTATCAGAGTGGAGTTATAGATATTGGTATAAGATATTACTTGTAAATGGGTTGACGAAACCCCATGGGTACTACCTCAAGAGAACAGCTCGGTAAGTGTATACAGAGTCTGTGCGATGACCTCATACATTACATCATCATCATCATCTTCATTGCATTAGATATATTATATTTATTCTCTGATCGCATTTTTGTTCTTGACTTTATATTTGTCTGTTTGTTCTATTTTCTTATATGTGTATTTGGTGTATATATCATTTATTCTTGTTTCCCTTACCTATATTTGTTTTATGTGTACATAATAAAACTATTAGTAGAGATAGTGTGGGCTACAATTTGGGACATTTTCTGATTGTTGGTAACGTGCCCATTGTCTGCATTTATATGCTTTATTTTATTCTTTACTAAATCGGCCTATGACACCTAATCAATATAAGTGGACTATACTCATCCACACTACGCCCTTTAGATTTAAATCTAGGTATATACACTGCATGTATAGATGATTCAGGTGTCATTTAGAGTCTATTCGAGGTAGCGATTAATCAATGCATCCAAATTTGGCCACTACCTTTTCTTATCTAGACTATATCTTATTGTATTCAGAAACAAAGTTTATTATCTCTTAGATATCCTATGTATATTCTGACTTCGAGTTGTATTAATAGTTCTTACACTGTGACACTAGGTTTTTGGATTTGGTTTTGCATCTTCATTATGTTTTCACTATTATTATGTTTGTATGGATTGGCTTCTCTCTAAAAAACTTGTCTTGGGTTTTGGTATTGATTTCCCTTATTGTATCAATTTGGGTGATAAGCTTACTTGTCAAGTCTTGCCGCAACAAGTGCAATCATGACCCTTGGTTTTTAGGTCATAACAATTTGACTAGTATTTTGGGGAGGTGTGAAGACTGTAATTTGGTGCTTAATTAGGAAAAGTGTCACTTTTATGGTAAAGGAAGGGATAGTGTTCTATCAAAAGATTTCAAAGAAAGGAATTATTTCAGATAAGGCAAAGATTAAGGTCATAAAAAATTTCCATCATCGGTTTCTGTAGAGCTTATTCAAAGTCTTTAGGGTATGCTATGTTTTATCATAGATTCATTAAGGACTTGTCTGAAATTTCACACCCTTTATGTAAATTATTGATGAAAGAGATTAAGTTTGTGTTTGATGGTGCATGTCTAAAGACATTTGAGTTTCTTATGGAGAATGATATCAGCCTCTATCATTATTTCATCTATTTGTTCCATGTCATTTGAAGTTTTTTAAGATTAGTAGAGTGGTTCTACGAGCAAGCCTACCCCAAAGGCATGGAAAGATTCTCTATCTTATTTATTATGCTAGTAAGGCACTTAATGTAGCTCAACAAAATTACAGTGATGAAACAAGAGTTGATTGTTGTAGTTTTTACATTTGAGAAGTTTAGATCCTAATTTTTTGCACTAAAGTAATTGATCACACTGACCACACAACTCTTAGCTACCTTATGGCAAAGAAGGATGCAAAACCTATATTAATTCGATGGTTACTTCTATTACAAGAATTTGACTTTTAGATTAAGGACTAAAAGGGGATTGAAAATCAAGTAGTTGAACACTTGTCAAGACTTGAGGATGAAATAATAATGAAATTCAAAGATGAGATCCAACCTTAATGATACTTTTATAAACGAGCAATTATTTTCTGCATCACAAGACTTGATTGGGTGATTCCCAATTTTTCTTAATTATTTGGTGAGTAATGTGGTACTTAAAGACATGTCTTTCCAACAATAAAATAAGCTTATGTCTGATGGTGAGTAATGATCAAAGTATGAAACTTTAATGAAGGAACCAATCTATAGCAAGATACTAGCAACCCGGACTACTAAAAATCAAAATATGACACTTTAGTATGAAATCAGCTATAACGGGGGACTAGTAGCCCGAACCAAAATCAAAGCATGAAACTTTACTATGGAAATAGCTACAATGACACGCCATTAGCCCAAAACTATTTAACAGACTCAAATCAGGAGACTTTAATCCATGAAGCCAACTATGGCAACATATTAGCAACCCAAAATGACCAAACAAAATCAAACTTTAGCCACGAAACTAGCCTTAACAGGATACCAGTAACTCAAAATAAAATTAAAAGCATGAAACTTTAAATGATGAAACAAGCCTTACGGGATACCCAACAACTCAAAATAGAATCAGAGAACATAAAACCTTAACCTAAAGTCAGCTATACAAACCTTAAGAAGTTCATAAAAATAAGAGTACTAAATTAGACATTTATCAACAGCTACCTATGGCTATCAAAGCCATTTACTAGAAATCAATCCCAGTATACAATGTTACTCAAGATTTGCTCACAAATACAGAAAGTCCAGATAAAGCAGAGGAAATCAAAAGCTTAAATGGAGTAGGATATTACCTCTTAAGAAGCAGCAAAACCAGACAAACAGACTGAAGTTGGGATCCACCAGCACCAACAATCAGTATTATCAACTCGAAAGTCTCCGATTAATCGGCCAATTTTCAAAAGAATAAATAAAAGACTACTTTTTATTGCGAAAGAAAACTCTTAGCCCTCAGAAATTCTCCCCTCTTCTTTCTTTTCAAAGAAATTTTCTCTAACCAAATTTTTATCGAATCTCTTTTTCCAACCCCCTTTTTTTTTCTCTCACGAGAGCTATTTATGGAGGATGAAATAGATTTTTTTTAGGGCTTCAACGAGGATAATCTTTGTATTTTCCAAAAAAGTGGAATTCAAAATTTGAACTCCAGATAAGGTTTTTCATCACCAACCTCACAACTTTTGGATTTTTTGCTCGACAGATTTTAAGGAAACACCAATAGAAAATAGGGGAGATAGAATAATCTCCCCCAAACCAATAAAAATTGCCCAAATATGTATCAAATTTGTTCTTTTATCTCGATATTCGTGAAATATAGCGTTGGACGAGCCAACTAAGAAATATTATAAAAGCTTCTCTTTTTTTCTTTGTATAAAATCTACATGTGATATGTGGAGAAGGGTTGGTTCAGACGAATTTCATGGTTTTCTTGTTGAGTTCGGTCGGATTTGGGTTGATATGGGTCGATTTGGATGGATTTTGGTCATTAAGTTGAGAGGTTTTTGGTCGATGGTTGGAATGTACACGTATTGTACTGCTGTTTATGAAGATGAAAAAGGGATATGGGAATGGACTGGGTCAAATAATTTTGAAGTGGGCTTGTGTTGTTGTGATGTTATTGGTAAACGGGTCAGTGGAATAAATGAAGGGTGATTGGTCCTGGTCAATGTTTTTTGGGCCACTTTTATTGAAATGGGTTGTTGAATATTTAAGGGTAATGGGCTGGTTATTTGGTAGAAACAAGAGAAAATTGGGCTTGGGTTGGTTTTGTGTTAGGAATTAGGGATTCATAAATTGACAAATTTGTCTTGGGCTATTTATTAAATAGCGTATTGATAGGATTTTGGAATTATTTAAGATATAACCCAATTAGGATTAGGTTTAAGCTATTTAATAAATATCCTATTGATGGAAGATAAGTCAATTGTGTTTAAATTTTGACCTAATTGAAGATTAATCGGCCACTTGTTTTGCAATTGTATCAAAATCAACTTCGATTAAGTCTAATTTAATAAATTGACCAAATTGAATCAAGATAAGAAACAAATTTAGTAACTAGTTTAATCCGGAACTTCTTTGATTTGATAAAATCAAGTAAATATTTCTCCAAATTAACTATTTTTTAAATAGATTATTTTTAAATCAAGATTTCAATTATTATATTTATTTTCACAATAATCTTTAATTAAATCCGATATTCCATAGAATAAACATTTAAGTAATCAAATTGTATAATATCACAAAATTGAACACGATAATATATAATTGCTACTTAAAGTGACAAAATCAAGTACAAATATTCTTTTCAAAACTCTTATTTGGATGAAATAAATATTTTGATTTTATTAAAAATCGAAGAAACTTAGGATTAAATTTAGCCGTGGAGGGCAAAAATTAGGTGTCAATAACTTCCCCCTCCCTTTGGGTAGGATGGATGCAAGTAATCCTGGGCAAAGGGAGGTTGACGTTCCTAATTTTTGTCCGACCACAAATTTGAATCTGGACGAGGTTGGATATCACACGAGTTTTATGGAGTTATGGCCGAACCTCAGTATCAGGTTTCCTACATACTCAGGTTTCATGAGAATTCAAGCCATTTGTAGTTCATAAAGCTTGAGTTTTCAAGAAAATTCACCAACTATCACAATTTTAGAGTTTTTAGTAAACCGAGGGGTTGGGGAATAAAGGGACTTGGGGGAGGTCAGAATGCATTCGAGTTTTAAATATAGAGCCCAGCCTACATATCCTCAAGATTTAAGGAAATCAGACTGCTTGTAGTTCAACTCAATTGGTAGAAAGTAAGGTCTTCTATTTCAGACGATCTTTAGCTTAGGATAAGTGACAAATTAATGAGTTGTGGAAAAGAAGCTTGTAACCTCATAACCATGAATGTGAGATTCTTCAAACCCATAGGAAATAACTTACTTGGACATAATTTACAAAACTCTAAGTTTTTTGCCACCCAAATTTAAAAGAAAGAGAAGGTTACCCTCGGCATGAGTTTAAAAATATCTCGAAGATTAATCTGAAACCAAAATAGTCCAGAATACCCACAAGCCTTCTAATAGGGGTGTGATTGGATGGTGGTGGCAATCATCCTTTATCTCGCATCCAAAGAGTTTAACGTCCGTCTCTTGACTATGTCCGTTTTGCTACTAAGAAAGAGTTCCACATTATGCTGCATCCCATTTGAAGTTTTCTGCACCTGGGGTTTTGATTTGATATTTTCATCCTCTGAGATTCTCTCGACAATGCTTCAAACAAAAAGTGTTAGTGCTAAACATATTTCATGAAAAAGGTATATAGTCTTTACCATATCTCCGCATAAGTTGTCGCTTGGAAAATGAAGCCATTCATTTCATATACCTATTTGGAAGGAAAATAACTTGTAACAACATACATAACAACCTTATTTGTTGTTGCATAATTATCTTATTTGTTGGTTGAATATATCTTCTAAAGTGGGGTGGCCCTCTTGGACACCAACGACACTTTATGCAAAACGGTCCATGCAACTGTGTAATCTTGTGTTGATATGGAAACCTCTTCGGTCACCTATAATGCTTGTTGTATGTGGAATGATAACATCTCCAGTTATTGATGATAATTTTTTGCATATGATCTCATGCAAGTCTTGAGCATCTTTTGTACTGATACGACTTATAGATTTCCCTTGAATTGTTAATATTTAGATAATCTTGCATATTATTTGATGTCGGATATGAGGAAACTTATAGATATCCTTTGAATTGCTAGATTTTAGGTAATCCTACACATTATCTAACCTTGGATAAGAGATGGCTTACAGATATCCCTCCAATCGCTAGCTTTTAGGTGTTCCTACACATCATCTGACCTTGGATACAAATGACTTATAGATATCACTCAAATTGCTAGTCCTTGGGTAATCCTACATATAATCGATCTTGGATATGATGCGGCTTATAGAGAACCCTTATACATATCAATTTGATAATCTCGCATATTCTTCAGTAAGGATTTAGTTGCTACTTATGGATAACCTCCATGCTATCAATTTTTGGGCGATCTTGCACACTATCTGGTAAGGATTTTGTTGGGGATTATGGATGACCTACATTATATCAAATCATAGGTGATCTTTCACACTATCCTATTTCAAATAATATGACTTATAGATGAACCTCAAATTATCAATTTCTAGGAAATGTCTTATATCATCCATCTTTAGACACCGACTTAAAGGCGTCCCTTCAAATTGTGGTCTTGATGCATTCAGATGCTGATTCATAAAATGATGAGATATCCTCGATGCTAGCATTTGTGTCTAGCATTTCAACAGATATGAAATTGGATGATATTCTCGACGCTAGCATTTATGTCTTGCGTGTCAACAGATATAAATACTGATGATATCCTCAATGCCAATGTTTATGTCTTGCATGTCAACATATATTGAATGGCCCCCTTGGCAATAATATGAAATGGCCCTGTCGGCGATGATATAAATGGCCCTCTTGGAAATGATATAAAATGGTCTTCTTGGCAAGGATATGAATGACCCTCTTGGCAATGATATAAAATGGCCCTCTCGGCAATGCTATGAAATTTCCCTCTTGGAAATGATTCGCCAATGCTATGAAGTGGCCCTTTTGGCAATGCTATTAAGTGGCCCTCTCGGCAATGATATGAAATGGCCCTCTCAACGATGATATGAATAGTCCTCTCGACAATGATATAAATGGCCTTCTTTGCGATGATATAAATGGCCCTCTTGGAGATGATATGAATGGCCCTCTTGGCAATGATATGAACGACCCTCTATGCAATGATATAAAATAGCCCTCTTGGCAATGATATGAAATGGCCCTCTTGGAAATGATATAAAATGGACCTCATGGAAATGACACGAAATGATATGAAATAGCCCTCTTGGAGATGATATAAAATAATATAAAATAGCCCTTTTAGCGATTTGAAAATAGTTTCACCTGATTTTGTTTGTCTGTGTCTTGATTTGTACATATACCTATACTTGAATTAGACGATTATTAGTCACAAATTTGTTTTTTCCATCGACCATTTTTTGAGAAAAATTCTAAATACAATGTTCGTAAAGAAAAGAAGATGCCTTTGTTTGTCTTCCATGATATCAAGAAATGGGATGGATAATTCAAATGGTTCTGGATAAATGGGTTTTAAACCCATTTTTGGGCTACCCAAAAATACCATTCTTAAGCATTATATGTTCTAGGATGACTCCCGATTTGGTTGGGGATTCTTTAAAATCATCGCTCATTTTTGTGTATCCATCCCTGCATCCACAGAAAAACAATTAGTTTGAATGAAACTACTCTGTGTTGACCATCTTCAATCCTTGATTTGCTCTTTTCTATCTTTTGGGTACTCCATCATGTTGAGAATTTCACCCCTGATTCCCTGCTCCCGTAGACGCCGAGGCAATTACTAAGCAAAAAATTATGTAAAGATTTTTCACAAGTAGTCTTATTTTTAGCAAATAGTTTTGAAAGTATTAGTAAAAGCTTTAGAAAATCTCTGCCACCCATGTCATGTACTAGCTCAACGAACGTCTTCCTTGTGGTTTTGACTATATCCAACGGATGATTTTGAAAACTCATGATCATCATTGAACAGTTCTTCAAATAATTCTGATATAGCTAGAAATTGATTCCATCTAGACTTTTTCGCAGCTGGTGACTTTAAGAGTTTGACTTTACCCTCTGGTGTTGAGGAATTTGAAATATATTCTAATGTTTGGTGGAAATTTTGAGGCTTTCCTCAAAATTTCTTCCCTAGTTTAAAATTGTTTGAGATGAGGCTAACTCGAGAGGATCCAAAGTCTTTATTGGTCTTCATTCTCTTTGTCGGATGACGATCTTCCTCCTGTTAATTTTTGAGATTCCTTCTTAAAAATTCTGCCCTAGTTTCTATTTCCTAGGGTTAATATGACCGAGCTGTTGGGGTGCCTACGTATCCCGTTGAAGCAGGAATCAGATCAAACATAGTTCAAGACTATGCTAGCAATATATGTAAAATCTAATGGGTTGATCGTAGATGGCATATGCCACCTACGTATCCTTTTTGTTGGGAATTCAGGTCATTACGTAGTTCATACATAAAAGAAAAGGATAAATTGTCCTAAGGGGTTGACCAAAGCCGACATAGGCTGCCTACGTATCCCTTTCTTGGGAATTCAGGTCAAACATAGTTCGTACATAAAGGAAAAGGATTTTAGGAAATTACACATCATAAAACTGACACTATTATAAAGGCGATTACAAATAAGCCAAGAAACTAAAACTATAACATCTCTCAAGCATAATATCTCTTTACCGCATCAGAATTGATTGGTTTGGTCCACTTTTTACCATCTATCTCGGGTAGCATTAAGGCTTCTCCAGGTTGGATTTCTTTTGGTTTTCAAATTCCTCTATATCTTTCATTAACTGCTCCTTATCACCTTCTTCCCATTCATCATCATTCTCTTTGCTTTATTTATCTAACCCTTTACATAACATTGGAAGGTTTTAAAATTATTTCTACAATAATAAACTATATTAGATTATAATAAGATAATAAAAGATGATAATATAATCATATTTAAAAATGACTTCTTAAATAAAGGGAGGCCTTTTGGAAAATAAATAAAAACTATGGCTCATGACCCACGCAATTGTGGGCCTATACCTTTTTGAAAGTGGTAAACACAAAATGAAAATTTGAGTCATAAAAGGGTGGATCATGGGGCCTCCTCCAGATCATCACCAATTTTAAAAACTATTAGTAATTGCACTTTCATCTACCACAATGGGTGATGGGTTATGAGTGAAGCAGAGGTCCAGTTTTTCAACGCCTTCCTTGATGCAATCTTCTTCACCCCACCGGACTTTGGGAAATCATCTGGTAGAGCATTTCATCCTTTGAATAGATCTTCTATCCCATCCCCAAGACTATTATTGTTTAACATCTCATGTACTGGAAATTACTGGTACAAGAGTGGTAAGGGCCTCAATAGACTCTCCTTTGAATTATCTTTGATCTCATTTTCTTTTTTGGTTGGTACTCTATTCCATGTTTAAATGCTTTTTTGGGACCATAATTGGCTCAATAATTCCTTCCAAATCCTTACTTAAGGCGGCCACAACTTTCTCTATCTTCTCCTCCTCTTCTGTTCTTTTGAGTCCTGAATTTAACTTAGTGATTGCCTTGCTAGACGCCCATTCACCCTTTATTTCAGTCATGTTAACTATAGATCTCCCATAGTTAGGCAATGGATTACTGTTAACATTTGGTGTCGGTGAATGAAGCGTGATAACCTTCTGATCGATCAAATCTTGGATCTTATGTTTTAAGTTAATACAATCTTCGGTACTGTGCCCCGCTGCTCCTGTATGATAGGCACAATTTTCATTAGCATGATAAAATTGGGAGTTGGGAATGATAGGCTTCGGCTGGATCAGTTGCAAATAACCATCTTTCATCAATATTTCGAAGAATTGGGAACGACTTTCAGCTAATGGAGTGAATTTTCTAGGGGGATTCTTTTCAAGGTTTAGACGTGGGTGGTTATACTAATTTTGATTAGCCGGAGGAGGTACTTTATGATAATTTGGAGATGTTTGAATGTTTATTTGGTTATTTGGAAGAGTAGCTTGAGTATGAGGCTAATAATTTGGTTGTGGAACGTGGCACTGGGGTAAAATATTTGTAATTGGAGCTTGACATTAGGGTTGAGCATAGAATACAGGCTGAAATTTGGTGATGATGATAAGGAAAGAATATTCCTAGGCTTGAATTTCCTCTTTAGCTTATCAATAGAATTAGTAGAGACCGCATCCGCATCCTCTCTTTTCTTCCTTGAGAATGCAGAAGATTCAGATGATGTTGGGGTTTTGGCAATTTTTCCTGTTCAGATGCCTTCCTCTAATGATTCCCCAGTCTTTACTAAATCTGTGAAAGTTTCTCAGACCGTGGATACCATTCTGGTATAAAATTCTCCTTCCTATGCGCGATAGAAACTGGATACCATTTCTTCCTCAGACATGGGAGGTTGTACTTTAGCAGCTTCTTTTCTCCAACGATATGCGTAGTCTCAAAAATACTCATTATTCTTCTATTTGATCTGATGTAGTGAGTATCGGTTAGGGACTATCTCAATGTTAAACATGAACCTATCAAGGAAACCCTTGGCCAATGCCCTCCAACCAGTCCATCCTTTTAATTCTTGAGCCATGAACCATTCTAAGGCTTCGCCACTTAAACTCCGGTTGAACAAACGTATAAATAATGCTTCATTTTTCCCTACCCCCACCATTTGATCACAATACCTTCTTAGATGGGTCATTGGATTTTTAATTTCACCAAACACTTTAAATTTAGGGACCTTATACCCTTCTGGTAGATTTACTATAGGGTAAACACATAATTCACCATAACCTAACCCATCGTTGTTCCCCACTCCATGAGATTCCTTGATCCTCATGATCTCTTCATTCATATCTAGCAACTTCATTTCATGCTTGGTCCTCTACTCTTTCTCCTTCTTCTCATAATGGTCCATCTCAGGATTAGGAAAGGGATTATAGATGTCTGGGGATATGATGATGGCATGAGGAAGATTTGGAAGGGAGGCTTGATTTTGCAGATGATAGGAAGTTGGTAGGTAGGTGGGGCAGACATTTTGAAAATTAGACAGGTTTTGTGGAATTTGAGTGTAGTCTGGTGGCATTTGAGAAGAATTTTGTGGATTTCGAAATGAATTTGGTGGATTTGGGGATAGATTTGATGGAAGATTTGGTGATGGATTTTATGGATTTGGGAGTGAATTTTGTAGATTTGGGAGCAAATTTTGTTAATTTAAAAATAGGTTCAGGGAATTTGGGAATGGATTCGGAGATGGGTTTTGTGGGGTTAGAGATGGATTTTATGGATGGTAGACATCTAGGTTATTTTCGTGATTGGTATTTTGGACAATTTGAGGAGCGGAGATGGACGATGCATTATTTGGTTGATTTTCGAGGATAGACGTACTGAGGGGAGGAATTTGGAGGGCAGTACCTGGTCCTCCTGGAGTGAGAGCATTGAAAGTGATGGCCAAGTTAGCCAAATATCGAGTATGATTTATTTCCTCCTAAAGCATTTCTAACTTTTTTGTGAGTTTTGCAATCATGTCACTCGGTTCCGCTATTACATTATCCCTGATAGTCAATGCATTTTCTTCGTCATTTCCAGTCATTATTGAATGATGGTCAGAGAATGGGATTTTGTGCGCTTTTGATCGGGTAAAGTAGAGATGTTCTACCAGCTTATTTCAACACGGAGTATTTTTCTACTATCTGTAAAGTAAAACAACTCAAAGGCAAATGTGCTAGTTTCCATATGTGATAAGTAATGCAAAAATACTTGACAAGAAATAGCCACGTAGAGTTATTTGTGTCATAGCCAAATTTATCCATAGGAGAATAGCGGATAAACTCTCCTTTGATCCAAACAAACGCTTATAAACACATAAGACAGCTGTATCACATAAAAACATTATAAAAATATGTATCCTAACTGGGGTGACCCTTTTGAGCCAAGGGTTTGGGCCTAACGATTTTTGAAGAAAAATATATGCTTACTTAAGGTCAATCCATTATCCCCCAAATTTTATAGACACTAAAGGGGCATAAATTCCTACAAAAGATAACGAAAGAGGGATACAATCTTTAGGTAAATGGAAATAACATGATAGAAGACACGTTCCCACACAATGGATAGAAAATACTAATTCCTGAGTGCTTCTTCTATGAGCCTTCACCTTTTTAGATTCATTCATTTCTTATATTGGTGACATCCGTTGACATTCAAACTGTGCCTTAGATGCAACCTCCCAAATCAATCAATTTCTTCCTTTGCTTGCTTCAGTTGTTCTTACGAAAGTAAGCACAACAAGCTTTTTCCTGACCCCCAAAGGATAATGGATTGAATTAGACAGGCATACATTCTATTCAACACATAAATATGGGTCGTCTATATTTAAATCGGGGTCAATAGATGCATGAAAGGTTTTCTAATCGGTCCAATACCTCGCTTGGGTATTGGGTCATCCTAGGCTCATGCCTAAAATAGGGTTTTGGTTTCGTTCTATCCTAGGTGTCTAAAGTGGGTTTGAACATTGGTTCTCAATCAAATAACTTGAGTTTGAAAATACGAACAACCATCAGATGACTCACGTTCTAATAAGTCATTCGTATTTCCAACACATTATTGGAATTGAACAATAGGGGTCGGGACATCCACGAAACCCCAAAACAATTGAAATAATGCACGAATATGCCATGAGATATGATAGTTAAACTTTCCAGAATCAAAACATATAAACACATAAATAGCTAATAAAAATATGAAATCAAACATTTGGTTAGAAGCTAGTTAAAAATTCCCAGCAGAGTCACCATATCTGTTTTGCGTAGAAATTTTGACTTTTTGAGAGAGTCACCACTTAATTTTAAAAAGGAATTAAGAAACTTTTAGAGAGTTACTTCAAACTATTTAAAATAGATATATCATTTTAAGTTAGAGATTCTAGCTAATTGTTTCCTATTAACGTTTTAGGAAGGTGTTAGGCACCTAAAACGTTCGCTAACTTGCAGTTATCTGGGTTGTTTGATATCGTCTTTGATTAACCTTGAAAAAGTTAATTTTTGAAAAGATAAGCAATTTTAGGAATATTTTGGTGTTTATGCAAAACCAAATTTTAGCGACTTGACTAGGGATTTAGCTAGGTTCATAAGACATATAAGGAAAACAAGTGTAAAGAAAAAAGGGGAAGGGGAGAAAGTAAGGGATTTAGGCTATTGGGCCCAAATCAATGAGAGTTGTCCTAGTTTAGTTGGGCAATCGACCCATTTCACCTGCCCTAATCTAATTTTTGAGCCTTTGGCTCGAATCTTGCTCCACCTGTATTAAATACAACTTTGGCTTCATGGCCCGTATAAACAAATGAACAAATAAATAAACAAAATAAATAATGATAATGATACTTGAATAAATAAAACAAAATATGAGACTTTTGAGTCTCTTAGCCGCTTCAAACGTAGGACTTTAATCCATTTTCCTTATTCGTTCGACTCTCGTATCCATACGCCAAACGATGGGCTTTTGGACCTTCTTTTGGACTTAGTTCAATGAGGTGTGAGCCTTATCGGCCCATTTATGAAATACAAAGAGAGAAGGAGCCCATTTTAACTCCAAAGGGGTGCATGCTAGGAAAGAAATGAATAAATTATCATACGTCCAAGATTTTAAAAATTAATAAGCTATAGCATTCAAGCTTCATTCAAATACATTCACACACAGGTAAAAATGCCATAGGAGAAAAAGTCTATAAAGTTTGAAGAATATGTTCATAATCAATTAAAGAAATTTCAACTACAGGAGGAAATAAAGCTTCGAAAAAAAATTCTTATGGTCTTTAGCAAAATAAAGAAAAACAATTTATCACTTTAATGCAACAAAAGGAAACAATTAAGCATGTCACAAGAAAGAGTTACAAATCCTGGATCATACTAAATAAACCATGGATCACAAACAACATTCAAATATAGGTGCATAACCTAGAATTAGGTAGATCGAGAGATAAGGTGGAAGAGCTTAGGTGTAATGACCCAAGACTACCCCCTAGTCGTTACACGGTGCTCATGATCCCAAAGGACTATAAGCTAACCTTATACTAATATATGTACCTGAGCTCTGCATAATATAATATAATAAATGTAGAAAACTGGTGGAAAATTTTCCATAAGGTTCAAAATTTCGAAAATACTCAAAACTAAAAATTGAATACTAATACATCTGTTCAAAAAGTCTCTAGACTGTCTGAACTATGGAGTTGATGGGACATGTCCCCAACTAACTCTGTCTACTAAAAATAAACTAAATCTAATGCTATAGTAAAATAAGGATCATCCTTGAATGAAGAGTAATCACCGCTACGTCTACTACTGCTTACTGGGACTGAGCTGCTAAGGGTACTCTAGATCTCGTGCCTCTGAACCTATGGTGTAAAGTAAAAAACTATAGCACAAATGGGTCAGTGCGTGGGAATGTACTGAGTATGCAAGATGAGGTAAGGTTAAAGGCAATGGCTTATGCATGAACAATTACTTAACTGAATAATCATGAGAGTACTGAATGAGGACATATGTATGAATGCACAAACCATAACTGTAATCATCGTGACTCTGAATACTAAAACTTGAGTACTACTTTACTAACGTCTGAACTCACTACTAATACTGATATACTAACAACATACACTTTTGATATTGATAACTGAGTACTGAAGTTCTGATCAGTTCTATCTAACGAGTGATCTCAGAAACGGATAATACTAAAGTTGATTAACTGAATCCACTCATATCAATAACTAAGTTATGAGCTTGCTACCATTGACTGACTAAATCTGAGTTCAAACCTCTATAATGGATGATCCCTGAATCTACTATCAATGATAAAAAATAATTATTTTTGAGATCAGACCTATCTAGTGGAATATCTCTGAATCTGATAATGAGAATAATCAACTTAACCTGAGAGTGAGATCAGGCCTATTTAATGGGTGATCTATGGATCTATTAGTACTGATACTGATTAACTTTATGAGAGACCAAGCCTATCTAGTGGGTGGTCCATGAATATATAGAACTATCTGAGTTTCGTACTGAGATAGGTGATTATACCTAACAGTCTTGATTTTTGAGTTCTACTCTCAAGGCTAATACTAAAACTGCAACTGTGGGAGCTCTCACGTAACCGACATGCCACAAATCTAAACTGGTAGGGTCCAACCTATAACCACAGCTGAAAAAGTGTCAATACCATGCCATGGGTAAAGACCTCTACTCTGGTCAAGTCTCTCTGACGTGCGACCCTGAATAAGAAGTCAAGCCTAACGCAGTATGATGTTAAGCCTTTATTTAATAGGTGACTCCTTGTCCTATGCTGGATACGCAGTTCCGGAGTTCTGGTATTGCTGCTAACGAATATACCTCTCTAATGGGAAATCCATCATCCCTATACTCACTCGGTGCTAGCTCCTACTCCCAACTGAAAGACTCTGGACTGATTTGTAACTGAATTTAAACGGAGCTGAATCTGTTACTGATCATATTTCTTGAATGATCTGACTAAGTTAAGCTGAGTTCACTTTATTCTATTATCTGATGGAAACTATTGAATCTCGTTATCTAACTGAATGATACTGAGCTCTAAATATATTACTTGAACGCTACTGAGGTCTGAACCGAACAATTAAGTACTACTAGATTTGACCTGAGTACTGAAATGAGGCAAGAGTGCTAACGATACTGAGGTTACTTAAGTTCTGTAACTTTTTAAGAGTACTGAGTTCTATAACTCACTGAGTTTTGAGAATCATGGCTTGACTGAGATTATCATGAAAACTGACACGGGCTCTAGACTAGGGCTAATTTTTCGAGTATAAATACCCCCAAAACTCAATAACATTAAAGTAAAACATAACCATTATTGAATAATCATGACCATGGACATTCATTCACCATCACAATTACTAAATCACCTCTTTAAGCATTTAGAAATCATAAACATGTGATAATATAGGGAGACATGTTATTGGCTCATACTCCATTCAACTAGGTCTTGCATCAAACATTTAGCATCCATTAAAGAATACATAATTGGGGAATTTCATGCTATCATGTCACAATTCATTCACTAAGGCCTTTCAACAAACACTTGGTATGCATGAGCTTGCACATAATTGGAGATTTTTAGTCAACATGCTATAATGCTCTAATTCCTTCACATAAGAATTTTATCAAACATATGGGGAGCATGCTTTACTTATTCAACAGTTTCTACACTTAATTGACATGAACACATTAATTAACAAGCAACTTGAAGAGGGTTTATAATGAACATCACATACTAGGGCCAAAGCTTGAAAACCCTGTAATCAAAACATAAATTAAAACTCAATAATAGCATGAACTTCAATTTCAAATCACATGAATCATCAAAACGCATAGACATAAGATCTTTAAAATTTAGAAAAGGATTCTTCATCTTCTTTGATGAAAGGGACCTAAGAATCAACACCTGTATACCTTAGGAAACTCTTTCTTGAAGGCTCTTGGAGAGATTCTTGATTTCTTGATTTTTTTTATTCTTAAATAAAGAAGGGTTTTGATATTGTAAGAAACCTTAGCTTTGATGTTGAAGATGAATAATAAATCCCTCAAATTCATTCAAGATATATATAAGTGTTAAAAGGGTGAGAAAAGACCAAAAATCTCTTTTTAAAAATGACTTAAAAATACTGAATAAGATTTGTGATGGTCGAAGTGATGGTCTGGCGCTAGTCTGATGGCCTGTCGGATTGTCCGTCACACATTGGTTAGAAAAAGGCCACGCTACCTTAGTTTTGACGGTCTCAGCGATGGCCCGTCGCTAGCTTGATGGTCCATCGTCTTGGCCATCGCACTTGGGTCAAAAGAGAGAGTCAATGCCTTAGTTGTAATGATTTGGGTGACGGTTTGGGAGATGGTCCATCGCAAGCTCGATGGTCCGTCAACCTGTTTATTGCACCTGGGCGGTTCCGATAGCTCTTAGTAAAATGACTATAACTTTCTCATCCAATGTCGGATTTTGACAAAATTTGTATCGACGGAAAGCATATTCAATAATCTACTTGATAAGAAGTTGATATTAGGGAAATTATACATGGTTTAAAATATTTCTCACTTGGAAAGTCACTTCTTAATCTTTTAGGCTTGGATTTACACTTCACTTGACACGCTCTAGGCTAAGACTATGAGAGAATTTTGCGTGATCTTACATTAGGTTAGAGTTGGTTCATTTGCTTCCAATTACACTCTAGTCATATCATCTATCCCATAGATATTCTTCCTGAACCTACTCTATTTGTTGACCTTTTAGCAAATAGGATCCCTAATTAATAAAAAAAAAGGCTTAGAGTGAGGATTTGTATAAGGATACATTGAGCTTAGGAGATATCAAAAGAAAGAAACTCATGAAAATAAGGTGTCCACAAAGAAATCCATGGATGAGGACCATTTAAAAGTGGAGGCAAATGTTGCAAAAGCTTGATGAGAGTCTACTAGTTTGGCACCAGTAGTTGAGGGTTCCATGTTTGGCCCTATTGATGTGGTTATGGAGATTGATACTAGTAGGCTTCCTCATGTAGTATCTACCATTTCTGATCCTTTGGGAGAGACAACCATTTTTTATGGAACTATAATTGATCCAGCGACTACATCTATAGTTCACACTGAGTAACTAGACCCATGCTCCTATGGTACCATAGGTATGTGCCTTTATCTAGTTTGTACTTACTATCTAATGCATTATGGATAATTCACACTTTCTGGATAGGAGTTACAGTTTTGAGCCTATGAACCTAGGGTTTTTTTTGTCATGTCATTTCCCTTGGGTGTTCTATCTAGTAGAATATGTATGTTTAGAAGTTTTTGTTTTTTGCATGTTTATGAAAGAGAAATAGGAATGCTTAGTGCATTCCATGGCATGAAAAATAATTTTGATGTTGATTTTTTAAGAATGGAGACCTCTCTAATTTTTGGTGACATAATCTGCTTTGACAGATTTACCATAATGATCTTTGCAAGAAATTATATATATGGATGTAACAAATGTTGGTTAAGCTAGGTGATGAACTTAATAGTTAGTAATTGATAGTGTAACTCTGTGACAAGAGTGTGCAATCCTGCATTCCTATTATTCTTATCTTATGTGAATAATCTATTACTTGTTAGGTTAGTCTTGCTGAGATCATAGGATAGTTAGATAGCATAGGATCACAGACCATTTTTTATTTCCGCCTACTTAACCTAAATGACCATTCACAGAATGCATTTATTTCTCTATCCCATTTTGAGTCTAAATTGACCCTTTTTGTTTAGAAACCTAATCATTTTACTAATTTTACTTTGATCTTTATTTTTGGCCTGGTCCTACATTGGATATTGTCTACCTCAACTTAGGCAAATTGCTTAAGTTAAGGGTGGCTACTTTGAAGGAAATGAAAAGGAAAACTGGGTAAGAAAAATAGATTAGTATTCAGAGAATAACGGGTTTAGCATGTATTGGAAGAAAGAAAAGAGAGAGAAAAAGAAGTTGTGTTTGAAATAAAGCCACACTCATCGCAAGAAGAAAAAACAAAAGGAGAATAAGGAGGGAAAATGTTGTCTAAAGGTGAAATAAAGATAGTATGGTGTCAAGGAGGGTATAGTTATTGTTACCAAATATACCATACCCCTCCTCATGCCTACATTATAATCCAAAGTAAGGTATTATAATATCTTAGTCCAACTGTCCAAAAATCAAGGCATAAAAATAAGGGCAAGCCTATCGTAAATTGGATGCATGGTTTAAATTTATTTGTGAGAGCGAGTGTATTTGTACTTGTAGTCACGTGATTTTTAACCTGCCCATTCATCATACTATTTTAGTTTCTCAATTTCCTTTTGATACAGTTTTGTTTCTTTTATTTTTTATTATGAATTAGCATTTGATTTAGATAGTTGTAGAAAAAATAAAAACTTTCATGACCAATGAAATTATTTCTTGGTCACCACTCAAATTCCATCCTTACCATGTACTACACAACATACAATAAATGATCCCTCGCAAATTTCCAAGAACATTCCTCACAACTCACCTAAACCTCACCATATTATATTCCATAACTATCCATTAAAAATGTAGTACATGCACACAATATACATACACACTCCATTCATCTTTTTCTTTTATTTTTATAGAATAAACAACCATGAAAAACACACTCCAACTTGACCATAGGAGGACTCTCCACTTTAACCATTAAAATATTAACTCTCCTTCATATAACAATTTCCATGGATATAAACTAACAAAATATCACTAAAAATAATCATTCCTTTACAAAACTACAAAGAACAATACTTTATTACTCCCTTCATTTAACATAATTTCACCATTAATGTTTCTTTATTTCAAAATAACTAACTCCCTACTAATACCCCACTGCCATTAACAAAGACCTACCAAGAAAATTTTCCATCAATACTCAATTTTACACATAGCTGACACCACCATTAACACCTACTAAATTCCTCCATTAACAAAAGACCATCTAACCTTCATCTACTTTTCATGATATGTCATGAACTTACGGCACTTAAGATTCTTAAAACAAGGAATATTTGTAAATATAAGGGCATTTTTTATAGGTTTGAGGTGGTTTTCAGTATTTGTAGGTCTTAGGGACTTAGAGAAGAAACTATATAGAAGAATGGACAAAAAGAGGTATTATATGAAAGAAATAACGATCGTAAGATCTGACCACAATCGTACCGAGGATATCATGCCTTGAACCAAAGGGTTTCCTTGAGAAATAATCAGATGAAAGATTCTCATGACCATAAAATAAAGCCATGATCATACCTCACTATCTGGGAATAAGGGCTTGAGAACAAGACTGCAGAACCTAAGTGTAAGATGATCAGACAGCTGTATTTCAGGATCATACATAATACCACAGAGTTGTAATGAGCACCATACCTTCAAAGTCATAAATGTCAATAAGTCCAAGTACAAGCTACAATATCCAAAGGATGATCATAGGTTCTAATCATGATCAAAGCTTGTCACATTCGAGGCAGCCAACATAATTTTTCTATTTTGTTTAGGATAGGATTTGTTTTACAAATACCCTTGTAGGATTATTCTTACATGTTACACACTATTGTGAAATGTGAATCTTATTTTGTAAAGTACTAAGTTATATTTTTGGAATTTTATGAACATTATTCCCATGGTTTTCATTATAGTTATGATTTTGGAGTTTATTTCTGATTATATGTTCATGAGAATGGTTTCATTAATGAATTATTCTTGTGTTATTGTAATGATGAGTAGATAAATAACACAACTAGAGTTGTGGTAACTATGTTAAATTAACAAACCAAATTAAGTGCGAGGAAATTTTAGATCGGTGTGCTTGCATGTATTGGTATTTTTTTTCTATAATTGTCCTCCTAATGGATACATAAATAAGAAACTCACATGTATTCTAAACTTGCTTGGGAGAGAGGTATAGATTAGGAAAAAAAATCAAAACAGATTTTTAAAACTATCAACCTTTATCTAATAACTAGAGTTTTAACAAGAATAGTTATTTTTAGATCAATAACACGGTTTTCTAGTGAAACACACTAAGTTTAAGAGTAGACAAGTTAAATTCATCTGTAAGGATTTAATTTTTGTGATTTATGTGAAATATTCATTTCTGTATGATTTAACCATTTCACACCTCCTTGTTATTGCATTATGGTATTTCTGGGGTCGGGGGATGCTTTGCATAGTTCTCAATATGTTTCATGTGATATTATGATTTTTGGTGGCTTAAAAAGCCTTATAGTTGACTTCGATCAATATTTGTTGATCTATGTGTTAGATAGAAAAATGGACTGTGCTAGTAGATCTGGAATGTTAATTTTAGGGTGATAGCATGGTTGGTGTAGTTTTATGGCTTTCAAATCTCATTTTGACCTTCGATTCAATATGTTGTGAAATTGGGTCTCGGGGGTCAACTTTGTGAAAATGATATTTTTTCAAAATTTAATATTATCGTTTGATCCAAAGCATTGAATTTGATAGGGTAGCATAGTTTATTTTCATTCAAGGGTTTTGGATGAGCCTCGTGGTGTTTGCAAAGACATGGACCTAAAATGAAAATTGGGGATTTTGGTCCTCATGGCCTAAAAATTATAATTATCTGATTTCAAACCGTTTTCACTTGGGTGAGTTTCTAATCTTATAATTATTACTTTTCTTTCAATTTCATCTTTAAAACTACATCAATTCTCAATTTTTAAAATGAGTTACAAGGATTATTGTTGGTAAAGCTTGAATATGGTTTTTCTTCAATTTGGACCTCATTTTTAACTCATTTTTGCTTGGATTTTCATATGTGGACTACTAAAAGTAGGGGGATCCTGTTTCAAAAACAAAGTTGCAATTTTACCCTTCTTTTTTGAAAACCCATTTTGGGGGTCTGTTTTGACCCTGACTCAAAAATATGCAATATGGGTACCATTGGCTTTCTTTTGACATAAAGATTCTAAATTTCTATGTTTTAGTTGATTCTAAGTCTGTTCATAAGGAGTAAGGCTTCATATTGAAGGCTTTTGGATTAGTTTTTTGGTATATGAGGTAGGTTATGGCTTATCCTTTTTAGACTGGGTTGGGTAGTTTATATTGGTATAAAATTATTTTAAGGGTATGGGAACTAATCATGGAAATAGATATGTTATTGTGTTGTGCCCATCTGCGGGCTTACATATTGATTTTATTTGGCAATTTCGGAATATTAATTATTATGTGTGATCGTGTAGGGTCTTATATGATATTGTTGGCCGTGTGTATGCGATATTAGTTCTATCTTGTCTAATGGAAGAGCCCAATATGGTATCAATGATATCTTTTGAATTATTTTACTCCTTTTGCATATGCTTCATACTGGTTTTCATGGATAGTTAGAAATATTGAGTGAATTATTGGCTCACTTGGTTGGTATATTAGTTGGATATGGAATACTCAACTAGGTAACTTATGTACCTTAAATCCTCATATCATACTTATTCATAAAATATTAGTACCATCATGGAAATATTGGAAACACTGGTTATTCTGACAAAAATATGTCATCTTAAAACCCTCCACCAAAGGAACTGCTAGAGAAGAGTTACGGATATTATTGTTAGATATTAGTTGTATACGGGTTGATGAAACCTCCATGAATCCTACATCGGGAAGTTTTAGATCTATATGTGTATACAGAGGATGTGCAACAACCTCAGGAATCATTGTCATTATCAGTATCAGCATCATTATCATTACCATCATCTATCCATTGCATTTGTATTTACTTTGTATATATCTGTGATGGGTTATTTTCCTTGATTTGATATCTGTCTATGTGTGTTTTTCCTTTATATTTGAATAAGTGATACCTATCTACTTGTCTTTCTTTCTTGTATTTGCTATGATGCATGTGAATATTATAGAACTGTTAGTAGAGAATGTGTGGGCTACCATTATGGGATATTTTCTTGTTGCAGGTGACGTGCCCTTAGTGTGTATTTTGTATGCTTTATTTTATACTTTACTCAGTCGACCTATGATACCTATTGAGTACAAGTGGACCGTACTCACCCCTATTGTACCCTTTTGGTGCAGATCCAAGTTTGAGTACACCTCACGGTAGTTGAATTCTGGTGATACATTGGAGCTATTCAAGGTAGCCGTTGTATTCTAGCTTCCGGAGTCCACTACTACCCTTCTTTATTTAAACTATGTCTTTATTTTACTTTTAGCGACAGAGTTGTTACTATTTTGAATATCTTATGTATTTTGATCTCGAGTTGAATTAATTAGTCCTTATGTTGTGCCACTAGGTTTTGGTATTATAGTATGATATCTTCGGTTATGTTCTTTTCCTTTCATTATATTGTATGGTTCGGCTTCATCCTAGAAGCCTTACATTGAGGTACTGTTATTATTTTTCCTTTTGATATTAGTTTGTGTGATAGGCTTACTTGTAAGGCTTGCCGCGATAAGTCCCATCATGACCATTAGTTTTTGGGTCATGACATCATCTAATAAAGATTGGAAGACCTTTAGATGTACCTATATTGTTAGATTTTTCTAATAATTCATTGGGATAGTTTACTAGCACAAGCAATTTATGGAGTTTTGAAATAATAAGATCACAATCCTAGTGCACATCTCATATTGATTTCAAATTAAAAAAAAACAACTGTTCTGATAGTCTTTTGTTTCACAAGAACCTCCCTTTCTTTTACTTAATGACAAATTTTCCTAGGTAAACACGTGATCAGATTCTATCCTATTCCCTATGAGTTTGACCCCAACCTAGTTGGGTTAGATATTAGATCCAGTTATCACTTTATACTTTTTGGGAGGTGTAACTTGGGAGACATCAAATTTCATTTCTGTTGTTGAGGAATACAGTTATTGAATTAATTTATTGGGTTTTTAAAGTTGTTGGTTTTATTTGTTGATTTTACTATTGTACTATTTTTATAGCACACGCCAAAGTATTCCTCATACTGAGAGTTAAGTAAGACCTCTGATTCTATTTGATCCTAAACTTTAGGCAACTCTAAGATTGAGTCAACAAATGGATAGATAGAGGTCATAATGAAAAAGCCTTGCTCGAGCAGGTTTATGATAACCCAGGAGTTGTAAATTAGCCACTCCAGCATGATGTTTAGAAAACTTCAAAATAGGTCACTACTTGGTTAATGGCTGAAAGAAATGAAAGAAAAGTAACTGCTTGATGAAGAGATAGTAAAGAAAGGGATAGGCAACAGGAAATAGATCATCTAACTGCACTTGATGTAAGAGATAGAGTGAGAAAAAATAGGGGACTACGGTGCATCCAATAATATCTACTTGTGTTTATGATAATCTTTAAGAAGATTTGGGGTATGTAGACCCAATGGAAATAGGTGTGTACCTCTAAGTTATTTCCTATATTTCCATGCATTTTCTCCATTTAAAACATTCAAATAGCTACCCCTAGTCATTTATGACTTGCTGGAGCTGAGAGTTCAATTATGCGGCAGTTTATTTCTATTTTTAGAGGTAATTCCCTATTTTGAATGTTTATGCGTAAGGATTGGCTATTGACCATAAATTTCAATTTAATGACATCTTATGCAAATTTTGATAGTTCTATCAGCTTTGCAACATTTATTTTAGACTAGGGTACCTTTTCTTCTAGTCTAGAGGCTTTTGTACATCTTTGGCGGCAGTTAGTCTGCTTTAGCAGTCTGCCAGCCTAAGCGGGTACTACTTTAGTGGTACATGGAATCTTTAGTGGTGACTGTTTAAACGGTGATGTATCTACTTAATAGGCACCAGAAGCCTAATAAGATCGATTTTCTCTGATTTTTCTCTCAAGTCTCATGAGAGAAAACCCTGGAAAGTGTGAGAAATTGGCAAAAATTTTATTAGGGGGTTTGGGTGTGTTTGTGAACTTGAATTACTCATTTATTCTTTAAAATATTACTTATTTTCCATTAAATTCGTAGTTCATTTCTTAATTCATCCCCAAAATCCTTGAATTATTATTAGGTTGATAGCATTATTTGAGCTCAGAATTTACCCATTCTTTAGGGTAAATGTTCCTTGAGCATAGAGGGACATGTTGATGGTTTCGAAAGTGCAATTTCGTAAGTAGGCCCCATATGGAATTTTTATGTAATTTTATATCCAAACCATAAAAATACAATATGGGTACCTTGTTCTCATATTGATAGTAGATTACAAGTTTGATTACATGGCATCATACAAAAGATTCTTAAAAAGGGAAAATATTAATTTAACAGACTTTATTGGGCTTTCTATGGCATTCAGGAAGGCTAGGTTTAACTTTCTCATTGATTGGGCTATATTGTAGTATACTTATGATAACCTGCTATAAATGGGTTGGAATTTAGAAGTTAGAGAAATATTTAGCGTCAATTGGATTATTTAGCCGATTAGAGGTCGTAATTATGAATAATTAACTTAGCTACTCATCCTTTAGGTAGAATTGCTATTTAGAACTAAAATGTAGCTTATTTTAATATCAAGCAGTAAAATTAGATACCTTAGCCTATTTTGGGGTAGAATTTGCCTTAGAATGGATTTTGGGGATTAGAAGTTGGACCCTTCGGCCAACCTTAGGTAAAGACTACTCATTGCTCTTTATAGACTTTATAGCTATGAAACATCATCCAAATTTATATTTTAGGAAAATTGCCCTTATTTTGTTCTTTATTATATGGATTTACTTCATAACTTACGTTCTAAGTTATATTTCACTCTCTTTTGTGCAGATGGTGATGATTAGATATCATGAGGTTAGAGATGCGAAGCCTTTATTTAAGGAGTGAGCCCAGTCTAGTAGGTAAGTTCCGAGTTATGGACAATCATATAGATCTGTACCATCTAGGAGTAGTGGTAGTGGACTCTTCCTTGAGACCCATGTGGAGCATATTAGATATGTGAGTCCTACTTCTATTCTAGTGAGTCCATCTACCCCCGCCATGGAGAGATTATTGATTCTCTTATCGAACCATTTGAGTGTGCCCCTTTGAGAGTGCCTGGTGTTTCCCCATATTTGAGTATTATACCTCTTTCTGTGTCACAGTCTACCTATGGTGTCCCTCCATCCTTGAGTATGGATCCTCCAATAGTACTAACTTTGGATTTCGGTACTCCATAAAATTCGAGTGTTATTCCTCCTTCATCACCTGCATCTGAGTATGGTATTCTTATGTTAGGATTTTAAACTTTATCTATGTTGCCTTTTCAGATAGGATCTCAGCTTTCTAGATTCACTATGCCTCCCCATATTATTTGTATTGTTATGTCTTCTGAGTATCAAAAGAGGTTTGAGAGGTTCACTCATTTGGGTCCCCTAGATTCAATAGTGTTGGGGTCAAGGAATTACATCAGTTCTTGATTGATTATCGTGAGAAGTTTCAAAACCTATGTTTGTTTGAGTCACATGGTATTGCGTATACTACTTATCAGTTAAGGGATGCCTCTAAAGATTGGGGAAGGTCACTTATTAGTTATAGACATCTCAATTCTCTCGAGATGACTTAGGATCTATTTGCTAAGGCCTTTTTAAGAGATTTGTGCCTCACAATTTGAGGGATCAAATAAAAGATGAGTTTGATCAAATGGAGCAGGGATCTATTAATATTGTAGATCATAAGGCATGCTTCTATGCCTTGTTTAGGTATTCCTATGCCACCATTACTACTGAGTTTGAGAAGATTTGGAAGTTTGTAATAGGGTTATATGTTTTTTTTCAGCTAGCTACACCTCAGATGGTAGTGTTTGGAGAATCTTTTTAGATTATAGTGGATCATGTTAAAATGACTGAGGGTATTCTTCAAGCATCTCAAGGATACACCAAGAGTGATTTAATCATAAAAAGGACAAGGATTATAACGTCTTGTAGAAGGTTTAAGCTTCACATTGTCAAAGGATCAAGTCTCGAATTTACAAGTGCTTGAAGACCTTTTAGAACCATTAAAAACTGTTGTCTAAATTGAAGAGAGAAGGAGGGATTTCTACATCACATAGGCACCTCAACTAAGGGCATTGTGGTCTTTTAAGACCTCCCTTTAACACTTCAAAGGAGCACCCTTCACTAAGGGCATTTTAGTCATTGTTATGTAATAGTGTAAATTGACCTTTTAGCTTCCATTTTCATAAGAATTTGATGAATTGAAATGGATTATTACTCTTAGTGTAGTTTTTTTCCTTAGTGTAGGGCTTGGAGAATCCATCTTAGTGTAGGTCTTGGAAAAGACATCAAAAAAACTTGAGAGTTTAATACAATTGATGGATTTCATTTATATTTAACATTTGGCAAGAAAGGTGTGATTGAGGAAGTGTGAGTCCTTTGGTCCACCTAAGTGGAAGGCTTGAGCTTCTATTGGTGATGTGTGATTGATGGTTTGATATACCATCTTTTGTTAATCACTTGGTAGGAGTAAAGGTCTTTCTACTATCTTTACATTTTATACATTCTTCTTCATCTCCCTTTTTTCTAGTTGCTGTTTTTTGTTCCTTGTGTGTCCATTTTCGTGTTTAGCCTTCCTTTAGGCTATCATTTGGTATCAAAGCCTTGGTTAGGGTTGTTCCAACATCCCTAAATCTTGATTTTAGTGTCTTTATTAAGAAAATCTCACAAAAAAGAATCAAAAAATTCCAAAAATCTCAAAAAAATTGTGTGTTATCTTGTTGTTTGTTGTAGATCCTAAATTTCCAAGTTAGATCTACAAGTTTTTAGTGTGTTTTGATAGTTTTTAGTGTTAGATTCTTATTCTCTAACACTAAAAGTGTCTAGATCTACTTTTAGAGTGAAGTTTGGTTGAGTTTGAGCTAAGATCCACCATAGCCATGGAGTTTTGGAGCTTTTATGCTTGATCTCAAAAATTACCCTTTCTATTTGGACGTGTGTTATGGCTGATTTTTAGTGGGTTGAGTTTGTTTTGTCATAAGGAACCTAGATCTACAAAAAAGTCGGATTTGGAGTCCATTTGCTTGTTGGTCAAACTTGGTCAACACTTGAATATTCATCTTATTCATCCATCATCTTCATATCTTAGTGAAGAAGAATATTCAGGGGTGTTTGTTTGATCCAAAAAGGAGAAGAAAGAGAGTGAAAAAGTTGTTAGACCAAAAGCATATTCCAAGAATATCCAAGTCATCCAATAAGGAAGGAGGGAACAAACAAGTACACTTGAAAGTACAAGGGGGGGACCAACTCATTTTGAATTCATTTGAAGCTCCATAAAGGCTTCAAGCCCTCTTTTTTCCCTCTAAAAACCAAAATCCTTTCATCCCTAAAGAAGTGTTTGGCCGAAACAAAGATTTGGGAAATTGAAAATTTGAAAAAAGTGACAACCAACCACAATGTGCTACATCATCACTTGTGATCAACCAAATTCATCTCTAAAATTATATTTTCTTAGTTTCTAATTGTTGTTTCTAATTTTTATTTGTTTGTTCTATCCCTAATTAACAACTAGGGAGTACCTACTAGTTTGGTAATTAGATTAGAGTCCGTTTGTTTCGCGTCATCAATTTTTGTGTGCTTTTCTCATTTTTGAATTCGTAGTAGTTTGTTGCTTCAATTCCCTACATCATTTTATTTAATTCATATCAAACAAAAATTGACTCCGGTCCAAGGCATATTCACCACTCAATTCACTTGCCAAGTATTGCGAAGTATTCAACACTTGTGAGACCAAGTGTGAGGTAAGATCCAAGAGTGAGAGAGTCGGTGAGGATATTTGAACGAACTTGTTTATTTGTTTTGTAGGTTTGTTTCTTTCTTTTAGGTACCATGGCTGCCAATAATTGGATGCCATATTTGATAGCATCAATGCCCATTGTGATAGCTTCATTGAAGATATACGCCAAATCTTAGTGTACTAAATCCCAATTTTGGGATAAGTGATGAAGAAGTACGTCCAAAGGGAAACATTGATATATTCCCTTGTAATGTGGAGCATGAGGACAGCCATGGTGCAAAACTAAGTCAAGAACACACTTCTCGTGATCTACAAGGTAATAAAGCTATCTTCTACACCTCTAGAAACTTGAATTGTTGTGATATGCCTAGTAGTGGCCAAAGTGGTGTAGTTTTGGATTTTCTTAGAAAAAAAATGTGTGAATCTTCCTTTTGTGATATTATTTGTGTTGTTAGATTGCATAAGGACCAAACTCTTGTTGTGAGTATTCAATAACTAGTTGATATATTAGATGACAAAATCAATTCTTTTCGTAAGAATGATTTGTGTCCATCTAGTGCTAACACTTATAACTTAAATAAGGTTCCATTACCAAGTGACAAAAGTATTCACACACTAGTGGACCCATACAAAAACCAAGGTGAGTCTACATTGGTATGTGAGTTACCAATAACTAGTGAGGATATAAAGGATGGAATGCATCTTGTTGAGGGAAGTCTTCTAGGCCGTAGATCCTCTTTCTTGAATGTTAATCTACCCTTTAAATCAGATTCTTTGGGTGATTGTCAGTATGATGCCTTAGTAAAAGGAATGAGTAACCCCAACTTATATCCTTGGGTACTTCATCTAATTGATCTCGGTGCACTAGTAGGGTGGGGAAGGGATTGTCTTGGTGTCTCTTCATTTTTCCTTGATAATTACCTTAGTGTTATCCTTTGTATGGATCATAATAATTGTTTCATGGTTAAAACAAAGTATTTATGGTTGTATATTAAAAGTGTACCCCCCTCGGCATGATGTCTTCACAGTTGATTCCTTCCTATACTACGTCTTTACCTATGATGATAACCTTGTTACTTTTGAATTGGTATTATGTAGAGGTATTAAGTTTGGTGGCTGGTTTCCTCATTTGAGTGATGATGCTCTGTGGGTGAGGTGGACCTTAGGATTAATAGTGCAACCATATTTGATGAGGTCCTTTTTAGAGGTAATGAAACAAATGTATCTTATGGTTCCTAAGCCAAAGTTAGTCATACCTTTTGAGTATACTAAAGCGGTTAAGACCATTGTAGTTTCCTTAACTCTTGATATTGGTGAAAACCCCCTACTTTGTGCTATTCATGCTAACCTTATTCATGTCACACATAGTACCTGTAGATGTATTTCAAATGTGAACAACCTTGGCTTGTTGATATATGTGATGGTGATTTTGGGTTGCACTATTCTTTCTTTGATGTTTATCTTAGTCATGTCTTTTGTAATGCCTGTAGTAAGTGTTTCATGATTATAAAAAAGGATTATTGGCTATATTCCAAGAGTGTACCCCCTTGGTGTGTTACTATAATTATGTCAGTAATGCTAACCATTCTATTATGAGGATGGTTCACTTGTTGTCCCTCTCTTTGTTTTTTCAAGGTGTGAATTTGAGGTCAAATTCCTTTCAAGATGGAGAGGATGATACAATAATACAAAGCACAAAGATTATAAGGTCTTGTAGAAGGTTTAAGCTTTTGATTATCAAAGGATCAAGTCACGAATTTACAAGTACTTGAAGACCTTTTGAAACCACTACAAAACCTTGTCCAAATTGAAGAGAGAAGGAGGGATTTTTACATCACACTAATGGCATTGTGCTCTTTTAAGACCTCCCTTTAACACTCCAAAGGAGCATCCTTCATTAAGGGCATTTTAGTCATTGTTATGTAATAGTATAAATAGATCTTTAAGCTTCTAGTTTCATAAGACTTCGATGAATTGAAATGGATTATTACTCTTAGTCTAGTTTCTTTCCTCAGTGTAGGGCTTAGATAAGCCATCTTATTGTAGGTCTTGGAAAAGACATCAAAAAAACTTGAGAGTTTAATACAATTGATGGATTTCATTTGTGTTGAACATTTTGCAAGAAAGGTGTGATTGAGGAAGTGCGAATCCTTTGGTCTTATAATAGGAAGGTTTGAGCTTCTATTTGTGAGGTGTTATTGATGGTTTTATACACCATCTTTTGTTAATCACTTGGTAGGAGTAAAGGTCTTTCTACTATCTTTACATTTTATGCATTCTTCTTCATCTCCCTTTCTTCTAGTTGCTGTTTTTTGTCCCTTGTTTGTCCATTTTTGTGTTTATCCTTCTTTAGGCTATCAAAGAGGGTGAACCATCGGGGCAAGTTCAAAGGTCACGTTTCTCGAGGTAAGGATTCTAAAGGTTTTTATGGTTTTTATGGTAGACCAGTATAGGCAGCCTGGTAGAGTTTCCGTAGTGGGTCTTTTGATTTACCAGTTCTGGATGATTATTTTGGTCCATTCGTACCTCCTCCTACTAAGTCGGGTCATAGAAGTTGCTATATATAATGATATAGGACATTTGGCCAAGGACTGTCCTTGTCGTGAGCTTAAAGCTATATCTATTTTAGTTATAAAAGGCAGGGGTTCTACCCGAGGTGTGTGAGGCACAGGTAGTGGAACCCGTGGTGGTGGTCACAGTTCTATTTAGTTATTTTTTGGTCGTGGATAGTGCTATTCTATACCCGCCTAACCAGAGGTAGAGGCCTCTGATGCTGTCATCACAGGTCCTTATTTTTTTAAGATCTACACCTGTGTTATTTGATCTGGGATTGAATATCTCCTATGTGTCTATATATTTTTCTTAGTGTTTTGATTCTGGTAGTGAGCCTCTTGACATGCCTATTTGTGGATCTACCATGGTATAAGACTCTTTAGTGATGGACCGTGTATACCAATCTTGTGTTGTGACTTTTAGAGGGCATGAGAGTTGGGTAGATTTGCTTTTTTTTTATATGGTTGATTTCGATGTCAATTTAGGTATGTGTTGGTTGGATCCTTACCATAATGTCCTAGATTATTATGCAAAAAACATGACTTTAGATCTACCAGGTGTACCAAGGATAGTTTGGAAGGGTGAACTTTATTCGGGTCCCAAAAGGGTTATATCTTATGTTTAGGTTTGTTGCTTAGTTGAGATGCAATGTTTATCTTATTTGGATCATATTCATGATAATAGTGTTGCTTCACCTCTTTCTTTAGATTTTGTTCATATGGTGCGTGAGTTCATGGATGTATTTTTTACTAATTTTCTTGGTATGCCTCTGGATCATGATATTGACTTTTCTATTGATATTATGTTGGGCACCAAGGCCATTTCTGTACCTCCCTATAATTGTAATAATCTCTCCAAAAATAATTGTAAAGTTCAAGTCAGAAAACTAGAGAGAAGATATTCTCCAAACATCAGTTCCCCCCTCATTATATTAGAAAACCCTAACATATGCTTTAAATACTTCATCCTAATTATGGAAACAAAATCATAGATCACAGTATTTTCTCGGAGAGGCGACGACGTGAGTGATGTCTTATAAGGAGTTTGACGACTTATTAGGAATGTCATCAGCTCCTCTTCACTTTTGATAATCTCTGCCTTAGGTTGACGATCAGATGTGATGGCTTATCAGAGATGTGACAACTTATCAGAATTGTTATCGCTTCTTCACTTAAATCCCCATTCCCTTCCTAAGACTAATGATGAGCCTGATGACTTATCACACTTTTGATAGCCTATAACAGATGTCATCACGAATTCTAGCTAAAGCTTATTCTCTGTCTAAGCCTAATAACGAGCTTGACGGATTATCACACTTATATTACAGCTGTTGTCACGAATTCTAGTTGATGCTCATTATCTATCTAAGGCTGGTAGCAACTCTGATAGCTTATCACAAGGCTGACGACTTATCAGGAAAGTCATCAGCTATACTTTCCTCTCTATTTGCTCAAAAATCAACTCTTTTACTTCCATTATTGCTGGTTCGCTTGCATCTTGAATTTTACTGCAATATAAAATAGAAAACAATAAAAAACGACAAAAGTTGCTTAAAACTTTATAATTATTCTTAGTTAAATGCCTCAAATATGTTATCATCTGCTCACACATCAACACCCTCAACTTAAAACAATTGTTTGTCCTCAAGCAACTAAAACACAACCACGAAGATAAAGAGTACATTCGGTAGTCAACCATCCATATTATCTCAAAACATCTTCACCATCTCCAAGGTCAATTAATTTTAAAATAAAAACTATGCATGTTATTGAAGAACAACAATGTGACACTCAAGAATCAAGATATGGCATCAATTCAGTGACAACAACTATGCATGTACTAAGATTACACTATCCAAACAAGTTAGCAACTAGCAACATAACCTGTGTGCCATCACTACAAGGAACCCCCACTCCACTTATATCAGGAATCACATATGTAACCATGGAGACAATCAAAATACACTCACTCTCAGAATGAAGCTCCAATCAATGTGTGCAAAATACCATAGGATTTTCCTTATTTTCATTACCAAGATTTTCAGGCAGGTCAGCTAGGATCTTTATATGTCTTCTCTTTTGCTTGTAATATAGGCTAGGTGCTGGTATGATACTCGATGATATATAAAGTGAAAAAGCTTTATTGACACTACACTAGCTTCTAAGGTCTCACTTATTAAACTTTTTCTATTCTTCTCTATTCTTGATGACATATATTCAGGATGGGTGCGGTCTTTTCTACACTCACTTCTTTTTTTCACAACTTTTCTTTTCTTGTTCTTTTCCACCGCACCCAACTTTTTATTCTACCTTTCTTGATACTCATTTTACATCACGCGTCCCTATAATATCCACCCTCAACTTAGGCCTTTTTCTAAGTCAAGGTGCATAGTGTCCAAGGAGGACCAGGGCCAAACCAGGTTCATTATGATATAAATAAGACGGTGATAGGTATCATAAGAAATAGGCTATTTAGGCTCAAAATAGGGATAAAGAGATATTATGCATACATGGAAGGTTATTTATGCTAAAAGTGGCTAATATCAAAATGGCCTATGATCCTTTCCTAACCCCTATCCTTCAGTCTAGTTAAGACTAATCGGGCAAGTTGTAGATTCAACATACAAAGGGAACTAACTAAGATCTCACACGCACATGGCACACAAGTATGTCACAATTTACTACTTATCCATTTCATTCAATTGTTTAGCAATGATTATCAAGTCACTAGAACTAATACCATAACAAGATGCGTAATGGTCACAATTTGATGCAAATCACACAGTTAAACAATTAGACCATTTAAAAGGTGTTCACAAAATAACAAAACCACATTAACTTCCTCAGGTACTTATATTTCTCCTAGTAACCTAAAAAATATTAAAATAACAACTCACCCTACACCCTCTACTTAAAATCAAAGAAAAACTAAACTAAGGGTTAGGGTATACTTGGAGTAGATTAAGCACAGGAATCATGGGTCACTGACCCTACTGCTGCATTCTCAGCTGCCTTATCTCTATTGGGAGCCTCCCTTCATTCTGATACATATGGATCTCGCTCATAGGGCATCCTACTATTTCTAATTGTCAGCTATGGACTCGATCATCGCCTTCTTCGTCTTCTCTTTTTCATCTTTTTTTCTTTCCCTCTTCTTCACTTTTGTTTCTTCATCGCTATCAGGCCTTTATCACTTAACATTACCTTTCTTCTTGCCCTTCTTTTTTTTCATTGGTTCCCCCATAAGATCAAGTAATGGGATTTCACCCTCAGACTTATCAACACCCGGGTCTGTTGACACCATAAGTTGGTGCTGCTGTTATACTCCAATATCCACCTTTACTTTATCTAGGGATGATCTAAATTGTGCAAGGTCTGAGCCCGACATTTCTCTTAACCATGTATTAAAATGGTTTCTAACTCATCAATCCGACTGGGCAAGGCATGGAAGGGCTCAAGTGTGACCTTAATCCTCTTTTCTACCGTAGAGGCAAATTGCTTGGCAAAGAGTTACAGTTGAGCCTTGCACCACTTGGCTTGTTTTACCACTCTCCTAAAATTCATTGGGTTGAAGGAAAATTCTGTAGTAAATATAGCAGCTAAATAATTTGTTTCATTTCTAGGCACTGAGTCTGCTAGTACTGGGGATGTCAGTGGTGCAGCTTCAGAATCCAGCACCTCTACATTAGGTATTGAGCTGGTATCTATAACTGGTGGATCTGTTGCAACCCCTTCTCCTTTGTCAAATGTCAACCTCAATTGACTTTAATCATATTGGATAGGGTTATGGGTTTTCTTGGCAGGCAGTTCGTTGTCTATCCCTATAACCTTAGGTACATTGGCTACCTGACACAACCTCATAATTAGACAAGGAAAGGGATATGCCGTGTCGGGCTTTGAGACCTAAATTTTCATCTCCTCAGCAATGATTTCTCTAAATTTCAAGTTGAGTTTATCCATAAGACTTGCGACCAGTATTGCTTTATCGTCTCCAAGGATGTTATCTTTCTCAGTTGGCATCAAATGGTTGCGCACTACACCCCACCAAAACCTTGCCTCTTGAGTCAAGGAGGACTTGAAAATCCTTTCATTTGGGTTGGTCAGCCATTCAGGTTTTCCTTCAACTATGGGGATGGTTAACCAAGACCATTGATTTGTACGATGCATCAACTGGGCATGGAATATAGGTGAGTGGCATGAGGAGCGAATTCAGGGCCATGAAGAAATCTGTTGATTGTTGTTTCTGAGAGATCCATCATCACACCTCATACTGGAACTTTATCCAATAAGGGTTGATATGCTAATTTCTCCCCTTATTTTCGTATGTTCTTCAATCATTCCTGATAGTTTACATAGAACTCCCAAACTAGTGTAGGGCAAAATGAGCTTCCTCTTTTTGCTCCATCCCAAGTCGTAGTCTCACAATTTTTTCTCCACTTCAGGATATCTTCTCAACGCAGTAGTGATGACCTTCATTTATTCAAAGATTGGCCTTTTAATTGTCTTTATTTTAGTTCTGAGAAGCCCATCATAGAAGATTTTCTATACCTTGGGAATTTGCCATGTAGCACTGTCTCGTACCCCAAGGTTCTTGCATTTAACTAGAGTTCCCCAAATCGTAGATTCTTCATCATCCTGTTGCTCAACAGAAGGGGACTCATATGATGGTCCCTTAGATTCAGGTTGCTCATATTCTGTATGCTCTGACTTAGGCTCCTCAGACTCAGAATCCTCAGACTCAGGTTTCTCAAAAATGATTTGCTTAGAAGTTGTACTATCATGTGGTGTTGTTGCTTCAGTATCACTTTCTTCACTCTCCTCCACCTCAACTGGTGGAGGTGGCAAAGGTTTTATCGGGCTTTTCTTTTTCCTTTGCTTCCTAAGTCGTGGATCCCCCTCCTCATAATCGGATTCCTCATTGAATAATCTTCGAGGTATACTCCTCTTTATCACTTTCTTTGTAGGTTTGGGCCTTTTTCCTTTGGGTGCCATTATAAGACCTGTAGAAAAAGAAAGCACTTATTTAGCACTCATGATCATCCAACTTAAGAAGTTAAATCATTATAATTCCATATCTCTCAAGAGAGGTTCACAATTGTATCAGATCAAAGTTGTCACGACATGTTCTGATAAGTCATCACAAATATGATAACTTATCATTCGTGTCATTAGCCTTAAACAGAACAGGCTTATTTTTGTCAACTTGTGATGACATAGTCTTATAAGCCGTCATAAATGTGATAGCTTATCAAACACGTCGCCATCTCAGTATAGAACCTACAACTCAGTTTTAGTTTTGATTATCAATCCACTTTCTTCTTAGAACCACATGGTGTTGTGTTCTTAAGTTAAGCCCTAGGTTTTTATGTACAATGCAACACTGTACACCCTAGGTTTTGTTTTTTACCCAATGGAAAGTTAATCTTGCCTCAATCCCTTTGAAACTAAAATTTACCTTAGTTGTATCACTTACCTAATAAAGAAGGAAGTTGAGTTATGAGCATAACTGATAGGCGACTTCACTTGGTTACATGAGTGAGAGGAAGTAGTAAATGAAAGAAGAGTTCTTGATCTTGATTTCAAACCCACACTTCACTGGGAAGAATATTTTTCTTGTTTTACATAAGAATTAATTTTGAAAAAAGTAAGTAAATAAACTAAATATGGAAGGAAATAAAACTTAAAGAAAATAAAGGAGATACGTGGGAAGGTGAAAAGGTTTGACTGTAGGCCGGGTTGAATTTTTTAGTATTTGGGCCCAAGATTACCTGATGACTTATCAGATGTCTAATGAGTATAAAGTCGGTCACCTTTACCAATACATCATGTAATATTCTAACTGCCTGATTTACAGACCTATTCTCCATCACTAACCGCATGTTTTTCAGGGTAGGATCCCCAAACCTATCTTTTTATACATGGCTAGCGGCATCAGATTTATGCTCGCCCCCCCCATATCACATAGGGCCTTAGCAAAATGGAGAGACTCGATTGTACATGGAATAGTGAATGCTCCAGGGTCGGCCTTCTTCTGCACTAAGGATAATATAGAAATGGAACTACAATGGTGGAGATTATCTTGTGGTTTGTATCTCACCACTCTTTTCTTTATCACAAGGTCCTACATGAATTTAGTATACCCTGGCATTTGCTCGAGTGCCTCCACCAAAGGCATATTTATCATTAAATGCTTTAATATTTCCATGAATTTACTAAATTTCATGTTGTCAACCTTCTTCTTCAATCTTTGATGAAAGGGAGGTGGTGGTCTTGGGAGAGTTTTCACCACTACTTTTTTTCCTTGTCCTTTCCTTATTTTAAAGCATCATCAAAACCATCCATCTTCCCAGACTTTATTGGATATTTTTCTTTGGGTTCATCATCTGCTTCAGTCACATCTTCAATCAAACTTTTGCCCAAAGAAAGGTCAAGTAATATTTTACCACTCCTAGTGGTAATTGCCATACATGAGCCATCACTCTGCAGATTCAGAATCATATTACTTGGTAATGTTTCACTTTTCCTCTAGTTCAGCACTGTGGAGAGTTTGCTTATTTACTATTCTAGCTATTTGATCGAAGTGGAGTGTGAGTTTACCAACTGACTCATAGAGAATAGATTCGTCTTCATAATAGTCATCCTTGAGTTGGTAGCCTCTACTCCCTTTAAAGATTTAGCCATCATGTCCTCCAGGGACATCTTTTCAGAACTTGCTGTAGCAGCCTCAAGATTTCCCGGAAGGATATATAACCTGCTCCTATCATTATTGCTCCTCTAATTACCTTTCTCTTAGTTCTTATATCCAGCCTTGTCATAATAAGTCTGACTTTGATTTCCTTGGATATTGCCTCGAAACCCCCTTGATTATTTATATAGTTTGCCTCTTTTTCTGAGTCAGACTTCACTTTTCTCTACAATCCCACAACGTTTAATTTCTCAGTTTTACCTGATGGTAAATGCTTGGTTAGCAAGTCCATTTATGTTTTTAGGTGAGCCATATCTTGATCAAACTCCTCATCTCTTTTGCATTGTTCCGCAGTCATACCAACAGAAACAGTGAGGCTCTCTACCATAGAGTCCTAGTTATGCCATTCCCGACTATATTTGATCATTCTCTCAATTAATTCTGAAGCCTATAGGAATGTATGATCAACAAATTAACCACAAACAACATTATCTACAATTGGTTTTGCCACAGAGTTAAGAGCCCTGTACAAAGTCTCCATCAAGTGTATGTTTGTTATGTTGTGGTTCGGAATTTGCGTTAGATTTTTTTTTAATCTCTCCCAGGTTTTATGCAAGGCTTCAGTTAGGAGCTATCTAAATTTGATGATCTCATCCTTCAACTGTACCCTCCTGGAAGGTGGAAAGAACTTTTCTAGGAAATCTCCTTTTAACTATCTCTAATTAGTTATAAAATTGAGTGTCAGCTCATTAAGCCACAATATTGCCTCCCTAGATAGATACAATGGAAATAATCTCAAACATATAGCATTTTGACCCACTCCTGGGTTATCAAAAGATTTACAAATGGTCAAAAATTTCACCAGATGCAAGTTCGGATCATCCTTAGGAAGTCCACCAAACAACCCCTTCAGATTAAGGAGTTGAATCACAGTACTCGTAATGCTGAATTTTTCCCGAGGTAGTAACGGTGGAGGAATAATTGCACCCATTGCACCTGCTCTATCTATTCCAATATCATTATCATTGAGATTATACTGGAATGGATGGTGATCTTGCCTTCCTCGAAATGGATGGTTTCTGTTAGCATTACGCTGAACTAGTGTAGCTATTTGCTTTGCACACCTTGGATTGCTAGGGTTTAGCAAATCCTCATCTCCCAAGTTTTTATCCTTAGTATTTGGATGTCGCACTTGTTGACCGTCATTCTACACATTCACCTGAGCTCTAGCTAAGGCTTCTAACCTATCAGCTTCTTGCAGGTCTGCCATTCTACTAATTAGTTGCGGTTCTGGATTAAATGGTAATAATGGTTCTCCAGAACTTCTAGTTCTTGGTATGGACCACAAAAGTCCTTCTTCAAACAAAAACAACAAATAAACATAAAACTAGGAAACTTGACTAACATTCAACTAGCGCACACATCTTCAATTTACAACCTTATTCCCCGGCAACAATGCCATTTTTGATAATATTTAAACTACACCTCTCTTACGAGAATGCAAGAAATCATTGTCAATATATAAGACAACTAGGTTGGGGTCGAATCCCACAGGGAATATGGTGTGAATTTGAGTTATCTGTATGTTTATCAACTAATAGTTATCAGTTTCCTTTGAATGGGTTTTTTTTGAAAGGTGACAAATAATTACTTCTCAATTCAGTGTTTGAAATCAATATGATAAGGAAAATCAGAGTTATGTTCACTATGGGTGTTGGGATTTGATAGACGCTAGTAATGATTTAAGATTCTTATGGTAGGTAGTAACAATAGACTATCCTTGTCGAAGTTATGTCTAAATATTTCTCAACCAATTTAGACAGTTAACCACCTAATTCTATCGAACTTAGGGAAATTATATTTCATAATAGGATGTTATCTCAAGTTAATTAATCTTGTTACAACATTAAATACTAAAAAAATGTTTGATGCTTCCAAGTCCCTTTTGATAATTTACTTCTTACTAGGGTTGATTTCTTATCTCAAAAAAGTCACCAGTAAGCAAGGCCTATTTTTTGCAACCAATAGTTAGGGTATAAAATAATGGAATTACCAAGAGGTTTCTACCACCGTTATAATATTGAACACTTAGTTACATTACAAACCCAAAACCATAGATCCTTCAACTCAGATTAAGAGAATTTAGCTACCCATAAGAAAATAATCAAGTCAACAAGTTGAATTCATAGTTTGATATATAACTTACAGCAAGATGAATAGCAACATGTGTTTCTTAGATTTGATTCACAGTAGAAAATCTAAAACAATTGTAATAATCTCTCCAAAAATAATTATAAAGCTTAAGTCAGAAAACTAGAGAGAAGATATTCTCCAAACGTCAGTTCCCCCTCATTATATTAGAAAAACCTGACATATGCTTTAAATACTTCAGCCTAATTATGGAAACAAAATCATAGATCACAATATTTTCTCGGTCAGGCGACAACATGTGTGACGGCTTATCAAAAGTATGACGACTTATTAGGAATGTCGTCAGCTCCACTTTACTTTTGACAATCTCTACCTTAGGTTGATGATGAGATATGATGGCTTATCAGACATGTGATGACTTATCAGAATTATTGTTGCTTCTTCACTTTAAATCCCATTCCCTACGTAAGCCTAACGACGAGCCTGATGGCTTATCATACTTCTGATGGCCTATCACAGATATCATCATGGATTCTAGCTGAACCTCATTCTATATTTAAGCCTAATGATGAGCCTAATGGCTTATCACACTTCTGACGTCCTATCCTAGATGTCGCCTTAAATTCTAGCTGAAGCTCATTCTTTGTCTAAGGCTGACAACAACTCTAATAGCTTATCAAAAAGCTGACGGCTTATCAGGCAAGTCGTCATCTATACTTCCCTCTCTACTTGCTCAAAAATCAAATTTTTTACTTCCATTATTATTGGTTTTCTTGCATCTTGACTTTTACTGCAATATCAAATAGAACACAATCAAAATTGACAAAAGTTGCTTAAGAATTTTCAATTATTCTTAGTTAAAAGCCTCAAATGTGTTAGCATCTGCTCACACATCAATCGTCATATTCTTCAGTACGTGTTCACCCAGGTTGAACTTAGTATGAGGTAGCATTATTTTCTTAAGTTGTTAAAGTGTAATGAATTGACTATTCTTTATCATCCGGTCAAGGCTAACGTAGCAGCAGATGCCTTGAGCCAGAAGTTAACTAGCATGGGTAGTTTAGTGCATCTTTTGACCTAAGAGAGGCTTTTAACCTTAAAGATTTAGTGTTTGTCTAACCAAATGGTTAAGCTTGATATTTTGACACTTCGGTATGTCTTGGCATTCATGGAGTCTTGGTTTTATTTGATGGATTAAATTCGAGCTCATTAGTTTAACGATGTTGGATTGAGACTGATTTATGATAAGGTGTTGAGTAGTGAGATTAAGAATGCCTCACTTGATTCAGATTATGTTTTGAGGACAAGAGGTTGAGTTTACATGTCCAGAGTGGATGATTTGATTAGATTGGTTTTAGAGAAGGCTCATTATTCTAGGTATTCTATCCATCCGGGAGTGACAAAAATGTATCATGATTTAAGTCAACATTACTGGTGGAGTGGTATGCAAAAAGATATAGAAAATTTTATAGCTCATTACCTATGTTGCCAGCAGGTGAATGCCAAGCATTTGAGTCCTTGTGGGTTACTATAGAGGTTACCCATTCTTTAGTGGAAAAGGGAATGAATTACTATAGAATTCATGACTATGTTACCTTATGCTTTACATGGTTCTGATAGTTTTTGGGCATCCTGGATTGATTGATAAAATTTTCCCATTTTATACCTATTTAGTTCTCTTTTAATTCTTAGAGATTGGCCCGTATCTATATTTGTGAGACTGTGCATCTTTATAGTGTGCTAGTTTCTATCCTTTTCAAGATAAGTTGGGTACTCGAGTTAATCTTAGCATAACATTCCACCCCCAGATCGATGTTTAGTTAGAGCAGACTATTCAGGTTCTGGAAGATTTGCTCCATGATTGTGAGATGGATTTTGGTAGTTAGTGGGAGCAGTATTTAGCCATGGCAAAGTTTGCATAAAATAATAGCTACCATTCCAGCATTGATATGGAAACTTTTGATGCCTTATATGGTAGGCATTGTTTCTCTATAATTAATTGTTTTGAGGTTTTTGAGTTTAGAACTCGAGGTACACACTTGCTTTATGAGTCTTTGGATAGAGTTCGAATCATTTAGGATAAACTTCGAGCAGCTCAGAGAAGGTAGAAATGTTATACATATCATAGACTTTATGCCTTGAGATTTAGTGTTGGTGATTATATTTTCCTTAGAGTTTTTTTCCATAAAAGGTGTGATAAGGTTTGGGGTGAGGGGTAAGATTAGTCCAAGGTATGTTGCACCATTTGAGATTCTTTGGACTGTTGGTGATATGCTTATGAGTTATCCTTGCCCCAAGCTTTATCGGTTGCTCATCCAGTTTTTCATGTTTCCATGCTTTGCCGTTATATTCCAGTTGAGTCTCATGTTATTTGTTGGTGTTTAGTTCAGCTGGATGAAAGGTTGTCTTTTATTGAGGAGCCTGTCTCCATTTTGTCTAGAGATGTTAGGCGATTGTGTTCTAGAGTTATTCTGGTTGTTAAGTTCCAATGGACATTAACTTGATATGCGTAGTTCCTATCCCTAGCTTTTTGTTGATTCAAATATTTTCCATTACTTTTAGTTTGAGTATGAAATAGACTTTTAGTAGTGGATGATGTACCAACTTTATTTTGATTATATATGTGAAATATTCATTTCTATATGATTAGACCATTTTACCCCTCCCCGTCATTTTTTAGTGGAATTTTTAGGGTGTGGGGATGCTTAGCATGGGTCCTAATGTATCTTGGTGTAATTTATTTAATGTTATACTTTTTGATGGATTGAAAAGCCTTATACTTGACTTTGGTCAACATTTACTGATTTGTGCATCGAATGGCAAAACAGATTGTACCAACGATCTGGAATGTCAATTTTAGGGTGGTAATATGGTTGGAGTGGTTTTGCGGCTTTTAAATCTCATTTTGACCCCCAATTCAAAGAGTTATGAAATTGGGTCTCGGGGGCCAACTTTGTGACAACAATGTTTTTTCAAAAATTTGAAATCACTATTTAGTCTGGAGCATCGAATTTGATAGGGTAGCATAGTTTTTTTACATTCATAGGGTTCCAAATGAGTCTCGAAGGGTCCAGAGAGACTTGGAATTCTCTAAGTCTCCAAGTAGTATGTGCCATCATAATCGCAAGTGGCTGGTCTCGTACGCGACTTAGCAGATCAGCCGTAAACCTCGAATATGTGTCATCTCATCTGCGATTGTGAGTCCTACATACGTGAGGACCAAGTCGAGATAGGAATATGTGCCACCAAGCCAGGTACCGCGTACGCGACACCTGGTCGCGTATGGGATGCCTGGTCTATATATATACCCTATTTTTGCTATTTTCACCATTTTTGAGACTTAGAGCTTAGGTTTTCGTGATTTTGTGCAATTTCTTCCATTTCTAAGATTGGATAGCTCCATATTGCCTATTTCAGCTACTTTTCTTCAATCTTATCCTTTGATTCTTGTTTTTAACACATATCAAAAAGTAAAGATTGGAAATTTTATCCTGTAGATCCTAAAAATTGTAATTCTCTAATTTAAATGCCAATTTCAACCCATTTTTACTTGGGTCATTTTCTAATCTTATATTATCACTTTTCTTTCGATTTCATCTTCAAAATGACATCAATTCTTGATTTTTAAAATGAGTCTTGAGGATTTTTGTCTATAAAGATTGAACATTATTTTTCTTCAATTTGGACCTCGTTTTAACTCAATTTCGCTTAGTTTTCAGCTGTAGACTCCTAAAAATATGTGGAACATGTTTAAAAATCAAAGTTATGATTTTATCCTTCTTTATTGAAAACCTATTTTGGGGGTTCATTTTGACCTCAACTCAAAAATAGGCAAAATGGGTAACATTGGCTTTCTTTTAACACATGGATTCTATAGTTCCTTGTTTTAGTTGATTCTGAGTCTATCGTGATGAGTAAGTCTTTGGATTAAAGGCTTTGGGGCTGATATTTTAGCATTTGAGATAGATTATGGCTTAACTTTCTTTAGATTGGGTTGGTTAGTTAATATTGGTACAAAATTATGTTAATGGGTGTGAGGAACAATCATGAAAATGGGTATATTATTGTTTGTTCTCTTGTGGGGGCTTATATATTAATCTTATTTGGCAGTTTTAGAATATTAATTACTATATATGATCATGTGGGGCCTTATATGACATTATTGTCCTTATGTATGCAAACTTAGTTATATCTTATCTAATGAAAGATCCTAATGTGGTATCAATGGTATATTTTGATGCATTTTACTCTTTTGGCGTATGGTTCATGTTGGATTTCACGGATGGTTGGAAATATTGAGTGGATTATTGGCTCACTTGATTGATATATTGTTTGGACATAGAAATACTCATTCTAGTTGATTGTGAGTATTATATCATCATATAATACACATTCATGAAGCATTGGTATGACCTTTGAAATATTAGAAACACTAGGTTTTTCTGACAAAAATACGACATCTTAAATCCTTCTATCGAAGGTTGTGTCGAAGAGGAGTTGTGGTTATTGGTATTTGGTATTGGTTGTACATGAGTTGATGACCCTATGTGTCCTACGTTGGGAAATTTTAGCTTAGTATGTGTATACAAAGGTTGTGGGACAACCTTAGGCATATCATCATTATCGTCACCATCATCATCATTATCATTACCATCATCATCTCCGTTGTTGTTTTATTTACTTTGTACATATCTGTGATGTGTTATTTTCCTTAATGTAATACCTATCTATGTGTATTTTTCCTTCATATTCATATGTGTGATACATATCTACTTGTCTTTCTTTCTTGTATTTGCTATGGTGTATGTGAATATTATCAAACTGTTAGTGGAGATGTTGTGGCCTACCGTTTTGGGATATTTTCTTTATGCAAGTGATATGCCCTTAGTCTGTATTTTGTATGCCTCATTTATTGCTTTGCTTAGTCATCATATGATACCAACTGAGTACAAGTGGACCGTACTTACCCTACTACATCTTTTAAAAGTAGATCCAGGTTCGAGTGTGCCTCGTGGTAGTTGACTTTGGGAAATATTGTTGAGCTATTCAAGGTAGCAATTGGATTCTTGCTGCTGGAGTGTTCTACTTCTCTTCATTATTTACACTCTATCTTTAGTTTACTTTTAGAGATAGAGTTGTTCCAGTTTGGATATCTTAATCTTGAGTTATATTTGTTAGTTCTTACACTATAACTCTAGATTTTGGGATTATGGGTTGATATATTTGGTCATTTTCTTCTGCTTTCATTATATTGTATGGATTGGCTTCATCCAATAAACTTTACTTTGGGAGATTGTTATTATTTTCTCGTTTTGTATCAATTTGTGTGATAGGCTTACTTGTCAAAGCTTCCCGCAACAAGTGCCACTATCCCTTTATTTTTGGGTCTTGACATCATCTAATCAAGGTCGGAAGACCTTTAGATGTACCTATATTGTTATATTTTGTAAGAAACAGATTGGGTTAGTTTACCAGCACAAGCAACTTTGGAGTTATGAAATAATGGTCTCACAATCCTTGTGCACATCTCATATTGACTACAAAATTGAAAACAACAATTGTTCTTATAGTCTTTTGTTTCACAAAAACCTCTTTTTTACTTAATCACAAATTTACCTAGGCAAACACGTGATCTAATTCTATCCTATTCCTTGTTAGTTTGACCCCAACCTAGTTCGGTTAGATATTTGATTCAAAACCACTTTATACTTTTTGGGAGGTGTAATTTTGGATACATCCAATTTTATTGTCATTGTCAATGAATACTGTTACGGAATTTATTCAACAATATCTACCTGTTTATGATAATATTGAAGAAGATTAGGGGTATGAAGATCCAATTGAAACAGGTGTATACCTCCAAAATTTTTTTGCACATTTCCATTCATTTTCTCCTATTAGATCTTTCCAATTACAGCCATAAGACATTTGTGACTTTCTAGAGCTGATAGTTCAGTTACGGGGTAGTTCATTTTTGTTTTTAGAACTTATTCCCTATTTTAAAGTCTTTACTTGTAAGGATTGTCTAACGGTCATAACATTAAGAAGAATGACCTCATATGTCAATTTTTATAGTTCTATCATCTCTGCAATTGCTTTTAGGCTTGAGGACCTTTGGTTCTATTCCAGAGGCTTCCATACACCTTTAGCAGCAATTAGTCTGCTTTAGCGGTATTCCAGCCTCAGTAGGTACCGCTTTAGCTGTACTTGGACACTTTAATGGTGACCGCTTAAATGGTAAATTTTCTGATTAAGCGGCACCAGGAGCCCATTAAGTTCCCTAATTAGCTTGATTTTATCCCATTTTTCTCACATATCTCAAGAGAGAAACCCCTAGTGAGTGTGCAAAATTAGGAGAAATGTTAGTAGGAGATTTTAGGGTGCTTGTGAGCTTAGATTACTCATTTTTCATCAAAATATTGGTTAGTTTCCATTAAATTCTTGGTTAGATTTTCAACTCATCCACAAAATCCCTAGATTATTATTGGGTTGATTTTAGGATCATTTGAGCTTGGAGATTACCCATTCTTAAGGGAAAATGTTCGTTAAGCATAGAAGGATGTGTTGATGATTTCAAAAGGGCAATTTTATAAGTAGGCCCCACATGGAATTTTTACGTACTTTTTGTCCCAAAGCATAAAAATGCAATATAGGTATCGTTTTCTCCTATTGATGAGTAGATTGTCATTTTGATATCATGGCATCATGCAAAAGATTAGCTAACGTGGAAATTGTTGATTTAATGGACTTCACTGACTTTCTTTGGCATCCAGGTAGGCTAGGTTTACCTTTCTCATGGATTTGGATAAATTGTATTATACTCATGATAATATTCTAGATATGGGTTGGAATTTAGTACTTGGAGTAATATTTAGCGTGAACTAGATTATTTAGCCAATTAGACACAGGAGTTAGGTATAATCTACTTAGCTACTCGTCCTTTAGGTAGAATTGCTATCTTAGAACAAGAATGTATCTTATCTAATATCTAATAGTGAAATTAGATACCTTATCCTAGTTTAGGGTAGAATTTTCATTAGAATAGATTTTGGGGATTAGAAGTGGGGCCTTTCGGCGAACCTTACGCCAAGACTACTCTTAGCTTCTTATAGACCTTATCGACGTGATACATTATCCAAATTTATACTTTAGAGGTTAAGAAGGTTTAGAAGCATGATGCTTTATGGTACATTGATTTTTGAGAGATGTTAGTAGTTTCGATTCAAGTCCAATGATTTATGATATTAATATCACTTTAATTCTGGCATTATTTATAATATGAGTTTCGATTCAAGTATGGAAAATAATGATATAAGTTTTGGTTCAAGTTCGGCATTGAAAGGTTATTTATGATCGTCATGGAACTAGTTTGAGTCTGGTCATTATATGAAAAGATCTACAGTTACGGTTTTGTGATATGGCTAATTAGTATTATTCAAATTATTACTTCCCATTGATTACACCCTCCAAGCTTTTGGGGGACCACATTGGGTTATTTATTTCACCACACTTCTAAGCTTATAGGGCCAGTTTTAGGGTGATAGTTATGTTTCCTTTATTATTATTATCATGATATTTTGTTTACAATATTCAGAGTGTTATTTTTGGTTTTCTTTTACCTTGACTAGGCTGATTTATCCTATATTTTGTTATATTTATATTATGAATTAGCCCTTTCAGTTAATGATGCCTACTGAGTACCTATGACTTTTCTACTCATACTATACTTTTATACCTTTTTGGTGTAGTTCTAAGTAGTAGTTATTGCCATTAATGGTGTGATTGTGCAATCCTGAATTTAGAGACAGGGTGAGCTCTCAGAGCTAGAGTTGACCTTTTCTCCAACTTCTATATTTTGCTTAGTATTTTTATTTTTGAGACTGATGTATATTTGACCATGATAGTCCATATATTCTTTTGGATTAGTGGATCTTGTACTGGCACTACTATGTCATGAGATATTGTTATTTCTCTTATTTATAATTTGTTTATTATTATCCCATGATTTACTGCTTATAAGTCTTATACATGCGCATTTCTATATAATGCCAGTTTTCACCAAATTAGCCCACTTCTTATTTCTCTTGGATATGGTTTGGCCTACCTAATGATGAGATAAAGTAGGTCTCATCAAGACTCAGAAATTGGGTCGTGAAAAATTGATATCAAAGCAACGTTCACTAGTATTATTAGTAAAACAACAAATGTCAAGTCGAGGCCCACAGATCGAAATAATCACATCCATTTCTTATATTCGAGAGGCGACAGGACATCCTTAGGGGATCTTCACTTCCTTTACTCATTTTGTGCTAAGATTCTAAGTTGGTTTATAAAGATTTCTTTGGTTTAAATCTTTCACAAATGACCAGGACGTGTGCTACCGCTACACAAAATGAGGCCCCCAAATCTACATCTCCGGATCCTATATAGTTTATGAATTACCTAGAGGTCAATATTGTTCGATAGATAAAGCCTTAGCTAAAGACTAGGATAGGGAGCCTTTACCAGACCTTATTCCTGCACTAGAGATTCCTCTACCCTATCTTTTGGTGGGTCAAGGACCAGCCCAGGCTCTATCAGGCTTTATTTCTTTATTATTACTCAGAGATGCAATGGTTTAGCTCTTAGGTTTAGTTGATGGTGCACCATCTTATGGTGCTCAATCTTTGGACCAAATTAATACTAAGGCCAAAGTAAAGCCTGTAGCTACAGCTTCTAGAGTTAAAATTCCTCAAGCATCGGTAGTTGCACAATTGGTAGTATCCCCGCCTGTAATGTCTATTAAGGAGAATAAGATATTGGGTAGATTCTTGACATTGACTCTGCCTATTCTTTATGGCTCACCTTGTGAGGATGCTTATGAGTTCTTGGTTGCTTATGAGGATAGTCTAAATAATTTAGTCCTAGATAAGACTCATAGAGTGGACTAAACTACTTTTAATTTGGATTTGGCAGCTTAACACTGGTGGAGAGATTATCTTGATTTCAAGATAGTTGGATATCCCCCAGTGACATAGACTTAGTTCTTTGAGGTGTCTTTGGAGAAGTCTATGCCCCGCAGCCTTAGAGATCATTGAAGAGATAAGTTTTTATATTGGAATAGAGCTCCAAGTCTACTGTGAAGTATGAGGCTCAATTTAATTATCCATAAATGATACATCTATCTTACAAACCAAGTATGGGTGGGTTTGGTGCATTGTTAAGGGATTGAGACTTCTTCTCTATATGGCTATGTAGAGTTTGGATTCTGCTGGTAAATCTTTGTCTAAGGTTTTTAATCTTGCTTAATTTATGAAGGAGATTCATTGCAAGTCCTAGGAGGGTAGTAATAAGAGGTCATGATACTACAATAGTTTTAGTGGGAGTTAGAATGGTCTATGGTTCAGAGGTAGTGGTTCTTAGGGTAGGTACCCACTATGTCAACCTTATTAGCACTAGGTTCAGTCTACCAGGCCTGTTCATATTGCATTTAATCTTACCAATAGATACAATTGATCATTATGGCCAGAGTACTGGTCAACCTTATAAAGGTCTTGTCATGGATATTCTAGCTGAGGTAGTTATTTTGGATCACTCGAATCTTCTAGGTTCAATACAATACTTAGGGAATGTCATGAGTATTGCACCAATGGCCATTTTGCTAGAGAGTGTCTCGAGCATGGAGCATTGGTTTTTCAACTTCAAGTGTTTCATTGATTAGAAAAGTATCACCCCTAGCTAAAGGTAATATGCATGGTCATCGGAGTGGTTCTTAGGGTGCTCGTGGAGTCCTCAAGCGAGTAGGATAGAAAATCCATTTGACTTCTAGATAAATAGCAAGCAAAGTCAGTTCTATTTTGAGAGTTTGATACTCTAGCTGTTCTTATTATATTAGACGCGGTAGATTTCAATATAATTTAGGCATGGATGGGTTGTTCCTCTATCATACAGTCTCAAATTTTTTTCCACGATCATTACCTTATATATGCTAGGAGTACCCCTAGTTATGTGGCGGGTATCTATTATCTGCGAGCTGGTGGGGTTTATTTCTTATGTTCAAGATAAGAGTCTTATATCGAGGGGTTACGAATCTTATCTTTCTTATATTGGTGAAGTTAGTGTTTTAAGTCCCTTATGGGACTCTGTTCCTAAGGTCCATGAGGTTTCTGAGTTTTTCCTACTTATCTACCTGGTCTTCCTCCGAAGCATGATATTGAGTTTATCATTAGTCTTGAGAAGGAATCCTACCTATTTCTATGGAACCTTACCATATGCCACCTTATGAACTTAAGGATCTTAGTTTTAGAATCTTCAAGGTAAAGGTTTTATTAGACCAACTATTTTAACTTAGGGTGCTCCTATCTTGTTTGTGAAGAAGAAAAATGGCTCATTGCGTATGTGTATTGAATAAAGGCAACCTAATTAGGAGATAGTGAAGAACAAGGATCTTATAAATCAAATTCATGATTTATTTAACCAGCTTCAAAAAGCAATGATGTTATCTATAATTGACTAAAGGTCCGATTATCATCAGTTGAGGATTCGAGCTAAGAACATCTCAAAAATAGCCTTCACGATACGTTATGATCATTATGAGTTCTTGGTGATTTCTTTTGTGTTAACAAATGCCCCAGCTATGTTACTGGATTTGATAAACTGCATGTTCAGGACATACTTAGATTCTTTTATGATAGTGCTCAGCGATGACATTCTCAAGTACTCCAGAAGCATAGAGAAGAATATGCAGGTTTTGAGCATTATTCTCCATACTTTGAAAGATCATAGGTTTTTTGCCAAATTCTCAAAGTGTGAGTTCTAGCTTGTTTCATGACATTCCTAAAACATATGGTCTCTAAGGAAGGTATTATGGTGGACCCAGCAAAGATTGAGGCTATTTGTGAATGGCTAGGCCTACATCATTATTCGATGTTTGTAGCTTTATTGGTTTGGTTTGTTACAACAAGTGGTGTATTGACGGTTTCACTGTTATTATAGTGCAGATGACTAGATTGACTCGGATGGAGATTTTTTTCCAATGGTCTTAGGATTGTGAGTTAATCTTTTGGAAACTCAAGGGATTTCTCACTTTAGCTCCTATATTGGCTCTTTTTATTGAGGGTGAGGGATTTACTTTATATCTTGATACATCTAGTTTTGGTTTGGACTATGCGTTGATACAGTAAGGTTGAGTTATTGCTTATGTGTTGAGGCAATTAAAGGTACACAAATGAAAATTTCCTACTCATGATTTGGAGTTGGCGGCGGTAGTATTCGCGCTTAAGATTTTGAGGCATTATATTTATGGCATGCATTGTGATAGCTACACTGATCATTGTAGTTTTCAACATCTTATGACCCAAAAAGATCTTAATTCAATGCAACATAGATGGATGGAGTTGCTTAATGAACATGACATCTCTATTTTATATCATCCAATGCAATGCAAATATGGTAGTGGATTCCTTGAGTCAAAAGACGGTGAGTAAGGGTAGCTTAGCTTCTATCATAGTTTCTTAAAGGTTGTTGGTAAGGGAAATCTAGTCTTTAGCCAATTTGATGGTATGATTCATGTTTCTGATCGTAGGAGGACTCTTTCTAGCACTGAGGTAGGGTCTACTTTATTTGAGTTATTTTGGAGTCGTCAGTTTGAGGATATGATACTTTGCAGCCTCTACGATCAGGTGTTAAGTGGTGACTCCAAGAGGGATACTATATATTCTGAGGGTATTCTGAGATATGAAGGTTGTATTTGTGTTCCAAGGTTTGGTGACTTGATTTAGTCGATACTGTGTGAGGCTCGTAGCTCAAGCTATTCTAGTCACCCTGGTATAGCTAAGATGTATTGAGAGTTGAGTCTGTATTGAGATTTGAGGCAGCATTAATCAAGGAGTGGCATAAAGACAAATGTGGAGGACTTTGTGGCTCGTTGCCTATGTTGTCATCAGGTAAAGGTTGAGCATCAGATGCTTGGTGGCCTGATTAAGATATTGGCCATTTTGAAATGGAAATGAGAGCACATTACCATGGACTTTATAAGTGGGTTATTATAGATCAGTTAACCAAATTGACATATTTCATTCATATTTAAATATCCTTCAGTGTAGAAAAGTTAGAACATATCTATGTTTGTAAGATAGTTCGCCCTCATATGATGCCTTGATTTATTATTTTAGGTTGGGGATCTCTGTTCACTTCTATCTATTGGAGATCATTTTCAGGAGGTATTGGGTACTCAGGTAGATCTTAGCATAACTTCTTACTATTAGATGGTGAGCAGAGCAAACTATTCTTATTCTTAAAGATATACTATGAGCCTATGTTATAGTTTTTAGAGGTTAGTGGGAGCAGCACTTATCATTGTTGGATTTTTTGTATAATAGTAGCTACCATTTGAGTATTGAGATGGAACTATTTGAAGCATTATATTATAGATGTTTTCGATCTCTGGTTAGATTGTTTGAGAACTCTGAGATTAGACGTTGTGGTACTAACTTACTTCAGGAGTTGTTGGATAGAGAAAGGGTGAATCTGGATAAGTGAGGGAATCTTAGAGTGGGTAGGAGTCTTATGTAGATAGCAGACTTCATCCCTTCAGGTTTGGATTCGAAGACCAAGTATTCCTCTGATTATCGCATATAAAGGGTGTGATAAGGTTCGGGAGGAAAGGCAATCTCAGTCCTAAATATATTAGACCTTTTGAGATCCTTATCATAGTTAAAGAGGTAGCATATGAGTTAGCCTTATCCATAGATTTTGTAGTCTCATGTGATTTGGTAGGACTCGATTCAGTTTGACTAAAGATTGACCTTTGAGGAAGAGTCGATGTCCGTATTAGCCAGGGATGTCAGGTAGTTGCACTCAAGAGAGATTCTACTGACTAAGGTTTAGTAGAGACATCTTCCAGCTGTGGAGGCTACTTAAGATATTGAGAGCAAGATGCAGGACAACATCCTCATGTGTTCCACCCTTTAGGTAAATCCTAACCCTTTACATTTGCGGATGAAAGTTCTTTTTGTAGTGGATATTGTAATGATCCTCCATTCCATTTTCTACTTATCCATGTATTTTTACTGATTAAGCTTTCCTATAGCTGCCCCAAGTTATTTATGACTTGCTGGAGCTGACAGTTAAGTTACTGGCAGTTCGTTTGGTTTGTAAAGACAGATCCCTATTTTGAACTCTTTATTGGTGTAAATTGGATCCAGGTATAAAATTTAGCATAACGAACCCGTATACAATTTCCGAAGGTTCCACCAGCTCTGAATATCAAATTTAGGATAGGGGGACCTTTGGTTTTGGTTTAATGGCTTCCAGACACATTTCAAGTTATTTCCCAAAAATTGATAAAAATGACCCATAGGTGTGAGGCCTGTATTTCATCAAAATGGCCTCAGATGGAAATTTCGTCTACACATTAAGTCTGGAATGCCTAATTTAATAGGGAAACATAGTTTTTTGCATTCATGATATTTCAACTGAATCCTGAAGAGTCATTAGAGACTTGGACAAATTCGAAGTCTCAACTAGTGCATTCAGCTGGTGCATCTTGGTTTCTTTGGCAGAGGCCAATTTTGCAGCCATCTCGGTGCTTTAGTTTCCTTGGTTTTCGTAGAAGAGTCAGTTTAGTAGTAGTTTGACCATAAAGTGGATGCCACTTTAGCAGCAATTAGTTTGCTTTAGCAGTCTGCCATCCTAAGCGAGTAACACTTTAGTGATGACCTCTTAAGTGGCCAAGTGTCCACTTTAACGGAACCTGGAGGCCATGAAATGCCCCAGTTAGCTGGATTTAGTCCCATTTTTCTTACAAGTCTCAAGGGACAATACCCTAGAGAGTGTGAAAAATTAGGAGAAATGTTATTAGAGGATTTTGGGGTGTTTTTGAGTTTGGATTACTCATTTCTTCATCAAAATCTTGTTATTTTCCATTAAATTCTTGGTTAATTTCTCCATTCATCTGCAAAATCCCTAGATTATTGTTGGTTTGATTTTAGCATCATTTTATCTCAAAATTTACCCATTCTTTAGGATATATGATCCTTGGTCATAGAAAGACGTGTTGACGATTTGAAAGTGCAATTTCACAAGTGAACCCCATATGGGATTTCTGCATAAATTTAGACCCAATGTATAAAACTCAATATCATTATTGTTGTTCATATTGATGAGTAGATTATCATTTTTATAATGTGTCATCATGCAGAAGTTTCTCAAAAGGTAAATTATTTATTTAGTGGATTTTACTGGGCTTTCTTCGACATCCATGTAGGCTAGGTTTACCTTTCTCATAGATTGGGCTAGATTATAGTATATTTAATATAATGTTCTATATATGGGTTTGAATTTAGGACTCGGAGTTACATTTAGCGTAAATTGGATTATTTAGCCGATTAGAGGCCGTAAATAGGCATAATTAACTTAACTACTCATCCTTTAGGTAGAATTGCTATCTTAGAACTAAAATGTGGCTTATTTAATATCTAGTATTTAAATTAGATACCTTATCCTAGTTCAGAATAAAATATTCCTAAGAATGTATTTCGGGGATTAGAAGTGCCCCCCTCCAGCACACCTTAGACAAAGACTACTTTTATCTCTTTATAGACATGATACATCTTCCAAGTTTATATTTTAGAGCTTGAGGAGGTTTAGATGCATGATACTTTATTTTCGATTGATGCTTGAGAGATGTTATTAGTTCTAATTCATGTCCAATGATCTATGATCTTAAGACCAGCTTAATTCCGTCAAATGATGATGAGTTTTGATTCAAGTTCTGTATTGAGAGGTTATTCAGAATAGTTATGGAACAATTTGGATAGATCCATGATTATGGTTTCAAGATATGACTAATTAGTATAATTACAATTATTACGACCCTTTGATTCCACCCTTTGGGTTTGTGGGGGCATGCATAGGGTTATTTATTTTACCACGCTTCCTGGCTTATGGGGGCTGGTTTTGTATTGATAGTTATATTTCCTTTAATGTTATTTTATTATTATTTATTTACAGTATTTGGAATGCTATTCAAGGTTTGCCATCTTACCTTTCCTTAGCTTATTTATCTTGAATTTTATTATATTTATATTATGGTCTAGCTCTGTTGGCCAATGATACTGACTGAGTACCCATGTCTTTGGTACTTATACGATGCTTTTTTACATGTTTGGCGCAATCTGGTACTAGTTATTATCATTGATACTGCGATCATGAGAGCCAGAGCTCAAAAATATGGTGAAACTTTTTAGTCAGATTTCCCCTTTTCTCCATCTTCTGTATTTTGCTTAGTCTTTTTATTTTTTAGACTGATGTATATTTGACTATGATATACTCGTATTGGATTAGTGGCTCTTGTACTGACACTACTAGGCGTGGGATATTGTTATTTTTCTTATTATTATTACAGGATTTACTATTTGTAAGTTTTTTACATGTGTAATTTCTTCATTTTTGCCATTTTCCAAAAAATTAGCCCATTGTTTATAGCCCTGAGTTACGGTTTGGTTTACCTATAGATGGGATAAAGTTAGTGCCATCATGACTCAAAAATTGAGTTGTGACAGCCAGAATTGTTATTTTAGGACTCAATAAGGCCTATACCATATCTTGTAGTGGAATTTGACACCCTATCCTATTTTGGGTAGATTCGTCTTAGAATGGATTGTCAGCGTTAGAAGTGGGCCCCTCCATCCCATCTTAGCAAAGATTGTTATTAACTCCTTATAGACTAAATAGATATGTTACACTATCTTAACTGCATTATTGATACCGATAATGTTTTAGGCACGCGATGTTTCATTCTTTCTTGATACTTGAGATAAGATAAGACCAATTTAGTTTTGGCATTACTAAGGATATGAGTTCTAGTTCAAGTCTGGCATATGAGATACTAGATTTGATTTGAGTTTGACATTCAGAGGTTATTTATTATGATTATTTCTATGGCATGAGAGGATCCATGATTTTAATTTTGAGATATAGTTAATTAGTATAATTTATGTTACTACTTCTCCATGATTGCTCTCTTTGAGCTTATAGGGGCCCACATTGTCTTGATTACTTTACTTCTACCTTCTGGCTTATGAGGACAGTTATGAAGAGGTTGTTATATTTTCCTTATTATTGACCTTCCATCATTTACTTTCAGTATTGAGAGCATTATTATAGGTTGCCCTTCTTCCTTGACTTAGCTTACTTATCTCATATTTTATTATATTTATTTTATGATTTCTCTAAGTCGTCTAATGATGCCACTAAATACCCATGGTTGTTATGCTCATACTATATTTTCATTCCATGTTGGTATAGATCTAGGTACTAGTTGTCTCCTTAATGTTGTGTTTGTGTTGGTCAGAGTTCAAAGACAAGGCAAGCTCTCAGAGATGGAGTAACCATTTCACCATCTTCTATTTTTGCATAGTCCTTTTAATTTTAAGACTATTGTATATTGACTTGTATAGTACTCATTTCATTTAATTAGTGGCTTTTGTACCAACTATACTAGGTCATGGATGACATTACTTTTCTTGTATTCCTCTCCGTTTATGTTATTGTTTTTTTGATTCATGTCTTGTAATTTAGCTTCTTTCATAATTTCATCATTTATGCCATTTTCCACCAACTAGCCCATTGGTCATTACTTCGGGCTATAGTTTGGCTTACCTACTAGTGTGATAAAGTAGGTGCCATCATGACCCATGAAATTGGGTTGAGGCAAATTAGTATTAGAGCAATATTAGTATAAGAAGAAGTGTAGAGACCTACAGATGGGAGCAATGATATCTAAGAGATATTTACTTCCTTCACTCATTTTATGTTAAGAGTTTGAATTGGTTTCTAGGATTCATTTGGTTTCACTTATTCAGAAATGGCTAGGATAAGTGCTATGACTATACGAGATGAGGACCCTGAATTTTCTACTTGGGATCTTACCAGAGTATGTGGATAAACCTATGGTTGGGACAAACTAGAGATGCAGCCCAAACCATAGATCAAGGTAAGGAGTCTTTACCAGACCCTATTACTACTCCCATGCCAGATATTCCACCACCTAACCAATGGTAGGCCAAGGTCCAACCTAGGCTCCACTAGGGATTACTTTTTTACCATTGCTCAAGAATGCATTTGTTCAGCTCTTAGGTTTAGTTAGTAGTACACCATCTTATGGTAATCTATCTGCTGACCAAAGTGGTACTGAGGTAGGAGCACGGTCTGTAGCTGTAACTCCCAGTGTTGAGATTTCTTCATTATTGGTAGTCGTTTGGCCGATAGTCGCCCAGCCTGCTATGTCTATTGAGAAATAAAATATCTTGGGTAGATTCTTAAGATTAACTCTGTCTAGGTTTTTGGGGGCATCGAGCGAGGATGCTGATGAGTTCTTGGTTTCTTAAGATTTTAGGCTCCATAATTTAGGCCTAGTTGAGACTCATGGTGCCGATTACACTACCTTTTAGTTTAATCTAACAACTTGACATTGGTGTAGAGATTTTCTTGATTCCAGACCATCTGGATCTCCCATGTTGACATGGACTCGATTCCCTAAGGTTTTCTTAGAGAAGTATATGCCTCGTAGTCTTAAAGATCATTTGAGGGACCAATTCTCAAGATTGGAGCATGGTTCCATAGTTTTTTTAAAGTATGAGGTTTGATTTCATGACTTGGCTAGGAATGTTACTTCTATTCTTCCAATCGATTATGAGCGGATTTGGTGTTTTGTTTAGGGATTGGTACTTTTTGTATGCATGGATACTCAAATTTTGGCTATTGATTGAAGGTCTTTTATTGACATTTCTAATTTGTAATGACCTGACTTATGGTGATTTGTGCGAAATATTTATTTTTGTGTGATTTGAACATTTTAACCTTCTTCTGGTTACATTATGGAATTTTTGGGCTGTGGGGATAATTGGCATGATTCCTACTATATTTTAAGGTGATTTATGTGAGTTTGTATTTTTTAGTGGCTTGAAAAGCCTTATAGTTGACTTCGGTCAACATTTATTGATCTATGTGTTGGATAAAAAGACTACACCAGCAGATCTAAAATATTGATTTTAGTTTGGTAACATGATTGGTGTGGTTTTATGACTTTTATTTATTATTTTGACCCTGTATTTGGAAACTGTGAAATAGGCCTTAAGTATCAGTTCTATGAAATAATGTTGTTTTCAAAAATTTGATATCACCATAGAGTTGGAGCGTCTAATTTAATGGGTTAGCCTAGTCTTTTTATGACTTGAGACTTTGAATGAATCTTGAAGGATGTGCAGAGACGTCAAATTCCAAGTCTCTAAAATTGGTGCAGCCGCTAAAGTGCCACTTTAGCCACTTTGATGTGCTCTAAATTGATACTTGGTCACCTTAGTGGAGGACTACCAACTAGGCAAAGGCACTTTATCAGTCCTTATCTGCTTTAGAAGAAGGCAAAAAAGCAACCCTTGCCTGCTTTAGTGAACTGGCGTGCTAAGCGGGTACTACTACAAAGGTACTTAACCACTTTAGTAGTGATTGCTAAAGCAGCTTATTGACCGTTTTACCAATCCCTGACACCTAGGTATAAAGAATACTTTTTTGGATTTCCTTACCATTTTTGAAACTTGAAGCTTGGGGATCAAGTTTCTAAGTATTTTCTTCCATTTTCTAAGCTTAGGTAAGCTCCAAAACTCCAATTTCAACTACTTTTCTTTAATTTTATCATTTAAAACCTTTTTTAAGCCTGTAGTTAAAGGTGGAATTTATGGTTCAGAAGGCCAAAATTATAATCTCTTTCATTCAAAACCCATATTCACTCTATTTCCACTTGGATTTTGTCCTATGAGTTTCTTTAATCTTGGAAAATATGTTTTTTGAACTAAAATTACAATTTTACCCTTCTTTTTCAAAAACCCATTTTGAATGTTAATTTTTGTCCCCGACTAAAAAATAAGCAATAAGAGTATCGTTGATTTTATTTTAATGCATAGATTTTATATTTGTATGCTTTGTTGATTTTGGGTCCATTCGGGAGGGAAAGGCTCCATGTAGAAGGTTGTCTAGTCTAATTTTTGGCATCCAAGGTAGGTTATGGATTTACTTTCTTTAGATTGGGTTGGGTAGCTGCTAATAATTTAAAAGCATGCTATTAGTATGGGGTTGCATTATGGAAAATGTGTTTAGGTGATTTATGCGCTCGTGTAGAGGCCTATATGGATAATATTTGATGGTTTTGAGACATTAATTGCTATGTGTGATCATGCGGAGTCTTATATGTTGTTGTTGTCCTGGTATTGAAATATGTATGTTTGGTTACATTCCTTTTAGTGGAAAAAAGCCTAGATTTATGGAATTATATGGTATTAATAACACTTCTCTGGCATGTTCTACTTGATGGTTATGATCACAATAGATCATGAATGTTTAGTGGATTTAAGTGGATGCCTGGCTCATATGGTTGTTAAACTTGTTAGATATTTTTTGTTCTAATTTTGGTTGGTTATGAGCATTATATTATCATTAGCATTGCATCTTATACTTTATACACCAGTTTTTGTTGAATGTTGGGCTTGATTTGTGTCTTATGTCATATATGTGATCATGAAACTTTGGTACCACCTGAAATTACTGGAAACACTAGGAACATTGGAAACACCAGATTGTGACATCATTATAGAACCACTCTAAGGGATGTATTAGAGAGGAGTCATGGATATTGGATTTTATAGACCCTCTCTGAGGGATGTGCCTATGAGAAGTCATGGATATTGGTATTGGATATTGATTGTATATGGATTGACGAACCCCCATGATTTCTACGTCCATAGCTTAGTATGGTAGGTATGGGTTGATGAAACTCTCATAGGTCCTATATCCATACCTAAGCTCGGTAGGTGTATATAAAGATTGTGTGATGACCTAGTGCATCTTCATCATTATCATTATTATTTTTTTCTTCATTAGATTCCATATATTGTGCTTGTTATGTGATCGTATTTCTATTTGTGACTTAACATCTCTCTATTTGCTCTATTTTTCTACACTTGTATTTAGAGTATGTGTATACTTGTTCTTCTTTCCCCTACCTGTTATTGTTATATGTATATATAGTAGAACTGTTTATGCATATAGTGTGAGCTACCATTTAGGATATTTTCTTATTGCAAGTAATGTGCCTATAGTTTGTGTTAATATCTGTTTTCTACTATACTAAATCGGCCTTTTATACCTATTGAGTACAAGTGGACCATACTCATCCCTACTACACCTTTTTGGTGCAGATCTAGGTACGTATGCACCACATGGCTAGCTGATTCAAGTGGCATTTTTTATCGATTCAAGGTAGCTACTAATCTAGGCATCCGAAGTTGGACATTACCTTTTCTTATTAAGACTATTTTTTGTTGTATTGAGAGACAAAGTTGGTTCCTTTTTGGATATACTATATATATTTTGACTTGTAGTTATATTAGTGGTTCTTACTTGTAACATGAGGTCTTAGGATTTGGTTTAGGATATTGATTATGTTTCCCCTTTTACTATATATATGTGTATTTCAACTCCGTTCTAGGGCTCTTGCCTTGGGTTTTGGTATTAATTTTTTATTTTATATCAGTTTGGGTGATTGGTTTACTTGTCAAGGCTTATCGTGATAAGTGCCATCATGACCCTTGATTTTTGGGTTATGGCAAATTGGTATTAGAGCAGTTAGGTTCATTGGTCCTAATAGTGTAAGAACGGGAAGTCTTATAGAGTCTAATAGATCGATACATAGACATGTATTCTATCTTTGAGAGGCTATAAGATGTCTTTAGGAAAATTTCCTTAATCATTATACATCGTGCGAATCTTTCATACCTTGTTCTCTAAGTTATATTTCACTTTTTATACATAGATGGTGAAGACTAGATCCAGTAAGGATAGTGATTTAGATCCATTATCTGAGAAGAGTGCCCAGTCTAGAGGGTGAGTTGGGAGTCGTGGTTGGGCTCAACGTGGAGATGCTCATGAGTTTCTGCCCCATCTAGAGGTAGGAGTAGCAGATTCTCCCTTGAGCGTCGATATGAGAATGTTGAAGATATGGGTCCTATCACAGTCCCTCGATGTTCTTCTACCTTAGTCTTGGAGAGGTTATTGGTTCGATTATTGACTTGTTTCGAGGGAGCTCCTTCGAGTTCACTTGGTGTTTCTCCATCTCTGCGTGTTATTCCTCTTTTTATGCTAGTATCTGATTATGGTAATCCGAGATCAGGAGTTCATCCTTTGTCTGTGATACTTCCACAGGCGGGATCTAAGCTAGTTGGACTCGCTATGCCTCCTACTCCTCAGCGATCCACAACTTAGATGGTAGTGTAGGGGTGTCATTTAGGAGTATAGTAGATCAAACGAGAATGATTGGGTCTATTCCTCTAGCTTCTCAGGGAAGTTCTAAGAGGGTACATTATCAGGGCGAGTTTAGGGGTTTCTAACTATATGGTGAGATTGGCCATTAGTCCAAGCATTATCCTTATTGTGTTGACAGAGCTAACCCTATATCAGGTAAGAAAGGTAGAGGTTCTACTAGAGATGCAAACGACAAAGGTAGTGATGCCCATGGTGGTGGTTGAGGGACTACACGGTCTAGTGGTGGACATAGTTAGTGTTATGCTACACCTACTAGGACAAAGGTAGAGGATTCTGACGCTGTCGTCACAGATATCATTCCTGTTTGTATTAGATTTGCATTTATACTATTTGAGCTTTGATCGACTTTTTTCTATGTGCCTGCATATTTTGCTTTGGGTTTTGATTCTTCTTGTGAGCCGTTTAATGTGACTACTCGTGTATCTACTCCTATAAGAGACTCTTTAGTATTGGATTAAGGTGTACCGATCTTGTATTATAAATTTTGTTGGGCGTGAGACTTGGCTAGACATTCTTATCTTATATATGGTTGACTTTGACGTTATCTTACGTATGGACTAGTTACCTCCCTATTGTGTTGTCCTAGATTGTTATGTTGGGATCATGACCTTAGCTTTCTGGGGTGTCGAGGATATCTTGGAAGGATATGCATCATTACGATCTCAAGAGAGTTATATCTTTTCTTCAGGATCGTCGCTTAGATAAGGAAGGTAATTTTTTTATTTGCCTCATATTTGTGATACTGGTGTTATTTCACCTTCTTCTATGGATTTTATTTATATTTTTTGTGATTTCATGGATGTTTTCCCTAAGGATTTCCCTAGCATACCTCAGAATTGTGATATTGACTTTTCCATTGATGTTGATCAGGGCACCTAACCCATTTCTATTCCTAATTATAAGTTGACCCGAATTGAGTTGAATAAATTAAAGCATCAGTTACAGGAGTTGTTGGATAAAGAATTTATCTGACCTAGTGTATCACTTTAGGGTGTGACTATCTTATTTTTTAAGAAAAAGGATAGGTCTATGTGTATGCATTTTGATTATTAATAATTGAACAAGGTGATGGTTAAGAATAAGTATCATCTTCCTTGTAGAGATGATTTTCGGCTCAAGGTGCTTTGGTATTTTTGAAGATTGATTTGAGATTTGGGTATCACCAAGATCTTTGGGTTGATCAATGCCCCAATCATATTTATGGAGTTGATGAGTTGGGTATTTCGACCGCATGTTAACTCTTTTGTCATTGTATTTATAAATGATATCTTGGTTTATTCCATGATTGAGGACAATCATGAGGAGCATTCCAGATTGTGCTCAAGAGATTAAGAGATGAGAAAATGTATACCAGGTTCTCTAAGTGTGATTTTTTATTTGAGTCAATCTTATTCTCGGGTCATGTGGAGACCAAGTATTGTATTATGGTCGACTCGACCAAGATTACATCAGGTTATGATTGGGATAAACCAACTTCTCCTATCAACATTTGGTGTTTTATTGATTTAGTAGCTTACTATCGGTGTTTAGGATTTTCATCTACTGCAGCTCCATTAACAAAGTTGACTCGAAAGAAGATTTCATTTCAGTGGTTCCATGCTAGTAAGGCAAGCTTGCAAAAGCTCAAGGATTTGTTGACTTCAGCTCCCATGTTGACTCTGCCCAAGAAAGATGTTGGTTTTATGCTCTTTTTCTATGCTTCAGGTGTTGGTTTAGGTGTTGTGTTAATGCAAGAGGGTAAGGTAATTTTCCTATACTTCTGGTCAGTTGAAGCCCCATGAGAAAAATTACCTTATCCATGATTTGGAGTTATGCGTGGTTTTTTTTTCTTTGAAGTTGTGGCGGCACTACTTTTAGGGAGTCCATTGTGATATTTTCTTGAATCATTAACCTTCGGTTATTCTTCATCCAGCGAGATCTAAATATGAGGCCACATCATTAGCCTGAGTTGCTTTAGGATTATGACTTGAAAATTTTCTACCATCCAGGCAAGGCTAATGTAGTTTTTGATACCTTGAATAAAAAGACGACTAGCATGGGTAGCTTGGCAGATCTTTTGACTCAGGAGATACCTTTTTCCTTGGAGGCTCGGTCGTTTTCTAACAAAATTATTGGGCTTGATATTTTAACACCTGGATATATTTTGGTATGTGTGGAGGGCAGTTTGCCTTGTTAGAGCAGATGCAGGCTTATCGGTTTGATAATATTGGGTTGAGAGTGATTTGGGATAAGGTGTTGAGTGCTGATACTAAGGAAGCCTCACTTGATTCATCTAGTTTCTTGAGGATTAGTGGTCGAGTTTTTGTGCTGAGAGCGGGTGATTTGATTAGATTGATTTTTTAGGAAGCTCACTGTTCCAGGAATTCCATTCATCCAGTAGTGACTAAGATGTACCGAGATTTGAGATAACATTACTAGTGGGGTGGTAAGAGGAAGGATGTAGCAAATTTTGTAGCTTATTACCTATGTTGCCAGCAGGCTTAAGCCAAGCATTTGAGGCCTGGTAGTTTGCTTTAGAAATAACCCATTCCTAAGTTGAAATGGGAGTAGATTTCTATGGAATTTATGATCAGATTGTCTCGTACTTCTCATGGTCCTAATAGCATCTTGTTCTTCAAGGATTAGTTGACCAAATCTGCTCATTTTATTCTGGTTAAGGTTTTTCTCAATACTAAGAGGTTGGCCCGTTCAATATTCGTGAGATAGCCCATCTTTATGTTGTGCCAGTTTCTATCATCTGTTATCAAGGTTCAGTATTCATATCCCATTTTCGAAAGTCTTTTCAAGAGGAGTTAGGTACCCGAGTTGATCTTAGTACTGCATTTCACCCCCACAACAATGGTTAATCAAAGCGAATTACTCAAGTTTTTGAGGATATGCTCTGCACTTGTGTCATGGACTTTGGTGGTCAGTGAGAGCAGTATCTAGCTTTGGTTGAGTTTGCGTATAATAACAACTACCATTCTAGTATTAAGATAGCTCCATTAGAGGCATTGCATGGTAGGCATTGCCGCTCTCCAATTGGTTGGTTTGATGTTTCTTATATTAGATCTCGATGTATGGACTTGTTTTGTGAGTCTTTAGATAGAGTCCAAGTAATTCAGGGTCATCTTTGAGTGACTCTGAGTAGGCAAAAGTGCTATACGGATCGTAGACTTCATGCCTTGATATTTAGTAAGGGTGATTTAGTTTTCCTTCGTATGTCGACCATAAAGGGCGTGATGAAGTTGGGAAAAGGGTAAAGCTTAGCCCCAAGTGTATTGGGTCATTTCAAATTCTTTAGACTATTGGAAATATGGCTTATAAATTAGCCTTACCTCTACATTTATCAACTATTTATCTAGTTTTTCAAGTTTTCATGCTACAGCATTACATTCCGGATGATTCTTGTATCACTCATTGGGATTCAGTCCAGTTAGCTAAGTGATTGTCTTTTGTTGAGGAACCTGTCTCCAATCTATCTAGGGATGTCAGACTATTGCATTCTAGAGTTATTCATGTGGTTAAGGTCAAGTAGAGGCATTGTCCTATAGATGAGTCTACTTGGGAGGTCGAATCAAATATGTGTGGTAGTTATTCCAAGCTTTTTATGGATTCAGGTATTTCTAGTGTCCTTAGTTCGAGGACGAACTAGATTCGTAGTGGTGGACGATGTAATGATCTGAGTTTTGGTAATTTGACTGAAATATTTATTTTTTTGTGATTTAACTATTTTGCCCCTCCCCGTGGTTGTATTATGGTATTTTTGGAGTGAGAGGATGATTGGCATAGTTCCTAATGCATTTTAATGTGATTTGTGTGAGTTTGTGATTTTTGGTGGCTTGAAAAGCTTACAGTTGGCTTTGGTCAACATTTATTAATCTATGCATCGGATGGCAAAACAAATTTCGCCAGCAGATCCAAAATATTGATTTTAAATTGGTAACATGGTTGGTGTGGTTTTACGGCTTTTGTATCTTATTTCCACCCTCCATTCAAAAAGTATGAAAATAGGTCTCGGGTGTCAACTCTATGAAAACCATCGTCTTTTCAGAAATTTTATATATTGAGTTTGGAGCACCAAATTCAGTTGGGTAGCATAGTTTGTTTGAATACTCAGTTCTCTGGATTAATCCTGAGGGGTTTGCAGAGACTAGGAATTCCAAGTCTCTATAGCTGATACACCAATCAGAAGGTGCAGCCTCTAAACCACCACTTTGGCCACTTTAGTAGTGTGCGCTAAAGCTCCACTTGGTTTCTTTAGCGGTCGACGACCATCTGGGCAAGGCCGTTTTACCGGTTCTTATCCGATTTAGTTGAAAGCGCTAAAGCGGACTTTATTTCCTTTAGTAGACTAGCACACTAAGCTGGTACCTCTAAAGCGGTAACGATCTTTTCTTGGCCTCCACCTTCCCCTTCACCTCTTTGTTCCACCACCAGTCCCCTTGATGCTTGCCCGAACGACCACTTGAGACCCCCAAACCCTCTATAGCTATCTCCCTAATGCATTTGGCAATATCCTTCCACATATTATTTATATCCCTTTCACTCCCACAAGCCCTTCTTTCCATCAACTTATCCCCTATATCCAGTGCACTAACCAAAGTCAGACTGCCTCATCTAATCCTCGGTTGATCCTCCATACCTCTCTTCCTTCTCTCTTTTATGATCTCCAAGTCAATGACTAAAGGCATATGATGGGTCGAAAGACACTCACTCCGTAAGAGCTTATAATCCTTCCAAATTTCCCTACCCCTATTCTTAAGGAGAAACAAGTCAATCTAAGTCTTCGCCACTGAACTACACAAGGTAATCAAGTGATACATCCTTCCTGGGAAATTTTGAATTAACTACCGTCAATCCAAACTGCTGAGTAAAGTTCAGAAGTTCCACTCCTTCAACTATCCTTACAGCGAACCCATGTCTTTTATGCACACCATCATAACCTTTCGAAGAAGACCCTATGTGCCCGTTAAAATCCCCTCCAATGAAAAGCTTCTCCATACTGGAGACACTTCTCACAATCTCGTGCAAATCCTCCCAAAATCTCTTCTTCTCTTTATCATCAATAACTAGCCTAATTGACATCATCCTATTGTTGACCCTCTTAACCGCATACCAAGATTTTATAGATTTTAGAAAAAGATAGAGAAATTAACCATGAAATTAATGGAAACTTACCACAAATTCAAAGGACAATGCGTAAATAAATGTTATCGAAGCTCCAAAAATACCCACAATCTATTCTACCAAGAATTCCCACATTTTAGGGTTCAAAAATCTAGAGAATGAAGGAAAAATGGTGAAAATCAGGCTAAATGGGATATATATACCCTTCCTAGGCCCATGGGTGTCGATTAAGTAAACACTGAGTAGCTTAAGCAACCAGGTGTCGCGTCCACAACTAGCAGAGTCACCATATATCACGTAAGTGATGTTGTTAGTGCTTAAGCAACATTTTCTTATGTGACATACGCTTCACTTATGCAATACTAATGGGACAAGACAGGTAGCTTAAGCGACCATCTAGTCGCGTACGTGAAGCACCAGACACCAGCTGAGACTTGGAATTTTTCTAAGTCTCGTCCAATGCCTTGAAATTCATTCAAAATCCCATATATGCAAATAAATTATTATACCATATCAAATTCGACATCCCGAGCCCAATGATGCAGTTAAAATTTTAATCAAAGGTCATTTTAATAAAAAAGTGGGTCCTATACACACTTGCCATTTTTCTTAATTACCAACCAATAGCCTGAAATGTGTCTGGGAGCCTCAGTACACAAACGAAGGGTCCTCTTAACCTAAAATTGTTGTTTAGGAGATGTTAGAACTGTCAGAATTGGTATATGAGGTTGTTTGACTGAAGTTTTTGCCTAATAGCCAATGTGAACCAATAAAGTCTTCAAATAGGAAATTTTCTCTAAAAACAAAATGAACTGTGCGGTAACGGCAATGTCAGTTTCAACAAGTCATAAATGACTTGGGCAGCTATAGAAAAGATTTAAACCTCAAAAATAAATGGAAATACAAAAATGACTTGGAGGGTCATTACAAACCAATAGTTCCATTTTTCATATAATCCGCCAAGTATCCAAAATAAGTCCAGAAGCCTCGGGACCTGAACTATGATGTAGCTCGAATTGGGGGCTTTGTCGTTATGGGCATCCCAAGTCCACGTAGGACTGAGGACCACCCCCTTAACTAAAACTGAACCACCTTATACAGCATTAAATGAGCTGAATTTTGAGCATATAACAAGATTGTGCAATTTTCTTATGAAGAATTTGGGATACGGTCACAACCATGACCGACCTAACCAAGTCTATCCATACCAAACCAACCATCCATACCATACCAAACCAAAGAGAATATAGAAACATAATACGAAAGTCAAACCCAAAATGTAATACGATGGAACAGTGAGAAATTATGTCCGATGATGCCAACCTCCCAACTTATTCCAATGCTAACCAATACAGATCCCACTCATTCCAACCCTATGCAAGAGAATACAAATATCCAGTTGGGACATGCCCCCAACCATGGCCAAAACCAATATCCGAAAAAATAATAATAAGTCTAAGTGTCCAACATAAAATGATGCCTTTCGAAAGAAAGGAAGCTAACCACATCAGTCCAATAAGATATCCCCAAAAAAATTACTATGAATGAGGAGTTGAACATCCGATTCCTACATAGCGTGGGTATACATCCACCAGTAGATGAGTTAGTGGTTGAACACTAGCATGAATCTCGGTATAAGGGTAAAATAATGCCAGTTATCGAAACCTATTGAAAACCATCTAATACAAACAACCATTACTTATATAAGTGTTGGGAAAAGGGACTAGGTTTAGCATGCTATTTAAAACCTTAACCTGGGTTATGTAGCTTAGCTGTCCTACCAACTACAGGCCATATGGGTTCAACTCTCCCTACTGAAAGGGTCTCGGTGCGTGTAGTTTCACGACCAAGTAATATGCCGAGATGACTAGCACATCCCTTCAATATAAACATAACACTCGCACGGGGCCACCGAAAACTCCTCATATTGGCAAATATGAGTTTCTGATTTTGATCCCCTCAGGATCACCACTTCCATGGCTTAGCTTACACCCCCTCTCCATTAATGCACAATTAAAACTAAGCCCAAATAATCTAATTACCCATTTATTAACCAAGGCTATTTGATATACTAGTGGTATCGTCATACCACCATACTTGCAAGCATTATCCATAGCCAAACCATTTAGATTAAGCGGACTCTAGGTGCCCTTTCCGTTCTACCATATTAACCTCCTGGGAGACCATGTTCTCCACAAGCATAACCAATTAACCTTTAACCTTTGTAAACCATTTATAGTTTAAGGCATAAGCTGAAAACAAGCAAGAGTTCCATTTTTAAAAGAGTCAATGCAATAAATATATCTTTATAAGTATTTTATAAAACACCTTGGGGGCATTGTATAACCAAAACCAATTTCTATTACCATGCAATTCCATTATCCAAAACCACCATTAATTCATAGAAATCATAATTAAAATGATAAGAAATCATAACCAAGCCTTTAGCATCAAAACCCCCAAATCAACGATTGAAAACCAAAACCATGCAAAAGTAAAAACCATGAAATCAACCGTATAACCATGCCATTAATTGAAATTACAAGTAGAGAAGAGAATCATGTCGTAAACAAAGAAGATTGATGCAAAGAATTCACCAAGACAAGCCCTAAAGTAATGCCTTAGTTGAAACCCTGGCTCTTTGCCCTAAAAGCTCTTTAGAGTATTATGATACGTTTTGGAAGAGATTACAAGTGTTTAAGAATAAAATAATAGGGTAAATAACATTCTAAGTTTATTAGAAGTCGTGGGTCCTTATTAGGGTAAGTAGGGAAATGTCCAAAATACCCCCACTTAAATCCCACAAAAACCCGACACATGGTTACGACTGACCTCCTTATGAGTCGTAACCTAGCTTATGGTTGATACCCACCTAATCATAACCAATCATTAAACCTGGATCAAAAAAAGTCCAGTATAAGACTCATCTAACCAAGTCGTAACCTCAACATATGATTCGGATCCATGGCAGAATGTAATACCAGGAAGATCAAACAGTTGTAATCTCTTCCAAAACGTATCATAATACTTTTAAGAGGTTTTAGGGCAAAGAGCCAGGGTTTCAACTAAGGCATTACTTTAGGGCTTGTCTTGGTGAATTCTTTGCATCAATCTTCTTTGTTTACAGCATGATTCTCTTCTCTACTTGTAATTTCAATTAATGGCATGGTTATATGGTTGATTTCATGGTTTTTACTTTTGTATGGTTTTGGTTTTCAATCGTTGATTTGGGGGTTTTGATGTTAAAGGCTTGGTTATGATTTCTTATAATTTTAATTATGATTTCTATGAATTAATGGTGGTTACGGGTTACCAATAGGACTCGTACCCATGCCTTATGACTCATACCCTCAAGTTATATCCTTTCCAGTGTCTAAGTCCATCCCACCAACTAACATTGGTTAGCTTAAGACAGGCCTTCACCACTCGTACCCCAGCTTACGGATCGTACCATGAGTCCTAACGGGTCTGAAGAATGAGGTTCCTGGAAATTTTCTAAGGCTCCAAACCTAGGATTCTTCAAATCAAGGGACCCCCTAACCTAAAATCAATGTTCTAGAGTTGATGGCGTTGTCATAATTCTAAGGTCATCTACGAGGAATTTTGGTTTGAGACCAAATCCTAAATAGTGAGATCTCCAAAATAAGGAAATAACCTTAAAATCTAAACAAATATCCTAATAACTAAAGCGACAGTTCTAGAAAGTCACAAATGACCTGAAGACACTGTGGGAAGGATCAAAATGCTGAAAATGAATGCAAATTGGGGAAATAACCCGGAGGGTCATTACAATATCCCTTACTAAAAGGAGTTTCATCTGTAAAAGTCAAATAAATTAAAAGTTCACGAAAGCTCAAAAGGACAAAGAACTGGGCCTATATGCTTTGAGCATGACTTCCAAGATAATGAAAAGACACAACACTTCCAAGTTATTTAGCCATAAGTATCCCTTTTAAAACCAACTTTCTTTCTTCTCTTCTCAAACAACCAAGACTCAACCTCATCCACCGACTAACCTTCAACTAAATTAAGAAACATTGTTGTACGCAAATCCCAACCACAAGACACTGATACAAGTATAACTAAGGTATACTTATCCAAGTATAAGGAAGTCCAAGACATAAGTCATTCAACCAACTCTAATATCTAAATAAAACCTTCCTTTTATTATTTTAAAACTGCTATCCACTCTAAACCAAGAATGAATTTTCCCTAGTCCTATCTGCTCAACCCCATTACACTACCCTCAAAGAATAAAATTCAATCCACTACAAATCCATAATGTCAAGCATGAGAATAAACTGATAAGGCGCTACCTGAGCACATAAATGGAGATAACCAAGGTCTGCACTCTACGTTGATGCTATAATTAGTTAAAATGAGCCTCAAAATTGATAGTCAAGAGTCTGAAGCACAATACTCACTACAGAACAATCTGCTCCAAGATACCCCACCAACTGAGGGTAAAACCTTGTTGATCCAACTCAAGTATACTACTCTTACGAAGTAGATCATCTAAAAATTCTGACAAAAACAAAAAATCAAGGTCGAGATAGAAGAAACCAGCGTCGTGCGAATGGACTATTATCTAAACATCAAAGGACACCAATCAATCCAAATGAAAAAAGATTGAATAGATAGGCATATGCTAGGCTTAGCCATCCTATAAGTGAAACCTAAATCGAGACAAATCTGAAAACAAAGGTTGCACCCATGCTCCACAACTACCAGCTGAATCACAACACTAAGGCTGAACTGCCTAATCTTAATGATCCAAAACTACCCTGCAAATAGGTAAGCGTCCACACTCTAAGTCTTTCATAACCTCCAAGCTGTCATTCTAACATTTCAAATCCAAATTAAGCCCACAATTCTAAACTAAGGGTAAATACCCAAATCAACCTTAATGTCCAAACCAGACATATCCTTATTGGGCCAGAGATAAAATTATAATATAGCTGAAGAACAAAATCACAAAGAAGGATAACCACAGAAATATGCTACCTAACCAAATCTCTAACTCTAAAACCATACATAACCACGAAAGACCAACTTACCTTTATTGTCATAACACATTCAACAATTGGTCTAGACTTACCAACAGAAGAGAAAAACAACCAACCTCATCTTACTATAAGAGAGAAATCATCAAACCCATCTAGCCGCCCAAACTAACAAATAAGAATTGGGAGAAAAGAAATTTGAAGTATATAACGCTAGAATAGCCAACCATCAAGCGAGGATTGATAAATATCAAACTAAGGAAATACTAATAATAATAATATACATATTAGTATCAGGAGTAGTTGGTACCAAAAATGAACATCAAAAACCAGTACCACTTTAGTTCCATAAGAAAACCCAAATGGAAAGGTAAATGGGATTAAAACCCAAATGCTACACCCTTAGGGAAAAATTAATATTAATCTACTCAATCCATTGCTAATAAAATCATCTACAGAGGGGTAGTAATATAATCATGACCTCCACACAAAGGCACACAAAAATTAATATAAACCAACCACGACATATAATCATAGATGGGTATGAAAACCCCACTATACTCAAATAAAAAGGTAAAGGCAAGAAACATAAGACGCACCTATCATGATGAAATTCAAAGTGACATGCCTGATGTTCCCGAGAATGTATAAATTTGAGTAGGTCCAAACTTGAATTGAGGGCATGAATCATCAATTAAGGTACTAAGTTCATTGCCTCTAACCAAAGATTCCACCACAATATGAGACTGATCTGAACAAGTTAAAAGACTACTGATCCCACACCGGGGATACTTTCTAGATTAATGATCAAACTCTCTATAGTCATAGCGAACCCTTAAGGCCCTAATTTGGAGAGAAACATAGGTTGACCTAAATTAATTGACCAATCCATGCTGGGGGCACTATCAATTGAGATGGTCATTCTTTCTACAATCATAACACACTTCCAAAGCTTTAGGCTAATAGGGACCACATGTTAACCCTACCTAAGCCACTAATTCACACTTGGGGCACTCTCTAGACAAATAACGAATCTCATAAAAGCCATAACAAACTCCTAACATATTATGAGGTACTGAACCAAAATGGTTGCCACATCCTAAAAACCCTTACTGAATACTCTATAAGGTTTGAAGAGAACTCTGCCCACTTTGATCACTACGACTAATGTAAGAGACACTCAATCCACATAGAAACTAATAGGCTACAGTGAATCTTACCTCCCCCTAAAGGATCCTCGCTCTCAAATATAATACCAATAGCACGATACTAATGATATAGCCTCTTACCACTAACTCTATAAGTTTTAATACTTTCTCTATCTATGGCCCTTGCATGGTCAACAACCCAAGAGAAGGAAGACCTAGCAGCTATCAAATACTCTGATGCCAAATAAAGTGGTAAAATTAATCCTCTAATAAATCTATACACCATCTCATGCTCAAAATGATATAGCATAAGATTGTATCTAGCTTATTCCAAAAACTCGATCTCATACTCAAAAACTAATAAGGAACCCTACTAAACACCGATAAACACAACTTTAACTTGAGAACTACTCTAAGAACCTAATTTCATCCCTAGCTTTGAGGTATTTGCAAAGGGACTTAGGACCCTAATACTGAATCTCAAAAGATGAAGCAGTCACAAACTCTACCAAAGCTAGGGGTGGCCTTAAATTCTTTGACTGACATAAATATCTTCAACATCCATACTTGACTCCCTCATCTGATATAGCATTGAAGATGTGGAAATGGATGCTAAAGTCCTAACTATATCTATCGACAACCTTACATCATCCATCAAGGATAAAATAAAGTCAAAGAATGCACTTGAGTATCATAGACATACAAACACACAACAAGGAGTCAAGAATAGAATTTCCTAAAAATTCCCTATAGCCTCCTAAAGATAGGTTATAGACATCTCTAAACTAATCTGCAGGACTTGATCAGATGCTTAGCTCTTATACCAACACACCAAAACACCTAGGTTCTAAAGCTAATTTGTCATGACCTAATTCTTCAGGTCATGATTGCACCTACTATAACCCACAAGTAGGTAAGTCATCCCATAGTCTAGAACTGCTAGTAACGGACTACTAATAGAATTAAATAAATAAAGTGGACCAATAATAATAAAAGAATAAACTAAATATAAGATAGTCCCAAAACCTGGTAAAATTAGTATAAGAGCTTCAAATGCAATAATGAGATTACATAATGAAGTACTAAATGAATAGATAGGTACAACCCACAGTCTAGTACATAATCAAGAAAATAGTAATACTTTGAATGCTAGGATCTCACCCTAAGTCTTCAAACTATATCTGTTCAACATGATGTATAAAATAATAACGAGAAAATCACTATGATTTGCAGGCTGTAGAAGTGTAGTATGATTACCAAACACATAGTACTTGGTAAGGAACTATAGACCAAGCTTCAAAGATAATATAAATATAAATAACATGCAAGCTGGAATGTCACTACACCCAACTATTAGGGAAAATAACATAGTAAAGCTAAGAAGGCAATTTGGATTAACTATTCTATTTTGGGCATACCCAAAAACCTAAGCACTATACCATATATCACTAGTTAATATATAATAAAGAGCAGTAAAGGATCTAAAGTAGTATAAAAGTCCAACAAATGGATATACATCATGAATATTACTGTAGCTACATATATATCAATGTATACATAAACAAGAATAATTCAAAGGTATGACCTAGATTAGTCATACTTTCATTTAAAGCCTCCTAATCATAGTAGAAACTAGTGCTAACATAATTAGACTCTAAAATCATAATGTCTAACCATGAGATAATTAAGTGTAATAAAATAACTATAAGAGAAAGGAATCTGAATCATACATCAAATTGCAGTACCAGACCAATAATCAACCTGTCAAAACTAACCATAATAATAACATTATAGTAAATGGATAGCCTAGATAATTAATACCTAAACTATGCCCCATGACCTAAAGGGTCCAATCAGCACACAACATATAACAAGTAGCACTCACCACCTATATCTAGCACCTCTCATAAGGTTGATAAATCAAGGGTATATTGATGATAAGAAATGTGCATGCAAGGATGAATGAAAAGTGAAATCCATACAACCATAACCACTCCAAAAACCATAAAGTAATCCAGTGTATACACCTCGTCCATCTCGATGGCTTACAAAGGCAGGACTAATGGTGACTTCTCTTCTCTAGCATGATGACTCACAGATGAAGGGGCCCCTAGAGGGTTTGGGAGTATCAGTATACACTAACTTGGTCCTAATCTAGGATTTCCAATTATCATAATATTCCTCTATCTACTCCATCTAGTACCGAACATATTTATTTACATCTATAAATGGACAAACTTAAATGGTGGCTAGAGGAGTATATGTCCATAAATCTATTACCTGAGGTAAACTCTAAGACTAAATCATCTTAAAATTGTAAAAGGGGTTGGAGTATCTCTCAGCAAAAGTAAATAGTAGTAGTAAAATCATGGGCCAAAATCTATGTCAGACAAATCTCTAAAATATCATCATTAGTATTAAAATCTTGTAAATATTTCATTAAGGTGGTATGATTCCATTATGAAAGGATCTTTTCTAAAAGAGAAAAGTGGGAATAAATTTCTTCTAGGAAAATAGTAGTAAAACTACGTTTTTAGTCGGAATTGCACCATTTAGTGAGCATGGATATACCGAATATATCATTCCATCACCAATATCCAAACAATACAACTATAAAGGGTTAAAATGTCAATGTCGTTGAGTGGCATTAAGAGACATGTGTTAGATTTCATAGCTCATTACATATGTTATCAACGTGAGAAGGTTGAGCATCAGAGGCCTGATGGCTTAATTTAGAGATTATCTATTCTCAAGTAGATGTAGGAGAAGATCACCATGGATTTTATAGTGGGTTGCCTTACTCTTCCTATGGTTCCATTGGTATTTAGGTCAATGTGGACCGATTGACCAAGTTGGCACATTTTCTTCCGATTTTGATGTCCTTTAGTATCGATATTTAACATTATAAGTGCCTATATCTTTTGTTTCAGATCAGGTCTTAGTATTCACTTTTAGCTTCTAGAGAGATATTAAAGAGAATTGGGTGCTCATGTGGATCTTAGTCCACTTTCTAGCCTTAGACGAATGGAAAGTCAGAGAAAATTATTAAGGTTCATAAGGATATAATTTGATCTTATGTTATTTATTTTAGAGGTCAATAAGAGCAGCACTTAGCATTAGCGGAGTTCCCATATAATAATAGCTATCAATCGAGTATTAAGATGGTACCATTCAAGTATTGATATGGAATCATTTGAGGCAGTATATGGTAGCAATTGTCAATATTCGATAGGTTAGTTTGATACCTTTTAGATTAGACTAGTGGTATTGATTTGCTTTAAGAGTTGTTGGATAGAGTCAGGGTGATTTAGGATTGGTTGAGGGCATCTTAGAGTAAGCAAGAGTTTCATAGATCATAGACCTCGTTCCTTGAGGTTTAGAGTTGGATACTAAGTATTCTTTTGAATATCGCCCATGAAGGGTGTGATGGCGTATGGGAAGAAATGCAAGCGCGGTCCTTGATATATTTGTCCTTTTGAGAACCTTCGCACTATAGGAAAGATAAATTATGAGTTAGCCTTGCCCCCATATTTTGTTATTGTACATCCAGTTTTCTATGTTTCTATGTTATGGCATTATATTTTGGATAAGCCACTTGTGCTTTGGTGGGAATTTGTTCAGTTGGACTAGAGGTTGACCTTCTTGGAGGATATGGTGTTTATTTTAGCTAGGGATATCAGTCGATTATTCTTTAGGGGGATTTTAGTAGTTATGATCCAGTGGATACACCACCTAGTGATTCTTATACAGTGATAATTTGGGTTGCAAATTAGGTCTTGGTGATACTCATGCCATACACTAAATTATTTAGTCGATTAAGGTATTGTAATTAGGCGTGATTGGCCTAACTACTTGTTCTTTAAGTAGAATTGTTATTTTAGGAATCAATGATGCTTATACAATATCTTGTAATGGAATTTAACACCCTAGCATAGTTTGGGTAGAATTTTCCTTAGAATTGATTGTCGTTAGTTCCTTAGAGACTCAATAGACATATTAGATTATCTTAATTTTACTATTGATACCAATAAATTTTTATAAATATGATTGTTTATTCTATCTTGATACTTGGGATATAATAAGACTGATTCAATTCTAGCATTATTGATGATATGAGTTCTAGTTCTAACTCTGACCTATGAGATACTAGTTTTGATTTGAGTTCATACTTTAGAGATTATTTATTATGGTTCTGTTTATGGTACGGGAAGATCCACGGTTATGATTTTTAAATGTGGTTAATTAGTATAATTCATGTTACTACTTTGCACCCTACGGGCTTATATGGGCCTACGCTGTGTTATTTACTTGTACCTTTTAGATTATGGGGAATATTTATATATAGATGGATATGTTTTCCTTAATTGAAACACCCCAAGTATTGGTACCTGAGAAATCTCTAATCTTTTAGCTCTTTTCCCAGATAACGACTCTCTTTATGAGTTGTTAGGTCTTCATACGAGTTGTATAGACTCAAATCATAGACCAACCAGTGTATGTATCAAACTTTCTCCCCTGACAATGACTAGAATCTACGAGTTTTAATGACTCTATACGAGTCATTATGTGCTAAACGTAGGGTGACCAGTGAGTTACCCTAATGGTTTTATCTTGGATACGACTTGGACCCTATGAGTCATAAGGTCACTTGATGAGTTGCATGAGGTGAGTCATAGGGTCAATAGTGACTGTATTCCATAGAAACTCTTGACTATGACTCATGATAACGATTCTTTATGTGACCTTACGAGTCATAGAGTGACCCATAGTCACCGGCAATAATTTTTCAGCTTTTAATTAAGGGCACTTGGGACATTTCCCCTTTCCCTCACTTGTGACCCATGACCATAAAACACCTTTATGGAATTATTTCACCCTTTAGCAAATCAAAATACACACTTTTCTCTCTAAAATCTCCAAGGTCTAGCTACTTAGCGTTTCCAAGATGTTAGTTATCTAAGAGCTCAAGGGTTCAATTCTCTCTATAAATTTTGGTATTTCAGGCATGTTACTCTTTCCTCATTTTTACTTTATGAAAAGGATGCGTTTAAATGGTTTAATTGGATGGTTTTGAATGTGGGTTTAGATGTGGATGAGATTCTGACATTTATTGATTCTTAAATTGTTTTCTCATGATTTATTATGCCTTGTTTATGCTTTATTAATAGTTTTGAAATTATGAGGTGCATTTTTATGGTGAGTAAATAAAGGGTCATGGTTTTCCCCAAATTGGTGTTTCACAATTTGAATTAGTTTTTAATAATTGTGTTCCCTCAACTCACTTGTTTAAAAGGCTTTAAATTGTGAAACTATTACTTGGATTGACTTAATCACCTATGTTATTTGATTTTATTAATTATTAAACTATAAATATTAATTCTGAAAGCCTTGTTGGCTATGTTTGATTATTGAACTAAGGGGGTCGAGGTATTCCCCCAAGTTAATGTGATTGTTAAGGCATAGAGATAAGCTTGCAAGTAGAAGGGTATGACGATACCCATGGTGTGACTTAACGGTAAATTCTTTTGACAACGAATGGAAATGTATGAAGAAGTGTTTTAGTTGGGCTTAGTGGGGGTTGTGTAGATGTGCGATAAAAGTGGAGGTCCCAAGGGACCATTGTCGGTATGGGGGTCTAAATGACCGGGAGATTCAAGTCCCCCTTATTATATGATTGGGAGGGTCGAGTCCCCTATGTTATTAACGGGGTGCTTAAGTCACTCTTGGAATATGTCAGGAGGTTTGAGTCCCCCACAGTGCATATGCTTATGTGATTATTCTCTAGTTCATATGGCCACACACACTGGGGCCCTTTTAACTAGAGAAGTGTTGGACCAATATAGCCCTTTGGTGCCTTGTTATGGTAGTTATGCTAACAATCCAGGTTAATAATTTAAAAGTACATGATAATCCTTTTCCCTATCCCGACATCTTATTTACATATGTACATGATAAGGTTAACATGGATCTGAATTGGGTTTGACTTGACTTTATTTTGTCCCCTATCCCTGAGTTACATGCTCGTGCTCAATCCACTAAATGTCTCCAGATGTTGTATCCCTACGCGATGCATACATCGGAGATACTTCTACTTTTCTTGTACAATGTTCGGTTGATAGACTTGATTCATTAGTCGTTATGGTGAAGTGGTGAGCTTCCATTCTCCGAAATACTTGGTCATTTCATCAGTTTTCTTTTATAGAGAGAATTCAAGACTTTACATTTTCATTAACATTGCCATTTTTAGAATCGGGGGAATGTCTATACCTAGATTAGTTTTTGGTATTGTTTAAAGCTTGTGGATATTATTGTGGCTTGGGTTGTTATGTTTGACACTATTAGTTGTCTTGAGTTTATTATCCTATATATTTTTATATGTTCAGATTTCATCCGCTGCTAGGTGTTAAGTTTTATTTGTCTAGGAAACGGGGGTGGTCTCCGATCCTCGGTAGACTTGAGATACCCGTCATGGCCAGGCCCTGATTTGGTTCATGACATTAATATTGTCATTTCATCATTTACTTTTAGTATTAAGAGTGTTATTCCAAGTTTTCCCTTCTTCCTTGACTTAGCTTATTTATTTTGTATTTTATTATATTATTTATTATTTTATTATTTTATTATTTTTCTTAGTCGGCCGATGATGCCTACTGACTATCCGTGGCTTTGGAACACATACTACACTTTTTAAAATTTTTAGTACAAATCTGAGTACTAGCTACTATTGTTTACATTATATTTGTATTGGTCTGAGTCTGGAGATAGGGCGAGCTTTCAGAGTTGGATTTGGCCATTTCTCTATCTTTTAGTTTGTATAGCCTTTCTATTTTTGAGACTATTGTGTGTTGACATGTATAGTACTCATATTCTTTTGATTAGTAGCTCTTGTACTGACTATACTAGGTCATGGGATGACATTGCTTTTATCTTGCTCCTTTTCATTTATTCTATTGTTTTTGTGATTTATGTCTTGTGATTTAGCTTCTTGCATAATTCGAGCATTTAGGCCATTTTCCACCAACTAGCCCACTGCACATAGCTCCGGACTACCGTTTGGTTTACCTATTGGTGGGATAAATTAGGTGCCATCATGACTCATGAAATTGGGTCTTGATAAGGTGCCATAATCTCACTGGAATTGCCTCAAGGTTCTTAGTTTGATATCACGAGTGCGATGATCCAACTGCTGGATTTGAAAGAGGTGTTTGTTGTCCTACCTACTGATGATGCAAATATGCATATCATTAATTTTGTAGGGATCTACACTTAATAAAATCAACCTGGAGTGATTTAGAAGGAAATTTGACTAGATTATTTTCATTCTTTCTGACAAGAGAAGCTATATATGGTTAGGAGAGTTTCCGTATGGACCTGTCACTCTTTGGAATGAGTTGAGGACTCGATTCTTGGACCAATTTTTCTTACCCTCTAGAATATTTTAGTTAAAATATGAAATATATACAATCCGACAGTTGCATTCAGAGGAAATATATGAGACATGGTTGAGGTTGAAGAAGAAATTACAGAAATGCCAAATCAAAGTATTACTAGAAGAAATTTGTTAAAGATCTTTCTACTGAGCCTTGAATACTAAACACAATAGTTGTAGTAGACATTATTACAAGTGGGGATTTTGTGAGTCTATGATGGGAACAAGCATCTGAGATCTTGGATAGAATCACATAAGCAAATTAAGGGTGGCATACTCAGGAGGCAAATAAGTCAGCCGATACTCATGAAATTGAAGCCACTAACAACCAGAGACCATTGGACAAGATAGTGTCTCAAGAGATTGCATAGCTAAGGACCGAGATTTGTTTTATCACTTAGCATTTGTAGTAGTTGGAAAGGATAGGGTCTATGCAATAGGTTCACAAGGTAAAGCTACCAGGTATAAAGGCTCAAATTGTGAGGAGGCTAAATATCTTGATGGAGAAATGCCGAGTTTTCAAGCCAAGTGACAAAAGTATAATCAAGATAATTGGAATTCTATACAAGGTAATCAAGGTTAAAACTATTATGGAGACAACTACAATTGGTTTGGGTATATAGACAAGAGTAGGTGTAGAGACGGTGATTGGAAGCAGAAGATAATTACAAATATAAAAGTGGCCTTTATGTTCCACCGAGGAACCATGATGCTAATTCTGCAAATTCATGGATGGAAGATTTTCTTGCTTAAATTGTTGAGGGTTAGAGAGCCAAGAGAGTTTTCTTAAGGAAATTAAGCCTGACATGTTTGGTTTGAGCCAAAAGGTTGAGTCTCATGTGACTTCCATTAAATAGCTTGAGCAGAAATTTGGGTAGATGTATGCCAAATTAAACGAGTGTCAATTGAGCATACTTTTAAGAAACACCATTCAGAATCCTAAGAATGATAGTCATTGTCTAGCTATTACTATTCAGAGTAGTAAGAATACTAGTGATCCACTTGTGTCTATGGTTGATGACAAGAGGAATGATTCCATGGTCATTGATAATGTGTACAACACAAAAGTAGAGAATATGGTGGTAAATAAAGAGGCATATCAAAATCCTTTAGTTGCTAAAAAAGAGGATAAGGTCAACAAAGAAAAAGGTAATATGGTCACACTAGCATTGAAGTCCATCCCACAATATCCTCTTTATTTTCCCCAAATATTAAAGAATAAATCCAAAGAGGGCAAATATCAAAAGTTTATTTCAATATTGAAGGAGTTTTTCGCAAATATCCCTCTTTTGGAGGCTCTAGAATAAATGGCTGGATATGTGAACTTCATGAAAGATTAGGTCACAAATAAGAGTACTATGAGATTTGAACCTGCAAATAATGTACACCGTTAAAACGCAATTGCCTCTCACTCTCTAGTTAAAAAGAAGGAAGATCTGGGAGCTTTCATGATTCATTGTCTTGTTGGGTCCTTGAACTTTGCACTGACCTTATGTGACTTGGGTGATGACACGCCCCGAACTTCGTGCCATGTTGTATGGGCAACTCAAGCAGACAAGTACCCAAGGTCACCCCATAACCCAACCTAAACACCTCATCATATCATAGGAGTCGGAGGAACTCCAATTCCCAAGTTAAGAATGTGGAATAATATCACAAGTCAACATTAGATTCATAATAATAATAACACCCAAGTTCACAATTATTCACAATACTCTATACAAAACCGAAGTCAATAGGTATATATATCAGGAAAAGCCCTCGACTATAGCCAAACCAAGTCTTACAGAGACTAATCCTAAAGATAAGGACTAAGAGATAAACGTCTTCCAAATGTAAGGAAGCTCACCCCTTCAAGTCAATACACGAACCGCCTGATCATCTAATCACTGCTCAGGTAGAGAAGAAGATGCTACGGCCCCTACGTCGAATGGGGAAGTAGCATCCAGATACTATTAGCAGTTGGAATGCTAGCATGTATCTCAAGGATAAGTGATGAAGTAAATCATCCAATAATAACAAATCAATATATCTTATTGTATCACGTTCATATATCTAACCATACATATAGATATATTACATGCCAATCAAGATATCAAGGCTCATCAACATTCTTAAACATTCATTCATTAGACATGAAATGGGGCGGACTTCGACCCTCCACACTTATAGGTTCAACATTCCACAGTATGGAAGGATTATAACCACAATCACATACACTTAGACAAAGGACTTCAACCATGGTCACTCATTCATTAACCAAGGACTTTAACCACATACACAATCTTTCAAACAAAAGGGCTCTAACCATACACACATCCAATTAGACACGGGACCTCAACCATAAGTCCGTACATTCAAATGGGAATTGTACTTTAACCTCATGCTCCCACATTAGGCAAGGGACTCCAACCTCATGCCATACTTAGATTTTAACCACAATTTATTCCATTTGGCAAGGTTCTCTAAACTCAAGATCTCTCTTTAAGCAAGGGACTTTAACCTCGAGCGTTTTTATTGGGCAAGGGACTTCGACCTCCAAGCCTTTTCATAAGGCAAGGGTCTTTGACCTCAAACCATTTATAAGGAAAGAGACTTTGATCTCAAGCCATAACAACCATCATTAGTTTATATTTGGGACTTTACCTTATGCCCATGCATCATCATTGAATACAACATTTTAAGTACTTCATCCATTTTAACCAATTAAACATTATTCATGACCACATGGTCCTTATGGGAGCCTTCATTGCTCAACAATTTCAAAAGGCCAATCCCTTTATTCAAATCATCATACAATTAATTTTATGGTCATAAAAACCCTCACAATACATTCACATTTCACTAGCAATCCTATACCACACGTAAGTTGAATACACTATTCAAGTTCATATTTCATGTTGAGGGACTTCATTCTCATATTGATAATTAGCTTAACAAGGTTATCATCAAACCTTACATATCTTACAATACCTTTAACAACATAATTATCAATCATTTATTCTCATTAAGCCATTGCGCTAGCTCAATACACTAACAATAAATTACTTCACAACTCACTTAGATATTTTCACAAACACCTTATGTGTGTACCTTTAATAAGGCTATTTTCATGGTAGGTATCATAAAGATTAGGCTTAATCAAGACCCCTATGTTAAACAACATATAAAAAGCACCCGTGTATACAATATACCATCAATAACATGTATCAATACAACTATAAGCAAGAATCATCATTATACATTCTTAGGTAACAAAACCCTTTTCATTTGAATAAAAACCACCATGTACACTTACTAATACAAGTGTGAAATACATAGGTTTAGACTTATTTAAAGAAGGGAATAGATACATGACTTAAAAAGTATGTCTCACCAACAATCTCGACTCTTTCTTGCCACTAGATGAACACCTCCGAACCCTAGCCTCCAAACTTGCTTCAAGAAGCCTTTTGAGTGTTTTTGAATGTTTAAGTCTTGTAAATGAAGACTTAGGAGGCTACAATGCCTTATATAGTGAGAGATTTTAGGGTTTTAGGCATGGGAAATGACCAAAAGGTCCTTGGTTAAAATCTGGAAAGTCCATCATGCAGGGGTACGACTCCACTTCACGGTTCCTATGGCATCATGACCTAGGGTATGAGTGGCACCCTAACTCGTACCCTAGGCTCCTCCTAGGTCAACCACACTGTTGTAGGTATGAGAGGACACCATTTAATCGTAACCAATGGGTATGGCTTACCCTTAAATCAAGCTTCACTTGTGACCAAAATAGTCTACTCGGTTTTGAGACTTTACTCTATACGGTTGAGTAGTATACGACTTGTATGCATTGGTTATGACTAAGGGATGGACTTGTTATATATAAGACAGTGTTATACCTAACATGCTGCTCAAGTAAGAAAGGCGAGGTGGATAAGGGTATGAATCATGACCAAGGGTGCGACTCAAGCACCAAGTCGTACCCCACTCAGAGACACCAAAAGTTGTTGTTTCTCAAAGGCTCAAAGTTTAGGTGTTTCAATTCACCCCCACTTGGGATCATTCGTCCATGAATGTAGGGTAAGGCAATCATTTACACAAGTTAACACATCAACATACATCACGAAATCTTCACACAAGTTAGAAACAAGCACACAACAAGGATACAACATAACGCATACTATGATCATCATCGACCAACCACTTCATTTCATTAGTCATGGGACTCCAACCCATTACTTACCCAACATTTAATCATTTCACTAGTTAGGGACTCCAACCCGTCAACTCATCAAAGATATAGATAAACTCAAAGCATTGGGGAATTTACCCCTTCATCTACCAAGAGTATGAATCAACTCAAGGTACTAGAGACTTAAAATCATTAAACTCATAGTCCAACATGACACAAATCAATTCAAACATTGGGAACTTTAATCCATTTTCTAACAAAGACATAAATCAATTCAAAGCATAGGACTTCAACCCATCACCTATCAACACGTACATTAAGGTAAGGAGATTAACGCATAGCTCCATCACAAGCTTCTGAAATGGAAATAAATGTGGATACTTGGACTTAATGTCCTCTTCTACTTCCCAAGTAGCTTCCTCGGACTTTTTTTTTCTCTGTAGAACCTTCACTGAAGCAACTTCTTTTGTTCACAACTGGCAAACATGCCAATCCAAGATCCTCAATGGGATCTCCTTATATGATAAAGAGTTTAAGATACCAACACCTTCCAAAGGAACAACCAAGGAAGGGTCACCCACACATTTCTGCAACCTATACACATGGAGCACCGGGTAGATAGAGTTCATATTAGGAGGCACTCTAACTTATAGGCAACATTGCCAACCCTCGTCATAATCAAGTAGGGACCAACATATCCCACATTAAACTCTAAGTCCATATGCCTCACATTTGTATAGGACTTTTGGCGACTTTCAGCGATTTTTAATCTATAATGAATTACCTTTACCTTCTTTAAGGCTTGGTGAACTAAATTGGGCCCAAGAACCTTACCCTCGCCAAATTCATACCACCTGATAGGAGATCAACATATCTTACCATATAATGCCTCAAAAGGCTCCATGACAATGCTAGAGTGGTAGCTATTACTAAAGGTGAATTCAATCAAGGGAAAATGGTTATACCAACTATCACCATAATCTATTACACAAGCCCTAACATATCGTCCAATGTTTGGATAGTTCTTTCCTCTCGCCCATCCAATTACGGGTGGAAAGCAGTACTAAGGCACACTCGAGTAACCAAACCCTTTTGGAAAGACTTCTAAAAGTGAGAAGAATATGGAGAACCATGATCCAAGATAACAAATATCAGAGCACTGTGCAACTTCATGATCTTCGTAAGATACAACTTAGCATAATCCTCCACCGAGAAATTTATCCTCAAGGGCAAAAAATGGGTGGACGTGGTCATTCTATCAATAGAAACCTAAATAGAATCACATTGATTCCGGGATCTAGGAAGATCGGTAACAAAATTCATATTAATTTCCTCTCACTTCCACTCAGGCAACACAATCTATTGGTATAGGCCACCGGGACTCAAGTACTCAACCTTTACTTATTGGCACACCAAACACTTAGCCACATGGATAGAAATATCATGCTTCATATTATTCCACCAATAGACCTCTCTAAGGTCATGATACATCTTGGTTTAACCGGGATTAATAGAATAAAGGGCTCCATGAGCCTCGGGCATGACTCTTTCCCCTAATCCATTGATGTTGGGAACACATAGCCTATCTTTGTATCTCAAGACACCATCACCCCCAATCACAAAGTCCGCAACCTTGTGTTGACCCACATTACTCTTGATCTTTATCAAGTCGGTGTCCAAAACTTACTTCTCTTTTATCACAACAACAAGAGAAGATTGAGATATCGGATGCACAAATACACCACCATCCTTGAAATTCGCAAGTCAAGCTCCAAGATTTGTAAAACGATGAATATCCTTCACCAATTCCTTCTTATCTTTATTAACATGGGCCAAACTCCCCATAGACAACCTACTAAGAGCATCAACGACTATATTTACCTTATCGGGATGGTAATGAAGACTCATATCATAGTCTTTCAATTGCTTAAGCCACCTTATTTTTGGAGATTCAACTCTTTTTAGGTAAACATATATTGAAGTCTCTTAAGATTGGAAAATATATCAACATGAACACCATAGAGATAATGCCATAAAATTTTCAAAGCAAAGACCACGAATAATAATTCTAAGTCATGAGTAAGGTAGTTCTTCTAATGAACTTTCAATTGCCTAGAAGCATAGGCCACTATCTTACCATGTTGAATCAACACACAACCAAGACCTACATGAGAAGAGTCACAAAATACCACGAAACCATCACTATCTTCGGGCAATATCAAAACCAGAGTTGAAGTCAATTTATCTTTCAACTTCTCGAAACTAGCCTCACACGTATCGAACCACAAAAACTTGACCTTTTTTTGGGTCAATTTGGTGAACGAGGCAGCTATAGTGGAAAAGCTCTCCACAAACTATCTATAATAACTAGCTAGACCCAAGAATCTCTGAATACTGGTTTGAGTCGTAGGTCTAGGCCACTTCTTAACTGCCGCAATCTTTTGGGGACCATGACCCCTTCACTAGAGATAACATGACCAAGAAAATCCGCAACTTTCAACCAAAACTCACACTTGGAGAACTTGGCATACAAACGATGATCCTTCAAGGTTTGCAATATGGCAAGGAGGTGATCTATATAATCTGCCTCACTCTTAGAGTATACTAAGATATCATCAATGAAGACAATGACAAATATGTCTAAGAATGAATGGAAGACCCTATTCATCAAATGCATGAATGTCGTCGGGGCATTGGTCAATCGAAAGGACATGGCATGAAACTCATAGTGACTATACCAGGTTCTAAAGTCAGTCTTAGGGATATCTGCATCCCTAATTTTAAGTTGATGCTAATCAGATCTAAGATCAATCTTAGAGACATACTTCACATCGTGAAGTTGATCAAACAAATCATCGATCCTAGGAAGGGGATACTTATTCTGTATGGTCACTTTGTTCACTTGATGATAATCAATGCATATATGAAGGAAACCATCTTTCTTGCGCACAAATAATACAGGGGTACCCCAAGAAGGCACACTAGGCTAGATAAAACCTTTATTTAAGAGATCTTTCAATTGCTCCTTAAGTTCTTTCAACGCCATCGGGGCCATTCTATCCAAAACAAGATCAATCCAAAAATTAATTTCCATATCGGGAGGAACACCTGGAAGATCATCGAGAAACTCATTTACCATAGGGATGGATGCTAGAGAAGGATCTTCCAAGTTAAAATCTTTAACTCGGACCAAATGATACAAACACCCCTTCAAAATCAACTTTTGGGCTTTGAGATAAGAAATAAACCTTCCCTTAGGCACTAAGAAACCCCCTTTCCATACAATGACTGGCTCATTAGGTAATTTGAACATGACCCTATGGGTTCGACCATTTAAAGAAGCTTAACACAATGCAATTAATCTAACTCTATCAAGTCAACAAGAGTATCTCTATCATTTATGATATCACACACACCCTATAAACTCTCTAAATAATCACATAGTCTCCCACTAGGGTAGAAATAGAAAAAGGAATCAATAGACTCTCAGAACCATAATCAAAATACACAGCCACATACGTGGTCATATAAGAAAGAGTAGACCCTCGATCAAGCAAGCAATACACATCATAGGAGAAAAGTCTCAAGATACCCATGACAACATTGGGAGACACCTTAGAATCCTGGCAAGTTACAAGTACATACAAGCAATTCTATCCAACACTAATGCCAAAAGAAGAAGATGCAGCAGACATAGTACTCTATGGTGCAGGAGTAGAGGGAGTAGCAACAGAGGCCCTATTAGCCCAAGAAGTTGCTAGAATGAGGCACTCACACTGCATGTACCCAGCTGAACCACAATGAAAACATCAATTTTTCCCTTGCTCACACTGACCACGATGACTTTGACCATGGAATCTACAAGGAGGGTAGGGTGGAGCCTACTGGGCACCACTAGTCTAAAATTGGGCACCTTATGCCCAGGACGGCTACAAAACTTGGACTGACAACCACCTAAAACCTTTAGGTAAGGAGAGAGAACATTATCCAAGGAGAATAAACCCGAGCTTCCTCACATCTTACGTGGCCACTTGCAACCATCTCCACCAGTACTCTCAGATAGCCTAAACTTCCTTCCTTACTTCTCACTAAGCTTAACTCGCTTTTTTTCTCATTCTCTACTTGTTGCATTTTAACAATCAGTCTATAGATATCTATGTTATCAATCAACAAGACTACCTTGCTTCCGAGAACTAACTCATGGGACAATCTCGAGACAAACTTATGTATTCTAGCCCTCATGCTAGAGACCATCTCAGGAGCATACCTTGATGATTGATAGAATTTCAAGGCACAATCTTTAACGGGCATTCTTCCTTGCTTTAAGTTCAAGAACTTTACTGTTTTTTCCTCCCTCAACTCCTGAAGAAAGAATCGGTCAAGGAAAGCCTCAGAGAAATCCACTCAAGAAGCCAGAGTAGCACCAATACCCTTAGACAACTTTCACCTTTCGTACCACTGGTACGCTACATCTTTCAATCAGTAGAAAGAAAGCTCAACACCCTCACTTTACAAAGCATGCATGATTTGGAGGATCTTCTCCATTTTATTAACAAAACCTTGAGGATTTTCCACTACCTTTGTATTGGAGAACATAGGAGCGCTCAACCCATAAATTGGCTAATTCTTGTAGCCTTAGAAGAAATGGTAGATAGAGCACCACGCTTTGATTGAGAGGCTACCAATTGAGTCAAGAAGTTCATGAAGCGACAAAACACCACATTAGTAGCATTCCTTTGAGGGGATGAGTCAGGGTTGGTGGGTGGAACCCCACGAGGATTGCCAGATGCCGCAGCCCTTGCCTTAATCTGAAATCTATAAGTTAGACATGCTTCGTACATAGGACCCTCAGTAGTGTTTTCCTGAGTCTCAGATGTCCTTTGAGGCATGATCTGAATGATAGCAAATGAAATTAGAGAAATTGAAGACCGTAGACTTTATAGCTTGAGATTGAAACACAAGAAAGGGAAACATTTCCTAAGATGTCTCATAGCAACCCTTTTATAAGTGTGGCACGCTTCACACCCAACAAAGATACTCTACTTGACACGGTATTATGAACACCAAACTAGCCATGAACCTAGGCTCTGATACCAACTTGACATGCCCCAAACTTTGGTCCATGCCGTATGGCACCGCAAGAACAAATGTACCGGAGGTCGCCCCATAACCCAACCCAAATACCTCATCATATCATTGGAGTCAAAGGAACTCCAATTCCTAAGTTATGATTGTGGAATACTATCATAAGTCAATATTAGATTCATAATAATAATAAGTGCGCCCAAGTTCACAGATGTTCATAATACCTCTATAAAAAACTGAAGTCAATAGGTATATATGTCGGGACAAACCCCCGACTATACCCAAACAAAGTCTTAAAGAGACTAATCCTAAAGATAAAGACTAAGAGATGAACGTCTTTCGGATGTAAGGAAGCTCACCCCTTAAAGTCAATGCACGAACCGCCTGATCATCTAGTCAATGTGCAGGTAGAGAAGAAGATGCTTCATCCCCTACATCACATAGGGAAGTAGCGTGCAGAGACGGTTAGCGATTGAAACTCTAGCATAAAACCCAAGGATAAGTGATAAAGTATATCATCAAACAACAAGTAATTAATATATAACATTCTGAATATATAACATTGTGTCACATTCATACATCTAACCATACATATCGATATATTACATGCCAATCAAATTATCAAGGCTCATCAATATTCTCAAATATTCATGTTAATTTCTATGAATCTAGTCATCAAAAAGCATGTTTGCATGGATTATAGGAATTTAAACTCATGGGATAAGAAGGAGCACTTTCTTATGCCATTTATGGATCCGATATTAGACCATCTCGCTGGTTAGGGGTGGTATTGTTTTCTAGATGGTTAGTTGAGGTATAATAAAAGTTCAATTTCCCTTAAACACCAAAAGATGACTACTTTCACCTGTCCATATGGGATATTTGTCGTTAAAAGAATGTTATTTGGTCTATGCAATACTCCTAACACTTTACAGCTTTGTATGATGTCCATTTTTTCTGGCATGGTGGAAGACATTACTGAGGTTCTTATGGCCGATTTTTATTTATGGGTGACTTGTTTGATGATTTCATAGTACACCTTTTCAATGTTCTGTGGAGATGTGAGGAACATAACCTGGTGCTAAACTAGGAGAAGTGTCATTTCATGGTTAAAGGATAGTTCTTGGTCAAAGAATTTCTAAGAAAGGGATTGAAGTCGATAAGGCACAAAGATTGAGGTGATTGAGAAGTTGGTCTCCACCAATTTCTATAAAGGGCATTCATTGTTATTTTGGTCATGTAGGTTCCTATAGACGATTCATCAAGGACTTATAAATTGCTAATCCATTGTGAAAATTTTTGGAGAAGGATGTTGTCAGGACCCAATTTTTGAGTCATGATGGCACCTACCATAAACCACAAGTAAGTAAGCCAACACTGCAACTCAGAGCTAATGCAATGGGTTATCTTGGTAAGAACGTCCAACATGGACCCTATATGGGAATACAATATAACAAAGACATTCCACAAGGAAACAACTAACATTCGAATGCCAGTCCCATGAGTTGATAGTATTAGTACAAGAGCATCTCTACATTCAACAATTGAAATTATAACTCAATATCTAATAGTCTTAATAGTCTTAAACATTCATCTCAAATACAAATGACAGAGTAAGGATAGAAGGGGAAAAGGTCAACTCAAACTCCAAGAGCTCACCCTGTCTCCTGATGATCAATAATGCACTATCTCAACTTAATGGCGGCAACTAGAACTTGGGTCTACACCAAAAAAGTATAGAAGTGTAGTATGAGTACCAAAACACGGGTACTCAGTAAGCATCATCACCCGACGGAGCTAAATTATCATATAGGGACGACATAGAGTAAGACAATAACTAAAACTCAAGGTACAAAATTAAACCTGAATCTTCTTCGATATCACTATCTAAAAAAACTAATCAACTATAACAATAGTATGACATCCTGATCCACATATACCATAAATTTTATACAACATGAGTAATCATTTTGGAAGCGTAAAGCAATATGTATATATATATATACAATAACAATCATGCAATTACCATAATCAATACAACTACCATCATTAGAGTATAAATAAAACGAACTTACTATGACATCCCATACTACCAGCAAGTACACTCAAGGAAAACAAACAACAATTTAGCACAGCGTCCCATACCACCGGAGAGTACACCAAGAGATCAATTCATCAACATATCAAGGCATAACTACACAACCAACTCACCAAAGTTGTGGGTTGTACATTCTTTCAATGGCCTCTTACTGAGGTCTACATTCATCCTCAATACCGTAATTTGACACAACAAAGCCGATATCACCCTAACATGGTTATATGGTTATTTAATCTCTAACTCATTAGTAAAATTCTTGTCTAGCCCATACTAGATAGCCTCTATTTCTATGAGCCACTAGTTTGCAATTCTAATAGTTTACTAGTCATCAAATAAGAAAAAGCTACAAGTTACCAAGACTATTATTTATTCACCTATCTCAAAGCCATCTTCTAGTTAGCCTCCTAATTATATAAGTCATCAATTAAGCCACCACAGTATCACATACAAGATGTCAACTTAACCACTCATCATACAACATTAGGTCTATTATCATTGAGCATGTCACAACCTTAAGAACTAGTTTCCATATTTTAGCTAAGTAAGGTCCATCAACTAGTTCACTAGGCTTCTATCCTATGAGTCATAGTCATTTATTAGAGAAACTAGTTATCACATAAGCCACTTTACTAGGCGAAATTTTATAACATAACTATTCATCCAAGTCAAGTAGATTTACTAGGTGAGCCATTGGTTCTACATAAGATTTCATATATCAATTAGCCTTAACCCAATACTCGGCATAATCTACTTCTTGATTCTAACTAGAGTTGACAAGGGTCATACCTCTTATCTAATAATTAATGACAAAGAATCGATAAGAATTTACCAAGGAAGACATCATGTCCCAAGTACTCAAATAGGTTTAGCCACACACGGCATAATCTCACATACATTCATGTATTCATATGTATACTTATCACACATTACATTATCATATCATCATTACCTCTTTCGGATTCACCGGGCATCATCATAATATCATTATATCCTCCGGATTCACTAGGCATCATCATAACATCATTATATCCTCCAGATTCATCGGGCATCAGCATAACATCATTATATCTTTCAGATTCACCGGGCATCATCATAACATTATTATATCCTCCGAATTTGCCATGCATCATCATAACATCATTATATCCTTTGGATTCACCGGGTATCATCATAACATCAATATATCCTCTAAATTCACTGAGCATCATCATTACATTAACATATTTTTTAAGCCAATGATATACACATACATATGTAGTCAAATCAATAAGCATATACAACCCACAATGATAGAGTATAAGTGATGTAAGGTAACACATAACATCATACTTTACTATTAATCATTACTAAATAATATAAGTAGATGCATGAGCATGAGTATCTAAATGACATACGCAATCACCATTTTTCCAAGTTGACAAGTTTATTACAAGTCAATTATAAGTCAAGTGAATGCTCTTTAGATACCTCTTTTACTTACACTTTTCACAATACTAACCCTAAAGGAAAATCCTTCACATAAACATTAGCTTAATCATTGGGCTTGGGTCATAGCAAGAGTGGTAACATAATTAGAGGTTCACTTGGTAAACTCATCAATAAGCCAAACGATAGCATAATCATAGGTTAAATTTACAAGACCTTCCAAGTCTATCCAAATCTTGACAACAAGATAATCAATCAAGTATACACAATATCCAACTATCGACCACATGCATAATCGATAACCGGATTTAACCATTATAACCTTAATAACGTAACTTAGATGTTCATCAAGTATCTAGGTCACTAAGGAATTACATAGTTGAAGCTTAAGGTGGGTCAAATCCCACTCCTAAATCTCAATCATATCAAAGTTCACTTCTACAAGACTAACTTCTACCTGGAATTAGTCTAGGTTATCTAAATCATACATCAGATCTTATCAATCCTTACTAAGCCTATAAGGGAAAATCTTCTTTAAGTATCCTTTCTAAGTCACCCCAAACACTAAGTCCAATTCATAACTAGTTATGTCTAGGTCAACATACTCTTACGGTTAGTCAACAACATCATTCTCCTCTACTAGAGCAACTAAAGTATTCTCATACTATTATAAGACTACAAGTAGAACTATCCAAGGTTCTAGGCTATAGTCAATCATCAGATTTTACAAGTTTAATAGATTACAAGGATCAAATAATCCCAAGTATTATCATTCATCCATCCATCATGTAAGACCCCGGCCAATCTCACAAGATATTATAATTATACTATAATTAAGCTTAATCTAACTACAAGTAAGCCTAACATTCCTTGAGTCCAAATTTCTCATGAACAAATGAGCTTTGCCTTCCCTTTTATTGAATTTTCTTCAATGAGCCAAGCTATCAACAACATAATCTAAGCATCATTACAAGATTAGCAACACCCATTAAGGCACAATTATGCCATGTGTCCAAAATGACACCAAACCCCCAAGTCGATCCCACCTTCAAAAATGAGTTTTTGAGACTAACCCATTGTTCAACTATCATTGGGGAGCTAGAACCTTCAAGAAATTTGAGTAAATCAATCACATGTCTACAATTGAGACTCAAAGACTTATGGGTTTGGGGTTTATAAATCAAGAAATTAACACCAAACTAGAAGGTATCTTACCTTAGATTTTTAGAAAAAATAGATTACACAAGTTATTCAAGTTCCTAATCTACCCACAAGACTCACTTTGATGATTTTTCACTCTATTAGGGTTTTAGAGCTCAAGAGGTGGAACAAATGGACAAAATTAAGGGCGAGACAACATTTATATAGGCCCTTCCCAGGCCTCACGTAGCGCGATTATACACCCCACTTGATTACGGTCATGGGTCATACTTTCTCACCTGATAACGCTCAATCTACAGCTCTTGTGAGTGTAAAGCGGTCGTTAGCAAATATAGAACCCAACCTAGGTTGGGTGTCGATCCCACAGGGAATAGCTTGGCCAACAAGTAAGCAAAATTACTAAACTTTTGGTGCAAGTCTCGTAAGAAGGGGGGATTTGTAATATGTAACCAAAGTAATGAAATAAAAGCTGAAAATAGCAAAGTAAAAGAGAAAGATTGTCACGTAAGTTGTAAACAATGAGAATTGAAGCGTTGGGGTTATGTCCACCTTCTGAGGTATACGTCTCTATTGGCTATGAGTGTGTAGAGTCTTGACATGCAATTGCTTATAGAGAATTGTAGTCGATGGTAAATCCAAGCGTCTCTCGACCTGAACAAGGACTATTTCACTTTAACTCTCTCGAGCTTAAAGCATGTCTAACGGTACGAATTCTCCAAGAGGTTAGTCCAGTTACGGCACTAGATTTTTAATAGGAAAGGGTGTCCTACTACCTTGACATTATCTCTTTTCCAGACAAATAACCTTTCTCTCGAACAAGTTAAATGTTAGACTGGCGTTATTCTATGCGTCTGCAGCCACAAGAATTTGCATTAAGATGAAGAGAATAATGATATAAGCAATATACGTGCCTCGAACTCACAAACTCACAGCAATAGATAGTATCTCATTCGGCTTCCATAACCCCAACAGAGAAGTTTAGTTACCCATGAGTGCGAAGGAGATCACGATTTGCATTGTTATTGTTGAGTAATGGCATGTGGATTAGGTGATAGGTGTGTGGTTTTGGTGATTCCCTAGCAAGTAACGATTCTCTTGTTGTGGAATTTAAGAATAGAAGAATAGATTAGAAGTGTTTGTGGTGGAAGATGAGAAGGATGGAAGAAAATTAATTGTTGAAGAATGAATGTTTCTCTCCACTAAGGGAGGAATGTGTTGTGGAATGAATAAAAATCTCTAGCATGATAGGGTATTTATAATACTCCTATCCTACTCCTACTAAGCTAATGAAATAAATAACCAAATCCTAATAGACTAATGAAATCCTTAACCCAAATGTACTAGGGTAAGGTTACAATATCATAATCCAAGTAGAATAGTGAAATACATAACCTAATTGTACTAGGTTAATGTATCTTTGTAAAAATCCAGCTTTGTGTCTGTAAGTCCCCAAAGTCTTCAGAAATGCTGTTTTAGTCCTGGACAGATTTTCCATGCAGTCCCCAAAGTATTCAGAAATGTTGTTTTAGCCCGGGACAGATTTTCCATGCAGCAGATTTGGTCCTTTAGGCGTCCATCTCCTTTCTACTTCGTTTGTGAGCTTTCTTTTGCGTCAAGTAAGCCATAAAATGCTGTATTTTGCATCATTTATACCTGAAACTTTCCTAATCATGTTCGTTAGCTCATTTACAGGAAAAAGGACTAAAAGTGCATGAAATAGATAATTAGTTCTCAAAACTAGGCTAAAATATGGGCAAAATATATTGATATAGGCGCGTAAATTCGCCTATCATCAACACCCCACACTTAGAGCTTTGTTCGTCCTCGAACAACATATCATGTCCTTCTAACATCAACTTAGGGTTTTTACCGCCACAACACAAAACATTCTTCAAGACAAGCACAACAACTATCAACAAAGAGTAGCTTTCCGATTATAAGTAGAAACAATTTAACCTCAAGCATAGACTCGTGATGGTGATCAACTCGCATGCAAACGTTAAGGTACATAGAATCATATACAACTATCCAAAACTCATCAACCATGTGTGTCTCACAATATAGTACCCATAATCACTCACAAATATAGCATATTTTTCAAACATGGGTATCAAAGTGTCCTTGCTCTCACTCTCACAAAGAATTCATATGTAGCAACTAATGACCATAAGCTTGCCCTTAATGTAGTACTCTACTAAATGTCAGAATGTTAAGATTAGGATCAAGTAGGTCTTTTGATGGTTGTAATGTAGGCTAAGGGACGGGTAGGATCAGCTATTTTGGCCAGAAATAGTGACTAGGTTCCTAAGCACTTTAATACATCACATTGTATCATTGACACTTTTTTTCTCTCAACCTTTCTTCTTTCCTTTTTATTCTACCACCCTTGTTCTCCTCTTTTGTTTTTCATTTTTAAGCACAACTTACTTTTCAGCTTTCTTTTCCCTTTTTTTTCTTTTCACAACATTCCTTTTATGATAGCACTTTATTTTTCATAACACATTCAAGCACCTTTGCAATTTAAAGCATCATTCTTACCCAATTTTCTCTTTATGTTTGTCATATGACTTTTTCTCTTTAAAGCACTTAGGAATTTGGATCAAAATTGTGGTCTTGAAAGAAATGGATTAGGCTTACATACAGGGTTGTCAAAGAAATAGGCTAAAGTCTCAAAAGGGTTTTACGAGGATGATGTCAATGGGTAGGTAAAACTGAAGGTAAACAAATATAGGTTGCCAAAGAAATGCCTAAATCATATCCTAAACTTATACTCCTTATTTTTGCTTTGCATACATACCAGGCAAGTTCTAGCATCAGCCACACACATAGAATATACTATTATCTCACACACACAAGGCACATGGTCGACTTGATTGGAAGTAATATAGACTCTTGACCCAACAAGTGAAGGAATTGAATCACACAATATCACATAATGAGTCACAACTAGAGCCTAAACGTCTCAATAGTCACAATTGTAACACATACTCTTGTTATAATCTCATGCTGCCTATTAGAATTATTTCATGCGAAGCTAAAAAAAAATTTACTACTATAAAAACTAAGCAAACAAACATGAATAAATGAAAATGCGGATCGAGAAGTATAGCATGCAAATACCATCACCCCACACTTAGACGGGGCACACTGTCCTCAGTGGAAAATAAATAAGAAGAACCTGGTTAGTCGGACTCATTCTCTATGTCTGGGGTCATACCCCTTGCATCGGAATCATCATCAGAGTCATCATCCTTAGAAGTTCCTCAGAAGTATCCCACTTAATTCCAAGAGTGAGTTGAGGTGTTTGCATCAAGGAGGGTTCTCCTTGCTCTCTTTGGCATCTTTTCTTGCCTTTTTGTGAAGTGGTAGCCTTTTCTTTGCCTTGTCTTGCTTTGGGTGCCATTGTACCTAAGACTAGAAATAGTGTTAATGGTAGCACAATCTCAATGGTTACAATCTATACACAAGCAGTAGGGGTACCACCCCACACTTAGTTTTGTTGATACAAATCAGTGAAGTGAAAGTGGTCGATTACTTAGACTTCATCGACATACGTTTTAGGATTATATTCTGACAAGAAACTCAGCAATGCATCACTTACTTGCAGCCATTGGACTACTTTCATGGTAGATATAGCAACACTACGACATAGGGGTTACCACCTGGAATCGTTATTCTTACAACAAGCACAACCTCCTAAGTCGATAGGCACTATAATCTTATCCCGATGGCCGGGATAGTCTAAAATGTAAGCATCCAAACAACACTCTTAAGCAATATTCATAGCCATATCAATTCAGCAAATATCATAACAATGCTATTGAAACCAAATTCAAGTCGGAAATAAGTCAAGAATTCCCTACGTATATGTTCACTCACATGATTATGCAACAACAATTCAAACACATGAACATCACCAACAATCTTATATGATTTAGCAATTTATAATAAGCATAGCAACGTAGTACTTACGATAAATAAATGAAGAATAAGAGAGTACTTACTTGCTTGAAGCTTGTGGAGACGGTGTTGTGAATTGGAAGAGCAAAAGAAGAAAATTTTGAGAAGATTTGGAAGGTTATGTGGCGCCTTTAGGGTGTTTTCTAATGTGGTTGTGTTGTAAAACTATGTCCCCTTTATATAGGAAGAGTATGGGTCGGGTTATGACCCATTTACAATCGGATTTGGGGGCAAAATCACCACATATGCGGCGCATATCTCTTGGCATATCAATGACATATGCGGCGCATTGTCCATGGCATAATGGGACATATGCGCCGCATAGTCTATGGCATTTCTAGACATATGCGCCGCATAGTCTATGGCATTTGGTCTCAGTATCTCAAATGCCATAGCATAGGCGGCGCATAGTCAAAAGCATACCTAGGAATAGGCGGCGCATAGTGTATAGCACTCTAGATTCCGAGTCCTTAGGCTATAGAATAGGTTGTGCATCGTTCGTGGCCTATTTTTACCAAGGCCTAGCCTTCCTCGAAGCCTATTATGACATGAGAAAGGCTCATTTCATAGCCTTATGCATCACCATTCCTAACTTACCGACTTTACCATACAATGCGACCAAATTGTCAATTGAAATCAATCTCCTCGTTGCATACTTCTTGCACCTATTTTTGCTCAAAACCAAATGAAAACGATTAGTACGATGGGTTGCCTCCCACCAAGCGCCTTAGTTTTGGTCGTGGCACGACTCTTATTTTTGGTTTTTTTTCATAAAACAAAACAAGTACTAGGATGAAAGGAAAAACGATAAATGATAAAACGATAAAATGATGGGTTGCCTCCCATCTAGCGCCTTATTTATTGTCGTGGCTCGACATAGTTACCTCGAGTACTTAGACTTCGTCGAGGTAAGTGATGGATCATTTTCTGAAAGGATTTAGACGACAATGAGGCTTACCTGTGGGCATGCGATCTTCTTCAAGATGGTTCATACGTTTCCCCGGAGAGTCTCCAATTATATCATCAATAGTCCAACCCATAGCTCTCTTGTATCTCTTCAGAGCAGTGATGAGAGCCTCTACGTGCTGTTCACTTAAATCATCTGCACTCTCCGGAAGTATATTTCTACTTTCCAAGAACACATACCTTAGATAATCAGGGAGCTCTTGTGATTCTAGCATTGGTGGCTCGTCAATGGGAGTCTTCGTTGTTGGTTGATTCTTGAGATCACAATATGGTTTCTTAGGAGTATAAGGCTCTATTTCTATTAGAGCACTCATAAGTTCTTCATAACCTTCATTATCTTCATGCTCAACTTTCAGTGGCACAGCAGACAATGGCTCAACAGTAGGCTGTTTCTCTATAGATAATTCTTTCATATCCTCATGATGAACATATAACTCATTTATATCGCTGGGCTGCTTCATCGTTTTGCATATATCAAACCGTGCCACTTCGTCATTAATTCGAAACAAAAGCTCATTATCTTTCATGTCAATAAGCACACTTCCAGTTGCAAGGAAGGGACGTCCCAAGATGATGGGAACTTCAGAATCCTCCTTACAATCCATAATAACGAAGTCTGCAGGAAAGATGAATGAAGAAACCTTCACCAACACATCATTCAAGATACCCACAGGTTGTTTTACCGACCTATCAGCCATCACGAGCCTCATATTGGTTGGTGTAGGGTCTCCCAACCCCAACTTTCTGTAGATAGATAGTGGCATCAAATTGATGCCAGCTCCCAAATCGCACAATGCCTTAGCAAAATCCAATGATCCAATTGTGCAAGGAATAGTGAAAGCTCCAGGATCTGCCTTCTTTTGAACTAGCGATCTTGTAGCTATTGCACTACAATGATGAACATTATCCGCCAAGTCATAACTTGCTGCCCGCTTCTTTGTCAAGAGATCCTTCATAAATTTTGCATACCCAGGAATTTGTTCAAGTGCCTCCACCAATGGAATATTAATGGTGAGCTGCTTTAACATATTCATGAATTTGCTGAACTTTGTGTCATCCGCCACCTTCTTCAATCTTTGGGGAAAAGGTGGTGGTGGGTATGGAAGTGTTCTCTCCACGGTTTTCTTCTCCTCTTGCTTCCGTTTTTCCACTTTTTCAGGCTGCATAGTGCTGGATGTGGCGTCCTTAACGTCAGGAGTAGTAGCTGGGGCATCTTCTCCTTTTGCGTTGTCATCTATGTCCCAACTTCGTCAATCACTTTCTTGCCTTTTGCTGAAGTTTCCAGCGCCTTACCACTTCTGGTAGTGATGACCATGCATGACCCATCATTCCTTGGGTTTTGCACAGTATCGCTAGGTAAGGTGCCGGCTTTTCTTTGGTTGAGTGCTGCTGAAAGTTGACTGAATTGCTGCTCTAGTTGTTTTATTGCAATGGAATGTGAGTTAACCAACTGATTCATTGAAGACAAATCATTCTTCACCTCAGTTACGCCCATATTGGTTGCCTCTACTCCTTTCAGCAGCTTGGCCATCATATCTTCCATAGACATCTTTTCAGAACCAGACGCCTCAGCCTCATAATTTCTAGGAGGAATATACACACCACTCCTGTCTGAATTATTCTTCCAACTACCATGATCACGGTCCTTGTATCCAGATTCATTATAATAGTTCCGACCTTGGTTTCCTTGGGCATTGCCTCGGAAACCCCCTTGATTGTTCAAGTAGTTGGCTTCTTCCTCAGAATCAGATTCATCTGTTCTATGTGGTCCAACGGCCTTAACTTTTTCGGTCTTCCCTGATAATAGATGCTTGGTAAGAAGATCCATTTGCGTCTTCATGTGAGCCATATCTTGATCGCGTTCCTCTTCTCTTCTCCTTTGTTCTGCAGTCATGCCAATAGATAAAGTGGGGCTTGCTACATCAGAATCCCTGGTATGCCAAGCTCTACTTTGCTTTGTCATTCGGTCTAGCATATTGCTTGCCTGAACAAAGGTGAGGTCCATAAATGATCCTCCAGCCGCATTATCAACCACTGGCTTAGTCACTGAATTCAAGGCTCTGTATAATATCTCCATCAAGTGGACATTGGTCATATGATGGTTTGGGCATCGCATTAGCTTCGTCTTGAACCTCTCCCATGTTTCGTAGAGAGCTTCAGTTGGAAGCTGTCGAAAATTGATGATCTCATCTCTCAACTGTGCTCTTTTGGATGGCAAAAAGAATCTTTCTAGGAAAGCGTCTCTCAATTGCCTCCAATTTGTAATAGAATCAGGAGTCATCCCATTCAACCACATAGTTGCCTCCCCAGACAGAGACAATGGAAATAGACGTAATCGAATTGCATTCTGTCCAACGCCAGGATTGTCGAATGACTTGCATATAGAAATAAAGTTGATCAGATGCATATTCGGATCATTGCCTGCTAGTCCACCAAATAATCCCTTGAGTTGCAAAAGCTGAATCATGGTGCTAGTGATATTGAACTTTGCTCCAGGTGCCAAGGGAGGAAGAATAATAGCTCCTGTGGAACCAGCTTCGTCAAGATCATCTTCATCATCATCGAACAGCATTGGTACAGTTCGACGTTCAGGCCTATATCTTGCTTGACGATCTCTTCCCTGCATGGGTTCCGCCATCTCAGCAGTATGCCGTGGGTTTAGTAGCTCTTCATCGCCTAGATCCTCATCGTCAGGATTTGTTGCTCGCCTACGATTATCAATATTCTGTTGATGCACTTGAGCAGCCATCCTTTCAATTTCACATTGTGCCTCCATTGATGCACTGAATAAACCTAAATAAAACAAAAACAACAACTAAAAGTAAAAGTACGAGAATCTTTGACCAAGGGGTCTAGTAATTATCACGGACTTGATTGACACTTGTATTCCCCGGCAACGGCGCCAATTTTTGATAACGCTCAATCTACAGCTCTTGTGAGTGTAAAACGGTCGTTAGCAAATATAGAACCCAACCTGGGTTGGGTGTCGATCCCACAGGGAATAGCTTGGCCAACAAGTAAGCAAAATTACTAAACTTTTGGTGCAAGTCTCGTAAGAAGGGGGGATTTGTAATATGTAACCAAAGTAATGAAATAAAAGCTGAAAATAGCAAAGTAAAAGAGAAAGATTGTCACGTAAGTTGTAAACAATGAGAATTGAAGCGTTGGGGTTATGTCCACCTTCTGAGGTATACGTCTCTATTGGCTATGAGTGTGTAGAGTCTTGACATGCAATTGCTTATAGAGAATTGTAGTCGATGGTAAATCCAAGCGTCTCTCGACATGAACAAGGACTATTTCACTTTAACTCTCTCGAGCTTAAAGCGTGTCTAACGGTACGAATTCTCCAAGAGGTTAGTCCAGTTACGGCACTAGCTTTTTAATAGGAAAGGGTGTCCTACTACCTTGACATTATCTCTTTTCCAGACAAATAACCTTTCTCTCGAACAAGTTAAATGTTAGACTGGCGTTATTCTATGCGTCTGCAGCCATAAGAATTTGCATTAAGATGAAGAGAATAATGATATAAGCAATATACGTGTCTCGAACTCACAAACTCACAGCAATAGATAGTATCTCATTCGGCTTCCATAACCCCAACAGAGAAGTTTAGTTATCCATGAGTGCGAAGGAGATCACGATTTGCATTGTTATTGTTGAGTAATGGCGTGTGGATTAGGTGATAGGTGTGTGGTTTTGGTGATTCCCTAGCAAGTAACGATTCTCTTGTTGTGGAATTTAAGAATAGAAGAATAGATTAGAAGTGTTTGTGGTGGAAGATGAGAAGGATGGAAGAAAATTAATTGTTGAAGAATGAATGTTTCTCTCCACTAAGGGAGGAATGTGTTGTGGAATGAATAAAAATCTCTAGCATGATAGGGTATTTATAATACTCCTATCCTACTCCTACTAAGCTAATGAAATAAATAACCAAATCCTAATAGACTAATGAAATCCTTAACCCAAATGTACTAGGGTAAGGTTACAATATCATAATCCAAGTAGAATAGTGAAATACATAACCTAATTGTACTAGGTTAATGTATCTTTGTAAAAATCCAGCTTTGTGTCTGTAAGTCCCCAAAGTCTTCAGAAATGCTGTTTTAGTCCTGGACAGATTTTCCATGCTGTCCCCAAAGTATTCAGAAATGCTGTTTTAGCCCGGGACAGATTTTCCATGCAGCAGATTTGGTCCTTTAGGCGTCCAGCTCCTTTCTACTTCGTTTGTGAGCTTTCTTTTGCGTCAAGTAAGCCATAAAATGCTGTATTTTGCATCATTTATACCTGAAACTTTCCTAATCATGTTCGTTAGCTCATTTACAGGAAAAAGGACTAAAAGTGCATGAAATAGATAATTAGTTCTCAAAACTAGGCTAAAATATGGGCAAAATATATTGATATAGGCGCGTAAATTCGCCTATCATCATCACCTCACCCATCATGATAGCGGTATCTCTCTCTAAGCCAGGCAATGGCTGGAGCTTGGAACTTGGTTTTGGGCTTCGGCTAATGCCTCGAGATGCATTCGGAGTCCATTTCAAGCAAATGAGATGTGTAACCCCATATATTTTAACATTTTGGATATGTTGATAATGTCATATTTTGCATTTAAGATTATTTTACTAATGTTTTTGCTCGATGTTTTATTAGAACCAATGAAGACTTCAAATTGGGAAAGTGGTTCTATAAACAAAACGAACTGCCAGGTAACCAAACCATTGGTTTTGGCAAGTCACTAATGACTTGGGGTATCTGTGGAGAGCTCTATCGGTGAAAATCATCAAGAATACAGTTAATGACCTGAAGGGTCATTAAAACATACACTACTAAGGAACTTTCATACCCAAAAGTTAAAGATGAAGAAAATACCTAAAGTCTAGAACAAATAAGGATACTAGGTTCGTATATCATTCTCGATCTCCCAAGCATCCTACTCTACTAGGAGGTGCCTCCACTAAACCTTGACTACCTGAATCTCTCTAAAACATAATTGCCTCACATCACTAGCCAAAATAAGCACAGGCTCCTCTACAAAGATCAACTGCTCATCTAACTGGACCGAGTCTCATCTAAGAACATAAAAAGGATCCGGAATATACTTCCCTAACAAAGATACTTGAAAAATTGGATGAAGAGCGAAAAAGTCAGGAGGTAAAGCTATTTTATAGGCCACCTGCCAACTACACGAAGGATCTCAAAAGGACCAATATAGTGAGGGATAAGCTTACCCTTCCTCTCAAATCTCATCACACCTCTCATAGGGGAAACATAAAGGAACAGATGATCACCAACTCAGAATCTCAAGGCATGGAGTCTACGATTGACGTAGGCCTTCTACCTACTCTGGAATGCTCTCAGCCTATCATAAATCAACCTAAATCTATCCAATTAATCTTGAAGAAAATATGTACCGCAGGGTCTAACCTCATTACTCTTAAACCATCCTATAGGAAAACAATATCTCCTACCGTATGAAGCCTTATAAGGCGCCATCTCAATACTGGAATGGTAACTATTGTTGTAGGTGAACTCTGCCATTGCTAAGTGTTGATCCTACTTTTATCCAAAGTCCATAAAATAGGCTTGGAGAAAATCCTTAAGCTCCTAAATAGTCCACTCGGACTGACCATTCATTTGCGGATGAAAGGTTGTACTCAAATCCACTAGAGTATCTAACTCCTCCTGACAGACTCTCTAACATGCAAATGAACTATCTCTCGAACATAAATATGGGATAATGACAGTGCCCAAGCATACACAAAAGTGTACATGGTCTACCAAGTAATATAGCGGTCTTCAAAAAAGCCGAATATCAACCACACAGGGGACTTCTGTCGACAACTATCCAATTCTAGTTTTAACAATTGAGATAAAGTAACTAAGAATAGTGTTGAATAATTATAAACTGAAAATAAAGTAAATGGAGCATAAAAATAAGGGTCTTGAGACACTTAATAGGATAAACCCTAGGGCAAAGCACTTCAAAAAATCATACTATGTTATTGAACTTCATTCATTAACTTATTTATCTTGGTTATTGATTTATAAGGTTAATTGCATGATCATGGTCTCTCGACCTTTAACCGTTTACCTGATGTGGATATTACAATTACATCATTGAGCAGGGATGTAATGATCCAATTAAGTTATTTAAGGTATCATCCTACGTGTGAATAAAGTAAGGCATCTAAGTACATCCCTGTCCTAAATGCTAATTTGAATTCCTTATTTTATAAAAGAATATAAACCCTACTTAGTTTGTTCCCATGTTCTATTTCCCTATTCCTTTTCCAAGATCACAAGGTTGACAATTGATGTATTCTAAGGGTGATCAATCCTCAAAATAATTAAATCAAGAATAAACAAATAACCAATAATGAGAACCAAATCCAATGAAATTAATCCAAAATAATAATAGTCATGTTCTTGGCTTTAACCCTGGAAAGAGGGTTTTTAGCCGATAATATTCATAATCATAATCCAAAAAATTAAATACATGATATGAACTATTAACAATCTAATTAAAGAATGAAAATTAAAACCTAAACACATAGCAATTAAAACCTAAACACATAGCAGCAAGCTCTCAAATTAAACCCCAGGTGTCCAAGACGTAACAAGAGATCCAAGATTCCCTCCATTCTTTTATAGTGTGCAACGTGTTCATATATAATATATTATTCTAATCCTTGTAGGATATTGAAAAATAAAGATTCCATTCTCCCAAGAAACCTAATCACGTGAGAAGTGTATTCTATTCATATAATAGTCTAATCCCTATCAGTGTATGATAGTGGAAATTGTTCAAAATTGAAGCGATGACGTTCAGCCCGCGTCGCATGCAGTAGTGCTTTGAAATAGAGGATGCGTTGCACGCTCATCATGCACACACACTGGAATTGTGTCTCCTAATATTTTCTAAGGAAGTGAAGAACTGAACTGGAGCAGGCGTCGCACGCTCATCGCACGCATACACTGGAAATTGCGTATAAAATTTTGGTTAAGTCTTTATCGTCCCATCTTTCATCCCTTGTATTGTGGTATATTTCCCATGGATTTTTAGACTTTATATCACCATATTCAGATCACAAATCTTCTTACATAATCACACATCACGAATTAAAGATCATAACAAGACAATAACCTCAACGATGAATCAAAAACATAAGCTAAGATAAGGCTAATTCACAATGATTTTCCTTTTTGTTCCAACTTAAGACTTGACTCACTTGAACTTTGCACATCACAAACAAGTTGTTCCACATATAATAACACCATTAAAACCATTTGGAAACCTTTAAACACAATATAATCGAACGAAACCAACTAGAGACACACCTAGCAAAAGCTAGTAACACTAGTTTTCTCGATTCAACTCTAAATGACTCAATTAAGTACAAACTTGTTTGGAAAACACTTTGAACATTATAATCACGTCCTTAGAAACTTAAATGCTTATTTATATCATATTAACACATAAAGCACATGAATTATCCTCAAAACAAGGCTAAATAAGCTAGAATAGTAATGCTAGAGTGCATAAATACACCGAACATCAGCCAACCTCTCAGCACGAAAAGTCATCTGAATAGGAATAAAATATGCTGACTTGGTCAAACGATCCACAATAATAAAAATACCATCGATACCATGGGAAGTACGAGGCAAACCACTAATGAAGTCCATGGTAACCCTTTCCCATTTCCACTTGGGAATAGGTAACCTCTGAGTCAAACTGCTTGGACATTGATGCTCGGCCTTAACTTGTTATCAACATAGGCAACAAGCTACAAAGTATGCCACATCTCTCTTTATACCATCCAACCAATAAAGTTGCCTCAAATCTCTGTACATCTTAGCCGTACCAGGATGAATAGAATATCTAGAATAGTGAGCCTCAAGCAGAATTGATTAAATCAAGTCATCAAGTCGGGGAACACAAATACAACCCTGATACCTCAAGATACCCTCAGAATCTACGTTGTGTCTCCCTGAAACACCACTTACCACCCGATGATGAAGAAGACACAACTTACTATCTTCAAAATAACGATCACAAATTTGCTAAAATAGGGCCTCGCCTCTACACAAGCCAAAATCCTTACAGGGTCTGAAATATCAAGGCAAACCATCAATTTGGCTAAGGACTGGATGTCCCATACCAAGGGCCTCTGAGAAACTGATATACATACAAAACTACCCATGTCATCACCTTGCGGCTTAAGGAATCAGCCACTATATTCTCCTTACTTGAATGATACAAGATGAAATATCATTCTTCTTCAGCAACTCCATCTACCTACGTTAACGACCATTAAGATCTTTCTGGGTCATAAGATGCTAAAAACTATGATGATTGGTGAAAATCTCACAATGCACACCATACAAGTAATGCCTCCAAGTCTTGAGCGCAAAAACTACCACCGCCAACTCTAAATCATGAGTAGAGTAGTTGCACTCATGCACCTTAAGCTGTCTACAAGAATAGGGAATGACACGACCCTACTGTATCAAAACATATCAAAGACCAATGCCAGATGCATCACAAAACACTGTGAATCCCTCCCCCTCAACTGGAAAGGTTAACACCATGCCTGAAGTAAGACAATCTTTGAGCTTTCCAAAGCTCAACTCACACTCCTCGAACCATCATAAAGGAACTTTATGTTGGTTCATTCTAGTCATAGGGCCTGATATGGTAGCAAAGATCTTAACAAAGAGCCAATAATAACTAGCAAAACTAAAAAAACTACGAACTACGATCATAGACATAGGCCTAGCCCAATCACGAATCGCTAAAATCTTAGCCGAGTCTACCATAATAACTGCCTTGGACACAACGTGTCTAAGAAATGTTACTGACTTAATCCAAAACTCGCACTTGGAGAACTTAGAGAAAAGCATATGCTCTGGCAAGACCTGGAGCACTATCCTAAAGTGTAGCGCATACTCCTCACTACTCCTCGAATACACAAGAATATTATCAATAAACACAATAACAAAAGAGTCTAGATAGGGTCTGAACACATGGTTCATCAAGTCCATAAACACAGCTGGGGCATTAGTCAGCCCAAAAGTCATCACCAAGAAATCATAGCAACCGTAATGGGTCCTAAAGGCCATCTTCGGGATATCCTCAGCCTTAATCCTCAACTGATGATAATCGGACCTTAAATCTATTTAGAAATTATAGTTGTGACTTGAAGTTGGTCGAATAAATAATCAATATAAGGTATAGGATAACGGTTCTTCATCATCACCTTGTTTAGCTGCCTATAATTAAACATATTTGCATCGACCCATTTTTCTTCTTTACAAACAAAATAGGGGCTATCCACGGGGCACACTTGGTCTAATAAAACCCTTAACAAGAAGATCCTAAGGCTGAGAGTTTATCTTCTTAATGTCGACAATCCATACGATAAGGTGCCATGGAAATAAGTCGAGTCCTAGGATCATGGTCAACAAAAAACTCAATCGCACGGTCAGGGGGAATACCAGGAAGATTGGCAGAAAACACATTAGGAAACTTACACACAACAAGAATAAAGTCAAGCATCAGACTCTCTACATGGGTAGAACATACATAGGCGAGATAACACTCACAACTTCTCAATATAAGTCATCTGGCAAAAACATAAGAAATAATCCCCATCAGCTCACAGCTAATTTCTTCCTGCTACACGACTCGGGGTACGTTGGGCATGGCTAAGGTAACGGTTTGGGTAAAACAATCCATGACTGCATGATAGTGGGATAATCAATCCATGCCTAGAACCATATTTAAATCCAACATATACAGAATAATATGATCAGTACAAGTATCAACATCACTAACTGTCACAACACATGATCTGAATACTCGATCCACTACTAAAGAATCACCAACTGGGGTAGATACAGGCAAAGGCATAGATAATAAATCACTAGTCAAGTCCAACTGTGGTGCATAATATGTAGATATATAAGAATAAGTGGATCACGGATCAAATAAAGTAAGAGTCTACTTGCGACATACCAAAATTGCACCTGTAACTATAATATCCAAAGTCTCAGCCTTGAGGCAAGAAGGTACTACATACAACTAACCACGTTCGCTATCTGGCTAGGCATCTGACCGACCTCCTAACCTTCCTACCTAAGTACTACCTCAAGAACCCTAGTAACCACCCCTACGACCTCATGAACCACCTCTACCTAAAGGATGAACTACTCTAATGGGAGTAGCTCCCTAGGTAAAAACAACCATCGCATCACGCCTAGGGTACTCTCTAGATAAATGACTAGGAATTCCACAAGTAAAACAAGAATCACAAGCAGCACCAGAACTCACAAATCCAGTTGATCTGACATATCTACCATGTCTGGGATCGCCTATAGATGAACCTCTCAAGGAAAGATCACCGCCCTTACTAAGGAGACCACTAGCAATAAACTAACCCCCGCCAGTGGTCTGAAGAGCTGCCTGAACTGTTCAACTAGTCTAACTCTGAGGCTGAAAAGATAGATGTGGTGAATGTCCAGCATAAGGAATACCACTACTAAATTAGGAACTGCTAAGGCTCCCACCAAAGTTTCTCTGAGACGTGGGCATCTTATCATGGCCCTCACACTGTATTTCCTCCATCACTCTTGTATGATCAAAAACCTCAGCAAAAGTCCTGCTCGTAGCAACCAAACTCTGAGTAGCCACCTAAATAGGAAGTCACAAACCTCTCACAAAGCAGCAAACTCTCTCATACTTTATGTCCAAGATAAAATTTGCATGCCTATCCAACTCATGGAAACAAGCGTCATACTCGATGACTGTTATAAAAACCTGCTCCAATCTAGAGAGATGATCTTTCAAATGATCTCTAAGGCTATGCAACATATACTTCTACCTAGTATCTTCTGCTCCTCAATGTATATAGCAGGATGGGTCACAACTGGTTGAGTGACTACCGACTGAAAAATTACAAGAATAAGAGGAACCTCAACTCCAAGAGCTACAGCTATAGGTTGTACTTTTATCCCAGTAGTCTGCGAGCCATCAATAATACCCAATAGCTGAACTAAAGCATCTCTAAGAAAAGAAGAGGGGATGAATTCTGGTAGAGCTTGCTGGTTGAGGTAGTGGAGTCTCTATCTCGAGTGCAGGAATAGGGTTCAAGGGAGGTCCAGCCTAATCCCTAACTGGAGACACATCATGAGTTTGGGTCTCGGGACCTTCCTCATGTAAAAATATGGTACGAGTCCTGCCATCTGCAAAAGAGTAAAGATAAGAGAATATCCATCAAACAAACTCAGATTCTTAGTATGATATGAGTTAAAGAAGTGAAGGATACCTAATAATGTCTTATAGCCTCCCAAAGATAAGAAATAGACTCCGATCCATAGGACTCAATTATTCACTTGGTCTTATACCAATAATATCAGTGAAATCTAGGTTGTTATACCAATTTGTCACGACTCGATTTTTAAGTCACGATGGAACCTATCATAACCCATCAGTAGGTAAGACAACACCATAACTCGGAGTTAATGTAATAGGTTACCTTGGGAGAAACGTCCAACATTGACCATATATGGGAACACAATATAACAAAGACATTCCACAAAGAAACAACTAACATTCGAATGCCAATCCCATGACCTAATAGTATTAGTACAAGAGTATATCTATATTCGACAATAGAAATTACAAATCAACATTTCTTAAACATTCGTCTTGAATACATAAGACAAAATAAGGATAGAAGGGAAAAAGGGAAACTCAAACTCTAAGAGCTCACCCTATCTCCTGAAGATTAACACTGCATGATCTCAACTCAACGGCGGCAACAAAAACTCGGGTTTGCACTAAAATAGTTCTGAAGTGTAGTATGAGTACCAAAACACGGGTACTCAGTAGGAATTATTGGACGACTGAGGTTAATTACAATATAAGGATGATATAGAGTAATATAATAACTTAAAGGCAAGTTACAGAATTAAATCTGAATCTTCTTTGATAACGTTGTCTAAATAACTAATCAACTATAACAATAGTACGACATTCCATATCCACATATACCATAACTTTCATTCAACATGAGTAATCAATTTGGATGCGTAAATCCACATATATACATATACATAAAATAACAATCATGAAATTACCATAATCAATACAAATAATCATTAGAGTATAAATCAAAAGAACTTACCACAACGTCCCATAACGTTAGGAAGTACACTCAAGGAAAACAAACAATAATTTATCACGGCGTCCAATACCACCAGAGAGTACACCAAAAGACAAATTCATCAACATATCAAGGCACAACTGCACAAGCAACTCACCAAATTAGCAGTTTGTACATTCCCGCTATAGCCTCTTACCGAGGTCTACATTCATCATCAATACCGCAATTTGACACAATGAAGCTGATATCACCATAACATGGTTATATAGTTATTTAATCTCTAACTCATTAATAAACTTCGTGTCTAGCCTATACTAGCTAGCCTCCATTTCTATGATCTACTAGTTTGCAAGTCTAATAATTTACTAGTCATCAAATAAGGAAAAGCTACAAGTTACCAACACTATTTTTGATTCACCCATCTCAAAGCCATTTTCTAGTCAACCTCCTAATTATATAAGTCATCAATTAAACCACCATGGTATCACATACTAGATGTCAACTTAAAAACTCATCATACAATTGTAACTCCTTGAAATCTCATCCTGAGACGTCTCACGGTGCTTAAGGATACAAGTAGCCCTAAGATAACCCTTTAAGCCTGCTACTACTCCCAACACTTACTTTAGGATAATTATAGTAAAACAAGCATACTGTCATACCATTTCTCAACTAAAATAACAAAAGAATAATGTCCGAATAGCAACATACTAAAAAGTAGCAAACATCATTGATAATCTAGTCTGACAAAGCCTCTACAACTCAAACTAGAGAGCCATTGGGATAGACCCCCAACTGACTCAAACTGATCTAAAAGTAATGCTCAAAATACTATAAAAGTGGAAAAGCTGTAGATATAGGTCCTCGAACCATAAAGACCCACCAAATATAAAGATGTACATGAGATGCTCGGAGATCACTATTGTTGCTGAGACTGAGCACCTGAACCTACATTATAAGATAATGTAACACATAGACTTATATAGATACTTTTAGGATGCAGTGAGTATATGGGGGTGTATGTAATGATTAAAACAACAATATCATCAATCTTTATATAAATCATGCATGCTGATACAACTGACTCGCATAGCTTGACTAACTCAAAATGTAAATCTCATCCATTATGAATAATGGGACGCATAGTATAACTCTCGTGAATCAATATACATATTTATGTATTATATAGTTCTATTCCCTTCTCAAAACATACACATAATTAAATTGCGAGCCTTTATACTTAGGGAAACATAATTTTAAAAGCTTGTCTTGATTAATAGAGAAAATAACTCATCTTGAGGGAAACTACTTTAGGAACTGATTATTTACTTTTACTAGCAGGGAGGTTCTCTCAACTGACATAGACCATGCGAGCTACATGGAGTCCAATGTCTTGTCCTCCTAAGGAAGAAACCTCACATTGAGGAGAGGCATCATACTCTTGCCAGGGAGTAAAACCTCAACTCAGTGATCACTATCTCAGGCTTGGGCCCATAAATCTCAATCCTATGGTGGCACATAGTTCTAGGGTATGAAACCAAAGTAACTTACCCAACTTGGTGCTAAATACTACTTCCTTTAATTATCTACGCTCATCTTATGGAAATCCACATTAAAAATAGTATAAGGGTTTATTGGAAACCAGTTATGCATTTAACAATATGAGAATAACTCTGGGAGAGATATTTCAAAACTCGTGTAAGGATCAAAAGATCAAATACTATTTATACTATTTAATATCAATGTATCAACTCATATAAATTCATGGAAAATCATCATGATTTGTAAGTTCTTCTCAAAATTCTACCATAATACCAAAATGATAGTTTCAAATCACAATCTCATACTTAATTCAATGGAAAACTGTAATCAATGGCTCAAATCATGCTCATATTCAAAATCATTAAAAACCTTCTTCAACTCAAAAAAACCTTGAAATTTCATAAATCAATCATATCATGCTCAAAATTTCTCAACAAGATACTATGGGTATAAAATTTAACATTTAAAATCATAAGTAATTCGTAAAAACATAGCTTTTGGGCATAAGGGCGAAAGGATTGCCCTAGTTCAAACCCGACATATCTTAGATTAATAAACTTGGATGAATAACTTTCTTTCGAGATGTTATTGGAACTCTTGAATGAGGGTTCTTGAAGCTTTTGATTTGGGAGTCTTGAATCTTGACTCAATTTAGAAAATCTATGTTGAACCCTTAAGATTCTTGGAAGAGGATTTGGATGTTTAGGGCTTTTGGTTAAGGGAAATATTGAGAAAAATACTCATATGATGCTTGTAGTGACCTTAATTCTAATTTTTGTACGGTTTAAGAGGCTTGAAAAAAGTTCAAAGTGCCCATTTTAACTTCTGTACAAAGCTAAAAAAATTAAATTGGAAACCCGAATTTATGGGCCACCGTGATATGCCACTATCATGATGGCTCACTGGAAATTGACAAATGAGAATTTGAGAGTCACCGCAACGCGGAGCCATCGCGTTGTCCCATTGGTTGGGACCTAGAACTTTAGTGCGATGCATCACAATCGCGCTAGGCCACTAGAAATTGACTATTGGGAAATTGGGGTCCTCCGTGATGTGCCACTATCGCAGAGTTCCACTGGAATTTGACAATTGTTAAATAGACCCTCTTCACGACGCGCCAAACACTAAAATGATGGTGTTTTACAACTAGAACTTAAATTAGCCATAACTTCTTGCCAGATTATCAAATTTGGGTGAATCTTATATCATTGGAAAGCTAATTAAATTTCCCACATGGTAAAAATTCAAAAATAGGGAAACTCTATATGGTTTAAAAGTTACTCACTTAGGAAGTTATTACTTAACCTTCTAGATATGAAATTAGGCTTAGGAAAAAGTTAAGGGTATTACAATATCTCCCCCTTGGGAACATTCGTCCTTGAATATCGCTAGCTAGGCTAAGGATATGGAGAAAACTGAGTATGCACAGCTGAAACGACTTGCTAAACTGACTCTACATCATTCTAAACTCTTGAATATCTCGGAGAATGCATGAACTTATATTAAGAATAGATATATAGCTGAAACTTTAACTGGAAAAGGGGCTGAATTAAGGAAGAATAGTACCTTCGTCTTGATCTGAACTTGCATAGAAGAGGTGCGGCTACCTGGATCACATATCTGCCTCGGTTTCCCAAGTAGAACCCTCAACTGACTGGTTTCACCATAATACTTTGACCAAGGGAACCTCTTTATTCCTTAGTCTACGGATCTGGTGGTCTAGAATCTCAACTGGAATCTCTTCAAATGGAATGCTATTCGGGATATCTGGGCTCTCTGAAGGATACACTACAACAGAATCACCAATTTGCTTCTTAAGAGTGGAGACATGAAAGATAGGATGCACAGCTAACAACTCTGCGGACAACTTAAGCTCATAGGCTACTCTTCCCACATAACTTAGGTTTCAATAGGGGCCCACATACCGGGGACTAAGCTTCCCCTTCTTGCCAAACCTTTTTACCCTTTTCATGGGCAAAATTTTCAGATACACCAAATCATTAACTTCAAACTCAAGTTCTCTTCTTCTCACATCTACATATGACTTTTGATGACTCTGAGTTGTCTTCAACCTTTCTCTAATCAACTTCACTTTCTCCATAGCACCAAACACTGCATAAGGTCCAACCAAAGAAGATTCACCTACTTCAAACCAACCTATAGGTGATCTCACCTCCTCTCATGCAAAGCCTCAAATGGTGCCATCTTGATGCTTGTATGGTAACTATTGTTATAGGCAAATACAATCAATGGTAAATGCTCATACCAACTACCCTTGAAATCAAAAGCACATGCCCTCAACATGTCATCTAAGGTTTGGATAGTTCTCTCAACCTAACCATCTGTCTGCGGATGAAAAGCGGAAGTAAGAGACACTTGGGTACCAAGACCCCTCTAAAAATCTTTCAAAAATTAGGAGGTGAACTCAATACCACTGTCTGAGATGATGGACAAGGGGAATTCATACAATTTGACTAACTCTTAAATTACAATCTATCATAATTCTCAGTTGTATAAGATGTATGCAAAGGCAATAAATGTGTTGTCTTAGTCATCCTATCTACCATAACTCAGATAGAATCATGAAGACAATGCGAAAGAAGTAAACCAGTCATAAAATCCATATTCACCTCTTCCCATTTCCAAGTGGGTATACTAAACTCTTGCATTACACCACCAAGTCTCTAGTGCTCTATCTTAACCTATTGGTACACTGAACATTTCACTATAAACTCTGCTATATTCTTCTTCATGCCACTCCACCAATAGATTTCCCGTAAGTCGCAGTACATCTTGGTGGTACTGGGATGAATGAAATATCATGTTCCATGTACTTTAGCCATAATTCTCTACCTCATATCATCAACATAAGGAACACATAATCTACCCAGTAATCTCAATACACCATCTCCCCTTTGGAATAAAACCTCTACCTTTTGGTCCTTAACTGACTCCTTCAGTCTGACCAAAGTAGGATCTTTATCTTGCTTCTCCTTCACTTCCAAAGCTAAAAGGATTTGGAACTGCTCTGAACCAAAATATTCCCCTCAGCGGAACGAAGCAACCTAATTCCAGGCTATCCAAATTATGCACCTCACGAGCTAACTCTTTCTTGTCTTTCTCTATATAAGTAATACTACCCATAGACATCCTACTAAGGGCATCCGCCACTATATTAGCCTTACCTGGGTGATATAACACACTCATATCATAGTCTTTTAGCGACTCCAACCATCTTCTCTATCTAAGATTTAATTCCCTATGAGTAAACATATACTGCAGACTCTTGTGATCAGTAAACACATCAACATGTACACCATACAGGTAGTGTCTCCAGATTTTCAAGGCAAAAACTACGGCAGTTAATTCAAGGTCATGGGTTGGGTAATTCTTTTCATACAACTTTAACTATCTAGAGGCATAGGCTATAACCTTACCTCTCTACATTAACACACAACCCAATCCAACTCTAGAGGCATCACAATACACCATAAAACCATCTGTACCATCAGGTAAAGTTAACTCTAGGGATAAAATAAGGCTAGTCTCCAACTCTTGAAAACTCTTCTCACAGGAATTCGACCATAAGAACTTAACTTTCTTTTGGGTTAATTGGATCATAAGAGATGCAATTGAAGAGAAACCTTTAACAAAATGGTGGTAATAGCCAGCTAAACCCAAGAAACTCCTAATGTCAGATGGAGAGATAAGACTAGGCTAATTTCTTACAACTTCTATCTTTTGGGGATCGACTCTAATGCCTTCTGCTGAAACAATATAATCCAAAAAAGCTATGTACCTTAGCTAAAACTCACACTTGTTGAATTTGGTGAACAAATGATGATCTCTAAGAGTTTACAAAATAATTCTAAGATGATTTGCATGGTCATTCTCAATATGGGAGTAAACAAGGATATCATGTATGAAAACTATGACAAACATGTCAAGATACTGCTTGAACACTCGATTCATGAGGTCCATGAAAGCTACTGGAGAATTGGTTAGCCCAAATACATGAATATAAACTCAAAGTGGCGATAACGGGTTCGAAAGGTGATGTTCTGATGTTTTACAAAACATTTAGCATCATTTTCTTAGGATAATTGTATGTTTTCAAGCAACCAAAGTGATATTTAATGAAGGTTTCTAGTGATTCAGTGAAAGGAGATAACCACAGAAGAAAACTGGAAAAAGTAGCAAAAAAAGGGAGTTGACAGTCAAAATGATGGACCATCAGGTTTTCAACGGATCGTTAGGTTTACAACGGACCGCCATATATACCATCAAGTTGAACTAGAACAAGGCCTCTAGAGGAGTTGAGTGACGGATAATATGGAAGACCATCAGACATAGGATGGACCACCATATTGACCGTCAGCTCTTATCCAGAAGTTATCATCTAAAAGGACTTATAATGGCAAAGATGGTGGACCGTCAGTCCATCGATGGACCGCCAGGTGTACCGTCAGTTCTTATCCAAAAGCTTCCTTCCAAAAGGACTCCACGACGGTAAAGATGGTAGACCGTCAGTCCATCGATGGACCACCAGGTGTACCGTCAGATGCTATCCAAAAACTGCCATTCAGATGAGTCGAGTGACGAGAAAGATGGTGGACCATCAGATCTTGGATGGTCCGTCATACGGACCATCAAATGGGATGCGGTTTTTCCATTTTTAAATTTTAAATTCTTTTTTAGCTGGGATATATAAATACCAACTTTTAGGATTAAGAAAACATCTTTTATCTTTTACAAGTTTTCTTCTCATCTATTGAACTTGTTGGTATCTAATTACTTTGGGGAATTTTAGTATCAAATAATTGATCATTTAAGATTCAAGAACTGATTCTTAGGATTCTTTGTATGTAGACATTCCATTTATTTATGAATAATAGAAGAATGAATTCTTTATCTTCTATGGAGTGTTGTGGCTAAATCTCATAACTAGGGTTATGGGATCCTTAACGTGAAATGCACCTATAGGTTGGGAATCAATTTGAGTTCTATAATTGAATAACATTGCATAAACCTTTCTTCAATTTCATGACTTTTCTTGGTTGCGCACTTGAAGAGTATGACCTAGAACACCACTTGTCTGAGAGGAAAGTGTTTGTGGGGAAAATAAAGTGTTTACATGAATTCTAAGTGCTTTAACCTTTAGAGTAATAGCTAATGCCCTAATAGGATTAGCTTACATGAGAACTAGGTTGAAAGAATAAGGCATCCTATTTGTTTGAGAGAATTATAGGATAATCTATCTATTTAGGTTGAGAAACTAATGGATATAGAATAGGATTTAACCTTTCTTGCAATTGAATTTATTAAGTGGAACTCATAAATAATTCACAACCCAAATGATGTTGGCAGTTTTGTGATCATAACCCTGGTTTGATTAATCTCATAAATTTACAAAATATGGAGAAAATCATTAGTTGAATGAATCTTGTTACAATTTATCATTTTACAAATAACGAGAAACCAAACTCCTATTTTGGTTAAGAAACTCTAATCAATAGTCTAATAACAATTACGAAACTTAGTGAGCACAGTATTCCCTATGGGATTCGACACCCAAACGATTTGGGTTCTATGTTTGACAGCGACCGCTTACATTCTCAAAAGAGACTTGAAATTTGGGCGTATCAGAAGGTTGTTTTCGGGATATCATACTCTTTACTTTAAGTTAATGATAGCCGGATCTAAGGTCTATCTTGGAGAAATAACTTATACCTTGTAATTGATCAAACAGTTCATCTATTCTCGGAAGAGGGTACTTATTCTTGACTGTGACCTTATTAAGCTAATGATAGTCAATGCGCATACATAAAGAACCATCTTTCTTTTAGACAAATAGGACAGGTGTGCCCCAAGGAGAGACACTGGGCCTTATGAAACCTTTATCTAGATGATTTTTGAGTTGTTCTTTCAACTCCTTATGCTCTGCAGGTGCCATACAATAAGGAGGAATAAAAATAGGCTGAGTTTTAGGATAAAGGTCAATCCCAAATTCTATTTCTCTATGGGGAGGTACCCCTAGGAGATCTTCCAAAAAAAACATCAGGAAACTCATTAACAATGTTAATTGACTGAATAGTTAGAGTCTTTAACTTAGTGTCTTTAACTCGAACTAGATGATAGGCACAACCTTTGGATATTAGATTTCTGGCTTTAAGATAGGATATGAAATAACTCTTGGGAGATACAAAATTTCTAGATCACTCAATAACTGGCTCATTTGGGAATTGAAATTTCACTACCCAGGTGCGACAATCTATGGATGTATAATAGAAATGACGCCAATCCATACCCAGAATAAGATCAAAATTGACCATATTTAACTCTGTCAAATCAGCAAATATGACTTTATGAAGAACAGTAATAGGACACCTCTTATAGTCTCGCTTAGCAACAACTGACTCTCCTACTGTGGTAGAAACTAGAATGGGCTCAGGGATCTTTTCTAGACTTATTTCAAAGTTCACAGCAGCTAATGGGGTTATATAAGAGAAACTTGACCCAGGGTCCAACAACACATACATCAAAGTGAAAGACACAAAGCATACCAGTAACAACATCGGGAGAATCATCCTGCTTCTGACGGGATGGTAAAGCATATAATTAGTTCTAGAATTATCCACCACTGGTACTAGATAAAGCACCCTAAGGAGGGGCTGGACGAACTAAAGGAGCTGGGGCACTAGTAGCCTAAGTCTGAAGTCGGGCATCTCTATTCCCCTGTCTAGCATGTGGGCAATCTCTAAGTTATGGCCCATCTTTTGACAACCACAACAACCCCTCTTATTTGCTAAGCACTCACCGGGATGGTCCTTACCATACTTAGTACAGGGAGGATAATGAGGTTTGTTGCTCACACTATTCTGGGATCTAGACATAGAAGACTTATTCCCTTGCTCCTGCCTGGTTCTGGGTGTGGGAGCACTAGCTGATGAAGGTGTTGGCATAGATGAACAATTTAGAAACTGTGGTCAGTTCCCTCTATGGGATCTAGTCTGACCATACTAAAACTGCTTCGATCTAGCTCTCTTATTTTCTCTTACTTTATCTCTCTCTTTAATCTTTTCTGCCTCAATCTGCTGAGCATACATTATAAGCCTAGAAAGATCCATATCCCAATTGAGTATAGTAGTCCTACACTCTATCACCACCAACGTATACACACCGGTCACAAACTTACTCATACTAGATCTGGGGTAAGCTATCAAGTCAGGAGCATACTTAGCTAACTGGTTAAACTTGAGGCAATACTCCATAACAGTTATGGAGACCTGTCTCAAGTTCATAAACTTCTCAATCTTCACTTCCCTCATCTCAAACGGGAAGAACTTGTTCGGGAATGCATCCTAGAATGCCTGCCAAGTTATAGGGGAAACATTTTCCCCTCTATTCTTCCTCCATGCAACAACCCAGTCATAAGCAATGTCCTTTAACCTGTAAGATGCTAGATCAATGCTTTCTTCCTCAGAAATATGCATCACTTGTGTAATCTTCCCTACCTTCTCAATATAAAATGGTGGGTCCTTACCTTCCTTATACCCATATAACTCTGCCGGATTCATCCTCATAAAATCACAGATACTAGCAGCGGCTAAATTACCTCATTTCTGAGACAGAACTGTAGCCCGGTTATTGGTCTGAACATTAGCAATAACTGCTTGGGCTAAAACTTGAAAGGACGCCGAAAACTCAGCAAGAGACACAGTCTTATTAAAGGGATCAATAGGCTAGGCTTGCTCATGATTGTTTCTACGGCCATTCGCTTTTCGGGGAGGCATTTTCTGAAATAATAGAGCACGATCAATAGTTGAGAGAGATAACTGTAAGCACGATAGATTCTAAAAGAAAGGGATGACTTTTTCCTAAAAATTTTTGTAGACTCTTGCTCATAGATATGGCTCGCTACACACCGATGATCAAGACTCAACGTAACATGGCTTGTTAGACTCCCTAGGACTCCTTAAACCTTAGGCTCTGATACCAAGTTTGTAAGACCCCAAAATTTCATCCTAAGACGTCATATGGTGGTTAAGGCTACAAGTAGCCCTAAGCTAAACCTTTGAGCCTGCTAATACTCCCAACAGTTACTTTAGGACAATTATAGCAAAACAAGCATACTGTCATACCATATATCAACTAAAATAACAAAAGAATAATGTCCGAATAGCAACATACTGAAAAGTCTCAACTATCACTGATAGTCTAGTCTGATAAAGCCTCTACTACTCAAATTAGAGAGCCATTGGGAAAGACCCCCAACTAAATCAAACTGATCTAAAAGTAATACTAACAACACTATGAAAGTGTAAAAGCTGCAGATATATATCCTCGAACCATTAGAACCCACCAAAGATAAAGATGTAGATGAGATGCTCGAAGATCACTGTCTCTGCTAAGACTGAGCACCTAAACTACATTATGAGACAATGTAGCACACAGACGTATATGTGCATCAGCACTTTGAGGATTTACTGAGTATATGGGGGTGTATGCAATGAATAAAACAACATCATCAATCTTTATAGAAATCATGCATGCTGATACAACTGACTCACATAGCTTGACTAAATAAAAATGTAAATCTCATCCATTATTAATAATGGGAGACATAGTATAACTCTTGTGAGTCAATATACTTATTTCTAAAATCTGTAGTTCTATTCCCTTCTCAAAATATATATTTGATTAAATTGCGAGCCTTTACACTTAGTTTCTAAACCCTTAGGGAAACATATTTTTAAAAGCTTGACTAGATTAATAGTGAAAATAACTCATCTTGAGGGAATATACTTTAGGAACAAATTACTTACTTTCACTAGCAGGGAGGTTCTCTCAACTAACATACACCATGCGAGCTATAAGGATTCCAACATCTTGTACTCCTAAGGAAGAAACCTCACGTTGGGGAGAGGCGTCATAGTCTTGCTAGTGAGTATAACCTGAACTCAGTGATAACTATCTTGTCCTCAGGCCCATAAATCTCAATCCTACGATGGCACGTAGTTCTGGGGTATGAAACCATAGTAACTTACCCAACTCGATGTTAAATACTATTCCCTTTCATTAACTACGCTCATCTCATGGAAATCCACTTTAAAACTTATATAAGGGTTTACTAGAAACCAGTTATGAATTTAACATTATGAGAATAACTTTGGGATGTCGATTTCGAAACTCATGTAAGGATCAAACGATCAAATACTGTTTATAATATTTAATATCAATGTATCAACTCATATAAATTCATGGCAAATCATCGTTCTTTGTAATTTTTTCTCAAAATTCTACCATAATTCCATAATGATAGTTTCAAATCACAATATCATACTTAGTTCAATGGAAACTGTAATCAATCGTTCAAATCATGCTCATGATATTCAAAATCATAAAAAAACATTCTTTAACACAAAGAAACCATGAAATTTCATAAATCAATCACATCATGCTCAAAATTTCTCAACTAGATACTATGGGTATAAAATTCAATATTTAAAATCTTAGGTAATACGTAAAAACATAACTTTTGGGCATAAGGGCGAAAGGATTGCACTTGTTCAAACCCAACATACCTTAGATTAATAAACTTTGATGAACAACTTGCTTTTGAGATATTATTGGAACTCTTGAATGAAGGTTCTTGAAGCTTTTAACTTGGGAGTCTTGAATCTTGACTCTATTTAGAAAATCTCTGGTGAGCCCTTGAGATTCTTGGAAGAGGATTTGGATGCTTAGGGTTTTTGGTTAAGGGAAATCTTGAGAAAAATTTCATATGATATTTGTTGTGACCTTAATTCTAACGTTTGAATGGTTTAAGAGGCTTGAGTGGTAACATAAGTAGATATTCACTTGGTGAACTCATCAATTAGCTAAGAAATAGCATAACCATTAGTTCAATTTACATGACCTTCCAAGGCTGTCCATATCATGACAACAAGATAATCAATCAAGTAAACACATTATCCAACCATCGACCACATGTATAACTTATAATCGGATTTAACTATTATAACCTTAATAACGTAAGTTAGATGTTCATCAAGTATCTAGGTCACTAAGGAATTACATAGTTCAAGCTTAATTGGGTCAAGTCCCACTCCTAAATCCCAATAAGGCCAAAGTTCACTTCTACAAGACTAATTTATACCCAAAATTATGCTAGTTTATCTAAATCACACCATAAGGCCTTATCAATGATTACTAAGCCTATAAGGGAAAATATTCTTCAAGTATCCTTTCTAAGTCACCCCAAACAATAAGGATAATTTGTAACTAGTTATGTATAGGTCAACATACTCTTACGATTAGTCAACAGCATCATTCTCCTGTACTAGAGCAACTAAAGTATTGTTATACTATTTATGAGACTACAAGTAGAACTAACCAAGGTTCTAAGCTATAGTCAAGCATCACATTTTAAAAGTTTAATTGCCTACGAGGATCAACTAATCCCAAGTATCATAATTCACCCATTTATCATCTAATACCCCGCCCAATCTTACAAGATATCATAAGAATACTAAAAGTAAGCTCAATATAATTACAAGTAAGCCTAACCTACCTTGAGTCCAAATTACTCACGACCAACGAGCTTTGCCTTCCCTTTTCTTGAAGCTTCTTCCATGAGCCAAGCTATCAATAACATAATCTGTGTATCATTACTAGATTAGAAACACCCATTATAGAATCATTGTGCCATGGGTCTACAATGACACTAAACCCCCAAATGGGTCCCACCTTCAAAAAATTTCTGAGGTCAACCCATTTCTCAACTATCATTAGAGAGCTTGAACTCTCAAGAAATTTTAGTAAATCAATCACATTTGTCGCTATAATTAAGCCTCAAAAATTTGGATTTTGTGTCTAGAAATCAAGAAATTAACACCAAACTAGAAGGTATCTTACCTTAGATTTATAGGAATAATGGATTACACAAGTTATTCAATCTCCTAATCAACCCACAAGACTCACTTTGGTGATTTTTCACTCTATTGGGGTTTTAGACCTCAAAAGGGAGGCATAAATGGCCAAAATTTCAGGCGATACAGAATTTGTATAGTCCCTACCTAGGCCTCAGGTAGTGCGATCAAGCACCCCGCTTGGCCACAGTCGCGACTCACGTGTTTGAACCTCACCCATCATGATTGTAGTATCTCTCTCTAAGCCAGGCAACAGCTGAAGCTTTAAACATAGTTTTTGGCTTTGGCCAATGCCTCGAGATACATCTGTAGTCATTTTGACCAAATTTGATATGTAACCACATAGATTTTGATGTTCTGGATACATTGGAAAAGTTGAATTTTGTATTAAAGGTTGTTTTACTAAATAGTTTGCTCGGTGGTCAATTAAAACCAATAAAGAGATCAAAGTAGGAAAGTGGTTCTAAAAAACAAATAAACCGCCAAGTAACCAAACTATCAGTTCCAGCAAGTTACTATTGACTTGGGGTAGCTATGGAGAAGATTTATTAGCAAAAATAAGCAAGAATACGGACAATGACCTAAAGGGTCATTATAGATATGAAGTTTTTGTTTGATGAGGTGTATTGAAAAGAATTCAAAGATCTGAAGGAGAAGTTTATTTCTGACCCTATTATTATGTCTCTGGACTAGACCTTCTTATTTAAGGTGATTTATGATGCTAGTACCATAGCGCTAGGAGCTATCCTAGGCCAAAGGTGACATACGATACTACACCCATATACTATGCTATCAAAGTATTTAATCCTAATTAGAAAAATTATACTTTGAAAAACAAGAGTTGCTTGTTGTTTTATTTATATTTGAGAGATTCTATCTTACTTGATTGGAACTAAAGTCATTGTGAATACTAACCATGAAACTCTCAAATATCTTATGGAAAATAAAGATGCAAATCAAAGGTTAATTAGATGGAACATCTATTGGAGGAGTTTGATTTTGAGGTCAAGGATCCAAAGGGAACTAAAAATCAGGTTGCTTCTTATTTCCAGATGAATACGTCTTAGTTGCATTGCAAGACTTAATCCATAGGTTTGTGGATATTGAAAATTATTTGTCAAGCTATTTGGTTCAAAAATATATTCCCTTTCAGCAGCAAAAGTAGTTCATGCATGAGGTAAGGAATTTTTTTGGGATGAGCCATTCTTATTTTGGGTCTGTGCACATGGAGTAATCCAGAGGTGTATCCCTGAGGTGGAAATGATGAGTATACTGGAAGCATGCCACTCTTCGATAGTTGAGGAGAGATGCAAGGACCGCACATAAGATATTCAATGTGATTACTACAGGTCTACAATTTACAAAGATGCTCATGTTTATTCTAGGGAATGTGATTAATGTCAAAGACAAGGGAACATCTCGCACAGACCTGATTTTCCAATGACAACTATCCTCGATCTTGAATTATTTGATGTATGTAGTATAGACTTCATGGGACCATTTTTCAACTCATACGGAATGAAGTACATCTTGGTGGTTGGACTATGTTTCCAAGTTGGTGGAAGTATTTGCGCTTCTAAACAATGAAGGTAATTGCATCACAGCTTTTTTAAAGAAGAATATTTTATATAGATCTAGTATACCTTGAGCTATTATTAGATGGTGGTTCACACATCTATAACCATCTCTTAAAAACTCTACTTGATAAATATGGTGTAAAAGATTATATAGAATTACCTAACAACCCACAGACGAGTGGGAAAGATGACGTCTTCAATCAGAATATAAAGTCTATTTTGGTAAAAATTATGAATGCCAATTTGAATAATTATTCTAGAACCTTAGATAATGTAAGGGCCTACCGTAAAGTGTACTAAAATCCTATAGGTGCAAATCCATATAAGCTTGTGTATGTAAAATCATGCCATTTTCCTATCAAACATGAACACAAGGCATTGTGGGTAGTGAAGAGTCTAAATCTTAAATGGAATGATGCAGAAAAATTGAGATTAGTGCATATGAATCGAATAGATAAGCTTTATCTCCATGCCAATAAAAGTGCAACCTTATACAAAGAAAACATGAAGGTGTCCCATGATCAAAAGATTGAGCGATGAGAATTCCAACCGGGTGATTTGGTTTTGCCTTATACTTCTAGGCTTTGCTTGTTTCCTGAAAAGCTAAAATCCAAATATTCTGGACCACTCACTATAGTGAGAGTATTTCTGCATAGTGCCATTGAGCTTCAAGGACATGGATTTGAGTAATTCATGGTAAATGGCTAGCATGTCAAGAACTATGAAGGTACCATTGAGGAAATGATATCATGTGAAAGATTGAACCTTGACAAAGTTTGAGTAGTCAAGGGAGTTGTGTTGTGATACAGTGTCAAATTAGGCACTTCATGGGAAGCAACCCATGTGTTTGTTGGTGAAGTTTGAGTAACCAACTGAACCACATCATACCGTGATGTTAAATAAAGTATTTCATGAGAGGCAACCTATGTTTTGTACTTTATACTTTATAGGGTAATTTTTGTTCATAGTGGAGGGGTCAGATAGGAACAAGCAAATGTTGAATTAGCTTATAGGATGAACCTATGCAAGAATTAAATGGCCATTGGAAAAAGCCACGATCTTAAGGTCAGACATCTAATCATCTTTAAGCGAAGCTCTGAGGGATAGATATCAAGGAGTCATCCCACGATTGACTATGTCGATTGTACCTAGATATCATGATTTTGGTACCAATTGTTTGATCACTCACGATCCGACCCAACACACTTAGGGTTTAAATGTATGGAAAAATCCAAAACCTCACCTATTTCCCCTTTTTGACTTCTCATCAAATTTTTAAACAAAATCCAAACCCTACTTAATTCTAAAGCTAAAACACACACTACATTTGATTTAAAACCTAATCTTTTGTGATCTCACCATTCTCATTAACAACTCATAAGTATCTCACCACAGTATTCACTTTAATCATCTTTTACATAAAAATAAGTTGTTCAAGTTGATTTTTGTCATGGGGAAGTCTTGAGTACCCAACATTGGTTGTATAGTAGTCAATGTGGGTTAGAATAGGGTCACGTTAGGTTTAATAAGTGTATACATAAAGTGCTTAATATCCCAAAATTCCACGACATAACCTAAAATTATAGTTTCAACCTACGATTATAGGTTGGATCATTGGGGGAGGTCATGTGTTAAGTTTTAGGAATACTTTAGACGAATACATCCCATGATCGTGAGATCAACATAGTCATGGTATGTGGTCGTGTAATGTGACATAGTTTCTAGGTCTCATGAACCCTTTCTATGACAAGAAATTACGATTATATCTTCATTGTATGATCTAAAGAAGGGTTTTTTGAGCTACTTTTTGCACTTGTTCAGAATTTTTCATAATTTATTCTAGCTACTACCAATACAGGTGCAATGGTACCAAAAGATTGGTAGAATTTTGCTAAGAGCATCTACAAGAAGCGGGCACACCTTCAATCTTGAAGAGTAAGTCTAACTCGTTAAGTGGGACCAAGGTGGGATTCTAAATAAGTTCATCTAATGAGAAGTACTTACCTCAAATGATGAGGAAGTAGTCAAAACAGAAGGAGAAGGAAAAGGACACAACATCTACACCTTGGTTGAGGTACCCCTATCAACCTTCACGATCTTAAAGAGGAAGGCAAGGCATCAAAGTTGAGGGTGAAGATGAACAAAGCTAAGGTTTCTTGGAGGGGGAGGACGAGTACAACTCTAAAACCTCCAGCATTGTTGCACCAGCTTCAAGGGGAGTTTATCTGAGAAGGAGGATAGTCCAAAACTCACAAGACTACTATATTGATGGTGTTTCTTTGATTAATCGGGCGACAAAGAGCGAAGTCTCCAGGAGGAGCCTACTGGCTAAGTCGTTCTAGAAGGTTTTAGAGTTGGTGTAAGGAATCGATAATGTGAGCTGGGATGGATGACTAGACCTCAATAGAGTTATGAGCCAAAGATGGTGCGGGAGTTTTATGACAATTATGTGGTGATGCTTAAAAACATGACTCCTTCAGGGAAAGAAAAGTATGTAAAAAAATAGCCATGACTGGAGACTACTCGAGTCAATGTCATTGAAGTTGAATCATCATTCTGGCGATATCTATTGCCTTATTTGAAGAAGCATTTGTACCCGTCGAGGAGACCCTAAGCTATGGTGAAGAAATTGAACAATGATGATAAGAGCATCCACCCTAGGTGGCTAATGGGTCATATTATTGAAGTTGGAGAAAATGTGTCACGACCCAATTTATGAGTCATGATATCACCTACTTTATCCCACCAGTAGGTAAGCTGAACCGTAACCTAAAGCTAAATGCAATGGGTTAACTTGGTGGAAAATGCCCCTAAAGTGTGAAATAGACAATACAATTCAAAAATAAGCAAGCAATGGAAATAGTCTAAGAAGTAGCCATAACATAGAAAACCATCCCATGACCTGGTTATGTCAGTATAAGAGCTACTATAAATACAACCTAAGTTCTAAAATAGTTAATAAAACCCCATCTCTGAACTAAAGGCTAGACATAACTATAAGATTGGCCCGTATAAGCCTGTAAGTACGAAAAAGTAAATAACCCAACGTAGGCCCCCATAATCCTGGAGGATACAATCAAGTCAAGCACAAACCAAACCACTATCATTTACCAACTTCCATTATACAACTAGAATCCATCCATGACATGTCTCATTATAACTATTTCCCACTTTTTGACTTAGCCAGTATCCCTATTCTCAATTATTACACCCCCAAGTCCTCAATGCCATTTCATTAGTATCATGACGAATATCATAGTAAATTTCTAGGACTCAAACTGGTAAGTGTATAATCAATAACATAGTCATCCTCCAAACTCAAATCGGGTATATACACATATATGTAAGCAATGTCTAATCATCTTTCAAACTGAAGTCTGGTATATGTCATTAATATTTGGACTCAAACCGGCAAGTATATCATTATCATCATAACCAATAGCATAATCAATAGCAAAATAAACATCATAAGCAATAGCATAATCTCTAGCATAATCAATAAGCATCAACTCTCAATTCCAACTCATCATAACCATCAAATTCCAATGTTTATCAATATTTCCTTAATAAGCATTTTCAAGGCATATAACAAGTGTATAAGGGTCTAAAAAAACTAACAAGAATCTTAGCCTAAGGTGGGTCAAAGGCCTACTTTTAATCCTCAAGGTACATTTCAATAAAATTCTACCTTAAACTAGGCTAAGGTATCTAAATCCACTTTTATATGTCAACTAAGCCACAATAAACCTTAAGATAGAAATTTTACAAAAGCATGAGCAACTAAGTCCCGTATGCCTAAATTATGGTTTTGAATAGCTTAAATGGTCCAACTAACTTAAACATTTTGATGTTCATCAACAACACCTAAAATCCATTCCAAATTTAATATAATATCATAAACATACTATGAAGTATCTCAATCTAAGAAGAGGGAAAACCTATTCTACCTGGACGTCGAAGCAAGCTCGAAGAATACGCTAAATTACTGATTTTCTATTCTAAGAAGCCTCCGCAAAGTGACTCACTATCAAAAACACATTCTACTCATCACAACGAGAACAATGACATCTATATTTCACCATTGTGCTTTGGGTCCAAAATTACTCAAGATCCTATGTGGGTCCCATTTATGAAAACGGCATTTTTCAAGCCAACCCAACATTCCCTTATGCTCAAGGAGTAATTACCTTCAAAATGGGTGAAATTTAAGAGACATTGGTGCTAAAATAATGTCACCATGTTTTTAGGATTTTAGAGAAGAAAAGGGGGAAATCAACCATGGAAAATATGAATTCTTACAATAAATTTGAATGAAATCCGCGTAAACAATTATTATCGAAGCTCCCAAATCACCCATAATTGTTATATCTAAGCTTTCCCCAATATTTTTGGTTTTTGTCTCTTAAGAATAGATGAAGAATGGGAAAAAGGGGCTAAAATGGGGTATTTGTACCCTTCCCAAGTACTTGAGAATTGCTATCATGCACTGACAGCAGTAATCACAACATATGATGGCTGGTAGGTGATACAGGTATGACCATGAAGGGGGTGAGTGAGAGAGTGAATTGACCCGAGACTTGGAGTGTACACATGAAGTGTAAAGGAAGGCCTAAAGGCTCCAAAATCAGTCCATACAATACACTCCTAGGGTTTGGACATTTCACATTATTCTTGTAATACACTATAAATACAACCTCCTAGGGTTTCATTCATTAGATTTTGCTGAATATAGATGTTGTATAACACTTAGAAACATTTCCTCTCTAAGGAGAGAAGACCATAAATCTGAAACTTATAACTAGGGAAATCAACTTGAGTGTGGAATGACTCGTGTTGGATTCAAGATTGGAAACGTTTTATGCATTGGGAGAACGAGGTCACTCTTGTACCAACGTAAGAGAGAGTTTTATGTTGTGTGTAGTATTAAAGGTCCAAGAGTGTAACAAGTCTTGGGTTGTTAATATTATTCCCTCATTTGGTCTATCTACCTATCTTCATCTTATTGCACTTTGTAGATTCATAGTGGACGGTTTTTGTGACATGTTGAATCCGAATTTGGTAACCATTGTGTTCACCCTGTTCATCTTATATTGTGGCTGTTTTAGTGCTGAAAATACACCTCTTTATCTTGTTATTGTGTTGTTGATAGCAAATCTGAGAGTGGTCTTCAAAAGGGTCCTCAAATCCTTAAGATTGGTGAACTTTTTTAGAGTTGTTTTGTGTTCTCTTGGTTTTCTATGTTATGGCCTACCAAGGGTATCTCGGTTGCGACCCTTGGCTCGTTATTAGCGAGTGCAGAAGCACAGCTAAGACCTCAAAATTCCCAAGTCTCCACCAACCCTTCGGGATTTATTTGAAATCCTTTATGCACAAATAAACTATGCTACCCTACAAAATATGATGTTCAAAACTCAATGACACAGTCGAAATTTCCATCCAATGTCATTTCAACAAAAAGTGGGTCTCACACCCATATTCCATTTTCTTAACTTTCTAACCAATAGGTCGAAATGATCCCAGGTGCCTTGGGATCCAAACCAAGAGTCCACCTAGCCAAAAATTGACATTTGGGAGTGGCATACAATGTCGTTCACTGATAGTTTTGCCTAGTAGCCAATTTGAACCAGTGAACACTTCAAAGCAAGGAATTGTCACTAAAAAAAGTAAACAAACTACCTGGTAACCAAACTGTTAGTCCTAGTATGTCATAAATAACTTGGGGCAGCTATAGGAAAGCTCTAAAGATGAAATTAAGTGGAAATATGGAAAATAACCTAAAAGGTAATTATAATATCCATTACTAAGGAACTTTTTTCCACTGAAGTAAAGGATTAGGATACACCTGAAGTTTCGAACAGGCGAGGATACTTAAGCGGTGCCTCTTCTGAACCTTAACTATAGGAATCTCCCAAGTATGCAACTGCCTGACATCACTAGCCAAAATGAGCACAGGATCCTCCATGAAGGTCAACCGCTCATCCAACTAAACTGAATCTCATCTAAGCATGTGAGACGTATCGGGAATATATCGCCGCAACATGGAAACATGAAAAGCTGAATGGACAATAGAAAAATCTGGAGGTAAGGGCAACTCATAATCCACCTCACTACTCAGTAAAGAATCTCTAAAGGTTCAATATTTCTAGGGCTGAGCTTGCCTTTCCTCCCAACTTCATCACACCCTTCATGGGAGAAACACGGAGGAATACTAATCAGCAACTCCAAATCTCAAGGCACGAAACCTGTGGTCTGTGAAAGACTTCTGCCTACTCTGAGCTGCTTTCTACATGCCTAAACCACCCTAACTCTATCCAATGACTCCTGAAGCAAGTCAGTACCATGGGGTCTAACCTCTAAAGTCTCAAACCATCCAATTAGGAAATGGAATGCCTACTATTGAAGGCCTCAAAAGGCACCATCTCAATACTCGAATAATAACTTTGGTTTTACGTGAACTCTTCCAAGGCTAAGTGTTGCTCTCACTGACCTTTGAAATTCATAACATAGGCTTAGGGCATTCCTCAATGATATGGATCATCCGCTCCAACTGGCTATCAATCTGAGGATGAAAGGTTGTACGAAGATCCACCTGAGTACCCAACTCCTCCTAGAAACCTCTCCAAAATCTAGAAGTGAATATGAAATCCCAATCTAAAATGATAGATATAGGCACACTATGCAAATGGACTATCTCATGCATATAGAGGGGGGCTAATCTCTCAATACTGAAGGACATCTGAATAAAGGATGAAATATGCCAACTTGGTCAACTGGTCCATAATGACACAGATACCATCGGAACCACGGGAAGTGCAAGGCAACCTACTAACAAAGTCCCTGGTGAACCACTTCCATTTCCACTCAAGAATAAGAAATCTCTAAATTAATCCACCAGGTCGTCGATGCTTAGCCTTTACCTACTGATAACTTAGGAAACAAGCTAAAAATCAACCATATCTCTTTTTATTCCACTCCACCAATAATGTAGTCTCAAATATCTATACATTATAGTTGTACCTGAATGAGTAAAACCTAGAATTATGACCCTCCTATAAAATCAATTGAATCAAATCAGCGTTCCTCAAAATAAAAATGAGACTATCAAATCTTAAGACCCCCTCAGATTCTATGGTAGCCCTCTTAGAGTCACAACTCAATACCTTATCATGAATAATACAAAGTCTCTTATCCTCAAACTGGAACTCTGAATCTACTCAAATAGCAAAGACCTTAACTCAACATAAGCTAGGATCCTCCTAGTGTCTAAAATATCAAGTCACACCATCGAGTTGGCGAAGACTGAATGTCCCGTGCCAATAGATTCTAAGAAATTAAAATGCAAGCCAAGCCACCCATACTCACTGCCTTTCGACTCAAGGCATCTACTACCACATTCTCCTTGCCCGAATGATATAAGATGGAGATACCATGGTCCTTAAGCAACATCATCCATCTAAACATCCTAGAATTAAGCTCTATCTTAGGTCATAAAATATTGAATACTGTGATAATCTATGAAAATCTCACAATGCAAACCATAGAGATAATGCCTTTAAATCTTAAGTGCAAAAACTATCACTGCCAACTCCAAATCATGCGTGGAGTAGTTACGCTCATGCACCTTAAGCTACCTTAAAGCATAAGCAATAATGTGGCCCTGTAGCATCAATATACAACCCAAACCAACACCAAAAGTATCACAACTCATGGTGAATCCCTCACTCTCAATAGAAATAGACAAAATAAGATTCGGTGTAAGAAACTCCTTGAGCTTTAAAAAACTCAACTCACACTCTTTAGACCATTGAAAAGGAACCTCTTTCTTAGTCAATCTAGTCTTAGGCACTAAAATAGAAGTAAAATTTTTAAAGAAACGGCTATAATAACCAACCAAGCTAATAAAGCAACCTCGGTAAAAGATGTAGGCTTGTCCCAATCACGAATAGCCTCAATCTTTGTTGGTCTAACATAATACAATCCTTGGACGCCATATTCCCAAAGAATGTCACTAACTCAAGCCAAAACTCACACTTAGAGAACTTGTCAGAAAGCACATGATCTCTTAAAGTCTAGAGCACAATCTTCAAATATTGTGCATGCTCCTCCTTACTCTTTGAATAGATAAGGATGTCATCAATGAACACAATTGCAAAGGAATCCACATAAGCTCTGAACACTTAGTTCATCAAATCCATAAATGTGGATAGGCATTAGTCAACCCAAAAGACATCACTAAGAACTAATAATGACCATAACATGTCCTAAAGGTTGTCTTTGGGATATCCTTAGCCCAAATCCTCTACTAATGGCAACCAAACCTCTAATCAATCTTAGAAAACACCACTGCACCCTAAAGCTGGTCAAACAAATCATCAATGCAAGGTATGGGATAATGGTTCTTCACCATCACTTTATTAAGTTGTCTATAATCAAGGCACATCCACATGGAGCTATCATTCTTTTTCACAAACATCATAGGAGCTCCACAAGGAGACACACTCGGTCTAATAAAACCCTTAATAAGAAGATCCTGAAGCTGAGTATTCAGCTCCTTAAGCTTTGTATAAGTAAAATGGTAAGGTTCCATAGAAATAGGTTGGGTACCAGGATCAAGATTACTAACAAACTTAATCTCACTAGTTGGAGGTATACTAAGTAGATCAGTAGGAGAAATATCAAGAAACTCTTAAACTATAGGAACGAACTCAAGTGACAAACTCTCCATACTAGCATCATAAATATAAGAAAGATAAGACTCACAACCCCTCGAGATAAGTCTCTTAGAACAAATATAATAAATAATACCTGTCGATTTATGGGTAATAGCTCTCTGCCGTATGATCGGGGCTATGCAGGGCATGACTAAGGTAACAGTCTTGGCAAAACAATCCATGAATGCATGATAGTAGGATAACCTATCTATGCCTAGAATTATATCAAAATCCACCATGTTCAAAATAAAAAGATCATCATGATTATCAATATCTCTAAAAGTCATAACATATGATCTGAAAATCTGATCTACTACTAAAGAATCACCCATGAGAGTAGATACACATTATGGCACAAATAATAAATCCCAAGATAACTTCAACTGTAGAGCATAGTAATCAGACACAGTAATAATGGATCCTAGATAAAATAAAGCAAGGGCCGACTAACAGCACACTAAAATTATACCTGTGATAACAGCATTTGAAGACTCAGCCTCGAGCCTAACAGGTATCGTATACAACTGATTAAGACTGCCACCTAGTTGGCTCTTGATTGATTTCCTATCCTACCCACCTGAGAACCACCTCGAGCACCCTAGATACCACCCTATGATTTTGTATACCACCTTTAGTTGAGGGATGAACTGCTCTAATAGGGGAATACTCTAAGCTAAATTAATAATCGCCCCACGACTAGGGCACTCTCGTGAATAATAGCCATGACCCCTACAACAATGACATATCCTATAAGATAAACTAGAACCAGATAATTCAGCTGACCTAGAGTGACCACCATGACAAGAATAACCAAAAGATGAACCCCTTAAATAATTACCACTACCCTAACTAGGGAGATCACTAACACAAGACTAACCTCCGCCAGTAATCTTATGCAATACCTGAATAAGTCTACTAAGCTGACTCTGAGGCTTATATGACTGATACAGAGGGTACCTACCTTGAAAAACATTGCCTCTGAATTGAGAGGGACAATCACTCCCACTGTAACTAACTTAATACTGAGGTCTCTTATCACTTTTTCTTTGGGCCTCACAAGGTATCTTCTCCATCAATTGAGCATGATTAGGAACCTTAGCAAAACAACAACCTGGAATAACCAAACTTTGAGTAGACATGCAAAGAGAAAGTCTCAATCCATAAATAATGCAAAAAAAACCCTTCTATAATCAGTAGATAGAATAGAAGTAGGATGCCTAGCCAACTCGTGAAAAAAAGCCTCATACTAGACAATCTTTATAGATCCCCACTACAATCTAAAGATATGATCCCTCAACTAATCCCTAAGGTTGTGAGGCATGTACCTCTCTAAGACAATCTTGGAAAATGAATCTATGTGAAAAAAGAAGATACAGTTAGCCTGGAATTAAGATGACCTCTCCATAATGTCAAGTTGCTAAGTCCAACTGAAAAGTAGTGTAGTACAAACTATGAGTCTCAACTAGGCATAAATTACACAGCTTTTCCTCACAAGTAATCAAAAACTCATATATATCCTTACCCAATGCACCTAAAAACATAAGTGGAGCCAATCTCAAGAATCTATCAAATATTTTCTAATCCTTAAAATACATTGCAAGCTAGCTAACCACTGACTGAGCAACTACCAGCGTAGAAAGGACCTCAACTTTGGGGGTTGTGGCTACAGGTTATACCCCTACCTCGATACCACTCTGATTTGTAGATAGTGCACCATCAGATGATGTACCATCAATCAACCCCAAAAGCTAAACCAAATCATCCCTAAGCACTAATAAAGATTTAAACCTTGGTGGAGCTAGGGTTGGTGCATGGCCCACCATTGTATGGGAAAGAAGAACCTTTGTCTTAGGAGCGAGAATAGGGTCTGATGATGGCCCCTATCTCAAACCCTAGCTGGGGACCCATCTTGAGTCTTTCCATAACCTCTAGGTCATCTACAAACAATGATAGGATCCCTAGGCTTAGTCTCAGGACCCTTGTTATGTGTATTGGTAGAATGTGTCCTAGCCATCTATGAAAGAAAAAAACCAAGGAAATTTCTTAGAAACCAACTAAAACACTTAGCACAAAATGAGTGAAAGAAGTGAAAAACTTCTAACAATGTCCTATAGTCTCTTGAAGATAAGAAATAGACAGCATTGTTCCAATTCGTAGGACTCTTCTAGATATTTGCTCTTGTACCAATAATATTGGTGAAGCTGGCTCAGATACTATTTTGTCATGACTTGATTTATAATTTATGATGGCCCCTACATTGTATTTTCAATAGGTAAACCAAACCATAACCCAAAGCTAAATACAATGTGCTATGCCCCAAAAGGGTGAAATCAGACAATACAATTCAAAAATAAGCAAGGCAATAGAAATAGTTTAAAAAGTAGCCATAACATAGAAACCATCCCATGGTCTGGTAGATTCAGTACAAGAGATACTATTAAAATAACTTAAGTTCTAAAATATTCAATACATTTTTGTGTCAAAACTAAGACTAAACATAGATAAATAGAAAAAAAATAGGGCGACTCCGACTATAAGAGCTTATCCTATTGCTAGAATACAATGCAACATGATCCTTGAATCAATGGCAACAACTAGTACTCAAATTTGCACCAAAAAGGTACAAAAGTGTAGTATGAGTACCATAAATCACGGGTACTCAATAGGCATCATCGTTCAATTAAGTTAAATCATGATATTAATATTATAGAATGCAAGATAACATAACTAAGTCAAGGTAAAAAGGCAAACTAGAATAACTCCAACATCGCTATACACAATTAAATAAATAAACCAAAATAATAACATAAAGAACAAGAAGTTATAACTACAAGATTGGACTCCATAAGCCTATAAGTGCGAAAAAGTAAATAACCCAATCCAGGACAACATAAGCCTAGAGGATACAATCAATTAAAGCATAAACCAAACTAGTGTCATTTACCAACTTCCATTATACAACCAAAATCCATCCATGACATGCCTCATTATAACCATTTTCCAACTTTTAGACATAGCCAATATCTTTATTCTCAATTATTACACCTTAAGTCCTTAATGTCATATCATTAGTATAATGACTAATATCATAGTAAACTTCCCAAACTTTAACTGGTAAGTGTGTCATCAATAACATAATCATTCTCTTCACTCAAACTGGGTATTTAAATATATATGTGAGTAATTTTATAATCATCTTCCAAACTTGAACTGGCATTAATATCCAAACTCAAAGTGGTAAGTATATATTTGTCATCATAACAAAAAGCATAATCACTAGCATAATCAATAGCATAACCACAATAGAAAAATTAATAAGCATGATCTCTAGCATAATCAATAACCATCAATTCTTAATGCCAACCCATCATAACAATCAAATTTCAAAGTTTATCAATACTACCTTAGTAAGCATTTTGAAGGCACATAACAAGTTTATAAGGGTCTACAAGAACTAACATAAATCTTGGCCTAAGGTGGGTCTTAGGGCCACTTCTAATCCTTGAAGTACATTTCAAGCAAATGCTACCCCGAACTAGGCTAAGATATCTAAATCTACTTTTATATGTCAACTAATCCATAATCAAACTTAAGATAGAAATTTTACTTAAGCATGAAAAAATAAGTTGCTTATGCCAAAATTATGATTTTTGAATAGCTTAAATGGTCCAACTAACTAAATATTTCAAAGTTCATCACCAGCACTTAAAGCCCATTCCAAATCTAACATAATGTCATAAATATACTATGAACTAGCTCTACCTAAGAAGTGGGAAAACCTAGCCTACCTGGATGCTAAAGAAAGCTTGAAAAATTCTCTAAATCACCGAATTTCCCTTTTGATAAGCCTTCAAAAGGTTCCTCTCTATAAAAATCACAGTACACTCATCACAATGAGAATAATAATACCTATATTGCACTATTGTGCTTCGGATCCAAAATTATAAAAAGTTCTATGTGGGTCCCATTTACAAAAATTATATTTTCAAAGTCAAACCAACATTCCATATGCTCAAGGAGTATTACCATCAAAATGGGTAAAATTTGAGCTACATTGGTGCTAAAATTATGTCACAAAGTTCTTAGGATTATAAAGAAGAAAAAGGGGAAATCAACCATGGAAAAGAGGAATTCTTACCAAAAATTCAAAGGAAATCCGCATAAACAATCATTGTCCAAGCTCCCAAATCACCCACAATAGTTATCTCTAATACTTCCTTAATATTAGGGTTTTTGTATCTTAAGTATGGATGAATAATGGGAAAAATAGGCTAAAATAGGGTATTTATACCGTTCCCAAGTACTCGGGAGTAGCTATCGTGAACCAACTATCGCGGTCACAAAATATAAAGGTAGTTAGGTGAGTTTATATCATGATATAATACACCAAGATCACCACATTTTCACCTTACAAAGGGTATCACGATCATGAATACTAGCTCTTTATTAGCGAGTGCACCACCACAACTAAGACTTGGATGTGACTCTTTTCGTGAATCATCTTGTATAAGGCATGTGACTCTTTACTCCTTGTTATTTCACAAATTATGCATTTTAAACATTTATTTAATACTTGAATGGTGGGTTTTGAAATCAAATATTAAGGGTTTTGATGCATAGTGATAGGTATTGTTTACTCTTGTTCAAACTTGTCTTTATACATGTTTTTGGTAATGGTTTGTACATGTGGATGCTTTTTTATTGTGGTTTAACAAATGGTCCATGAGTAACCCAAATATTGATGGTTTTCACTTAGGTTTTATTCATGGTAAAGTTATGCCCTCAAGGTGTTTGTGAAAATGTCTAAGAGAAATAACTAGTTATAAGTTAATAGTGTTTTGAGCTAAGACAATGTCTTAATGAGTAAGGATCCTTGGTAAATGCTTTTTAAATGCCTTGTTGTCCATGTAAAGAGTTCATTGGTAACCTTGGTGGTTCGATTAATAAAAAATTAGTTTGAGTCCTTAATCATGAAATTGAATTGTGGTTCAACTAATGCTTTGTTTAAGAATGATAATGAAAAATGATTAGTTTGGTAAAGGTCTAGATGACCAAAATTTGACTAGAATAGTGATTGAAACTAAGGCATGGGCCTATTAAATTGATTGATTGATAAATGGTTCATAAAAGACCTTGTAGTTATGTATAGTGTGTAATTATAGCTTTAAAGGCTTGAATTGGCTAAGTGGGTTTGAGTCCTTGAATTTTTGACTAAGTGGATATGAATGAATGGAAAAAGGGCTAGAGTCCCAATGTTGACTAGTAATGGATGTGATGGCTTGGGGTTAGAGTTCATTTGCCTAATAACATGGCTTGAGGTTAGAGTCCACTTGCCTAACAATTTGGCTTGAGGTTAGAGTCCACTTGCCTAATTCAATGGCTCATGGTTAAAGTTCGGTTGTTATATAATATGGAAGGTGGTTAGAGTCCACTTTCTATATATATAATATGGCTTATGGTTAGAGTCCACTTTCTATACAAGACAGCCCGTGGTTAGAGTCCACTTTCCATGTAAGATAAGATTTCTTGTAGTTAGAGTCCACTTGCTATATAAGATGGCTCATGCTTAGAGTTCACTTGCCATATAAGATAAGACGTCTTGTGGTTAGATTCCACTTGCTATATAAGATGATACGTCTTGAGGTTAGAGTCCTCACGCTTAATATGACTGAGAAGTTCAAATGTTCTAAACTATAGGGGAGGAAGGTTAGAGTCCTTCACTCTATATCTCAAGATCGAGTTCTTCAAAGATGTATGCTAATTCTTTTCCCTTTTCTTGGCATATCATATAACTATATACATCTACATATATACTCATGTATATAAATGTGATTGCATATGATGGTTTGACTTGGTTTAGCATGATGGTACTATTTTATACTTATCCTTGAGTTACATGCTAGCGCTCCAACCACTAACTGTCTTTTTACGTTGTGTCTCTATATGACATAGGAGTTGGATCTTCTTCTTCTCATCCTGCATATTGACCAGGTGTTCGAGCAGTTTTCATGTTAACATTGAAGTGGTGAGCTTCCATACTTTGGAAGGCATACATTTCATAGTCTTTCATCTTATGTTATAGACTTGGTCTTTGGCTGTTTTCGAGGGAAGATCCCGACATATTATAGACATCGGATCTGTAGAGGCCTTATGGATGACTTTGGATTTGGGTATATTGGCTTAGTATATTGATATTAATGGATTTATTAGACTCTTTTTAAGTTATGATTATTAGTCTTGCTTCTACTATCTTTTTATATGATTGGAGTTCATCTGACACTTGTGGATTGATGTGATGGTTAGGTTAGGTTGTGGGGCAATCTCTAGATATGGCATGATACTTAGCGGTGGAGATAGGGAAAATAGTATTCATGGATTGATGTAAGAAATAGATCCCGGTGGCTTAAGGTAACTCTTTCTTGCTTTGAATAGGCTTGAATGTGGAAGTAGTGTATGGATAAATTCAGGCTCTCATAGTGATGTGTCTATGGGAAAGTGAAAGTTGAATTGGACTTGCTCTCTAGAATGAGTTCCATTCATTTGGTATTCCACGTGTCCATGTTGCGAAAATGTATGGCAGATCCTTCGTTGGTTATTTCTTTGGTGGATGTTGGTATTTTGGACTTTTTATCCTATGAGGAGGCCCAAATGAGGATCTTTGATTATCAAGTTTTCCAATTATGAATGAGAGAGGTGGATTCAGTGAAGTTTCAGAGAAGGAACCAAAAGTTTGGGGAAGGTACTTGGGAGGCAGAAGAGGATATGAAGTCCAAGTATCCATATGTTTTTCCATTTTGGAAACTCATGCTTGAGGTATGTGTTAATCTGCTTAACTTGATTTATGTCTTTGATAGGCAATAGTTTTAAGTCCCTAAACTTTTAATTGACTAAGCGTTTTGATAGACAGTGAATTTGAGTCCCAAAGTTAATTGAATGTATAGTTGATTGATAATTATCATGGCATGTGTCTTATCCTTATTATATATCATTATTTCCTAACTTTGTATAAGGTTAGGTTGATGTGAAATGATGTGTTAAATAGTGCTTGTGCTTACCTTTACCCGTTATTTAAGGGTGAATGATCCTAAGTGGGGGAGAATGAAACACCTTAAACTTTGGCCCTTGTAATGTTTCTTGTGTTTTGGGCATTCTGGGCAACGTACGATTCATGGGTACTAATGGTACCTAGGGTATGGTTTAATGACCCTCTCTTGTATGTTAGGCAGTGTGTTTGGTTTGGTTTCATCCCAAGGTATGATTCAACATCTTACTTATCATATGAAAAGTTAAGAGTGGTACCTTGCCAAGCCGTATGATGCCTTATGCTTACCCTAGTTGAATCTATCCAAGGTACGGTTTTAGGGTACTATTTATACCCTAAGGTATGATTTATCCCTAGGTAATCATATGATGGTCAGTATGGGGGAACAAGGTGGGGTCTAAGGTATAAGATAGAGTACAACTTGTACATTAGTCTATGGCTTAGGGGTAGAAGTCATACCCATCTACGAGTAGATTTTTAGTTTTTAAGCTGAGGGCTTCTAAGACATTTCCCACCCTAAAACCCTTAAGTTGACACACCATATAACATGTTGTGGCCTCTTATAACCATTATTTGGCGGATTAAACATTCCAAAATACTCTCTCAAGCTCACTCTTGAAGATTAGAGGTTAGGGTTCCACAAGTGTTCATCTAGAGGCAAGAAAAGGGTCAAGTTCTTTTCATGAATCATCTTGTATAAGGCATGTGACTCTTTTCTTTTTGTTATTTTGCAAATATTATGTGTTTTAAACATTGGTTTAATTCTATAATGGTGGGTTTTGAAATCAAATGTTAAGGGTTTTGATGCATAGTGATGGGTATTATTTACTCTTGTTCAAACTTGTATTTATACATGTTCTTGGTGATGGTTTGTACATGTGAGTGTTTGTTTATTGTTGTTTAACAAATGGTCCATGAGTAACCCAAATCTTGATGGTTTTAACTTGGGTTTTGTCCGTTGCAAAGTTATGCCCTCAAGGTGTTTGTGAAAATATCTAATAGAAGTAACTAGTTATAAATTAATAGTGATTTGAGCTAAGGAAATGGCTTAATGAGTAAGGAATCTTGGTAAGTGACTTTGTAAAGGCCTTGTTGGCCATGTAACGAGTTCATTGGTAACCTTGGTGGTTTGATTAATTAAAAATTAGTTTGAGTCCTTAAGCATGAAATTGAATTGTATTTGAACTAAAACTTGGTGTAAGAATGCTAATGAAGAATTATTAGTTTGGTAAAGGTCTCGATGACCACAATTTGACTTGAATAGTGATTGAAACTATGTCATGGGCCTGTTAAAGTGATCAATTGATAAGTGGTTCATAAAAAACCTTATGGTCATTATGGTGTTAAATTGCAGCCTTGAAGGCTTGAATTGGCTAAGTGGGTTAGATTTCTTGAAAGTTGAACTAAGTGGATGTGAATGCATGGACAAAGGGTTAGAGACCCAATGTCGACTACTAATGGACGCGATGGCTTGGGGTTAGTATCCATTTTCCTAATAACATGGCTTGAGGTTAGAGTTCACTTGCCTAACAATTCGGCTTGAGGTTAGAGTCCACTTGCCTAATTCAATGGCTCGTGGTTAGAGTCCATTTGATATATAAGATGGAATGTGGTTATATTCCACTTTCTATATATATAAAATGGTTTGTGGTTAAATTTCACTTGCTATACAAGACGGCCCGTGGTTAGAGTCCACTTGCTATGTAAGATAAGACAGTTTGTAGTTAGAGTCCACTTGCTTATAAGACAGCTTGTGGTTAGAGTCCACTTACCATGTAAGATAATATAGTTTATGGTTAGAGTACACTTGTTATATAAGATGAGACGGCTTGAGGTTAGAGTCCTCTTGCTTAATATAACTGAGAAGTTCAAACATTCTAAACTAGAGAGGTGGGAGATTGGATTCCTTCAGTCAATATCTCATGATCAAGTGCTTCAAAGATGTATGCAAAGTATTATACCTTTTTTCGACTTGTGATACAACTATATATATCTACATATATACCCATGTATATAATTGTGATTGAATACGATTCTTTGACTTGGTTTTACATGATGGTACTATTTTTCCTTATCCTATAGTTACATGTTATTTCTCCTAATGCTAACCATCTCCGGACGATGTGTCCCCATATGACACAGGAGCCAGAGCTTTTTCTTCTCTTCCTACGCAGTGACCAGGTGTTCTAACAGTTTTCATGTTGTCATTGAAGTGGTGAGCTTTTATACTTTGGAAAGCATATATTTCATAGTCTTTCATATGTTATAGACTTGTTTTTGACTTGTTCTTTGGCTATTAATGAAGGCTTGCCCCAATATATTATAGACATCAAATTTGTAGAGGCTTTGTGAATGACTGTGGATTTGGGTATGTTGGCATAGTATCTTTATATTAATAGATTGTTTAGACACTTCTTAAGTGATAATTGTTAGTATTGTTTCCTCTATTTTTTTATATGATTGGAGTTCATCCGACACTTGTGGATTGATGTGATGGTTAGGTTAGGATATGGGGTGATCTCCGATCCTTTTTGGGATAGAGATTCCCATACGACAAGTCCTGGTTTTGGTTCGTGTTATCAGCGCCATCTTTTCTTTCCCATATCTCATGACTCAGTTGATCCGGCACAGGTCCCAGTTATTACTAAAGTGGACCAACTAATTCATATAAAAAAGGTTGAGGACATAGATTGATCAAAGATATGCACAATCCAGATGCCCTTGTAAGAGTCTTGGAGATCCATGATATAATTAGGGGTGACCTAGCTAGTGATATAACAGTGTTTGTTATTGGTTCCTCTTTATCCTTAGCACCACTAGCATTCATTCATAGTTAACTGATCCAAACTTCATAGTTGTAAGAGCTTATGTAGAGTCTACTATTACATGATGGTCGAATAAAGAATCTTGAGGTTCAAGTGAGGACTGCCTAAGATAGAGGCAAATAGGTTTGAAAGCCAGATAAGGGGTAGGATAGATGTAATCTAGGCACCTAATTTGTTGTATATTCGAGCAGACCTAACCTAATTAAAGGAAGTGGTCAGGGTATTAACTAAATGAATAGCTATTACACCTCTTCCACTACCACTTATGTCTTCACTGGTAGCTCTAATGGTGGATTTGGATTCCCTAGTTCTATACTTTTATTCTTCTACCCCGAATATTGATGATATTGATATTGAGAAAGGATAGGTGACTTATATCCTTGAAAGAGAAGGATGGGAGATGAGGTTTATAAGTATGGATTAGGTTGTGATAATTGGTGGGGGTAAGAGGAGGAGAAAGATGGATAAATCTCTGAGGAAGCTATTTTAGAGCGTGATATGATACCACATTCCATGGTGGTGATTTTGATAATTGGTAGGGGTACAAAGGTGACCCATATACTTTAAGTGCATCTACCTCCATCATTCCCCACCTATTTAGGATTCCCCGGCCATAGTCGTGGCCACCTAAATGGAAGAGTGAGATGGGGACCCACTTGTATCCCCAGAAAATTAGAGTTCCACCAGTGCCTATAGCACCACAGATATGTCCTTTACACTAGTTTAACATTTTTATGATTTTTTGCAATGAGGATATTACATGATTTCCAAGTTTAGGGTGGAGGTGTACCACAACCAAGGGTTTTTTGTTGCCGTGTTTCTTTTTCTTAGGTTGTTCTATCATAGTTAGAATTGGCATGTTTAGGTGTTTTATTATTTTATTGTTGATTTTCTTTGTGATTATGTGATAGCCTAAATACTATCAAACACACAAAATTGACACTAAAGGTGTAAAAATAAGCAAGCACACAAAGAGAAAACAACACTTAGAAAGGAGATCAAGGAGAAGAATTGAATGAATGTAAAGATAGTAGAGTGACTCTTACTTCCACTAGATGACTAACAAAAGGAGATGTATCAAATCTCCAATCGCACCTCACAAATAAATGTTCAAACCACTCTCTTAGGTGACCCAAAGGACTCACACATCCTCAAGCACACCTTTCTTGCCAAATTATCCAAGACAAGTAAAAAACTAATTTCAATTGTTCAAGGATCTAGTTTGGGATTCTAGGGTTCTAAACTAGAAGACTAAGCTACGAAATATGAGTAATATTCAATGTCATCAAAATTCTAATTAAAAGAGAACTAAAGTGGTCTATTTATACTATTACATTCAATGGACAAAAATTCCCTTAATGAGAGAGGGAATTGGGGCACCTCTTGAGTGTCACTTTGGAGTGTAAAATGTCTTCAATGCCCTTCACTTGAGGCGCCTCTTGAGTGTATAAGTTTCCCTCCTTACTTCTCTTGACCAAGTCTTCAAAATACTCCAAAAAGTCTTCAATTTCTTGCTAATTCCGAAGCCTTGAACCTTAGATAATACCTTGTACTCTTAGTGCTCCTTGTGCTTGTATAATCCTCTCTATCTTGAAGGAATTTGTCATGAAATTCTTATCTTGCAAAAACCAAAGAGAGGGCAAAAAAAACACACAATCCTCTTGGTAGGAGGGTTAGTATTAGTACCACACTCTTATCACCAACCCATGGTTGCTCACACTTGACATACACCCACATATCCTTTGAATTTGATATAAAAAGCTTAGAATAAAGGATACCAAAGACATGAATAGCATCAATATCAAAAATAAGTGAGCATGACCAGCAACTATAACCTTCACATCTCAAGAGTGTTCCGGGATCAAAGGATAAGGGTTTAAGCCGAGATGGCCCACTCCTTTCACTAAGTTACCAAGCTCACAATCATTCAAGGCATTACCCTCCATGACGACAAACACAAGACCACTATGAACAAGATTAATATCAGGGCTATCATTACACAAGTTAAAAGTACTATGTTCAATATCAAGACCATCATTACTAGCATCAACACTAATTTGAAAGTTTGCAATCACACAAATCTCATATTCAAGTAGTGAGCTAATCTAAGGTGCACATGGTTTATTATACATATCAAGAGATCTAACAAAAGAAGAAACATGCACACCTACATCAATAAATTCTGAAACCTCTAGACAAGGAATCACATGACAACAATTTAAGCTTAAATAAATATAGGAAATAGCATTATTACCTCAGTTTGGACTAGGACAGTCCACTTTATTGAAGCTCTTGGCCAAGGGTGTATTGAGGCCACCTTCATGGGAGATTTCTTGTTGATCCTTATTTGATAATTCATGATCTTGAACTTGCAAATAATAATAATCAAGGCTAGGTAAAATGCTAGCCTTTGAGCTGGTAAGTATCAAGGAACCTTTGTAGGCAAGTCCTACAAACAAAGTTGTCTTCCCTTTTCCCTTCTCACAATCCGAAATCTCCCTTCCCTTTTCCTTCTTTATTTTCTCATCCAACTTCTTGGCTTTCTCTTGGATTTCACTGACACTAGATAGTGGAAGATGGAGAAGAGTGAACTTTTTGCCACCATGCACAAAGGTGTACCTATTAGATCTTCTATCATGTATGGTGTGCCTGTCAAATTGCCAAGGCCTTCCCAACAATATGTGACATACTTGCATAGGTATTAAATCACATAAAACTTCATCATGATAAATCCCAATCTTGAATCTAATCAAACATTGTCGTTTGACCTTCAATTCACTACATTTGTTTAACCATTGAAGCTTGTATGGATTCGGGTGAGGGATAGTGGTTAGTTTCAAGTGGTCAACCAAGGTGACTCTAGCAATATTCACACAACTCCCACTATCAATGATCATTGAACTCAAACTTCCTTTAATAAGGCACTTTGTATGAAAGAGGTTCTCTCTTTGATCATCCAAGACCTTACTAAACAAAGTTCTCCTAACAACATAACTAGGCACATCACATTCTCCTTCACAAGGAAACACATCTTCTTCACTACCCTCACCTTTAACTTTGGGTTCTAAGCACTCTCTATCTTCAGAGTTGTCATCATTCTCCTTAGTTTCCAACTCTACTTCTTCACCAAGATAATATAACTTTCCCACTCTTAGAATCAAATTATGTCGGTTAGGGCACTCACTTGCCCTATGATCCCAACCTTGACACTTGAAACATGTAATCCCTTAGATGATGGAAGAAGGGCATTCGGCTTCACCTCCAACTTTGGAGGCTGATATGACACTTCCTTGGTTGAGATTTGAGAAGAAGAAGAAGATGTAGAAGATTTTTTCTTGTTCCAACCCGAAGTCAAAGGACTTACCTCTTTATTTCTAGTCAAACTCAAACCTTGTTGAACTCTAAGCTTATAAGCCGACCTTCATTTGTTCTCTTTTTCAATCTCCATGGCATCTTGGAAAACTTCAACCACGGTTCTAAACTTGTGAAGAGTCAAACGAGAGGATATGTCCTTGTTCAACCCAACTTTGAAGCGGATAACATCATGTTGAACTTGTTCACCTCTATGGTCAAGTTTCTAGATAAGTTGCTGAAATTCATCATAATAGGCCATGACACTCTTGCTTCCTTGGTTTAGATTGTAAATCTTTGCAAGAAGCCCATGCCTATAATGCTCCGGTACATATCTTTCTCTCATAACTCTCTTCAATATCTCCCAAGGAGGTGGTTGGCCATTAATCAACACATCATCAAATCTTTTGGTGTATTCCCACCAAGTGTTTGCATATCTTTCAAAGTGAGCAATAGTACAGCAAATTTTTTTTTCTTCAGAAAGGTCATTCACTTGAAAAATCTTTTCACAAGCGGATTTCCAAGCTAAGTACACTTCTAGATCACTCTCACCTTTGAAAATTGGAATGACAACCTTGATTGAATTAATGTCAATGTCTCAGATTGTTGGATATTCAATATTTCCTTGTCTTGCCTAGTGCCTAGGAATCTTCCACAATTCCCTCTTTGATCATGTCTTGCCCTCATTTTTTTTTTCAACCAACAGTCATCATTAGGAACATCATAACCTTCTTGTTCCCCTCTACCATAATCCTCAATATGGATGGGTGGTTTTCGGATTTGATACCTTTGAGGAAGTGGGTTTGGTCTTTGATTATATGGTACTTGAACTTATGGTATTAGAGGTGGTGAATGGTAAGGTCTTTGGTCCATGGAATTTGGCATTTGGTAAGTGGTATTTTGTGGAGGTATTTGGTTTAGATTTGGTGGTGGAGTTTGAGTTCCAAGTCCCTCTTGTTGGACTTGGTTCATTGGGTGATGTAGTGGCCTTTGGAGGGTCCGGTTAGTAGAGGTTTGGGATTGGTTTAATGGCTGGTTTTGTTGAAATCTCGGAGGGTTAAACATTTGGTGGAGGGTTTCGAGTATTATAGTCATGGACGAGTTATTGGCTTGGACACTAAAGGATGCATGGTAGGGATTGGGAGTAGAGTGTCGTGAGTTCCTCCTACTTTCAACACAATCAAGCCTTCCACTAAAAGTGGAAATTTTACCCCCGCGTAGCATCTATATCACTCTTCATTTCCCTCCTCAAAGCATCATTACTTTCCTCCACTTTTCGAGAAAAGTTCTCAAACCGAGCCATCAAAACTCCAATAGCATCATTTCCCAAAGGTTGGGAAGCAGCATCTCCAGATTCCATGGAAAATATACCTAAAAGAACAAAAAAAACAGCAAGAAACATAAACTAAAAAACGAGAAAACAAGTTAGTTCAAAAGACTCACTTCACTCATGCTCAACCTCACCTCACACTTGGCCTCACAAATGTTAGAGAATCGGCAATACTTGGCAAGTAACTCGAGAGGTGAGACGCTTTGGTCTGGAATTGATATTTGTTTGAAATGACTCTAATAAAGTGATGCACGGACTTGAACCAACAAAATACTACGACTTAAAAAAAGAGAAAAGCACACAAAAAACTAAAGACACTAAATAAATGAACTCTAGACTAATTACCAACCTAGTAGGTTCTTACTAGTTTGCTAATTAGTGGTAGAATTAACTTAAAAGAAACTAGAATCAAAAATTAGAAACTAGAAAATCTAATTTTAGAGACGAATTTTGGTTGATCACAAGTGATGATGCGGCACTACGAGGTTGGTTGTCACTTTTCGAAATTTCAAATTTCCCAAAAACTTGTTTTGGAAAAACACCACTTTGGGGAAGAAGAGTTTTCGGATTTGGAGAGGGTAAGAAGGAAATTTAGAGTCCCTTCAAGTCTCAAATTGAAATGAAATGCAATGGTCCCCCCCCCCAATAAATGCAATTGTACTTGATTGGTCCTTTGGTCCCCCCCTTTCTTTTGGAAGAATGGAATATTCTTCGAATATGCTTTTGGACCAACAACTTTTTCACTCTCTTTATTCCCTGTTTTGGATCAAACAACACCTTTGAATATTCTTCTTCACTAAGATATGAGGATCAAGGATGAACAAGATGTATATTCAACTGTTGACCAAGTTTGACCAACAAGCAAATGGACTCCAAATCTTATTTTTTTGTAGATCTAGGTTCCTTATGCTAAAAAAAACTCAACCCACTAAAAATCATCCACAAATCAAGTCACCAACACAAACCCAAAATGTCACCCTCTCCAATAAGCTTCAAACAAGCCACAACAATGGTGGATCTAGCTCAAAACAAACCAAACTTCACTCTAAAAGTAGATATAGACTCCCTAGGCACTAGAGAGCAAGGATCTAGTGCAAGAAACTTCAAAGACAATAAAAACTTGTAGATCTAAGTTCTAAATTCCGATCTAACACAAGACAACACTAGACACCATTTTTTTTTGTATTTTCTGATTTTTTTTTACTCTTTTTTGTTGAGATTTTCTAAATAAGAACACTAAAACCAAGATTTAGCGATGTTGGAACAACCCTAACCAAGGCTTTGATACCAAATGATAGCCTAAAGACTATTAAACTGTAACAACCCAAAATCACCTTCCAGGACGTCACGCGGTGCTTAGGGCAACAAGTACCCCAAGCTAACCCTTTGAGCCTATCGTTTCTCATAAAAACTCATTCAAGAAGAAATATACAAAAACACTAGCACTGTCATATCAAACGAAAGGAAATACGAAGGTAATACTCGGTCCAAACGACCACAATAATGGAAATCTCAACACAACCACAGTCTGATAACTAGTCTGACGAAGCCTCTACTACTCCATGAACTCGAAAGCCATTGTGAAAGGTCCCCAACTAACTCAAAATAAACTGAAAGTAATAACATAAAAACTCGAATACTAAAATGTCTGAAGATAGGTCCTTGAACCATGAGGACTCACCACTATTGAAATTTAGACAAAGGTACTCGAGAATTACTGATGGGGATGGGACTAAGCACCTGAAACTATATTATAAGACAATGTAGCACATAGTTGTATATGTGGAACAGCACATGGGAATGTACTAAGTATATGGAGGTGAATGCATTTACGTAAAACAATATCAATATTCTTTAATCAAATCATGCATAAGTCTCATGGAGAGTAAAACTTCTTTATTGTTCAAGAACTATAACTCTTTTGAACTCAAACACTTGGAACTCGAAATCATATGACTTTGATTTAAAAAGTGATGATCAACTCTTATTAGTACAAAAAACTACTTCCTTCTTTGGAAAATACTCAGAAGTAATTTTTTCACTTTAGTAAATATCTCACCTCAAAGATTTAGGGAAAATATTCTATCTCAATGGAAAATGCTTTAGTTTAGGGAGGTTCTCTTAACCAACACCTACCATGCGAGCTACATGGAGTCCAACGTTTTGTCCTCCTAAGAAAGAAATCTCACGTTGGTGAGAGGCTTCATACTTTTGCCAAGGAGTATAACCTCAATTCAGTGATCACTTATCTCGGCCTCGGGCCCAATCATCTTGGCCTCAGACCCAAATTATCAAAACTACGGTGGCTCGTATTCTAGGGTAAGAAATCGTGGTATATTACCCCACTCAGTGCTAAATACTACACTCTTTAGTTTATCTCGCTCATCTCATGGAAATCTATTTTCAAAATAATCTCATGGTTATAAAAACCCAACAATCAAATCTGTAATCTTATGTGGTAAGTGGATTTCAAAACTTTATGACCATTAGGTCAAAACATTTCTCAATAATCTCAAAATACTTAAATCATTGGTGCTTGTAGCACAATAGTTCATAAAATTGCAAGTCTCAAGTAGGGCTTAATGACCCATAATTCAATCTCAAGTTAAAACTCATTATAATGCATAATAGATAGCATATAGATTCATAATTCATGTAGAAATTTGAAAGTTACAGAAATTTGTCTCAAAATATTAACATACTCATATACTTCAATTTCTGGAACATTGAAACTATTAAATTCTCAAGGAATAACAACATAGGGTATAAACCCAGTTTCAATTTCTTAAGAAAACATGCAAAATCATGCTATTAGACTTTCAATTCATGGGAAACATCAAAAGCATGCAACCAATAACAATGGTTGAAAAACCCTAATTCAATTTCATGTAAAATCTCATAAGTTGCAGAAAATTATAGTTTAAATAAGCCTTTGGGCACAAGGGTGAAAGGATTACCCATGTTCAAAACTCCTCATACCTTAGATTAAGGCATTGGATGAACAAGTTTCCTTCAAACTCTTCTTCTTAGTCTTGAGATAGGGTTCTTGCAACCCATGAACTTGGGGAACTCAAATCTTAACTCAACTTGCAGAATATATGGTGAGTTCTTGGATTTCTTGGAGAAGGGTTTTAGATTTGATCTTGAGGGAGAAACCCTAGCTCACTTGTATTTTGGATGATAAATGGAGCCATTTTCTTCGTTTAGAATATATCTAGTTGATAAAAGAGTGGAGAAGACCAAAAATTCCTTTTTAAAATGAGTTAAAAATACTAAACGCGGGTTACGATGGTCGAAGCAATGGCCCATCGCTAGCCTAATGGTTCGTCCGTCACACGTCGGTCCAAAAAAAAAGAACACTACCTCAATGTGATGGTCACAGTGATGGTCCATCGCAAACTCGATACTTTATCGGGTCATCCAACGCACATTCGCCAGGATGAGGCCACACTGCCTTAGCGACAATAGTCTCAGCGACGGTCCATCGCAGCCTTGACGATCTGTCGTCCTAGCCATCACACTAAGGCCATGAAAGGGAGTTACTACCTTAATTGAGACGGTCTGAGCGACGGTCCATCGCACACTCGATTGTCCGTCGGATCGTCCATCGCACCTGGGCGGTTCTGACAAGTCTCAGTAAAATATCCATAACTTCTCACCCCGATACCGAATTTGGATGAAATTAGTATCGTTGGAAAGCCAATTCAATTCTCTACATGACAAAAAGTTAAATTTAAGAAAATTCTATTTGGTTTAAACACTAATCACTTGGGAAATCACTTCTCAATATTTTAGGGCCTGAATTACACTTCACTTGACACGCTCTAAGGCATGGACTTCGAGGAAACTTTGAAGGGTCTTACAATATCTCCCCCTTGGAAAATTCATTATCGAATGTCGCTAGTTAGACTAGGAACACAGGAAAATAGAGTACACATAGGTGAAGCAATTTTCTAAATGGCTCAAAATCTCTCTAAACTCTTGAATACCTCAGAAATTGCAAGAACTCATGCAAGAATAGATATATAGCTAAACTTTAGATTTAGAAGGGCCGAATTAAGGAAGAATAATACCTTCAGATTGATTTGATCTCACGAAAAAAAGGTGTCGGTACTTGCCTCGCATGTCTATTTTTGCCTCCCAAGTAGCCCCCTCAACTGACTGGTTCCGCCACATCACTTTGACCTAGGGAACCTCTTTGTTCCTCAGTCTAGAGATATGAAAATCTAGGATCTCAATGGGAATCTCATCGAATGAAAGATTGTCCTAAATATCAGCACTCTTTGAAGGATCTACCACAACAGAATCACCAATATGCTTCTTAAGCATGGAGACATGAAAAATAGTATGAACGGATGACAACTCCGCAGGCAACGCAACCTCATAGTCTACTTTCCCAACACGGCTCAAAAATCTATATGGGCCAACATAACGAGGACTAAGGCTTTCCTTTCTACCAAACCTCTTCACCCCTTTCATGGGTGAAATCTTTAAGTACACCAAATCACCTACTTCAAACTCAAGATCCCTTCTTCTCCCATCAATATATGACTTTTGACGACTCTGAGCTATCTTTAACCTCTCTCTAATCAACTAAACATTCTCCATAGCTTTAAACACTACATCAGGCCCAATCACGGCAGCTTTACCCACTTCAAACCAACCTATATGTGATCTATATCTCCTACCATACAAGGCCTCAAATGGTGCCATCTCAATGCTAGCATGGTAAATATTGTTAAAGGCGAACTCTATCAATGGAAAATGCTCATCCCAACTACCTTTGAAATCAAGGGTACACGCCCTCAACATACCTTCTAAGGTCTGAATGGTCCTCTCAGCCTGACCATCTGTCTGTGGATGAAAAGCAAAACTCATAAGAACTTGGGTACCAAGGCCCTGCTAAAACGCCCTCCAAAACTGAGAAGTAAATTGAGTACCCTTATCCAAAATAATAGATGAGGGAACTCCATGCATCCTGACTAACTCCCGAATATACAATCTAGCATAATCCTAAGTTGTATAAGATTTATGCATGGGCAAGAAGTTCATAGACTTAGTCAGCCTGTCTAAAACAACCCAAATAGAATTATGATGACGACACGAACCCGGTCATGAATTCTATATTCACCACCTCCTACTTTTAAATGGGTATACTAAACTCTTGCATCACACCACTAGGCCTTTGGTGATCTACCTTAACCTATTGACACGTTGCATGCTTTGCTACAAACTCAGCTATATCCTTCTTCATACCATTCCACCAATAGATTTCCCGCAAGTTGCGGTACATCTAGGTAGTGCTAGATGAATAGAATACCGCACACCATGCACTTCATCCATAATCCTCTTCGTTAGATCATCAACACATGAAACACATAATCTACCCTTCAATCTAAAAACTCCATCTCCCCTTTGGGAGAAAACCTCTACCTTTTGGTCATTAACTACCTCCTTCAGTCTAACCAAACTAGGATATCTATCTTGCTTTTCCTTTACTTCTGAAACTAAAGAGGATTCGAAACTACTTTGCACCAAAGTACTTTTCTCAGCTGAATCAAGTAACCTAACACCCAATCTAGCCAGATAATGCACATCATGAGGTAACTCTTTCTTACCTTCCTCTAAATGAGCAACACTACCCATAGATAATCTGCTAAGGGCATCCACCACTACATTGGCCTTGCTCGGGTGATATAACACACTCATATTACAATCTTTTAACAACTCTAACCACCTCCTCTGCCTAAGATTCAACTCCCTACTAAGTAAACACATACTGCAAGCTCTTATGATCAGTAAACACATCAACATGAAGACCATAAAGATAGTGTCTACATATTTTCAAAGCAAAGACCATAGCAGCTAACTCAAGATCATGGGTTGGGTAATTCTTCTCATGCGACTTTAACAGTCTATAGGCATAGTCTATAACCTTGCCTTTTTGTATCAACATACAACCCAAAATAATTCTAGAGGCATCATAATACACCATAAAACCATCTGTACCATCAGGCAAAGTCAACACAGGGGCTAAAGTAAGTCAAGTCTTCAACTCCTGAAAACTCTTCTCACAGGAATCTGACTACTGGAACTTAACTTTCTTTTGGGTCAACCGGGTAATGGGAGATGCAATAAAAGAGAAACCTGGAATAAAACGGCGGTAGTAGCCCACTAGACCCAAGAAACTTTTAATGTCAGATAGAGAGATAGGTCTAGGCTAATTTCTTAAAGCTTTTGTCTTTTGGGATCAATTCTAATACCTTCGACTAAAATAATATGACCCAGAAATGCTACAGACCTTAGCCAAAATTCACACTTACTAAATTTGGCGAACAACTGGTAACCTCTAAGAGTTTAAAAGATAATTCTAAGGTGATCTGCATAATCATGCTCACTGCGAGAGTAGACAAGGATGTCATCTATGAACACTATGACAAACATATCAAGATATTGCTTGAACACTCGATTCATGAGGTCCATAAAAGTTGTTGGGGAATTGTTTAGCCCAAAAGACATAACTAGAAACTCAAAGTTATCATAGCAGGTTCGGAAGGCTGTCTTTGGAATATCACATTCCATCACTTTAAGTTGATGATTGCCGGATCTAAGGTATATCTTGGAGAAATAACTTACACCTTGCAACTGATCAAATAGGTTATCAATTCTCAGAAGAGGGTACGTATTTTTTACTGTGACCTTGTTAAGCTGATGATAGTCAATGCACATGCACACAAAAAACATCTTTTTTTCCGCACGAATAGAACAGGTACGCCCCAAAGAGAAATACTGGGCCTTATGAAACCTTTGTCTAAAAGATCTTTGAGTTGATCTTTCAACTCCTTAAGCTCACCAGGTGTCATACGGTATGGCAGAAAATAAATGGGATAAGTGTCAGGAAAAAGGTCAATCCTAAATTTTATCTCTCTATTGGGAGATACCCCTGGGAGATCTTCCAAAAAAACATCTGGAAACTCATAAACAATATTGACTGATGAATAGTTCGAGCCTCGAACTTAGTGTCTTTGACTCTAACTAAGTGATAGATGTAAGCCTTTTGGCTTTTAGATAGGAGATAAAATGACTCTAGGGAGATACCGAACTCCTGGACCACTTAAAAACTGGCTCATCAGGGAACTGAAACTTGACCACATGGGTACGACTGTCTATAGATGCATAACAAGAATGAAGCCAATCCATATCCAGAATAAGGTCAAAATCTAACATGTCTACCTCTATCAAATCAGCAAGTATGACTCTATGAAAAACAGTAACAGGACAATCTCTGTATACTTGTCTAGCAACAACTAACTCCCCTACTGGTGTGGAGGCTAGGAAAAGCTCAGGAATATTTTCAAGACTCATTTTGAAATTCACAGACACAAGTGGGGTAACATAGGAGAGACTTGACCTGGGTCCAACAACATGTAAACATCAAAACATAAGACATGGAGTATACCAGTAACAACATCGGGAGAGTCCTCCTGCTTCTGATGGGATGGTAAGGCATAGAATTTGTTCTGGCGCTGCTCGCCAGCAGTGCTAGATAAAGTGCCCTGAACAGGAGGGGGACGAGGGATAAGAGCTGGTGTACTAGTAGTCTGCACTTGAGGTCGGGCATCTCTGGCCCCCTTCCTAGTATGCAGACAATCTCTAGGTCTATGGCCCTGCTTGCCACAACTAAAACAACCCCTCAAATCTGCGAAACACTCTTCGGGATGATCCCTATCACACTTAGAACAAATAGGATAATGGGGCCTGTTACCAATACTATTCTGTGACCTAGACATAAAAGATCTGCTTTCTTGCTCCTGCCTGCCTCTAGGAATAGGAGTACTAGCTAATGAAGGCGCTAGAATAGACGGACGTCTCTGAAATTGAGGGTGGTTTTCTCTATGGAACCTAGGATGACTATACTCATGCTTCTTAGATCTAGCCCTTTTATTACCCCTCACTCTGTCTTTCTCTCTAATATTATCCATCTCTATCAGTTGTGCATGCATTATCAACCTAGACAAATCTATATCCCTATGCAGTATAGCAGTCCTACATTCTTTCAGCACCAAACCAGAAACACCTATCACAAACTTGCTCATACTAGATCGGGTGTTAGAAATAAAATTAGAAGCATACTTGGCCAACTGGTTGAACTTCAACCAGTACTCCTTAACAGTCATAGAGCCCTGCCTTAAGTTCATAAACTCCTCAATCTTTGCTCTCCTCATCTCAAGAAGAAAGAACTTATCCAAGAAGGCATCTTGGAACACCTGCCAAGTCATAGGAGCAGCATCCTTACCTCTACCCTTCCTCCACGATACAACCCAGTCATAAGCTATGTCCTTCAATCTGTAAGACACCAACTCAATACTTTTTTCCTTAGAAATATACATCACCTGCATGATCTTTCTCACCTTCTCAAGGTACAACTGTGGGTTCTCACTGGACTTGGACCCATAAGACTTTAGCGAATTTATCCGCATGAACTCACGAATCCTAGAAGTAGCTACATCACATCCCTGCTGATTTGCAACTGCAGTTTGGTTATTGGCCCAAACATTAGCGGTGATTTCTTAGGCTAACGCTTGAAAGGCTGCCCAAAACTCAGTATGAGACATATTCTCATTAAAAAGATCAATAGGTGGGGGTTGCTCATCATCATTTTTATAGGCCTTTGCTCTTCGGAGAGGCATTTTCTAAAATAAGAGAGAATGAATTAGTAGATAAGAGGGAAAACTATAGGCATGATAGAATCTAAAAGAAAGAAATAACTTTTTCCTAAAACATCTTGTAGTCTCTTACTCATAGACGTGGTGCGCTTCACACTAATGATCAAGACTCTACCCAACACAACTTGTCAGACTCCCTAGGACTCCTGGTTCTGATACCAAGTTTTTAATGACCCAAAATCACCTCCCAGGATATCACACGGTGCTTAGGACTATAAGTAGCCCCAAGCTAACCCTTTGAGCCTATCACTTCTCATAATCACTCATTCAAGAAGAAATATACAAAACACTGGCACTTTTATATCAAATAAAAATAAATACAAAGGTAATACTCGGTCTAAACGACCACAATACTGGAAATCTCAACACAACCACAGTCTGATAACTAGTCTGACAAAGACTCTACTACTCCATGAACTCGAAAGTCGTTGGGATAGGTCCCCAACTAAATCAAACTAAACTAAAACTAATAACATAAACACTCAAATACTAAAATGTCTGAAGCTAGGTCCTCGAACCATGAGGATGCACTACTGTAGAAATATAGACGATGGTAATCTAAAATCACAGACGAGGCTGGGATTGAGCACCTGAACCTATATTATAAGACAATGTAGCACATAGATATATATGTGGATCAGCACTTGGGAATGTACTGAGTATATGGGGGTGTATGGATTTACATAAAACAATATCAATACTCTTTAATCAAATCATGCACATGTCTCATGGAGAGTAAAACTTCTTTATTGCTCAATAATTATAACTCTTTTGAACTCAAACACTTAGAACTCGAAATCATATGGTTTTGGTTTAAAAACTGATGATCAACTCTTATTAGTACAAAAAACTACTTCCTTCTTTGGAAAATACTTAGAAGTAATTCATTTATTTTAGAAAATACCTCATCTCAAAGATTTAGGGAAAATATTCTATCTCAATGGAAAATACTTTAGTTTAAGGAGGTTCTCTTAACCGACATAAACCATACGAGCTACATGAATTCCAACATCTTGTCCTCCTAAGGAAGAAACCTCACATTGGGGAAAGGCATCATACTCTTACCAAGGAGTATAACCTCAATTCAGTGATCACTTATTTCGGCCTCGAGCCCAATCATCTTGGCCTCAGACCCAAATTATCAAAACTACGGTGGCTCATATTCTAGGGTAAGAAATCGTTGTAAATTACCCCAATCAGTGCTAAATACTACACTCTTTAGTTTATCTTGCTCATCTCATGGAAATCTATTTTCAAAATAATCTCATGGTTATAAAAACCCAACAATCAAATCTATAATCTTATGTGGTAGAGTGGATTTCAAAACTTTATGACCATTAGGTCAAAACATTTCTCAATAATCTCAAAATACTCAAATCATGGGTGCTTATAGCACAATAGTTCATAAAATTGCAAGTCTCAAGTAGGGCTTAATGGCCCATAATTTAATATCAAGTTAAAACTCATCATAATGCATAATAGATAGCATATAGATTAATAATTCATGTAGAAATCTAGAAGTTACAGCAATTTGTCTCAAAATATCAGCATACTCATATACTTCAATTTCTAAAACATTGAAACTCTTAAATTCTCAAGGAATAGCAACATAGGGTGTAAACCCTACTTCTATTTCTTAAGAAAACATGCAAAATCATGCTATTAGACTCTCAATTCATGGGAAATATCAAAAGCTTGGAACCAATAACAATAGGTGAAAACCCCTAATTCAATTTCACGTAAAATCTCATAAGTTGAAGAAAATTGTAGTTTAAATAAGCCTTTGGGCACAAGGGTGAAAGGATTACCCATGTTTAAAACCCCACATACCTTAGATTGTGAAATTGGATGAACAAGATTGCTTCAGACTCTTCTTCTTTCTATTGGGAGAAGGTTCTTGCAACCCTTGAACTTGGGAAACTCAAATCTCAACTCAACTTGTAGAATAAAGTGAGTTATTGGATTTCTTGGAGAAGGGTTCTAGATTTGATCTTGAGGGAGAAACCCTAGCTATCTTGTATTTTGAATGATGAATGAAGCCATTTACCTCATTTGGAAAATATCTGGTTGATAAAAAAAGTGGAGAAGACCAAAAATCCCTTTATGAGTTAAAAATACTGAACGGGGGCTGCGAAAGTCAGAGCGATGGTCCATCGCTAGCCTGATGGTCCGTTGGTTTGTCCATCACACGTCGGTTAGAAAAATAATACACTACCTCGATGCGTTGGTCTCAGTGATGGTCCATTGTAAAATTGATGGTCCATTGGATCGTTTATCATACATCGGCCAAGATGAGGCCACACTGCCTCAGCGGCGACGGTCTTAGCGATGGTCTGTCACAGCCTTGATGGTCCATCGTCCTGGCCATTGCACTTGGGCTAGGAAAGGAAGTTACTGCCTTGGTTGCGACAATCCGTTGTAAACTCGACGGTCCGTCGGATCTTCCGTCGGACCTTGGTGGTTCCAACAACTCTTAGTAAAATGGCCATAACTTTTCACCCCGATTTCAGATTTGGAAGAAATTGGTATCGTTGGAAAGCCAATTCAATTCTCTACATGACAAAAACTAAAATTTAAGAAAATTATATATGGTTTAAATACTAATCACTTGAGAAGTCACTTCTCAATCTTTTAGGGCTGGAATTATACTTCACTTGAAACACTCTAAGACCAGACTATGAGAGAACTTTGCGGGGTCTTACACAAACAGACGAAATTGACACTAAAGATGTAAAAATTAGCAAGCACACAAAGATAAAAAAACACTTAGAAAGGAGATGAAGGAGAAGAATTGCATGAATGTAAAGATAGTAGAGTGACCCTTACTTCCACTAGATGATTAACAAAAGGAGATGTATCAAATCTCTGATCACACCTCACAAATGAAAGTTCAAACCACTCTCTTAGGTGACCCAAAGGACTCACACATTCTCAAGCACACCTTTCTTGCCAAATTATCCAAGACAAGTGAAAAAACAATTTCAATTGTTCAAGGACCTAGTTTCGGATTCTAGGATTCTAAACTAGAAGATAAGCTAAAAAATATGAGTAATATTCAATGTCTTGAAAAGTCTAATGAAAAGAGAAGTAAAATGGTCTATTTATACTATTACATTCATTGGACAAAAATTCCCTTAATGAGATAGGGAATTAGGGCGCCTCTTAAGTGTCACTTTGGAGTGAAAAATATCTCCAATGCCCTTCACTTGAGGTGCCTCTTGAGTGTAGAAGTTGCCCTCCTTCCTTCTCTTGACCAAGGCTTCAAAATACTCTAAAAAGTCTTCAATTTCTTGCTAATTCCAAAGCCTTGACCCTTAGATAATACCTTGTACTCTTGGTTCTCCTTGTGCTTGTATCATTGTGTTGTGTAACATAGAGTAATTTAAGAACACAAGGGGCAGTCAAGTTTAAGAAAATGTGCGAACCTGCTTTTCAATGTGCTTAAAATGATACGCCTAAATTTTTTTTGTGATAGAGTGTTTGAATGTACAGTCATATAACCAATGTTAGGATCTAGACATGCTATTAGAGTTGCTAATAAGATAACGTATTAGACCTAGCATTAACTGAATAAGATAGTAACTTAGATGAAAGCCATGTTTCATGAGTGAGTAAGGCTTTTACCTAGCCGATGTGTGTGTGTGTGTGCGATCTAAAACATACTCGATTGGTTTAGCTAAAAGTTGTAGGATAGGATGTCAGGAAAGGATCATAGGTAATTTTTTAAAATGTCTACTATAGACTAAAAACTAAACCAAATGATCATCTATCTTTTGAACCCAAATTTTGAGCCTAAAGAGACTTTTTCTTTGAAATACCTAACCCACCTTACCAAGTCATCATAATAAACCTTCTTTGGTCCTGGTACTTTCTTGGATACTGTGTACCTCAACTCAGGCACATTGCCTAAGTTGAGGGTGGCTATTGTTTGAAAGCTTAAGCGTATAAAATAAAGGAAAGCCTATGGTATCAAATGCACACAACCTGAATTGTTTTTGACAGTGATTGATTCAATTCAATCTCAGTACTAGATTCTATTACATATGTTGAGTGACCGGGGACTTCTTTGATATGAGGGCGTAGGGGTTATAGTCTAGTTATTTCTAGTTAGGCAGTGTATTGTTCAATAGGCTAGGTTGACTATTTATTTGTAATTCTATGTCCTGATCTTGCTGTGTTAGAAGTACTTGTCTTTCTTATACATTACATTGGTGGTTTGTGATAAGAATTGAGGGTTTTAAATCTTTTTATATGGGTTGCATGTGTAGAAAACTAATTTTGTAAAACTGAGGGCCATGGAAGTTACTCTTATTGAGCTTAATGTTTTATTTACATGAGCATATAAAAATGTTCTAATGGAGATTACTAATGTTTCGTGAGCTTACAGAACTTAGGATGCTTAAAATAATAAATATTTTTAAGTATAAGAGCATGTTTAAGTGTGTTTGATGTGTTTTTAGGTGTTTGCGTGTCTTAGCAACTTAGAGAAGAAAGTTTGTTGAAGAATGGACAAAAAGGGGCATACAAAAGGAATGATGACCGTGCGATCTGAACATGGTCATACAAAGTCTATCATCCATGAATCAGAGAGTATCTCTAGAAAGTGAACAGACAAAAGTTTCCCAATATCGTACCGTAAAGCCACGGTCATACCTCGCTATCGTGGAAAGAAGGCTTTAGAGTAAGGCTGCAGAACCTATGTGTGAGATAATCAGAGGACAGTATTCCATGGTCGTACATTGATACCATGGAACCGTACTAATAACAATGCCTTAGAAGTCCTACAAGATGACAAATACAAGTATAAAGCACGAAACCAACAGACGATCGTGGGTTCTAACCATGATCGTACCTTCTTCTCGTCCGAGGTAGCCAACATTTTTTTCCTATTTTGTTTATGATAGAAATTGTTTTATCTATAGATATTGTGAAGTTCTATGGCATATCTTGGAATTTTACAAACATCATTCCTAGGTTTTTTTTAAAGTTGAGATTTTGAAGTTTATTTATGATTGTAAGTTCATAATAAAGCTTTCATTTGTGAATTGTTATTGTGCTCTTGCAATTATGAGTATCTAAACAACACAACTAGGGTTATGGGAACCATGAATTATTAACAGACCAAGTTAAGTGAGGTAATTTTATACTTGTGTGCTTGCATATATTGGTATTCTCTTCATTGCAATTGTCCTTCTAATGGATGCATACATTAGGAACTCATACATATTCTAAACTTGCTTAGGAGAGAGGTATAGATAAGGAAAAGAGAATCACAATAGATATTTAAATTTGTCAACCTTTATCTAATAACTAGATCCATAACAGGAATAGTTAATCTGAGATCAAAAACAAGGGTTAGTAGCGCAACAATTTAAGTCCAGGAGGAAACGAGTAAAATTTATTTAATTAAGGCAAAAAACATTTAGATGAACCTATTTATATAGATTTTGCATGCAAAATATTGGGATAGTTCTCTATCACAAGTAACCTACGGAGTTGCATTGGGATAGTTTTCTATCACAAGCAACCTATAGAGTTAAGAAATCATGCAGATCATAATCCTAGTACACGTCTCATATTCATTATAAATCCAAAAATAACAATTTCTCTTATAGACTTTTTTTAACACCCCAAGAACCTATCCCCAGATGTCACATGGTGCTTAAGGACACACATGGCCTCATGCTAACCCTCTAAGCCTGTCATCACTTTCAGAACTCACTATAACACTAATAATTTTAAAATAGGGAAGAATAATCATGTCATGAGCATACTGTGATACGAAGAAATACTGTCCTGTACAAACAAAATGCTGAAAGTTCTGTACATACTGATACTCTAGTCTAAAAAAACCTCTACTACAAAAGACTAAGGAGCCATTGGGACAGATCCCCAACTGACTCGCCTGAACTGAAAATAAACAACCATTTACTATCAAGGCAAAAATCAGGGACATAGGTCCTCGAACCATGAGGACTCAGCAACTATAAGAATGTAGATGGAGGTACTCAAAGATCATTATCGTTGCTGATACTGAGCACCTGAACCTATATCACGAGAAAATATAGAACATAGAAGAGTATGGGAATCAGTACTTAGGATTGTACTGAGTATGTGGGGGTGTATGCAAAACTTTTAAACAATATCATAAATATAAAATAAATTCATGCATTCTAACAATAATGACTTTGTTCGCTTGAATTTCCTGAAACATAATTTCCATAAATCATCGATAACAACACATGCTTCATAAATCTCTTAAATCATTGGACTCAACTCAAACTCTTTAACTCATAACTTAGAGTGACTCGGTAACTCAAGAAACATAGACTATTATGGACTTGGGAGTTTACTATAACCGACATAAACCATGTGAACCACATGGAGTCCAACATTTTTCCCTCCTAAGGAAGGAACCCCACATTGGAGGGAGTGTTATAGTCTTGCCATGGAGTATAACCTCAAACTCATCTCTATGATCACAAACTCGGCTCTTTGGCCCTCAAATCTTAATCCTATGGTGGCACGTAGTTCTGGGGAAGTAGGATGCGTTGAACCCACACTTCCCACTCGGTGCTAAATACTTCTCCCAGACTCAGCTCAAAATGCGTAAGGAAATCCACCATAATCAACTTAAGGGTCTATCATAAAGACCAAATCATAAATATATCTCATCTATAAATCATAAACAACTTGTGGATTCCTAACTCGAATTAAACTCAAAACAGTCTTTCGAAACATCAAGTACACTTGCTTATCAAATCATATCAATTATCAAAAGCATCTAGAAAACATCATAGGACTCATTTTTGACTCTCAAGCTCAATATCGATAAATATATTCAATACTAAAACTTCTCATAGAAAAATCATAACTCATGACACTTGTCTTAAATTGCTTAGAAATCATCAATACAAAATGACAATATACAACTCATGGCATAAATTCTCAATTTAAGAAAAGTGATGGTAAAAGAATCATAAATATCAAACTTATTCAACTCAAATCTCATAAATCATCAATAAAGAAATTTGGGAGTAAACCCACTTGCAAGGATAACGAAATTCTAATAGCAAAAAATAATTCTTTGGGCACAATAATGAAAGGATATTCCTGTTCAAGCCTCACATACCTTGGATTATAATCTTAAGGTGAAAAGACTTGATTGGAAACTCTTTTTCACACTTTTGAGCTAAGTGTCTTGATACCTTTGACTTAGACAACTTGTTCTTGAACAACTCGGTGAAATATACGGAAGATTCTTGAATTTTCTTGGAGAAGGTTTGGATTTGGAATTGGAGGAGAGAACTCCTAGCTCTAGATATTTCTTGGAAGAGACTGGAGAGAAAATGAATTGCTCTTCTCTACTTGGATATATATAGAGAGGCCAAAATGGGCGGAAATGATCAAAATACCCTTGAAAAAATTCTAGAACTGGAACCCAAGTTTTGGCCTAGGCACGACGCGCCATGATCGCGGACCTTTACTGGATTTTGACAATTGGGAAAATAATCAATGGCGCAATGCGGTGAAGTTGCATTTGCCATCTTGGTCGTGACCTGGAAGGGCACCACGATGCGGTGGAATCGCATTGGTGCACTGGAATTTGACAATCCTAAACTTGAGCTTCGGCACAACGCGTCAATATCACAGAGGCTCACTGGAAAATGACAATTGCCATTTTGGCTGACTCCGTGATGCGCTAAAGTGCCAGGTGGCACACTGTCTCACTAAAATAGCTCTAACTCTTCACCTGAGTGTCAGATTTGGACAAATTTGGTATCGATGGAAAGATTATTCAATGATCTACATGTAAAAAGTAGAAATTAGAGAAATACAACATGGTATAAACATCAATAACTTTACAAGTCATCCATATTCACTCAAAAGGTGGATTTAGGCTTAAGAAATAATTGGGGTATTACGATATCTCTCCCTTGGAAACATTCATCCTAGAATGTTGCTAGTTAGGCTTAAGATCATAGAGGAAACTGGAAATACTTTATGGGAACTATTTGCTCAATTGACTTACTTCACTCTAGATTTTTAAGTACTTCATAGAATGCACGAATCATAGAATTGATATCTATACACCTGAATACGCTGGATTAGTAGGAAACTGAATTAAAGAAGAATAGTACCATCGATTTGATTTGAACTCACGAAGAATAGATGAGGGTATCTGGTTCGCATATCTGCTTCTGCTTCCCAAGTAGCACCCTCAACTGATTGATTTCGCCACAAAACTTTAACTAAGGGAACCTCCTTGTTTCTTAGTCTACGGACTTGATAATCTAGGATCTCAACCAGAACTTCATCATAAGAAAGACTATCCCGAACATGTATGCTCTTTGATGGTTCAACCACAATAGAATCACCAATGTGCTTCTTAAGCATTGAAACGTGAAAGATAGGATGGACAGCTGACAACTCTGCAGGAAACTCAATCTCATAAGCTGCTTTCCCAACACGATTCAAAAATCTATAAGGGCCAACATATCGGGGATTAAGCATTGATGATAGGCGAATTTACACGCCTAAAGTACTATATTTTACCCATATTTTAGCTGAGTTTTGAGGACAAATTATATAATTCATGCACTTTTAGTCCTTTTTCCTGTAAGTGAGCTAACGAACATGATTAGTAGAGTTTCAGGTATAAATGATGCAGAAATCAGCATTTTATGGCTTACTTGACGCCAAAGAAAGCTCACGAAGGAATGAAAGGGAGCTTGAATGCCTAAAGGACCAAAATTGAGACATGGAAAATCTGTCCCGGGCTAAAACAGCATTTCTGAAGACTTTGGGGACTTGCAGTAACTTATGTGGATTAGGATAATAATACATTAACCTAGTACAATTGGGTTAAGTATTTCATTAGTTTATTTGGATTTGGATAATGTTACATTAACCTAGTACAATTGGGTTAAGTATTTCATTAGTTTAGTAGGATTTGGTTAAGTATTTCATTAGCTTAGTAGGAATAGGATATGGGTATTATAAACACCCTATCTTGATAGACATCTTCATACATTCCTCCCTTAGTGGAGAGATACATTCTACTTCTCAATTCCGAATTCTTCCATTAATTCTATTTTTCTTCTTCTATTCATTTATTCTTAATTTCCGCAACAAGAGAATCGTTACTTTGCCTAGGAATTCACGCCTAAACGCCTACCACTTGTGCTACACGAAATTAATCAATCTTGTGGTATAACAACAATGTCAATCGTGATCTCCTTCGCATTCATGGCTAACTAAACTTCTCTGTTGGGGTTATGGAAGCCAACTGAGATACTATCTATTTCTGTGAGTTTGTGAGTTCGTGACACGTATGCTGCTTATATCATTATTCTCTTCATCTTAATCTAAATTCTTTGCGGTTGCAAACGCAAGAATACGCCAGTATAACATTTAACTTGTTCAAAAGAAAGGTTATTTGTCTAGAAAAGAGATAATGTCAAGGTAGTAGGGTCCCATCCTAAATTCCCTATTAAACAGTTAGTGTCGTAACTGGATTAACCTCTTGGAGAATTCGTACCGTTAGACACGCTTTAAGCTCGAAAGAGTTAAAGTAAAATAATCCTCGCATAGGTCGAAAGACGCCTGGATTTACCATCGAATACAATTCTCTATAAGCACATACATGTCGGAATTCTACACACTCATAGTCAATAGAGACGTATAACTCAGGAGGTGGACATAACCCCAACGCTTCAATTCTCATTGTTTACAACTTACGTAACAATCCTTCTCTTTTTACTTTGTTATTTTCAGCTTTTACTTCATTGTTTTAGTTACATTACTTATACAACAAGAATCCCCCCTTTTTCGAGACTTGCACCAAAAGTTTAGTAATTTTGCTTACTTGTTGGCCGAGCTATTCCCTGCTGGATCGATACCCAACCCAGGTTGGGTTCTATATTTGCTAACGACCGCTTTACACTCCTACGAGAGCTGTAGATTGAGCGTTATCAAAAATTGGCACCGTTGCTGGGGAATACGAGTGTCAATCAAGTTCGTGATAATTACTAGACCCTTTGGTCAAAGATTCTCGTACTTTTACTTTCAGTTTTTGTCTTTATTTACTGCAGGTTTTTATTCAGTGCATGCCCCATACTAGAAGTTCTGGTCAACCGTTATTACCTATCAACCCTGAACCACAACGTATTGGCAGAATGGAAGCACAAGTAAAAATCGAAAGGATGGTTGCTCAACAGGAACAAGCAAGACTGGCTGCCCTTGCCGCAGCCCAGGTTCAACAGCAGAACATTAATAACCCTACACGAGCAACAAATCCTGACAATGAGGATTTAGGTGATGACGAGTTACTAAACCCAAGGCGTGATGCTGAAATTATAACACCAGTCAACAGAAGAGGTCGACAATCACGGTTTAGGTATGATCACCAACCTATGCAGCCAGCTTTCGACGATGATGATGATGATCTTGATGGTGTCGGAGCCACTGGAGCCATAATTCCACCACCATTAGCGCCCGGAGCCAAGTTCAACATCACAAGCACCATGATTCAGTTATTGCAACTCAAGGGATTATTTGGTGGACTAGCAGGCGATGATCCGAATATGCATCTCATCAACTTTATTTCTACATGCAAGTCATTCGACAACCCAGGCGTTGGACAAAATGCAATTCGGTTGCACTTATTTCCATTGTCTCTGTCTGGGGAGGAAACTCTATGGTTGAACGGGCTGATTCCTGATTCAATTACAAATTGGAGGCAATTGAGAGACGCTTTCCTAGAAAGATTCTTTCTGCCATCCAAGAGGGCACAATTGAGAGATGAAATCAGCAACTTTCGTCAGCTTTCCACTGAAGCTCTTCATGAAACATGGGAGAGGTTCAAGACAAAGCTAGCGAGATGCCCAAACCATCATATGAATAATGTTCACCTAATGGAGATATTATATAGAGCCTTGAATTCAATAACTAAACCAGTGGTGGATAATGCAGCTGGAGGATCTTTTATGGACCTCACCTTTGGTAGAGCAATCAATATGCTGGATCGTATGACGAAACAAAGTAGAGCTTGGCATACCAGGGATTCTGAGGTAGCAAGCCCCACTTTGTCTATTGGCATGACTGCAGACCAAAGAAGAAGAGAAGAAGAACGTGATCAGGATATGGCGCACATAAAAACTCAAATGGATCTTCTTATAAAGCATCTATTATCAGGGAAGACCGAAAAAGTGAAAGCTATTGCGTCAAAAGGAAGAGACGAATCTGATTTGGAAGAAGAAGCCAACTACTTGAACAATCAGGGGGTTTCCGCGGGAATGCCCAAGGAAACCAAGGTCGGAACTATTATGATAAATCCAAGGACCAAGGTAGTTGGAAGAACAAGAATGAAAAGAGTGGTTTGTACGTTCCCCCTGGTAGACGTGACACCACCACATCTAATTCTGGAAGTACGGAAGACATGATGGCTAAATTATTGAAAGGAGTGGAAGCAACGAGCGCGGGAGTTACGGAGGAAATTAATGATTTGTCCTCCATGAAACAATTATTTGACTCTCATTCCACTTCAATCAAGCAAATAGAGCAGCAATTGAGCCAACTTTCAGCAGCACTCAATCAAAGAAAGGCTGGAACCTTACCTAGCGATACTGTGCAAAACCCAAGGAATGATAGGTCATGCATGGCCATCACTACCAGAAGTGGTAAGGTGCTGGAAACTTCAACAAAAGGCAAGCAAGTGGTTGACGAAGTTGCGGGCATGGATGACAACGCAAAAGGAGAAGATGTCGCAGCACCTACTCCTGATGACAAGGACGCCTCACCCAGTGCTGTGCAACCCGAAAAATCTGAAAAATGGAAGTAAGAGGAGAAGAAAACAGTGGAGAGAACACTTCCATACCCACCACCACCTTTTCCCCAGAGATTGAAGAAGGTGGCGGATGACACAAAGTTCAGCAAATTCATGACTATGTTAAAGCAGCTGACCATTAATGTTCCATTGGTAGAGGCACTTGAACAAATGCCTGGGTATGCGAAATTTATGAAGGATCTTTTGACTAAGAAGCGGGCAGCAAGTTATGAGTTGAAAGAAGATGTGCATCATTGTAGTGCAATTGCTACCCGATCGATAGTTCAGAAGAAGGCTGACCCCGGAGCTTTCACTATTCCTTGCACCGTTGGATCTTTGAATTTTGCCAAAGCATTATGTAACTTAGGAGCCAGCATCAATTTGATGCCATTATCAATCTACAAGAAGTTGGGGTTGGGTGCTCCTACTCCAACCAATATGAGGCTCGTCATGGCGGATAGGTCGGTAAAATGACCTGTTGGTATTCTATTCGACGTATTGGTGAAGGTTTCTTCATTCATCTTTCTGGCAGACTTTGTTATTTTGGATTGTGAAGCAGACTCAGAAGTTCCCGTAGTCTTGGGGCGCCCTTTCCTTGCTACAGGAAGTGTGCTTATTGATTTGAGAGCTAATGAGCTTTCATTCCGAATAAATGACGAAGTGGTTCGCTTTGATGTGTGCAAATCAATGAAGCAACCCAAAGATCTAAGTGTATTTTTGGTGGATGATGTTTTCTATGATGATGAGAAAGAATTACTTGAAGAAGAACAAATTATTGATGATCCCTTGGAGGTTGTGCTTATGAATGGAGAGAATGAGGATGCTGAAAATGGTGAAGAAGCTGTTTGTGCTCTATCGGGATTAGGGACATATCGCTATGCTCCCAATAAGCTGGACCTTGATCTCAAGAATCGACCCACACCACCAGCTAAGCCATCTATTGAAGAGCCACCCACGTTAGAATTGAAGGAGCTGCCAAGTCATTTAAAGTATGCATTCTTAGGAAGCGGAAACACACTTCCAGTTATTGTGGCAGCCGATTTGGGTGAGCAACAAGTTGCAGCTCTTATTGCTATTCTACGCAAGTATATACGAGCCATTGGATGGACCATTGCGGATATTATTGGTATTCCACCAGGAATTTGTGCACATAAAATTCAGCTTCAAGAAAATTGCATACCCACCATTGAGCATCAAAGACGTCTAAACCCACCTATGCAAGAAGTGGTGAAGAAAGAAATTATCAAGTGGTTAGACGCAGGAGTTGTATATCCAATCTCTGATAGTACATGGGTAAGCCCGGTACAATGTGTTCCCAAGAAAGGAGGCATGACGGTGGTCGCGAATGCTAATAATGAGCTTATTCCACTCAGACCCATCACTGGATGGAGAGTATGCATGGACTACCGAAAGCTAAATTCTTGGACACTCAAAGATCACTTCCCAATGCCATTTATGGACCAAATGCTAGATCGATTAGCGGGGAAAGGATGGTTTTGTTTCTTGGACGGTTATTCAGGATACAATCAGATTTGTATTGCCCCCGAAGACCAAGAGAAGACAACGTTTACATGACCATATGGTACGTTTTCCTTTAAACGTATGCCATTCGGGTTATGTAACGCACCAGCCACCTTTCAATGCTATATGATATCTATTTTTTCTGAGATGGTTGAAGACACTATGGAGGTATTCATGGATGATTTTTAAGTTGTTGGTGAGTCTTTTGAGGCGTGCTTGGCAAACCTAAGCATGGCGTTGCAAAGATGTGTAGAATTCAACCTTGTGCTAAATTGGGAGAAGTGCCACTTCATGGTAAAAGAAGGAATCGTTCTTGGGCACAAAATCTCCGAAAGAGGAATAGAGGTTGATCGAGCAAAAATAGAGGTTATTGAGAAGCTACCGCCTCCAATTTTGGTGAAAGGAGTTCGTAGTTTTCTCGGCCATGCAGGTTTCTATCATCGGTTCATTAAAGACTTCTCCAAAATTGCTAGTCCATTGTGCAAACTATTGGAGAAAGATGCGAAGTTTGACTTTAATGAAGATTGCTTAAAGTCATTCGAATACCTCAAAGCAAAACTCATTGAAGCCCCTATCATGGTAGCACCAGATTGGTCTCTCCCGTTCGAAGTCATGTGTGATGCTAATGGTATAGCCGTTGGTGCTGTTCTTGGTCAGAGAAAGGAGAAATTATTTCATCTTATCTACTATGCAAGTAAGGTCCTAAATGAAGCCCAAAGGAACTACACTGTGATAGAACAAGAGCTCCTAGCGGTTGTGTATGCGTTTGAGAAGTTTCGTGCCTATCTATTGGGAACTAAGGTTATCATTCATACAGACCATGCAACTCTTAGGTATCTAATGAAAAAGAAGGATGCAAAACCAAGGTTGATTCAATGGGTATTGCTGCTACAAGAGTTTGATTTCGAAGTCAAAGATAGAAGAGGTTGCGAGAACCAAGTGGTTTATCACCTATCTAGACTCGAGAATGAGCATGAGGCGCAACCTGAAATTCAGATTGATGATGCATTCCCTGACGAGGAGATATTAGCGACGATAATGGAAAAATTACCATGATATGCCGACTTTGCAAATTTTGTAGTGAGTAATGTGATACCTGCCAATTTATCTTACCACCAAAGGAGGAAGTTTATGCATGACGTACAACACTACTATTAGGATGAGCCATATTTGTTTCGACAATGCGCGGATGGTATTATTCGACGATGTATATCCCATGTAGAGGTGCCTAATATTTTGGAAGCATGCCACACTTCCCAAGTTAGAGGACATCATGCAGGCAATCGAACGGCAAGAAAAGTATTGCAAAGTGGTTACTATTGGCCTTCAATATTTAGAGATGCTTATGACTATGTTAGAAGGTGCGACCAATGTCAGCATCAAGGTGCTATTTCGAAACACCATGAGATGCCCATGTCTAAAATTCTTGAGGTAGAACTCTTTGATGTATGGGGTATCGATTTCATGGGTCCATTCGTGAATTTGTTTGGAATGAAGTACATCTTAGTTGCTGTAGATTATGTCTCGAAATGGGTTGAAGCTGTAGCGTTGGCTGACAACGAAGAAAAGTGTGTTGTAGCGTTCTTAAAGAGGAATATTTTCTCTCGCTTTGGAGTACCACGTACTATCATAAGTGATGGAGGATCTCACTGTTGCAATAAGCTATTCAAATCCGTATTGGCCAAGTATGGTGTCAAGCAACATAAGGTAGCCACGCATTATCACCAACAAACTAGTGGACAAGTAGAGGTTTCCAATCGGGAGATCAAGCAAATCCTTGCGAAGACAGTTAATGCGAATAGGAAGGATTGGTCTAGGAAGCTTGATGATGCACTATGGGCATACAGGACTACATTCAAAACACCCATTGGCATGTCTCCTTATCAACTAGTTTATGGGAAGGCTTGTCACTTACCCATCGAGCTCGAGCATAAAGCATTGTGGGCATTGAAGCAATTGAATTTTAATTGGGATGATGCTAAGAATCTGAGGTTGGAGCAGCTGAACGAATTAGATGAGTTCCGTCTCCATGCATATGAAAGATCAGACCTATACAAGGAGCGGATAAAAAAGTATCATGATCAGCGGATTGTTCGACGAAACTTCCAAAGGGGTGATATGGTACTTCTCTTCAACTCCAGATTGAAGCTCTTCCCAGGTAAGTTAAAGTCTAAGTGGTCTGGTCCATACAAAGTTATCCAAGTCTACTCGTCTGGAGTAGTCGAATTGGAAGGCAATAATGGTGTTGTCTTCAAAGTGAATGGCCAACGTGTTAAACCTTATATTGGTCCTCTTGACTCAATGAATTATATGGCCATCACTTACCTTGACGAAGTCTAAGTACTCGAGGAAACTATGTCGAGCCACGACAATAAATAAGGCGCTATATGGGACGCAACCCATTGTTTTATTGTTTTATCGTTTTTCGTTTCTCGTTTTGTCTTTCTTTTGTTCTAGTACTTGTTTTGCTTTTGATAAGAGAAAATCCAAAAATAAGAGTCGTGCCACGACCAAAACTAAGGTGCTTGGTGGGAGGCAACCCATCGTACTAATCGTTTTCATTGGTTTTGAGCAAATATAGGTGCGAGAAGTATTCAACGAGGAGTTTGGTTTCAAATGACGATTTGGACGTATTGTATGGTAAAGGTGGTAGGTTAGGAATACGGATGCATAAGGTTATGGATTGAGCATTGCTCATGCCAAAATAGGCATCGAGGAAGGCTAGGCCTAGGTAAAACTAGGCCATGAACAATGCAAAACCTATACTATAGCCTAAGGTCTCGGAATCTAGTGTGCAAAGACATAGGCGCCGCCCATGCTTAAGTGTGCTATACACTATGCGCCGCCTATGATATAGCATTAGGTCTCAGTATCTCAAATTCCATACACTATGCGGCGCATATGTCCCTAAATGCTATACACTATGCGCCGCATATGTCCCTAAATGCACTACACTATGCACCGCTTATACTATGATTATGCAAAGCACTATGCGCCGTAAAAAGGTCATTTCTGTATCCAAAACCGTTTGTAAATGGGTCAAAACCCGACCCATTCTTTTCCTATATAAAGGGTACTTCGTCTTGAAACATAACCACATTGGAAATTGACCTAAAGGCGCCGCACATCCACCCAAATCATCTCAAAATTTTTCTTTTGCTCTTCCAATTCACAAGACCATCTCCAAAGGCTTCAATAACGTAAGTACTCTTTTATTCTTCATCTATTTCTCGTAAGTACTACGTTACTATGTCTATTATGAATTGCTACATCTTAAAGGATTATTGGTGATGTTAATGTGTTCGTATTGTTGATACAAAACCATGTGAGTAAACATATACGTTAGGATAATCTTGACTTATTTCCGACTTGACTTTGGTTTTACTAGCATTGTTATACTATTTGCGGAATTGCTATGGTTATGAAAATTGATTAAGCTTGATACTTGAATACTTACATGTTAGACTATCCCATTCATCAGGATAAGACTTATAGTTGCCTACCGACTTAGGAGGTTGTGATTGTTGAAAATAACTATACCATGATGTAACTAACCCCTATGTAGTAGTGTTGTTATACCTAACATGAAAGCAGTGCAATGGCTGCAAGTAGTGATGCATCGCTGATTTTCTTGTCGGAATATAGTTCCTAAAACGTATGTCGACGAAGTTCAAGTAATCGACTACATTCACTTCACTGTTTTGTATTAACGAACCTAAGTGTGGGGTGGTACCCCGACAGCTTGTTTATAGATTGTGTCCTTTGAGTTGATGCTAACATGAATATTGTTTAAGTCTCAGGAACAATAGCACCTAAAGCGCGACAAGATAAGGCTACCACTTCCCAAAAGGGCAAGAAGAGAGGTCGCAAGGACCAAGGAGAATCATCCTCCATGCAACTACCTCGCCGAATGTTTGGAATAAAATGGGTTCTTGAAAAGGAAGCCAAAGAATGGTACAAGAACAACAAGGAAAGAAAATATGTTCACGTCGACTTGATCAATAAGGACACCCTAGCGAAGAAGGAGCCGCGTATGTTGGCGAAAATAATGGCGTTGAATCTGGATTTCATCTTCCACGACATGGGAGAATGTAATCTCGATTTGACTAGGGAATTCTATGCCAACTGGTCACCAAAATCCACAGGCAACGAAGTCAAGATTCGGGGCCAAGTGTTACAGCTCAACGCGGATTTGATCAACTCCTTTCTTGGCTTACCTTCGGTCAACCCAGTACCATTCAAAGAGCTGTACAGTAGGCCTCCTTATAGAACAATACGACACACACTTTGTGGAAGTAGATCCATGGCAAGGTGGGGCAGACATCGAGACACAGGACGACACAACACCTTCCCCTATGCTCCATTGAATAGGGAAGCACGAATCTGGTTGCGTATTGTCAACTCATGCCTGATTCCTGGGACTCAATACACCAGAATATCACAAGATAGAGTGTGTTTGGTCTATGATTTGATGACGAATGTCCATATCAACTTTGGGGCAATCATTCGCTCTACAATGCGGAAGGCCAGACTCCACAAAAGGTCCCACTTCACTTTTGGTAATCTGTTGACAGCAATCTTGCGGAAGGAGGATATCGAAGAGGAACCAGCTGATCACAAACTCCCACTTAACCGAAAGAAGGTTGACCTCACAAAGGTCAAAGATGCTGAAACAACTCATGGTGTCAACCTTACTACTGCGGAGAGACATGCTCGTGATGAGAGTTTCTTCCGTCATCTTTATGGCATGACACGATTTACTATGATGAGTGGTGGACGTGTTCCAACTGCTGCAGAGCTCCAAAAGCTGGACCACGACTATCCAATGAACATGCATGCACGGGAGATGTGTGGAGTGGATGTCTACTTTGAGGAACCTCTAAACGATGATGTGCCGACCGATGATGATCGACGCTTGCCAGACTCCGACGAGGAGGAGAACTCTGACGACGACTCTTATGATGATTTCGACGAAGGGGGTATGACCCCCGACATTGAGGAAGAGTCCGACTGACCAGGTTCTTCGTATTTATTTTCCACTAAGGGCAGTGTCCCGTTTAAGTGTGGGGTGGCGGTATCGCATGCTATACTTCTCTATCATATCTATGTTTGTTTACTCGGTTTACTTTGTTTTATTTTTGTGTCATTTTTTTTAGTTTTTTTAGGAATAATTTTTTTTAGCTTAGCTTCGCATGAAATAATTCCAATAGGCAACATGAGATTATAACAAGAGTATGTGCTACAATTATGACTATTGAGACGTTTAGGCTCTAATTGTGACTCATTATGTGATATTGTGTGGTTCAATTCCTTCACTTGTTGGGTCAAGAGTCTATATTACTTCCAATAAAGTTGACCATGTGCCTTGTGTGTGTGAGATTAATAGTATATTCTATGTTTGTGGCTGATGCTAGAACTTGCCTGGTATGTATGCAAAGCGAAAATAAGGAGTGTAAGTTTAGGAGATGATTTAGGCATTTCTTTGGCAACCTACATATGTTTACCTTCGTTTACCTACCCTTGGACATCATCCTAGTTAAACCCTTTTGAGCCTTTAGCCTATTTCATTGACAACCTTGTATGTAAGCCTAATCCATTTTTTCAAGACCATGATTTGATCCAAATTCCTAAGTGCTTTAAAGTATAAAGTCATGTGACAATATAAGAGGAATTGGGTAAGTATGATGCTTTAAATTGTAATGGTGCTTGAATGTGTTATGAAAAAGAAAGTGTTATCATAAGAGGTATATTGTGAAAAGAAGAAGGAAAAATAAAGCTGAAAAGTGAGTTATGTTTAAAATTGTAAAGCAAAAGAGGAGAACAAGGGTGGTAGAAGAAAAGAAGAAGAAAGGATGAAAGAAAAAAGTGTCAATGATACAATGTGATTTATTAAAGTGCTTAGGAACTTAGTCACTATTTCTGGCCAAACTAGCTGATCCTACCCGTCCCTTAGCCTACATTACAACCATCAAAAGACCTACTTGATCCTAAACTTAGCATTCTGACATTTAGTGGAGTATTACACTAAGGGCAAGCCTATGGTCATCAGTTGCTGCATATGAATTCTTTGTGAGAGCGAGAGCAAGGATATTTTGATACCCATGTTTGAAAAATATGCTATACTTGTGAGTGATTATGGGTACTATATTATGAGACACACATGGTTGATGAGTTTGGGTAGTTGTATATGATTCAGTGTACGTTAACTTTTGCATGCGAGTTGACCTCCATCACGAGTCTATGCTAGAGGCTAAACAGTTTCTACTAATAATCAGAAAGCTACTCTTTGTTAGTAATTGTTGTACTTGCCTTGAAGAATGTTTTGTGTTGTTGCTGTGAAAACCCTAAGTTGATGTCTAGAAGGACATGATATGTTGTTCGAGGACGAACAAAGCTTCAAGTGTGAGGTGCTGATGATAGGCGAATTTACACGCCTAAAGTACTATATTTTACCCATATTTTAGCTGAGTTTTGAGGACAAATTATATAATTCATGCACTTTTAGTCCTTTTTCTTGTAAGTGAGCTAACGAACATGATTAGTAGAGTTTCAGGTATAAATGATGCAGAAATCAGCATTTTATGGCTTACTTGACGCCAAAGAAAGCTCACGAAGGAAGGAAAGGGAGCTTGAACGCCTAAAGGACCAAAATTGAGACATGGAAAATCTGTCCCGGGCTAAAACAGCATTTCTGAAGACTTTGGGGACTTGCAGTAACTTATGTGGATTAGGATAATAATACATTAACCTAGTACAATTGGGTTAAGTATTTCATTAGTTTATTTGGATTTGGATAATGTTACATTAACCTAGTACAATTGGGTTAAGTATTTCATTAGTTTAGTAGGATTTGGTTAAGTATTTCATTAGCTTAGTAGGAATAGGATATGGGTATTATAAATACCCTATCTTGATAGACATCTTCATACATTCCTCCCTCAGTGGAGAGATACATTCTACTTCTCAATTCCGAATTCTTCCATTAATTCAATTTTTCTTCTTCTATTCATTTATTCTTAATTTCCGCAACAAGAGAATCGTTACTTTGCCTAGGAATTCACGCCTAAACGCCTACCACTTGTGCTACACGAAATTAATCAATCTTGTGGTATAACAACAATGTCAATCGTGATCTCCTTCGCATTCATGGGTAACTAAACTTCTCTGTTGGGGTTATGGAAGCCAACTGAGATACTATCTATTGTTGTGAGTTTGTGAGTTCGTGACACGTATGCTGCTTATATCATTATTCTCTTCATCTTAATCTAAATTCTTTGTGGTTGCAAACGCAAGAATACGCCAGTATAACATTTAACTTGTTCAAAAGAAAGGTTATTTTTCTAGAAAAGAGATAATGTCAAGGTAGTACGGTCCCATCCTAAATTCCCTATTAAACAGTTAGTGTCGTAACTGGATTAACCTCTTGGAGAATTCGTACCATTAGACACGCTTTAAGATCAAAAGAGTTAAAGTGAAATAATCCTCGAATAGGTCGAAAGACGCCTAGATTTACCATCGAATACAATTCTCTATAAGCACATGCATGTCGGAATTCTACACACTCATAGTCAATAGAGACGTATAACTCAGGAGGTGGACATAACCCCAACGCTTCAATTCTCATTGTTTACAACTTACGTAACAATCCTTCTTTTTTTACTTTGTTATTTTCAGCTTTTACTTCATTGTTTTAGTTACATTACTTATACAACAAGAATCCCCCCTTTTTCGAGACTTGCACCAAAAGTTTAGTAATTTTGCTTACTAGTTGGCCAAGCTATTCCCTGTGGGATCGATACCCAACCCAGTATGGGTTCTATATTTGCTAACGACCACTTTATACTCCTACGAGAGCTGTAGATTGAGCGTTATCAAGCATCCCATTCTTTCCAAATCTTTTCACCCCTTTCGTGGGTGAAATCTTCAAGTACACCAAATCATCAACCTCAAACTCAAGAGCTCTTCTTCTCATATCTGCATACGACTTATGACAACTCTAGGTTGTCTTCAACCTTTCCTGAATCAACTTAACTTTCTCCATGGCCTCAAACACAGCATCAGGTCCGATCACAGCAGCCTCACCCACTTCGAACCAACCTATGGGTGATCTACACCTCCTTCTATACAAATCCTCAAATAGAGCCATTCCAATGCTAGCATGAAAACTGTTGTTATATGCAAATTCAATCAATGGCAAATGTTCATCCCAACTTTCTTTGAAATCAAGAACACATGCCCTCAACATATCCTCCAAAGTATGAATAGCCCTCTCAGCTTAATCGTCTGTCTGCGGATGAAAAGTAGAGCTAAGATGAACTTGGGTGGCAAGAACTTTATAAAAGGCTCTTCAAAACTTAAAAGTAAATTGAGTACCCCTATCGAAGATGATAGACAACAGAACTCCATGCAAACTGACTAACTCTCGAATGTACAGCTTAGCATAGTCCTCAACAGTGAAAGATGTATGCACTGGCAAGAAATGCACTGACTTAGTCAACCTATCTAAAACAACCCAAATCGAATCATGATGACAATGAGAGAGAGGCAAACCGGTCACGAAGTCCATATTCACTTCCTCCCACTTCCAGGTAGGAATGCTAAATTTTTGCATCATACCACCGGGTCTCTAGTGCTCTATCTTCACCTGTTGGCAAGTTGAACACTTCTCTATGAACTTCTCTATATCCCTCTTCATACCATTCCACTAATAAATTTCCCGCAAATTGCGGTACATCTTGGTAGCACAAGGATAAATAGAATACCATGCACTATGCACTTCAACCATAATTCTCTGCCACAGATCATCAATATCAGGCACACATAATCTATTTTGAAGCCTCAATACACCATCTCCCCCTTGGGATAAAACCCCAACCTTTTGGTCTTTAACTGACCCTTTCAGTTCGACCAAACGAGAATACATATCCTGTTTCTCCTTCACTTCCAAAACTAGGGAAGATTCAGAACTTTTCTGGACCCAAACATTACCCTCAGTGGAATCAAGCAATCTAACACCCAACCTATCCAAACAATATATTTCGCGAACTAACTCCTTCTTATCTTTCTCTACAAGCGCTACACTACTCATGGACGACCTGCTAAGGGCATCTACCACTACGTTGGTCTTGTTCGAGCGGCACAACACGCTTATATCGTAGTCCTTTAGCAATTCTAACCATCGCCTCTGTCGAACATTCAACTTTCTTTGAGTAAAAACGTACTGCAAACTCTTATGATCCATAAAGACATCAACATGAACACCGTACAAGTAGTGTCTCCAAAATTTTAAAGCAAAAACTACTGTAGCTAGCTCAAGATCATGGGTCGGGTAATTCATCTCATATGGTTTCAATTGCCTGGAGGTATAGGCAATAACCTTACCTTTCTGCATCAACACGCAATCCAACCCAACTCTAGAAGTGTCACAATACACCATAAAATCATCTACACCATTTGGCAGGGTCATTATAGGGGCTAAAGTGAGTCGAGTCTTCAACTCCTAAAAACTCTTCTCGCAAGAATCTGACCACTGGAATTTAACTTTTTTTGGGTTAATCGGGTTAAAGGAGTAGCAATGGAGGGGAAAACTTTAACAAAACGACGATAGTAACCAGCTAGACCCAAGAAACTCCTAATGTTAGATGGGGAAATAGGTATAGGCTAATTTTTCATAGCTTCTACCTTTTGAGGATCAACTCGAATACCTTCAGAAGAAACAATATGACCTAGAAAGGCAACTGACCTTAGCCAAAATTCACACTTGCTAAATTTGGTAAACAACTGATGATCTCTAAGGGTCTGCAAGACAATTCAGAGATAATCTGCATGGTTATTTGCATTTTGGAAGTATACCAGGATATCATCTATGAACATAATAACAAACATATCCAGGTACTATCTGAACACCCGATTCATAAGGTTCATAAAAGCTGTTGGGGCATTAGTTAGCTCGAAGGACATGAACAGGAATTCAAAATGACCATAATGGGTGCGAAAAGCTGTCTTTGGAATATCACACTCTCTGACTTTAAGTTGGTAATAACCGGATCTCAAATCTATTTTCGAGAAAAACTGGTGCCTTGCAGCTAATCAAACAGGTCATCAATTCTAGGAAGAAGGTACTTGTTCTTGACTGTGACCTTATTGAGCTGACAATAGTCAATGCAAATACGCAATGAACTATCTTTCTTTCGCACGAATAGAATGGGTGCGCCCCAAGGAGACACACTGGGCCTTGTAAAACCCTTATCAAGAAGATCTTTGAGTTGCTCCTTCAAATCGTTAAGTTCTGTGGGGACCATATGCTATGGAGGAATATAAATAGGCTGTGTATCGGGAAGAAGATCAATCCCAAATTCTATCTCTCTATCAGGAGGTGCCTTGGGAGATTTTTTGAGAAAATATCAAGAAACTCATTGATAATACTAATAGACTGAATAGTCGGAGTTTCAAACTTAGTGTCTGTAACTCAAACTAAATGATAGATACAACCCTTGGATATCAATTTCCTGGCCTTAAGGTAGGATATAAAATGACTTTTGGGGGCTACAGAACTTCCGAACCACTTAAAAATTGGCTCATTGGGAAACTGAAACTTGACTACATAGGTATGATAGTCTATAGATGCATAACAAGAGTAAAGCCAATCCATACCCAGAATAATATCAAAATCGACCATATCTAGCTCAATCAAGTCTACAAATATGATTCTGTTAAGGACAATGATAGGATAATTCTTATATACTTTCCTAGCAACAACAGATTCACCTACTGGGGTAGAAACTAGAAATGGCTCAGGAACCTTTTCACCACTAATTTCAAAATTCACAGCCACCAACGGAGTCACATAAGAAAGACTTTACTCAGGGTCCATCAACACATACACATCGAAATGAAATACACGGAGCATACCAGTAACAACATCTGGTGAATCCTCCTTCTCCTGGAGGGGTGGTATAGCATAAAAGTGATTTTAACGCTGACCACTTGTACTACTAGATGAGGCACCTTGAGGAGAAGTAGGATGAGCTAAAGGGGCTGGAGCACTAATAGCCTGACTCTGGGGACGAATATCACGACTTCCCTATCTAGCATATGGGCAATCCTTAAATCTGTGGCCCAACTTACCAAAACCAAAACAACCCCTCTAATCGACTAAGCACTCACCAAAATGGTCCCTATCGCACTTCATATATGGGAAAGGACTGGTTCTATTACTCACACTGTCCTAGGACCTGGACATAGTAGGCCTATTACCCTACTCCTTCTAATTCTGAATGTGGGAGCACTGGTTGATGAAGGCGCTGGCACAAGTGAACAGTTCTGGGACTGAGGGAGATTTCCTCTAGAAAATCTAGTCTGACCATACCCCTGCTGCTCTGATCTAACTCTCTTATTTTCCCTTACTCTATCTCTTTCCTTCACTTTTTCTGCTTTAATTTGTTAAGCATGTATCATTAGTCTTGAAAGGTCCATATCCCTATTAAGCATAGTAGATCTACACTCTTTCACAACATAACCAGACACACCAGCCAAAAACTTACTCATACTGGTTCTAGAATCAGCCATCATACCGGGAGCATACTTAGATAACTGGTTGAACTTAAGAAAATACTCTTTAACTGTCATGGAGCCCTGTCTCAAGTTCATAAATTCTTTTGATTTCTCCTCTCTCAGCTCCGGGGAAAATAATCTGTCTAAGAACATGTCCTGGAACAACTGCCAAGTCATGGGAGCGGTATCCTCCCCTCTACTCCTCCTCCACATCTTCACCCAATCATAACAACATCTTTCAAGTGATAGAAATCTAGCTCCATACTTTATTCCTCCATTACATGCATAATTTGGGTGATCTTTTTTACCTCATCAAGATATATTTATGGGTCCTTGCCTGTCTTTGACCAATAAAACTATGGCGGATTCATCCGCATAAAATCACGAACTTGAGCTGCCGCTGAATTACATTCCTGTGAAGGTGGAACTACAGCTTGAACATGGGTCTAAGCATTGGAGGTAACCTCCTAGGCTAGCAATTGAAAAGCTACCCGAAATTCAGCATGGGACACCGTCTTACCTAAAGGATCAACGAGTTGAGGTCGTTCATTGTTTCTATGAGCTCTACGAGGAGGCATTTTCTATCATAGTAGAGACAAATTAATAGCAGAGAGAAACAATTATAGGAACGTTAGACTTTTGAAGAAAGAAACAACTTTTCCTAAAACATCCCATAGCCTCTTGCTCATAGATGTGGCACGCTACACACCGAATATCAAGACTCTATGTAACGTGGCTCGTCAGACTCCCTAGGACTCTTCAAACTTTAGACTCTAATACCAAACTTGTAACGTGCCAAGAACCTATCCCAAGATGTCACACGGTGCTTAAGGACACACGTGGACTCATGCTAACCCTCTAAACCTGTCATCACTTTCAGAACTCACCATAACACTAATTATTTTAAAATAGGGAAGAATAATCATGTCATGAGCATACTATGATATAAAGAAATACTATCTTGTACAAATAAAATCCTAAAGTTCTGTACATATTGGTACTCTAGTCTGACAAAGCCTCTACTACAAAAGATTGAGGAGCCATTGGGATAGATCCCCAACTGACTCGCCTGAACTGAAAAGAAACAACCATCTACTATCAAGGCAAAAATCAGGGACATAGGTCCTTGAACCATGAGGACTCAGAAACTATAAGAATGTAGATAGAGGTACACAAAGATCACTGTCACTGCTGAGACTGAGCACCTGAACCTATATTACTAGAAAATGTAGAACATAAAAGAGTATGGGAATCAGTACTTGGGATTGTACTGAGTATGTGGGGGTGTATACAAAACTTTTAAACAATATCATAAATGTAAAATAAAGTCATACATGCTGACAATAATGACTCTGTTCGCTTGAATTTCTTGAAACATAATTTCCATAAATCATCGATAACAACACATGCTTCACAAATCTCATAAATAATTGGGCTCAACTCAAACTCTTTAACTCATGACTTAAAGTGACTCGGTAACTCAAGAAACTTAGACAATTATGGACTTGGGAGTTTTTTATAACCAACATAAACCATGTGAGCCGCATGGAGTCCAATGTTTTGCCCTCCTAAAGAAGGAACCCCATATTGGCGGGAGCGTTATACTCTTGCTAGGGAGTATAACCTCATACTCATCTCTGTGATCACAAACTCGGATATTTGGCCCTCAAATCTCAATCCTACGATGACACATAGTTCTAGGAAAGTAGGATATGTTGAACCCACACTTCCCACTTGGTGCTAAATACTCCTCACAAACTCATCTCAAAACGCATTAGGAAATCCACCTTAATCAACTCAAGTGTCTATCATAAAGACCAAATCATAAATATATCTCATCTGTTAATCATAAACAACTTGTGGATTCCTAAATCGATTCAAACTCAAAACAGTCTTTCCAAACATCAAGTACACTTGCTTATCAAATCATATCAAGTATCAAAAGCTTCGAAAAAATATTATAGGACTCATTCATGACTCTCAAGATCAATATCGATAAATATATTCAATACTCAAACTTCTCATGGAAAAAGAATAACTCATGACACTTGTCTTAAATCGCTTAGAAATCATCAATACAAAATGACAATATACAATTCATGGCAAAAATTCTCAATTTAAGAAACGTGATGGTAAAATAATCATAAATATCAAAATTATTCAACTCAAATCTCATAAATCATCAATAAATAAATTTGAGTGTAAACCCACTTGCAAAGATCATGAAATTCTAATAGTAAAAATCAATTCTTTGGGCACAAGAATGAAAGAATATTCTTGTTCAAGCCCCACATACCTTGGATTATAATTTTAAGATGAAAAGACTTGATTGGAAACTCTTCTTCACACTTTTGAGCTAAGTATCTTGATACCTTTGACTTAGAGAACTTTATTCTTGCAACTCGGTGAAATATACGGAAGATTCTTGAATTTTCTTGGAGAAGATTTGGATTTAGAATTGGAGGAGAGAAACCCTAGTTATAGATATTTCTTGGAAGAGATTGGAGAGAAAATGAATTGCTCTTCTATACTTAGATAAATATATAGAGGCCAAAATGGGCAGAATAACCAAAATGCCCTTGAGAAAATTCTAGAACGAGAGCCCAAGTTTTGGCCTTGGCGCAACGCGCCATGATTGCGAACCTTCACTAGATTTTGACAATTAGGAAACTGCTCAATGGCACGATGCGGTGAAGTCACATTTACCACCTTGGTTGTGACCTAGAAGGGTGTCGCGACGCAGTGGAATCACGTTGGTACACTGGAATTTGACAATCCTAAAATTGAGCCTTAGCGCAACACGTCAATATTGCGGAGGCTCACTGGAAAAGGACAATTGCCATTTTAACTGACTCCGCGACGCGCTAAAGTGTCAGGTGGCACACTGTCTCACTAAAATGGCTCTAACTCTTCACCTGAGTGTCAGATTTGGGAAAATTTGGTATCGATGGAAAGCTTATTCAATGCTCTACATGTAAAAAAGTAGAAATTAGAGAAATACAACATGGTATAAACATAAATCACTTTGAAATTCATCTATATTCACTCAAAAGGAGGATTTAGGCTTAAGAAACGATTGGGGTATTAGACTTTTATTTCATAACACCCCTCCTTCTTTTACTTAATCACAAACTTACCTAGATAAATACCTGACTATATTTTGTCTTATTTCATGTGGGTTCAACCCCAACATAGTTAGGTTATATATTTCATCCAACGATCGATTTATACTTTCTAGGAGGTGTAATTTTAGAGATATCACCCCTCACCGAAATACCTTTAACTCAATTGCCCAATAAATAATACCCAGCTATAGCAAACTTAGCTCAACAGCAACCAAATACCTTGCCTCGATCTAAGTAGAGACCATTGTTTGAGGTTCTCTAATTATTTTTAGATCTTGATCTTCAGTATAAATGTTTTGGTTTCAATTCAGATTCATTATGATGTCCATTCCTATTCACTAATTGTTCACTACGTAATTTTGAATCCTACATGCAATTTGAGTGATAATTTTGTGGTTAGTTTTAATATTTAATGGGTGTTTGTTAATATTTGTTTAACTGCATATTGGATAATTAGAGATATTTGTTTAAATTGAGTATTTGGAATCTACTCTCAAGCATGAATTTCTAATATTTAGATAGAGCAATTAACGGGTCCTAATTATTGGATAAAAAGGTCTTGGATTGATTTAAGATTAAATGTTATTTGATTTTAATTATTCATTTCAACTAAACTGGAATGAACATGCTTATCATTGACAGAATTGATAGATTAGCTTAAGATCTCTAAGCTTGGGGTAAGCAAACTATAAGTTTTGATAATTATTGATATGCTTAGATAGTTCATTTGTGTGTTCTTTATCGCTATTGATCAAATGCATCCATTTTCCAAGGAATTTCCCAAAGTATTTTTGTATTTGGTGGCCGAATATGAACAAGACCTGGGATATTGTGTAAAGCATACATTAGGTAAGTCTAGGTAGTATAGGTTTACTTTTGTGTATTTGTTTTCTTTTTTTTTGGACTGTATAATCGGAGTGGACATTATTCTTTTATATATATGAATGTGCTTACATGTGTACGTTCTTGCATGAAGTTTATTCATTTATAGTATTAATTTAAGCTGATACAATTCAATAAAAAGATCATGCTAAAATCACGCGATCGAGGGGTGTGTTACACCTTTTCCTCAATTAAAAAAAATTACTAACTAAAATCTTTGTTCGCCAATCAGCTTTTAGAGCCAGTTATTTTGAAAATGATATGTTTAGGTGACTTGGCACTCCATAATCAATGTTAAGTGGTGACTCTAATTTCCAAATGAATCCATTTTGAAACACCAACTTAGACACATTCATATTTGAAAATCCTTTTTGAAGTTAAGAATTTAATACTATCTTTTGGGAAAAAAGGTGTATGGTAGCTCTGGCGACTGTTGCACCCAAGCACACACACAAGTGTACGTGGACTTACCAAGTAATACAGTGGACTTTTTCAAAGATGAATAACGATCCCTCAGAGACTTGTATCAACAACTATCTATTTCAAGTTCAACTATTGATATTAAAGTAGTGCAATGTAACCAAAAGAGTGTTGAAAGTTTGTAACCTAAAAGTAAACCAAAGTAATGCAGAAAAGTAAAGACTTTGGACGAGCAATGGATGAAAACCTAGGGTTAAGTTACTATGAACAATCATACTAAGCTATTGAACTTCATTCATTAGATTACTTATCTTGGTTGATGATTCGTAAGGTTTATCGCATGATCATGGTCTCTCGACCTCTAACCGTCTACCTAACTTGGACATTACAACTACATCATTGAGCAGGGATGTAATAATCCAATTAGATGTATGGAGATATAATCCTACATGTGAACCAAACAAGGCTTCTAGGTATATCCCTATCCTAGTCACTAATTCAAATGCCTTATTTTATAAAAGAATAAGAACCTTATTCTACTTCCCCATGTTCTATCTTCTTATTCCCCCTCCCAGGCTTACAAAGTCGACAATGGATGTATCCTAATGGTAGATAATCCTTAAAATAGTTAGATCAAGTATAAATAAATAAAAAAAACGATAAATAACCAAAACCAAATCAATTCAAAGCAATAGTAATCATGTTCTTGGCCTTAACCCCAAAATAGGGTTGTTAGCCACTCATGGACATAGTCGTAATCAAGATAATTGAATACAAGATAAAATCAATTAAAAAGATGAAGTAAAGGAATAAAACCCCTAATTAAAGTATTTTCCATCCCCCCCTCCAAGTTTCAAAGCCTTCCAAGGTGTCTAACATTAAGTACAAGTGTCCTATTTATAGGAGGACAAAACTGTTGTGTTTTTGCACTAGGCCACATCTCAAGGTTAATTTACCATTTCTAGCTCTATGACGTGCCTTTGTAATGGATACCCACTGTTTTGGTTCCATTATTAATATCATGGTGTATAGCATGCACCAATTTCACTTTTCTTTTGTCCGTGATGCGCCCTTGACATCCAATGTGTTCAATTCACGTCAATCTGTGTCTTGTGCTTTCATTGATCCATTCCAAGCCTTTTTGTATTGTTTACACTTGATTTTAAGCTTTTATGTCCTTAATATATCATCATAATAAAATAATAAAGCATCCTATAACATTAAACACAACAAACAAGAGCTCAAAACAACACAATATCCAAGACGATGAACTAGAAAATTAAGCTAAGAATAGTAGTTTTGCCCCTTTTGATCTTTCACTTAGTATTGACTCTTGGATTGATTCAATTGTACTTTAAACACTATAAGAAAGTTTTTACACACATAATTACACAATAATACCATTATTAACTCATTATACACATTAGAATCCATCGCGATCAACTAGAATAACACCTAGCTCAAGCTAGTAATACTAGTTTTCTCATATGAACTCCAAATGAACAATTTGATTCCAAACTTGTTTAAAATGCACCTTAAACATTTTTATCAAGTGATTAAATATTTAGATGCTAATTTATGTCATCATTTACTCATTAATCACACTATAAGTCCTCAAAATAAAGCTAAATAATCCCAAATAACAACACTAAGGTGCATAAATTTACCTCAGATCAGCGACCATATTAGGACAATAGAGTTTGAGCTTTATATGTTGGTCTATATCAACTTAGTTGACATTATAGTTGAATAGATGTCTTGTTTATTTCATAAGTCTGCCTCATCGGTGTTTGCCTTTGTGTTATTTGCTTTCTGTTTTTTCATTATCTATTACCGTTCAACCTTTGGGGAATTCTTATTTTCATTATTTTAAGACCTAGTGGGACTCGTTAGTGGACTGATTAGGAGTGTATGTTTAAGAAATGAGGGACAGTATACGGTGGCTATCAAGAAGATCAGATAAAAAGTATTCAAAAAATAAAAAGATTTTTCTCATTTATAGAATTTTTTTAAGACTTTAGTTTTCAAAAATGAAAAAATCAAAAAGATTTTGGTTTTTATACTCATTCCTTTAAAGGAAAAATATCTAAAAGAATTTTTCTTTAGTTCATTGCCATACATTTATAATTAGAAAATTCCAAAAAGACTTTTATTTGGTAAAAGCTTTTATATATTTTTATATAGAGGATAATCTAGAAAGATTTTTTATTTTTAGTGTCCTTATGCTTTTCAAAAATCAAAAAGAGAGTTTGGTTTTCTTAAGTCTTTGATTTTGAATGATTTGATTGTAAAAAAAGGATTTTATCCTTATATTTTCCCAAAAGAGTGTGTTGGGTTTCTCAAGTTGGTTTCTAGTCATTCATATAGCCCGTAACCATCCAATCTAGATGATCTACGCACACTTAATTCTCCTTTCTAGGGGATTAGATACGTAGGCAGAACTTCTGGGTTCTGTGATCTTTATTCAAACACCCCTACGTCATAGGTGGAGAGTATGCAATCTAGAATCTATATAGGAATGCCACAATTTCTTTGAGGAGTCATACATCCATAGATTTGTATAATCAGTCCTGTAAGATTGTATAAACCACACACTCTGAAGTCTCTCAAGAAAACTCACTAAAAACATATGCATCTTTGATTTGTCCACCAATAAACTTAGGTGGATCAATCTTCTAAAACCTCTCAAACTTTCTCTATTCCTCCCCTCATATCACCAACCTAGTCACACTCCTAGATCCTACATCTAGTAAAAGTAATACCATTATATCTAGTTGTTGTAACCACTAGCTGGCCTATTAGGCCCTAAAAATTTGGATAGGCTGCTAATGTAGACTCGAGCCCTAAATTTAATTTGTGATCCCTATGGAGTACTAGTTAAACCATCGTGTTGATCCATCTCTGCCAAAATAACCCAGCCCTCTAACCAATATATCCTAAAATACCGTAGTCACCACAAGCCAGGTCGATCTTAAACTAGGACTACCTTCTCAGCTAGAATTTGATCGCCCTTAATCTCATACTTACACTCAGGATACTCTACTCTAGTTAGAAAATAAGTAACATCTTGGGTGCTACTCTACTCCAGTCACTACTTTGGTATTTACTATGTCTTCTACCATATCTGTGTGTCTCAGTGAGGGCACTAGGCACATATGTTGAAATGGGCTCCTATTTTCTCTTCATTGTAGCATAAGTCCTCACCATCTATGAGAGATTGAAATAAGAAACTTAGTAAATGATGATATCAACCTTTATACAATAACAAAGAAGAAAGTGATTTTTTCAAAGTCATATAGCCTACCAAAGCTAGATAATATGTCTCTATATCAATCAGCAAGATTGTACTAGCTCTCGTACTAGGGAAAGGTCCTCTCAATGCTCTAACTCCCATACCGGATATGGACCGAACTGTCTCACGATGTTCTGAACCCAGCTCACGTACCGCTTTAATGGTACTTGTGAGACTAATGAACCTAGTTATATAATACCAACTAGTCACAATCCAAAACTTGAGGTATGATGGCACCTTTTACACCCTCTACAATAGGTAAGCTAACACACCAATAACTAATAAGATGCAAGACAAATATATAGAAATAACAAAGAAAACAAATCTCAAAACCAAAAATAAGAAAATATATCAAGAGCTAGAAGACATAAAGTATGAGCCTCTAAGAGAAATTAGAATACAACTAAAATTTGGAATATCTCAAATACAAAGAAAAATGACATAAATTGGAGGAAAGAAGAAAATCCAAGAGGCCACGGATCCGTTGGTAGCTACCTCAAATCTCAAAAATTAGAAATTCAGCATAAGAGCTAAATCGATGTCCTAGGGCAGCCAACTCAGCACCTGTATGTAAATTATGAAATTAATTTAGTGTGAGTACTAAAACACGTGTACTTAAAGCATCGTCAATTGATCCAAATTCAAAGTAACAGAAAGTATGACCTAAATCAACAATACCCTACCTAAATTATATAAACCTATATTGAGGAAGGAAACACCTAGTTTAACAATCAATAACAACACCAATTCATATAAGTCCAACCAAATAATTCAATAAATCACAACAATCTAGATCAAAAAGGGAGAATATCACTTTCACAGTCAATAAATCACTTATTATTACACCGAATCAAACCAACTAAATAAATATGATGAGTATGATACGTGCCATTCAATCTGATGGAAAATGATATAATGATGAATATGATTCATATATATTCTACTTGTACAAGCCCGCTGCTATGTGTAGCTGGATGGGGCCCATGATGGACTCGCGAGGTATATATACACCCTCTAAATCCACCTAAAATCCATAGAGTAAATAATTATATATTTTCTCAATCCAGATCTATCCATATGATCTCAAAGGAATTCCAATAGTCCTAGTGCCTCAAATATATCACAACCTTTTGATCGACTTGAAGTTTATAACCAATAGTACTATTATAATATGCATATCAAAAGGGAGAGGATGAAATACAACACAATATCACTGCCAGTTCAACACTGTGAATATTAGAAAGAGGCTTTTCATTTTACAAGTTATCCACTATACAATAATAAATCCTATGCACCCACCATACTAAAAATTGAATCAGGGCTCCGTGAACTTAAGTATCAATCAAAACACAGCACATAAGTTAAAATATCAAAAACTATGTCTAAATAATCAATTATTTGCTTTTACCCCTATTATAAATTACTCTACCTGTATTAATGCTCGACATCTCATCTATATGGGACACCCATATCCCAATTACTCCATACACATATCAAATATATATGTATATCGAAAAAGAGTCTAAGAAAATCTAAACTTTCCTTAAAAGAAGCTCAATAAGTCAAACTAAAGATTTTTTCTTATAAATAGCCTCTAAACGAGTTTAATCCAATTAAATACGGATTCTGCATAAGAAAATAAAACCATAAACCAATATTGCTTTGCTTAATGTTTGGGTCTATAAATTCAACTCAAAAGTTAACTTCGAGCTACAAAGGAAAAATAGAATTTTATTTGAAAATCAAGTTCCCCCACAACTTAAGATACTCACATATGAAACTTCATCAAAAACAAAGTTAAAACCGACCTTGAAAGAATCAAAATACCATTTCTTAGCTTAACCCAAATATTTTCAAATTTCTCATTTGAAAAATTAATATTTGAAGATGAAACAATAAGTAAACCATTGAGGAATGTGTAAAAATGGTATCAAAATCTTACGCAATGAAGAATTATTGAAAAAAATGTTTAAATCTCCTAAAATTGAGTTTTCAAGCTTCAAAATTCAACATATAAAGAATAAAATAAAAGGGAAAATCCACTGCTTAAGAAATATTGATCCTGCACCTACGAAGATCTAGCCACAAGTGTAACTCGTTGGTATGACCAGAAAGTTTGATGTTATGGGGTCTTGCAGGAGCGGCCAGCACAACAAGCATAAGGTCACAGGAGTAGAAAATTCTCACAGTCGTGATTTCACTAGTGTAGGTTGGCTTTGTAGAGGCAATCAAACCCCCCACTAACCAAGATCCGTATGAGCAACCCTTGTTCCCTAATGAGGCTCCACAGGTGCTCCCCAAGCATATCAGGAGCAGTTAAACCAATACCGACAGCTGACAGCAAAAGGTGACCATCAACTAAAATCAAAAGTGGCCCTTGAAACTTAATTGGAACCTCGTGAATCCAAATCGAAGTATGCACTAGACTAAAAATAATAATTCAAACTCAATGGAACTATTGCATGCTAAAAATGACATTTTAGACTCAATGGGATCATCAAATCACAAATGGAGGTTTTTATCAACAAATATTTATCGAAGTCAATTCTACACCTTAAACATCCAACTTTGCAATCAACTACTAAAAATGCACATGACCACCTCTGGGCCCGAAATGGAACTCGAACCAAAAGTCTCACTATTTTTTTTGGTTTAATTTTTATCTTTGATTATTTAAAAACAAACCAAAACATAGTTTTTAAACCAAATAGGCCAACCCATCCTAAATTAAAAAATAAGAAAAAATGAAATAACAAAAATATACCCAACTCAGCCCAACCCAAACCCCTCTATTACATATATACCCGTGTATAAGGTTTCCTAAATTAGCATTCAATTTCCCTCCTTTCCTATATGAGATATGATATCGCCTTCACCTCTATTCAACCTTCAATTCTTTTTTATTCATATCTAGGTCATCAACTTGATGCCATGGAAGTTCCATATTCCTGCTTTTATTAGCTTGCAAAACTAAGACTTTGTTGCTCCTTTCTTTTTTATCCTTAAATTGCTTCAGTTAACTTTGTTGCTGCTTTTATTTCTTACACTTTCTTCAAGGTACTCAAATTAGCCTTGCATAAAATAATCATGTCATCTACAAATGAAAGATGATTTATCCTTGGATTCCCCCTAGTCATTCCAAACATTTTAAACTCCTTCTTTAACAACAAAGACTTTAATGACCTTGACATCACCTCAGCAGCCATTATAAATAATATAGGCTATAAAGGATCTCCCTACTTCAAAACCCTTGATGATCTGAAAAAACCTTTTGGCTGACTATTCAGAAGTATTAAATACCAATTATTACTCACTAATTTGTATACCAAGTCAATAATAATTTTTCCAAATACATTTTTCTCATCACCTTTATTAGATAAAGCCACTCCATCCTATCATATAGCTTTATCATATCTAATTTTATAACCATGTTAGGGGATTTACCTCTCTTCCTTATTTCAGACACAATTTTTATACCACCAGTATATTCTCTACTATGCTTCTTTCTTGAACAAAACCTGCTTGTTCTTATGATATAATACCTAGTAAGAGATTCTTGATTCTATCATGAATAATTATGGAGAAAATCTTATTAACAAAATTACTTAATTATATTGGCCTTAAATCTGAGAAAGTATTAACTACTAACGTTTTAGGCAACATCACTAAGTTAATATGATTAACAAATCTTCGCAATTTATACCCACAGAAAAAAGAACACCACCATATTATATACATCCTCTCCAATAGTGTCCCATGCATCCTGGTAGAAAGCTCCTATCATTCCATCTGGACCTCCAGCACTATTCCTATTTAATCTCATGATTGTTGCTTTAACCTCATTCATGTTGGGAACTTTAATCAATTCTTCATTTAGTTTTTTAGTAACTATCACTAGTACCTTCTCTAAAATTAAAAATCCTCACAATCCTGATCTTTTGAAAATTGATTTTAACATAAATTAATTGCAGCTTTTGCTATATTATTCTGGTCATCCAACCAAATTCCATTGTCATTTTGAATTCCACTCACCTACAATCTGTTTCTCCTTCCTCTAACAATAGTATGAAAGAATTTTGTATTTCTTTCACCATCTTTAAACTATTCTAATTCAGCTTTTTACTTCCAAAATTCTTCTTCTCTTCTTAATTGTATATTCAAATCTACATGTGCCTTGAACAATTTTTCTTTATTTGTCCTAGAAGGATCCTGCTCAAATTGTACCTCCATCACCTTAATGATGCCTTCCAATGTTGCAATCTCTTGAAGAATGTTACTAATTTTTTCTTTACTACATTGAGCTAGGGCATATTTGGTCTTCTTCAACTTCTGCTGGAATATAATGAATGGATTTCCTTGCATCTCATTTATCCAATTTTGCTTTACAATCTTCAAAAATGATTCTTCCTTTAACCAAAAAATCAAAAATCTAAAAGATTTGATGATTTTCTCATTAGAAGTACTAAAATGCAACATCAAAGGAGCATAATCTAACCCACTTCTTGTTAAGTGTTCTACTTCTAAATTTGGAAATAGATTCTGTATCATGACATTCCACAACACTTTATCCAGCCTTTTAAATATGTAATCATCATCAACTCTCTCATTCCATCATGTATTCTACTTTCTTTAAATCTTGGACCCTATAGATTACACAAATTGATGCAATGATTGAAATCATCAGTTTCCGCAATAGTAACAGGCAAACCTCTTAGTTTCTCTTCATCACTGGTGATCACATTGAAATCACCCCCAATAATCCATGGATCATGCATAGATTGAGCTATATTACTTAAAGACTCTCATAAAACCAATCTTTCTTATTGATTACACTTAGCATATACTAACGTCACCACCACTGTCATTCCTGCTTCCTGATTCTTTAAATTCAAAATCATTTGCTGCACTTCATCCGTTATGACTGTGTAATTAACAATAGCATCAAAAAATGCCCAAATTTTGCCTGATGAGTTTTTTCGCTGCATGTTGCATCCCTAATCCTGCTCTGTATTCCTCTATATTATGACTATCTTGAAAATGTTCCATGATACCTATAAAATAAAAATAATGTCTTCTTGATAAAGTGATCACTATATTGAATGCTTTTTATGTTTTCACCGACCTTATATTCCATATCAAAGCATGCATCCTGATTTATGTTTTGAATGACTCCTTATCTGCATTATAGTAGCACCTGTATTCTTACCCTTCTTATACTTCTTTCCTTGTGTTGCTTTTATTGTATCAATCTGCTTAGGTGATAAATATCCTTCTATTTCTACCTTGTTAATATTTTTCTCCGGATCACCATTATCTAGCTTATGTTTATTCTTATTAGAGAATTTAATCTGATGGTCAACCTGTACTTCCAATGGTAGAACCCCTCCATAACCTTATCAGCTTCATTATTGTCATCTTGATACACCAACGCCAGCTCTTTTGATTCTTCCTTCTGCTCACTTGTATCCTAATTTTCTTGCTTTTCTTGAGATTGTGATTCACTACTGATAACTGATATTTTCTCTCCTTGATCTTCTATTGATTTACTTTTTGTTTTAGCACCAATTATATTCTTACCAAAGGCATTGTTAACCCATTCTTTGGTAGTTTCCTTATGTTTAATATTCTCCTACTTTTTCATACACTTTTTTGTTATAGTTAATATTCTCCTACTTTTTCATACACTTTTTTGTTATAAACTTCTCCCCTTTAGCTTCAGCTTCACTTAGTACTGCAAATGCATTGGATACAGTTTGATCTTCTACTTCATCTTTCTTAATTTCTCCTAAAATATGCCCATATTTACCCCTTCTGTACCTATTTCTCCTTGTAATCCATTGATGTTTATTAGAACTTCTTTCACTAACATTGTTGTTCTTTTGATCTCCTCTTTGATTAACATGACCCTCATCTATATGCTTTTTATCCTTATTATCTTTTATATCCGCATCTTCCCTTTTAGATTCATATAATTAAGGATGAATATTCCAATGGCTGCTTTTATCATGACCTAGTAAACAACATTCTTTACGGTATTTTGGCATATAGTCATATTGAATTTGTATCCACTTTGATTTAATTTCTCCTGTCACATTATTTTCTTTATTAATTCTTACACTTTGGGGTACCTTAGCAATCAGATCAACCTTAACTTTAATTTTGGCACAATTAGGCCTTGTTTGATTCCTCGTTGCCATATCTACTGTTACAGGTTTTCTTACTGCTGAGGCAATAGAAAAAACTACCTCCTTTACAAAGAAATTTGGAAGAAGATCTAGCATGGAAATCCATGCCACACTTATTGTAGTTTCCACATCTGGTTCAAACCAAGAATTCCACTTCAATGTTTGCATAATACATCTCATTTTCTTTGATATAATAAGCAAATATTGATAGAAGGCTGACATAATCTTCTAATCCTTCTAATCTGATAAGTATATGTATGACATCTAGAACTCCTATCGGGCATTCTCCTTTAATACCACATTGGCCTGGGATAGTTCTTCTCAACTCCTTAATGTCCGATTTACCATAAGAAAATTTACCAATTATGGCATATTGTAAATTCTCTTGAATAATAAAATTTTGAATCTTTGATGACTTTTACGTAACACTAGGTTTCCCTTGTAACATGACTACTGGCTTGGGCGGAACCCTAGGTATATTATTAAGAGCTATCTTAGGCTTCATACTCTTCACATAATTTATAGTATTAACAGCAATGGTGGATTTTTAAAACTCTCCTTAGTCGTGTTATTATTTTCTTGCGGTGGAATACACCCACTAGAGGTGTTGGCCATGGCAGCCGGTGGCTATAACAATTAGGGTTTTTCTAGAGAGAGAAAAATTTTATTTAAATAACTTGTTCCTATGAAATCTTGCATAAACTACTTTATCACCAGCTAAATTCTGAAGAGAAGTTGTTACAGAAAGATGTTCAAACCTAAAGTCTCACTAATCCAAAATAACATTACAAAACTGATAGAATTCTCATACGATCTCAAAATCTCTTAATGTGGACCAAAGTCAACCATACCAAGACCAAAACCTTCCAAAATAAAAATGCATGCAGTACTCAACCAACCACCCGGGAGTCATGCCATCCACACCCGCAAAACAAAAGTACCATAAACTATGAAAAATACTAAAATGATCAAATACATCAAAAGTCAAAAATCACTAAAAGTGTCATTATAGAATGTTTGATGTTCAATATTATAGGGAGAGTAACATTTTAAAAGAAAATTAAGGAGTATAAATACTTTCACCCTTCTCATAACTAGGAACTATATATATATATATGTATATATATATAGGAGAGGTAAAAACACCACGTGTCAGCACCACAAAAAATTATATTTTTACAAAAATATATTTTAAAATTCTATCTTTTAAAAAAAAATTGTTAAATTCCCTCACAATGGAAATTTCTATTTTAAAAATTATCTATTTTAAAGTGTTTCTAATAAACTTCCACATTTTAATTTTTCGCAATAAATTAACACGAATTCATGGAAAAAAAATAAGAATAAAAAATTAAACTACTACTATATTTAAAAAATAATAACTTCCACACACTACACACAACTTAATTGATGGAAACTTTTTTGATATCATTTTAAAAATCTATATCTATCTATCTATATCAAATAACAGAGACAAAAACGGTCAGTACCACCAAAAACAATATTAAAAATTTAAAAATTAAATTAACTTTTAAACTAAATTTCTATAACTACTCCTTTTTTATCGCAAAAAAATGCAGATTGTTTATATTAATTTTTAAACTTAAAAATTAATTTTTAAACACGTATAGGACTCCTTTTTTGGGAAGTTGCCAGATCATTTATACTTATATTTTTAAATTATCTACCCATAACTCCTCCTTCTTGACAGCAAAAAAAAGCATTTTATTTAAAAGTGAAATGTAGAATTAAAAACAATTAAAAATAATAATAATAATAATAATAATATGTAAAATCAGAAAATCAACGAAAAAACTTTAGTTTGAAAATTATTTTAAGTTTTTTAAATTTATCCAATCACCCACGAATTAGGAACCAATTTAAACCTAAAAAGTTAGAATTTAAAAATTATTTTAAATTAAAAAAGAAAACTATCAAGTAATGACTTTCATCCACTCCATTCATCTTATCCACGAATCAAGGAAGCAGTTCGAAAAATAGTTAAAATGTGATATAAAAATGAATTATTTCATGTGTTTCATCTAATTAACCTCCAACAATATCAGAGTCCTTTTCAAACTCTCTTCTTCCATTTCTTTTTGGTGTAGCTTAGTAGAGTTTTGCCATTATAATGTTTGATTCTATTTCTTCAGTATAATTTATTCATATATATTTTTGGATGTGAATTTTTTTATGTAATAATTTTTTCGAAGTCTTCATGATTTTCTTTTATGCTTTTCATAGATAATGTCTGCATCACCTGAATTTAGTTGCATATGCACATAACATAAATCTACGTATTATCTAACGTGATTTGTTCCACATAGAAGGACCGATGTTAATATAAAGAAGATTTTCCTATTATACTTTCCTAACATTTATCAAGTGAGATCGGTTAAAAGTAACAATATGATCTTAATAAAAATATTATGTATTATCATCGTCATAAATTTTAAAAAATTTACCATTCATATTTTTGCTTTATAACATTTATGTTATCTAATTATAATAACCTTTACATAAATTTTTTGTTATAGTGTTGTATCCATGTTGACTTTGAAATGCAGGATTAAATCATTAATCACAATATACTTTTGATGATTGAAGAAAAAAAGAATAATCAAGAATGTATTGTGTATTGTGTAAAAAAAACGTAAAATGGAATTTTAGAAATATTCTTAAGCAATTATATTTAATCTTCTCAAGGTAATAATATTACAAGTTCTTATAATTAACTTTTAAAAATACTACTTGCGCATCGTGGGGTATAATTTCTAGTACTTTATCTATAAGGCAGAACACCTAAGAGACTCCCCCCCCCCCCCCTCCAAATATCAGTAGGTTTAATTACCCCGAGCTGTATCAGTAGTTTTTATTACCCCCTAACCTATCAATAGTTTGAATTACCCCCTTGGAACTATATCAGTAGTTTTAATTACCCCTAAACTATCATAAAGTTTTAATTATCCCCTGAATTTAGTTATTTGATAACTTTTTGTCATGTGGTAGATGAGTTATCCCATTCTATTAGGATGAGATGGTGCGGAGGGTAAATGCTATCAAACAATCAAGTGAGTAATTTCCATGGATAGTCATTCATATTTTGATAATTGCCTATAAATATCACTCAACTATATTTATTTTCCTCAAAAAATACTTGACACTTCAAAAACATTTATTCTCTCCTAGTTTGCATGACATGTCATTAAAATTTCTTTTTTATATATAAAATATAATAAATAGATCTATTTAACTTATCAAACTTATTTAACTAAAATTGGTCTTATTTCTTTTTAAAAAATAAATACACATGATATATTTATTATCGAAAAATAATTTAATTATATACTTTAAATTTTATATTTATTTTGTCTTTCTTACAAAAATAAAAAATAAATTGTATTTATTCTTTATTCGATATGAGAAAAATTACATCACATGATAGAAATATTAAATAACCACACAACTTATAGGAAAATAATTCCTCTGGTAATGCAATGCACATTAATCATCAATGAAGTAGTTGATGTGTCGAAGTATATACATAAAACTAAAGGATTGAATTATTTTATTTGGTACTTTTCAAAGTTTTTTAAATTTATTTATTTCATCGCTTAATAATATTTTTAAACTCAAGGTATTTATATGAATTGGTTATAATTTAATATTTTTTTTGTTATTTATTTCATATACTGAAGATTCTTAAAATGCAAAAGAAATAAAAATGATGGCTTTCAGATTTTCATTTATGTATTAAATGTACTATTTTGAAGGAATGAAAAATTATTAGTCATGAAACAGATTAACAAAAAAAATATTAACAAAATGATCTATATTATAAATGAATCGTAGAAATAGTACCCAACCAAATATCGCTTGCTTTTTGTGAGTTTAGTATGAGGAAAGGATATAAATTGGAGTTTAATTATATAATAAGATAAAATATAGTATAATAAAAACAAAAAAAATGAAATTAAAAATAAAAAATTTCTATTTTCTAAAGTTTTTGCCTTTAACTTTGCAAATTTACTTGATTTGTTTATGAAATTTACTTGGGGAAAATTCGCAAGAAGAATTTGTTTTTTTATTATCTTTTTATCAAAAAGGTCTTGCTTAAAATTTTGCAAGTGATCTACATACGAATTAAAATTTTCAGGTGATAATTACCTTTAAGATTTTTCTATTTAATTTTGCTTGACAAAAGAAATTCTAAGATTTTCTTTTTCAAATTTTGTTTTATAGAGAAATTTGTAGGTTTTCCATCGAATTAGTTTGGTTGAAAAACTTGTAACGAATTAGATTATCGGTAAATTCTTTTGTAATTTTTTTAAAATAAAATATTATGTAATTTAGATTTTTCTTGTAGTTTATAAGACGTGGGTTTGAATAAATGAACTTGAAGAATTAAATAGGTTTATAATTAAGAAAATAAAAGATTTTAACAACATGACATACCAAGTAGATAGAATAAGGTTTTTAAAGTATTAAATATTTTTTGAGGAAAATAGGAATAGTTGTGTGATATTCTTGTCCTAAAATAAATAAAAATGATATTTGTAGGAAATTATGAAAATATGGTGACTATCCATGGAAATTACTCCAATCAAGTTTAGGAGGATAATTAAGACTATGATAGTTTAGGCGAATCTGAATAAAACGCATTTAATTAATAGTAAGTGCACCATTCTGTCTCCTTTTTCCTTATGAAGACTAATTTTAAGTTGATAAAAGTATATGGACTTAGAGTGTGTTTGGTATGAAGGAAAATGTTTTCTGAAAAATATTTTTTAATTTTTTTCATATTTGACTGGCTTAAATGTTTTAAAAAATATTTTTCAAATTAATTTATTTTTTTCAAATTTAAGGAAAATGACTTCCTTTCAAAAAGTAAGGAAAATATTTTTCAAAACTCTCTTTCAACCATACTCTCAAGTTGAAATATTTGTGTAACTCTCAAAATCACTCACCCAGACCCAGATCCCGACCCCCAATCTCCTATCACTCCCCATCCAAAAAAATATTTAATTTCTTAAAAAAATATTTTAAATTTTTTTCTTATCTCATCTCCTACCCTGATCCCCCACCCCCACCTTCTTCAAAAAGATTTTTAAATTTTTAAAAAAGAATTCAAATTCCCCCCTCCCCCGCACCCCCCCCCCCCCCCCCCCCCGCACCCCCAAACAAAAAATTATTTTAAATTTATTTTAAAAAAAAAAGAAAACCAAAACCTTTTTCTTAGCTCACCCTTTTATCCTATTAGGTCTCATTTTTTTGTTTAATATATACAAATGCTTTTAGTAAATATTTTCCTACTTGCATAATGAACAAAAGAATATAAGTAATAAATAATTTATTTTCTAGAAAATATTTTCCTCCTCCATACCGAGCACACCCTAAAAGAAGATATTTTTTGAGGTCAAAAATTATTTTTCTAAAAAGTATTTTCTACTCTTTAGCTAAACACTAAAATGTATTTTATGAAAAATATCTTTTTATCCATCAACCAAACACTAGAAAATATTTTACGAAAAATATTTTCCATTCATCAACCAAACATAAGAAAATAAGTAAGAAACCAATTTTATTATCTTGAAAATATTTTATATTTTCCATGAAAACATTTTCTCGAAAAATATTTTCCATGAAAACATTTTCTCGAAAAATATTTTCCATGAAAACATCTACCTCCATACCAAACACACCCTTAGTGTAACTCTGTGAACATAACTAACACAGTGAATTTCTTGCAATTACTATTAGAAACTGGTGCAGTTTAAACTTAAGAGGGACGTTTTTCCATAGTCAAAGCAAAAGTTGGAGTTAAGAGTCAATCTTCTTCTTCTTCTTTGAATATAAAATTAGTAATTACTTTGACAAATTTTACTAGTTGAGATATAAATTTTAATAGTCCGCGGATCTGTTATTAATTTGGACTTAGTAATCATAATATTTTTGGACTAACGAATAATGACCCGTGACTAGAAATTAAAAACGCTCTCAAATATTCAAGTCGTTTGGGGTGTCAATAGTAAAGCAGCCAAACGTCCACATATATCTGCATTTTGTTATGAAATAAAGATAAAATATTAATATCAAACTTAAAGAAATAAGAGAATATTTATATGTGCATTTTGTTAGTGGCACTTTTGTTTTACTACTTTCATATATCAATAAAAATATATAAACGGGTGGTTATATATAGACCACCAAACTTACTCCCTAAGATTGTCAAGCTTGACATCAAGTTGGCAACTTGGCCAACTTTCTTAGGTACTAAAATTCAAATTGAACAAATAATTTCAAGTTGGCAATTTGGTGAACTAACTTAGATATTCAAATCCAAATTGAATAAGTAACTCTTGATGTTCAAATTCAATTTGACTGCTAACTATTATTTCTAATTAATGACATTTCACACATACATACGTCACATGACATTCATATTATATAACACTCCCCCTTGGATGGCCATTAAATAGATAACGTGTCTCGTTAAAATCTTACTAAGAAAACTCAATGGGAAAAAATCCAGTGAAGAAAAGAGTACACATATATTGTAATACGCCTTTAGTGTTGCCTCATTAAAAACCTTACCAAGAAAATCTGATTGGGATGAAATCTTGATTAAGGAAAAAAAAAGTACAACGCGTATTTTACTCCCCCTAATGAAAACTTCAATCTAATGACTTGAATCTCCGCATTTTAATCTCGTACACCATCTTCTCAAAAATTGCAGTTGATAGAGATTTGGTGAATAAATCAGCAATATTGTCACTTGAACGACTCTGTCGCACGTTGATATCATCATTCTTCTAGAGCTCAGTATATAGAAAAGTTTTGGCGAAATGTGTTTCGTTCTATCTCCTTTTATGAATACTCCCTTTAATTATGTTATGCTGCATTATCTTCATATAAAATTGTAGAGCTTTATCATATTTAGGACCATATTTTTCTCGGATAAGATGTATCATGGATCTCAACCACATATAATATCGGTTTGCTTCATGAATAACAATTATCTGAGCATGATTTGAAGAAGTGACAGTTGTTGTATACTTTATCGGACGCCATAATGTACTTATAACTCCATATATAAGTAAATAGCCCATCTGAAATTGAATTTTATGTGAATCAGATAAATACTCTTTCAATGTATGTTCATTAATGGATAAATATTTCATTTGTCAAACACTCCGAGTACACATCCAATAATATACATTGTTAGCTGCCTCCATAAAAACCTTGTCAGAAAAATCTTGCGGAATTGACACATTCATTTCAATAATGGTCAAGCATCAACTATGCTTATCACACGTTTTCTTCTCTTCAATAAATGAAATATAATCACATGTACGTGTTTCATAAATTTTCACTAGAAGCTCATTCTCACGTCATGAAATTTATTATATTTACATGTTGATCTCAACATCATTTTAAAAGATAAAGTGCATCATCACTTTATATTCCTTTAGTTTGATGGAGAATTTAGAAAACTTCTACCAAATAGATCATACGACAATCACGTGCCCAATGACCTTTCATACCATGTCTGTTAGTGACAAAAATTGTCTTCACCTTTTGAAGGATCATTTAAGAACTCATAATGTTCTTCGAAGAATCTTCTAGTTCATTAATATATGTTGTGTAATACTCAACGTGCACATATTCAGGATGACAAAATTGTTCATGTCAACTTATGAACTTATTTGTACTAGTAAACTCCAAGTTTACCATACATATGAGTTTTACTTAGTAAATTTTAGATTTATTAGAACATGAATAATTTTTCAAATTTACTATTTTGGAATATATTTCATAATATTTATTCTCAATTATTCTACCTCTTATGGAGGTGTTACTCCTATCACATTCATCCTAGGGAATGGATCTCTAGTTTTAACAATCAAAATTTTCATTCCTAGAAATGAAATATAATGATGTCTTAAGCCTATCAAATTATGATAACTTAGAATTTCTTTCAAGATATTGTCCCTTCATGAGCAAATTGAGGCGTACATATAATTTAATGAATGGTTTTATCCTTGTTACATCTATATTTATATTCATAAATTCAGACATATTATGCACTGCTACCACATTCACTTCAAGGAAAGAAACATATTCAATGGGAAATATTTTATAATTTTCACCAAAATTTTGGCTTAGTCATTGTTATATCATCAATATGGTACATTGAGATTCAAATCAATGCTTATCCATATAAAGACATCTTAGGCCAAAAATCAATGGAACTTAAACCCAATATCTTATCATCATGGTGCATCGAGACTCTTAACCTGATGTATTACCCTTTTAATGATATGAGATTTAAATCCATCATTACACCCTCGATCAATAACATATTAGGCCAAAGTATAATAAATTCAAACTTGATCCTATAACAATATCCCCACTTTATGTTTATCAATATTTTTTTCAAACTTAATTAAAGAACATGAGTTAATAGTATACTTATCTTATCATAAATAGTATAATGGTAAAATATAAATCATGATGATCACATAGTTCTTGCGGTCTTTCCTTCTCTACTTTTTTATCGAATTTTTTTTTAGTCTTCAAATTTTGAGATGGTAGAGTCTCGTACTGATAACATTTTATGAAATAAAGATAAAATATCAATATCAAACTTAAAAAAAAAAACTTTAGGGAATTTTAGTTATACTTTTTTTTACTACTTTCATATATCAATAAAAATATTCAAAAGGGTGGCTATTTATAGACCACCAAACTTGTTCTCTAAGATTGCCAAGCTTGACATCAAGTTGGCCACTTGGCCAACTTTCTTAGGTATTCAAATTCAAATTCAAATTCAAATTGAACAAGTAATTTCAAGTTGGCAATTTGGCCAACTACCTTAGGTATTCAAATCCAAATTGAACAAGTAACTCTTGGTGTTCAAATTAAATTTGACTACTAACTATTGAGACCTAATTCCCCCCCCCCCCCCCCCGACTAAATTTAACCATGAATTTCTTCAATTTTTAATAAAATTAAAATATTTATTTCACCGAATAAATGTGCTCTAAAATATTTATTTGGGTTAATTTTTATCATTTAATTGATGATTATACATTTTCGTATTTACATATGTGAAATTGTATAAATTTTGTTACTTAAAAGAACATTTTTATCAAAATTGAACTTTTGCTGATTAAGCTTGAAAATTAATCTAAACGGATAAAGTCTTGATTTAAATAAAATTTGTTCTCAAGAATTTATTTATTTAGAGAAATATTTATTTGACTTTATTAAATCAAGAATCTCAGGATTAAAGAAAGTAATAGTTCATATTTAATTTTAATTTAATCTATCCAGTCTATTAGATTTGGCCATAATTGAAATCAAATTGGCCATAATTGCAATGCAATCGACCAATTGATTTTCAATTTCGTCAAAATTAAATAAAATTGACTAAATTTCAAATCTCAATTGGGGTTATATTTTAAATAACCCTAGATCCTCAAAAACTCTCATAATTTCTACCCAATTTCCATCAAAATCAAATTCAAATTTTGAAATTTAAAAATTGTACTACATTGTACAATTTGCCCTCAACCTATTCCTTTTTCAATTTTGAAATTCAAAAATAGTACTGCATTGTACAATTCTCCCTCAACCTTATTCTTTTTCTAATTTTAAAATTCAAAATTTGTGCTATATTGTATAACTTTTCCCGCCTTATCTTCCACCTCACCTTATCATCAATTTTAAAATTTTAAAACATACCACTAAATACTTCTCCACATTGGTGGATTAATAGAATTGGATCCCCATCCTTTTCTAGAAATACTATCACTATTTTGGTAGAAAGGGAGGGAAAAAGCCTCAAAGAGTGAAAAAAAAACTTTTTAGCAAGAAGTTAAATTTCTTTTCTTTAGTAAAAAATTTTCAAGCGGTAGTCTAATCGAGGTTCTTGAAAGATTGTTTTTTGGTGGTGATCAAGACTCTGAAGAAAGCTTGAAGTCCCATTTTGCTGCCCCAAAAAAGGTAAAATCACCTTTCCCCTTTTAGCTTTACTAGAATAGTGTACGTGCGTTGCACGTGTATCAAACTTATTTTAGAATAAACGTATGTAGAAAATATATTCATTGTGCATTTGTTATTTTATTAAATACAAATAGTCTAAGAAAACAACGCAAAATTTTCAAGATAAAAAAATGTAGTTGATTAAAGATGAATTTTGTCATCTTACTTACTTAGTTTCTGCTTCTAAAATAATGTTATTTTTACGAAGAGTTATTTTTATTCTTAGGCGTTTATGTATTTATACTTTACGTAAAATATAATTATAATGAAATAGTGTATAATAGCATAAAACATATAATTTAATTTAATTCATAAATCGTAATAATTTATTTTTTAATTTTGTACTCATTTAAAATATACTTTATACAAATTGATAAATAGTTAGTTAAATTTATACAAAATTTTAAAATTTTATGTATGTAAACAAGCATATTAAAGAGTAAAATGGTAAAGTATGACCCAAACTTAAAAACGTCCAATAATTTTAAAAATATAAAAAAATAAATTAGAAAAGTAAAAATATTATTTGTTTTTGTCTGAACTCCAGAAGCTTTCTTTGAAATTCTCTTTTTCCTCAAACGTTTTTTCTCTATTATGATACTACATATTATTTTAGCGAAAAATTGACGAATAAGCTGAAATCATGAAGCTTAAAATTGAACTTTTACGGGCCAAATCTTGAAGAGTATGTTCCTACTGCATTCATTTAACAACGGTATGTCAAGTTTCGCCTATAATTTCATCTTCTTTCCCCATTTTCTTTATTTTTTTAGGCTTTAACTTGTTTGAATATTTGATTTTTTAAAACCCTTTTTGCTTTACATTTTGTACGTTTTGATTCTCTTAAAACCACTGTTGCATTATATGTTCCTAGTTTTGATTTTTTGTTCCTCCTTTTGCTTTGTATGTTCGAAGATTTCATTTTTTAAAACCCATTCTGATCTAATTTCTTATTTCAGGTGCGATTTTCTTGATATTTACATATAATATGTGTCAAGTATGCTTAATGTTTTCAATTTTGAATGTCCTAATGTTTACATGTTAGCTCAAATACTTGAATTTGAGGTACGAAATAAAAATAAAATCAGGTAAATAGAAATATTGTGATTTTATTTCTCTTTTCTGGGTTTTCATTGTTATTATTTTTTTGAAAAATAGAGAAAGATCCGTCAAAGCTAACAATTTTTTGATCAAACAGTATGTTTGTGTACTAAATTTAGAATCTAATTAGTAGTACTTGAATTCATCGTTTAAAATTTAAAAATCATAAAGTTAAAATCCCAACTCCATCCAAAACTTTGAAACCATAGAAATTGGCGTAACTGGTAAAGTAAAGTTGTCACCATGTGAATATTGAATAGGAGGTAAGACTATTACAAAATAGACCCTTGTCGGTCGACCCTTAGCCGAACTTCATGCATAAAGTGGTTAGTCTATTGGAATGCACTTTTGTAGTCTATTGGAATGCACTTTTGTATCTTTTAGAAATTCTAGATATGAATGGGTCTTACATGCAATTAAAGTTGCCGTTATGTGACCAGTAAGTCAATGTTTTGAGTTGTGGAAAAAATTGTTTACTTACAGTAAGGTATCCTTGTGTGTGGATCTTTGTCTACCTTGTTGACATTTTTTAAATTATCAGGCAAACTAACGTGAATGAAATATGCAGGGATCCTTTAAAAAGTTTGAATATAGGTGATGCAAAAAACTTGAGCCATGATGATTTGATGAAGATCACTTATAATTTTAGTGACCCCATTGGGAGGGTTGGACGTGTCTTATTGTTCTGTGGGTTCATGGATGATGGGCAGGAGGTTACTGTTAAAACATGGGATTTTATGTTTCCTATCGTCTATCGCTGTGTTGGTTATCCACACGATTTCCATGTGAGTAAATGCTTTATATATTTGACTGGTTTATTCTCATCTTGTTGTTTTATTGATGTTGCAAGTTTATGATAGGATGAAATTATATTACTCGAAAGGTCAGAACTTAAGTCGTATCCTTTCTTGTTGAAGTTGATTGGCTCTTTTTACTTCTTAAGACATCATAATCTGTCAAGTTTTTAATACCTTGCAAATTCTTCTTTGATTATTAGTTATATTAATGAAATAGACATCTTAATTAGGTTCCAATTTAATCAGACCAATCAAAGAAAAAAGGGTAGATATGATTTCACTTTCAATAATAATGCAAACTTCAGTCTATAGAATTGAAGGAAAGAGAAAATTGTCTGCAATAATCATTTTTGCCTGTTTTAGTTAGTGATAGAAAGTTTTTAAAATGTATGTTATATTCTATATATTAATTATTAAAAGCTGGACATTGTTGTTTTCATGATTAAATGAAATTAAATAAGAGGAAGGCAGGAACTATGCTACACCAACCAAATTTATAATATGTCTGGCTGGAAAGAATCAAGGATGATGCACTTCTCACTTCAATAATATAGATACAACATTAATAAGAAATCTTTTACGACCCTTTATTAAAACTTTAAAAGAAAACTATAGGGCAATCGTAGAGTTAGAGGCTTTAGAGAAAAATACACGGGTTCGGCTCAGTGAATAATATCATATTATAAAAACGTATATATATATATATATATATATATATATATATATATATATATATATATAGAGAGAGAGAGAGAGAGAGAGAGAGAGTTGTTTTAGCCTAACAACAAATATCAATAAAATCTATGATTATAAGTAATGTATGATGATGGTGTAAGCCTCACGTAGTGCCTTTATCTGTTATATGTCGGTTTACTATCTTTACCCGTAGTCTTAGAAATGTTTATACAAAAAGAATTCAATGGGATTGATGACCATAAATACTTGATTAAAGCACTTTTAAAACTATATTAGGTTTTATCTTACTCGAACAATAGGATTTTTCACGAATGGGATTCAATTGAATTTTATTTTCACAAAATTCTTGTTTTGTGTGTACACACACATATATAGTCACCTTGTATGTTGTTAAGTGGATTTTCTCAAACTTTCAAGCATTTTTATGCATATGAGAGAAATGTGGTAAAGTGGACAGTACTTGCATGACATGGGAAAATTTTCATCAATATTCTTAGAAAAATATAACCAAAGTTGTCGATCGTTATGTTATAAATCCAGTTATCGCTCTTATTATATGCCTCATGACAATGATTCTTTAAACAATTTTGAGTATCTTCTTTGTAATTAGATACAGAAGCGAGGTACTCTTTGTCTACCTTGTTAACATCTTTCAAATTATCAGGTAAACTAACGTGAATGAAATATGCAGGGATTATTTAAAAGGCTTGAATGTGGGTGATGCTGAGCCATGAAGATTTGGAGAAGATCACTAATAATTTCAATGACCCCATAGGAAAGGCTGGACATGCCTTATTGTTTTGTGGGTTCATGGATGATGGGCAGGAGGTTACTGTCAAAACATGGGATTTAATGTTTCCTGTCGTCTGTCACTGTGTTAGTTATCCACGCGATTTCCATGTGAGTAAATGCTCTATATATTTCATTGGTTGATTCTCATCTTATTGTGTTATTGATCTTGCAAGTTTGCAACAGGATGAAATTGTATTACTAGAAAGGTCAGGACTTAAGTCGTGTCCTATCTTGTTCAAGCTGATTGGCTTTTGTTTTGGAAAGAAGCTGGCTATAGTTTATGATATGAAATTCAAGAGATCATTGTGACTTTCATTTTGTTATGGTATCGAATTACTTAAGCTTTTTTTTCTTTTTATTTACTTGAGCTTTCTTGAAAGAAAAATAGTAGTCATCGCATCTATGATTTCTACTCAGGCTTCAGGTCAATATCTTGTATCAAATTAAGAGGCACATAATAAAATGTATGATTAGACTTGTTTTACATCTTGAAAATAAGACTAAACAATTATTCAAGTAATTATATGAAGAAAATGTTTTTAAGGAAATATTGACATAAGAAAATCCTTTTTATTTTTAATGGAATCGGTATGTGTTGTAATTTGGAAGGTAAGACAATTTTACCAAAATAATGGTTTCAAAATATATATGTGTGCCCCATTTTAGTACTTAAACTACCTTCTTTGTTGCCTTCAATGACTTATGGTTAGGTGTGTAGTTCTCAGTTTTCCTATCCGGTGAATAACCCTAAGATATTGTGTCACCTATCTGTTAATGGAATTTTATATGATGCATGGAAAAATAGTCAAATTGTTATTTTCCTATAGATTAACTTTCTTTTGATCTTTGAAGCAACCAAAATGTTGAAATCTAGAGATTGCAGTGCCTTGTGTACAAACATTTATCCAACTGGTTCTACCAAGTCAAAAGAATCTGCTAGCGGAGTTCTCAAGGTATCTTCAGCGCTTGGAAAAACAACAAACTCTATTGCAGTGGCTGCTACAGTTCTAGGTGCTGCAACAACTATTATTATAAGGAGAAATAAAGCTTCTGAAGCAATTGAGGTGAGTTAAAATCTGAAAAGATTTATTTCTTCGATAGAAATACTTGTTAATTTCCTAGATCAGCTTTAACAATTGTAATACCCCAAACTTTTCTAGCTTAAAATTTGTTCCTAGAATGTTAAGGGATATCTTCCAAAATGAATAATATTTATTTCATATAGAATTTTCCAGGTTTCAAATTTCCATTGTGTGGAAAATTAAATAAGCTTTTCATCGATATAAAATTCTCCCAATTCCGACACTCGGTTGAAGAGTTAGAGCATTTTTAAGTTGGCAGTGTACCACCTGGGCAGTCACCGCGCCGCAGAGGTGGTTAAATTCATAATTGTCATTTTTTAGTAAACCTCCATGATATTGGTGTGTTACGGAGAGGTCCATTTTCCTATTTGTCAATTTCCAGTAGTCCAACACTATAGTGGCACGTCGCGCCGAAGGCCAAAATGGCAACTCTATAGGGCACCACAATGGTGGCGCGTCGCGTTGAAGTTCTAGGTCCCAATTGTCAAAATTCAGTGGGACAACACGATATTTTTTTCATAAACACCATGATAACAAGATTACATATTACAAGAGATAGGAAATTGACACATAATATTTAATGGTCTAAGAATACACATCTTACTCTGTATAAATAAAAATCTGAGTAAAATACTTCCCCCATGGACTACCATACCATCCACACGTGCTACTAGCTACCACATTAGTTTATCACTATAAAGGGGTAAATCATCCTCAAATATTGATTATTCAACTAAAATATTCATTTACACCAAAAATCACCCTCACTCTGACTTCTAACTTTGTGACTTCACATCACTAACTTCTTGGTCTAATTTCATTACCGATAGGTCATGACTCCGCATCTCGGAGAACCCTAATTTCTCAGTCGTCAAATTCCAGTGAGCCACCGCGATAGTGATGCGTCGCGGTGACCCATTAAATCGGGACCCCAGTTCATTTTTCCAGTTTCATTTAGGAGTTTAAAAAGCGTATTTTGGACAATTCTCAAGCCCCTAATTCCATCCAAACACAATATTTAAGCCATTTACAAGCATTTTATGCTTACATTCATCAAAGTTTCTCTTAAGCAAAACCCAAAGTTTCAACATTCAACTTTAAGAATCCTCAAGATTTGACCATTCTTTTCCCAAATCAATTCAAGATTCAAAGTTTATAATTTAATAATTCCAAGAATCATCATTCAAGAGCACAAATAGAATCCCAAAAGCAAACTTTTTCATCTAGTTCATCATCCAAGGTATGTGGGGTTTTGAACAAGGATAAACCTTTTATCCTTGTGCGCAAAACTTAATTATAGTTTTAATTTTACTGAATATTCTATGATTTCCCATGAAATTTAAGTTAGGGTTGATACCAAATCCTCATTATTTTAGTTTATGACATTATTATGATATTTAAGGCTGCAATTGCAAGAAATTTACATACATTCATATTTGTATTTATAAGATTCGTATTATGAGTTATATACCATTATATTGATAGAGATTGTTGAAAGCTTTTAAGATGATTATTGAGCATGAAGTTTAAACATGATTATTGATGTAATTATTAATGCATTAAAGCTTTATACTTTGAGGTCTAAGTACTATTGATAATTTTATAAGAAGATTATGATCTCAAGTCCTATTGACAAGTTTTGATTAGTGCTTTCAAAAATAAAGATTGATATTTTGATCCTAAGCTAAGATAGGAATCCACATTATTCATACGATTTATGATTTAAAACAAAGAGAAGCATAATTGGTTTTAATTACGAACCCTTGTGCTATTTTAAGGTGGATTTCCTAAAAGTTCTGAGCAATAAGTATGGGAGTAGTATTTACCATTTTGTTGGGTATGATTCCAAGGTCTCATGCCCCAGAACTATGAGCCACCGTAGATTTTAAATGCCTATAGTGGGATAAGATAGTGATCACTTAAGTTAAGGTTCTATTCTGATAGCAAGGATAAAATAGCTCTCCCCAACGTGGGCAAGACGTTGGACTCCATGTCAGCTCACTTGGTTTATATCGGTTAGAAAAAACTCCCAAATTTCTAAGATTTCCAAAGCTCCCAAAGCTTCTAAGTTTCGAAAGAAAAGAATCATAGAAAAGCTTTTATAAAACTAAGTGTTATGACTCACTAGATTTACAAGTATGATTTGTTATACATGATTTTATATTTTGGTATTTTAGATAATCAAGCTTATGTAAGTCATATACATCCAACATGCATTTACTTTCTAATTATGATGATGTTTTACTTATGCATTACACCCCCATATACTCAGTACATCCTTAAAGTGCTGATCTACATATATGTCTATGTGCTACATTATTTTATAATGTAGGTTTAGGTGCTCGGTATCAGCAGCATGAGTAGGTCAAGCATCTGTATCTACGCTCCCACAGTTGGTGAGTCCTCATGATTCAAGGACCTACTTCTTTAGATTTCTAGATTTCATAGTAATTGATTTACTATTTTTAGTTTAGTCTTAGTCGGTTAGGAGTCTGTCCCAATGACTCTCTAGTTCCTTAGTAGTAGAGGCTTGTTGGACAATGAGTTTATTTATAGACTTTTATTATTTGGTATTCAGATAGTATTTTTAGTTTATTTAGTCCAGTTTTGGGATGATACAACATTATTTCTTGACTAGTTATCTTGAAGTAATGTTCAGACCTAGTAGCAGGCTTAAAGGGTTAGCTTTGGGCTACTCATAGCGTTGAACAACATGTGACATCTCGGAATTAGATTTTGGGGCATTACAAACTTATTATCAGAGCCTAAGATTTAAAGAGTCCTAGGGAGTCAGATAAGCTGCATTACATAGAGTCTTGATCATGGGTGTGAAGCACGCCACATTTGTGAGCAAAAGGCTATGAAAGATTTTAGGAAAATTATCTTCTTTTTTCATAATTCATCGTACCTACAACTATCTTTATCTGTTATTAACTCGTGCTCTTTCATGATAGAATATGCCTCCTCACAGAGCTAATGCCCGTAGGAATGGTAATCAGCCACCCCAGCCTGTTGATCCCCGAAATGAGAATATGTCTCATGCCAAATTTCAGGCTGTCTTTCAGGCGTTAGCCCAAGATATGACCACTAATGTTCAAGCCAATAATCAGGCTGCAGTTTAGCATCAACAAGAGGGTAATTTAGCTGCAGCCAGACTTCGTGACTTTATGAGGATGAATTCGCCTGAATTCTTTTGGTCAAAAGTAGGAGAGGACCCCCAATTGTATCTTGATAAGATAAAAAAGATCACCCAAGTTATGCATATCACTAAAGAGAAGAGCATAGAATTGGCTTCATATAGGTTGAAAGATGTTGCTTATGATGAGGCTTCTACGTGGAAGAAAGGTAGGGGTGAGGGTGCAACTCCCATGAGTTGGCATGTGTTTTAGTATGCTTTCCTAGACAGGTTCTTTCCACATGAGTTGCAAGAAGCCAAGGTTGAAGAGTTCATAAAATTGAGGTAGGGCTAAATGACTGTGAAAGAGTACTGCCTTAAGTTCAACCAGTTATCTAAGTATGCTTCCAAGTTGATAGCTGACACTAGATCTAGTATGAGTAAGTTCATTATTGGAGTATCAGGATTGGTAGTCAAGGAGTGTAGGACTACCATGCTTATCAGAGATATGGACCTTTCTAGATTGATGACTCATGCCCAACAAATCGAGCCAGAAAAGTTGAAGTGAAGAGAGAGAAAATAAAAAAGCTAGAACTGGGCAGTTTGAGTATCATTAGTCAAGGTCTACAGGGGTAAATCACTCGTAGTTTCAGAGTCATTCGCTATTGCCAGCACTGTCATCAGCTAGTTCTCCCGTTCCCAGAGATAGACAGAAGCAGTGGGGTAAGTCTTCCATGTTTAGATCCTAGAATAGTGTGAGTGGTAAGCCCAATTATTCTCTATGTACTAAGTGTGGTAGAACACATCCTGGTGAGTGATTGGATGGACAGAAGGGTTGTTTTGGTTATGGCATGATTAGTCATGGAATTAGAGAGTGTCCGTATGCTAAGCAGGGAAACAGAGATGTTCGTCGTCAGACAGGGGCTACTAGTGCACCAACTCCTACAGCTCGTCCAGCCCCTTCTCAAGGCGCATCATCTAGTACCGGTGACGGTTAGTGCCAGAATTGGTTCTATACTTTACCATCCCACCAGGAGTAGGAGATCTCCCCAGATGTTGTTACTAGTATTCTTCGAGCCTTTTATTTTGATGTTTACGTACTGTTGGACCCTGTGTCGAGTTTCTCTTATGTGACCCCTTTAGTTGTAATTAATTTGAGATGAGTTCTAAAAAGATCCCTGAGCCTTTCTTAGTTTCTACACTAGTAGGTAAATCAGTTGTTGCCAAAAGGATCTATAGAAAATATCCCATAACTGTCCTTTATAAGATCATGTTAGCAGACTTAATAGAGTTAGATATGGTTGACTTTGATCTTATCCTTGGTATGGATTGGCTCCATTCTTGTTATGCATCGATAGATTATCGCACCTGAGTGGTGAAGTTTTAATTTCCAGATAAGACAGCCTTTGAGTGGAGAGGTAACTCAGTGTCTATCAAAAGTCATTTCATATCTTTAAGATAAGCCAGAAAATTAATCTCCAAATGGTGCATCTATCATCTAGTTTGAGTCAAAGACACTAAGTCTGAGACTCTAATACTTCAGTCAGTCAGCATAGTTAATTACTTTTTGGATGTTTTTCCCGAAGATCTGCCAGGACTACTTCCCGATAGGAAAATAGAATTTGGAATTAATTTTCTTCCTGATACTCAGCCTATTTCCATTCCTCCATATTGTATGGCTCCCGCCTAGCTTAAAGATTTGAAAGAGCAACTCAAATATCTTTTAGATAAAGGTTTCATAAGGCCTAGTATTTCTCCATCGAGAGCTCCCATCCTATTCGTGCGAAAGAAAGATGGTTCCTTGTGTATGTGCATTGGCTATCATCAGTTGAATAAAGTCACAGTCAAGAATAAATACCCTCTTCCTACAATTGATGACTTATTTGACCAACTTCAAGGTGCAAGTTATTTCTCAAAGATAGAACTTAGATTCGGCTATCATCAGCTTAAAGTAAGGGAAAGTGATATTCCAAAGACAACCTTCAAGACCCGTTATGGTCATTTTGAGTTTCTATTTATGTTCTTCGAACTAACCAATGCCCCAGCAGCTTTCATAGACTTGATGAACCGAGTGTTTTAATAGTATCTGGACATATTTGTCATAGTCTTTATCAATGATATTCTTGTCTACTCTTGTAGTAAGGATAATTATGCAGACCGTCTTACAATTGTGTTGCTGACTCTTAGAGATCACCAGCTGTTCGCCAAATTTAGCAAATGTAAATTTTGGCTAATGTTTGTTGCTTTCCTCGGTCATATGGTTTCCAGTGAGGGTATTAGAGTTGATCCCCAAAAGACAAAAGCCATAAGAAACTATCCCAGACCTATTTCTCCATCAGGCATTAGGAGTTTCTTGGGTTTAGCTGGATATTATAGACATTTTGTTGAGGGGTTTTCATCCATTGCATCTCCTATGACCCGATTAACTCAGAAGAAGGTTAAGTTTCAGTGGTCAGATTCCTGCGAGAAGAGTTTTCAAGAGTTGAAGACTCGACTAACTTCAGCCCCAATCTTAGATTACCTGATGGTATGGATGGTTTTGATGTGTATTTTGATGCCTCTAGAGTTGGGTTGGGTTGTGTTTTGATGTATAGAGGTAAGGTCATAGCCTATGCCTCTAGACAGCTTAAGCCTACCCAACCCACGATCTTGAATTAGCTGCTATTGTGTTTTCTTTGTAAATCTGGAGACATTATCTTTATGGGGTGCACGTTGATGTGTTCACAGATCACAAAAGTCTACAATATATGTTTATGCAGAGAGAATTAAATCTCTATTAGAGAAGGTGGCTATAATTGTTGAAAGATTATGACATGAGCATTTTGTATCATTTGAGCAAGGCCAATGTAGTAGCAGACACCCTTAGTAGATTATCTATGGCAGTATTGCACATGTGAAGGATGATAAGAAAGAGTTAGCTCAAGAAGTACACCATTTGGCTAGATTGGGTGTTAGATTGGTGGATTCAACTGAAGGAAATGTCTAGGTTCAGAGTAGTTCTGAATCTTCCTTAGTTTCAGAAATGAAGTAAAAACAAGATCAGGATCCCGTCTTAGTTAAGTTAAAGGAGTTGGTTAGATATCAAAAATTAGAGGTTTTCTCCCAAGGGGGAGATAACGTGTTGAGATACCAAAGTAGACTGTGTGTACCCTGTGTATATGAGTTGAGACAATGGATTACGGCTGAGGTGCATGGTGAGTGTTACTCCATTCATTCTGGTGCTACTAAAATGTACCGAAATTTGTGAGAAATCTATTTGTGGATCAGTATGAAGAGAGATATAGCGGAGTTTGTAGTGAAGTGTGAAACTTGTCAATAGGTTAAGGTAGAGCACCAAAGGCCTGGTGGTATTTTACAAGAGTTCAGTATTTCTACTTAGAAGTGTGAAGGGTTGAACATGGATTTTGTGAATGGTTTACCCCATTCACGTAGTAATCATGATTTGATTTGGGTTATTATGGACAGATTGACTAAGTTAGCGTATTTCTTGCCGGTTCATACGTCCTATACGGCTGAAGATTATGCTAAGTTTTATATCCGAGAGTTGGTTAGGTTGTATGGAGTTCCCTTGTCAATTATCTCAGATAGGGGTACTCATTTTACCTCTTAGTTTTGGAAAGCTTTTCAGAATGGTCTTGGTATCTAAGTTTATCTTAGTTTCACTTTCCATCCACAGACTGATGGTTAAGCATAGAGGACCATTCAGACTCTAGAAGATATGTTGAGAGCGTGTGTGCTTGATTTCAGGGATAGTTGGGATGAGCATTAGCCGTTGATTGAGTTTACCTACAACAACAGTTATCATGCTAGTATTCAGATGGCTCCGTTTGAGGCACTTTATGGGAGGAGATGTAGATCATTTGTCGGATGGTTTGAAGTGGGCGAGGCCACACTGTTAGGGCCAGATATGGTATTAGAAGATATGAAGAAAGTACAGTTGATTCGAGAGAGGTTAAAAATAGTTGAGAGTCATCAGAAATCATATACGGATGTGAGGAGAAGAGATATTGAGTTTGAAGCTGGTGATTTAGTTTATTTGAAAGTTTCACCCATAAAAGGGGGTGAAGAGATTTGGCAAGAAAGGGAAACTTAGCCCCCGTTATATAGGTCCCTTCCCGATTTTGAGCCATTTTGGGAAGGTAGCATATGAGCTTGAGTTTCCTATAGGTTTACCGTCCGTACATCCGGTATTCCATGTGTCTTTGTTAAAGAAGTATATTAGTGATCCACCGGTCGTAGTACCCTTAGAAAGAACAGAGATTCATGATAGTCTCTCTTATAAAGAGATTCCAGTTGATATCCTTGACCGTCAGATTTGTAGACTAAAGAACAAAGAAGTTCCTTTGGTCAAAGTTCTTTGGTAAAAAAAATCCATTGAGGGAGCCACTTGGGAAGAAGAAGGAGATATACGGATCAAGCACCCTCATCTTTTCGTTGCAGATTCAGATTCAGCTCAAGGTAACAAGTTTCCTCAGATCATCTCTTTTCATTTCAAGTTTCAGCTTTATATAGCCATTCATTCGGTAGTTCTTGCATTTGTAAATCAATTTAGTCATTCTTTCAATTATGCATGCAAGTTATAGCCTCAGTTTCTAGCATCGCAGTTTATCTAGCCAAATTCGAGGATAAATTTTCCCCAGAGGGAGATATTGTAATACCCCAAACTTTTCTAGCTTAAATTCATTCCTACAATGTTAAGGGATATCTTCCAAAATGAATAATATTTTTTTTCATATAGAATTTTCTAGATTTCGACTTTCCATTGTGTGGGAAATTGAATAAGCTTTCCATAGATACCAAATTCGCCCAATTTCGACACTCTGTTGAGGAGTTAGAGCATTTTTAAGTTAACAGTGTACCACCTGGGCAGTCACTGTATCGCCGAGGTGGTGAAATTCATAATTTTCATTTTTTAGTGGACCTCCACGATATTAATGTGTCGCGGAGAGATCCATTTTCCCATTTGTCAATTTCCAGTAGTCTAACCCTGTAGTGGCGCATCGCGTTGAAGGCGAAAATGGCATCTCTGTAGGGCACCGGGATGGTGGCGCATCGCATTGAAGTTCTAGGTCCTAATTGTCAAAATTCAGTGGGACAACACGATAACTCTGCATCTCGGAGAACCCCAATTTCCCAGTCGTTAAATTCCAATGAGCCACCGCGATAGTGGCGCGTCGCGGTAACCCATTAAATCGGGACCCCAGTTCATTTTTCCAGTTTCATTTAGGAGTTTAAAAAGGGTATTTTGGACAATTCTCAAGCCCCTAATTCCATCCAAACACAATATTTAAGCCTATTACAATCATTTTATGCTTATATTCATCAAAGTTTCTCTCAAGCAAAACCCTAAGTTTCAACATTTAACTTCAAGAATCCCCAAGATTTCACCATTCTTTTCCCAAATCAATTCCACATTCAGAGTTCCCAATTCAAGAATTTCAAGAATCATCATTCAAGAGCACAAATAGAATCCCAAAAGCAAACTTGTTCATTTAGTTCATCATCCAAGGTATGTGGAGTTTTGAACAAGGATAAACCTTTCATCCTTGTGCCCAAAACTTAATTATGATTTCAATTTTACTGAATATTCTATGATTTCCCATGAAATTTAAGTTAGGGTTGTTACCCAAATTCTCATTATTTTAGTTTATGACATATTTATGATATTGAAGGCTGAAATTGCAAGAAATTTACATATATTCATGTTTGCAATTATAAGATTCGTATTATGGGTTATATACTATTATCTTGACAGAGATTGTTGAAAGCTTTTAAGATGATTATTGAGCATGAAGTTTAAATCTGTTTATTGATGTAATTATTGACGCATTAAAGCTTTATACTTAGAGTCCTAAGTACTATTGGTGATTTTATAAAGAGATTATAATCTCAAGTCCTATTGACAAGTTTTGATTAGTACTTTCAAAAATAAAGATTGATACTTTGATCCTAAGCTAAGATAGGAATCCACATTATTCATATGGTTTATGATTTAAAAAAAAAAACATAATTAGTTTAATTATGAACCCTTGTTCTATTTTAAAGTGGATTTCTTAAAAGTTCTGAGCAATAAGTATGGGAGTAGTATTTAGCACCAAGTTAGGTATGATTCCAAGGTCTCATGCCCTAGAACTACGAGCCACCGTACATTTTAAACGCCCATAGTGGGCTAAGATAGTGATCTCTTAAGTTAAGGTTCTATTCCGATGGCAAGGATAGAATATCTCTCCCCAATGTGGGCAAGATGTGGGACTCCATGTCAGCTCGCATGGTTTATGTCGGTTAGAAGAAGCTCCCAAAGTTCCAAGATTTCCAAAGCTCCCAAAGTTTCTAAGTTTCGAAAGAAAAGAATGATAGGAAAGCTTTTATAAGACTAAGTGTTATGACTCACTATATTTACAAGTATGATTTGTTATACATGATTTTATATTTCGATATTTTAGATAATTAAGCTTATGTGACTCATATACATCCAGTATGCATTTACTTTCTAATTATGATGATGTTTTACTTATGCATTACACCACCATATACTCAGTACATCCTCAAAGTGCTATCCACATATATGTATATGTGCTACATTATCTTATAATATAGGTTCGGGTGCTTGGTATCAGCAGCATGAGTAGTTCGAGCATCTCTATCTATGCTCCCACAGTTGGTGAGTCCTCATGACTCGAGGGCCTACTTCTTTAGATTTCCAGCTTTCATAGTAATTGATTTACTATTTTCAGTTTAGTCTGAGTCGGTTGGGGGTCTGTCCCTATGACTCTCTAGTTCCTTAGCATTAGAGGCTTGTCGAACTACAAGTTAATTTACAAACTTTTAATATTTTCTATTCAGACAGTAACTTCAGTTTATTTAGTCCAGTTTTAGTATGATACAACATTATTTCTTGACTAGTTTATCTTGCAGTAAGGTTCAGACCTAGTAGTAGGCTTAAAGGGTTAGCTTGGGGCTACTTGTATCCTTAAGCACCGTGTGACATCTCGGGATCAGATTTCGGGGTGTTACAACAATATTGTCATCTTAAGGCTGAAATTATACTTAAAGCCTGAAGGTATCTAATACTGATGTGGAAGTACAATGAAAATCTCCTTGCCTTTTGGATAATTCCAAAATGAATATATGTTTTATACCTAGAAGTTATCGTGAAAGAGTGGTATTTTCTACCATTGCTTGCCAACATTTTTATCTTTCAAGAGAAGAGGAAAAATATTTGTTGAGTAAGAGGGAACAAGGATAAAAGAATTTTCCAGGAAAAATCTTAAGAGTTGCATTTTTAGTCAAATGTTGTATCTATTTGTTCTCAGATATCTATCCTACTAAAAACTTCTGCTGCGACCAAAAAGGAAATAATATTTATTTCTTGACATTTAGTGAGGTTTACTGTTAACCTAAGGTACCAATTTGTAGTAGGTTATTTGTTGCTCCTCTCGATTTGATTATTTAGTTAGATAGGAGGGTGTGGAAGACACAAATTAGGGTGCAAGGTTAGTATATGATTGATGAGGTACCATTAATTTTTGTACCCTATAAAAAATATAGTTTAATAGATGAATACTGGCGGCATCAAAATATGGAACTAATAGAGATAACAGAAAAACACAAAGAATTTCTTATTAATATTTTTTACAAGTTATAATATCTAATATATGAATGTATATGCATCTGTTTCTTGATGTGTGTGAAGCTACATGAGGTTATTCAGTCACTCTGCTTGGTTGAATATTGAATAATAGATATAGTGAAAGTTTGTGTTTTTTGTAATATTTCTGTTACTAAAGCATTAGAATATTAGCTTTTATAGTTTCTAGTTTGCAGGGTTATGAAAAGATGCAATCGTTTTACGATTTAGATAGCTTCAAGCATAATTGTTTTGGTTGTTTTTTGAATGTCTAATATGGTGAAAGTTTAATGTTTTCTATTCAAAAAGCACCAGAACAAATATCTTTATATATAACAAATAAAAAAGCAGGCGAGGTAAGAAAAAAATAATATTACCTCCTCGTCAACTAATATCACTATTTTTTTGAGAACTACCTTCATTCTTAAAAGGCTTCATTGGCCCGCTTACGATAATCAAGACTTTGATCATCCAAATACAATCTTTTGGCTTTAAGGTGTTGATGACCACAACTTTGATGATAGGATCCATTGCAATAATCTTTAAGAAAATAGAAGTTAGAACGATAAGAACGTATAATTTCATAATATAGGTAAATTTGTGAGATGAGAATTTATACCTGTATATGTGAATCTTCTTGGTAGATGGATAGATAAAGAAGGTTAGTTATGAGCAATAAAAATTATAATATATTCTACTAACAGAACACATAGTATGATAAGAACGTAGAATTTTATAATAGAGGTAGATTTGTGAGATAAGAAGAATTATACCTAAATATGTGAATCTTTTTGGTAGGTTGGTAGATAAAGAAAGTTAGTTATGAGCAATAGAAATTATAATATATTCAACTAAGAGGACACATTAAGGTAATAATAGAATTGGCGAGAGGCGAAATAGTCTAATAAACATATTTGCTAAATTAAACTAAGCAATTAAATCTGGCATAACAAGTAATATATTGTGTTTAAATTAACAATGTAAAAAGAGAGAGATGATATAACGACAAAAACCTGAAAATAAAATTGCTAAAACAGTGTTGAGATGAATAACGTATTGTAAATCAGAAAAACTACATCCATTTATAACGATGAACAATGAAAAAGCTAAAGCATTTATATATAAGTACATAATGTATAAACCAAAGACGAGATCAAATAGGCAAACCAAATAGAACACAAATTTGGATGGAAGATAAATTTGGAAAATATCAAATAAAAGACAAATGTGGATGAAAAAACATGGTAGTTTTTGGTTGAAAGAAACCAAGTAGGACAAAAATTTGGAAAGAATTTAATTGAAAAAAAAATTGAGTATATTAGGACAAAAAATGGGTGTTTTAACCAAGCAGGGGAAAACGCGGTTGTTTTTTGGTTGAAAATATATAGGTGTTTTAAGTAAGAAAAAACAACTAAGTAAGGAAAAACACGGTTGTTTTTTGGTTGAAAATAGGTGTTTTAAGTAAGGAAAAACATAGGTGTTTTTTGGTTGAAAGAAACCAAGTAGGAACCAAGTAGAAAATTTTAAGCATATTTATTTTAAATAATTTAATTGTAGGAAAAAGGGTAAATGGCAATTTTGTCTAAAGCGGTCTATTTTAATGAAGGGCAAAAATTTCAAATTATTTTTCTAAGGGCCTTCACACTTTTAATGTATTACAAATTATCGTTTTCTTCTTCATCATCTTCTTCTTCATAGTTCATAGTTATAATTTTGTTTGCTAGGATTGTTTGTTGTAGACGGCCTTGAAGGCCATAGGACGTTGTGGTAATGATATTATGATTATTTTCATGTTCATGGTATAAAAATGAGCTAGCAATAGTTGAACGTGTTTCTTTGATTATTATGGATAAAATTTTGATCATTGCTTAAAATATGTACTCATTATTTTTTTTAAAATTTATTGTTGGCGGATATGTTTGTTTTTAGCATATAAAGTTGTTTCCTTTATGTTGAAAATAATAGTTAATATTGATTGTTTCTCCTTTTGGTGTTATTCTTTGATTATTATGAATAAAGTTTTGATCTTTGTTTGAAATATGTACTCATACTTTATTTAAATTCGTTATTGGTGGATATGTTTGCTTTTAGTAGGTAAAGTTATTTTCTTTATATCGAAAAGGAATGGTTACTATTATTAAGGATCTGTGAAATTGTTTCTCAATTTGAAGTAGTGAGTTACTTATTTTTGTGGTCAAAACTGTCTTTAATTTTCTCTTGTTTAAATTGAAAAGTTGTTAGGGTTATAGATTTCGTTGAAATGGTGCAGAACTAAAATAGGAGTTGGCATAATTGAATACTTTTTTCTTAGAATTAATCTCTTACTATTTCTCCTATCCTGTCTTCAAATATCATTTCTCAAATATGCTTAATATATGTTATTTGCTTCACTTAGCTTATTGGTTTATTTCTTAAAGGTTTTTTAGTCATTTAGACGATCCATTGTTATTCACATGTTATAGTGAATTTCTCTTCTAAGTTACAGATATGTTGATTGACTCCACTTTTTATTGAAAAAGTGTTGTTGCATTAGTATGTCTTGTATTTCATATTTGAGGTGCTATGAAAGATTTCTTCATCTCTTGCTCATTCTCCTCTTCTTTGTTTAACGAAAACATGTTTTAGACTTTATCATATCATAGTATTTGGTTCAAATATATGTTAATTTATAGGAAGCATTTGTTCAAATCTTAAGCAATTATGCTTGTGGATCCATGTCTTTCTTTTCAAGGGCTAGTTGATTATATTGTGCTAGATTTAATTTTTTGTAAGATTGTTTAAGAGATGGTTTAATTTTTTTTGTTGTTGGATAATTTAGTTTGCTTTGATATCATAATTTACTATTTCTTTATGCTTGAGAATGTCATCTTTTTCATCTCATTATTTATCTATTACGTGTAGGATTTTCGAAAACATATTAATTCTTCTCCTTTATCCTTTCCTTTGCATGAATCTATTTTGGAGTCCAAATGGACTCCTTTCCTCTTGCATTTCGTAATGGTCCAATAAGGCCCACCTCTCCCAGTTAAGTCTGAAGTTTAAATCCAAAGTCGATTATATGGAGTGCGGGTGCAAGAAGATAGAAGAAGAAGAAGAAGAAGAATTGGTCAAAACCCATTGATGAGGTCCAAGAGACATGAAAAGTCTCGATTTTTATGATTGTCTTATTTTTTTTATTTATTTATCTATTTGTTCATTCATTTGGGTCTCGAAACCAAAGTTGTAATTTAATACAGGTGAAGCGAATTTTGGACCTTAAAGGTCCGAAAACTAGCTTAGGACAGGTTATGAGCCAAAAGTCCAAGTATTTAGATTAGGACAGGTGAAGATGGGTCATAAGCCCAAATTAGCTTAGGACAAAGTTTATGATTTGGACCTAATGACCTAAGTCCTTTAGTCTCCCCCTTTCCCCTTTATATGCTAATTGTTCTTATACTTAGTTAAAATCCCACTAAGTCGTCAAAATTTGTTTTGCAAAAATCTTGAAGACAATTTTCCTTAATTGTTTTCTTTTCAAAAATCAATTTCGCTTTTCTAAAGTTAGTCAAAAAAGTTATTTTTAAATAGTCCAGATAACCGCAAGTTAGCGGATACTCTTGGTGCCTTAACAACCATCCAAGAGTACTAATAGGAACCACTTATTCAGAATTTCTAAACTTAAAAGATTTTTTCTGTTTTGAATCTTTTAAGTAATATTTTTAGTTTTTCTTGATATTCTCTCAAAAATTAAGTGGCAATTCTGTACTTTCTTAAATTATTTCAATTTTTCTTTAAAGTTTTGAAATAGTTTAAAAATCTTAAAATAATATTTTTCAACCCTTCGAATCAAAAAGAGGGAAAACACTAACTATTATCTATTATTAATGACATTTCACACATACATATGTCACATGACATCCATATTATATAACACATTTGTCATTATTACTTTTCTTTTTGGCTGAAATGAGTTTTTAATTAATTCTTTTTTCTTTTAAAAAAATGAGGTCTCATAAACTCTCTTGGGTTCCAAGAAAAATCGTTTTAAACAAATAGATATATAAACTCTTGCGTGTTCCAAGAAATTTTGAAAAATCAGCTAATCAATATAAAGAAATCGACATATTTAGCTTTCAATAGATTGTTGATTATTTCAATAGATAGTAAATTAATCAAATTGTTCGATCCTTTCTAAACATATTCATGCATATGAGAAATCGTCCTTACTACTAGTGAGTGGCGGAGCCACATTGAATTCATGGGGTTCATCTGAACCCCCTTCTTCGGAACATTATACTATTTTTATATGGTTAAAAATATTTTTATGTATATATAGTAGATGTTGAACCTCTTCAACTAGTCTGTATATTTACTTCTGAACCCCTAATGAAAATTCTGTCTCCGTCACTGCTGCTAGTAGTTTGAATAAAATTGATTTTGTCATTTCAAGTTGAAAATAATCGACAAAACCAAAAGAGAAAGCAACTTGATCTAGTTTGGTTATACATATGTTCCCAATGATCAAGATTTACCTATAGCTTTATGAGGTTAACACATTCATTTGATTTCTGAGATTTGAACGTAGTTAACTCACATAAAATATGCAATTCTATTTAACTAGCAAAAAATACTCAATTCCGATTAACAACTTGGGGACTTCGAATAATAAAGTATTAGTGTATACATTATCAAGCCAAATTACTTGTCTATTTTGGCTTTTTTTCTCTTTTAAAATTATCTCACGTTTCTATTATTTACTAAAAATACCATATTACAATATATTTTAAAATGATAATTTGTTACTAATATTTAAAAACTAAACGTTCCCGGAACTTATGTCGGTTTCATGATAGAGTTTGTGAAACACTATTCCTCCAATGACTCGAAATCAATCATTATTATAATTATAACTATACATAAGAGAATAAAAATTTTGGGAGTCCTCACATTAAAATTGATGGTATGAAAGTCTTACATGTGACATTATTTTGTCATAATTCTTCTTTTAAAATTTTCCACATGAACCTTTGTAATTAGTTGAATTTCTTTTTGGATTTATTAAATTATTTTCTTCTTCATCTTAAAATATTTATCACATTTCACTTTTGAGGATCAAACTATATGAACTTTAATCAATATTTTTAAAAGAAAAATATTATTATGTTGATATGATCATTGCAATTTATGGCATTTGTTTTTCATATAATTTTGAATATCTAATTTCTAATTTTATTGAATTAATATAACACAGTTTAGCTCCAAAATAAGTCAAATTGTCTTTTGAAAAATAAAATGAAAAAATTTGAACAACTTTGAAGACATTTTTTTTGCCACTAAAGCCTCTGGATCTTGAGATTTTTGTAGTCCTCGCAAGGATTTTTCTGATATTAATTTTTTTGTGAAATGAAATTACTACACATGAAAATTAATAGTGTTCTTTTATTACATATTTCTTTTTCGTCCGTATTCTTTTTGTTAAGACCATTCCACTTGGGTTTTTATAATTGATTTCGTTGTGCCACATTTTAGATTACTGTTTAATTAAAACTCCTTTCATTTCAAGTCAACAATATTCAAGCTTACTTTTACTACAAAATTAAAGTTTTCAATGATTTCAACTACAACCTCATATCTCTTTTTTATATTAAAATGAGACAAATAAGTTACCCTTGTAAGAGGCGTGTAAAAATAAATATAATAAGTAAATAGACCGAATGGAGTAAGCTATTAATATAAAGGCTTTTAATTTAAGTTATAATTATTATATTATAAACTTGAAAGTATTGACTTTTTTCAGATGATTCTATAAGATGAAAAAAATCTAATTAGAAAAAACTATTGCCATTAAAATTATGAGGGAAATAAAACTGAATAAACATCAAGAAAAAATTATTTTTAGCTATAACTAAGAAAATAAATATTCTCAGATTTTATAAAAATATCAATACTTTTTTTTATTTATGATCTTCATCGAAGCGTAATTATTAAATATTTTAAATTCTGTCAGTGTGTAAAATATTGAATTACTTGTAGCTTTTTTATATATTCTAATTCTCTGGTAATATCTTCTTCCTCATAATTAATATTTTTTATTTTAAAATATCCAATTACGTGATTAAAAACTCTAATAATTATGAAAAATTATCAACAAGACTTGTTTTACAGATCATTAGATATACTGATTATAAAGTAAAAAAATATATAATATAAACAATTATTTTTATACTTAGAGTTTGGGCTCCGTCTTAACACAGGCTTAGTGAAACTAGTATTATAATAAAGGAGAAACATGAAATCGGTGACATGACATTCTCTACGGCTTGGATAGTTATTTATATTTATTGTAATGTTTTTGACATTTTTTTCTCCTTTAAAATAAAATAAAAAATACACGTTAAAAATTTATAAAATATTAAAAATAGCCATATTTAATTTCTTTCCACATTAATGCTATTAATCTCCATTTTAAAAAACTTTCAGGTACAATACATATGTCTTTTTACCTTCTAACAATCAAAGATATATAATTAAATAACAAAAAATTAATTCTTCACTCCATGTGATGAATATATAAACTCTCCTAATTGAAGATTGTTGCTGTCACTTTTAGGGGTAGCACAGGTGCTCATTTTGCTACAACCAATTTTAAAATCTTATTAATTTTCTTGGTATTAGATGCTATTATTATTTATATCTTTTTTCCTTATTATTTTGTTTTTGCTGCTATTTGTTTTATCTTTTCTTCTTATCATTTTGATTTTGTTGATCTTAGTTCAAAATATGCTATTGAATAGTATTTGGAGCTCTTTTTTGTTTTGGCTTATATTGTAAAAAATAAGAACATCAATGATATATACTGTATTAAATTATGATTTTTTTTCTCTTTTTTCTAGTCTCACTGTGACACGACCTGAACCTGGGTCTTATCGTAATGGGCATTTCAAGTGCAATCAGGACTGAAGACCGCCCCCATTACCCAACCCAACCTCCAAACACATGTCCTGAGTCGGATGAATTCCGAACATATAATAAGATAGCATGTTTAACAATACAAAACTTTGGGATTAGGTTCACAAACGTGACCAACGCAAACAAGCTCAACCACTTGATGCCAACCAACAACCATAGCCAAATCAAAATAATAACCAAGTTCATGTCATAACATAACACAATGGGGTGGAACAATAATAAATACAGTCAAATGGTATCAGTCCCAATACTAATGCCAATACTAAGACAGACACCACTGCTAACACTGCCCATACCAACCCATAGTAGTTCCACAAAACCTCTAACCAAAAGAAAAAATAATATTCGATCGGGACATGCCCCCAACCATAGCCAAAATCGTAGTCTATAAAATGATCAATTATGTAAAGACATCCATGACATGAAACGGAGCCTTCCGAAATATGAAAGCTCACCACTTCAATCTAACAATCGATCCCCAATCCGATCACTGAGAAGGAGGAATAGAATCGATTCATGCATTGCATGGGGATACAGCGCCCGAAGATGGGTTAGTGGGTGAACGCTAGCATGTACTTAGTATAAAGATAAAATAATGCCAACCTTTAAAACCAAGTAAACAACCATATGCTTATATATATATTATATTATATTATATATATATATCGGAAAAGGGAATCAGGTTTAGTATGCCTTTAAAATTATTAACCTGGGAATGTGTAGCTTAACCGTCCTAGAACCATCCACGGATTATATGGGTCCAGTGTTATCCCCTGAACGTGCCCCGATGCATGTAGTTGCACGGACCAGAGATACCATAGGAGTAGGGGATTCCCATGTACCTTTCGCTATCCATGATACATGCATACAAGTGTAACTTAGGGGATTCCCGTGTACCCTATAAGTATTATAAATGGTCTTCATGACCAATCCTCATGTCGGCAAACATCAATTTCTAGTGTCCGTCCATTGGACTCACACCTTCATGTTAACTATCACACCCCGCCATTATTGCCCATTTAAAACTATTAGTACACAATCAAACCACTATTCCATTATTATTAACCAAGGCTATAAGTAGTGGTATCGTCATACCAACTATAGCTTGCAAGAAATGTCCTTATCCAACCTTTTAAAGAACCAAAGGTATTCTCATATACTCATATATTACATTGTTATTAAGTTTATTTGGAAGATTCTCACGTACCCCACAAGTAGTTCATCATCATGTTTGCTTGGGGATTTCCGTTCTACCCTACAAGTTTTTCAATTAAACCAAATCATGACCACCAAGACCTTACCATTTAACCATTTAAAATCATCCAAACCAAGTTAAGCTCCATTACCAAGTTATATCATGCAATAGTTTCATTAAAAGTTCAACTATGTAGCAAAAGTATTCTCATAGGCATTTTATCAAATACATTGGATGCATATAGTTTCCAAATCCAAAACCAAACACCAATTAACTATTACTATGCAACCACATGTTCAAACCATCATTATGTTATAAAAACTACAAGTAAAAGACATGGGAAAACCATAACCAACCATTTTAACTAAAAACCTAAAAGTATAATTCAAAACCCAAACATTATCATAATTTATGCCAGAAGATGAAAAAAAACCACCCTCTTAAGCCCCAAATTTATTGTATTGAAGAAACCCTAGCCTTTCTTAACCCAAAATCCTTGAGAGAGATTAGAGAGAGTTTAGAGCATTTGATTGATTGAAAATAGGATAATGAAGCCCCAAAAATGTTTTAAGTCGTGGGGTCCCAAGGATTTATAAGGAAAAATATTCAGAATACCTCCAACTTAAACTGTAAAATTTTCCCGCAGGAAGGTACGACCAACCCCCTTCTATCGTACCCTACCCTTACCATACGATTGGAACCCACCACCCGTACCCTAGGCATCCCTTGGACCCCCCAACACTATCCAACATATGCCCATCAAGTCAAACTCGTACCTAAGCATACGACTAGTACCCTTAACCTATACCCATACCAGAATTATGAAGGGTTGAACATTGTCCAGCATGCGAGTTGACTATACGACTCGTACCCTATCCTCACGAATCATGGTGAGCCACTCATACTCAGATCCAAGTTAAGTTACTAAGTTTCAGATTAAGTAAAGGAAAAGCCAACCCAATGCCCCGTCACCAACCATACGACTCGTACTCATTTTAGAAACTCAACCACCTAATACTGGACACCATACGACTGGGTCACCTAACCCGTACCCTATCATACAACTAGTACCTTCTAGTCATATGTGGTCCAAAAACTCTAACTTAGGTAATTTTCTAAGGGTTCAAAGCCAAGGTGTTTCACACTAATTATAGCTTTGCACTTCTTTTACAAATTAATTGATTGGTATGTGTGGTTGCATCATTTAAATTATAGAGATATCATTAAGTTGTCTATTTAATTAATTTTTCTTAGAATTATAAAGAAATGATAATAAATATATCATTATCTTTCTCATAAAAATTTAGTTGATCAAAATAGTGTACAAATTTATAAGTTATTTTTCTTTTGACTAAGAAAAAATTTACATCTACAAATTTAATTTCACATGAAAAAACTAATATTAGATAGTTTTATTTCTATCAACTAGTTTTATTAGTTTTCTTTATAATTAAACCATATACAAAAAAATCAAGTACAACAAAGAAATGTCTTCAAATAATTCTCCTTTTCTATTTCTTTACCCTTCGATTTTCTTTCTTGATTTTTAAATAGTGGACCGATTAATTGATTGAGCAAAGTAAGATCTTTCACTCTCTTATTATGATCTCCCTTTTCTTTTCTTATTTTTTTTCCTTATCTTTTTTATGTTATTCAATTAGTTAAAAAGTGAATATTTTATGTTTTTGTTTTTCTATTTTTATGGGTGTTTTTAATTTTTGATTTTTAATAATTCTTTTTTAAACTTTTAGTGATAATGTATTGTATAGAGCCAAATGGACAATTTTGTAGTCTTCATGTTGTGGTGAGTGATCAAAATTTCACAAGCAATGATTCTTTTGAGTATTACTTTATTATTTTTATGTATTGTATGTTTGTTTATTTATACTGAAGTGATGTTGAGTTTAACTGAAATAATAAACACGTTTTTAGGAATACTAATTTAACCGCACGTGCCTCCACGTGTAACGTTGAATTATTTAAAATTAAAATAATTTTATATATTGCGGAGATTTTTAGTGAAATATAAAAAGTTCAAATTACTTTTCAAGGATACTTCACATTTTAATATAATAATATAGACATAAACATATATTTTAGTGTAAGCACATATATATTTTACTACCAGAAGTTTCAAGTGGTTGATCAATCATCACTTTTGCATTTATCCTGCACTACCTTTTTTCCTTGCAACCAGAGGCAATGAGAGACACATAAATTTGAATCATATTTGTGGAAATGTTTTTTTCTATATTTCAAACTTTTTCTTGCTTTTAAGGTCAAATCCTTATAAAATCATTGATTACATTCTTATTATGTACTTAAAATTCTTAAAATTTGGTACTTCTCAAATTTTTCTTATTCTAGCATTTTATATTTATTTCTAGATTTTTTAAATATTCTTAAAATTAAATTTAGTTGATTTGAAAATCTTAAACTAATGGAAAAAGTTTTAGTTGTCAATAATTCTAATGACTTCTAATAAGGACAGATTTTACCATAAATATATTTGATTAATTTTCAACAGTTAAATATTTGTAACGACTTAAAAATTTGATGAAATTTATGATTTTGTGTGATTTAATAGTTTTACCTCTCTTCATAGTTGCATTATGGTATTTTAGTGGTGTGAGAGTGATTGGCATATTTTTTGATGCATTTTGATATCATCTATGCGATATTGTGATTTTTTATGGCTTCGTGAGTCTTATGTAGACTTATGGAGATATCCTTTGATTCGTGCGATGGATGGCTTAACAGATTGCGCCGGCAGCTCTAGAATCTTAATTTTAAATTAGGTACACTTTTGGTTTAGGTTTTGATGCACCCGAGCTCATTTCGACCTATTGATCGAACAGTTGGAAAATTGAAGATATGGGTGTGGGACTCACATTTGAATGAAATGACCTCAGATGAAAAAGATGACTTCACCAGCAGATTCATAATATCAATTTTAGGGTGTTATCATATTTGGTATGATTTTATGGCTTTTAAATCTCATTTCGACCCTCGGTTTGAAAATTATGATTTTGAATTTAGGGGATCAACTTTGTGAAAATAATATTTTTTTTGAAAATTTTCACCAATGCTTTCGAAACATCTAATTTAGTATGGTTGCAGAGTTCGTTTGCATATATCGTACTCCAAACGAATCTCGGGCACCCCGTCGAAGTCCAGGTTGGACTTTAGAAATAAAAAAAACCACTGTCATAGTAGATTTTCAACTATATATTGTTGATTTGCTCCACTTTTTGCCCATTTTGCTCATTTTTCATCTTGTCTCTTAAGATTTAAACTCTAAAATAGTATGAGAGCTTAAAAGTGAAGCTTGTGGGAGCTTGGAAAGCTAGATTAACACCTAATTCTTGATTTTATTATGGATTTAAGGTAAGAATTCACTATTTTTTTAGTAATTTCTTGATAAATTTTTCAAAACTTCAAAAATCTTTAGGCTTGACTTTAAACTTCAATTTCACTCATTTTCACTTGAATAATGTTTTATCTTATAATTACTAGTTTTTCATCAATTTAACCCTTAAAACAACATTAATTTCTGATTTTAACCAGGGTTTCAAAGATTTTATCTAGTAAAGCTCAAAAATAAATTTTCTTCGATTTAAACCTCATTTTTACTAGACTTAACTTGGGTTTTTAGCAGTAGGTTTCTAAAAATATGGGAAACATCTTTTTGAAGTAAAGTTTTGATTTTGCGCTTCTTTTTAGGAAACCCATTTCGGGAGTTCATTTTGACCCCGAACTAAAAGTAGTCAATATGGGTGTCGTTGGTTTTTTTTTGACACGTAAATTTTATATTTTATTTTTCTAGGTAATTTAGAGATTGTTCGTGAAAAGTAAGGTTGTGGGTTCGAAGTGTAGCGGGCCGGTTTTAACTTTTAAGGTAGGTTATGAATTAACTCTTTCAGACTGGAATGGGTAGTAAATAATGATATAATATGCGTGTTAAGAGTGATAACTAATCATGAAAAATGTCTATTTATGTGTTTTACCAGTGTGGATCTATATATGATGTAATTATCGAAATTGAGTTATTATATGATACATGTGATTGTGTGGGGTCCGATGTGATATTAATAGCCTTGAATACATGTGAAGAATTGTATTGAGTTGTTAAGATGCTTAATATGGTACCATTGGTGTATTGTGATTATATTCATACTTTATTTGGTATATGAGACATGTGGAAATTTGTGGTTGAAACTGAAATAATGAGTGGATATTGACTCACATGGTTGTAGAAATATATCATTGTGGTTGGTTGTTAAAATACTCATTGTGATTGGTTGTGAGCATTACATCCTCATATAATACTCATTCATGAAACATTGGTACCACCATGGCAACATATGAGAAACACTGGCAATACCTTTTCAAAACCCTCCCCGAGGGATGTACTGGGGAGGAGCTAATGTAACACCTTATAAAACCCTTTTCAGGGTATATGCCAAAAAGGAGAATGAGATATGTGGAATATATACGGGTTAACAAACACCTAATGGGTCCTGCGTTGGGAGGCTTGCCTCTGTAGGTGTATACGAGGATTGTGCAATGATCCCGGAGGTTGTGCGATGACCTCATGCATCATCATCATCATCATCATCTTTATTATCATATACATTGCACTTACTTTATTATGTTATGTTGTGTTGTATTGCCATATTGACTTATCATTTATGTATTTATTGTATCTTCTTTTACTTGTATTTGATGATCTTGTATATGCATGTTCCCCCTTGTTCTTATTATGTGATATAATACGTACTTTTGTTCTATCATGGTGTGATGCTACAACATATGTGACATATATTAGAACTGTTAGTGCAAGCGGTGTGAGCTACAGTTGTGGGATATTTTCTGATTGCAAGTGATGTGCCTTAGTGTATATTTTGTATGCTTTATTTACTACTTTGCTTGGTCGGTCTATGATACCTACTGAGTACAAGTGGACCGTAATCATGCCTATTATGCCCTTTCGATATAGGTCCTAGCTCGAGTGTGACTTAGCTTGATTAACTTGGGTGATTGTTAGAGCTTCCAAGGTAGCGGTTGGACGCTCATGCGTCTGAAGTTCACCTCTATATTTCTACAGTAGTTATGTCTTTATTAGTATTTGGAGACAGATATTATTCCTTTGTGGTTATTTTTTTGATGTATTTGACTCTTGGATTGTATTTGTAGGTCTTACACTATTGACACCTAGTTTTAGGCATGATTGGTATTTTGGATAAGCTCTTTCCGTATTGTTATAATTATTTATATGGTTCAGCTTCGTTCTAGAAGACTTATCTTGGGATATTTTTGTCTTTTTCTCTTTTCGTATCAGTTTGGGTGATAAGCTTACTTGTCAAGGTACGCTGCAATAAGTGCCATCATGACACTCATTTTTGGGTTATGACAAATTGGTATCTGAGCATCCAGGTTTCATTGGATCTCAACGATGTAAGAATGAGATGTCTAATAGAGTCTCGTGGATCGATACGTAGATATCTATATCTATCTTCGAGAGGCTATAGGACGTGTTTAAGAAACTTTCCTTATTTTATTATTTATCATGAGAAGTTCTTTCATACCTTGTGTTCTAAGTTGTGTTTCACTCTTTATGCGCAAATGGTTTAGTTTAAACTATAATCAGTTGAGAGATGCTGTAAGAGATTGGTGGAGATTATTTGTCAATTGTAAGCCTATTGATGCTCCTGAGTTGTCATCAGACCAGTTTGCTGATGCCTTTCTAGAGAGATTCGTGCCTTATAGTTTGAGGAATCGAATGCGGGATGAGTTAGATCATTTGTAGAAAGGCTCCATGACAGCTGTTAAGTATGAGGTATGTTTCCCTGCCTTGTCAAGATATTTCTCTAATAGTATTTCCATCGAGCCTGAGAAGACTCAGAAGTTTGTAAAAGGTTTGGTTGTCTCTCTTTAGTTGGCTATATCTCAGATAGTTATTCTTAGGGCTTTCTTTCAGAGTATTTAGGATTATGCTAAGATGACATAGGGTATTCTTCAAGTATCTTAGGGTGGCGCCAAGAAGGTACATCATTTTTGTGAGTTTAGAGGCCAGTATCCCCATGGTAGAGATTTTGGTAGTTCTAGTGGATAGTGTAAACCAGTGCAGACGGCCTTATAAAGTTCAGGTGTTGGACCTTCTAGTTCAGTAGTTTAGGGTGGCCGTTCGGTCCTAGTTGTGCTTTCTCCTATTGAGATTGGTTGTAGAGGTTGCTATGTGCCTGATGAGACTAGCTATGTAGCCAAGGACTGTCCTCTCCATGTGTTTAGAACTACCCCTACTTCAGTTGTGAGGGGTAGAAGTGCTACCAGAAGTGCAAGGGACAGAGGTAGTGGAGCACGTGGGGGTAGCTGTGGGGTCACCTAAGCAGTTGGTGGTTGTGGTCATTGTTATGCTATACCAGTTAGACCTGAGGCAGAGGCTTTTATTATGATTACAGGTATCGTCCCCGTTTGTTTTGGACCTACATCTATATTAGTGATCCTAGATCAACTTTATCCTATGTGTCTGTGTATTTTGCTTCAGTTTTTTATTCTGTTAGTAAGCCTCTTGCCATGTCTGTTTGTGTATTTACCTCGATAGGTGATTCTTTAGTGGTGGATCAGATGCATCAATTTTGTGTTGTGACTTTTGTCGGGCGTGAGACTTTTTGGTAGATTTACTTGTATTAGATATGGTCGATTTTGATATTATTTTATGCATAGATTGGTTGGCTCCTTATTTTACTATCTTAGATTAGTCTGCTAAGATTGTGACTTTAGCTTCGCCGGGTGTGCCAAGAATAGCTTAGCGGGTGTACTTCATTCGGGTCCTAAGAGGGTCATATCTTATGTTCAGCCTCATAAATTGGTAGAGAGGGGACGTTTATCTTACTTGGCCCATATGCGTGACACTAATATTTATCATACTTGGATTCTGTCCGTGTTGTCTGTGAGTTTGTGGATGTACTTCCTATGGACTTGCCTGGTATGCCTTCGGATCGAGCTATTGATTTTAATATTGATGTTGAGTTGGGTACTAAGACCATTTATATTCTTTCTTATAGGATATCCCCATCAGAGTTGAAGAAACCAAAGGATCAGTTATAGGAGTTGTTAGAGAAGGAATTTATCTGACCTACTATTTCACCTTGGAGTATGCCTGTCTCATTTATGAAAAAAATGATGGATCATGTATTTATTATTAGCAGTTGAATAAGGTGAAGGTTAAGAATAAGTGTCCTCTTCTTCGCGTTGATGATTTGTTTGATCATCTTTAGGTGTTGTAGTGTTTTTAAAGACTGGTTTGAGGTTCGGTTATCACCATTTAAGGATTAGAGATTTGTTTATTCCAAAGATAGCTTTTCAGACTTGATATGGTCATTATGAGTTCTTGGTCATGTCTTTTGGGTTAACCAATGCCCCTCTCGCATTCATCGAGTTGATGAATGGGTTATTTTGACCGTATCTCGACTCCTTTATTTTTGTATTTATAGATAATATCTTGGTGTATTCTAAGAGTGAGGTTGAGTATGAGGAGCATTTATGGATTGTGCTTCAGATATTGAGTGATGAAAAGTTGTACATGAAGTTCTCTAAGTGTGAGTTTTGGTTAGAGTGAGTTTTTTCTTGGATCATGTGGTGACTAAGAAAGATATTATGGTTGATCCAACCAAGGTTGCAGCCATTCGTGATTGGGATAGACCTACTTTGCCTAATGAGATTCAAAGTTTTGTTGGCTTGGCAGGTTATTATTGGCATTTTGTTGAGGGTTTTTCATCCATTACAACTCCATTAAATAAGTTGACTCAGAAGAAGTATTCCTTCTAGTAGTCTGATGCTTGTGAGGTTAACTTCTAAAATCTAAAGGATTTGTTGACTTTAACTCCTATATTGGATTTTCCCAAAGAGAGCGTGGGAATTTTTGCATTTTATGATACTTTCGATATTGGTTTGGGTGTTGTATTGATGGAGGGGGGCAAGGTAATTGCATATGCATCTCATCAGTTGAAGTCTCATGAGAGAAATTATCCTACTCATGATTTGGAGTTGTGTGCAGTTATGTTTGGTTTGAAGTACTGGAGGCACTACTTGTATAGAGTCTGTTGTCAGATCTTCTCAGATCAGTGTAGCCTTCAGTACCTCTTTACCCAGCGAGATCTCCATATGAGGCAGCGTTGCTGGCTTGAGTTGCTCAAGTATTATGACTTGACTATTCTCTACAATCCAAACAAGGCTAATATTGTTGCATATTCCTTGAGCCAAAAGTCGACTAGCATGGGTAGCTTGGTGCATCTTTTGATCAAGAGAGGACTTTGGCCTTAGAGGTTCAATCGTTAGCTAACTAGATGGTTAGGCTTGATATTTCAACATCGGGTCATGTTTTGGCATTTATGGATGCTGAATCTTATTTGATGGAGCAGATTCGAGCTCATCGGTTTGATGATTTTGGATTGAGGTTGATTCGAGATAAAATGTTAAGTGGGGAGACTAAGGAAGACTCATTTGATTCAGATGGAGTTTTGAGGATTGGGGGTCGAGTTTGTGTCCCGAGAGTGGGTGAATAGATTAGGTTGATCTTGGAGGAGGCCCATTGTTCCAGATATTTTATCCATCCAGGTGTGACTAAGATGTATCATGATTTGAGGCAATACTACTAGTGGGGTGGTATGAAGCGATATATGGCATATTTTGTGGCTCGTTGCCTATGTTGTCAGTAGGTAGAGGCCGAGCATATGAGACCTGGTGGATTACTTCAGAGATTACCCATTTTCGAGTGGAAGTGGGAATGGATCACCATGGACTTTGTGACTGGTTCACCTCATACATCTCATGGTTCTGATAGTGATTGGGTCATCATGGATCGATTGACCAAGTTAGCTCATTTTATTCTGGTTCGGGTCTCATTCAGTGCTGAGAAGTTAGCCCTCTATCTTCATTTGTTAGATTGTTCGTCTGCATAGTATACCAGTGTCCATTATTTTAGATCGAGGTTCTGTGTTCACATCTCACTTTTGGAAGACTTTTCAGGATGAGTTGGGTACTTGAGTTGATCTTATCATAGCATTTCACCCCAGACTGATGGCCAGTCAAAGTGGACTATCCAGGTTTTGGAGTATATTCCACGTGTGCGTGATGAATGTTGGTGGCTAGTAGGAGTAACATTTGGCTTTAGCAGAGTTTGGATATAATAATAGCTACCATTTTAGTATTGATATAGCTCCTTTTGAGGCGTCATATGGTAGGCACTGTCTCTCCCTAGTGGATTAGTTTGATGTTTCAGAGATAAGACCTCGAGGTGCGGACTTGCTCCGTAAGTCTTTGGATAGAGTCCAGGTCATTCAGGATAGACTTAGAGCTGCTCAGACTAGGCAGAAGTACTATACTGATTGTAGACTTCGTGCCTTAAGATTTGGCATTGGAAATCGTGTTTTCATTCGAGTTTCACCCATGAAGAGTGTGATAAGATTTGGCAAGAGGGGCAAGCTTAGCCCCAGGTTTATTGGTCCATTTGAGATTCTCTGAACTATTGGTGATATGGCTTATAAGTTGGCTTTGCCCCTTGATCTATCATCTGTTCATCCAATTTTTCATGTTTCCATGCTTCGTCGTTATATTCCTGATGAGTCTCATGTCATTCGTTGGGAGTTGGTTCAATTAGATGAACGGTTGTCCTTTGTTGAGGAGTTGGTTTCCATTTTGGCTAGGATTTTAGGCTGTTTTGCTCTAGATTGATCCCTGTAATTAAGGTCCAGTGGAGACATCGGCCTATAGATGAATCTACTTAAGATGTCGAGTATGATACGTGTAGTTCTTATCCTCAGCTTTTCATTGTTTCAGGTATTTCCTTGCCTTTGTTCTAGGACGAACTAGATTTTTAGTGGTGGATGATGTCACGACCTAAAAATTTGATGAAATATGTAAAATTTGTGATTTTGTATTATTTGACTGTTTTACCACTTTCCGTAATTGCATTATGGTATTTTTGGGGTGTGAGAGTGATTGACATTTTTCCGTTGCATTTTGGTATCATTTATGCGATATTATGATTTTTGATGGCTTCGAGAGCCTTATTTTAGACTTATGGGGATATCTTTTGATCTGCGCAATGGATAGTTGAACAGACTATGCCAGCAGCTTCGGAATATCGATTTTAGGCTAGGTAGACCCACATTTGATCGAAATGACCTCGGATGGAAAATCCGGCTTCGCCAGTAGATTCAGAATATCGATTTTAGGGTATTAGCATATTTGGTATGATTTTACGACTTTTAAATCTCATTTCGACCCTCAATTTGAAAAATTATGATTCGGATTTTGGAGTTCAACTTTATGAAAAATGTTTTTTTTTCAAAAATTTGACTTCGCCAACACGTCCGGAACATTAAATTTCGTACGGTTGCAAAGTTTGTTTGCATATATCATACTCCGAACGAATCTCGGGCACCCCGTTGAAATTCGGGTTGGACTTTAAAAAAGAAAAAACTATTGTCATAGCAGATTTTCAGCTATATATTGCTGATTTTCTCCTCTTTTTACCCATTTTGCTCATTTTTCATCTTGTCTCTCGAGATTTAAACCCTAAAATAGTATGAAAGCTTAAAAGTGAAGCTTGGGAAGCTAGATTAACACCTAATTCTTGATTTTATTACAGATTTAACGTTAGAATTCATCATTTTTTTAGTAATTTCTTGATAAATTTCTCAAAACTCCAAAAATCTTAGTGCTTGACTTTAAACTTCAATTTCACTCCTTTTTACTTGAATAATATTTTTATCTTACAATTACTAGTTTTTTTTATCAATTTAACCCTTAAAACAACTTCGATTCCTGATTTTAACTCAGATTTCAAAGATTTTACTCAGTAAAGCTCAAAAATAATTTTTCTTTGATTTGAACCTCATTTTTTAATCGATTTAATTTGAGTTTTCAGCTGTAGGTTTCTAAAAATATAGAAAACATATTTTTGAAGTAAAGTTCTAATTTTGCCTTTCTTTTTTGGAAACTCATTTCGGGAGTCCATTTTGACTCCGAACCAAAAGTAGTCAATATGAGTGTCGTTGATTTTATTTTGACGCATAGATTTCATATTTGATATTTTTAGTGGAGTTCGATATTATTCGTGAAAAGTAAGGTCCTGGGTTCGAAGTGTAGCAGACTAGTTTTGGCTTTTGAGGTAGGTTATGGCTTAACTCTTTCTGACTAGGCAGGATAGTAAATGATGATACAACATGCATGTTAAGGGTGGGAACTAATCATGAAAAATGACTATTTATGTGTTGTACCCGTATGGGAGCCTATATGTGATGTATTGTCGAAATTGGGTTATTATGTGATATGTGTGACCGTATGCGGTTATATGTGATATTAATAGCCTTGAATATATGTGAATAATTGTATTGTGTTGCTAAGATGCTTAATATTGTACTATTGGTATATTGTGATTATGTTTATACTTTATTTGGCATATGAGACATGTGGAAATTCATGATTGAAACTCAAAATAATGAGTGGATATTAGCTCACATGGTTGTGGAAATATATCATTGTGGTTGGTTGTGAAAATACTCATTGTGATTGGTTATCATACTTATTCATGGAACATTGGTACCATCCTGACAACATCTGAGAAACACTGTGTTAGGAGGCTTGCCTCCGTAGGTGTATATGGGAATTGTACGATGACCTCGTGCATTATCATCATCATCATATACATTGCACTTACTTTATTATGTTATGTTGTGTTGTATTGCCATATTGACTTGTCATCTATGTATTTATCATATTTTCTTTTACTTGTATTTGATAATCTTGTATATGCACGTTCCCCCTTGTTCTTCTTATATGTGATATAATATGTAATTTTGTTCTATCTTGAAGTGATGTTGCAATATATGTAAGATATATTAGAATTTTTAGTGCAAGCGGTGTGGGCTATTGTTGTGGGACATTTTCTAATTGCAGGTGACGTGCCCTTACTATGCTTTACTTACTACTTTTCTTGATCGGCCTATGATACCTACTGAGTACAAGTGGACCGTACTCATGCCTACTGCACCCTTTCGGTGCAGGTCCTAGCTCGAGTGCACCTCAGCGTGATTGACTCGAGCGATTATTTGAGCTTCCAAGTTAGCGGTTGGACATTCATGTGCCCGAAGTTCACCTTTATCTCTCTACAGTAGTTATGTCTTTATTAGTATTTGAAGACAGATATTATTCCTTTGTGGTTATTTTTTTTTGATGTATTTGACTCTTGGGTTGTATTAGCAGTTCTTACACTATTTACACCTGGTTTTGGGCATGACTAGTATTTTGGATAAGTTCTTTCTGCATTGTTATGATTATTTATTTGGTTCGGCTTTGTTCTAGAAGCCTTATCTTGGGATATTTATGTCTTTTTCTCTTTTCGTATCAGTTTGGATGATAGGCTTACTTGTCAAGGTGCGCCGCGACAAGTGCCATCATGACCCTCGTTTTTGTACCATGACAATATTAGAAAAAATAATTAATTTTGATGATTTCTAATAAGGAAAGGTTTTTCCGTAAATATATTTAATTAATTTTTAACTCTTAAATATTAGAAATAAATAGTGAAAATATGTTTTTGTCTAAAGCAAAGACTTTTAATGAAGGGCAAAAATTTCAAATAATATTTCTAAGGCCCTTCACACGTTTAATATATTACATATTATAGATATAGATTATATATAATTCGGATTACAAGTTAGTGGATTGTGTTTATGAGAATGAAAAGATGCCGCATAATGAGAGATTTAAAACAAAGATTTGATGTTGTAAGATGAAGAACAAAAATTACTTATATATTTATGTAATGATGGAGTTAAATATTCACAACAGATTTAGAAACTCTATGAGAGTTGTATGTATGAATATATATATATATATATATATATATATATATATATATATATATATATATATATATATCCTAGATTATGATCATTACCTTTTTCTCCTTTTTTGCATTTTTTAATTTATAAAATAGAAATTTTAATTATATCTTAATTATTGTGTGCTTAATAATAGACATGTGAAAAGTCTTCATTTCTTAAGAATTTATTATAGAATGAATGTTGTATTTTCGTTACATTATAATGATCATTTATGTGGGTTTTCGGTTACTAAACTCTTGAGAGGAATTAAGCTTATTTTTTTACTCTTTCAAATGATAAAAGTTTTTGTATTATCTTTCAACAATGAACAAATTATAACTAGAAGTAATTTAAGATTCGTAGTCTGTTTCTCTAAAAAAAAAATATGATGAAAGAGAAGAAGAAAATAAAATTTTATAAAATTTGATAAGATGGAGTACATGAGATGAAGTTAGAGTAACGATGAAGGTGTCACAGAACTATACAACGATTTGGAGAAATAAGATGAAAGAGTGTAGTTAGTACTAATATAATTTGAGTTAAGAAAAAAATACTCAAGAAAGAGCGCATAAGATAGTAAAAATAGAAAATTAAAATCAGATCTGACAAAAGACAGGAAAATAAATTTGAGAAGTAAACAAATTAGAATCGAACAAATAGGTATCAAAAGAAGTTTTTGACAAAATCAATAACAAGTAAAACGATTAATATATATGGACAGGCAAAACTCTTCTTTCCTTATCAAATTTTGTTCTTCTTTTAGCCACGCAATGATTCACTTTTAATAATCAATAATTATGAAATTACAAACGCCTAAAATAATATGCTAACCAATTTTATTTTATATGTTTCTGTTTCGTCTACTCATATTAATATTACACTTAAAAAGTATTAACTGATTTCAAAAATAAAATGTGTAAGTAATTGTTTTTTCTTTCAAGTAGCTAAAGAGTGATAAATAAAAGAAACTAAAGAAGATCGAAGAAACTAGAGAAAAGGAGAAACACTGTATCGTTCTGCAACTAATTATTAATATTAAAGAGGAAAAAATAAAAATAAAAAATAATTTAAAAGAAAAAGTGAAGAACAGATTGTATTGATGATCAAGAAAAGTGTGTTGTTTTTGAATTTTTTCTTCAATGAATCTTTTTTTTTTTTCAAAATGGATCGAGATGCAGAAGAATCCAAAAGAGGATGACCAAAAGGTGTAGATTTATTTGTTTTATACTTTTTTTCTTTTTATTTCACATATCTTTTTGTTTGCTCTTTTTTTAAAAAGAAAATTAGAAAAATTAATTATATTGAATATATCACAAGCTAAAGACATCATTGTTTGTAAAAATAAGAATTCATTATTTTTATTTTTTTAAAAATGAGTTAATTGATTAAGAGATGCTTACCAAATTTACAAAACAAGAATTTTCCATTTATAAGGTTATGGTACTTGAAGTAGCGAGATTACATCTATGGATATTATCAAAACTAAATTTTAAATTTGGTCAAATTTATAAAACTAATTTTTATAGACATATAAAAGAGATTTATTGTATATTTTCTATACAATAATTTTAAAAATCGCGCGTAAATAGTTTACTAGTGCAAAATATGCCAAGAAAATGACTACGGGGTCGAAGGTGTCTCGACTTGAAGTGCTATTCATATATGTTTGCAAACTTTTTTTATGTGTACTTTCTTTGCTTTTTTTTTTTTTTTTTTTTAAAAAATCAAAAATAAACAAAGGCCTTTTAAAGACAAAAAATTATCCGCTTATAAATACATAACATGTGTTGGTGTTTACAATTTAAGCACTAAATCATGGATGATTAACATGTATTCTGACATCATCAAATTACTTCACTATAGTAAGTTTATGCAAACGAATTAATATAAACATCGGACACGGATTACTATTAACCGCCTTCATACATCTTAAACCCGCTCTGAGGTTTAAAATAATATGAACATATATAACACAATTTTAACCTCCACTTAATCAGAAATCTTGACCATTTCAAATTTTGGGGAATGAAAAAAATTCAGGCTTGAGGCGCATTCCCTTGAATTGTCCCTATATGGTGTGAAAATGAAGTGTTTCTCCTTGAATAAACATTTATGTGACCAGTGAATTGAAGAGTTAGAATTTTTATTAGGAGAAGTAAAAACACAAAGAAGTAAATATATGAAAAAAGGTGAAAATCATTTTTTTCTCCCTAATTTTGACTTAAAAATTAAACTCCCCCTTAACTTTAAATAATGGTCATATTCCTCACTTTATCCTAATTGAATTTTTAAAATGTCTATTGTACCCTTTCATCATCAACCTATTTTTCTTACTTCTTTACAATCATCATATTTTCATTTTTTAAAAATCCATATCACAATTTTTTCATAAAAACATGAGAATTATCTTCTGGACAAAAAAAATAAGAAATACTAGTTCAGTATATAAGCTAATGATGATCTATAATGAAGTAAATTAATATAATAAAAAAATTAGTTTTAATAATAATAATCAAAACTCTAATATTTATTTTACAAGTGAAAATAATAAGTAATATTAACTTTATAAGCATATTTCAATTCAGAAAATATAAAATAATGAATAAAAATAAGGCAGAATTTTTAAAGAATATATATATTTAGATAAATTATAATGTATGTACTACTATATTAATGACAATCACATCTTATTTATTTATTTATTTATTTATTTATAATATCGTTTCTTATCACTTGACTATCATACTAAAAAAAATATTTTAATTTACTTATTCAATTTATGAAATCAAGAGAATTATATTATGTTTTTTACCCTTAGTATTGAATAACTACATAAAGTAATAGTATAGATAAATTTAAAATTTTAAAGTATCATTAGTAAGGTTAATTCAGTAAAAATGTACCTCTATATAAAAAAAATTGTGGCATGTCAACAAAAGTCAAGTAATATGAAATGGATGTAGTAAGAGAGTGGTGAAACACAAAAATATATACACACATCCAAGTACATATATACAACTTAAGAGTGGCTTGGTTGGGGACAAGTTATTTCGAGATTAGTTATTTCAAAATAAGTTGTACCAATATGTATATGTGATAACTTATCCCATCACTATTGTATAAATGGTGGGATAAATAACTTTGAGACTAACTAGTACCTCAAACGAAACGTAGGATAAAATAATCATGAATTTTATTTTCGAATTATTATAATTGCACCTCACACCAAATTGTTAGGATTTTTTCTCTAATTTTCTTAAAAGTTTAAGTTTTACTTTTATTGAAAGGAAAATAAAGTAATACCATAATTACTTTTATTTTTCCTAAAGGAAAATATAAAATTTTTTCATATTTGGATAATCTCTTTCTTAGAGGAAAGATTTTGGACCTCTATGAATTGAGGATCCATCTTCTTATTTCACAACGCAATAGCATCCACAATGTAGTAAGTAAAGAGTTTTATTTAGGAGGAGATTTTCTCCCAATAGATTTATGTTTTTCAATATTATTCAGGTCACTTGACCTAAACCATATCCAATAATATGTTTTTTTGTATGATTTTCTACTTCATTTGAATTATCGCTTCTATGGTTTGCAAATTATTAGTTTCCGCATGACCCCCAATCGATTTCGAACCCAATAATTTTTATCAGAGACTATGGTTCAAAGGTACAATGGTTTAGTGAAATGAGGTTAAAGATAAGTTCAAGGCGGTTCAAATCAATTTGCAATCAATTTGATTATACTGAGGATTTTTTTTCAACTACATGTGGAGAACAAGTTTCAATCATATTTTCAATATTTTTGTTGTTACACTTAAAAATAAAGATAAAATATTAATTTTTAACCCAGTTTTAATCATAATATTTTAAACATTATTTTTAACCGAGGCAAGCAATAATAATGAAGATTATGTGAAGAACCAAAATTATGAATATGACATGAAGAAGACGGATCACGTTATTTCAAGAAAAGCATGCCAAAAAGAGGAGATTTGTTAGGATTTTTGTTTTAATTTTCTTACCAAGTTTAAGTTTTACTTTTCTTGAAAAGAAAATAAAAGTAATAACATAATTACTTTTACTTTCCCTAAAGGAAAATATATTTGTTTCATATTTGATTAATCTCTTTCCTAGAGAAAGGGTTTTGGATCTTTACAAATTGAGGATTCCTCTTCTTATTTCACAACGCAATAGAATCCACAATGTAGTCATTAAAGAGTTTTGTTTATGGAGAGACTTTATCCCTATAGATTTATGTTTTTCAATACTTAGGTCACTTTACCTAAACCATATCCACTAATATGCTTTTTGTATATTTTTCTATTTCGTTTGGATTATGGCCTCTATGGTTTGCTAATTATTAGCTTTCGCATGACCCCCTCTCAATTTTGAACTCAACACAAATGACTCCCTAATACATATAAAATTGAAATAATGATATTAAAAAATAACATTAAATTTTGAGACAAATTTATAAAAAGTATTATTTTACTTATAATGTAAATAAACTTAAATACAATGCTATAAATACCTAGTTTAAAAAATAGTAAAAATTACCCCTATAACGGCATGTTTAGTGGTATTTACCAAAAATTTTAACTATTTTTAAAATTTTAGAAAATTCCAACTTTTAGCCTTTGAAGATACATATAACTTAAGTTAGATACATCCTACAAATAAATGTAATAAATAAACTAATTAGCATATTTTAAGGGATGTAACCACTAAACTTGCATTAATATAGAAATTAACCTAACTAATATAGTAAAGGAATGTTAAATCCCACGAAAAAGGGTAATTAGTTTGTTATTCCATTTCTTAAAACAAAATCCTTTCCATAATCAGTTTCAACATGTCAAATTGTTTATAAGTTTCTTTTTTTTTTGTTTGAGGTAATTGTAATGAATATTCTAGTGTTATTACGTCATTCCAGCGTTTGGATTAACGATATAAGGTGCGAGGGCTATAAGAGTGATGAAATCATTGTTAGTGAACATGTATAATAAGATAAACTGCTTTTGACAATTGTTGTAGAACTAAAAATTGACGAAAGCAGAAAAAAATTGAGGCTCGTTACATAGTTGATGGTAACGCCACACCGTTGTTAATCCATAATGAGATGGGTGTGAAGCTTTATATGGAAATTAAGAAAAGTGAGCTTGATTTTTGGACATATCTACTTATAATCACTATAATAGATAAGTCTGCTATAGAGATGTTGTTTGATGGGAAAGTTGGTGTAGTAATGTGTTTGAAAAATTCTTGTGAAGAAGTTGTGGAATTAATTAGTCATAATTCTAATTGTTCTTCTCCTTTGTCGTTGTATGATATAAAGGGTAACAAGATCAATACTGATTACAATAATAGAGAAGTTAAGGTTGGGCGAATCTACAAGGACAAATGTACTCTAATTTCAGTTATGGCAAGGCATGCAATTGAGTATTCCTTCAAATTCTATGTGAAAAAATCGGACAAGAAAAGGTATGCATCTTCTTTCACATGTTAGTTATTGTTAATTGTCTCTAGTTTAATGAATTATGTATCTATCTTTAAATTGATTATTTTTTGACATAAATTTTTTAGTTATGTTAATATGGCCTAGATACATATTTTCTCTGTACATGATATATTTTTCGTGTTTTTTGTATCTGTGTTGTTAATATTTGAGTATAATTATGTGTCTTGTGATGTTTTAGTTTTACCTATATAAACATATGAAAGGTACATATGCATACGGTTAAAGATACATATTGTACAAGATTGTGCAGTTTATGTATCTATCATTTTTTTGCTAGTACGTTAAGAAACATCATATTTGTGTAACATACTTTGACTTTTATTTTGAATGATTGCATCTACGTCCTAAGATGTTGTTTGGAGGACTGTATTTGGATATTTAAAGCATCATTTCGGTAGGGGATTGACCTCTTTAAAGTTAGATTTTTTTTAAGATATCCATAGATGCCCATTGAAATATAGAGTTTTTACTCAACTTCAAGCTATGGTTGGGTTTTTTAGTGGATTTGCTGCTCCTAAACTTGAAAATTATAAAAGAATACACACGCTGAATGACATAATCAAAGACATTAAAAATGCTTTTGGTGTAGACATTAACTATCAGAAGGCTTGGGGGGCTAAAGAACGCGCAGTGGAGATGTCAAGGGGGAAACCTGCATATGATTATGGGAAAATGGCCAACTACATTTACATGCTGAATTTTTGTATCCAAGATCCCATATTAAAGTGCATAAATCAGAAGATAATAAATTCATGTATCTGTTCTTTGCATTACAACCATTAAAGAGTGGATTCCAATTTTGCAGGCCTATAGTTGTGGTGGATGGTGCACTTTTGAATGGAGCATATAAATGGACTTTTATTTCTGCAAGCATACTTGATGGCATAGGTATGTAATATTACTTGTTATTTATACTTATTTTGTGATGTTATTCAGATCCTACTTTGTATTAGTTGTTTTTTTCTGTATTATTTCATAAATAGTTTACTTGTATCAGCTTCATTAGTTTTTTTTTTCAAAATTATAGGAGGCATTCTGCCGCTTGCATATGGTGTTGTTGAAAGTGAAAATGACAATTTGTGGACTTGATTTTTTGAGAATTTCAGAATTACTTTTAGAGAGTGCAACAGTATGTGTGTAGTGTCAGATCGTCATGGAAGCATAATAAAGGCTGCCAGTGTTGTATATCCGAATGTGCCACACCTTGCATGAATTTGGCACTTGTGAAAGAATGTGCGTACAAACTCCAGGAAGACTAAAGATATGCTTAGCGATATTTACTATGTTATGGCTAAGGCATATTGAAAAGATGATTTTAATTTTTTTTTAAATCAAGTTGGAAAGATTGATCATAGGGTAAAGACGTATCTTAAGGATACTGAATTTGAAAAGTGGGCATGCGTGTATGCACCTGTTAACCGAGGTAGATTGAAGTCGCATGCACCTGTTAACCGAGGTAGAATGATGACTTCAAATATAGCAAAGTGTATAAATGAAAAACTCAAGCTAGTGTGTGAGTTGCCGTTAATAGAATTTTTGGAACAGGCAAGAAAATTATTTGAAAAGTGGAATTACATGAATAGAGAAGAGCATTGCATGTAAACACATTACTAGGTAGTAGATTCGAAGGAATTCTTCAGCTTAATACTTCAAAATCTTCAAGGTTGAAGGTTAGTTTATATGTTTACTTTTATTTTTCATATTATGTGATGTTTGATTCATGTTACATGACATTATTTAATTGAAGAGTTTGTTTTGAATCATTTTACAGTAAATTCATCAATTAAGTTTTTAAAAGAGATGCAAAAAGATTATAAAGAAGTTATATATGCATCTACGTGTTAACATTTTATGATAAATCTTGTAGGTTAGTGCTTCATCAACATATGTGTATTTGTTATGATAACGGTAGAAAGTACATAGTATGTCTTGGCAGGAGGACTTGCAGTTGTGGGAGATTCTAACTGGAAGAGATAACATGTCAACACGCGATTGAGGTTCTAAAAAGCAAGCATATAGTTGATCTAAAGCCTTATTGCTCGGAGTATTACTATCCTAAAACATTACGGAAGACGTATGAAAAATTGATATTTTCAATACCAGATAAGAAGGATTGGAATATGCCACAAGAAGTTATGGACAAAGTTGTGTTACCACCAAAACATAAACGTTCACCTGGAAGGCCAAAGAAATCCAGACACAAAAAATCAAGTAAAACTATGACATCGAGATGTAACTATTGCGGGAGATGTAGTTATCAAGGTCACAACAGGTGTACGTGTAATTTTTTTCAAAGGAGGAGTGAAAATGTAGTTGATTAATGAACAATGTTCAGTAGTTTGATGGATTTTTTAGCTCTTTGAAAATTATTTTTTAATGTTATTTCTATTTTTAATAATTTTATGAATAACAAATAGCGAAATAAATCATTGTTCTTGTTCGTTGGTTAATTAGTTACATATATTTTTATGATTTATTTTGCCATGCCGTATCTAATAGAAATTAAGATGTATTTAACTGATAATTTTATTAAATTGTAAAATAAGTATTTTTGCTACCGTAAATGGTTGAAAAGAGATACAAATTCATAGATGTATCTCCTAAAAAATATAATTTGTTCACATTGAAAATCTTATGTTATGTTTTAATAATATGTGTATTTAATAATTATTTCAATGTAACAAAAATAATATAAAAAGAGTAATCTAAACTTGCATTGATAAATTGCTTATAAATTGCACAGGTATATTGTTAAGAAATTGACAATAGATACAATCTTAAAAAATTGTATCTTTTGTAAAATATAAGTTGTAAATAGTATGAAGATTTAGTACTATTAAGTTCTACTAGAATTTGTTATTCAGTTTAGAGACAAAATGTCATGGTAGGAAAAAAAATAGTTATTGATATAAAATTACGTTATGATTTAATATGTGATTTAATTGTACGATACAATTATGTTGAATAATGTAATGTAATTTTGGTTACTATCATTATTAAGTAATATATGTTTCATTATACTAGATACATATAGTTATAAAATATGTATCTAACACATTGTAACAAAAAATGCAACATATCATGTCTTTGTAAAGAGTGACAAAAATGTGTAGTAGAATAATAAAATATCATGAACTAAAATAGATACACAATGTATGATGATATAAACATTCAAAAATAAAAAACACTCAAAACAGTTACTAACATCAACAAAGTATTAAATAGCCAACAAGCCAACAAATAGCAAAACACTGTATTTTTCTTTTGGTGTGAAGATGCTCCTTTGCCTAGGTGGATTGTCATTCTCACTAAAGTATCTATTCTACGCCTTTTCAGATTCATACTTGCACAAAATACTTGCATATCTTAGATGATGGTATTGAGAATCAATACCCAAAGATGAAATGCCAAATCCCTCGCTCAAATACTCGGCAAAGACAACTACAAATAAACCACAATCCCTGCATACCGAGTACTAATTAACTTAAAAACCCATATATACTTGTATACAATAATGAAAAAAATAAAAAAAATAATAAAACATGTACAAATTTTCACTATCTTGTTGTGCTATCCCAGTAACATATTCCACTTGGAATGGATCACTTTCGGTATTTTCCTTGCAGGATTCAAGTGCAGCCCAGTCAGTTGTACCTTTTGCTAAAAAAAACTTACTGTATTGAAGGTAAGCTGAAAGCATTATAGTCAATTTTTGAATCTCACTTGTTTGTACTTTGTTCCGTGATGAGTATATTGAATCACACACATGAATGCATCTGTCCATTAAAATAATGACTATTCATACGCAATGAAAGACACCGCCCCAGGTGAAACTACCAAATCAAAGCTGACAAATGGGGAAGGAACTTGTTTATATTCCACCGATGATGAAGGGTGAGAAGCTGATTATGCATCTTAAGAAAGATGATATACTTGTTCAGGCCAACTACTGTAGCACTACATTGATTGGATATGTATTGGGGGATCCTTTATTTTTCAAAAGAATGGAGAATTATATAGCTCATGTGTGGAATATTGTGATGAAACCAAAGGTACTATATCATGACGATGGATATTAAATCTTTAAATTTGCTAAGATAGCAGATAGGGAACTGGTGATGCAATCAGGTTATTAAACATATAGGAATAGACTACTGATTCTAAAGAATTGGACAATTGACTTCGAGTTAAATCTTGAGTGCCTGAATAAGGTACCTTTGTGGGTCAAGTTCCCTAGCTTTCCGCTGGGTTTTTGGTTGATGGAATCACTGAGCAAACTGGCAAATGTAGTAGGAAAATCGCTGTACATAGATATACGGTTGAGATGGAAAGAATATCACACGCAAAGGTATTAGCGGAGGCTGAAATAAGTCACACGTTACCTACCCAGGGGGAGCTTACCTCTCCCAAGAGGACCATATAAAAAATAATTACATATGATTGGATTCCAAAATTCTGTAGTGATTGTAATTGCTTTGGACACAAGGTTTATAAATGCCCATTCAAGAAGGAACCTGAGAAAGAAGAACAGGACAAACCTCCCCCATAATAAAGAAGAAGAAGGAGGAACCGCAGACGTAGGAGAGTGATTCAATAATGGGAACCTACAGAAGCTGACAATGCTAACTCAGAGCAGACAAAAGAACCAGAGGCAAATGTTGATAAGAGTTAGGGGGTTGAACATCCTAAAATGCCTCAAAATACGATGAATAATTGTGAGAATACTACCCAGGTAAATCCTAGTCCTATTGTGATTGGAAATGTAGGTGGAAATGTCAGTAAAGGGAAGGAAATCATAGGGGAGCAAGCTGAGACCAATGCTCGAGGAGGGGATCTATTTCAACCCCCATGATTATGTGCTCATAGACCATTAGAGGGATTAATAAGCCCTTTAAATAAAAAAAGTTGAGTCTCTTTCTTAGAAAGAATAAAGTAGAGGTGATGGGAATAATTGAAACTAGAGTGACAATTCATAATGCCAATAAAGTTAAAAATCATATAGCCAGAGACTGGAATGTCCAATATAACTATAAACAGGCAGCAAATGGGAGAATTTAGATTATTTGGTAGAGGCATATCCAGGTTCAGATTATACAAGTGAGGCCATAGTTTATAAACTATGAGGTAGTTAATTCTAACACACAGTTCTCATGCTTTCAGACCATAGTGTATGCCATTAATGATTTGGGAGAAAGACAGAACTTGTGGAGGGACCTAGTTGGCCTGGGAGGTCAGGTACAAACTGAATGGATAATTTGTGGAGATTTCAATAATGTGCTGAGCTCAAGATACCAAATTAGAACCCCAGTCACTCAGGCTGAAGTGCAGGGATTCCAGGATATGATAGAAGTCAATCAACTCACTCCCTTAAAAAGCACAGGGTGCCACTTTACATGGTGTAACAAACAGGCAACTGGCACCAGAGTTTATAGTAAGATTGACTGGGATTTTAGGAACTACTGGTGGTAATAGAATAAGGGTCACATTGAGGAAAACTACATGATACCAGGGGTATCAGATCACTCTCCAACTGTAATCAACTGCTACACATAAATACCCAAAGCTTGGCACCCAAAACCTTTTAAGCTATATACTACAGTGCTGAACCATTCTGAATTCAAAAGGAAGGTGCAAGAGGCTTGGTCCAAGAAAGTATCTGGGGACCCAATGAATATCATCTAGAATAAGTTGAAGGCAGTAAAAATAGCTATAAAGGATTTAAATGCCCACCTAGCAGTATATCAGTAACATTTAGACATTGCTAGGAAAATATTAGAAGTGGTGCAAGTAAGAATAGTAATGAACCAATCCAATAATCAATTATATAACTAGGAAAAGAAATAATTAGCAGATATGGAGAAATGGAGTAGAATATAAGAACAAGTGATGAGATAAAAAGCCAGAGCTTCATGGATTCAGAGTGGTGATTCAAATACAAAATAATTCCATGCTCAGTGGAAAATAAGATCTAGTATTAATACCATCACTTCAGTACACGATGAGATAGGGGTCAAGCTAACAGTACCTGAGGACATAGAAGCTGAGTTTGTTAATTTCTTATCCATTCTGCTGGGGCAAGAAGGGGATATACACCCTTGTCCAGATACTAAGTTCAGCAGTAGTGTCATAGATAAAAGAGTCAACTGTAAAGCTGTAACTTTGATCTCTAAAGTGCCCTCCCCTACTGATGTAAAAGATTACTGACCAATTGCATATTGCGCAGCTTTGTATAAGATAATCACTAAGGTGCTTACTAGAAAATTTAAGACTGTGATAGGGTATCTGATAGGAGATGCACAATCAGCCTTTATAGAAGGTAGATGCATTATAGATAACATCACATTTGCTCTTGAATTGTTCAAAGTCTATAATAGAAAGGGCATATCCCCAAGATGTTTCCTAAAAGTATACATCAGGAAAGCATATGATTCACTAGATTAGTCTTTCTTGAAGAGACTATTGATGGGGATGGGATTTCCTAGTAAATTTGTAGGTTAGATAATGACATATCACCACTATCTCATATTCTTTAACAATTAATGGTGGCCTCACTAAATCATTCCAAGGTAAGAGAGGTATAAGGCAAGGTGACCCAATATCATATTACCTATTTGTACTTGCTCTGGAGTACTTGAACAAGTTATTGAAACAGCTGGGTGGGAACAACAATTTCAACTTCCATCCAAGAAGAAAGAAGGTAGGAGCTATACAAATTTGCTTTGATGATGACTTATTGATGTTTTGCAAAGCTGAGATAGGATCCATTAGGCTCCTCAATCAGACTTTTAAGAAGTTCTCTCAAGTGTCAGAACTACAGGTTAATGTAGATAATAGTTCACTATATCTGGTTGGCATCTCAGAGAGTTTGAAGTATGAAATACTAAAGGAAATAGGTTATACTACTTGAACCTTCCCATTCAAGTACTTGGGTATACCTCTTGCTACTAAGAAGCTATCCATTGCCCCTCGCTGGCTATTAGTTGAGCAAATAACATCAAAAATTACTTGTTGGTCTGCAAGATTGCTAAGCTATGCAGGAAGGCTGCAACTAATCAAGGCAGTGATTTTTTGGATGCAGGCATACTGGGCACAAGTATTTTTGATCCCCAAGAAAGTATTAAAAGGTATTGAATCTATATGTAGAACCTTCTTGTGGACTGGCAAGACTAAAATCTCTAAAAAAACACTTATCTCATGGAAGAGAGTGTGCTTACCACAGAGTGCAGGGGGCCTAAATGTAATCAAAAGACACATGTAAAAAAAACCTGTAATAGCAAAACATCTATGGGCAATAGTAATGAAAAAAGATTGTCTGTGGATTAAATGACTTCACACTTTCTATGTAAAGGAGCAGGACCTGGAACATATGCCCCTACCTCAGAATGTTTCTTAGGTAGTCAGGAAGAACTTGAACACCAGAAAATTGATAATAGAGTCACAATAACTGTAGGGTTACTTAGTGGATAGGTTAATGTTATTGCAGAGAGAAGAGAAATTCAGCATCAAGAACCTGTACTTACTGCAGATTCCTTATTATCCAAAGTGTCATGGAAGAAATTGATCTTACAGGCTCACATACAACCAAGTCATAAATTTAATTTGTGGCTAGCCTTACAACAAATATTAGCAACAGTGGAGATGCTATAGAAGCTAGGCATCCAAGTTTCTAAATTATGTGTCTTCTGTGGTGTAATAGATGAATTATTTGAACAACTGTTCTTTAAATAGAATATCACAAAGGACATCTGGAGAAGAGTGCTTAGGTGGCTGGTATAGACAAGAACTATTGGAAGCTAGAATTTAGAGGTACAATGGGTGATGACAGGGTTGAATGCTGAAGCAAGATTCAGGGAAGTAGTTGCAACAACTTTTAACAAGATGATTTAATCCACATGGATAGTCAAGAATAACCTCAAATTTAAGAAGAGACCGTATTCTAGTGATCATATTTGTAGAGATATGGCATTACATATACATACAAAAGGAAATTCTGTAATTAAGTGGCATAAGTACTTACAGAGTCTGAATTCATATCCTTAATGTACTTGTTGATAGCTAGGTATAATGTATGTAAGAAAGTAACAATAGGAAGTGAGAGGTGATTAGTCAGCAATTATCTGGTATTGTAATGAATATTTTTGGTGAAATAAAAAATCTGTTTACCAAAAAAAAGAAAGACACCGCCATAATTAATTAGGAGAAAGATCTTATTAATCAAGTACCAAAGCTGACCTGTGGGTGTACTCAATCCCCTAATGTAATTAATCAATGACATCTTCGTTTGAGCAACTTCATCAGTCCGTGCAAATACATATTGAATTGGAAGTTTCTTATCAATGTCTGCATGATAGTAATTCATATAGGCCTTATCAATGTAAACTTTGAAAAAACAATCAGTAGTAGTGTATCTGTTCGTTGGAAAGTTCTTGTGCTTGTACTTCTTTCTCAAGTAGTAGAAAATTACATTCAGATGTTGTTAAAGGCGTAATCAAATGGAATATATGTTAGAGCATATTGTTGTACTGATTTAATATGAGATACAAATAAAATAATTTATATATCTTAAATAATTAAAGGAATGTCACAGGAAATTGGAAGAGTAATAATTAAACTGGATATATATTAATTTTTTAAGATACATTTATTGTTATTATGTATCTAATAAAACCTAAAATTATGATATTACCAGATGTAACTACACACTTTCTATATTGTATCTAATCAATAAATTTGACAAGAAAAATTCCTTTGCATGCTTATTAAATTACAGAATTTATGTAAATTATACAGTAATCTAACAACCTGATGTTATACACTTCAATTCATCATCAATAATATCACATAATCCGAAGTCCATATACTAATGAAAATGTACTTCCATGATCTAACAATTTAAATCTTTGAATATTGATAATGAAAATACCTCATCAGTCCAATATTTGTTTTGTTGATACATTATGTAGAATCATTTTTTATATTTCAAAAAAGCAACTACGAACTCTAGTTTTTGAAATTCAAGATTAGCACATTTAACCTTGTAATGATCGACGTTATCTTTCCTGTAACATAACAAACCAATAGATTTTAAAAAAAGTACTAAACTATATATTACATTTTAATTTAGAATAAGTAATTTGGGAACTTACTTGTTCATGTGTTGTTTATAAAGGCCTTCTTTTATTTGGTTTTAAAAAACTTCAATCACTGTATTTGGAGAATTTCCTAAAATGACATAACCTTCAAATGAATATTTTTTTGCTATGTGGAAACCAGCTTCTCTTTCCCTTTGAAACTTGATCCAAAATGCATCAAGAGGAGAACAATATATCTTAGATGACTTTTGATTTTGCTGTACAAGTTTCTTCTTTTTCAGACACGACCTTTTTTAGTGTAGGGCAGGCTGACACAACTTTTGTATCACTAATAAAATATTCATCCGGAGTTGTTGGCAGAGACTTACAAACTGTCAAATTCATATCATTTACTTGAACTGGACCAATAGTGTCAAGAGGTTTCATTTCTTCAACAACCATGTCTTCCATTTGCTCAATACCATCATCCTGAATATGCTATAAAACAGTTATAATTTTTTTATTCAATCTCAAAATTGTAATTAATTAACTGTCCATATTTTTATTTTAAGTGAATGAGATTCTTCACCACTGAATTACTTAAAATGTATGAGATACAAACTAATAAACAATTATGTTAATAATTTATTAAACAAGATATATAAATGATTTACTAGATACATAAAATTAATATATATCTAATATTAATAACAATATGTTCTAGTTAAAAAAAATTCATCTTAAACATGCAAAGAAAGTCATGTTAATTAGATAAAATAAATTGAATGCTTGATTTTATATGTATATATCATTCAATATGTATATAAATATAATGAGAAATTACCGATTCATCATGTTCACCATATTTAACAGGTGTTGGTGCTTGATTGAGTTTGGAACCATCTATTTCAACTTCTTTGTCCGAGTTTTTTGTGGATTGTCTGCATTAGAAGGTACTGCAACATCTACAACATCATCTGAATGATCACCTTATCGCCGACCCTGTTTTCCAATTTTTTTCTAAAAATTTTTGCTTAGTGAAAAAGAATCTTCAATACAATATTAGGTAAAAATATGAGATACAAGATAATAAACACTTAAGTAAAGATAGTTAAAGGTAAGATACATAAAAATTATAACAGATTAAAGATATTAAATATGTATCTTGTATTGCTAATGAAATTACTATCAGAATATTGATCTTCTATTATAGGTGGTGGTTCTTGGTTGACTTCGGCCACCTTCATTTCTACTGGTTTGTCTGAGTCAATGTGTGGACTGATGAGACTACGATGACCTACACCATCAGCTACGTCATCTGAATATTCAACCTCCTTCGGGATATGCTTTGCAATGTCTTCCTGCGTAAATATATGAGCAACAAAGTTAAAGCCGTTATAGTCGTTAATAGTTGTGTTATGCTATAAAGTATGTTACCTTCTCAACATTCTGATTCTTCAACTACAAGGACTTAAGAACTTCAGAGAATTTTTCATTCATAACACGCTCCAAATTGTTAAATTTAACATCCATCTAATAAAAAAGCATAGATAATTAGTTAAATTTGTACAAAATGAAAACTAATATGGCTTGAATATAATGGTCCTTACATATGCTTTAACACATGTCTTTATCTCCAACTTTAGCAAATCTAAGTCCGCTTTAACCAATTGCTCCTTACTGTCTGTGCAGGTATATTCATCAACATCTTTTTTCTTTTGTTCTATAATTAATGGATTTGCAAGTAGTTGATTAGCATGAAAATGACACGATATAGAAAGATTTTCAGTATAACAATATTAAACATATGTTGAGATTAAATTACCTACAGTCTATTTTTTTGTTAAAGCCCGAACCTAATTTTGTTCTTTTTTTACTATGGTTCTTCATTGAGCAACAGATTTTCCATTCTTTGGCTGAGGTGCAGCTACTGAACTAGATACATGTAATAACTTTCTCTTCAAATATTGTGGAGGTGTCGTATTGAAATCTTTAAGACTGTCATGATCTGTGGCAACTTGAGGTACATTTACTCTATAACTCATTTGGTCTAGATTATCAGTTGATGATGGCATCGAAGATGTACTGGGTTGATATGTTGGAAAATATAATGGCGGCAAATCAAGTTGTTCCAACTCCTCCGCAATAGGAACAATGTTTGAATATGAACACTATGATACAAAATTTTTACCAGTAAAAGTGTTTAGTGTTAAAACTAAAAATAATTTCTCGCTATGTATGAAAAATATTCAATCACTATTGTACTTTGCTAAACATTTTGATCATAAATTGATTAAATTGAGGGCGGACTGCAACAACCTTCCAATTTAATTATGAGGTATATGATTACCCTCTAGCACAACAACTTTGGTATCAATAGTTGAACATAGTTCTAACATCCACACATTGAGAACCTGAGGGATGACACCCAACCTATAAAGCTTCTTCTCCACAAAAGATTCTTGCCTAAGTGAGGCCATCAACCTAGATAAAGCAACTTTACCCCAAGAAAAGAATTTGTATTTTCCATCTTCCACCATCTTGAAATTGGAAAATAGAATGGGAGAAGCATTTAGCTGTGAGTAGATGAACGTGTGGATAAAGTATAGAATTATCATCTGTAGAGAATCCTATATGGTGTCAAAATTACCCTTGAGAAAACATTCAATCCATGCCTCCTTATCAACTCCATTCGTTGATTGGGGAAAATACCTTCTCATAAGCCTACTTGGAGAAAATCCTCATAACTAAAATCATCAATATTTCCATAACACGTCAACTCAGTTATCAATGCAAATTCATAGATCATAAATCTAAGAATGTTGCCTTTGACAAGCACATGCATCTCTTCTTGATTTTCCTGCTCAATCTCAAGCATAAGAAGACATTTTGTAATTTGTCCAATATAATTGGATAGAGGGATGCTGAGATAACATCCAAATATTATATTTTCAAATAAGTCGATAACTTCTTGACCGACAACTTATTTAATCTTATCTTTAAACTTTAAATTGCAACAACTTCCAAACCTTAGAGGATGCGTTGGAATTTCCTTTATAACGTAACTCAATTTCTAAAAAAAAATTAAAATATTAAAATAACATGAGATGTAATAAAACTATAATAACACAGAACAATATATACAAAAACTGTAAGAACATAATACTATAGATACAAGATTATACAGATGTATCTTAAAGCTTAAAAACATGTATCTTTTATTTGCTTATTTCAATAATACTAATAAAACACTAGATACATTAAATTGCATACTCAGTTAACCGTATATACAAGATAGTACAATATGTATCATAGAAGAAATAACATGTATCTATTGTAATGCTTATTTCAATAAAATTTAAACAACACAAGATACATATAAATGCATTAACAGTAACCCATTGATACAAGTTAACACACTATGTATCTATAAACTTATAAACTTGTATCTTTTGTAATGTTAATTTCAATAACACATAAAAAATACAAGATATAAATAAAATATCATGACCAAAAAATAAGGGTTCTGATGACACTTGTCGCGGCGTACCTTGACAAGTAAGCCTATAACCAAACTAATACAAAAAGAGAAAAAGAAAAACATATCCCAAGGTAAGGCTTCTAGAATAAAGTCGAACCATAATTGTAATCATAACAATGCAGATAGAACATATCCAAAATGCCAACATGCCCGAAGTTAGGTGTAAATAGTGTAAGAACTACTAATACATTTCAGGAGTCAAATACGTCAGAAAAATAACCACAAAAGAATAATATCTGTCTTCGAATACTAATAAAGACGTAGCAACCATAGAAAGAATAGAGGTGAACTCCGGATGCATGAATGTCCAACCGCTACTTTGGAAACTCCAACAATCGCCCGAGTCAAGCAAGTTGAGGCGCACTCGAGTTAGGACCTGTACCGAAAAGGTGCAGTAGGCATGAGTACGGTCCACTTGTACTCAGTAGGTATCATAGGCTGACCGAGAAAAGTAGAAAATAAAGCATACGAAATACACAATAAAGATACGTCACCTGCAATCAGAAAATGTCCCACAACAGTAGCCCACACCGCTTGAACTAACATTTCTAATGTGTATCATATATTACAACAACACAGCAAAATAGAACACAAGTATACATTATGTCACATATAAGTAGAACAAGGGAGAACATGTAGATACAAGATTATCAAATACAAGTAAAGGAAGGTAAGAAAAATACATAGATGACAAGTCAATAAAGCAATACAACACAACACAAACACAATAAAGTAAGTACAATGTATATGATGATGATGATGATGATGATGATGCACGAGGTCATTGCACAACCTCTGGGATCATCACACAATCCCCGTATACACCTACAGGGGCAATCCTCCCAATGTAGGACCCATAGGGGGTTCGTCAACCCATATAAAATCCACATATCTCATATCTCTTTTCCAGCATATCCTTCGAAAAGGGTTTTATAAGGTGTTACAATATCTCCTCCCTGATACATCCCTCAGAGAGGGTTTTAAAAAGGTGTTGTTGCCAGTGTTTCTCAGTTGTTGCCATGTTAGTACCAATGTATCATGATATGAGAATGTAATGCTCACAACCAATCATAATGAGTATTTTCACAACCAACCACGTGATATATTTCTACAACCAACCACAAGATATATTTTCATAACCAACTACAATGATTTATTTCCACAATCACGCGATCCAATATCTACTCATTATTTTAGTTTCATCTACAAATTTCCATATGTCTCATATGCCAATAAAATATGAATATAATCATAATACACTAATGGTACTATATTAAGCATCTTAATAACACAATACAATTATTCACATGTATTCAAGGCTATTAATATCACAAAAGACCACACGGTCACACATCATACAATAACTCAATTTCGATAATTACATCACATATAGGCCCCCACACGGGCGAAACATATAAACAATTATTTTTCATGATTATTTCTCACCCTTAACATGTATTTTGTATCACCATTTCCTACCCAGCACAGTCTGAAAGAGCTAAGCGATAACCTACCTCAAAAGTCAAAATCGATCTGCTACAATTCAAACCCACGACCTTACTTTTCATGTATAATCCTGAAATCCACTAAAAATATCAAATATGAAATCTACATATCAAAATAAAACCAACGACACTCATATTGACTACTTTTGGTTCGGGGTCAAAACAGACCCTTGGAATGAGTTTTAAAAAAAAGGACAAAATTAGAACTTTACTTCAAAAACATGTTCTCCTATTTTTAGGAACCTATAGTAGAAAATCCAAGTCAAATCGAGTAAAAAATGAGGTTCAAATTGAAAAAAATTATTTTTGAGCTTTACCGCGCAAAGTCTTTGAAATTCGGGTTAAAATCAAGAATCGAAGTTGCTTTAATGGTTAAGTTGATGAAAAACTAGTAGTTATAAGATAAAAATATTACTCAAGTGAAAAGAAGTGATATTGAGGTTTAAAATTAAGCCCTAAGATTTTTGAGGTTTTGAGAAAATAATCAATAAATTACTAAGAAAAGGTGAATTCTTACCTTAAATCCATAATAAAACCAAGAAATGGGTGTTAATCTAGCTTCCCAAACTCCCACAAACTTTTTTTTAAGCTCCCACACTATTTTAGGATTTAACTCCCAAGAGACAAGATGAAAAATGAGAAAAATAAGCCCAAAAATTGCCATATATAATGCAGATTTTCTGCACTAACGGAAGGAAAAAGCTGAGTTTATTTCTTTTTGGTTCAATGTGAACTTCAATGGGGTGCCCGAGATTCGTTTCGAGTCTGATATATGAAAACGAATTATGCAACCACACTAAATTCGACGTTTCGGATGCATTGGCGAAGTTGAATTTTCAAAAAGTTGACCCCCGAAACCCAAAATTGTAATTTTCCAAATCGAGGGTCGAAATGAGATTTAAAAGCTGTAAAATCATACAAAACATGCTAACACCCTAAAATTGATATTCTGGATCTGCTAAAAAAGTTAATTTTTCTATCTGAGGTCATTTCGACCAAATGTGAGTCTCACACCCATATTTTTAATTTTTCCAACTTTTCGATCAATAGATCGAAATGAGCTCGGGTGCACCAGGCCCGGGAACAAAGGTTTACCTAGCCTAAAATCGATATTCCGGATATGCTGGCAGAGCCCGTTCAGCCATTCTCCGCACATATAAAAATATATCCCATAAGTCTATAATAAGGCTCTCGAAGCCATCAAAACCATAATATCTCATAAATGGTACCGAAATGCATCAAAAACCATGTTAATCACTCTCACACTCCAGAAATATTATAATTCAACTACGAGAAGTGGTAAAACAGTCAAATAACACAAAATCATAAATTTCACATATTTCATCAAATTTTTAGATCGTTACATCATCCACCACTAAAAATCTGGTTCGTCCTTGAACTAAAGGCAAAAAAATTACTTGAATCAACAAAGAACTAGGGATAGGAACTACGCATATCAAAATCAACCTCCCAAGTAGCCTTATCTATAGGTCAATGTTGCATTGAACCTTAACCACAAGTATATTTCTAAAGCGCAACCGCCTAACATCCCTAGCAAAATGAAAACCGACTCCTTAACAAAAGACAACCGCTCATCTAGCTGAACCGACTCCCAACGAATGACAGATACTCATCAAGAATATAGCGAAAAAGCATAGAAACATGAAAAACTAAATGAACGACTGATAGATCAGGGGGCAAGTACTATTCATAAGCCACATCACCAATAGTTTAGAGAATCTCAAATGGACCAATATACCTAGTGCTAAACTTGCCCCTCTTCCCAAACCTCATCATACCCTTCATGGGTAAAACTCAAAGAAAAACATGATCACCAACACCAAATCTCAAGGCATGAAGTATATAATCATCAAAGCACTTCTACCTACTCTGAGCTACTCTAAGTCTTTCCTGAATGACTCGAACTCTATCCAAAAACTCATGAAGTAAGTTTGTACCTTGAGGTCTCACCTCTGACACATCGAACCAACCTACAAAGGAGCAGCAACGCCTACCATACAATGCCTCAAAAGGAGCTATATTAATACTGGAATGGTAGCTATTATTATATAAAAACTCTACTAAAGCCAAATGTTGCTCCCACTGGCCACCAAAATCTATCACGCATGTACTGAGCATATCCTCCAAAACCTGGATAGTTCGCTCTAAATGGCCATCAATTTGAGGGTGAAATGTCGTGCTGAGATCAACCCAAGGACCCAACTGATCCTGAAAAGTCTTCAAAAAGCGAGATATGAACACAGGATCTCAATCTGAAATAATTGATACCGGCATACCATGAAGGTGGACAATCTCACGAATGTATATACAGGCTAATCTCTCATTACTAAATGAGGTATGAATCAAAATAAAAAGAGTTAACTTGTTCAATCGATCCACGATAACCCAACAATGTCAGAACCATGAGATGTACGAGGTAAACTAGTCACAAAGTCTATGGTAATCCATTCCCGCTTCCACTCAAGAATGGGTAACCTCTAAAGTAACCCACTAGGTCTCATATGCTCGGCCTTTACCCGCTGATAACATAGGCAACGATCCATAAAATTTGCTATATCTTGCCTCATACCACCCCACCAGTAGTGTTGTCTCAAATTATGATACATCTTAGTCACACCTGGATGGATGAAATATCTGAAACAATGGGCCTCCTCCAAGATCAACCTAATTCAATCACCTACTCTAGGCATATAAACTCGACCCCAAATCCTCAAAACACCATATGAATCAAGTAAGGCTTTCTTAGTCTCCTCACTCATCACCTTATCTTGAGTCAACCTCAATCCAACATCATCAACCTGATGAACTCAAATCAGGTCTATCAAAGATGATCTGGCCTCCATAAATGCCAAAATATGCCCAGGTGTTAAAATATCAAGTCTAACCATCTAGTTAGCTGTAAACTAAACCTCTAAGGCCAAAGTCCTTTCCTGGGTCAAAAGATGCGCCAAGCTACCCATGCTAGTCGACTTTTGGCTCAAGGCATCCGTAACCATATTAGCCTTGCCAGGATGGTAAAGAATGTCAAGTCATAATCCTTAAGAAACTAAAGCCAATGGTGTTGCCTCATATTAAGATCTCACTGGGTGAAGAAGTCCTAAAAGCTACGATGATCTGAGAAAATCTCACAATGGACTCCATACAAGTAGTGCTTCTACAACTTCAAGGCAAACACAACTGCGCATAACTCCAAATCATGGGTAGGATAATTCCTCTCATAAGGTTTCAAATAACGGGATGCATAAGCAATCATCTTGCCCTCCGGCATAAACCCAACACCTAACCCAACACCCGAAGCATCACAAAAGATAGTAAAACCCATGCCCTTTTTAGGCAAAGTCAAGATAGAAGCTAAAATAAAAAAATTCTTACTTTTTGAAGCTCGCCTTACAAGAATTAGACCACTTAAAAAAAAATTCTTCTGGGTCAACTTGGTCAATGAAGCCGTAATAGAAGAAGAACCCTCAACAAAATGGCGATAATAGCCTGCTAAGCCTACAGAACTCTCTAAATCTGGATGGGTGAAGTAGGTCTATCCCAATCACAGACCTCTATAACCTTGGATGGATCTACCATAATACCTTCTCTAGTCACCATATGATCCAAGAAAGAAGCAGACTCTAACCAAAACTCCCACTTAAAGAACTTAGCATACAACTTCTCATCCCTTAATCTCTATAGCATAATCTGCAAATGCTTCTCATTCTCAATCTCACTCTTGGAATAAACCAAGATATCATCTATAAATACAATAACAAAGGAGTCAAGATAAGGTCGAAACACCCAGTTCATCAACTTTATGAATACGACGGAGGGCATTGGTTAACCCGAAGGACATGACCAAGAACTTTTAATGACCATATTGATTTTGAGAAGCTATCTTTGAAATATCCAAAGCTCTAATCCTCAACTCGTGATAACGGGGCCTCAAATCAATTTTTAAAAACACTGCAGCACTCTGAAGTTGATCAAATAAATCATCAATGCGAGGAAGAAGATACTTATTCTTAACTGTCACCTTATTTAACTGCCGATAATCAATACACATCTACATAGACCCATCTTTTTTCTTCACAAACAAGACAGACATACCCCAACGTAAAACACTAGGTTAGATAAATCCCTTATTCAATAACTCCTACAACTGATCCTTTAGCTCCTTCAACTCTGCTGAGGCCATCCTATAAGGAGGAATAAAAATGGGCTTAGTGCCCGACTCAATATTAATAGGGAAATCAATATCTCAATCCGGAGGTATACTAGGCAAATCTGTAGAAAACACATTCATAAAATCACAGACAATATAATGGAATTTAAGAAAAAAGGTGATACAACACTGGTATCACGAATACGAGCCAAGTAAGATAAACATCCCCACTCAACCAATTTACGAGCCTGAACAAAAGATATAGTCCTTTTAGAACCCAAATAAAGTGTACCCTTCTAAGCTATCTTTGACACACTCGGTAAAGTTAAAGTCATAGTTTTAGGAATATAATTGAAGACAACTATAAGGAGACAACCAACTCATACACGAAATAACATCAAAATCGACCATATCTAACACAAGCAAGTCTACCAAGAACTCATGCCCGATAAAAGTCACAACACAAGATTGGTGGACCCTATCCACCACTAAAGAATCACCTATCAGGGTAGATACATGAATAGAAATGGCAAAAGGCTCACTAACAAAATCAAAACCCAAAGTAAAATACATAGACATATAGGAAAAAGTCAATTTAGGATCAAATAACACAGATATAGGTCCAAAATAAACGAGGATGATAGCTGAGATCACAGTATCTAAAGCCTATATCTTAGATCTAGTTGGTATAGAATAACACTGTCCATGACCACTAACTTTCTGAGTGGCCCTATGACCACTATTGCAGCTCCATCACCTCCACTTCTCGCTCCTCTGGTAGATCTCTACCCCTCACAGCTGAAATAGGAGTAGCCCAAATCACCTGGCAGGGATAGTCCTTGGACACATAAATAATCTCATCACACACATAGTAACCTCTATAACCAGTCTCAATAGGAGAAGGTTCAGCTGGGTGCGAATGGCCACCCTGAACTTCTAAACTAGAAGATCCACCACTTGAACTCTGTACAACCATCTGAACTAGCCTATCGTGGTATCCATGAGAACCTCTAAAATCTCTGTCTCAAAAGGTCCAACTCCTTAATTCACTTAAAACACCACGCCTTTTTGATGCCTCCTTGAGATGTACTAAGAATATCCTCTGTTATCTTAGCATGATCCATAATACTCTGAAAAGAATCACAAAACACAACCATTTGAGACGTAGCCAACTGAAGGTAAACATCCAAACCCTTTACAAACTTCTGTATCTGCTCAGACTCGATGGAAATACCATCATAGGAATATCTGGACAAGGCATGGAAATGTGCCTCATACTCAACAACTGTCATGGAGCCCTGCTCCAAATGATAGTTCTCTTAAATTGAAAGGCACAAATCTCTCTAGAAAAGCCTTGACAAACTGATCCCAAGTCATCTCAGGAGAATTACGGGGTCTAAAAGTGACAAGTGACCTCTATCAATCTCTTTACACATCTCTCAATTGATAAAATATAGTATAAGCCACATCATCTTCATAGAAAGAGTGAAGCATAACTCAGAACACAAGGTATTAAAGAACTTCGCATGATAAATAATAAAATAAGAATAGTTTCCTAAAGACGTCCTATAGCCTCTCAAAGATAGATACGAATGTCTACATATCGATTCGTAAGACTTTATTAGACATCCCATTCTTACACAGTTGAGACTAATGAAACTTGGCTGCTCTGATACTGATTTTTCATGTCCAAAAAATGAGGGTCGTGATAGCACTTGTCATAGCGTACCTTGACAAGTAAGCCTATCACTCAAACTGGTACAAAAAAAGAAGAAGATAGAAATATCCCAAGGTAAGGTTCTTGAATAAAGCAGAACCATAATAGTAATCATATGAATGTGGAAAGAACTTATCCAAAATACCAATCATGCCCAAAACCAGGTGTCAATAGTGTAAGAACTACTAATACAATCTAGGAGTCAAATACATCAGAAAAATAACCACAAAGGAATAATATCTATCTCTAAATACTAATAAAGACATAACTACTATAAAAAGAATAGAGGTTAACTCCGCATGCATAAATGTTCAACTGCTACCTTGAAAGCTCTAACAATCGCCTGAGTCAAGCAGGCTGAGGCATACTCAAGCTAGGACTGTACCGAAAGAGTGCAGTAGGCATGAGTACAGTCCACTTGTACTTAGTAGGTATCATAGGACGACCGAGCAAAGTAGAAAATAAAGAATTCAAAATACATAATAATGGAAAGTCACCTGGAATAAGAAAATATCCCACAACGGTATCCCACACCGCTTGCACTAATAGTTCTAATGTATATTATATATTAAAACAACACACCCAAATAGAACACAAGTATATATTATGTCACATATAAGTAGAACAAGGGAGAACATGTAGATACAAGATCATCAATTATAAGTAAAAGAAGGTAAGACAAATACATAGATGATAAGTCAATAAAACAATACAACACAACACAAACACAATAAAGTAAGTGCAATGTATATGATTATAATGATGATGATGATGTACGAGGTTGTCGTACAACCTCTGGGATTATCGCATAATCCCCGTATACACCTGCGGAGGCAAGCCTCCCAATGTAGGACCTATTGAGGGCTCGTAAAATTGTATATAATCCATATATCTCATATCTTATTTTTGGTATATCCCTCAGAAAGGGTTTTATAAGTTGTTACAATATATCTTTCCTGACACATCCCTCGAAGAGGGTTTTAAAAGGTGTTGCTAGTATTTCTCAAATATTTTCACGGTGGTACTAATGTTTCATGAATGAGTATGATATGAGGATGTGATGCTCACAACCAATCACAATGAGTATTTTCACAACCAACCACATGATATATTTACAAAACCAACCACATGATATATTTTCACAACCAACCACAATGATTTATTTCTATACCCACGTGAGCCAATATCCACTTATTATTTCAGTTTCATCCATGAATTTCCATATGCCTCATATGCCAATAAAGTATGAATATAATCACAATACATTAATGGTATCATATTAAGCATCTTAATAATACAATATAATTATTCACATGTATTCAAGTCTATTACTATCACATAGGACCCTACATGGTCACACATATCACGTAATAACTCAATTTCCATAATTATATCACATATAGGCCCCCACACGAGCACAAAATATAAATAGTCATTTTTCATGATTAGTTTTTATCCTTAACATGCATTTTGTATCACTATTTAATACTGTAATGCCTTGATTTTTCTGGAATCGGAATGCTATACAGTGCTCATGATCTCGAAGAACCACAAGCTAACCCTCTACTGGTACCTGTAACTGAGCACTGTATAATATACTAAAATAATTATGAAAAATTGGCGGAAACTTTCCATAAGGTTCAAAACATCTAAAATACTCAAAACTAAAAACTAAATATTGATACATCTATCTGAAAAGCCTCCAAACTATCTGAACTGTGGAATTAATGGGACATGTCCCCAACTAACTCCATCTGCTGAAAATAAACCAAATCTAATGCCATAATAAAATATAGATCATCCTTAAATGAAGAGGACTCACTGCTACCTCTACTGTTGCTGACTGAGTCTGGAATGCTATGGGTGCTCTGGATCTCATACGTCTGAACCTATGGTATATGACACCATAGCGCAAGAAAGTATGCGTCAGTACTTTGAATGTACTGGTATGCTAGATAAGGTAAGGCTGAATGCAAGGGCTTATGCATGAACATTACTTAACTGAATATCATGAGAATATTGAATGAGGATATATGCATGAACGCACAAACCAAAACTGGAATCGCAGTAACACTGAATACAAACGTTGAATACTGGTTTTTGAATATCGAATTACTGATGAATGGGTCTACTAATAATGATATCTGAGTTTACTAACTCTAGGATACTGAATAACTGAATCTACTCATATCAATAATTGAGTTCTGAGCTTGCTACTATCGACTGACTAAATCTGAGATCAAACCTCTCTAATAGATGATCTCTTAATCTACTAATAATGATAAGGAATGACTGTATCTGAGATCAGACCTATCAAGCAAAAGATCTCTGAATCTCTTAATAATAAAGATGTGGAATAAGTTGGAGACTAGGCCTATCTAATGGGTGATCTCTAGATCTATTAGTACTGATAACTGATTAACTTTACGTGAGACCAGGCCTATCTAGCGGGTGGTCTATGATTCTATGGAACTATCTAAGTTCCTTACTAAGATAGGTGACTGTATCTGACAGTCATAATATCTGAGTTCTACTCTGAAGACTGATACTGAAACTGCAATTGTAGGAGTTCTTACTTAACTGATATGCCCTAAAGCTGAACTAGTGGGGTCTAAACTGTAACCCCAATTGGAAGGATGTCAATACCATGCCACGGGTAAAGACCTCTACTATGGTCAAGCCTCTCTAACGGGTGACCCTGAACAAGAAGTCAAGCCTAAGGCAGTATGATAGTCAAGCCTTAATCTAACGAGTGAATCTTGGTCCTGTGCTGGCTACACAGTTCTGGAGTTTAGGGACTGTTACTAACGACTCTACCTCTCTAACAGGGAAGCCGTTATCCCTGCACTCGCTCGGTGCTAGTTCCTACTCCCAACTGAAGGACTCTGAACTGATTCTTAATTGAACTTAAACTGAGTTGAATCTGTTACTGTTCATATTTCTTGACTGATTTGACTGAGTTCACTTGGTTCTGTTATCTGATGGAATGCCACTTGGATTATACTATCGGCTAAATGCCACTGAATTCTTGTTAGCCTACTGAGTCTCACTAAAGTCTGAGCTGAATACTGAATACTACTGAGTACTACTGAATACTGTTGAGTTAGAACTGAATACTAAGTTGGATTAGACTGATACTGAGACTGGATTGCACTTATACCGAGGTCACTAAATTTTCTTAATTTTTGTAACTGTCTGAATTCTATTGAGTATAGCACGGTTGGGATTATCTTGAGACTGACTCAGTTCTAGACAAGAAGCTAAATTTTGGGTATTAGATACCCCCAGGACTCGATAACATAAATATCATAAAACAAGATAACTCATACATGATATGACAATAGGCTATCATCAATAACATAATCAATGCGACATCTTGCCAATAACTTAAATATCATGAACAAGTAATGGTATAGGAAGTGAATACCAATATCTCAAAGTTCACTCAATAAGGAATACACGTGAATGGGAATGCATACAACATATCATAAATAATTTAATAAGGCTTTTCAACAAACACTTGGCTTACATGAACTTATACATAATTAGGGATTTCTTGCTAACCATGCTATATTGACTCTATTTCCTTCACATAAGCATTTTGTTAAACATGTGTGGAGCGTGCTTTAGTTATATAACAAATACTACACCCAAGTGTCATGATTTCATCAACCAACATACAACTTGAAGAGGGTTTATCATGAATATGACATAATTAATCACATGCTAGAATAAATTCTTAATACCTGTAGTCTAAATCATGAATTAAAACTCAACAACACATAATCATGAACTTCAATACACATAAATCATGAAATCTCATAAATACATAAACTTTTTAATTATAAAAAGGATTCTTGGACTTCTTGGGTGAAAGAAACCCAAGAATCAACATCGAACATACCTTAGGAGACTCTTTCTTGAAGGTTCTTGGAGAGATTCTTGATTTCTTGAGTTTTCTTGAAGAAGGGTTTGATCTTGTTCTTGGATTTTTAATCTTGAAACAAATCCTAGATTTTGATGTTATAGATGAATAATTAAGTTGGGAGCCTTGATCTGATATAAATAGGTTCTAAAAGGGTGGAAACGGACCAAAAAGCCCTTTCTAAAATGACTAAAAATCATTGAATGGGATATGCGACGGTGGGATGCGACAGTCCGTCGTTGGGTCGACGGTCCGTCGGATTGATTGTCGCACCTAGACAAAAACTGACACTTACTGCCTCGTCGTGATGGCCAGGGGCGATGATCCGTCACTATCTCGACAGTCCATTGGTCCTGACCGTCGTACTTGGCCAGTGAATGGGACTACTGTCTCATGGCGATGGATATGGGCGACGGTCCGTCGCTAGCTCAACGGTCCGTTGGCCTGCCCGTCACACCTGGGCAGTTCAGACAACTTTCTGTAAAACGTCCATAAATTTTTACCCCGACTTTAGATTTTGACGAATTTAGTATCGACAGAAAGATTATTCAATTCTCCACATGACAAAAAATTGATATTAGGAAAATTATACACGGTTTAAAATATTTTTCACTTAGAAAGTCAGCCCTTACTCTTCTTAAGGATGAAACTCGACTTAAAGAAAGTTTGGGGTATTACAACTACCCAACACACTCCGAAAGAGTTAAGCCATAACCTACTTCAAAAGTCAAAACCGGTCTGCTACACTTCGAACCCACAAACTTTCTTTTCATGAACGATCTTAAACTCCACTAAAATTATCAAATGCAAAATCTACATGTTAAAATAAAACTAACGACATCCATATTGACTACTTTTGGTTTGAGGTCAAAACAGACCCCCAAAATGAGTTTCTGAAAAATAAGGGCAAAATTAAAACTTTTCTTCAAAAACATGTTCTCATATTTTTAGGAACCTACAATTGAAAATTCAAGTCAAATCGAGTAAAAAATGAGGTTCAAATTGAAGAAAAACCATTTTTGAGCTTTAGTGGGTAAAATCTTTGAAATTCGGATTAAAATCAAGAATCAGGGTTGTTTGAAGGTTAAACTGATGAAAAACTACTAGTTATAAGATAAAAATATTACTCAAGTGAAAAAAAAAAAGTGAAATTTGGAGTTTAAAATCAAGCCCTAAGATTTTTGAGGTTTTGAGAAATTAATCAAGAAATTACTGAGAAAAGGGTAAATTCTTACCTTAAATCCGTAATAAAACCAAGAAATAGGTGTTAATCTAGCTTCCCAAGCTTCTTCAAATTTTATTTTTAAGATTTCACACTATTTTTAAGGTTTAACTCCCAAGAGACAAGATGAAAAATAAGCCCAAAAACTGCTATATATAGTGGAAGAAAAAAAATTGGTTCATTTCTTTTTAGTTCAATGTGAACTTTGATGGGTGTCCGAAATTCGTTCGGAGTCTACTATATGCAAATGAACTATGCAACCACACTAAATTCGATGTTACAACGTGTTGAAAAAGTTGGATTTTCAAAAAAAATATCATTTTCAAAAAGTTGTCCCAAAATAAAAAATTATAATTTTCCAAATCGAGGGTCGAAATGAGATTTAAAAGTCATAAAATCACACCAAATATGCTAAAACCCTAAAATTTACATTCTTGATTTGCTAGCAAAGTCGGATTTTCTATTCGAGGTCGTTTTGACCAAATGTGGTTCCCACACCCATATTTTTAATTTTCCAACTTTTCGATCAATAGGTCGAAATGAGCTCGGGTGCACTGGGACCCAAACCAAAGGTCTACCTAGCCTAAAATTGATATTTAGGAGCTGTTGACGTAATCCATTCAGCCATCCATCGCACATATCAAAAGATAACTCCATAAGTCTATAATAAGGCTCTCGAAGCCATTAAAAATAACAATATCCATAAATGGTACCAAAATGCATTGAAAATCATGTCAATTACTCCCACGCCCCAAAAATAGCATAATTCAACTACAGGAAGGGGTAAAACAGTTAAATCATACAAAATAATAAATTTCATATATTTCATCAAATTTTTAGATCGTTACATAAAATTATAAACAAAAAAATCATATATGCAAGAAATTTTAAAACGCATTATGCAAGTCAAAATATGTATCTTAGCTTATTCAACTGATCTAAACATGCAAATAACTTTGGAAGCTCATCTCTGAAAATAACTTCAACAACTCTTCTTCTCTTAGCGGGAGCTTTACCTCTAGAACTGTTAGATTCTCCTTTCTTAGAAACATAAACTTTTTTTTTCTTATCCTTGTTGGCATGCTTTTACCGCAATTTCTTCATAATATGTGGATTGTTTGTATGCTTAGAACTATTTTCATCAAAACCAACAGATTTGAAGTCAAAACTACCCGGAATAAAGTTTATAATTGCTTCATAATGTTTGATAGTGTCTAATTGAGAGATCCAAGACTAAAAGATGGTCCCAAATCTCTATTCATAATGTTAATTCAAAACAATGTAGACCAAAAAACGATAATCAAAGAATTCCTTCAACAAAAACATAAAAAATTCACTTTGTAACCACAATGCCAAATTTTCTTTTTGAAAAAAAATCGTCAGATAAGATTAGAAGAAATTGAATATGGTTTTAGGGGAAAAATTTACCTTAATTCAAAAGTTTGGATTAGAGAGAGAAATTGGATTGAAACCACCACAGAATAAATGGTGTATAATCAGGAAGAAACCGATCCTATTTTGGTAAAGTAACCACGTATAATGACGAGGTGTTAAACACGTATCTCAACTTTTAGTAAAAGTAGTAAATGTTAGCATATATGTAATATTTTAAAAGTGGAGGAATTTTTAGTAGTTTTGAAACTTATGTTGTTCTTTTAGGTATTTTTTCCTAAAAAATATATATTATATATCGTATAAAAATGTATCTATAATCTATAATCTATAATCTATAATATACTAAAAGTGTGAAGGACCTTATAAATATTGTCTGAACTCTTTGCCCTTCATTAAAAGTTTTTACTTTAGACAAAATCGTCTTTTTAATATTTTTTTCTAATATTTGAGAGTTGAGAATTAATTAAATATTTTTTTAGTAAAACCTTTCCTTATTTGAAGTCACGAGAATTAATGTCAACTAATACTTTTTTCAGAATTCTAAATCAACTATAACCCACAAAGGTTATTTTATATTTATTATTTTAAATATAAGGAAAACAAAGGCCTAAAAAGTTGATTGATCAAAGGAAAGAAAAAAAACGTCGGCGAAAAAAACCCACCTAAAACTTCTATTTGTGCAAGTTTAGTTTATATCGAATTCATGTTATTCTAATATTGAAAAATAATTTACTAAAGAAAAATAAAAAATTTCATATTTAGATTATTTTTTTTGAGAAAAAAAGATTTTGGACTTTTATAAATTGAAAATCATTTTTAAGAGTCTTTTGAATAGAAAAGAAAAGAGAAAAAACTAAAAGTCCATCATATTTAGATAATTCTCTTTATAGAAGAAAAGTTTTTTGACTTTTATAAATTCAGAATTCCTTTTAAAAGTCTTTCTAATAGAAAAGAAAAAAAATAATGTCACATTAGTATAAATTGAAGCGCTAAATAGTACTTCCTCCGTCTCAAATTATCCGTCTCAAATTGAGATGTCACATTGATTAAGAAAAATAATTAATAACACGGCTAGTTTACCATAATACCCCTATTAAATGATGTTTACATTTTAATTTAAAGAAAAAGTAATTAATGCAAAGAGTAAAACATGGATTTTTGTTTTGGTCTCTTCTTGATTAATGAAAAAGGACAAGTAGAATGAGAAATCAAATTAGGAAATTTCAGACGGATAAAATCAAATTACATTTTAATATTTGATAGTGTATAACCTATTTGAATCTTCATATTAGTTGAGAAAGTTGATTGTTTGTGATATGTCAAATTCAACTTGTAGTTTGTTCATGATTTTAATTGGCTTTTCTTATTTTGATACTCAATTGCTTATTTTCTTTATTATTTTTTAGGGAAGAAGTTTTTTTTTTTTCTTTTTTTTTTTTTTGGGGGGGGGGGGGGGGTTAAATGTTTTCTCTTGATGAACTTTTAAAAGATTTTTGTGATATATTGTAATATTTAAATCTAATTCACACTTATTCTACGTCTTCTTTTCTTATTTTAAGAATTAACATGAGATGAAAATTTTCGTCTACAAGATTTTTAACTTCAAAAAAGAGAAATCTTTCTTATCAAGGAGAACCAATTAATATAACCATATATACAAGGCAAGTTATTTTCCTTTTTATTTTAAATATAAATTATAACACTTTAAAAACTTGAATTAGATGTGAATCGTTAAACTTTGTGATTCTCTAATTGCATATGTTCCACATTCTACATAAAGTGTTAGTTATATCTACTGTCATATAGCTCTAATATATACTATCTTGCACATTTTAATTTCCAATTTCTTTTCTTTTCTTCTCGTGTGACGGAGGTCGTTCTATAGTCTTGGTAATACTTTTTAATGTAGTTAAAGTTGTTTTTAGTGCTTTTATATGATATTTGATGAATATGTTAATTTGTTGTTTAAGCGTTTTTCATAATTAATAAAATCGTCAATTTATTTATTAGTCCAGACATTTTATTAATAATATAAGTGAACACATTGAAGTGAGGTAAACGCGTGGGCGCGTATTTTTAGACTAGTTACATAAGTATAAGATTAAAATTATAAAGATAAAATGAATATTGTATAGAATAAATGGAAACATATGATTATTATTCAATATTGAGGGGGTTTAATTTTTAAAGCAAAGTTAGGGGGTGAAAACGAATATATAATATATGTATATGATTTATTTATTTTCACATCTTTAGATAATGTGATTTCTCAGGTAACTGAGTGCTAATTGGATAAGGGGATGGTTTCTCAACGTGGGACAAATTTTTCTCATCGGACTTGTTGGGTTCCTAATATAGGCTTAATAGATAACCAATTCATTAAACTTTTCATGATATTTCATTTAGATATCATTTTAGATACTTAAATTAAGTCACGTTTGAATCAAGCATAAATATCAACCCCTAATAAATTAAGTGTTTCAAATCCAATTAAATATTTTCAATTCAAAGCTAGAAAATAAATGTGTGTTCTCATTGATCATTCATTGATTATATAATTAAGTTAATCATATAGGATGTCTTTTTTTTTTAGTTATACGCATTCGTCTCAATAAGCCATAAAATCTCAACTTGGCTTGATGTCTATAATTAAATGAGATGACATATATATTGCATTTGGTTAACTTAACTATCTATAGATGAATGAAAACATGACAAAAGTTTTTTCAAAATTTGAATAAAAAATGTCTATAAATTGAAATATTTTATTAGGAGTTGATGTATTCAATTAGTACATAACTGAGCTCGGATGTCTAATGAAATTTTCTAAAAAAAATTAAGGCCCTGTGTATTTTGCCTTTGTGTGGTAATACCATATAGTTGTAAAATAAAAAAGATATAGGACTTACCACATTACATGATCATCACGTAAAACCCAGAAAGACGAAATCAACAAATAAAAGTGGTGGTCTAAATAGCCCACCCACCACGGCACCAGACTAATTACCTATTTAAACTACTTGCTCCCATATTTTGCCATGCATCTCACTTTACATATTCACTACCAAGCTTCTTTAATTTGCCGCATTCTAATAATTAATCTAATTCAAATAGTATCTTTATATGGAGAAAATGTTGATCCAAAATGGTGTTATGAAGATTAATAATAAGATTCATGATCTGCTTGTAGCGATCAATGATGAGCATGGAGGCGTTATTGTACAAGTAGAGGCTCCTATCGAACCCAATGTCTTCCATTACATGCTTAAAAATTCCTTAAGAGAGTGGAAGCTGCGGGTATTAATAATAACTTAATTTGTTGATTAATTTATTGCTTCTGCAGGACTTCCCTCAAAATTATGGTGGGGGAAGATTCTACTAAGGGAATCTAGTACTTAACAATATTATGTTTATTTTGTAGGGAAAGAAGGGTGTGTGGATTAAAATGCCTATTGAATTTGCAAATTTGGTTGAGATTGCAGTTAAGGTATTTTCTTCGGTACATGTACTTAAAAACTTATTTGATGGTGTACGCTTAAGGGGGTTAATGGATCCTCCAAAATAATATAATAAATTTTTAGAGGATATATTCGACATAAACGACCTTGTTATGAACCAAAATCAGATTCTTAATTAATTTAAATGTCAACAGGAAGGGTTTTGGTACCATCATGCAGAACCTCATTACCTTATGCTTGTGCATTGGATTGCTGATAGTGAGAGTACCATCCCCGCAAATGCCTCACACAAAGTGAGCATTGGTGCTATTGTCTTCAATCACAAAAGAGAGGTATAATTTACGGAGTTGGTGCAAAATATTACTACTCCATCGGTTCTAATTTATTTTCTTTTTAGTTTGTCCTAAAAGGAGTGTTATACTTTCCTTAATTAGAAATAATTTAGCGTTAAACTTTTCATTTTACTCTTGATGATATAATTTAAATATAAATAAATGTATCTATGACTTATTTTAGATCACAAATTTTAAAAATGATATTTTTTTTCTTAAACTTTATGTCAAATCAAATAATTTCACATAAATTGAGAAGCAGAGAATTTTTTTTTTCTGGTAATTGAAGCAGAGAATTAATAATACATGAAACTATCTGTTCTTGATTTGGTATATCATCAATATAATACTCCCGATCAATGAAGTAATTTTCTATATTATCTAATCATTGCTAGGGTTTGGACAATACATTATGTTCTTAAACATATCTTGATATTTATATAAATATAAGAGAGCACTTTTATTGAAGGTAAAATGATTAATGTTCAAGAGTAATTTTTAAACATTAAAAAGTCACATTCATTTTGAAATCTCTCAAGAAAAAAGTGTCATAAAACTGAAACACTAAAGGGTACACGGCGATTGCTCCCTATTTGCAGGCACAGTCAATACGACTATTTACCCCGAGAAGAGTATATTCTAGTTATTAATATTAGTGTGTAGATCATCTTGGACAGCTATGTGTATGGTTGAGCATCTTGATAGTAGCTGCTTATTTAAATTCTAAAATTTGCAAAAAAAAAAATAAAAAAATATTGTTGGTTTCAGTTGCTTGTTGTGCAAGAGAATTGTGGCAGATTAAAGGGAAGTGGCATATGGAAGATACCTACTGGAACAGTTGAGGAGGTATATTTGCTTTCGAATTGAATTAAGGCTGCTAAATAATTTGTAATATATATGAAGTGCGATTTTCTCATTACGAAAGGTGAAATGAGTTTAAAGGCTTCATATATTAAAAGTCTGGGTAGTTTCAGTTTTATGTTAAACAAAAATTTAAATAGACATGTATATTCATGAATTAAGATGGCTATTCAAAATAGTGATCAGTTGCTAACTTTATAATTAGGCCGGCCTTCGAAAGAAATTTTGCAGGTATAAAATTGCTTTATCATATCCTGAAGGGAGTCGTCTGTATTTTCCTAAACAATATATGATCAGTATCTCTTAAGGTGGCTTTGAGGCGTGAAAAAAGGACTTCCTTCTAAGATTATGTTTTTCTAACATAAGCTAAAGTCAGCTCTTAGAACACATCATGTATCTCGAGGCGCTATTCTTGATTTGCAGGGCGAGAGTATATTTGAAGGTGCAATAAGGGAGCTAAAAGAAGAAACTGGAGTAAGTGCGCAACACGTCATATTTAATTCAATGTAAATCCATCCACTGATATATATATACCATTTCTGCTGTTAATGTAATCAACAAGTAGTGTCGTCTAGTTTACTTCTTTGATTTGACACACCGTCTTAAACAACAATAAATAGAATGATAATTTTACCATTTCATCCTTTGAATAAAATAAATTTAATATTTTAAAAAATGCATTAGAAAACTACTATAGTTAAAAAAAAAAAGGACAGTTCGGTACATTAAAGCTACCGCTATGCATGGTGTCTGGAGAAGGGCTCCACCACAAGGGCGTATCGTACTCAGTCTTACCTTGCATTTCTACCAGAGGCTGTTTCCAAGGCTTGAAGCCATGACCTGGAGGTCACATGACAACAACTTTACCAGCAACTTTACTATAGTTAATAAGAATAATTTAAAAGTTAAGTCATAAATTATCTCATGATTTTGCAAACTAAACAAGTAAAAGTGATCATCAAATTTTTGTACAGTGGACGAATGTGGAGTAGTAATTTTTTCCCTAAGATTTAATTCTGTCTTTTTATTGCAGATTGACACAGAATTTCTGGAAGTGCTTGCATTCAGGTAAGAAACTTGTGCCATAAAATATTTCCGAAAGAAGAAATTAGAGTCGAGGCTAAGACTATAAGATTTAACTTTTCATATTTTTAGAAGTAAAAAAAGAATATTATAGAGTCATGATCAAATATTGAAATTTGATTACTAACAAGTCAAAAATAATAAGATTCAATTTGTCAAGGTCGACCTTTCCTTTGTGTACACAAAAAGATTAACTTTTCAGATAGTACATCAAATATTTTGGAAACTTACGCTGGTGAAATAAGAGACATTGCCAATTAGATCAGTTGGAAGAAGTCAATATTAGAACAATTAATTGGCATTTGAATATGCAGCAAATTGAATAGTGTGTTACAAAGAATTCTTGACATTAATTTCAATCCGCAGAATCATGTGGCCAATGTATTGATTTCTCGAGTCTTGTTAATTATTTTTTCATGGGCTGCATGCAGGCAAATACCCAACTCATTCTTTAACAAGTCAGACTTGTTCTTCCTTTGCATGATGCGCCCTTTATCATTTGACATCCAAAAGCAAGACTTAGAAATTGAGGCAGCCCGGGTATGTACATATGTAACGTACATTTTATGAGTTCAAGTTCTATCATCTACGCATTAAGAATACTTTATATATATATATATGGTTTTAAAAAACTTTACTACATGTCGTAGCAATTAATTCTTACTTGCAGTGGATGGCATTTGACGAGTATGCGAATCAACCTTTAATTCAGAAAGATGGTCTTTCAAAGTACATTAGAGATTTATGCTTAGCAAAGGCAAAAGGAGATTACCAAGGATTTACTCCAATTCCAATAACATCATCAGTTATTGATGATCATATGAGTTCCCTCTATTTCCTTAAGGATGCTCTGCACCAGTGAAGAATAGGATTAATGTATCATGAAATCTTATTTAATTAGTTCTATTCTATTCATGTAATTTTTTTGAATTATTATTATTATTATTTAATTTTTTGTGGTAATTATTTCTATTGCCTCTACTCCGAAATAAAGTTTATCTAAAAGAATTTCTCCATGTATCTTTTTCTATAGAAAATACAATAAAGAATGTAATTTTTTTTTTTTCAATTTGCGTAAGTATCTTTTAGCTAGAGAGCCTTCATTTGGTGCAGGAGTCTCGCCAACAAAGGCGATTTAATGTTTGTGGGTTTCCTGCATTAGCAAATATAAAAACAAATAGTGGTTAAGGGGATTTGAACCTACAACTAAGAGGACAATAAATCTTTTACAAATCCATCTACTCCACTAGACCAACAACATACTTTATTTATGGATTCCTAACTTATAATTCTTATATATTTACTAGATTTCGCTATTTAAATAATAGTTCCGTATGAAAGTTACTGGGTTTCCATGAACCCCCACCCAGCACCCTGGATCCCCCCTGCTCACCAAATTTAAATTTGAAAGACAATTGGTGTAGAATTAGTTCCATATTAATGCATTTTGTGTAATCTAAAGAATAAAAAGCTTTTCCGTTACAAAGAAAACAAATATATCTATTCAAAATATTAGTTCCAAATAAGAATTATGAAACTTGTAGATTAATAGTTCTTTAGTACCATTAAGAGCCCTTGGATAAGATTAAAAAAAAATAGCTTTTTAGATTATGTGCTTAAAAGATGAAAATAAGTGTTTATAAATTAAGCAGATAAGTGTTTGGATAGAAGTCATGAAACAGAAAAGATAATTGTTGATGTTTTTGGTAAAACAGTGTTGCTAATCACTTTTTTATTGTCAAAATGACTTAAATGTGTTTTGTTAACACTATAAATAAGTTAATTATATATAATTTTTAATTATAATAATGCAAAAACAAAAGAGAAAGATGAAGAGAAAACTGAAGGGAAGAGACAGAGAGAAGCAACAAAGAAAAAAAGAAAAAAACGCTATGAATCGGGAGGTAAAAAAGGTAAATATTTTGGAAAAACTTAAAAGAATTTTAATCTAAAAATAAAAAGTTAGGAGTACCAACCTCTCACTTTTTGATTTTTTTAAATCAATTTTAGCCTTTTTAAGTACTTTTTATTTAAACCAAATACCTAAAAAAGCTAAAAAAAGAGAAGAAGATTAAAAACTGATTTGATCAGATTTAATCCTGTCCAAATGGGATCTAAGTCTCCTTGTAACAACTCTTTCAAATCCTATATAAAGAGTGTCTTTGGTGAACATAATATACAACAAAGAAAGAAAGAAAACACTTTCCTCCTTTCCTCTCACTACTAAAAAAAGGAGAAAATCGACCACTTGTGGTCGGTTTTTCCCAAATTTAGACCACAAAAACCGACCACACGTGGTCAGTTTTTTTCCAAATTTCAACAACAAAACCGACCAAACTGTGTGGTCGGTAAACAATTGATAGTTTTTAAAAACCGACCACAAGTGGTCGATTTTTCAAAAAAATATATTTATTTTTAAAATTTATTATTATGTTTTAAAAATTTGGAAAAATAATTTTTAAAAAAATAAAAAAAATAAAAATCGACCACAAGTGGTCGATTTTTTATTTAATTATTTAATTAATTTTAATAGAGTGGTCGCTTTTTCTAATAAATAAATTAATTAATTCAATAGAAAATCGACCACAAGTGGTTGATTTTTTAATATATTAATTAATTAATTAATTTAATAAAAAATCGACCACAAGTGGTCGATTTTTCTGTGATTTTAAAATCAGCAATTGTAAATTCTTTCAAAAGTGTACAACACAAAAATAGTTCCAAAAGAGTACAAACTACAATATAATGTGTAAATTCAAAGTACAGCAATAGTTTCAAAAGTGTTAACAACTACAACAATAGTTTAAAAAATGTACAAACTACAACATAATATCTAAATTCAAAGTACAACACATACAAAGGTCAAAAAACTAAAAGTCATTATCATCGAATTCGTCCTCGTCCTCGTCTTCTATATCCTCATCTGTGTTGATATCATCCAGGGGGCAAGTCCTTTTGCAGCCCGAACAACATCACCAGGACACAGAGGAATAACCCCTGCAGTCTAAATGAAAGAGTTGAACTGCTTCTGCAGCATCCTAATTTGTGATGAAGTTTCCTCCTTCCTTTTCTGCGACCTCTCTCTCTATTCAGCAAGCTCTTTAGTGAGTTTAGAAATCATACTTTCTAGTCTTTCAATGGATTCTCTATCAGCTGAAGTGCTAGAGGATGCAGGGTCGAACGAACACCTAATATTGTCGCTAAAAAATTGTTGTGTTATCCGTAGTAATGACCTCTAACTGCAGGACCCACAACTTTTTCCCATAACTCCTCCTCTACATGTCGGGGTAGTGAGTCACCCTGAGTTTCAGGAGACTGAGTACTATGATACACACTAAGGAGCTTCCTATATTTGTCCTATATTAATTTAAAGTAAAATTAAAATTAAAAGTCAAAAACTATTAAAGTACTTATAATTGAATAATATCAAATTTGAGAAAAAGATTCATAAATGCAATATTTGTTTCTTACATTGGCAGATTTTGCACGAGGTTCAACCCAGACATCTTCATCAGTGGGGTTCTTTTTCTTCTTCAGATGAGTCTCCTTGAATAGCTCATCGTGTGGTATCTCCCAACCCTTTTCTTTTTCTTGCATATTAAAAAATTATCAATGTTCAAACAATTAAAAATTTAAATAGAAATAAACAGTTAAAACTGTAAAAGTTACATACCAATTTTTCCTGCACAACAAGGGTACTTCTGGCACCCGCAGTATGTAGAGAGCCACCCTTCGATGATGCCCGAGTTTTTTTTCCTTTTCCCTCAGCAATTGGTATCCTTCTCTATTCCAAAGGCTAAAATACAATTGCCATAAAGGTTCAGTAATCCAATCAGGTTTTACCAACTTGGTTCGGGCATAATCCAATAGACTGTTAAACTTGACTCTACATCTTTTGAAAAAGTTCCTCCTTATAAGAAATGTATTCGCATCATCCACCAGTAAAATTTCTACAACAAAAACAAAAATATAATATTCAATAATTTGTTCTAACAAACTGTTAAGTAGTCGATAAGTTTAATTCTTTCTTTAAATTCTTTGAACATTCTCTCCCTATCAAGTTCTGAAACCTGATGCCAACTGGTCCAGTAGCCATTGAAGTTTCGACAAATGCATTTTCTCATATCTTATCCAACTTTAGCATCCAGCCTAAACCTACAACACAAGATCAAACAGTAATTTCATAGAGCATCATATAATGAAAAAATGAATAATGTTATTATATTTAGAAATCTTACCCTGTCGCAAATGGAATGAGATAAAACCTCCCATAATCATCTCTATCTCCTGGCTGCGGATTAAATGATGGTGGATGCACTGGCGTGAGCAGATCTGAAGCACCAGATGGAGTGCCTCCAAGCTGAAGATTCGAAAACCCAATAGATCCAGTAGAATCACTGTGTGTAGCTGCGAGACTGCTATAGGAGAGTATCGATGATGGCACATGTCCGGATGTGACAGTGGCCTTCTGATAGTACTGTAGTGGCCGTGGTATGGTAATGGGAGAAAATTGGGTCAGTGTAGATCCATGAAGTGGCCCAATATGCGTAGGAGTGAGAACCGAATGCTGGGACGACCTAGAATACGAGGGTCATGCTATCGCGTCAGCAAATCGACCCTCAGATATATGAATACCTGTTGGTCGTCTATAAGGCAGATATTGTCTTTTCTTTTTTGGTTTTGTAAGATCAATTTTTTTCTTACCTTTGTCATCTCTGTCTGACATCTAAATTATATAATGTTAACAAGTAGTTAGTTCCTACAAAATGAATATATAAGAAAACATTCATAATAACTAATTTCAAGTTTCTAATTCATATTTCAAATCGGTCCAAAAAAACGAGATAGACAAGAATATATTTGTTACTATATAAATTATGGAACAGTGAAAACAACAATCTTAAATAGTATATTACATATCAATCTTAAACGAGAAACATATAGGTAAATATATAGTACAAAACATAAAGACATCAATACATAATAAATACAACCTACACAACTAATCCTCTTCTTTTAAAGACTCTCTACTAAACCATTCACCCTCTTCGGAAGTTTTCTCATCTCCTACCCACTCAGCCTCTTCTTGTGCAATATTAACTTCTTCAAATATATTTTTTGGGTGATTCAAATTATCCACTAAGTCAATGTCCACTAGATGGTGATCAATCTGTATTTTATTTCGATATGCAGTCTCTAGCACATTCTCAACTTCCACCTACCCATAGGATATGTTTTTATTACAGTCCACCAATCAGACTTGTCACTGCGCAATGGATAAGGAGAATAATACACTTGTTTAGTATTTTCCGCTAGAACAAATGGATCGTAAATAGGATACGACCTATTGTGCTTCACTTCAATGATATTATGCTCCTTATGTACTCTTGTACCTCTTGTGCTTGGATCAAACCACTTACATTAAAAGAGGATAATTTTTTTATTGGGAAACCAACATACTACAGTTCTAAGATCTCATGTATGATGCCAAAGTAATCACCATCATCATCACCTTTAACCCAAACACCACTATTGTTTGTTTTCCTTGTTCTGGAGTGTTGTTCGGTGGAAAATTTAAACCCACTTACTATGTAATGGAACATTGCATGAGCTTCAAATGGACCTATAGAAATATCTCTCAAGATTTGATCATATGCGGCTGCATTTGGTGAGTGGTGTACCTACAAATATTATACATACATATATATATATATATATATATATATTATATGCTAGTTGAGGAATGTGTAAATGTTTAAAATTTGTAAAAATATTAATACACCTACAAACCTCATATGTAAACCATGTTGCAAAGGATGCGTACACTTGATTTTTATGGAATTGAGTCTTAAATGAACTGGAGATCCAACGCGCGAAACACAATTAGTTTCTTTAAGAGAATGAGTTAAAAAATAAGATATGTTAAAATTTTAATTTCCTTACTTCAAAAAGGGCTCAACTTTCGGGAAATTCAGCAAGATATACAAAGTTGCTGCTTTGCATTTCATGAGAGTAAATCGGCGAAGTATGGTCTTTTTAGCCTTACAATCAGATTGATTAAAAATTGATATCGGTTATAAATAAGGTTCATTCACATCATTCTAATGACGATTCAGCCAGTTTCTTAAACAAGCAACTTCATCAGGAAAGTAGTATGAACAAAATTGAGACATTTCTCTTACAAGATATGCCTCAACTATAGATCCTTCCACCCTATGTTTATTTTTGGGAACCCTTTTCAATTTTTCAATTGCCCTGCACAATCTTAAGATTAGATGTTTACTATATTTAAAAAAGATATGTATGAATTTAAATATGTTACAATTTCTTACTGTTCGAATGGATATATACACCTAGTTTGAAATGGACCGCCTAGCTGAGCTTCGTGCACAAGGTGAATAGGAAGATGTTCCATCACATCGAAGAACGCTGGCGAAAAAATCTTCTCCATCTTGTTGGTGATAACAACAATATTACTTTCCATTCATGCCAGATTTTCTTCTTTTAGTATGGTGGTACATAAATCTTTAAAGAACAAATTGATCTCTGCTATTAGTTTCCACAAATTGATCTCTGCTATTAGTTTCCATATATTTTCAGGTAAACCAATAAAAGCAATTGGAAGTAATTGTTACATGATAACATAAAAATCATGGATTTTCATTCCATGTAATATTCCAGTGCCATATCAACCCTCTTTCCCAAATTTAAGGCATATCCATTGGGCATCTTCAAACTTTGGACCTACTCACATATTTGACACTTTTGGTCCAACTTGAATGTAAAACTAGCCTTGGGTTTAAGAACATTGCCATTGGGCCCCTCCTGTAAGTGTAATTCACTGCGTTTGTAATATTCTGGTAAGTTAAGTCTAGCCTTAGGATTATCCTTTGTTTTGCCGGTCACGTCCATAACTGTGTTAAAAAGGTTGTCAAAGAAGTTCTTCTCAGTATGCATGACATCAACATTATTTCTAAGTAAATTATCTAGCCAATATTCTAACTCCCAAAATATACTCTGCTTAGTCCAGTTATGGGAAACACCATATCTATCAAGCCTGTATAATAGTTTTTCGCTGGCCTTAGGCAAATCCTGAACTATCTCCCAGATATCATGACCAGACAGCCTTGAAGGTGAACCATAATATTCCCTTTTATTCCTTCTGAATGCATTCTTGAGTTTCCTAAATTCATGATCAGGTGGCAAGAAACAACGATGACAGTCAAACCATGAATTTTTCCTGCTTTGTCTCAATGTTAAAGACTTTGTTTTTTCCATGCAGTATGGACAAGCCAGTTTTTCTAGCTGTCATCCACCCAAATAATATTCCATAAGCAGAAAAATCATTAACAGTCCACATTATATATGCACGTAGATTAAAATTCTATTTAAGAGAGATATCCCAAGTGTCAACCCCCTCATGCCATAAAATTTAAAGTTCATTGATCAAAGGTTGCAAGTAAATATCTATTCTGCTTTTTGGATTACGTGGGCCAGGAACAACATAATTCAAAAATATATAGGGACTAGTCATCAACATTTTAGGAGGAATATTATAAGGAGTGATAAATACAGGCCAACATGAATATAACGCAGCACCGACTGAAAAAGGAAAGAACCCATCCGGACATAATCCTAAACGAATGTGCCATGGATCAGCTGGAAAATCTGAATAAGTGGTATCAAAATTCTTTCGAGCCTCTCCTTTAGATGGATGACACATAACACCAGTGGGCCTTCTATTTTCACTGTGCCATCTTATATAAGGAGCTGAGCTATTTGAAGAATACAACCTCTTCAACCTTGGTATTAGAGATAAATAATGCATCTCCTTAATAGCAATTTGATTTCCACTAAAACCACGCTTATATCGAGGGTGCTAACAAAACTTACAAGAATCTAGGTTAACATCTTCCTTAAAGTATAACATGCAACTATTTTCACAATAATCAATTCTAACCGAGGAGAGACCTAACTTTGAGACCAAACTTTTTGCCTCATAGAAAGAATCAATAACCTCCATGTAAGACCCCATGAAGTTCCCACGTAGTCTAATCCTTTAGAGCATGTCAGGTAAAGCCTAATTTCGTCTTTAAAAGATTAAGGAATGACTTCCAAAGTGATTAGTGTTTAAACCATATTAAATTTTCCTAATTTTAACTTTTTATAAAATGAGAAATTGAATTATCTTTCCAACGACATCCATTTAATCAAAATTCGATGTCAGGGTAGAAAGTTATGGCTGAATTACAGAAAGCAGTCTGAAATACCCAGGGTGACGGAAAGGGGCCAACGGACCATCGAGCTAGAAATGGGCCATCGACCAAACCATCACAGCGGAGGCAGTGAGTCTACCTTCTATCCAGGCACGACGGAATGGCCGACGGACCATTGAACTAGCGACGGACCATCGCCCAAGCTATCACAACTAAGGCAAAAAGATCACTTTCTTGCCCAGGTGCGATGGTCAGGCCGACGGACCATCACAGATCCCGTTCTGCATTTTTAAAGCCATTTTTAAAAGGGCTTGTTGGTTCTTTTCGATTCTTTTAACACCTAGATATATCCAAAATGAAGTAGATAACTTCAGATTCATCAAAAACATTAAGAGCTAGGGTTTTCTTCCTCAAGAACAAAACCCAATTCCTTCTCTAAGAACTTCAAGATCCCACAATAGTTTTTCCAAATTGAGTAAAGATTCAAGGTTCCCAAGTCAAAAGTTTCAAGAACCCTCACTTAAGAATACAAAAAAGATTCTTAAGCAAGCTTGTTCATCAACAAGTCATAATCTAAGGTATTTGGGGTTTGAACAAGGGTAACCCTTTCACCCTTCTGCCTAAAGGCTTATTTTAAATTACAAAATTTCTACAACTTATGAGATTTTCCATGAAATTAAGTTAGGTTCATACCCACTTTCATTATTTGTAAGATTGTAAGAGTTCCCATGGATTAAAAGTTGAATTATATGATTTTATTTATATTTCCATGCCTATTGATGAAATTTATAGATTTTAAGCTACTTTATGAGTAATTACATTACCAAGCATGAATTTTCGGATATCTGACTTGAGAGTACTGTTTGGGTCTATAGACCTGTAACACCCCGATTTGCTGAACCAGAATGCTACACGGTGCTCATGACCCCGAGGGACCACAAGCTAACCCATGACTGATATTTGTACCTGTATATTGAAAATCATAATATAATAATGCATAATACATGGAACTATAAGGCCATAAGGTTCAACTGAATATAATCATGTGGGCGAAAATATCCAAACCAACTAAATCTGAATGTAAATTTGAAAGTAAATCCAAAAGCCTCTAAACTGTCTGAATAAGGAGTTAAAGGAACATATCTCCAACTAACTTCGTAAAACTAAACTGAAGAATAAATAAACGAATCAAATCATATTGTCCTCAAATCAATGAGGACTCATTGTGTCTCTGCGACTGGAACGCTACCACTACTGCTGGGCTGGAGCTCGTGTCTCGGAACCTATGATGTAACATGAAAAGAAAGCACCATAGCGAAAATACATCAGTACAACTAGAGTACTGAGTATATGAGGAAGGTAGGCTGAACATAAAGGGTTTCATACATGAACAACACTGACAAACTAATATGAATGTGGGAGTGCAAACACACATATATAGAAACTGGGACCATGAATATGTGATAGCATGACCTGTAAGATAATACATGGTTTACTGATAACTTATCATGACTGATACTAAAACTGATAACATGGATGACTGTATCTAACGGTCCTGTATATACTGAAATCTGAAGAACGCTCTGAGTTCTTTTACTGAGACTGATACTGAAACTGATAACATGGATGAATGTATCTGACAGTCCTGTATATACTGAAATCTAATGAACGCCTTGAGTTCTTTTACTGAGATTGTTACTAAAACTGTGGGAGGCAGTGTTTAATCGGCATGCCTCGATAATGCCGTTATGGCTAAGTTGGGGTCCAATCTCTACCCTGACTGGAGAGGTGTCAATACCACGCCACTGGTAAGGACAGCTGTGGGTGACCCTTATCTGGCGGGTACTCAATAAAATAACTCAAGACAAAGTGTTTTTGACACCTAGAATTGGCTTAGGCGGCTCCCAAGTAATCTCCTATGCTTGGGTTGGGCGGCGCCTAACCAATCGCCTATTCTTGGGTTAGGCGGCGCCTAACTAATCACCTATGCTTACTGTCTCTCACAAAAATGGGCATAACTTTTTACTCGGATATTGGATTAAGGCGAATTTGGTATCGTTGGAAAGCTAATTCGATTATCTACAATTTGGTGGGTCTAAATCAGCTAAAATACCATATTAAGATCGAGTTATACTCATTCAAAGATGACCCTTGCAAAATCAAACACTAAAAGTTGATGGATTCAAAAACTCTTAGCTTGTATTACCTTAAGTGACTCATATAAACATGCTTAATGCATCATAAGCTATCCTATCACTAGGATATTCATTATAAGTCATGTACTCAAGTATGAATCACAGGATAGGATATTTCATATGTAGGAATACTTATTCACTTCCTAGCTTAGAAACATATGGGATATTACAATATCTCCCCTTTGGGAACATTTGTCCTCGAATGAGAATTTACTGAGAAGGGATACAAGACAATAGAACCTAAAATGAACATGAAGAATTGAAACTTGATCTCATGACTGACATGCTAAACATTGAACTCGTGCATATCTGATTCACGGACAACTGACACATGAATGCATGACTGAGTATGAAACGGTTAATAGGTACCAAGTTTATACTGGAAACATAAACGTGAACTGAATAAGATTAAGGAGAACTGTTACCTTGAGCTTGATCTGAATTTGCAGGGAAGAGGTGAGGATACTTGGTACGCATATCTGCTTCTGCTTCCCAAGTATCTCCCTCATGAGACTGAGTTCGCCAAAGAACCTTGACTAGAGGGACTTCTTTGTTCCTCAATCTATGAGTCTGATAATCTAAGATTTCGACTGGAATCTCTTTATAGGATAGGCTGTTCTGAATGTCGATGCTCTGAATAGGGACAACAACTGCTGGGTTACCTATGCACTTCTTTAGCAAAGAGACATGGAAGACTGGATGGAATGAGGCTAGATCTGAAGGCAACTCAAGCTCATAAGCTACCTTACCGAAGAGACAAAGAATTCTAAAGGGACCGACATACCAGGGACTGAGTTTTTTTTTCTTGCCGAACGTCTTCACTCCCTTCCTGGGAGAGATCTTAAGATAGACATAATCATTGACCTTGAACTCGAGATCTTTTCTACGATGTATAGGACTTCTGTCAGCTTTGAGCAGCCCAGAGTCTCTCTCTAATCGACTGAACTTTCTCTAAAGAGTTGAATACTAAGTCAGAACCTATGATTGAGGACTCACTAACTTTGAACCAACCAATCGCAGATCTATATCTCCTACCATAAAGAGCTTCGAATGGAGCCATCTGAATACTAGAATTATAGCTATTGTTGTATGCAAAATTAATCAAAGGCAAGTTGTCGTCCCAACTTCCCTTGAAATTAATTGCATACGCCCTTAGAATATCTTCAAGAGTCTGAATGGTCCTCTCTGATTGACCATCTGTCTGAGGATGAAATGTTGTGCTGAGATGGACTTGGGTACTGAGACCCTTTTGGAATGCTTTCCAAAAGTGAGAAGTGAACTGGGTACCTCTGTCTGAGATGATAGATAGTGAAACACCGTGTAATCTGACTAACTCCCTGATATAGAGTTTGGCATAATCCTCGGTGCAATAAGAAGTACGAACAGGAAGAAAATGAGCTGACTTGGTCATTCTATCTATAATGACCTAGATTGAATCATACTGATGACGAGTTCTAGGCAAACCCATCACGAAGTCCATGTTAACTTCTTCCACTTCCAAGTTGGAATGGTGAACTCTTTCATGGAACCACTAGGTTTCTGATGCTCTATCTTAACTTGTTGACATGTATAGCACTTAGCCACAAACTCTACAACATCTCTCTTTATCCCACTCCACCAATAGATCTCCCGCATATTACGGTATATCTTAGTGGCCCCTGGATGAATAGAGTATCACACACCATGTGCTTCTGCAAGAATTCGTTGCCTCAATTCATCTACAACTGGAACTCATAGACGACCCTAAAAACAAAGAACACCATCTCCCCCTTCTAAGAAAACCTTGACTTTCTGATTCTGAACTGAATCTTTGAGCTAGACAAGACTAGGATCCCTGTCTTGTTTCTCTTTCACCTCGAAAACTAGAGATGACTCTGAACTACTATGAATACATACACCACTCTCTAAAGAATCAAATAAGCGAATGCTTAGTTTGGCAAGATGATGGATCTCCTAAGCCATTTTTTCTTACTATCCTCAACGTGAGAAATACTACCCATGGAGAGTCGACTGAGAGCGTCGGCCACAACATTGGCCTTTCCCGAATGATAAAGAACACTCATGTCATAATCTTCAAGAGCTCTAACCACCTTCTATGGCGAATATTGAGATATTTCTAGGAAAAGACATACTGGAGGCTTTTATGGTCCGTGAAGACATCTACATGAACTCTATAGAGACAATGCCTCCAAATCTTCAAGGCAAAAACTACCTCTGCTAAATCAAGATCATGAGTAGGATAATTTTTCTCATGTGGCTTTAACTGTCTGGAGGCGTAGGCTATGACCTTACCATGCTGCATGAGGACATAACCTAAACCCACTCTGGATGCATCACAATAGGCTACAAAACCATCTGAACCATCTAGAATAGCTAGAACTAGAGCGGAGGTGAGTCGAGTCTTCAATTCTTAAAAGCTCTTCTCGCATAAATCTGACCACTGAAACTTAATCTTCTTCTGAGTCAATCCAGATATGGGAGATACAATAGAAAAAAATCCCTTGACAAACCATCTATAATAGCCAGCCAAACCCAAGAAACTCCTAATATCTGATGGAGATACGAGTCTGGGCCAGTTTTTTACTGCCTTGGTTTTTTGAGGATCTACTCTAATGCCATCACCAGAAATAATATGGCCAAGGAATGCTATTGATCTTAGCCAAAATTCACACTCACTGAACTTAGCGAATAATTGGTGATCCCTGAGAGTCTGAAGAATAATCCTGAGATGGTCTGTATGATCACGCTCTGTGCGAGAATAGACCAGAATATCATCTATAAAGACTATGACAAACATGTCTAAGTACTACTTGAACACATGGTTCATCAAATCCATAAAAGCTACTGGGGCATTGGTAAGACCAAATGACATGACTAAAAATTCAAAGTGACTATACCAAGTACGAAAAACTATCTTCAGAATGTCACATTCTCTATCTCTGAGCTGATGATAGCCTGATCTGAGGTCTATCTTGGAGAAGTAACTGGCACCCTAAAGTTGGTCGAATAGATCATCAATCCTGGGAAGAGAATATCTATTCTTGACTGTGACCTTGTTGAGTTAACGGTAATCAATACACATCCTGAGAGAACTGTCTTTCTTGCGTACGAATAATACTGGCGCACCCCATGGGGAAACACTAGGTCTGATGAATCCCTTATCTATGAGATACTTCAACTAATTTTTTAGTTCCTTGAGTCTGCTGGTGCCATTCTGTATGACAAAATAGAAATAGGTTAACTATCCAGAAGAAGGTCTATGCCAAAGTCTATTTCCCTTTTGGGAGGAATGCCTGGAAGATTTTTTGGAAAGACATCTGAGTATTCATTAACAACAGGGACTAGCTCGAGACTGGGAGATTCAGAACTAGATTCTTTGACATGCACGAGATGATACACACACCCCTTAGAAAGCATTTTCCTTGCCTGAAGGTAGGAAACAAGTTGACCCCTAATGCTGAAATACTACCCTTTCACTCTAGGACGGGCTCATTCAGGAACTGAAACTGAACTATCCTATTTCTACAGTCGACTGTGGTATAGCAGGAATAAAGCCAATCCATGTTGAGAATGACATCAAAATTAGTTATCTCTAACTCCACTAAATCTGCTGACGTGGATTTTTGAGATATCATAACCGGCTCCGCAAATGCCCTTGTGGTTCTTACCACAAGTCTGACAAAGGGGATTCATTCGGGCACTGCTAACACTGCCCTGAGATTTAAAGCCTGGCACTTTGTTTCTATTGGCGTCTCTAAACTTTGGCACTGAAGCGCTGGCAGAGGAAGGAGATGGAACGACTGACTTGGAGAAAAACTGTGAACGGTTTTCTCCATCTGACTTGGGGTAAGCAAATTTAAAATTACCTGACCTTGCTCTCTTGTTCTACCTCTCCCTAGTATTAAACTTCTGCTTTTCTACTTGCTGGTCATAGGTCATGAGTCTTGCTAAGGTCATATCACCGATCAACATCGCAAACCTATACTCATTTACCATGCTATCGTTGACCCTTGACATGAACTTGCTCATCTTAGCTCTATTGTCTGCAACCACTTGAGGAGCATACCTGGCTAGTTGAGTGAATCTAATAGAATACTCCCTAACCGTCATGTTCCCCTGCCTGAGGTTGATGAACTCAAGAACCTTGGCTTCCCTCCACTCTTGGGGAAAGAATCTATTTAAGAAGGTTGTGACAAATTCCTCCCACTTGATAGGGCCTGAATTATCTAACCTCTCCGACTTTTACTATTTGTACCAATCATGAGAAACATCCTGTAACTAGTAGGCGGCAAACTCATCACTCTCAATAGAAGTAACACCCATGATGTCAATGACCTTTTGGACTTGGTCAATGAACTCCTGAGGGTCCTCATCAGACTTAGACCCATGGAAAGATGAAGGGTTCATCCGGGTAAAGTCCTAAACCCTAGCTGCTTTGGGAGTGGCCATTGGATTGGCTAGAATGACTGGTGGCTGTTTATTCTATGCAGCCATGGACTGAGCAAGTGTGGTAAATGCGGCGCTAAACTCTTCATGGGAAACGTGTTCGCCCAAAGGATCTTCGGGATGAGGAGCTGGTTGGTTTCTTCTCTTTGGGGACATGGTCTGGAATAAGAGAAGAATGGATTAGATTGAGAGTTTGACTTGTTATTATGCTCACTAGCATGATATGAATAATGAAGAAAGCGGACTGTTCCTAAAATATCTTATAGCCTCCCGCACATAAATGAGGTGCACAACACACCCATGTACAAGACTCTACTAGATGCGGCTTTCAGACTTCCTAGGACTCTATTGAACCTTAGGCTCTGATACCAAGTTTTTAATACCCCGATTTGCTGAACCGGAATGCTACACGATGCTCATGACCCTGAGGGACCACAAGCTAAACCATGACTGATATCTGTACCTATATACTGCAAATCATAATATAATAGTATGTAATACATGGAACTGTAAGGCCATAAAGTTCAACTGAATACAATCATGTGGGCAAAAATACCCAAAACAACTGAATCTGAACGTAAATCTAAAAGCCTCTACACTGTCTGAATAAGGAGTTAAAGAAATATGTCTCCAACTAACTCCATAAAACTGAACTGAAGAATAAATAAATAAATCAAATTGTATTTTCCTCGAATCAATGAGGACTCACTGTGTCTCTGCGACTGGAACGCTACCGCTACTGCTAGGCTGGAGCTCGTGTCTCAGAACCTATGGTGTAACATGAAAAAAAGCACCATAGCGGAAATGCGTCAGTACAACTAGAGTACTGAGTATACGAGGAAGGTAGGCTAAACATAAAGGGTTTCATTCATGAACAACAGTGACTGACTAATATGAACGTGGGAGTGCAAACACACATATATAGAAGCTGGGATCGTGAATACATGATAGCATGACCTGTAATATAATACATGGTTTACTGATAACTTGTCATGATTGATATTGAAACTGATAACATGGATGACTATATCTGACAGTCCTGTATATATTGAAATCTAAAGAACGCTATGAGTTCATTTAATGAGACTGATACTAAAACTGATAACATGGATGACTGTATCTGATAGTCCTGTATATACTGAAATCTGATGAATGCCCTGAGTTCTTTTACTGAGATTATTATTGAAATTGTGGGAGGTAGTGTTTAACCGACATTCCCTGTGTATACCGTTATGGCTAAGCTGGGGTCCAATCTCTGCCTGGACTGGAGGGGTGTCAATACCGCACCACTGGTAAGGATAGCTGTGAGTGACCCTTATCTGGCGGGTACTCAATGAGAACGGTGGGGACCCTAAACTTACGGGTTAAGCCACCTCATCAACCCTAAGCTGACGAGTTAAGATGTCTCAACCTACGCTGGCTACGTATTTATGGAACACAAGGATTGCTACTAAGAATCACACCCTGAACTAGAGGGTGAGTTCCCATCCTTGGGTTCACTCGGTGATAACCTCTACTCCCATCTGGAGGGATTGGACATGAATAACTAACTGTGCATGACTTGATCTTACTGAATTCCGTTGACTAGCGGAATGTTTTTGATATCTAACAACTGATTAAGATCATGAGGTTTTCCTGGGTCACATGACTGATTAAAGTCTATGGAATCATAGCTTGAGTTTGGATATCGTGAAACATGACATGGATCTAGGCACACAGCTATTGTTTTTGGGTACAAGTACCCCCAGGACTCGATGGAAGAAAACTGACACACATGACTGACTTGATCATAAGAGTAGAGTCCATAATTTATAATATCATAAGTAGGGATGTCATACTAAGCGTGGTTATCAACAATGTATTGCATGGAAAGGATTTCATATCACATGGAAGTATTTGCACAATTTTAATATCATGTTCATTGCATAATCATATTGGCAGCACATACTAGTAGCATGGAAGTTCATGTAGATTGCATGGTTATCATGCATCTTGTTCATAAGTAGGATTTGCAAGTAAACATAGCATAATCTCATAAGAATAGTGCATGAGTATTCCAACAACATTTACAAGGTACATTATCAATCATAGAAGTCATTGGAATGTAAAGGCATATCATGAATCCTTCACTTAGTCACAATTTAGCTATATTGGATGATTTCTAGTTCCTTAGGTATTTTATCAAACACCTTACATGTACATCTTTAGCATAGGTGAATTCATCAAATTATACATCAAGAACAACCAAATTTACATATTTCCAACTCATATGATATCATGAATTCACAAAAACATATAAAGATTCCATCTTGGGAATCACCCAATCTCAACAACATGATCATCAACACCCAACAATATAGAAATCATACTTTTATAATGAAAAAAAGGAAAACAACAAACATCAACATGGGTATGATCATATCACCACAATTAATCAAGCTTTTGTATTTTAAAGATTGATTATTGAACTCCACGGATGAAAGAAATACGTAGATGAACACTACACATAGCTTAGAAAGAAGATTCTTGATGATTGATGGAGAAATTTCCTTGAAATCGGATCTTCAAGCTTATTTATGCAACCCTAGTTGTTTTTCTCCTTTAGTTCTCTTGGATGATGAGATTTGAGATGAAAATAGGGTTGCAGTATGTTTAGAAGCTATATATTTCATAGGGTTAAGTTTAGGGACGTGTAAGGAGTATTTAAAGACTTAATTACCTTTAAAATAACTCAAGACGGAGTGTTTTTAACACCTGGAATTGGCTTAGGCGGTGCCCCAGTAATCGACTATACTTGGTTTGGGCGGCGCCTAACCAATCGCCTATGCTTATTGTCTCTCAGGAAAATGGGCATAACTTTTTGCTCGGATATTGGATTAAGGCGAATTTGGTATTGTTGGAAATCTAATTCGATTATCTACAACTTAGTCGGTATAAATCAGATAAAATACCATATTAACATCAATTTATACTCATTCAAAGATGAACCTTGCAAAATCGAACACCAAAAGTTGATGGATTCAAAAACTCTTAGCTTGTATTACCTTAAGTGACTCATATGAACATGCTTAATGCATCATAAGCTATCCTATCACTAGGATATTCATTGTAAGTCATGTACTCAAGTATGAATCATAATATAGGAGATTTCATGCGTAGGAATACTTATTCACTTCCTAGCTTAGAAATATACGGGATATTTCAACCCCTTTTAAAGATTGTTGTTGAAGATTGTTTGGGTCATAAGTACCCCATAGCTAAGCTATTTTCAGATTTTAGTTAAATATTTGACCTTTTGGGTCTAAGCTAAGATAGGGATCCACATTAATTATGACTTAAAGTCAAGATAAGTATATTTGATCTTTATTATAAACCCTTGAATTATTTTAAGGTGGATTTCATAAAAGTTCTGAGCTTAAGTATGTGAGTAGTATTTAACACTGAGTTGGGTATAATTCTAAGGTCTCATGCCCCAAAACTATGTGCCCTCGTATGTTTCTGATTTACCCCAAGTGGGTTAAGATAGTGATCACTAAAGTTAAGGTTCTATTCCGATGGCAAGGGTAGAGCAGCTCTCCCCAACGTGGGCAAGGCGTTGGACTCCATGTGACTCACATGGTTTATTTTAGTTAGAAGAAACTCCAAAGAAGTCCCCCACCCTAATTAAGATAAAAGTTTATATGTTGAAAGTTTGATTTTGAGGTTCCCAAAGTCCTAAAATCACTAAGTTTTAAAGAAGTCCCTTATTCTCCATAAGATAAAAGTATAAGTTTTGAAAGCTATTGTTTTTAAGATTTCTCTTACTTACAAGCTTTGAGAATAAGATGGAGAATACAGATTTTAGAACTAAGTATAATGACTCACTAGATTTATACTATATGCTTTAATATACATAATTTATGAGATTCAGTTTTCAATTTTACATCAAGCTAGGTGAGTCATTCATATCAGCATACATGTTTTATGAAAAATGATAACATTGTTTACTCAAATGCATAAACCCCCCATATACTCAATACATCCTCAAAGTACTGATCGACATATATGTCTATGTGCTATATTATCTCATCATGTAGGTTCAGGTGCTCAGTCCCAGTAGTGATAGTGATTCCCGAGTATCTTTGTCCATATTCCGCAGCTGGTGAGTCCTCATGGTTCAAGGAGCCATCGCTCAGATTTTCATTTGTTATTGCTTTCAGTTTAGTCGAGTCAGTTGAGGTTCTGTCCTAATGGCTCTCTAGCTTTTGATTAGTAGAGGCTTTGTCAGACTAGATTATCTATATGTTTAGACTTTCAGTATTTTGACTATTGAGACAAGTATTTATTCGTATTCCATTTTGATTTTGGTATGACAGTACCATCGTTTTTATTTATTCATCTCAAAGTAAGTTTTATATGTAGTAGCAGGCTCAAAGGGTTAGCTTGGGGCTACTTGTAGCCTTAAGCATCGTGTGATATTCTGGGATGAGATTTTGGGGTGTTACAAAATTGGTATCAGAGCCTAAGGTTTAAGGAGTCCTAGGCCGTCTGACAACTTGCGTTATATAGAGTGTTAATCATCGGTGTGTAGCACGCCACATCTATGAGCAAGAGGCTATGAGATGTTTTAGGAAAAAGTCATCACTTTCTTTCAGAGTCTATCGTGCCTACTACTGTCTCTATCTTCTATGGACTTGTGCTCTCTTATGACATAAATGCTTCCCCGAAGAGCTAATGACCATAGGAATATCGATCAGCCACCTCAATCGGCTGATCCCTTGAATGAGAATGTGTCTTACATTGAGTTTTGGGCTATCTTTCAGGCGTTAGCCCAAGCAGTCACTGCGAATATTCAGGCTAGTAACCAGGCTGCAGTTTCATACCAGCAAGGAGGTGATTTCGTTGAAGCCCAAATTTGAGATTTCATAAGGATGAATCCGCCAGAGTTCTATGGGTTTAAGGCAGGTGAAAAACCATGGTTGTATCTTAAGGAGGTAAAGAAGATCACCCAAGTCATGCGTAGTTCTAAAGAAGAGAGTGTAGAGTTAGTATCTTATAGGCTGAAAGATATAACTTATGACTGGGTTGTGGAGTAAAGGAAGAATAGAATGAAGAATGCTGCTCATATGACTTGGCAGGTATTTCAGGGTGCATTCCTGGATAAATTCTTCCCACTTAAGATAAGTGATGCAAAGATAAAGGAATTTATAAACCTGAGGCAAGGCTCTATGACTGTAAAAGAGTATTACCTTAAGTTTAACCAGTTAGCTAAGTATGCTCATGACTTGGTAGTTGACACCCGATCTAGTATGAGCAAGTTCGTGATTGGTGTATCTGGTTTAGTGCTGAAAGAGTGTAAGACTATGATGCTTAATAGGGATATGGATCAATCCAGACTGATGATGCATGCTCAGCAGATTAAGGATGATAAGATAAAGGAAAGAGATAGAGTAAGGGGAAATAAGAGGGCTAGATCAAAGCAGTTTGAGCATGGTCAGACTAAATCCCATGGAGGAAACCATCTGTAAATTCACAATCGTTTGTCTATGCCAGTGCCTTCGTTAGCTAGTGCTCCCGCACCCAGAAATAGGAAGGAGCAAGGGAATACGTCTTCTATATCCAGGTCCTAGAATAGTGTGAGTTACAGGACCAGTTATCCTTTTTGTACTAAGTGTGACAGGACTCATCCCAACAAGTGTTTGGTAGAGAAGAGAGGTTGTTTTGGTTGAGGAAAATTGGTCCATAGACTTAGAAATTACCCGCATGCTAGATAGGGGAGTAGAGATATCCAACCTCAAACTTAGGCTACTAGTGCCCTAGCTTTCTTAGCCCATCCATCCCCTCCTCAGGGTGCTTCATCCAGTACTGCTGGCGGTCAGCACCAGAATAGATTCTATGCCTTGCCATCTCACCAGGAGCAGGAGGATTCACTAGATGTTGTTACTGGTATGCTCCATGTCTTTTGATTTAATATTTATATATTGATAGACCCTGAGTCAAGTTTTCTTATGTGACCCCATTAGTTCCTATGAATTTTGAAATGAGTCCCGATAAGAGTCCTGAGCCTTTCCTGGTTTCTACTCTAGTAGGTAAGCCAGTTTTTGCTAAGCAAGTATATAAAAAGTGTCCTATTACTGTTCTTCATAGAGTCATATTTTCTGATTTGATAGAGTTAGATACGGTGGATTTTGATATTATTCTGGGTATGGATTGGCTTTACTCTTGTTATGCATCTATAGACTGTCGTACTCGTGTGATTAAGTTTCAGTTTCCTGATGAGCCAGTCTTTGAGTGGTCTAAAAGTTTAGTATATCCCAAGAGTCACTTTATATCCTATCTCAAAGCTAGAAAGTTGATATCCAAAGGTTGCATCTACCATCTAGTTAGAGTTAAAGATACTAAGTTTGAGATCTGACCATTCAGTCAGTCAGTATAGTTAATGTGTTTCCTGATGTTTTTCCAAAAGATCTCCCAGGGGTACCTCCTGATAGAGAGATAAAATTCAGGATTTACCTTCTTCCCAATACACAACCTATTTCTTTTCCTCTATACCGTATGGTACCCACAGATCTTAAAGAGTTGAAAGATCAACTCAAAGATCTTCTAGATAAGGGTTTCATAAGGACAGTATTTCTCCTTGGGGCATACCTGTCCTATTCATGTGAAATAAAGATGGTTCTTTGCATATGTGAATTGACTATTGTCAGCTGAATAAGGTTACAGTTAAGAAAAAATACCCTCTTCCTAGAATTGATGACCTATTTGATCAGTTGCAAGGTGAAAGCCATTTCTCAAATATATAACTTAGATTTGGCTATCACCAGCTTAAAGTAAGGGAGTGTGATATCCCAAAGATAGACTTTCGAACCCGTTATGGTCACTTTGAGTTTCTAGACATGTCTTTTGGGCTAACCAATGCTCCAATAGCTTTCATGGACCTCATGAATCGAGTGTTCAGATAGTATCTTGATATGTTTGTCATAGTGTTCATAGGTGATATCCTTGTGTACTCCCATACTGAGAATGACCATGCAGATCATCTTAGAATTGTCTTGCAAACTTTAGAGATCATTAGTTGTTGGCCAAATTTAGTAAGTTTGAATTTTGGCTAAGGTCAGTAGCCTTTCTAGGTCATATTATTTCATCCAAAGGCATTAGAGTTGATCCCCAAAAAACAGAAGCTATAAGAAATTGGCCTAGACCTATCTCTCCATTAGACATTCGAAGTTTCTTGGGTTTAGCAAGTTATTACCCCCATTTTATTGAAGGTTTCTACTCTGTTGCGTCTCCTATGTCTAGACTGACCCAAATGAAAGTTAAGTTCCGATGGTCAATTCTTGTGAGAAAAATTTTTAGGAGTTGAAGACTCGACTAACTTCATCCCCCGTGTTGACATTGCCTGATGGTACGGATAATTTTGTGGTGTATTATGATGCCTCTAGAGTTGGTTTGAGTTGTCAGTTGATGCAGAGATGAAAGGTTATAGCCTATGCCTCTAGACAGTTGAAGTTTTATGTAAAGAATTACCCAACCCATGATTTAGAGTTAGCTGCTGTGGTCTTTGCTTTTAAAATCTAGAGACACTATCTGTATGGTGTTCATGTTGAAGTGCTTAATGATCATAAAAGCTTGCAGTACATGTTTTCCCAGAGGGAGTTAAATCTTAGACAGAGAAGGTGGTTAGAGTTGCTAAAAGATTATGATATGAGTGTGTTATATCATCCAGGAAAGGCCAATGAAGTGACAGAAACCCTCAGTAGGTTGTCCATGGGAAGTGCGGCTCATGTAGAGAAGGATAAGAAAGAGTTATCTCGTGAAGTGCATTATTTGGCTAGACTGGGTGTTAGGTTGCTTGAGTCAGCTAAAGGTAGTGTTTGGGTTTATAGTAGTTCCGAATCATCTTTAGTTTCGGAAGTGAAGGAGCAGCAAGACATGGATGCTAGTTTGGTCAGACAGAAGGAGTCAGTTAAGGACCAAAATATAGAGGTTTTTTCCCAAGGGGGAAATGGTGTGTTGAGATGTTAGAATAGATTGTGTGTTCCTTATGTTGGTGATTTAAAGTAGAGAATTATGGATGGGGCACATGGTGCACTGTATTCTATTTATCCTGGTGCTACCAAGATGTACCGCGATTTACGGGAAATCTATTGGTGGAGTGGTATAAAGAAGTATATAGATGAGTTTGTGGAAAAATGTGCACCTTGTCAATAGGTTAAGGTAGAGCACTAAAGACCTGGTGGTAAGTTGCAAGAGGTTGGTATCCCCACTTGAAAGTGGGAAGAGGTGAATATGGATTTCGTGACTGGTCTATCCCTTTCGCGTCGTCATCATGATTTGATTTGGGTTGTTGTGGACAGGTTGACTAAGTCAGCGCATTTTTCGCCAGTGCATATATCTTATACAACTGAGGGTGATGCTAAGTTGTACATTTAGGAGTTAGTCAGGTTGTATGGATCCCTTGTCTATCATCTCGGATAGGGGTACTTAGTTCACTTCTCAGTTTTCGAGAGCGTTTCAGAAGGGTCTTGGTACCCAAGTTCTTTTGAGTTCTACTTTTCATACGCAGACAGATAGTCAGGCTGAAAGGACCATCCAAACTTTGGAAGACATGTTCAGGGAATGTGCTCTTGATTTCAAAGGTAGTTGGGATGAGTATTTTCCATTGATTGAATTTGCGTGTAACAATAGTTATCACTCTAGCATCCAGATATCCCGATTTGAGGCTTTGTATGGAAGGAGATGTAGATCACCCATAAGTTAGTTTGAAGTGGGTGAAGCTGCTTTGATTGAGCCTGATGCTGTGTTTGAGGCTATAGAAAAAGTTAAGTTGATTAGAGAAAGGTTGAAGACAACCCAGAATCGTTAGAAGTCATATACAAATGTGAGAAGAAGAGATCTTGAGTTTGAGGTGGGTGATTTGGTGTACTTCAAGATTTCACCCATGAAGGGGGTGAAGAGGTTTGGGAAAAAGGGAAAGCTTAGTCCGGCCCATTATGTTGGCCCTTATAGAGTTCTCAGACATGTGGGGAAAGTAGCCAATGAAGTTGAGTTGCCCACAGATCTATCAGCTGTCCATCACGTCTTTCACATCTCCACGCTTAAGAAGAGCATTGGTGATTCTGTTGTTGTAGATCCTTGGAGAGCTCAGATATTCAAACCAATCTTTCTTACGAAGAGATTCCAGTTGACATTCTAGACTATCAGATTCATAGACAAAGGAACAAAAAGGTTTTCTTGGTCAAAGTTCTTTGGTGGAACCAGTCAGTTGAGGGTGCTACTTAGGAAGTAGAACCAGACATGCAAGCCAAGTACCCGCACCTCTTCTCCGTGAGTTTAGATCTAGCTGAAGGTAGCATTCTTCCTTAATTCAGTTCCTTCCAATCAAAGATTCATCTATGTGGTTATTCTTGTATAAGTTCTTGCACTTTTCAAAGTATTCAAAAGTTTAGAAAGATATAAAGTCGGTTTAGCCATTTTTTTCAGCTGTGCACCCTTAGTTCCTTTGTATTTTAGTCTAACTAGTGACATTCAAGGATGAATGTTTCCAAGGGGAGGATATTGTAATACCCCACAAAGTTTTCTCATAGTCTAAGCCTTTAGAGCATGTCAAGTAAAGCCTAATTTCGCCTTTAAAAGATTAAGGAATGACTTCCAAAGTGATTAGTGTTTAAACCATACTGAATTTTTCTAATTTTGACATTTTATCACATGAGAAACTGAATTATCTTTCCAACAACACCCATTTTGTCAAAATCCGATGTTGAGGTAGAAAGTTATGGCCGAATTATAGAAAGCAGTCTGAAACGCCCAGGCACAACGGAAAGGGACCGACGGACCGTAGAGCTAGTGACGGACCGTTGCCTAAACCGTTGCAGTGGAGGCAGTGAGTCCACCTTCTGGCCAGGCATAACGAAATAACCGACAGACCATTGATATAGCGATGGACCATCGCCTAATCCATCACAACTAAGGCAGAAAGATCACATTCTGGCCCAGGTGCGACGGTCAGGCCGACGGACCATCGAGCCAGCAATGGACCATCGCATGAGCCATCGCAGATCCCATTCAGCATTTTTAAAGCCATTTTTAAAAGGGCTTTTTGATTTTTTCCACTCTTTTAACACCTAGATATATCCAAAATGAAGCAGATAACTTCAGGTTCATCAAAAACATCAAGTGCTAGGGTTTTCTTCCTCAAGAACAAAACCCAATTCCTTCTCCAAAAACTTTAAGATCCCACCATGTTTTTACAAATTGAGTTAAGATTCAAGGTTCCCAAGTAAAAAGTTTCAAGAACCCTCACTCAAGAATACGAAAAAGAGTCTCAAGCAAGCTTGTTCATCTACAAGTCATAATCTAAGGTATGTGGGGTTTGAACAAGGGTAACCCTTTCACCCTCGTGGCCAAAGGCTTATTCTAAATTACAAAATTTCTACAACTTATGAGATTTTCCATGAAATTAAGTTAGGGTTCGTACCCACTCTCATTATTTGTAAGATTGTGAGATTTTCCATGGATTAAAAGTTGAATTATATGATTTTATTTATATTTCCATGCCTATTGATGAAATTTACAGATTTTAAGATACTTTATGAGTAATTACATTACAAGCATGAGTTTTGAGATATCTGATTTGAGATTACTGTTTAGGTCAATAGACCCCCTTTAAAGATTGTTGTTCAAGATTGTTTGGGTCATAAGTACCCCATAGCTAAGCTATTTTCAGATTTTAGTTAAAGGTTTGAACTTTTAGGTCTAAGCTAAATAGGGATCCACATTAATTATGACTTAAAGTCAAGAGAAGTATATTGGGTCTTTATTATAGACCCTTGAATTATTTTAAGGTAGATTTCCTAAAAGTTTTGAGCTTAAGTATGGGAGTAGTATTTAACACCGAGTTGGTTATGATTCCAAGGTCTCATTCCCCAGAACTACATGCCTCCGTAGGTTTTTGATTTACCCCAAGTGGGTTAAGATAGTGATCACTAAAGTTAAGGTTCTATTCTAATGGTAAGGGTAGAGAATCTCTCCCTAATGTGGGCAATACGTTGGACTCCATGTGGCTCACATGGTTTATTTCGATTAGAATAAACTCCCAAAACAGTCCCCCATTCTAATTAAGATAAAAGTTTGTATGTTGAAAGTTTGATTTTGAGGTTCCCAAAGTCCTAAAATCTCTAAATTTTAAAGAAGTCCCTTATTCTCCATAAGATAAAAGTATAAGTTTTGAAAGCTATTGTTTTTAAGATTTCTCTTGCTTACAAGTTTTGAGAATAAGATGGAGAATACAGATTTTTATACTATATGCTTCAATATATATGATTTATGAGATTCTGATTTCAGTTTTACATCAAGCTATGTGAGTCATTCATATCAGCATGCATGTTTTATGAAGAATGATAACATTTTTTACTTAAATACACCCCTATATACTGAGTACACCCTCAAAGTACTTATCCACATATACGTCTGTGTGCTACATTGTCTCATAATATAGGTTCAGCTGCTCAGTCTCAGCAGTGACGATGATTCCCGAGTATCTTTATCCACACTCTGCAGCTGGTGAGTCCTCATGGTTTGATGACCCATCGCTCAGATTTTCGATTGTTATTGCTTCCAGTTTAGTCGAGTTAGTTGGGGGTCTGTCCCAATAAATCTCTAGCTTTTGATTAGTAGAGGCTTTGTCAGACTAGATTATCAGTATGTTTAGACTTTCAGTATTTTGACTATTCAGACAAGTATTTCTTTCTATTCCATTATGATTTTGGTATGACAGTACCATCGTTTTGCTTTATTCATCTCAAATTAAGGTTTATATATAGTAGCAGGCTCAAAGGGTTAGCTTGGGGCTACTTGTAGCCTCAAGCACCATGTGACGTTTTGGGATGAGATTTTGAGGCGTTACACTCCAAGCCGGGGTCAACTAACTCTTTAATTAGGTCTATCATTGAGTCCATTTCTCCTTCAGCAATATTCTAGTCAGACTTAATACTTAATAATCTAACAGCAACAGACAAATGAGAGTGTGAACACCCATCAAACAAAGGATGACTTACAGCATGCAATTGTTATTAGAATTTGCCTGCTTCACTATTAGGAACATCTTCGACATTTTCCTTAAAGTTGCCCCCGTGTTGCATCCTAAAAGCATCGTGCACTATTTCTGTCATCCTAGTATCTTGATTTTCATTATGCCTTGTAGATCTACTACTTTCTCCAACAACAAAGTTATTTTGCGCAACATCATCATGAATACCACACAATCTTAAAAAGTCCTCGTGAAACCCCTTTCTATAAAGATGTTCCTATACAACTTCTTTACTTACAAGATTTATACCATCACACCTAACACAAAGACAACGAATAGCCCCAAAACGTGTCAAAACATCAAGTGTCTTAGCATGTTCAACACATCTTTTGACACCTTTAACAAATTCCTCCCTAGTACCCATTCTATTATCATTGTTCCGTTGATATATCCAGCTATAATTAGGTTCCATCTATGAAATCAAAACAAATTCAACCAACTAAGTATCAAAATAAAACCACATTCAAAACACAAACATCACTTTAAAGTCCCTACACTTAATCATTTTCAACCAATTAAATCTCCTACCAAACCACATTCAAAACAAAATAAAATTCCTTTAAAGTCTCTACTCTTAACTGATTTCAACCAACTAAGTCACCTACCAAACCACATACAAAATAAAAAATCTCCTTTAAAGTCCCTACACTTAACCATTTTCAACCAAATAAGTATCAAAACAAACCACATTCAAAACAAAAAAATCCCCTTTAAAGTCCCTACACTTAAGCATTTTCAACCAACTAGGTCACCTACCAAACCGCATACAAAACAAAAAAATCCCCTTTAAAGTCCCTACACTTAACCATTTTCAACCAACTAAGTATAAAAACAAAACCACATTCAAAACAAAATATTCCACTTTAAAGTGCATACACTTAAGTATTTTCAAACAACTAAGTCACCTACCAAACCTCATTCAAAACAAATAAAGTCCCCACACTTAACCATTTTCAACTTACTAAGTATCAAAATAAAACCACATTCAAAACACAAAACCCACTTTAAAGTCCCTATACTCAACCATTTTCAACCAAGTCACCTACCAAACCGCATTCAAAACAAAAAAATCCCCTTTAAAGTCCCTACACTTAACCATTTTCAACCAACTAAGTCACCTACCAAACTGCATACAAAACAAAAAAATTCCCTTTAAAGTCCCTATACTTAACCTTTTTCAACCAACTAAGTATCAAAACAAAACTGCATTCAAAACAATAAAATACACTTTAAAGTGCATACACTTAACCATTTTCAACCAATTAAGTCACCTACCAAACCGCATTTAAAACAGAAAAATCCCCTTTAAAGTTTCTATACTTAACCATTTTCAACCAACTAAGTATCAAAATAAAACCGCATTCAAAAAAAAAATCCATTTTAAAGTACATACACTTAACAATTTTCAACCAACGAAGTCACCTACCAAACCGCATACAAAACAAATAAATCCCCTTTAAAGTCCCTATACTTAATTAGTTTCAACCAACTAAGTATCAAGACAAAACCGCATGCAAAACAAAAAAATCCACTTTAAAGTGCATACACTTAACCATTTTCAAACAACTAAGTCACCTACCAAACCTCATTCAAAACAAATAAATCCCTTTTAAAGTCCCTACTTAACCATTTTCAATCTACTAAGTATCAAAATAAAACCACATTCAAAACACAAAACCCACTTTAAAGTCCCTACACTCAACCATTTTCAACCAACTAGGTCACTTACCAAACCGCATTCAAAACAAAAAAATCTCCTTTAAATTCCTACACTTAACCATTTTCAACCAACTAAATCACCAACTAAATCGCATTCAAAATAAATAAATCCCCTTTAAAGTCACTACACTTAACCATTTTCAAGTAACTAAGTATCAAAACAAAACCATATTCAAAACACAAAATAACAACAATACCTACAAGATGTCAACAACAATGCTAGTGAATCGAACAAGGCCACACACGGCTTCACTAGACTTCAATATAAACAATAACAAGAAGATAACAACAAAGCTAGTGAATTGAACAAGGACACACACAACTTCACTAGACTTCAATATGAGCAAAACCAAGAAGATAACAACAATAATGAATCGAGAGAAATTAACTTACCTTTGCTTGGCCTAAATTAAAGTGAAAGAGATAAACGGTCACCAAATCAAGAACCTAAAAATATCAAGACAAAATATTCTAACTTTGAGTGATTTAGCAAAACTCATAAAAAACAACAAGCTAAAGTGCTAAACCATAAAAGTAAATTCATTCACTTTAAAGACAACAAGCTAAACCATAAAATCCATTCAAGAATCTTACAAAATCACAATTAAAGATTCCAACTTTGAGGATTTATAAACTCAATAACTTCAATCAAGCAAAAGTCATATCTAAAATAAGAAGCTAAACAAGCAAAACTAGTTCAAACAATTATGTGTATAGCTCAAAAATTCCGCAAATAACTAAACAAAATTTGAGCTACAAACGAGCTTAAAAAACTAGTTCAAACTAACCTAATCTTCACCATTATAAATTTCATAATTATATAAACTAGTACACACACACAAAAATCATGCACGCACACAAATCGACCACCTGTGGTTGGTATTTTTTAAAAAAATTAGAAAACCAAAAATTTATCGTAAATTGCAAAAACCAACCACACGTGATCATAAATTTATCATAAAAACCGACCACATGTGATCGGTTTTCGGAATTTTTTTTAAAAATCGATCACATGTGGTCGATTTTTGTAATTTATAATAACTTTTTGGTTAATTAACTTTTAATTATGATATATATATATATATATATAATATCGTAATTAAATGCTAATTAAACAAAAATTTATCATAAATTGCAAAATGCATTGATATATATATATACCTCGTAATAGAATATGTTAACAAAATAAATTATTGATTACTTGTCTTACGTTATTACAACTTCAACAATATACGTGTATCTACATATTGACACTAAGTAGTATATCTATTTCCTCAATAGTATGATACCAATATATTATTCAAAATATTTTGATAGATAGATTAGATTATCAAGCTTTCGATTACTGCATACGTCACTACACAATATATATATATATATATATATATATATATATATATATATATATATATATTCAACTGTCTATCAACTTTCAAATAAGTACTATATATAGTGAAGGTATATTAAAATTATGTATCTCAACCTCAAAATTATATATCAGGATGCTAATTATGTATCCAAGAAAAAAATAGTGTAATTAATTGTTACATTCTTAAGTTTAAAATTTTGTGTCTCATCTTCAAAATTATGCATCCGGATGCTAATTATATATCTGAAAATTATAAAATAAGAAATTATTGGTAATTTAACAAAACACAGGGATAGGAAATAACTAACGGTAAAATTATTGAAATTTATGTAAGTTTTACTATTTTTTTTTCTATAAAGCAATTTTTTACATATGATATTGATAAATGAATATTTCTTTGAAGCAAACTTTTTTGAATTTGTCAAAAATTGAGTCACTGGACGAAAATAATTTTAAACATTGATCACAAAAACTTCTAATTTTATTTCAACAATTAAAATTTGATTATGTTTTGTTTAATGAACCTCTTGTTGATAGTTCTAACATTTATACATATTTTAATACTGTTATGGTTACTGATGATGCTACAAAAAGAAATTTGAAAAAGATAACAAAACTATTAGAGGACATTCGTTGAACGATATGACTAATCATTTTCTTGATTTATTTGTCACTTATTAATCTGTTAAGAAAATATGGAACAATTTGAAAAAGGAATATAGTGCTGCCGATGCAGGAAAGAAAACACATGTCGTCAAAAAGTAAATTAAGTTTCAGATGATTGATAATAAATCAATCATGGAATAAGTTCACGAATATGAACTTGATTCTTGATGTTCTCAATGAGGACATAAAGATCTGTGAGATTCTTCAGGCTAATGTTCTTCTTGAGAAATTTTCATCATTTTGGAGTGATTACAGAAACCAATTAAAATATAAGAAAAAGGATTTAACTCTCCAAGAACTTATAAGTCACATGAGGATTAAGGAGGCAAGTTATCTCAAAGATAAGATGAAAATTTTTTCTTTTAATTCTTCGAAAGTTAGTCTTGTGGAATCTTTTGGTACTATTGTATAAGACAAGTTTGAAGGCAAACAAAAGAATCCAAAAAAAAAAAACAAATGAAGAAGAAAAATTGCTTCAACAAGTTGGAGAATCAAATAAAAAATTCACAGAAACCTTGTTTTGTCTGGAAAAAATTTGGCCACAAGACTGTCTAGTGCTATCTAAGAAAAGGGAAAAAATCAAAGAAGGGAGGACAAGATGATGTCCAAACTCATCTTACTGAGGGTGATGAAGTGATTGTTGCAGTAGCTATCGAGACAAATTTAGTGATAAACAAGACTAACTAGATATTGGACATAGGCACGTCAAGACATTTATATGCCAACAAAAAGTTATTTCATGACTTTGAGGAGTTCACTAATGGCGAGTGTGTCTACATGGATAACTCCACTATCATTGGAGTTATGGTCGAAGGAAATTTTTTGTTTAAATTAACTTTTGAAAAAAATTAACGTTGAACATTGTTTTGTATATTCTCTCTCTCCAAAACTGGAACACTTCTCTATAAAGTAGGCTTTAAATTTATTTTTAAAGCAAATAAAATAATCATCTCTCATGGATGAGACTTTATTCGGAAGAAATATCTTAGTGGAGGCTTATTTGTACTTAACATTATTCAAAAGATTTCCACCAATGTAATTATTTTCAATTTTGCTATATTGTTGAGTGTATCAATCTGTGGCAAAGTAGACTAGGTTGTATTAGTATTCTTTCTATTAAAAGATTTAGAAATAAAATTAATTTCGACAATAAAAATTGATGATCTTTCTAAATGTCATACATGTAAAAGCAAAGCATGTAAAAAAATATTTTAACTTTATTACTAACTGATGAGTGGTGAATTTACCACTCATTTGCACTTGACATTCATGCACATTGCCATGATTTAAATATATAAATGAGACATATGTATGATTAAATGCACTAATATCCACATTTTGTAGGCATACAGGTTATGATGGAAAGATGTGGACTTGAGCTAAAACGAATCAAAAGAAGAGAAAAGAAGTGCAACTGGAAGTCCTGGAGAAGAAACAAACCTCAGTTACCACGATCGAGGAATGAGGGCCACGATCGCAACCAGTCAAGAAGGTCAGTAACCGCAATCACGTGGATCTACTCACGGTCGCAACAAATCTAGTACATCATGGCAACACAGGATTAGGCCCAGGGGAATTTTTGTAATTTTCAGTAGCCAACCTTAAAACCTTTAAAAACTTAAAACCCATTACCATTTTGGGAATTCTAAAGACTAGAAATACTTTGAATTTGAAACCGAAACTCTAAATTGGCCAAGAATTATAATTTGATTTGGAGATTTAGACTTTGGTATTTTGTGAGAATGGATGCCTTGAACAATCCTTTTGGTATGTGCTTCTTTCTTTTCTTTATGAGTAGCTAAATCTTTTAGTCTTGGGATTATGTTGAACTAAGGTGTAATTAGTTGTGGATTGTGATGTATTTGAGTATATGCTAGTTAGTTGATAATGTGTTCTACAATTGTTTGATTAAATTGGTTAGGATTTATGGGTAAAAGACTCAAATACTCAAAATGGGTTTGTGGGTGGAAACCCCAAACTCTTGAAAGCTCAAACCATCCTTGAAAGAAGGGTTTGGGTGAACTTTTGGAACCCACATCATCTTTAAAAGAGGGATATGGCAACCAAGGCAATAATAGATAATTAATGGATTCATTTTACTAATTCTTACTATCTTAGACATAGAGTGAGTATGAAGTTGACTACATCTTGGGTATTTTCCTAGAAATAGGGATACCCAATTGAAAGTACTATATGAATATAATTAAAGCACTTATTAGGTATTCGAAAGGTTCAATAGGTGAAGTTCTTGAGGTTTTGTTGACAAGATAGCCTCAAAGACCTTATACCTAGCTTACCATATTGTTAACAACTAGCATGTACACCATATCTACACATACCCATACCTAATTTGCCCTTAGGTAGACATAATCCGACGATTATCTTTATATCTAAGTTAAATTACAATTGTTGTGTAGTTTGTGAAATTGAGTTACTATTGTCATACATGATAACGCTCAAACTACAGCTCTCGTAAGAATGTAAGTGGTCGTTGTCAAATATAGAACCCAACTGGGTTGGGTGTCGAATCCCACAGAGAATACTTGGTCACTAAGTAAGCGAAGATTATTAGACTTTTGGTGAAAGTTTCATAAAAAGGGGGAATTGTAGTGTGCAATAATGTAACAAAGTAGTAGAGTAAAAAAAATGGAAAATAGCAAAGTAAAAAGAAAGAATGTTTAGTAAGATGTTTAACCAATGAGAATTGGGAGTTGGGGTTATGTCCACCTTATGAGTTATACGTCTCTATTGGCTATGAGTTATGCGAAATTCAGACATGCATGTGCTTATAGAGAATTGTATTCTATGGTAAATCCAAGCGTCTTTCGACCATCAAGGATTATTTCACTTTAAGTCTTTCGAGCTTAAAGCGTATCTAACGGTACAAATTCTCCCAGAGGTTAATCCAGTTATGGCACTAACTTTTTAACAGGGGTTGGTGCCCTATTACCTTGACATTATCTCTTTTCCAGACATATAACTTTTCTTTTGAACAAGTTAATGCTATACTGGCGTACCCTGTGTGTTTGCAACCACAAGAATTTAAATTAAGATGAAGAGAATAATGATATAAGCAGCATACGTGTCAAGAATTCACAAACTCATAGCAATAGATAGTATCTCACAAGGCTTCCATAACCCCAACAGAGAAGTTTAGCTACTCATGAGTGCAATGGAAATCACAATAGTCATTATCATTATACCAAAATAAAGATCTCACGTGTAGTAGGGTTTGGCATGGCTTGTGGAATGAAGACCTTGCAAGTAGCGTTTCTCTTGTTGTGAAAATTTAAGACGAATAGATGAAGAGAAAGTAAATAAGAATTAATTGAAAGCAAATTGTTTAGAGTTGTAGATGACTGAATTAGAATGTGAATGATGAGAATAATGATGTCTAAAACAAATTTATAAAGAAAAAGGGAAGGATCGAATAGGGATGAGGGTGGTGGAGAATTGTTTTGATGGATGGATGGATGGTGGATGGATGGGAATAATAAAAATCTCCAGCAAAATAGGGTATTTATAACACCCATATCCTATTCCTACTAGGCTATTGTGTACTTCTCCTAATCCTAACAAATTACTGCATCATCATCCTAATCCTTATAGATTATTGCTGATCCCCAAAGTCTTTAGAATTGTTGTTTTTGCCCGGGATAGGTTTTCCATGTGTCACTTTTAGTCCTAGGCGTCCAAGCTTTGCTTTCCTTCTTTCGTGAAGCTTCCTTTGGCGACAAGTTATCCATAAAATGCTGAAATCTTCATCATTTATACCTGAAAACTTACTAATCCCGTTTGTTAGCTCACTTACAGGAAAAAGGACTAAAAGTGCATGAATTACATATTTTGTCCTCAAAACTTAGCTAAAATATGGGTACATTAAGGTGCTTTAGGCGTGTAAATACGCCTATCATCAACACCCCACACTTAAAAATTTGTTCGTCCTCGAACAAAATATCATGTCCTTCTAAACATCCACTTAGGGTTTCACAGTAACAACACAAAATATTCATCAAGACAGGCACAACAGTTATCAACAAAGAGTAGTTTTCTGATCACTTACTAGAAACAATTTAACCTCTAACATAGACTTGTGATGATGGTTAATTCGTATCCAAAAGTTAAGGCATAGAGAATCATACACAACCACCCAAAACTCATCAACCATGTTTATCTCACAAAACATAACCCATAATCACTCACAAGTATTGTATATATTTTAAACATGGGTATAAGATTATCCTTGCTCTCACTCTCACAAAGAATTCGTATGTTGCAACTGATGACCATAGGCTTGCCCTTAGTGTAATGCTCCACTAAATATCTGAATGCTAAGCTTAGGATCAAATAGGTCTTTACAGGTTGTAATGTAGGCTAAGGGACGGGTAGGACTATTTTGGCCAGAAATAGTGACTATGTTCCTAAGCGCTTTAATACATCACATTATGCCATTTATGCTTTCTTTCAAACAACCTTTCTTCTTTCTTTTAATCTACCACCCTTTCTCACCTCTTTTGTTTTTCAATTTTGAACAGAATTAACTTTTTATTTTTCTTTTCCTTTTTCTTTTCATAACACACCTCTTATGATAGCAATTATTTTTCATAACAAATTCAAGTACCAATACAATCTAAGGCACTATTCTCACCCAATTTCCTCTTATTTTGTCACATTACTTTACAATTTTAAAGCACTTAGGAATTTGGATCAAATTATGGTCTTGAAAAAAAATGGATTAGTCTTACATATGAGGCTGTCAAAAAAATAGGCCAAAGGCTCAAAGGGGTTGACTAGGATAATGTCCACGGGTAGGTAAAACGAAGGTAAACAAGTACAGGTTGCCAAAGAAATGCCTAAATCATCTCCTAAACTCATACTCTTTATTTCACTTTACATACATATCAGGCAAGTTCTAGCATCAGCCACAAACATAGAATATACTATCATCTCACACACACAAGGCACATGGTCGACTTTATTGGAAGCAGTATAGACTCTTGACCCAACAGATGAAGGAACTGAACCACACAATTATCACATAGTGAGTCACAATTAGAGCCTAAACATCTCAATAGTAATGATTTTAGCACAAACTCTTGTTATAATACCATGCTGCCCCTCAGAACAATTTCATGCAAAGTTAAAAAAAATTTAACTACTAAAAAAACAAAAAAACAAAACAAACAAACATAAATAAATGCAAATGCAGATAAAGAAGTTTAGCATGCAAATACCAGCACCCCACACTTAGACGGGACACACTGCCCTCAGTGGAAAATAAATAAGAAGAACCTGGTTAGTCGGACTCCTCCTCTATGTCTGGGGTCATACCCCCTTCGTTGGAATTATCATCAGAGTCGTCATCCTCAGACATTCCTTATAAGTACCCCACTTGATTCCAAGAGTGCGTCGAGGTATTTGCAGCATGGAGGATTCAACTTGCTCTTTTCTTCCTCTTTTCTTACCTTTCTGTGTGGTGGGCACTTTTTCTTTTCCTTGTCGTCCTTTTTATGCCATTCTACCTGAGATCTCAATAAAGTCATGTTAGCTTCATCTCGGAAGATTCAATCGACAAACAGACAATAGTGGCACCACCTCACACTTAATTTGTTGACATAAACTAATTAAGTGAATGATGTCGATTACTCAGACTTCATCGACATACATTTAGGTGATATGTTCCAACAATATGTTCAGCACAGTCATACTTTCATGTCCTCTTAACGTTATGCAATCTTGACAATGCTTTCGTGTTTGGACTAATGCATCTTTTGAACAAAACTACTACATAGATATCGTATCAATTTATGGCATAGAAATAATCACAACATCGCATGTTTGTAGTCACCCATGATTTTCATCTCAATGAACAAGTCATTTCAACATGTAAGCTTTCAAGTTACAAGATTATGCAATTATCTTGACCATGTCGCTTTCGCAAAAGTATGACAGTGTATCAAAATCAAATACAAGTTGGAAACAAGTCAAGAGCATCCATACATATTCTTTCACTCACTTAGTTGTATCAACCACATTCAAATCACCAACACTACTTCACGATTTAACAACTTATTGTAGGCGTAGTATTTTAATACTTATGTAATATAAAAGAAGAGCAAAGAAGTACTTACTTGGTTGATGGCCTCGGAAGATGTTCTTGCAAAGTTAAAAGAGCAAAAATAAAAGTTTTGAGAGTTTTGGGAGGCAAAGGCGGCGCCTATGCTATGTCATTGTAGATTCAGAGAGCAAAGACAATGGCATAGGCGGTGCCTTTAGCTTTGCCTAGTTGAGCAGAAGGCCGTAGCATAGGCCATGCCTAATGCTTTGCCTAGTTGAGCAGAAGGCTTTTGCATAGGCGGCGCCTATGCTATGGCATTGTTGAGCATAGGCGGCGCCTATGCTTTGGCATTGTTGAGCATAGGCGGCGCCTATGCTATGGCACTCTGGAATTCGAGAGATTATGCCATAGCATAGGCCTTGCCTTGTTCGTGGCCTAGATTTACATAGGCCTTGCCTTGTTCTTTGCCTATATTTTCATAGGCAATGCCTAACCCATAGCCTTTTGCTTCTTCATTCCTAACTTACCACTTTCGACATGCAATACTTCCAAATCAAAATTTGAAATCAATCTCCTCCTTTACACCTCTTGCACCTACATTTACTCAAAAACAACAAAAACAATTAGAACGATGGGTTGCCTCCCATCAAGCGCCTTAGTTTTGGTCATGTCTCGACAAAATCCTAGGAAAATAAAAACAACAAAAACAATTAAAAATGATAGGTTGCCTCCCACCAAACTCTTGATTTATTGTCGCGGCACAACATAGCTATCTCAATTACTTAGACTTCATCGAGATAGATGGTGCATCATTTTCTGAATGGATTCAGACGACAATGAAGCTTACTTGTAGGCATGCAATCTTCTTCAAGATGACCCTTGTGCATACATATCCCAGGTGGGATACCGATTGTATCATCAATAGTCCAACCCATAGCTCTCTTGTATATCTTCAGAGCAGAGATGAGAGCCTCTATGTGCTGTTCACTTAAATCATCCGCCACACTCACAGGAAGTGTATTTCCACTTCCCAAGAACGCATACCTTAGATAATTGGGGAGCTCTTTCGATTCTAGCACTGGGGGCTATTCAATGGAAGTCTTTGCTGTTGGTGACTGTTGATTCTTAAGATCAAGGTCCGGCTGCTTAGGAGTATGAGAATAGGACCCTATTTCTGTTAGAGCACACATAGTTTCTTCATGTTCTTGAGCCTCCTCACGCTCAAAATTCAGCAGCTCATCAGATAGTGACTCATCAGTAAGCTGCTTTTCTACAGATAATTCTTTGTCATTCTTATAATTAACTTCAGATACAGAGAACACATCCATATCTTCGGGCTTCTTCATTGCTTTGCATACATCAAAATGGACCACTTCGTCATTCAACCAAAATAAAAGCTCATTAGCTCTCATGTCAATAAGCACACTTCCGGTTGCGAGGAAAGGGCGTCCCAAGATTATGAGAACTTTAGAATCCACCTCGTAATCCAAAATAACAAAGTCTGTAGGAAAGATAAAGGTGGAAACATTCACCAACACATCATTTAAGATACCAACAGGTCGTTTTATCGACCTATTTGCCATCACGAGCCGTATATTGGTTGGTGTAGGGTCGCCCAACCCCAACTTTCTGTAGATGGATAGTGGCATCAAATTAATGCTTGCTCCCAAATCGCACAATGCCTTAGCAAAATTCATAGATCTAACCATGCAAGGAATAGTGAAAGCACCAGGGTCTGCCTTTTTCTGTACTAAGGACCTTGTGGCAATTGCACTGCAATGATGAATATTATCTGCCGGCTCATAGCTTACTTCCCGCATCTTTGTTAAAAGGTCCTTCATGAATTTAGCGTACCCAGGCATCTATTCCAGCGCCTCAACCAATGGAACATTAATGGTCAGCTGTTTTAACATTGACATGAATTTATTGAACTTGGTATCATCAGCTCTCTTCTTTAATCTTTGAGGAAAAGGTGGTGGTGGAAGGGGAATAGTTTTCTCCACGAATTTCTTTTCCTCTTGCTTTGGAATGGTGATCTTTTTGGGCTGTGGACGTTGGGGGGTGACGTCATTGACGCCTTCTTCAGCTTCTTCGGCATCCTCTGGTTCGGCAACATCTACTACATCGTCGGCCACTTGCCTACCTTTGGCTGAATTATCCAATACCTTACCACTCCTGGTAGTAATAGCCATACATGTTCCATTGTTCCTTGGGTTTTGCACTGTGTCGCTAGGTAAGGTGCCAGCTTTTCTTTGATTTAATGTAGCTGAAATTTTACTCAATTATTGCTCCAGCTGTCTTATTGCAGTAGAATGCGAGTCAACCAATTGCTCCATTGAGGACAAATCATTTATTACCTTAATTACTCCCGTGCTGGTTTCCTCCACTCCTTTCGACAACTTAGCCATCATATCTTCCATGGACATATTTCCAGAACCAGATGTAGTGGTGTCACGTCTTCCAGGAGGAATATACACGCCACTTCTTTCTGTCTTGTTCTTCCAACTACCTTGATCACGATCCTTATTTCCAGAATTATCATAATAGTTCCGACCTTGGTTTCCTTGGGCATTGCCTCGGAAAACCCCCTAATTGTTCAAGTAGTTGTCTTCTTCCTCAGAATCGGATTCGTCTCTTCCTTTTGATGCAACCATTTTGACTTTTTTGGTCTTCCCTGATAATAGATGCTTTGTAAGAAGATCCATCTATGTTTTTATGTGAGCCATATCCTGGTCACGCTCCTCTTCTCTTCGCCTCTGTTCTGTGGTCATGCCAATAGATATAGTAGAGCTTGCTACCTCTGAATCCCTGGTATGCCAAGCTCTACTCTGCTTTGTCATACGATCTAGCATACCACTTGCTTCATTAAAAGTAAGGTCCATAAATGACCCACCTACTACATTATCAACCACGGGCTTAGTTACCGAATTCAAAGCTCTGTATAATATCTCCATCAAGTGGACATTGGTCATATGATGATTTGGGCACCGCATAAGCTTCTTCTTGAACCTCTCCCATGTTTTGTGGAGAGCTTCAGTTGGAAGCTGTCTAAAATTGCTGATCTCATCTCTCAACTGTGCTTTCTTGGATGGCAGAAAGAATCTTTCTAGGAAAGCGTCTTTCAATTGCCTCCAATTTGTAATAGAATCAAGAGTCAGCCCGTTCAACCACAGAGTTGCCTCCCTAGATAGAGACAATGGAAATACACGCAGTCGAATAGCATTCTGTCCAACGCCTGGATTGTCGAATGACTTGCATGTAGAGATAAAGTTGATCAGATGCATATTCGGATCATCGCCTGCTAGTCCACCAAATAATCCCTTGAGTTGCAAAAGCTGAATCATGGTGCTAGTGATATTGAACTTGGCTCCGGGTTCCAATGGAGGAGGAATAATAGCTCCTGTGGCACCAGCTCCATCAAGATCATCATCATCATCATCAAACGGTATTTGCATGGCTCGGCGTTCAGGCCGAAATCTTGCTTGACGATCTCTTCTATTTACCGGTGTCACAACTTCAGCATCACGCCTCGGGTTTAGTAACTCATCATCACCCAAGTCCTCATCATCAGGATCTGCTGTTCGCCCAGGGTTATCGATATTTTGTTAATGCACTTGAGCAGTGGCCAACGCAGCTAATCTAGCCTTCTCCTGTTGAGCAGCCCTTCTCTCAATGTCACCCAAGTCCTCATCATCAGGATCTGCTACTCGCCCAGGGTTATCGATATTTTGCTGATGCACTTGAGCAGCGGCCAACGCAGCTAATCTAGCCTGCTCTTATTGAGCAGCCCTTCTCTCAATGTCATGTTGCGCCTCCATCCTGCCAATACGTTGTGGTTCAAGTTTTATGGGTAATAATGGTTGAACAGAACTTCGAGTATTGGGCATGCACTGAACAAAACCTGCAGAAAAAACAACAACAACTAAAAGTAAAGTACGAGAATCTTTGACCAAAGGGTCTAGTAATTATCACAAACTTAGTGGACAACCGTATTCCCCGGCAACGGTGCCAAAATTTGATAAAGCTCAAACTACAGCTCTCGTAAGAGTGTAAGCGGTCGTTGTCAAATATAGAACCCAACTGGGTTGGGTGTCGAATCCCACAGAGAATACTTGGTCACTAACTAAGCGAAGATTATTAGACTTTTGGTGAAAGTTTCATAAAAAGGGGGAATTGTAGTGTGCAATAATGTAACAAAGTAGTAGAGTAAAAAAAACGGAAAATAGCAAAGTAAAAATAAAGAATGTTTAGTAAGATGTTTAACCAATGAGAGTTGAGAGTTGGGGTTATGTCCACCTTATGAGTTATATGTCTCTATTGGCTATGAGTTATGCGGAATTCAGACATGCATGTGCTTATAGAGAATTGTATTCTATGGTAAATCCAGGCGTCTTTCGACCATCAAGGATTATTTTACTTTAAGTCTTTCGAGCTTAAAGCGTATCTAACGGTACAAATTCTCCAAGAGGTTAATCCAGTTACGGCACTAACTTTTTAACAGGGGTTGGTGCCCTATTACCTTGACATTATCTCTTTTCCAGACATATAAATTTTCTTTCGAACAAGTTAATGCTATACTGGAGTACCCTATGTGTTTGCAACCACAAGAATTTAAATTAAGATGAAGAGAATAATGATATAAGCAGCATACGTGTCAAGAATTCACAAACTCATAGCAATAGATAGTATCTCACAAGGCTTCCATAACCCCAACAGAGAAGTTTAGCTACTCATGAGTGCAATGGAAATCACAATAGTCATTATCATTATACCAAAATAAAGATCTCACGTGTAGTAGGGTTTGGCATGGCTTGTGGAATGAAGACCTTGCAAGTAGCGTTTCTCTTGTTGTGAAAATTTAAGACGAATAGATGAAGAGAAAGTAAATAAGAATTAATTGAAAGCGAATTGTTTATAGTTGTAGATGACTGAATTAGAATGTGAATGATGAGAATAATGATGTCTAAAACAAATTTATGAAGAAAAAGGAAAGGATCGAATAGGGATGAGGGTGGTGGAGAATTGTTTTGATGGATGGATGGATGGTGGATGGATGGGAATAATAAAAATCTCCAGCAAAATAGGGTATTTATAACACCCATATCCTATTCCTACCAGGCTATTGCGTACTTCTCCTAATCCTAACAAATTACTGCATCATCATCCTAATCCTAATAGAGTACTGCTGATCCCCAAAGTCTTTAGAATTGTTGTTTTTGCCCGGGACAGGTTTTCCATGCGTCACTTTTAGTCCTAGGCGTCCAAGCTTTGCTTTCCTTCTTTCGTGAAGCTTCCTTTGGCGTCAAGTTATCCATAAAATGCTGCAATCTTCATCATTTATACCTGAAAACTTACTAATCCCAATTGTTAGCTCACTTACAGGAAAAAGGACTAAAAGTGCATGAATTACATATTTTGTCCTCAAAACTTAGCTAAAATATGGGTACATTAAGGTGATTTAGGCGTGTAAATACGCCTATCATCAATACACTCTCCCAAAACCTAAAACCCCTATTCTAAATTATGCTTTTTACTTTATTTGCACTTTGGGTGTTTTCATAGTAAGTGTTAAGACTCATAAGACTAGAATTCTACTTTTCACTCCATGTGGATTCGACCTCAACAAAAGTTGAGATATTGAAAATGACCGTCCTCTATCAAATTGCATGATATAGGTGAAAGTTATCAAAATGACGTCGTTGTCGGGGATTGAAATTTAGTTTTCACTTGTGCGGTATTGAATCTTACTTAGGGCATACCCGTAGTGGCGTATATTTATTTTGGTTGTTGTTTTTGTTTTCTTCTAGGTTATCTCCATAGCATAAATTGAACCATGAGTGACAATTCTAGTCAAGCCGGGTCTTTTGATGGCCCTCTTGATGATGAGGGGTAACTCAATGATGTTGGTCATTCAAGTGGAATCCGTATCCCACCTACTCATGGGAACAATGTCTTTAATGTCACAAGCTTCATGTTGCACATGTTGCAAATGAAGGGACTTTTTAAGGGGCAAGCTTATGAGGATGCCAACCTTCATTTGAAGAGTTTTGTAGAAGTGTGTGCACCATTTGATATTGCACACATAACCCAAGAGTTGATCCGTCTATGCCTTTTCCCGTTATCTCTAACGGGTAAGACGGTATTGTGGCTCCGTTATCTTTTGACCGATTCTATCACTTCTTGGGATGAACTCACCACGGCCTTCCTTTACCGGTATTTCCCACCATCCAAAATGCTCAAACTGAGAGATTAGATAATCAACTTTAGGCAATTAAATAGAGAACCCTTGTATAAAGTATGGGAAAGATTCAATGGAAAACTAACACAATGTCCAAACCACGAGGTCCCAGAGAAGATGCTTCTCTAAATTTTCTACTAAGCGCTTGATCCACTCAAGAAAACCATGGTGGACGATGCGGCAGGAGACTCCCTTGTAAAGTTACATTATTATGTGGAGATGAATTTACTTGAGTAGGTTACTAAGAAAAAACGGAGGTGGCATACCCGAGATACCGAGGTTTCTTAGATTTCTCCCTCTACATCTTTGGTTGAAAAGGAACAAAGAAAATGAGATGAATAAAGAGAGGAGAATACGACTAAGATTATGCAATTAGAGATTTTGACAAAACATGTGATGGGTACACCCGCAAAATAGGTAAATACCCTGGCATCAAAAGCCTATGAGGATGATGAAGAGGCTAAAAAGCTCAATGAGGAGATTAGGTACTTGGCAAACTATTCATAGGGTTCCCACCCTGCCTATCAAAGTCAAGGTGGAAATCAAGGTTGGACGGACCATGAACGTGATCGTGATTGAAAGGATAGAGATCGTGATTATGATCGGTATAGTCCTCCTTATGATCACACGAAGAACAAAGATGGTAGCACTGTCAACCCCGACAAATATAAAACCGAAGATGTCTTGGCAAGGATTTTGATGAGACTGGAAGGAAATTCACTACTAAAAAAATGCCAAAAAGCGACGGCCAGCGTCGCTTTTTTGGGAAAAATTGATGAAAATCCGTTGCTTTTTTGCAGTCTTAAAAAGGGGTGTTGTTTTTTAAAAACAACGGCCTACGTCGCTTTATTATGATGAACATCGTTTCTTTTAGAGAAAAAAAATTTTAGTTACTTTTTGAAAAAGCGACGTTGTGCGTCGTTTTTTGTTCATCATGTGAAGAACGCACAATGAACAAAAAATGACGGACATCGTTATTTTATTGAAAAAATAATATTTTTTCAGAAAAATAAACGTTGTCCGTCGTAATTTGCAAAAAATAAAACACATTTTGAAACAAAAAAGCAACGTTAGTTATCACTTTTTGTTCTTCATAATGAATAAAAAGCGACGTTGGTCGTCACTTTTTGTTCTTCATAATGAATAAGAAGCGACATTGATCGTCGCTTTTTGTTCTTCATAATGAATAAAAAAGCGATGTTGGTCATCGCTTTTTCGTTCTTCCTAATGAATAAAAAAGCGACGGCCATCGTTGCTTTTCTGCATCCTACCTGCCAAATAAAAATGCAATTTAATATATACATCCCTTATGCAACACATTTTATTACAATAATCATACAACACACTACATCAACAAATCATTTAAGCAATTCAAAACGACAACACTTAAACAATGAATCCAACAACATTCAAAATACTTAAAACAATCCTAAAGATTTTTCACTAATTAAAAGCTAAGTTCAAAATATCTAAAAATTATCTAAAAGTCAATTCAAACAACACTAAGGAGTAGCCCCAACAAAATCCTCATCACTATCTATTTCCTCTTTGCTACTTGAATTAGTAGCAACGACCTGTGTTAAGGCCCATCTAAGATGTGCAATCTGATGTGACATAGTAGCATGACTCTAAAAAATTATAGAAATAGCCTGATCGTGCTTTTCCAACCAATAACACATTGTCTGAAAATCAATTGACTAGTGTTATATGAATTTATATGACTAGTATATATATATATATATATATATATATATATATATATTAAAGTTAACTAAATAATAATTAAATCTAATATACCTTAAACTCTTGAAACATGGCTTGTTTAAAGACTATTGGAATGTCCCACCACTCGTGCCAAGGATATGTAAAAAGTCTCATAACGCTCTCCCTTACATCCTCATTAAATTCTTTTGAAGCGAGATACCACTTGTAAATAACATAATAAGTATGTAAGCTTGAATATTTTATTAATGAAAAAAATGAACCTATCAATTGAAAAATAAACTTATGAAGATCCATCAAGCTCGATAAATACTCTACCAAACATGTCTGTATTTTCAGGAATTAGACCAATCAAATCTGCAACAATATCTTCTTCTACAGGAGAAGATGCACCAATTTCAAGTCATGAATTCACATTTTCAAATGATTACACTTTACTAATTTAAAAACACAAGTTCATCTTTCAAGTAACTACACTAAACCATTTTCAAGTCATTAATTCACTTCTTAAGTAATTACACTTGATTAATTGAAGTCAATAGTACACATTTCAAAACACTACACTTAACCATTTTCAACTCTCTAATTCACTTCTCAAGTGACTAAACTTAACCATTTTCAAGTTATGAATTCACATTTCAAATATCAACACCAAACTAATTACAAGTCATGAATTCACATTTACAATATCAACACTAAATCAATTTCAAGTCATAAATTCACATTTTCAAGTGATTACACTTTACAAATTTTAAAACACAAGTTCACCTTTCAAGAACTACATTAAACCATTTTTAAGTCACTAATCCACTTTTCAAGTGAATTGTACACATTTCAAAACACTACACTTAACCATTTTCAACTCTCTAATTCACTTCTCAAGTGACCAAACTTCACCATTTTCAAGTCATGAATTCACATTTCAAGTATCAACACTAAACCAATTTCAAGTCATAAATTCACATTTTCAAGTGATATTACACTTTCCAAATTTCTAAACACAAGTTCACCTTTCAAGAACTACATTAAACCATTTTCAAGTCGTTAATACACTTTTCAAGTGACTAGTACACATTTCAAAACACTACACTAGCCATTTTCAACTCTCTAATTCACTTCTCAAGTGACTAAACTTAACCATTTTCAAGTCATGAATTCACATTTCAAGTATCAACACTAAACAAATTTCAAGTCATGAATTCATATTTTCAAGTGATATTACACTTTACAAATTTCAAAATACAAGTTCACCTTTCAAGAACTACATTAAACCATTTTCAAGTCACTAATACACTTTTCAAGTGAGTAGTACACATTTCAAAACACTACACGTAACCATTTTTAACTCTCTAATTCACTTCTCAAGTGACTAAACTTAACCATTTTTAAGTCATGAATTCATATTTCAAGTATCAACACTAAATCAATTTCAAGTCATGAATTCACATTTTCAAGTGATATTACACTTTACAATTTTCAAAACATAAGTTCACCTTTCAAGAACTACATTAAACCATTTTCAAGTCACTAATACTCTTTTCAACTGACTAGTACACATTTCAAAACACTACACTTAACCATTTTCAACTCTCTAATTTACTTCTCAAGTGACTAAACTTAACCATTTTCAAGTCATGAATTCACATTTCAAGTATCAACACTAAACCAATTTCAAGTCACAAATTTACATTTTCAAGTGATATTATACTTTACAAATTTCAAAACACAAGTTCACCTTTCAAGAACTACATTAAACCATTTTTAAGTCGCTAATACACTTTTCAAGTGACTAGTACACATTTCAAAACACTGCACTTAACCATTTTCAACTCTCTAATTCACTTGTCAAGTGACTAAACTTAACCATTTTCAAGTCGTGAATTCACATTTCAAGTATCAAAATTAAACCAATTTCAAGTCATGAATTCACATTCTCAAGTGATTACACTTTACAAAATTCAAAACACAAGTACCTTTCAAGAACTACATTAAATCATTTTCGTCCTTGAATGATGCTTATAACTTATTTGACTCCTATAACTTCCACTTCATTTTATCCATTATGTGGTCCTAAAATTTTGTTGAGATCATTCACTTAACTTCCACTTCATTTAATCCATTATGTGGTCCTAAAATTCTGTTAACTTTGAAAATTTTCAAAAAATTTTGTCAGAATTTTCTTTGTAAATAGGCCTATCGCAAACCTGTTAGTTAACCAAAATACATATAAATACGCTTCAGAGAGCGTTACAACAAATATGTTACTCAACTGATAATACACAAGGCTCCACTTGGCATTATAGTCCGATATTATCATCTCCTTTTAGGTTTAAGCCATCATTCTAAGTTCACAGACCTCTTCTTCATTCTAAGTTGAACCATTATCATTTTACTCTAGCGGTTGATGTATCATTATATATAATGATACTAGGTTATTCCTTAAAATTTTTCACCTAAAGTATAAATCCACAACTAACTACTCCATATAGAAACAAGAAACACCTCAGATCCACACTACCACATTAACTAGCAAGGTACTAAATATAAATTCATGCATAGGTTAAGTCAATCTACTTGATAAGTTTGATGTACTAGCACTACAATCCTAATAATCTTCCTTGTATTTTCAACACAATTCAAGCTTAAGGTATAACACTTATCATGGACAACCACAAGAATTTATATACTATGTTGACTTATAACTATTGAATAAAGATCGAATAAATACTTGCCTACCAAGGGTATGGCTCTGGTCAATGGCTGTAGCGTTGACTGGTGACTGATGGTTGGTGGCGCAGAGGCTGGTTAGTCTGGCATGGGGCTGGTTTATCCGTTATCGCAGGCTGGCTCATTGGTGGCTGTTCGTTGCGAATGGAGGGAGTTGCCGACGGTGGCTTCAGAGGCTTCGCCGATATGGTTTAATCAAAAAAGATGTGAGGCAGCAAGGGAGAAGAGGGGGGGAGAAAGATGAGTTTGTTATGGTAAGTCTTAGAAAGAGAGAGAGAGAGAGAGAAATAAGGGAGAGAGGTGGATATTTGAGGGAGAAAATGAGGATAAGGTTTGATTTTTAATTTAAAAAGAAAGATTGGTTGATCTGATCTCAGCCGTTGGATCAACTTTGATCAACGACTGAGATTAAGGTATTTAAAAGTAGGTCAATTGGGATTTAAATCAAGATTTATATTGATATTTAATTTTGGCTAAAATTGATACTAATTGGAATAAAAGATTGGCTAATAACTAAACACAGGAAAGGAAAATTAAATAAGAGTCGCTGCTAGTTTAATAAATGTAATAATAATAATAATAATAATAATAGTAATAATAATAACAATAACAACAACAACAACAACAACAACAACAACAACAATAATAATAATAATAATAATAATAATAATAATAATAATGAGACGACTTATATCTTTTAAAAGGAAAGATAGGGTAATTTGATCTTAGCCATTGGATTAGGTTTGATCGACGACTGAGATTTAAAGGTTGAGAGTTTGATCAAAATTTACATAAATTTTCAAATTGTGTCATAAATTTTCTATAATTTTAATAAATTGAATAAAACTAGGCTAAAATTGGTATATTGTGTAAAAAATTAGGTCAGAAAATAAATAGATCAGATAAACTGATTTAATTTAGACTATTATTTAAATAAATATTATAAATAATAATAACAATAATAATAATAATAATAATTAAAAACTAGACAATATATTTGTAAAAAATATGAGTGTGCACCATTGCATGAAAAATAATTTAATAAAATTATGTAAAATGTCGTTTTTGAGTTTAAAAATTATAGAAAATAATTTGTACATTTTTATAAATTATGAATGTGATACGTCAATATGTATTTAATATAAGAATAATGTGTACAAAAATATTAATAATTGAAATCAAATAATTATGATAAAATAGTAGCCTAAATGACGAGAAAAATAGTAAGACATTGATATTAAAATAAACTAAGCATGTAAGAATTAATGTTACGTAAAATTACTATATAAAATAGCAGCCTGAGAGGGTATCGTGAGGTCAAAATTGGGTGTCAACATAATTAAACCAATTTAGTCACACAAATTAGGTCTGTGAAGGGTACAACGTACGCAGACCTTCTCGAAAATCTATTCAAGCTTGAAAATTCTTGTAAAATAAAACACATCATGTAGGATTTTTGCTTATTGATTTGATTATTGGTTTAACTTATTTAAAAATCAATAACCGATAAACCAAACCGATAATATTTAAAATCAAATCAAATTGACCGGTGCACACCCCTAATTTCAAGGAAAAAAATAGTGAAATTGAGTTTAGAAATTGGGTTAAAAAATATTGAATTGGAGATTTCGATTACGTTAATACAACGTATTAATATGATGAATTGTTGGTTAATTGGCTTCATTATTATAATTTCAATAGTGTATTATTAACTCGATCATATGATGTTAACGTATTATTCATAATATTTGGATATATAGACTGAGTTAGCTAGTTTTTAACTATATACATCACCTACACGAGTATATTACCTTGTAATACAACGTATTTTATTTCTACTCTGATGAATTATCATTTAATTTAGCTTATATTATTCTATTATAATTTCAAAAATATATTATTACCTTGATCAATCGATCGTATGACATCAATGTATTCAATATATATAATTGATTGACTATAAAATTCACAATATGTATTAGATACATCACATACACATGTAAATTACCTCGTAATACAACATTATATATATATATATATATATATATATATATATATATATATATATATAGAAAATGATAAATTATATATATATATATATATATATATAATGATAAATTATCATTTAATTTATCTTATATTATTATACTATAACTTCAACAGTATATGTTTTTATCAATCGATCGTATGACATCAATGTATTCAATATATATAATTGATTGACTATAAAATTCACAATATGTATTAGATACATCACATACACATGTAAATTACCTCGTAATACAACATTATATATATATATATATATATATATATATATAGAAAATGATAAATTATATATATATATATATATATATAATGATAAATTATCATTTAATTTATCTTATATTATTATACTATAACTTCAACAGTATATGTTTTTATCAATCGATCGTATGATATCAATGTATTTAATTTTTTTAATATAAAATTTATTTATTTAATAGTAAATTAAAAATCAAATATCGAAGGACAGTGTCGTTTTCATAAAGTTAATTTTTATTTGGTTTTAACAAAAGCGACGTTGTCCGTCACTTTTTGGAAAAATAAAGAAAAATTAAAAATATATACAAATTGCGATGGACTGTGTCACTTTTCTAGAATTAATATTTTAAAAAATAAAAATTATAGTGACGCTGTCCATCCCTTTTAATAATAATAAATAAAAATAAAAATTTAATTTAAAAAGCGACGGACAGCGTCGCGTTTCAAAAGATTACTTTTATTTATTTTTTAAAAAAGCAACGCTGTCCACCGCTTTTTCTAAAAATAAAGAAAAATTTAAAATAATTATAAATTGCAACAGACAACGTCACTTATCTAGAATTAATATTTTATAAAATAAAAATTATAGCGATGTTGTTCGTCACTTTTAATAAAAATAAATAAAAATAAAAATTAAATTTAAAAAGCAAAGGACAACGTCTCTTTTTAAAAAATTAGTTTTTATTTAATTTTAGCAAAAGCAACTCTGTCTGTCGCTCTTTGTAAAAAATAAAAAAATTAAAAGTAATTACAAATTGCGACGGATGGCATCGCTTTTCTAGATTAATATTTTCAAAAATAAAAATTATAGCGACGTTGTCTGTCGCTTTTAATAAAAATAAACAAAAATAAAAATCAAATTTAAAAATTGACAGACTACATCGCTTTTAAAAAATAATAATTATTATTTTTTAATAAATTATGATGTTGTCCGTCCCTTTTATTAAAAAAATATAAGTTATTTTTTAATTAGTTGGCACAAAAATTTGCAAGAAAAATGGCGGATATTAAGACGTTGGCCGTCGCTTTAAGAAAAAATAAATAGAAATTAAAATTAAACTAAAAAAGTGATGACCAACGTTGCTTTTCTCGTCACTTTTTAAAGCGACACAGTCCTTCGCTTTTTTTTTTCATTGATTTTAAGCTATTTTTTAGTAGTGAAAGGACAAAATGGTTCGTGAAATAAAAAGTGATTTTTCGCAACTTAATCAAACCGTTGTGTCCCACTGCGCCTCTATTAAATAATTGGAGACTCAAATTGGTTAAATTTCACAAATTGAATGCTAGGCCAAAGGGTGGTCTTCTTAGTGACACCATTGGAAACCCAAAGAATGAAGCTCAAGTTTTAGCAATAGTCACTAGGAATGGGAAGACCCTTGGTTATTACTTGAAAGAAGATTAGGGTGAAAAGATACCCAAGGTTAAGTCAAAAGAAGTGCCACCACAATCTTAAGAAGAAGATGAAAATGAACCGGTGGAAGTTGATAAAGATGTGGTGGAAAATGTGAAACCACAAAGTGATGTGATGCCTAAAATACAAGTCCCTTCCCCATTTTCTCAAAGGCTTTAAATAAAAGAAGAGGGTGATAAATTCAAGAAATTCATGTCCAAGTTTAGCAACCTCTCTATCAATATCCCATTGCTTAAAGAGATCCAAGAGATCTCGAGATATGCTAAGCTCATGAAGAAGTTGATGTAAAAAAAGAAGCTCTTCGAAGGTGACACGTTTGAAGTCACCCATGGTTGTAGTGCTATCATGAATAGTAAAATTACGGAAAAGAAAGAAGACCCCAAAGCTTTTACTATCCCTTGCACTATTAGAATGCATATGTTTGTGAAATCTTTATGTGACCTCGGTGCGAGTATAAACCTCATGCCTTTTGTTATTTACAAAAAGCTCAGATTGGAGACGCCAACTCCAATATCCATGAGACTTTTAATAGTGGACCGGTATATCAAGAGGATGGTCGGGATTTTGTTTGATGTTTTAGTCAAAGTGGACAAATTTATACTTCCAGTGAACTTCGTGTTTTTAGATTGTGAAATAGACTAAAAGGTTCCCATCATTCTTGGTCAACCTTTTTTACCACCGAAAGAGCCATTGTTGACTTAGAGTTGGGTGAAATAAGGTTTAGAGTTCATGATGATGAGGTCTCTTTTCGAGTATACAAAACAAAGAAACAACCCATGGAACTTCAAATGATATTAGCAATTGATGTTGAAATCGAAGGAGTGAATGAAGGGGACCTTGAGGACCCGACCTGATAAAGAAGGAAGACATCGTGCCACGATGTAAACTAAGGTGCTATGTGGGAGGCAACCCATAAATTCCATGAGAGTGGATCGTATCCTTTATTTTTATTCTTGTAGAGTAGATTTTAGTTTTGTCAATTGAATAACCCATGTATTTATGGGGCTATAGAGTGTGTTGGATGATTTTGAGAAGGAAAAAGTGTGAAAATTTTGCATATTAAACTAAACAGGGGAAAATCTATCCAAAATGTAAAATAAGCTGAGCAGGGGAAAATAGGGGAGAAAAAATGCCCCCATTTACCACGATCGTGGGGCATTGACCGTGATCGCGGACACCTGTATGTCCGTGATCGCAGACCTAAACTACGATCGTGGAACCCAAACCGTGATCGCGGTCACATAAGACTTATGATCATCCAAACCCCACTTTCTCTCAACACTCTCTTCTCAAGTTCTTCTCTCTAATTGGACCCAATTCTGGCCAAATTGTAAGAATTCCAACAACATACTTGCATCTCTCTTGCATCACTTATCTGGTAGGAGCCTCAAACTTATTTCATGATTGTGGAAAGCAGAACATAGAATACATGTTATTGGGAAGGCATGAATCTATGTTTTTCATGCTTAAATAGTTCATAAATTGTACTTGTGTCTAGCTGCTAAACCATAGTATGCACATGAGTGAGGAAGTCTTAAGTACCTAAGTTGTGTGTAACATTGAGAAAAATGAAGAGCGTACACCAAGTGCTCGATAGGTTGCCCGAAAGAGTATTCACTAATACTTTTTGCATTCTAGGGGCATAATCGAGTACCTAGTGGTTTTGTTAAATGCTTTAAGTGTAAATCCTTTTTATAGAATATGCTTTGGGATTCATAATTTGAATTTTTAGACATTGAAATTTGGGATTGAAACTGGTCTCAGATATGGAGATTGTGGCCCTATGATCCGCGATCGAGATAATCGAGACTAATTTTCTGCCTATGCCAAAATTCTGCACTTTAATATTTGCCCAAACACCACCAAGTAACCATTGGATGAGCTTTAGTAGACAACATAGCATAGTTTGTGCAAGAATATACCAATGATTGATGAGGTTGTGTTGTTTATTATTTTACAATAATCCATGGAGAAATATGACCACATCCAATTCATGGCACCTAAGTTCCACACTCACTACTATGGTGATCTTCAAGGACAAAGCTGCTCCTGAAGAGAGGAATATGCTTGAAGTATGTGCCGAAAAAGCTTTCGGCATTTCATGACAGGTTTGTGGCCACAGGGTGGAGGTATTTCACCCCAGATCCTTACAAGGATAATGAGCAATGGATCCATAATTCTACACTAATCTTAGCATAGTGTATTTCTCAAATCCATCCTACATGACTATCAAGATTCGAGGTAAAATGGTGGACTTCGGGGTAGAGAAAATCAATAATATCTATGGGCTCCCAAATACAGACATGGGTGAGTTTGAAGAAAAAAGGTGTGAATCGAGAAGTTGGTTAGGTAAAAGACTTTTCCCCAAAAAGGAAGTCTCATGGACGACAACTAAGAGTAACATACACATAAATAACTTCACTTTCGAGGATCATATTTGGTTGAACATCATATGCAATTGAGTCTCCCCTTATACCCATATGACAGTAGTCTTAGATCTGCGGTCTTGGATGGTTTCTTTCATTCTATATGGCATTCCTTTGAACCAGGGTGGGACACTCTCTTCTTTATTTCTTTGATTACTGAGCTTTGCAGGAGAGCTAAGGTTGGGAAATACTCCTAATATTCTTAGGTATGCCCTAGCACTTCTATCTATTCTTTGAAAATTCGAGGAGAGGGCGCACCAGGCAAAAGAAAAAAGAAGAAGATCGATTTGGGAAAGTAGACATGTGAGGAGCCTGAGTCTTGTAGGACATCCACCATCGGGACCCTTGAGGATATTAAAGTTGATATTACAAAAATGAGGGAGCTCATGTTAGGTTTGCCTCGAGAGCCAAGAGAGCCCTTCACCACCCGTCATTCATATATGTCTTGATCTGATTATGAGAAGTATCAGGAGGACCAAAAGAAATAGGGAGATACCATTGCTAGGATTGAGAGAGCCTACTCATCCATAGTAGAGTCAAATCGAGATCTTTGAATTGCATATGAAAAGATGGTACAAAGAGAGAAGAAGAGAGATGAGTTATAGCCTATGAAAGATCTTAAAACCCCATGATAGACTCCTTTCTGTCTGAGTAGAGAGTAACAATAAGGATCCAACTGAGAGGTTCAGTTTTAAGGATGACGATGATGATGTAGAGTCTACAGACGAGAGTAGTTCTTGATACGATTTTCGGGAGCACCCTTATCTTTTCTTATGCTTTATTATTTATGTAGTGAGTACACTGCTAGATATTTATTTGGGGTTGCCTATCTCTGCATTCATTTGATTTGGGCTTATATTATTGATATTTCTAGATGTTTATATGTTCTTCCAGGTTGTAATATTTGGGCACTCTGATGGTTCCCACATCTGCGTGGATTAGTTATTTTGTTTCGTTGTTAGATTTTTGCGTTATATTTATTTTATATGTGATGATATCCAATGAGTATTTCCCTATGATAGATTGAGTGACAACATTCTTAAGGAAAAAATATCATGATTGGGTATTGAGCTGTGGATGTAGGGAAAGTCTGAGTACTCGTAGCATCGTGGTCATAAATGCAAGGAGAATTTGAGTACCTATGGCATTTTGGGATTTGGGATCACACTTGTACCTAAGTCAAAGTCTGAGTAGCCATATTATTTGCCCATGTAAAATCCAAAATATGAGATGAAGGCTTATGTTGGTACCATATCCAGCAAATTGGGAGTGGTGCAAATGCAAAGCAAACATCCCCCTTAGTCCAAAAAAGTTTTCTGGATAATTCGAGGGTACGAACATGATCAATCTTTTATCGATACTTTTTCTCTTTTTGTGACTCTGAAACTTTTAGCTTGTAAAAATTGGGAAATACTTCATTTTTGTCTCTAACGGAAGGGGCAATTGAGCCTCCTTGGTAAATTTTGTATGCCGTGTGTGCTGAGCTTATTTGTCCAAATGTGATGTGTACTAGTACCATCTAAAGCTTGCCTTATTAGTCTCTCAAGGATAATTTTGATTGTACTTGTTTGGGGAGATTATCTTAAGCTATCTTTGTGACATTTGAAGTCCACTTTAGCCTAAAAAGCCTATCCTTGCATAGATGTTATCCCTAGTTACTTACTTTGAGCCTTTAGACATTTCTTTGGAAAATATATTTCAAGCCGTGAGCCTTTCAATTTTTATCCCTCTTTTGAACCCTACCGCCCTTGAACTTAAAATTGCAACTTGAGGCTAAAAGCCTAAGTTGGGGTGGTGATGATTGAAAGAAGTAACTTTGGGCCACAGAGTTGTAAGTGAGTGCCAATAAGCTTAAGTATTGAGAAAAAATGAATTATAAAAGGGCAGGACCCAACAAAGGAAAAACATAAGCCCAAAGGGTGCAAGAAAAAGAAATGAAAAGAAAATGGGGTAACCAAGGAAATAAAAGGTAGGCACATGCGAAAAGAATAAAAGCAAAAGAAGTGGCCCATGATCAAAAGTTGGATAGAATAGTTTGATTTAGATGTTCAAGGAAGGTATATCCATGTTGTTTCTAAAATATATCCTACCGTACCCCAAACCTACGTTACAAGCTCAAAAATCCATTCGTGATTTCCAACCAACTATTTTTGTTGTAGTGGTGATTGAAAATATGGGCAACCCTATGGCATGGTACTTGTTAACATTGAGAGTTCTTGAGAGAGAGAGAGAGTATTGTAAACTTAAATTCCTTGTTGCACAATTAATGACTTGGTGTGTGGAATTTTCTTTTGAGGAGGCATGCAAATAAGTCGAGGTGAGTGATTTTGTCAATACTCACCGAATGAGGCAAACAAAGTATAATATAGTTGAGGTCAAAGGTGAGTCATTTATAGAGTATTAGTGATTTTTGCATGGTTTCTCTTTAAAGTCACTTGAATCCTTTAAAAATCACATTTTATGTTGAGGGGTGTTGTGAAAATACTTTTGCCCATGTTTAAAGAGCTAAATTATGGTATTAACTAAGCTTGAAGTCATTATGATCATTTGGGTCATTCAATGTAGGCATAAATATACAGAGTTTCATGGTAAAAGTTAGTGTTGCTTGAGAACAAGCAATGCTTTAAGTTGGGGGTGTTGATGAGTGGTGAATTTACCACTCATTTGCACTCAACATTCATGTAAATTGTCATGATTTAAACGTATAAATGAGACATATGTATGATTAAATGCCCTAATATACATATTTTGCATGCATATAAGTTATGAGATGGAAAGATGTGGACATGAGCTTAAAAAGATCAAAAAAAGAGAAAAGAAGTGCAACTAAAAGACCTGGAGCAGAAATAAGCCTCAGTACTGCGATCGTGGGATAAAGGATGAGGGACGCGATCATGGCTAGTTAAGAAGGTTAGCAACCACGATACCGTAGATCTACCCACTTTCACGGTAGCCACGATCGTAGCAATGTGGGATTAGGCCCAGGGGCAATTTTGTAATTGTCAGCAACCGACCCCAAATCCCTTAAAATCCTAAAACCCTTTTCCATTTTGGGCATTCTAGAGACTAGCAATACTTTGAATTTTAAATTGAAACCCTAAATTGGGCAAGAATTATAATTTGATTTGGAGATTTGGATTTTGATATTTGTGAAAATGGATGCCTTGAACAATCCTTTTGGTATATGTTTCTTTCTTTTCTTCATGAGTAGCTAAATCTTTTAGTCTTGGGATTATGTTGAACTAAGATACAATTAGTTATGGGTTGTGATGTATTTGAGTATATGCTAGTTAGTTAATAATGGGTTCTACAATTGTTTGGTTAAATTGGTTGAGGTTTATAAGTGAAAGCCCCAAATACTCAAAATAGGTTTGTAAGTGAAAACCCCAAACTCTTGAAATCTCAAACCATCCTTGAAAGAGAGGTTTGGGTGAACATTTGGAACCCACATCATCCTTGAAAGAGGGATGTGGAAACCAAGGCAATAGTAGACAATTAATGGATTTAGTTTACTAATTCTTACTATCTTAGACATAAGAGTGAGTATAAAGTTGACTACATCTCGGGCATTTTTCTAGAAATAGGGATACCCAATTGAGGTACTAGGTGAATATAATTAAAACACTTTTTAGGTATCCAAAAGGTTCAATAGGTGAAATTCTTGAGATTTTGTTGACAATCTAGCCTCAAGGATCTTAGATCTAGCCTACCATATTGTTAACAACTAGCATGTACACCAAATATACATATACCCATACCTAATTTTCCCTTAGGTAGACATAATACCAAGATTCTCTTTATATCAAAGTTAAATTACAATTGTTGTGTAGTTTGTGGAATTGAGTTACTACAATCACACACTCTCCCAAAACAAAAACCCACCATTTTAAATCATTTTTTTTTACTTTATTTGCACTTTGAGTGTTTTCTTAGTAAGTGTTAAGACCCATAGAACTAGAATTCTACTTTTCACTACTTGTGGATTCGACCTCAACAAAGCTCGAGCGATTGACAATGACCGTTCTTTATCAAATTGCATGGTATAGGTGAGCGTTATCACTAACTAGTGGAAACACTGAATTGCTTGAACTAGTACATTTAGACTTAGCAGATATTGAAAACACTATTGGTAAAATAGGAAAGAAACTAAATAACATAACATATACAGGGAAGTCATTAATTGTCCATATAACATTTTCTCACATTTGAAAGATTTAATTTCTGGAAGGATCATATATTTGAACTCCAGATTTCCTCAAATGGTTCCAAGTATCAATGTCATTAACATGATGTTATTTTTTTCTTGAAAAATGTAAAGATCAAAAGATATTTGGCAAACTTTTTAATCAAGAATTTGACAAGAAAAATGATCTTTGAATCATTGAGGGGATGGGCTAAAGCCCATGAATTTAAGTAGTGTGGTAGATATCTATTTGTTGTCAAATAAAGTCATATAATCCCTTAATGAATACTATATTTTCTATCCCTATGAAATAAGGTAGTGTTTTATAAGGTTGAGCTTATTTTTTTTTAAAGATTCCACAGCATTAAGGTAGTCTATTTGAGATAGACTTGATGGATATTTCTATGTGAGAAAATTGTAATACCCCGAACTTTTCCTAGCTTGATTTTTCTCCTAGAATGTCAAAGGTTAGCTTAAAAAATGAATAACTTTTATTACATGTAGAATTTTCCAGATTCAAACCCTACATTGTGTAGAAAATTGAATTAGCTTTCCATCGATACCAAATTCACCTAAATTCGATACTCGATTGAGAAGTTATGACACTTTTAGTGTTGAAAGTGTCTTAAATTGATAGTCACCACATTGATGTGAAGGACATAATGGAAATTATCCAATTCCAATGGACCATCACGATTGGCTCGCATCACGTTAAAGTCCCAAGTCCTAGTCATCCTTTTCCAGTGGCTCACCGTGATGGTGACACATTATGATGATGGCTAAAATGGGACTCGTTCCTTATTCAGTAGCCCAATACAATTGGCCCGCATTGCGATGGTGCCTAATTTCCCAGTTATCCCTTTTACAGTGAGCCACCGCGATAGTGGCACATCGCAGTGGCATACAAAGTTGGGATTTTCCAGTTCTGATGAAAATTTTAAAAAAGGCAATCAGGTCAATCCCCAAACCCCCAATTCGTCATAAACAAAGAATTAAACCTATTCTAAGGACTTTATGACTATTTTCATCTATTCTCTCTCAAATAAAAACCCTAGAGCTCAAAACTTATGCTCCAAGAAATTAAATTTCCTCTATTTTTTATCCAATAAAACTCAAAATTTAGGATTCCCAAATCAAGATAATCAAGGGTTCATCTTCAAAAGAACAAATAGAGATTCAAGTTCAAGCTTTCTTAGGAAATTTCATCAATTAAGGTATACGAGGTTTTTTAACAAGGATCCTCTTTCATCCTTGTTCCCAAAACCAAGTTTTTAATTCAAATTTATATGATTTTGAATGATTATACATGCGTTTTAAATTGGGGTTCATACCCAATGTTTCTATTTGTAAGATTACAAGATTTTAAGTGATTTAGAAGTTGAATTGCATGGTTATTTTCATATTTTCATGCCTATTGTAGTAGATTTCATATTTTAAGATGAATTATCATTGTTTTCATTACCAAGCATGATTATTATGATGTTTTGACATGAGATTGATGCATGGGTTATTATCCCTAGATTGAATATTATTATTTCAAGAAAGATTATGTTTTAAGATTCATATGATCAGTTTGTTTTTAGATTTTCAGTAAAGATTTGATCTTTTGATCCTCTGATAAGATTTGGAATTCACTTTACAGATTTATTACAGATTACAAAAATTAGATTAGCTTTACTTATGGATTGAATCAGATAAATGCAAAATTGGTTTCATAACAAACCCTTATGCTAGTTTTTAAAGTGGATTTCCAACAGAATGAGCATACAAATTAAAAGGAGTAGTATTTAGCACCGAGCGGGAAGTGTGGGATTAGCGTACCCTAACTTCTACAAACTATGCAGCCAACGTAGGTACCAATTATCAAATTATTCCTATTTCTATATGGATGACAGTTACATTTATGATCACTTAGATTAGGTTATACTCCTTGGCAAGAGTATGACACCTCTCCCCATCGTGAGGTTTTCCTTATAGGGAAACAAGACGTTGGACTCCATGTTAGCTTACATAGTTTATGTCGGTTAGAAGAACCTCCCTTGCAGAATAGTTTTTAAAAAATTTCCTAAAAGAAAAAGGCAACATAATGATCTTAACAGAAAGCTTTTAGTAACTAAGTGTAAAGGCTCACAGTTTTATTCAGACATTTCTTTTATAGCATGATTTAATGACAGATCACTAGTACAACTTTTAGAACTAAATGGTATGACTCACTAGATTTATAAAGTATGATTTGCTACTCACGATTATGATTCTCAGCTTTAGATATTCCAGCTTATGTGAGTTCTCTACATTTAGCATGCATTGTTTTAAAAATTATGATGATGAGATAATGCTTTGCTTATGCATTCACCCCTATATACTCAGTACACTCTCAAAGTAATGATCTACATATATGTCTATGTGCTAGTTTGTCTCATAATGTAGGTTCAGGTGCTTAGTTAAAGTATTGAGAGTTATTTCGGGCATCTCCATCTACATCCCGATAGTTAGTGAGTCCTCATAGTTTAGGGACTTAGTCATTTAGATTTTTAGCTTTCTAGTACAGATGATTTTAGTAATTTCCAGACATTTTGAGTCATCTAGGGGTTTATCCCAGTGACTCTAGATATTAGGAGTAGAGGCTTGTCAGACTGCTAGTTTACTTCAGATTTTCAGTATTGATTAATCAGACCTTTGAGATTAGTATTTCTTAGATGTTATATTCAGGTAGTTTTTTTGCATATAGTATGACTTTTATGTCAATATTTCCATTATTATGAGATTCAAAATTAGTAGAAGGCAGACAGGGTTAGCTTAAATCTACTCGTAGTCTTGAGCACCGTGTGACATCTCAGGGACCTATTTTTGAGGTGTTACAAACTTTGTATCAGAGCCTAAGGTTTTTAAAAGTCCTAGGGAGTCAGACAAGACATTTTACGTAGAGTCTTTATCATGGGTGTGAAGCGCGCCACATTTATGAGAAAGAGGCTAGGGGATATTTTTAGGAAATCTCATGCTCTTATGTATCTAGTTTAAACTCATGCTCTATCTAGTTTAAACTCATGCTCTTATGTAACAATTGAATATGCCTCCTCGTCGAGCTAACACCCGCATAAATAATAACCATCCAGCCCAGCCCACTGATTCTCTGAATGAGAACGTATCCTATAATAAGTTACGAGCTGCCTTTCAGGTGTTGGACTAGGTAGTGACTGCCAATGTTCAGGTCAACCATCAGGATATAGTTCTACTTCAGCAGAATGGTGATTTAGCAAAAGCCAAAATTCATGACTTTATAAGAATGAATCTTTCAGAGTTCTTTTGGTGAAATGCAAGTGAGGACCTGTAACTTTATTTAGATAAGGTGAAGAAGATCACCAAGATTATGTATCTGAAGAGGAGAGTGTATATTTGGCATCCTATAGGTTGAAGGATGTAGCGTATAATTAGGTGGTTATGTGAAAAAATGGTAGAAGTGAGAATGCAACTCCATGAGTTGGCAGGTATTTTGAGATGCTTTTCTAGAAAAACTCTTTCTGTGTGAAATGAGAGAAGCTAAGATAGAGAAGTTTGTGAACCTGAGGCAGGGCTCAATGACAATGAAGGAGTACTTCCTTAAGTTTAATCAGTTGTCTAAGTATGCCCCTGATGCGATGGCTGATCCTAGGGCAAGCATGAGTAAGTTTGTTACTGGCGTATCTAGCTCAGTGTTAAGAAGTATAGGACTTCCATTCTTATTTGAGACATGGATCTTGCTAGATTAATGATTCATGCTCAACAGATTGAGGAAGAAAATTAGAAGCAAAGAGAGAGGGGAAGTAAGAAGGCTAGAATTGGTCAGTTTGAGTATAACAGACTAGGTTTGGATGGGGAAATCATTCAAAGTTTTAGAATCGTTCATCTATTCCAGCACTATCTTCAGCTAGTGCTCCCATTCCTAAAGCTAAACAAGAGCATTGGGGTAAGTCTTCTATGTCCAGATCTCAGAATAGTGTGAGGATATCGCATAGTTTGTAACCAAGTGTACATCTTGTCAACGGGTTAAAGTAGAGCACCAAAGACCTGGTGGTATGTTGCAAGAGTTTGGTATCCCCACTTAGAAGTGGGGACAGGTGAATATAGACTTTGTGACCGGATTACCCTATTCGCATCGTCAATATGATTCGATTTGAGTTATACTAGATAGATTGACTATGTCAATGTATTTTTTGTCAGTTCACATAACTTACACATCTAAAGATTATTTCAAGTTGTATATTAGAGAGTTAGTTAGATTTCATGGAGTTCCTTTGTCTATCATCTCGAATAGGGGTACTCAATTTACCTCTCAGTTTTGGAGAGCCTTTTAAAAGGGTATTGGTACCTAAGTTCATCTTAGTTCAACTTTTCATCCACAGAAAAATGGTCAGGAAGAAAGGACCATTCAGATTCAAGAGGATATGTTGAGGGCATTTGTTCTTAATTTCAAAGGTAGTTGGGATGACCATTTGTCGTTGATTGAGTTTGCTTATAATAATAGTTATCATGCTAGTATTTTGATGGCTCAGTTTGAAGATCTTTATAGGCGGAGATGTAGATCGCCAGTTAGTTGGTTCAAAGTGGGGAGGCCGCTATGATTGGGCTAGACATGGTATTTGAAGCCATGGAGAAAGTTTAGTTGATTTGTGAAAGATTGAAAACAACCCAGAGTCATTAGAAATCTTATGCAGACGTAAGAAGAAGAGATCTTGAGTTTGAGTTTGATGACCATGAGTATTTAAAAGTTTCTCCCATTAAAGAGGTGAAGAGATTAGGCAAACGGGGGAAGTTTAGTCCCCGATATGTAGGCCCCTTTTGGATTTTGAGTCGTGTTGGGAAGGTGGTGTATGATCTTGAGCTACCTACAGATTTATCGTTAGTTCATACAGTATTCCATGTGTCCTTGTTGAAGAAGTGCATAGACGATTCAGCCGTTATAGTTCCTCTAGAAAGTACAGATATTCAGAATAGTCATTCTTACGAAGAGCTTCTAGTAGAAATTCTTGATCATCAGATCCGTAGACTAAGGCACAAAGAAGTTTCCTTGGTCAAAGTTCTGTGGAGAAATCAGTCTGTTGATGGTGCTACTTAGGAAGTAGAGTAGACATGCGTACCAAGTATTCTTATCTCTTCTCCACAAAATTAAATTCAGCCGAAGGTAATAGTCTTTCATCATTCAGTTCTTTTCCAGTCTCAGATTCAGCCATACAACTATTTTCATGTAAATTCATGCACTCGTAGATCATTTTAGCAGCTTAGTATGTTTTAGATTCAGACATACAATTATTTCAATTGTGTATATCAGCATATCGCCTTAGATTCCTCAGTATCTTCAGCTTAACTAGCCACATTCGAGGATGAATGTTCCCAAGGGGGAGATATTGTAATACCCCGCACTTTTCCTAGATTAATTTTGCAACTAAAATGTCAAAGGTTATCTTCAAAAATGAATAACTTTTATTACATGTAGAATTTTCTAGATTCAAACCCTCAATTGTATAGGAAATAGAATTAGCTTTCCATCGATACTAAATTCACCTAAATCCGATACTCGATTGAGAAGTTATGGTACTTTTTATGTTGACAGTGTCTCAAATTGACAGTCACCGCATTGCGGTGAAAGAAAAAATGGCAATTGTCCGATTCCAGTGGACCACCACAATTGGCATGCGTTACGTTAAAGTCTCAGGTCCCATTTATCCTTTTTCCAGTAGCTCACCGCGATGGTGGCATGTCGCGGTGATGGCCAAAATGGGATTCGTCCCTTATTCAGTAGCCCAACGCAATTGGCTAGCACTACGATGGTGCTCAATTTCCCAGTTATCCCTTTTCCAGTGAGCCACTGCGATAGTGGAGCATCGCGGTGGCATACAAAGTCAGGATTATCCAGTTTTGACGAAATTTTTTAAAAAGGCAATTAGGTCAATCCCCAAACCCCCAATTTGGGAAAAATAAAGAATTAAACCTATTCTAAGAACTTTATGTTTATTTTCATCCATTCTCTCTCAAAGAAAAATCCTAGAGCTCAAAACTTAAGCTCCAAGAAATCAAATTTCCTCCATTATTTCTCCAAGAAAATCCAAAATTTAGGATTCCCAAATCAAGATAATCAAGAGTTCATCTTCAAAAGAACAAATAGAGATTCAAATTCAATCTTTCTTAGAAATTTCATCAATTAAGGTAAGTGGGGTTTATTAACAAGGATCCTCTTTTATCTTTGTGCCCAAAACCATGTTTTTAATTCAAATTTATATGATTTTGAATGATTATACATGATTTTTAAATTTGGGTTCATACCTAATATGCTATTTGTAAGATTATGAGATTTCAAGTGATTTAGAAGTTGAATTGTATGGTTATTTTCATATCTTCATTCCTATTGCACTAGATTTCAGATTTTGAGATGCATTATCATTGTTTTCATTACCAAGTATGATTATTATGATGTTTTGAAATAAGATTGATGCATGGGTTACTATCCCTAGATTGAATATTATTATTTCAAGAAAGATTATGCTTTAAGTATCAAATGCTGAGTTTATTTTTAGATTTTCATTAAAGATTTGATCTTTTGATCCTCAGATAAGATTTGGAATTTTACAGATTTATTATAGATTAATGAAATTAGATTACCTTTACTTAGAGATTGAATAAAATAAATACATAATTAGTTTCCTATCAAACCCTTATGCTTGTTTTTAAAATGGATTTCCAATAGAATGAGCATATAGATTAAAGAGAGTAGTATTTAGCACCGAGCAAGAAGTATGGAATTAGCGTGCCCTAACTTCCATAGAACTATGTAGCCAATGTAGGTATAGATTATCAGATTATTCCCATTTTTATAAGGATGACAGTTACAGATGTGATCACTTAGATTAGGTTATACTCCTTGGCAAGAGTATGACAGCTCTCCCCATCATGAGGTTTTTTCCATAGCGGAATAAGACATTGGACTCTATGTTAGCTCACATGGTTTATGTCAGTTAGAAAAACCTCCCTTGCAAAATAGTTTTTAAAAAATTTCTTAAAAGAAAAAGACAACAGAATAATCTTAATAGAAAGCTTTTAGAAACTAAGTGTAAAGGCTCATAATGTTACTCAAACATTACTTTATAAAATCCTTTAGCTACGGATTTCTGCTTTTAAATTTCAAATATAAAGGTGAGTCCTTTCTACACTTAGACAACATGATTTACAGACAGATCACTAGTACAACTTTTAGAACTAAATGGTATGACTCACTAGATTTATAAAGTATGATTTACTACTCATGAATATGATTCTCAGCTTTTAGATATTCCAGTATATATGAATCCTCTATATTTAGCATGCATTGTTTTACAAATTATGGTGATGAGATAATGTTTTACTTATGCATTCACCCCCATATACTCAGTACATTCTCAAAGTACTGATCCACATATATGTCTATGTGCTACATTAGCTAATAATGTAGGTTCAGGTGCTTAGTTTTAGCAGCGAGAGTAATTTCGGGCATCTCAATCTATATCCCAACAATTGGTGAGTCCTCATAGTTTGTGTACTTAGCCATTCAGATTTTTAGTTTTCTAGTACAAACAATTTTAGTATTTTTCAGACATTTTGAGTCAGCTGGGAGTTTCTCCTAGTGACTCTCTAGATTTAAGTAGTAGAAGCTATCAGACTGCTAGTTTGCTTCAGATTTTCAATATTAATTCATCAGACTTTGAGATTAGTATTTTTCAGATATTATATTCAGACAGTTTTCCGCATATAGTATGACTGTTACGTTTATATTTCTATCATTATGAGATTCAAACTTTGTAGAAGGTAGACAGGGTTAGCTTAAGCCTACTCATAGTCTTGAGCGTCGTGTGATATCTCGGGGACCTATTTTCGGGGGTTACAAAAGTGTAACGGTGTGATCGCCTTTTATGAAAGACTTGGATCGTCTTTCTAGGGTACTCCCAAGTTTTATGCATGACCATAAAAGTACATTGGTAGTATTATAAAGGTTGTTATGGATATGACAATGTGTTATGAAGGTCTCAACTTCTACCCATTTAGTTTAAGAGTACTTCACCTTGTTGATATTATTTGTTGTTGTTACTTTTAGGTTAAATAAAATTTGTGTTCAAGAACAAAAAGTTCAACAATAAGTTCACAACAAGTTAAGAATAAATAAAGTTCAATCTATTTTCTAGAAAATAGAAAAATCAACAAGAAAGAGATAATGATAAACTTAAAAATCAAGTCTACTTGATTCACAATGTGTCCTTAAGGAGATTATTTCCCTCAAGTACCCAAAGCTATGGATATATCTTCTCAGGAAAAAATAATTTACTTTAGCCGAATAGCGGTACCTCAAATTTGTTGAATTTTGAATGCACTCAACGGTAGCAAATTACACTAGATTTTTTGCAATAAAGAAGAGTTTTTCTCTTGAAATTTTTGTGTCAACATCTAAGATAAAAATATATCTATATCTAAAAGGTGCTAATTTAGAAAAGAAGTAGTGATTCACAAAGAAATCCACTATTTTAGAACATTGAGGCTATATACAGATCCATGTGCATTCGCGCATGATGACAAGATATTGCATGCCAAAAAGTGCTAATTTAGAAAAAAAGTAGTGATTCATAAAGAGTCCACTAACTCACATTGGCATTTGCGCTACCATATGCATCTGTAGATGGCTAGAGGCACCTGAAAGTCCCCTTTTCATTACCCAAATAGTAAACTGAAAGATCATGTTTCTTCAAAGCATATTTTGATATGCGTCCACACATGCTCATATGCGTCTGCAATTTCAGGTTATATTTTGGGATTAAAAAATAATTAACACTTTAATTTCAAAGAATTTTGTCAAAAAATATGGTCTCATGATCGATCACTTTCTAAATTTAAATTCAAATCCAAATTCTAATTCAAATTTAAATTAGAAATCAAAATCAAAATTGAGCGGAGCAAGCAAAGATGGTGATGATACAAACATTGTCTTCTTCTTACCTCACTATCAGTATAAAGTAATGCATCTATATTTAAGCATAAGTGTGTTTGTTTCTCCCACAAATATGGAAGAACACTTTTTTTATAAACCGAAGAAACATTTAACTTTCCCTTGTTTTCCATTCATATTTCATCACTAAAGACGAACAATCTCCCACATAAATGAGAAATGGCCATATGATAAAAAAATATATGGATAAGTGTGTGATTTATAAGCAAAGACAAATTATGTCTAGATAAGTAGGATTCAGTTTGAACTTGTATCAGATGTACTCAGTCAATTAGCAAATGCGATATCTTTGAATCGTCAAACTTTATTGTATACCTAGACAATACAATCACACAACTTTCCTTTTACCATTTATGGCTCACACAATTTTGTTTGTTTCGGCCATGAACACTACTTGGTTTAATGAGTGCTTGGACAATAGGCCTTTACTATCATTCTTATTGGTCATACCTACCAAACTTAGAAACTATTAAAAAGCTTCAAACCTTAAGCCCTATGTAACGACCTGAAAATTTGATAAAATATGTGAAATTGATGATTTGACTATTTTATCCCTCTCTATAGTAGCATTGTGGTATTTTTCTGATATAGGGATACTTAGCTCGATTCCTAATATATTTTGGTGCCTTTTATGCAATATTGTAATTTTTGGTGGCTTCGAGAGCCTTATTTTAGACTTCTGTGGATAGATTTTGATATATGCAACATATGGCCAAATAAACTGCGCCAAAAACTCTAGGATTTGGTTCGAGTCCTAATACACCCGAGCTCACTTTGACCAGTTTGTCAAAAAGTTGGAAAATTAAAAATATGAGTGTAGGACCCATATTTGATATTTTTTCTTGAGAGTTAAAACCTAAAAGTATGAGAGCTTAAAAGTAAATTTTGTGGGAGCTTGAGAAGCTAGATTAACATTTGTTTCTTGATTTTATTACGAATTTAAGATAGAATTTCATCCTTTCTTACTCTAATTCCTTGATTAATTTCTTATCCTTTTCTTAAATTTCTTACAAATTTAAGGTATTTGATTTGGTGTTGTGTTGATGTAGGAGGGAAAGATGATTGCTTATGTATCTCGTCAGTTGAAGCCTCATGAGAGGAATTATCCTACCTATAATTTAGATTTTTGTGTGGTTGTGTTTGCTTTGAAGTTGTGGAGGAACTACTTGTATGGAGTTCATTGTGAGATATTTTCAGATCATCGTAGCATTTAATACTTCTTCACATAACGAGATCTTATTATAAGGCAGCGTCGTCGACTTGAATTGATTAAGTATTATGACATGACTATTTTCAATCATCCGATAAAGGCTGATATGGTTATGGATGCCTTAACTTGGAAATAGACTAGCATCAGTAGCTTGTCACATCTTTTCACCTAAGAGAGGTCTTTAGTCTTAGAGGTTTAGTCTTTAGCTAACCAGATGGTTATGCTTACGCTTGATAATTAGACACCTGAGTGCATTTTTCCATTTATGGAGGATAGATCTTCTTTGATGGAGTAGATTCGAGCTCATCAGTTTGATGATGTTTGATTGAGGTTCATTTGAGATAAGGTGTTAAGTGGGGAGGCTACAGAATCCTCACTTAATTCATATGGATTTTTGTAGATTGAAGGCTGAGTCTGTGTGTCGAGAGTGGGTGACTAGATTAGATTGTTTTAGAAGAGGCCCGTTGTTCTAGATATTCTATCCATCTAGGTGTGACGAAGATGTATCATGATTTTAGACAACACTATTGGTGGGGAGGTATGGCGTGATATGTAGTAGATTTTATGGCTTGTATCCAATATTGTCAGTAGGTAAAGGTCGAGCGTATGAGACTTGGTTGTTTACTTCAGAGGTTACCCATTCCCGAGTGGAAATTAGAATGGATCACCAAGGACTTTGTAACTAGTTTTCCTTGTAGATCTCGTTGTTCTAATAGTGTGTGGGTTATCATAGATTGATTGACCAAGTTAACTCATTTTATTTTGGTTCAGGTCTTATTTAATACTGAGAGGTTGGCCCATATCTATATTCACAAGATTATGCGTTTGCATGAGGTACCAATGTGTATTATTTCAAATCGAGGTTCTATGTTCACATCTTATTTTTGGAGAAAATTTTGAGATGAGTTGGGCATTCATGTTGATCGTACAACATTTTACCCCCCAAATAATGGCCAGTCTGAGTGAACTATCTTGGTTTTGAAGGATATGCTCCGCGCATGTGTGATGGATTTTAGAGGCTAATGGGAACAACATTTAGCTTTAGGAAAGTTTGCTTATAATAATAGCTACCATTTCAGTATTGATATGGCTCTTTTTGAGGCATTCTATGATAGGCGTTGTCGTTTGCCAGTGGGTTGGTTTGATGTTTCTAAGGTGAGACCTCGAGGTATGCACTTGCTTTATGAGTCTTTGATAGAGTCTAGATCATTCAGGATAGAATTTGAGCGGCTCAAGGTAGACAGAAGTGCTATACAGATCGTAGGCTTCTTGCCTTGAGATCTGGTATTGATGATTGTGTTTTTCTTTGAGTTTTACCCATGAAGGGTATGATGAGATTTGGGAAAAGGGGAAAACTTAGCCCCGGGTATATTGGTCCATTTCAGATTCCTCGAACTGTTGGTGATGCGGCCTAGGAGTTAGCCTTTACTTCAAATTTATCAGCTATTCATCTAGTTTCTTATGTTTTTATGCTTTGCCGTTGCATTTCTTATAAGTTTCATATCACTCGTTGGGAGTTGATTCAGCTAGATGAGTGGTTGTCCTTTTTTGAGGAGTTGATCTCTATTTTGGCTAGAGATGTTAGGCGGTTGCACTCTAGAGTTATCCCTGTGGTTAAGGTTCTGTGGCGACATCATCCTATAAATAAGGCTACTTGGGAGGTCTAGTCCGATATGCATCGTTCTTATCCCTAGCTCTTTGTTGATTCAGTTATTTCTTTGATTTAGTTCGAGGATGAACTAGTGTTTTAGTGGTGATGATGTAACGACCTAACAATTTGATGAAATATGTTAAATTTGTTATTTTTTGTGATTTGACTATTTCCTCGCAGTTGAATAATGGCATTTTTGGGGTGTGGGTGTGATTGGAATGGTTCTCGATGCATTTTAGTGTCTTTTGTGCGATATTATAATTTTTGATGGCTTCGATAGTATTATTTTGAACTTTTGTGGATATCTTTTGATTCGTGTGACGGATGACTGAATGGACAGTTCAAAAAACTCCAAAATATTGATTTTATCCTAGGTAGACCTTTGGTTTTGGTCTCGATGCACCTGAGCTTATTTCAATCTGTTGGTCAAAAAGTTATACAAATTAGAAATATGGGTATGGGACCCATATTTGGTCGAAATGACCTCAAATGAAAAATCTGACTTTGCCAATGCATCGATAATGTTGATTTTAGGGTGGTAACATACTTGGTTGGGTTTAATGGCCTTTAAATCTCATTTTGGCCCTCGATTTTAAAAAAATACAACTGTGGATTTCAGGGGTCAACTTTGCAAAAATGACATTTTTTCAAAATTCTGATATTGCCATTAAGTCTGAAGCATTAAATTTAGTGTGGTTGCATAGTTCGTTTGTGTATATCGGCCTTCAGATGAATGTCAAACACCCCGTCGAAGTCTAAATTGGACTTAAAAAGAAAAAATCTGGTTTATTTTAAAGAAAAAGTTGGTGTAGCTGGTGCAATCTATAAAAATAGCCCTTTTTGCCCCATTTTCCCATTCTTTCATGTTTTTCTTGAGATTTAGACCCTAAAATAGTGTGAGAACTTAAAAATGAAGTTGTGGGAGCCTAGGAAACTGAATTAACATCTATTTCTTGACTCTATTACAGATTTAAGGAGAGATTTCATCCATTTTTACTCTAATTCTTTGATTAATTTTTCAAAACTCCAAAAGTCTTAGGTCTTGATTTTAAACACCAATTTCACTCTTTTTTTATTGAATAATATTTTAATCTTATAATCACTAGTTTTTCATCAATTTAACCTTCAAAACAACTTTCTTGATTTTGACATGAATTTCAAAAATTTAACTTGATAAATTTCAAAAATGTTTTTTCTCCTATATGAACCTCATTTTTTACTCGATTTAACTTGGGGTTTCAGCTGTAGATTCCTAAAAATATGGAAACACATTTTTGAGGTTAAGTTACGATGTTTTCCTTTTTTTTGAAAACCCATTTCGGGGGTCCGTTTCGACCCCAAACCAAAAGTAGTCAATATGGGCATCATTGACTTTATTTTGACATGTAGATTCCATATTTCTTTATTTTAGTGGATTTTGGGATCTTTCATAGAAAGTAAGATCATGGATTCGAAGTGTGCGACCGATTCTGGCATTCAAGGTAGGTTATGGCTTAACTCTTTCAGACTGAGTTGGGTAGTAAATATTGGTACAAAATGCATGTTAAGGGTGGGAAATAATCATGAAATATGGATATCTATATGCGGTGCCCGTGTGCCGGCTTGAATGTGATGTAATTGCTGAATCTAAGATATCCTGTGATATGTGTGACCGTGCGAGATCTTATGTAATGTTGATAACCTGGAATACGTGTGAATAATTGTATTGTGTTGTTAGAAATTCCTATTGTGGTGCCTTATATATATATATATATATATATCCATACTTTGTGGGCATATGAATCATGTGGAAAATTTATAGATAGTGAAAATAGTGAATGGATATTGGCTCACGTAGTTGTGAAATAGTAACATTATGGTTGGTGGTAGAAATACATCACATGAATTGGTTGTGAAAAATACACCATGTTAATTGGTTGTGGAAATACTCATTTTGTATGGTTGTGAACATTGCATCATCATTCTCGTGTCATTATACACATTATTTCACTTGTTTGTTTTATTGATTTATATTTACTTGTTGTCATGTATATTTACTTGATTTGTGTCTTTTGTTATGCATGTGCTTTGGAAATATTGGAAACAATGGAAATAGTGAAAACACTGGAAATACGGAGGCTCTATGCCAACCTCAAGGTTGTGTGCCAACCTCATGCATCCTTATCATCATAATATACATTGCACTTGTTTTATTGTGTTTATGTTGTTCTAGTATTTTCATATTGACTCGTCATATCTATTTATTTTATATCTTGATTTATTAATATCTAATTATTCTATCTTTCTTTATTTGTACTTGATGAACTTGATTATATATGCTCCTCTTTAGTTCTACTTGTATGTGATATTACGTGTATTTATATCCCTAAATAGTGTGTTGTTGTATTATTATGCATGGATACTGTTGAATTATTAGTGTAAGCTGATGATAGGTGATATTACGCGCCTATATCAATATATTTTGCCCATATTTGTGCCATGTTTCGAGAACAAATTATATATTTCATGCACTTTTAGTACTTTTTCCTGTAAGTGAGCTAACGAACATGATTAGCAAAGTTTCAGGTGTAAATGATGCAGAATTCAGCATTTTATGGATTACTTGATGCCAAAGAAAGCTTCACGAAAGGAGAAAAAGAAGCTTGGACGCCTAAAGGACCAAAAGTGATGCATGGAAAATCTGTCCCGGGCTAAAACAGCATTTCTGAAGACTTTGGGGACTTGCAGTAACTTATTTGGATTAGGATAATAATACATTAACCTAGTACAATTGGGTTAAGTATTTCATTAGTCTATTTGGATTTGGATAATGTTACATTAACCTAGTACAATTGGGTTAAGTATTTCATTAGCTTAGTAGGATTTGGTTAAGTATTTCATTAGCTTAGTAGGATTTGGTTAAGTATTTCATTAGCTTAGTAGGATTAGGATATGGGTATTATAAATACCCTATCTTGCTAGAGATTTTTATTCATTCCTCATTAATTCTAGTCTTAACTCTCATCTTACCTTCCAATAATTCTAATCTTTCCATTAATTCTACTTTTTATTCTTCTTCTATTCATCTATTCTTAATTTCCGCAACAAGAGAAACGTTACTTGCAAGAAATCACGCCTAACGCCTACCACACTTGTGCTACACGAAATTCTTATTGTGGTATAATAACAATGTCAATTGTGATTTCCTTCGCATTCATGGGTAACTAAACTTCTCTGTTGGGGTTATGGAAACCGAATGAGATATTATCTATTGCTGTGAGTTTGTGAGTTCGTGACACGTACGCTGCTTATATCATTATTCTCTTCATCTTAATATAAATTCTTTGTGGTTGCAAACGCAAGAATACGCCAGTATAACATTTAACTTGTTCGAAAGAAAGGTTATCTATCTGGAAAAGAGATGATGTCAAGGTAGTAGGGTCCCATCCCCTATTAAACAGTTAGTGCCGTAACTGGATTAACCTCTTGGAGAATTCGTACCGTTAGACACGCTTTAAGCTCGAAAGAGTTAAAGTGAAATAATCCTTGAATAGGTCGAAAGACGCCTGGATTTACCATCGAATACAATTCTCTATAAGCACATGCGTGTCAGAATTCAACACACTCATAGCCAATAGAGACGTATAACTCAGAAGGTGGACATAACCCCAACTCTTCAATTCTAATTGTTTACAACTTAATAACTATTCTTTCTTTTTACGTTGCTATTTTCAATTTTTACTTTAATATTTTGGTTACACATTACAATCCCCCTTTTTACGAGACTTGCACTAAAACTCTAGTAATAGTCGCTTACTTGTTGGCCAAGCTATTCCCTGTGGGATCGATACCCAACCCAGGTTGGGTTCTATATTTGCTAACGACCGCTTTACACTCCTACGAGAGCTGTAGATTGAGCGTTATCATAAGCTGTGTGAGCTACCATTGTGGGACATTTTCTATCGCAGGCGACGTGCCCTTAGCATATATTTTGTATTCTATATTTACTACTTTGTTTGGTCAGCCTCTGATACCTACTAAGTACAAGTAGACCATACTCACGTCTATTGCGCCCTTTTGGTGCAGGTCATATCTCGAGTGCACCTTAGATTGGTTGATTTTGAGTGCCTTCAAATTTACTCACAGTAGAGCTTGGGCATTCATGCATTCGGAGGTCACCTCAATCTTTCTATAGTATTTATGTATTTATTTGTATTTGGAGATAGATGTTGATCCTGTGTAGGTATTTTTGATGTATTTGAGTCATGGTTGTATTAGTAGTTCTTATAATATTGACACTAGGTTTTGGGAGTTATGGTGCATTGTTGATTATATTTCTTCCACATTTATCATGCTTGTGTGGCTCAACTTTGTTCTAGAAGCCTTACCTTGGGGGTATTCTATCTTTTACCTTTTATGTATCAATTTGGGTGATAGGCTTACTTGTCAAGGTACGCTGCGACAATTGACATCACGACCCTTGGTTTTTAGGTCGTGATAAATTAGTATTAGATCCAGGTTTCATTGGTCTCAATGGTGTAAGAATGAGATGTCTAATAGAGTCTTGCAAATTGGTACAAATACGTTCATATATATCTTTGAGAGGCTATAGGATGTCTATAGGAAAACCTCTTTTATTTTATTCCTTATCATACGATGTTCTTGTATTCTTTGAGTTCTGAGTTGTGTTTCACTCTGTCTGTGAAGATGGTGTTGACTAGGTCTCGCGAGGTTAGAGATATGGAGATTTCTCCCAGAGGGAGAGTCTCAAGTCATCGGTGGACTTGAGGGAGTAGACGGGCCCATGGATTACCCTATCTAGGAGGAGTGGTAGTGGACTCCCCTGAGCCTCGTGTTGAGTAGGTTGAAGGAGTGGGTTGTACTCCAATTCTGTAGAGTTTGTCTACCCCAACTTTGGAGAGGTTATTGGTATGTTTATTGACCCATTTATAGGGTTCTCATTTGGTTATGCCAGGTGTTCCTCCAGTTCAGAGTGGATCCTCCTATTGCACCTAATTTTGATTTAGGTACTCCTCAAACCCCGAGTCCTATTCCTACTTCAACACCGACATCTGAGCATGGTGTTTTAAGATTACGAGTTCAGCCTTCGTCTATGTTACTTTCTCAGATGGGATCTCAGCCTACTAGATTCACTATGCCTCCGCTTACTACGAGTAGTGTGATGTATTTTGAGGATCAGAAGAGGTTTGAGAGATTTACTCATTTGGGTCTGATAACGCTCACCTATACCATGCAATTTGGTAGAGGACAATTATTGTCAGTATCTCAACTTTTGTTCAGGTCGAATCCACAAGGAGTTAAAAGTAGAATTCTAGTCTTATGGGTCTTAACACTTACTAAGAAAACACCCAAACTGTAAATAAAATAAAAAACATGATTTAAAATTTGGGGTTGGGGGTTGGGAGAGAATGTATCAATAGTAACTCAATTCCACAAACTACACAACGATTATAATTTAACTTTGATATAAAGAAAATCTTCACATTATGTCTACCTAAGGGTAAATTAGGTATGGTATGTGTAGATTTGGTGTACATGCTAGTTTTTAACAACATGATAGGCTAGGTCTAGGTTCCATGGGGCTAGCTTGTCAACAAAACCTCAAGAATTTTACCTATTGAATCTTTCGAATACCTAACAAATGTTTTACTTCTATTCACCTAGTACCTCAATTGGGTATCCCAATTTCTAAGAAAATACCCAAAATATAGTCAACTTTATATTCACTCTTATGTCTAAGATAGTAAGAATTAGTAAAACTAAACCCATTAATTGTCTACTACTGCCTTTGTTCCTACATTCCTCTTTTATGGATGATATGAGTTCCAAAAGTTCACTCAAACCCCTCTTTCAAGGATGGTTTGAGCTTTCAATAATTTGAGGTTTTCTCCCACAAACCCATTTTGAGTATTTGGGGCTTTCACCCTCAAATCCCAACCAGTTTAATCAAACAATAGTAGAACCCATCATCAACCAACTAGCATATACACAAATACATCACAACCCATAACTAATTGCACCTTAGTTCAACATAATCGTAAGACAATAAAATTTAGCTACTCATGATGAAAGAAGAGAAAAATATACCATAAGGGTTGTGCAAATTATCCATTCTTCAAGAAATTACTAAATTCAAAGTATCCAAATCAGATTACAATTCTTGGCCAATTTAGGGTTTCAACTTCAAATTCAAAATTTTGCAAGTCTCTAGAATGCCCGAAATGGAAAAGTGTTTTAAGCTTTTAATGGATTTGGGGTCGGCTGTTGAAAATTACAAAACTACCCCTGGGCCTAATCTTGCATTACCGTAATCGCACTAGATTTACTGCGATCACAGCTACTGCGACTGCGGGTAGATCCACATAATCGTAGTTGCTGACCTTCTTGATTGGTCGAGATTGTGACCCTCAAACCGCAATTGCGGTAACTATGGCCTGTTTTTGCTCCATGTCTTCTAGCTATAATTCTTTCTCTCTTTTGATCCTTTTTAGCTTAAGTCCAAATATTTCTATCTTATAATCTGTATGCCTATAAAGTATAAATATTATTGTATTTAATCATACATATGTCTTATTTATATATTTAAATCATCGTAATGTGTATGAATATTTAGTGAAAATAAGTGGTAAATTCACCACTCATCAGGGTCCTCCTATGTTCAATGGTGTTATAGATGAGGATGCCTATGAGTTTTTGTTTGATTGTCGAGAGAAGTTGTATGATTTGGGTTCGTTGGAGTCTCATGGGTTTTCTTATACTACCTATTAGTTGAAAGATGCGGCTAGAGATTATAAGAGATCGATTGTTAGTTGTAGACCTATTGATGCTCTTGTGATATTGTAGGATTAGTTTGTTGATGCCTTTCTAGAGAGATTTGTGCCTTACAACCTTATGTGATCGGATGAGTGATAAGTTTAACCACCTGGAGTAAGGCTCCATGACTGTAGAAGAGTATGAGGCATGCTTCCATGCCTTTTTTAGATATTCCTATGCTAATATTTCCACTAAGTCTAAGAAGATGTAGAAGTTTGTGAAGGGTTTGGATATCTCCCTTCAGTTGGTTACATCACAGATGGTCATATTTAGGGCATCTTTTTAGAGTATTATAAATCAGGCTAAGATGACTGAGGGTATTTTTCAAGCATCTCAAGGAGGTGCAAAGAAGGTATGCTATTTTGGTAAAATTAAAGGTCAATCTTCTTGTGGTAAAGATTTCAAAGGTTCTCATGGATTTCAGGGTAGGGCAGTGTAGGCATCTTTGTAGAGTTCAGGTGGTGGACTTTCGGGCTTAGCAGTGCAGGGTGGCCATTTGAGCCCGTGGTACCTTATTATGTTGATATGGGTTATAGGATCTATTATGGGTGTCGGGAGGTTAGCTATTTAGCCAAGGACTGCCACCGTCGTATGACTATTGCTACTCTTATTTCAACTGTGAGAGGTAGCAGTACTACCAGACACGTGAAAGGTAGAGGTAGTAGAGCCCGCAGTGGTGGTCGTGGGGCTACCCAACCAGTTTGGCATCGTGGTCAGTGCTATGCTATATCTGCCACTCCAGAGGTAGATTCTTATGATACTGTGATCACAGGTATCATCCTCATTTGTTTTAGCTCTGCATCTGTGTTATTTGACCTTGAATCGACTTTCTCCTATGTGACTACATATTTTGCTTTGGATTTTAATTTTGTTAGTGAGCCTCTTGCTATGCCTATTCATGTATCTACCTAAGTAGGTGATTCCTTAGAGGTGGATTAGGTGTAACGATCTTGTATTGTGACTTTTGATGGGTGTGAGACTTTGGCGGGCTTGCTCTGTGTTAGATATGGTTGATTTTGATGTTATTTTGGGTATGGATCGTTTGGCTTTTTATCATGTTGTCTTAGACTATTTTGCTAAGTCTATGACTTTAACTTCACCGAGTGTGCCAAGGGTATCTTGGATGGGTGCGCTTCATTCAAAGACCAAGATAGTCATATCTTATGTTTAGGCTCGTCATTTGGTTGAGAGGGGATGTTTAGCTTATTTCCCTCATATTTGTGATCTAGTGTTGTTTCACCTATTTTCTTGGATTCTGTCTGTATTCTTTATGAGTTTATAGATGTGTTTCCTATTCGCCGTATGGGATGGCTCTATCCGAGTTATAGAAATTGAAGGATCAGTTATAGGAGTTATTGGATAAGCGATTTATCCAACCTAGTGTATCTCATTATGGTGTGCCTGTCTTATTTGTGAAGAAGAAGGACGAGTCTATCTGAATGTGCATTGATTATAGAATACTAAGTTGCAGACCATTTGTCACACTAAGTAGAGAAAGCTATTCTAAAACTAAGGGATAAGCTTAAGACTGATGATACTTTTACAGAAGAGCATATCTTGGTAGCATTACAAGACTTAATCCCTTAGTTTGTAGATTTTGTCAATTATTTTGTAAGTGACTTTATCCCAAAAGATATGTCATTTCAGCATTGCAAATGATTTATGCATGAAGTGAGAAAGTTCTTTTGGGATGAGTCATACTTATTTCGAGTGTGTACTGATGGTGTGACTCAGAGGTATATTCCTGAGGTTGAAATGATGAGGATTTTATAGGCCCGTCTTTCATCTCCAATGGGGGTCATCATGGAGGTACCCGCACTGCCCATAAAATCTTGCAATACTATTACTATTGGTCGAATATCTTTAAGGATCCATATGGTTATGCCAAGGCCTGTGACCAATTCCAAAGGCAGGGCAATATTTTATGAAAGGATGACCTTCCTATGATGCCCATCCTTGAGCTTGAACTATTTAATGTGTGTGGTATTGATTTTATGGGATCATTATTGAGTTCACATGGGACGAAGTATATTTTGGTAGATTTCGAATACATTTCTAAGTAGGTGGAAGAAATTACACTTCCAAAAAATGAAGGTAAGAGTGGCATAGCATTCTTGAAGAAGAATATCTTCTCCAGATATAGTACCCAGTAAGCTATCATTAGTAAGGGTGTGTCTTATTTTTGCAATCGTCTTTTCAAAGCCTTACTTGGGAAATATGGTGTAAAGCATAAGGTGGCAACACCTTATCATCCTTAGACAAGTGGTCAAATTGAGGTTTCTAATCAGGAGATAAAGTCTATTTTGGTGAATACTGTGAATACCAATAAAACTAATTGGTTGAGAAAATTAGCCGATGTATTATGGGCTTACCGGATAACTACAAGACTCCTATTATCTCATATCCTTATTAGCTTGTTTCTGGAAAAGCATGCCACTTGCAGGTTGAACTTGAGCATAAGACACTATGGGCATTAAAAAAATTAAAATTTTGTGTTGAATGAGGTTGCACAGTTGCAATTGGAGAAAATGAATGATATGGATGAGTTTCACTTCTGTGACCATAAGATTTCATCCTTGTTCAAGGAAAATATGAAATTGTAACATGATAGGAGGATAGAATGGAGCTTATTTAGTTTGGATGTATAATTTAAGACTTTGCCTGTTTCTTGGCAAGTTAAAGTCTAGGTGGTCTGGACCATTCACCATGGTGAGAGTATTTCCATATGTTTAAATTGAGATATAGTGAGATGGTGATATCCTATTCAAGGTAAATAGATAGCGTGTTAAGCATTATATGGGAAACATGAAGAAAATAATGTGACCCTTGGCGAAGTCTGAGTAGTCAAGGGAGCTGTGTCATGCCATAATGTTAAATTAGGTGCTTTTTGGGAGGCAATCCATGTTTTGTAATTATCTAAATTATATGGTAACATGTGTGTTCAAAAGTGCAGGGCTGTAATATGCAGAAATTGACTCAATAAAAATTTTGGTGTCCAGGTTGAACGAGTTACTCTATGACTCGTAGGGCCACTCCACGACTTATCATCAGACTCATTAGGAGGAGGCAAGGATGGACATCTCATGGAAAAGGTCTCTGGAGTCCCTACTACTCTCAGAATGAGTCATAGCCACTGATGATGACTAATCACTTTGAGTCATAAGGATGGACCCAGGTAACTTTATTGGCACTAAAAGAGGGGTGGTGATGACTTGTAGTCATTGACCGTGAGTCGTTACCAAAGTCATGGTCAACCTTAAATGATATAGACTAATTTTAAAATAAAAATCTAACCCGATCCTATTTGTACAAAATAAAAAGGGGAATTTGACCAAAACCCCATTTTTTTTATTTTTCAACATGTGTGACTCCCTCCATCTTCCATAACCTTTTCTCCCACTTCAAGCACACTCCTCAATAAATTTAAACACCCCATTTAGAATCAAAACTACTCCTAAATCCCATATTCCCATAAGAGTACTATTAAGTACAAACAAAGCATCCAAGCATTTGCATTATTTGATTTGAAGTTAGTGCTTAATAATTTCCTTCTAATTTCAAATTGTACTTGATATTTATGAATATATTTGCTTTAGATACTTTTTTTTTAAACTTGACTAGGGTTTGGGTTATTTATCTAAGTTATATATCAAAGTGTTTCATGCATAATATGAGTAGAAACGAAGTGGGATGATTCGGTATGTGGGTTATGTGTAAATAACCTAAGAAAAAGTCTAAGTACCCTTGGGAAAAAGTGTGATTAAGTAATGAAACTTGATAACCCATTTTTGACAATCACTATGAGCTATTCTATGAATTGTAGACTCATATGACGAGTCATCCTGTGACTGGAAAAATGGGCAGTCGATGATATACCTTTACTATTGTCCCTACGAGCCACCCTACGAGTCACCATTACACCTTATGACTTGTTATTTAACTCATAGAAATTGGGAATGACGTACCAGTTTAAGGATTTTTTTATTGGTTACTCTACGAATCACCCAACGAATTTTTATGTCACTTAACGAGTCATTAGATGAATCTGTAGTGAGTACACCTACTAGCATGTACTCCTATGATGGTTCACCCTGTTATTCATATAGAGACCCAACGACTCATTAAGTGGAGACATAAGGTCACCAGTAATACCTCTCAGCACTCCCTTACACCCTATGACTGTCATAACGACTCATAGTCCTGTGACTACGAGTCATAGCCAAACTTGTAAGTATGCAATACAGTTTAATTTTATTATTTTTAATTTTTTCTTTTCTTTACTCTTTCTAGTGTAAACTAACAATATTTCTACCTCAGGTACGATGGCACCAAAGAATGACACCACAAAGGGGGGCAGGAAAACTCTTAAGTAATAAGCTCGACCCACTCATCAACTGAGGTATTAGCCAACTGATAAAGAACAAGTTTCAAGTAGCTCTATTAAGGAATACCCATCTCGGGGATAGTTGAAGCATGAATTAGCTTACTTAGGGACCCAAATACCTTTAAATGAATCTAAAGTTATAGGTAGGTAAGCCAAACCATAATCTGAAGTTAAACAATATGAGTTAATTTGGTGGGAATTCCCCAAAAGAGCCTAATAGGTAATCCAACACAATAAATAAGCAAAATGATACAAATAGTTATAGGTAGTCACTACATAAATATCATGCCATGACCTGGTAGATCCAGAACAAGAGCATCTAGTAATAAAAATACAACCCAAGTATCTATAATAGTCAATATATCTGTCTCAAAATAAAAGACTGAACATAGAAAGATAAAGGAAAATAGGTGACTCAAACTCCAAGAGCTCACCCTATCTCCAAATATCAACACAGCATAAACATCGATCAACGATGGCAACTAGTACTCAGATCTGCACCAAAAGGTACAGAAGTGTAGTATGAGTACCAAAACCACATGTAATAAGTAGGCATCATCGGCCCACTGAGTTAAATCCTGATATAATCATAATCAAAATCATAAGCTCTAGTATAATCAATAGCATGATTGCCAATATAGTAAATAAGCATGCTCTTAAGGATAATCCTTAACATATTTGCCGATATAGTTAATTACGTGGTCTCTAATATAATCAATATGCATTATTAAAGCATAGGCAATAACTTTTATAGCCTAATAAACAACTTATAGAAATATAATAGATAGCTTATCAATAACTTGATCAATAATTAATCCATGGCCTAATATATAGATTATTCATAGCATAATCAATAGGATAATTTATGGCTTAGATAACATCATAGTCAAGGGCTCATTCAACTATATATTTGGTAGCCCAATCAATAGCCAAAACAATAGCATACTCAATAGCTCATCAATAAAATAAGCTTAATCAATAACTGATCTACAGCCTAACCATTAGGCACTACTTTTAAAGTGGCACTACTTTTAAAGTCATTCATAATAACCAACAAGTATCAAGGTGTCTAAATATCACCAAAATAACCATCTCCCTAGATGTACACAAGCATATCAAAGTGTCTTAAATAACTATCACAAGTCTTGGCCAAAGTGGATCGAAGAACCCACTTCTAAATCCCAAAATCATTTATCAAGAAATACTTACCCTAGACTAGGCTAAGATATCTAAATCCACCATTAGATATTAAATAGGCCACCACTAGCCCAAGGATAGCAATTATAGAGCAACTAAGTCAATTTTATCTAACATATAGAAATTTGGGTAAGTTTCATCCTAAACTCAAGTAATCAAGGAAATTTGCTCTTTAATTTGGTAAATAAATCATTTTGACCTAAGAATAGCCTACAAGGTTAACTTCACCTAAGATATGGTTAACTAGGCTAATCACGCCCAAAACGATATCCAAAATAACCTAAATGATCCAACTAATCCTAAGTATTTCAATTTATCACATGAATACCTAAAATCCATCCTAAATCTAGCACAATATCATAAACGTACTATGAAGTAGCTCAATCTAAAAAGAGGTAAAACCTAGCATACCTGGATACCAAATAAATCACACAAGATTTGCTAAATCATCATTTTTCCCTTTTGAGAAGCTTTTGCACGATGCCAAGCTATCAAAATCATATTTTACTCACCAATATAAGAATATCAATTTACATATTGCACTGTTATACTTTAGGTCCAAAAATTACACACAAATCCCACATCGGTCCTATTCAGGGAAAATTATATTTTCAATATCAACCCAACATTCCCACATGCTCAAGGAATCATTACCCTAAGAAATAGGTGAATTCTGAGCTAATTTAGGGGGTAAAATCAATCCTCTAATCTTTTGGAATTTTTGGTCAAGAAATGGAAAAATAAACCATGAATATTGAGGAATCTTACCTCAAATATGTAGGAGAATCAAGAAATAAGCGTTAATCAAGTTTCCCAAATCACCCACAAGCTTAAATCCCTGTGGAATAAGAGGATTGAGTCGCTTTAGAATTCAGTCGAGTTTTTAACATAGATCCTAGCATACACATCCCAACATTTAGAAAATCAGACTGCATTTAGTTTGACTCAATCACTTGAAAAGATAGTCTCTTATTTTAGACAACCTTTGGTTTTGGATGACTGACAAATAAATTGAGGTATGAAAAAAAGGCTAGTAATTATCTTAATCATGAGTGTGAGCCCTTACACCTATAATTAAGAGATACATGGACATAATTTCCAAAGCTTTAGATGTGTCATCACTCAGATTTCAAAGATGAGAAAGTTACCTCTGGTGAGAATTTGGAAATGCCCAGAGGCAAAATTGAAACCAAAATATCCTAAAATTCCCACATGCCTTCTGATGGGGTATGGTTTGATGGCGGTGGAAGTCGTCTTTCAACTCATATTCAAAGAGTTTGATATTTCTCTTTAGACTATGTCCTAATTTATTGCTAAGAAAAGTTGCAAGTTGTGCTTCATTCTTTTTGGATTCGTGCACACCTGTGATTTTGATTTGAGAATTTTATTATTTTGGATGCTCTCTACAACATCTCAAACAAAATGGTTAGTTGTAAATGTATCATGACACAAATATAATTTGGTACAAACCTATTTGACATGCCATGTTGAGATAGTTGATGAACCAATTTGCACAATCTATTTCTAAAAATATCATGCCACTTTATATAGGGCGACAACCCAATGTGTGCTAGTAAAAGGTGGATAATCTATCTTGGTTTTTTATGCCACCTTGAAAGGGGTGGTGTCCCAACATATCTTATTGAAAAGTGGATGACCTATCTTAAATATTTTGTGCCACATTGAATGGGGTGACAACCCAATATGTCTTATTAAAAGGTAGATGACCAACATATCTCATTGAAAGGTAGATGACCTATATCGAATGTAATATTCCATTTTAAATAAGATGGCAACTCAATATGACTACTAATCACTTTCACTAAACTTATCAGTAGCAAATGCAATATAAGGGCAATTGTGCAGACCTTGTTTTAGTATGCCACACTGAAGGAGGTGACGATCCATAAAATAGTAACATATCACGTGGAAGGAAGTGATAATCCATATAATGAAGTGTCAATCTAAAAGAGAAGACAGGTTGTAATTTAATAACCTGTCACTTTGAAGGAGGTGATGGTCCACAACGTAATAATATGTCACTCTAAAGGAGGTGATGATCCATAGTATAATAGTGCATCAATCTGAAGTAGCTGATGATCTATAACATAATAACATGGTATCTCAAATAAAGTGATAGTCCGATACACCCTTTTAAAGGGTAGGAAACCCAAATATAAAAAGATGTCACCTTGCATGAGGTGAAAAGATGACGTGCCATTTAAAAAGGGGGATGACCCAAATATAATAAGATATTTTCTTTGAATAAGGTGACAATTTGGTATGTCCTCTTGAAAGGGTGGTTGAACCAAATATAATAAGACATATCACCTCGAATAGGGTGACAATCCAATAGGTTTTCTGGGAGGATAGAAAACCCTACTGGAATAAGATATGTTAACTTCAAAAAAAGTGACAATCTAACTTGGATAGAAAACCCTACTGGAATAAGATATGTTAACTTCAAACAAAGTGACAATCTAACTTGTCTCTTTAAATGATGAGAGAACATTCATGTACTCACTAAACTTGTTAATTTAATAACTAAGATATTGACATAATCAAAATATTTGAATAGGTAATAACAATATGGTAACCATAAAATGCTTACAACCCCATACAAATTCGTCGAGAGAGATTCTAAGGCCGATTAGGGATGTCCCATAAGGTGTATACCCTCTTTTAGATGAAACCTTTTGTAAAGATATATATTGATGATGAGGAATGTTTTTGAAGTTGAAATTTTAAGATAAAATTTTTAAAATCAATAGAAATTTAGAAAATTTGCCCTTATTTCATGATTAAATGCACTTAATTGAAATAGTGTGCAAAAGAAAATTTGATTGTTTCAAAGACATGACTCAATTTTCTCCGAGTTTCTGGAGTTTTAAATGGTGGGAAGACCAAATCCTTATGTATAATTGCTTACGTATCCAGCTTGAACAAGAATTAGGTCAGATGTAATTCTGGTAGAAACAAATTTAAAAAATGTTAGATATTATCAAAAGGATGAAGGATTAGATTCATTAATATATAAGAAAAGGTAGAGGCCAATTTATTGAACTTGATCCTTTGCATTGGGAATCCTTGAAAAGACTTGTACATGTCCCGGTCTTCTACATTGAATCCTTAAACTTTGAGAATTCAATTGCATTATTTCTCCTTAGTTGTTATGTCCAATCATTTCCCTATAAAAATTAGAGGAAGTATTAGAGATCATAACAAAGTAATAGTTATATAAATCAAAAGGGAGAAGAGAACTTGTTTGGATTATTATGGCAAGGCCACGATGGATTTGGTAATATTTTTTGTCATACTTAATGTTGTCAACTTTATGACTTCACCTTTTGTATCCAATGAAAATCCTTTATTTTGAGAAAGAGATGGTGTTGGCTTTGCCTTACTCTCCTGATACTTTTTGTTGAACTTGTCTTGCAAGATTTCCAATCTTTGAAGAGTCGCTTTCACAAAATTTTTAAGGATCTTTGTAACGCCCCAAATCTAGTACTTAGAATTCTACACGGTGCTCATGACCCTGAAGGACCACAAGATAACCCATGTCTGATATCTATACCTATATACTGCATAAAATACGTTAAAATGTGGAAATATGAACTGAAAGGCCATAAGGTTCAACACTGAAAAATGATCTGAATGATAAAAAATCTGTGTGGGGTAATAGAATACCCAAAACAAAACTGAACTGAAGTCTAAAACATGATAGTCTAGAAAGCCTCTATCTGACTGAACTGTCTGAGTAAGGAGTTGATAGGACATGTCCCCAGCTAACTCCAACTAATAAACTGATTAATGAGATAATAAGGAAATAATCATGTCCTCGAAAGATAAGGACTTACTTCTAACTCTATCTACAGATTTCTAAAATCTACTGTTGCTCTGGAACTCGTGTCTCTGAACCTATGGTATAAGACACCATAGAGCAAATGCGTCAATACTTTGAATGTACTGGAATGCATGTGAGATAGGCTGAATGCATGCGGTTCATATGCATGAACAATAATAATAATAACTGACTGAGTTATTAACCTGATAAAGATAAATATAAGACTGCCTACAACGTCCCTTTGGGGCACTACGAATGGAATGTCTTACCATTTGGGCTTAAGAATGCTCCCTCCGAATTTCAAAATATTATGAATAATATTTTCAATCCTTATTCTTACATGTCAATTGTTTATATTGATGATGTGCTAATCTTTTCTGAAAACATTGATTCTCATTTTAAGCACCTTAATACTTTCTTTAAGATTGTTAAACTAAATGGTTTGGTCGTTAGCGCCAAGAAAATGAAGTTGTTCCAAACTTCTATTCGATTTTTAGGTCATGATCTTCACCAAGGTAGTTATAAGCCTATTTGTAGAGCCATTGAGTTCTCTTCCAAATTTCCTGATGAAATCACGGATAAAACCCAACTTCAAAGGTTTTTAGGAAGCCTTAATTATGTTGCAGATTTCATTCCGCATGTTAGACAAGTCTGTGAACCTTTGTATAAACGTCTTAAGAAAAATCCAGTCCCGTGGAGTTCTGACCAAACCAATGCAGTCATAAGAATTAAGCCTTTAGTACAAAACCTACCCTGTCTAGGTATTCCAAACCCTGAAGCTTTTATGATTGTAGAAACTGATGCTTCAGATATAGGGTATGGAGGTATCCTGAAAAAAAGGGTCGATGCCAAATCCCCTGAACAACTTGTTCGATTTAATTCTGGGGTTTGGAACCCAACTCAAAAGAATTATAGCACTGTGAAAAAGGAAGTTTTATCTATAGTGCTATGTATCACAAAGTTTCAAGATGATCTTGTAAACAAAGAATTTTTATTACGAGTTGATTGCAAGTCAGCCAAAGAAATCTTGCAAAAAGATGTAAAAAATTTAGTTTCAAAACAAATATCTGCTAGGTGGCAAGCTCTCCTATCTAGCTTTGATTTCCAAATTGAATTTATCAAAGGAGAAAACAACTCCCTTCCCGATTTTCTAACAAGAGAATTTTTACAGGGCCATGAGACCAACAAATCTAGGGAAAGTCCCCATAGGCACCAAGCAGGAACAATCCAGAATGGTTCGACCATTTGATCCTCCCTCAGCATTGGCAAATCCATTGCGACCAATAGTCCCCCAGAGGCCTACACTCAAGGCAAAAATACAGTCTCTATTTCAAAATAGATATTCTGCTCTGACGGAATTTCCAAAAATCTCTCCACCAATGCCCAAAAAATTGGTAGATTTGAAGACTAACCTGCCCTTGGAAAAAGGACAATCATCCAGCTCATCGGTACAAACCAAACAAATTTATGCCATGAAGGCCCCAGAGACCTTTGCTCAAGCCGTAGATCCCGCAGCGGCCAAACCAGTACCGCCTTCTCCAGTAAAGGAAGAATTTAAATTTGTCACCACCCAGGTGATGCCAATAATGGCTCTAGATAAGGAATATGAAGGATATCCTTTAGAGCACCTCATAAGACCAGTTTATAATGACACGAATTTTGTGGATACAGAAAATCCACTTAAGACCAGAATATATTACGAAGATGTATTAGTGGATACTGACTCCATTGAAGTCGAACATACAATGAACGAACGGAATCCAGATCGTATTAACTATTCCCGATTCACTATCAAGAGGGTATTAACCCCTTTTAACTGGTATGCTGATCATTTGCATACCCCTAATGTTCTATCCATGCCACATAGGCCACATACCTATAATTGGTTCGACTATAGGTCAACTTGGTTCAATTTCTGATATGTTCGTACAGGACATACTTGGTTTGTCAAATATTGCCCAGCCATGGTAGAATTAGTGATACCTCGATGGTTCTATGAATGGTGGATGCACTTTGGAGGAATCAAAGAAATTCTCCCAGCTTAATTCCTCTCTCGATTTCTAGAATTCTGCACCAAAGAAGGATGCACAACTCTTCCAGAGCACATTCAAATGTGCAAATTCTTTATTAAAAAATGGATTTCTTATATCATCTCCTGGAATTTTTCCAAAGGAGAAATAGACAGAATTAAATACCTCTCCAAAGAGATAAAAGTTAAAGGATGGACTCCTAAGCCCATTACAACTAAACCATCTCCTGATCCAAGGAAATCTGCTTCAGCACCCCGAACCTCCCCAAGCAAGAAGGTTCTTCAAGAAAGATCAAGGAAGGCTTTGCAAGACATGGAAAGCCAAGAAGATAATGAAGAAGAAGTATTGCAACTTCTTGAAGAAGCTTCCTCTACAGGAAGCAGTGACAATAATGGCGATATGCTGAATCCCAAAGCGATTGCACAGGCCTTCCTAGACTCCTATTAAGAATAGGAACATGACCCTTCAGAGAGATAGAGGTTCAAAGAATCGGAATTATCTCTTGAAAGGTAAATTCACTGTTCTTGATTGGAATCGTTGACCCTACTGCTTTCCATTTGAGAAAAGGACAACTTGCTTTTCAAAAGAAAAGACAGACTTGCTGTTCAACACTCAGTAGACGCACTAATGAAAAAGCATCTACTTTTCTAAAGGAAGCACTTAATATTGTCGGCACAATCTTAGCCTTACACATGTATGCACCAGATGTATATGATTATATTTCTTCGCCTATATAAGACGAAGCAATTCATTAGAGTAGGCATCCAAAAATTTTCATATACTAGAAATTCTCTCTTGCCCAATCTCTTGTAAAGCTACTGTAATGATGTTTTAAGATTTTCAATAAAATTTGTAAGTTTTATTAATTCTTTATTTTGTTTTACTTATACATTTCCGCTATAATATTCACGATCCATTTTTTGGTATCAGAGCGATGTTGGCAGATTGTGTGTCATCCTGGAAAGCTTAGGTTCTCCTATGAAATGTCTTGCTATGTGGTAGAGGAGGGTGGCGTAAGCATCTGGTCGAACCCTTGGTTTCTCCTATTTGCTGGGAGATGGTGTGGAGAACTTAATTAGTATAATTGTTTTGGTCAATTATTCTATCAAGGTCTCTATTTGTAGGGGCCATAGTAGGTCTATCATGCTTTTTCTTGAAAGGAGAAGCACTGAGCACTTCGTTATGATAAGGAATTTTTATTCCTTCGAGGGGAGGAGTCACTGATTCTATGACTTGGTGATTCTGCGTATACCATTTGTTAATGATAACGTTAAGGGATTCATTCTGGTTTCCCATTCTACCAGTACATTTGAACCATTTGAAGAATTCAATGTCACATCGGAGTCTTTTCATGTCGGCTATCCATAGTCGACCAAACTCCTTTTGTTGTTCTTTGGAATAGGTAATGGTGTACCATTTCCATTTAATAGCGTCCTTAGGGAGATACCATAGGACTTTTAAGGCTTGGAGGTTAGGAAGTCTAGCATGAGCAGCTAAACAGGAGCAACATGGCCAACATGGCTCTGGCCATAGATGTATTGATATAATTATGTTTAAGATTATTCATGCTTGTTTACTGTGATATGCTTGATTATATGAACATGTATGTTTTCTCTGTTAGTCTCTAGACAGCATGTTTAAAAATATGAACAATCATATTAAAAACATTGTTAACCTATCTTCTCAAGCAACTCTGATTGCTACAATTGAAAATGATCTTCAAAACTAGAGTATTCCAGAAGAATCTTTCAATACGATTTATCAAATCAGAAAGTTTAGTTTTCTGAAAAAACATAATATCAAGACCTCTGAGTCTACTGTTTCCATTAATAATTCTTTAGAAATTATTCAACTGCTTAACGAGTTAGATATAAGCAGATTTAAAAATCAGTTTAACTATCTGCATGTTGGACTTGTTCAAGTAGCTATAAAGCCACTTTTCCGACAGGGCTTAGATATCCCTGTCTGTGCTATCTTAAGAGATGCTCGTCTATTAAACTTTGATGACTCTCTCTTAGGAGTTATCCAAAGTAACCTCGCCGATGGCCCGGTATACTTTAATTGTTATCCTAATTTCTCTGTTGATAGCAATGATCCTAACATCATGGATGTTTTAACCCTTAATGTTAAGACAAAAAACATGAATAGTAAGGAAAACACCAGAGAAATAGCGATCATATACCATGTATATTATCCCCTTATGGGAACCACTCTAGCACCTAAAGCTAGATTCACGAGCCCTAAAGGGGTCACCACCCTAATGGAAGCAAACAAAGACCGCAGCACAGTCTTTGTTCCTAAGGCTCTAGTCTGGGATGATAGTCTTCACGGCAAAGAATGGTATTTTGATGCCATTACCCAACCTATCCGTACTTATTCGGAAAAATCTCAGATCGAACGGATTATCCAACACCCCGATGGATCTATTGATTTAAAATTCCTCGGGATTGACTCCTCTCGGCATTCTTCGTTCCGCCGGTCGGTCTCCACCCGTGCTTCCACTTCCAAACCCCCGAAAGGAAGTGATGAACACGATAATGACAAGGGAAAGATTCAAGGAGTTGACTTATCTGGTCCTGTCCCAAAAGTTTATTATCAACAACACACTAGGGTTAATGAACCCGAAAATCTTTACGCACCTGGCAGTCCTACAGCCTCGGATATGGAACCTCCCCCTTCCACATCCCATCAAAAGATTAGGACTGACCCTAGCCTACTTGTCATCAAATCAGAGGAAGAATACATTCCTGACCTCCAAGCCTTAAAAGTCCTATGGTATCTCCCTAAGGACGCTATTAAATGGAAATGGTACACCAGTACCTATTCCAAAGAACAACAAAAGGAGTTTGATCGACTATGGATAGCCGACATGAAAAGACTCCGATGTGACATCGAATTCTTCAAATGGTTCGAATGTACTGGTAGAATGGGAAACCAGAATGAATCCCTTAACGTTATCATTAACAAATGGTATACGCAGAATCACCAAGTCATAGAATCAGTGACTCCTCCCCTCGAAGGAATAAAAATTCCTTATCATAACGAAGTGCTCAGTGCTTCTCCTTTCAAGAAAAAGCATGATAGACCTACTATGGCCCCTACAAATAGAGACCTTGATAGAATAATTGACCAAAAAATTATACTAATCAAGTTCTCCACACCATCTCCCAGCAAATAGGAGAAATCAAGGGTTCGACCCTTCCTTTTGAATCTTCCCAACCGGTTAAGAGCTCGGCAAGCTCTAAACCCATCTCTAATCCTATCTTTAAGATACCCAAATTTTAAAAAGAGAAATTCCCAGAGCTCAATGAAGACTTCAAAATCTCGGAACAAATTTTGGAAAAAATCAACACCAAACTTTCGGGGTTTAAAGTTGCTCAGCAAGGAACTCAACAAGGAGAGTCCAGTGCTCAGAAGAACTCTCTTTCTAAACTCACCAATGAACGTTTTTCAACTAAGAAAAACTATTACAAAAAACCTTCCCCTCCGGATGTCCAATTCGAAGAAAATCCCTACCTCTCTACATTCAATCATGATGGAAGAGGTATAACTGAATGGAATATTGACGGTCTGGCTGAACACCAGATTTATAATAAGCTCCATGAGATGGCCGTATCTTTTACGACCTATAAAATCAAGGGAGCTTCTGACAAAGGAGCTGCCACCATGATTGTATTAGGATTTACTGGTACGATGAAACATTGGTGGGATAACTACATCACCGATGAGGTAAGGAATCTCATCTATGATGCTACGTCCACCGAGACTACGGTCAAGATTGAAAATGGCCAAGAAGTTCTTGAGCAAGTTGCGAAAGAAGATGCTTGCGCCACCCTCCTCTACCACATAGCAAGACATTTCATAGGAGAACCTAAGCTTTTCCAGGATAGGAGCCTAGAAATTCTTAACAATCTTCGCTGCAAGGACCTAGCAGACTTTAGGTGGTATAAAGACACCTTTCTTGTAAAAGTTATGATCAGACCAGACTGCAACAATGACTTCTGGAAGGAAAGGTTCATTAGTGGTCTTCCTCCTCTGTTCGCCGATAAGGTTAGAACTAAAATTAAGGATAGATTTGAAGGACAAATACCTTATAGAATACTCACTTATGGAGACTTAATAAGTTTCATTACCACCGTAGGTATAGATCTCTGTACCGATCTTAGGCTGAAAAAAGAGCTTAAACAAAATAGTACCTCCAAATATTGTCTAGGAACCTTTTGTCAAGATTATGGGTTTACCGACTTATCTTCTCGCAAAAAGCATAGAAAGAAATCTTTCAAGTCTAGCAAAAAGACTTCTCCTAGCAAACGGACTTCTAAAAAAGAGTCTTACAAACCTAGTAGAAAGACTAATTGGAAATCTTCCAAAACTAAAGATACTTGTTGGACTTGTGGCAAAACTGGCCATAGAGCAAAAGATTGCAAATCCAGCAAGAAAAAGAAGACCAACCAACTTGATCTACCTGAAGAAGCTAAAGAAAAATTATTCTCTATTATGGAAAATTCTTCCGAAGCTTCGGACTCCTACTCTTCTTCAAGCGAAGACTTTAGCGACGAAGAATTTATCAATGCCGCTTATGAGTTTGATCAAACTCAGTCGGGGCAAGAATGTGCCTGTAAAGGTACTTTCTACCTGCTCAAACAAAACGATTAATGTCATCTCAGGAAATCCCGTTTGACATAATTGAACATATTCCTAACGATGAGCAACGGAGCAAGTATCTCCATGAGCTCAAAAAACTTATGCTTTCTCATGAAGAAAGCCCCCCTAAACCTATTATTCAGCCTTTTAGCATGAAACAAGTTATGGCTAAATTTAGCACACTTACGGAGCCTACCATTTCTGACCTCAAAGGAGAAATTTCTTCTCTCAAAAGCAAAGTTAGAAACCTGAAGAGCAGACTTGACCATGTAGAACTTAACATTCTTAAAGATCAAGTCCTAAAAGCTGCTTCTCCTGAGCAGTCCCTATTACCAGAATCTTCTCCAAACCTATCGATTATCCTGAATGATCATCTCCAAGAATCTAGTTCTATCCCTGGCGAGGACACTCCTTCTACTTCCAGCAAATTGTAGCAACTATTAAGGCTTACAGCGAACACATTGTCGTTAAAATAGTCATCGACAAAGACTTTGTTTTAAATAGAGTCTCCCTTTTTGACACAGGCGCAGACAGTAACTATATTGTCAAAGGCCTTATCCCCACTCGGTATCTAGAAAGAAGTACCTCTAGACTCTATTCAGCCACCGGCGGGAAAATGAAAATTTATTATCAGCTTCCTAAAGCTCATGTCTGCAACAATGGAATATGCCTTGTTAACAACTTTGTCATCACCGAGGATATCACTGAAGATATCATTTTGGGAATACCCTTCGTTAACCAAATTCGACCTTTCTAGAGTGATTAGGATGATATTCGTACCACCCTTCTAGGTAACAAATTGTTCTTCCCATTATTGCGTCCTCTATCTCAAGAAGAAGGACGCAAAATTAAAGAGGAAATTGTTTTTAAAATTAACCGACTTTCCTCTCATATCTGTTTTCTTAAACAAGATATTCAGCTCAAACATATTGAGCACACTTTAAAAACCTCGGAGATGGTTACCAAAATCGCCATTCTCCCAAAGAAGTTTAAGGACGAAATCTGCTCCGAGTTCCCTAATGCTTTCTGGGAATGCAAAAAGCATTTAGTCGAACTTCCCTATATCTTTGGCTTTGAGGAACACTCCATTCCTACTAAGGCTAGACCTATCCAAATGAATCAAGAAATGATGGAAATTTGCAAAAAAGAAATTAACCATCTTCTATCAAATGGGATCATTAGACCTTCCAATTCTCCATGGAGTTGCTCTGCATTTTATGTAAACAACAGTGCAGAAAAAGAACGTGGAACTCCCCGGCTTGTTATAAACTACAAGCCTTTGAATGCGGTTTTAAAATGGATGAGACATCCGATTCCTAATAAAAAAGATCTCCTCAAAAGGACTTTTAAAGCCAATCTTTACAGCAAGTTTGATATGAAGTCGGGTTTCTGGCAAATCCAAATTGCTGATAAAGATAAATATAAGACTGCCTTCAACATCCCTTTTAGGCACTACGAATGGAATGTCTTACCATTTGGGCTTAAGAATGCTCCCTCCAAATTTCAGAATATTATGAATAATATTTTCAATCCTTATTCTTACATGTCAATTGTTTATATTGATGATGTGCTAATCTTTTCTGAAAACATTGATTCTCATTTTAAGCACCTTAATACTTTCTTTAAGATTGTTAAACTAAATGGTTTGGTCGTTAGCGCCAAGAAAATGAAGTTGTTCCAAACTTCTATTCGATTTTTAGGTCATGATCTGCACCAAGGTAGTTATAAGCCTATTTGTAGAGCCATTGAGTTCCCTTCCAAATTTCCTGATGAAATCACGGATAAAACCCAACTTCAAAGGTTTTTAGGAAGCCTTAATTATGTTGTAGATTCCATTCCGCATGTTAGACAGGTCTGTGAACCTTTGTATAAACGTCTTAAGAAAAATCCAGTCCCGTGGAGTTCTGACCAAACCAATGCAGTCATAAGAATTAAGTCTTTAGTACAAAACTTACCCTGTCTAGGTATTCCAAACCCTGAAGCTTTTATGATTGTAGAAACTGATGCTTCAGATATAGGGTATGGAGGTATCCTGAAACAAAGGGTCGACGCCAATTCCCCTGAACAACTTGTTCGATTTACTTCTGGGGTTTGGAACCCAGCTCAAAAGAATTATAGCACTGTGAAAAAGGAAGTTTTATCTATAGTGCTATGTATCACAAAGTTTCAAGATGATCTTGTAAACAAAGAATTTTTATTACGAGTTGATTGCAAGTCAGCCAAAGAAATCTTGCAAAAAGATGTAAAAAATTTAGTTTCAAAACAAATATTTACTAGGTGGCAAGCTCTCCTATCTAGCTTTGATTTCCAAATTGAATTTATCAAAGGAGAAAACAACTCCTTTCCCGATTTTCTAACAAGAGAATTTGTACAGGGCCATGAGACCAACAAATCTGGGGAAAGTCCCCATAAGAACCAAGCAGGAACAATCCAGAATGGTTCGACCATTTCATCCTCCCTCAGCATTGGCAAATCCATTGCGACCAACAGTCCCCCAGAGGCCTACACTCAAGGCGGAAATACAGTCTCTACTCCAAAATAGATATTCTGCTCTGACGGAATTTCCAAAACTCTCTCCACCAATGCCCAAAAAATTGGTAGATTTGAAGACTAACCCACCCTTGGAAAAAGGAAAATCATCCAGCTCATCGGTACAAACCAAACAAAGTTATGCCATGAAGGCCCCAGAGACCTTTGCTCAAGCCGTAGATCCCGCAGTGGCCAAACCAGTACCGCCTTCTCCAGTAAAGGAAGAATTCAAATTTGTCACCACCCAGGTGATGCCAATAATGGCTCTAGATAAGGAATATGAAGGATATCCTTTAGAGCACCTCATAAGACCAGTTTATAATGACACGAATTTTGTGGATACAGAAAATACACTTAAGACCAGAATATACGAAGCTGTATTAGTGGATATTGACTCCATTGAAGTCGAACATACAATGAACGAACGGAATCCAGATCGTATTGACTATTCCCGATTCACTATCAAGAGGGTATTAACCCCTTTTAACTGGTATGCTGATCATTTGCATACCCCTAATGTTCTATCCGTGCCACATAGGCCACAAACCTATAATTGGTTCGACTATAGGTCAGCTTGGTTCAATTTCTTATATGTTCGTCCAGGACATATTTGGTTTGTCAAATATTGCCCATCCATGGTGGAATCAGTGATACCTCGATGGTTCTATGAATGGTCGATGCACTTTGGAGGAATCAAAGAAATTCTCCCAGCTCAATTCCTCTCTCGATTTCTAGAATTCTGCACCAAAGAAGGATGCACAACTCTTCCAGAGCACATTCAAATGTGCAAATTCTTTATTAAAAAATGGATTTCTTATATCATCTCCTGGAATTTTGCCAAAGGAGAAATAGACAGAATTAAATACCTCTCCAAAGAGATAAAAGTTAAAGGATGGACTCCTAAGCCCATTGCAACTAAACCATCTCCTGATCCAAGGAAATCTGCTTCAGCACCCCGAACCTCCCCAAGCAAGAAGGTTCTTCAAGAAAGTTTAAGGAAGGCTTTGCAAGACATGGAAAGCCAAGAAGATAATGAATAAGAAGTGTTGCAACTTCTTGAAGAAGCTTCCTCTACAGGAAACAGTGACAATAATGGTGATATGCTAAATCCCAAAGGGATTGCATAGGCCTACCTAGACTCCTATTAAGAATAGGAACATGACCCTTCAGAGAGATAGAGGTTCAAAGAATCGGAATTATCTCTTGAAAGGGAAATTCATTGTTCTTGATTGGAATCGGTGACCCTACTGCTTTCCATTTGAGAAAAGGACAACTTGCTTTTCAAAAGCAAAAGACAGACTTGTTGTTCAACACTCAGTAGACGCACTAAGATTGTGCCGACAATATTAAGTGCTTCCTTTAGAAAAGTAGATGCTTTTTCATTAGTGCGTCTACTGAGTGTTGAACAGCAAGTCTGTCTTTTGCTTTTGAAAAGCAAGTTGTCCTTTTCTCAAATGGAAAGCAGTAGGGTCACCGATTCCAATCAAGAACAGTGAATTGCCCTTTTAAGAGATAATTTCGATTCTTTGAACCTCTATCTCTCTGAAGGGTCATGTTCCTATTCATAATAGGAGTCTAGGCAGGCCTGTGCAATCCCTTTAGGATTCAGCATATCGCCATTATTGTCACTATTTCCTGTAGAGGAAGCTTCTTCAAGAAGTTGCAACACTTCTTCTTCATTATCTTCTTGGCTTTCCATGTCTTGCAAAGCCTTCCTTAATCTTTCTTGAAGAACCTTCTTGCTTGGGGAGGTTCGGGGTGCTGAAGCAGATTTCCTTGGATCAGGAGATGGTTTAGTTGTAATGGGCTTAGGAGTCCATCCTTTAACTTTTATCTCTTTGGAGAGGTATTTAATTTTGTCTATTTCTCCTTTGGAAAAATTCCAGGAGATGATATAAGAAATCCATTTTTAATAAAGAATTTGCACATTTGAATGTGCTCTGGAAGAGTTGTGCATCCTTCTTTGGTGCAGAATTCTAGAAATCGAGAGAGGAATTGAGCTGGGAGAATTTCTTTGATTCCTCCAAAGTGCATCCACCATTCATAGAACCATCGAGGTATCACTGATTCTACCATGGCTGGGAAATATTTGACAAACCAAATATGTCCTGGACGAACATATAAGAAATTGAACCAAGCTAACCTATAGTCGAACCAATTATAGGTCATTGGCCTATGTGGCATGGATAGAATATTAGGGGTATGCAAATGATCAACATACCAGTTAAAAGGGGTTAATACCCTCTTGATAGTGAATCGGGAATAGTCAATACGATCTGGATTCCGTTCGTTCATTGTATGTTCGACTTCAATGGAGTCAATATCCACTAATACAGCTTCGTATATTCTGGTCTTAAGTGTATTTTCTGTATCCACAAAATTCGGCTCATTATAAACTGGTCTTATGAGGTGCTCTAAAGGATATCCTTCATATTTCTTATCTAGAGCCATTATTAGCATCACCTGGGTGGTGACAAATTTGAATTCTTCCTTTACTGGAGAAGGCGGTACTGGTTTGGCCGCTGCGGGATCTACGGCTTGAGCAAAGGTCTCTGGGGCCTTCATGGCATAACTTTGTTTGGGTTGTACCAATAAGCTGGATGATTGTCCTTTTTCCAAGGGCAGGTTAGTCTTCAAATCTACCAATTTTTTGGGCATTGGTGGAGAGAGTTTTGGAAATTCCGTCAGAGCAGAATATCTATTTTGGAGTAGAGACTCTATTTCCGCCTTGAGTGTAGGCCTCTGGGGGACTGTTGGTCGCAATGGATTTGCCAATGCTGAGGGAGGATCAAATGGTCGAACCATTCTGGATTGTTCCTGCTTGGTGCTTATGGGGACTTTCCCAAGATTTGTTGGTCTCATGGCCCTGTAAAAATTATCTTGTTAGAAAATCGGGAAGGGAGTTGTTTTCTCCTTTGATAAATTCAATTTGGAAATCAAAGCTAGATAGGAGAGCTTGCCACCTAGCAAATATTTGTTTTGAAACTAAATTTCTTACATCTTTTTGCAAGATTTCTTTGGCTGACTTGCAATCAACTCGTAATAAAAATTCTTTATTTACAAGATCATCTTGAAACTTTGTGATACATAGCACTATAGATAAAACTTCCTTTTTCACAGTGCTATAATTCTTTTAAGCTGGGTTCCAAACCCCAGAAGTAAATCGAACAAGTTGTTCAGGGGAATTGGCGTCGACCCTTTGTTTCAGGATACCTCCATACCCTATATCTGAAGCATCAGTTTCTACAATCATAAAAGCTTCAGGGTTTGGAATACCTAGACAGGGTAAGTTTTGTACTAAAGACTTAATTCTTATGACTGCATTGGTTTGGTCAGAACTCCACGGGACTGGATTTTTCTTAAGACGTTTATACAAAGGTTCACAGACCTGTCTAACATGCGGAATGGAATCTACAACATAATTAAGGCTTCCTAAAAACCTTTGAAGTTGTGTTTTATCCGTGATTTCATCAGGAAATTTGGAAGGGAACTCAATGGCTCTACAAATAGGCTTATAACTACCTTGGTGCAGATCATGACCTAAAAATCGAATAGAAGTTTGGAACAACTTCATTTTCTTGGCGCTAACGACCAAACCATTTAGTTTAACAATCTTAAAGAAAGTATTAAGGTGCTTAAAATGAGAATCAATGTTTTCAGAAAAGATTAGCACATCATCAATATAAACAATTGACATGTAAGAATAAGGATTGAAAATATTATTCATAATATTCTAAAATTCGGGGGGAGCATTCTTAAGCCCAAATGGTAAGACATTCCATTCGTAGTGCCCAAAAGGGACGTTGAAGGCAGTCGTATATTTATCTTTATCAGCAATTTGGATTTGCCAGAAACCCGACTTCATATCAAACTTGCTGTAAAGATTGGCTTTAAAAGTCCTTTTGAGGAGATCCCCAATGTGTTCGCTGTAAGCCTTAATAGTTGCTACAGCTTTGTTGGAAGTAGAAGGAGTGTCCTCGCCAGGGAAAGAACTAGATTCTTGGAGATGATCATTCGGGATAATCGATAGGTTTGGAGAAGATTCTGGTAACAGGTATTGCTCAGGAGAAGCAGCTTTTAGGACTTGATCTGTAAGAATGTTAGACAAATCTTTAAGGCAAAGACTAATGCTGCTAACTCAAGATCACGAGTAGGATAATTCCTCTCATAAGGCTTAAGCTGTCTGGAGGCGTAGGTTATGACCTTACCATACTGCATGAGGACACAACCCAAACCTACTCTGGATGCATCACAATACACTACAAACCCATCTGGGAGAGATAAGATTGGATATGAGGTGAGTCAAGTCTTCAACTCCTGAAAACTCATATTGCAAAGATCTGAACACAAAAACTTGACTTTCTTCTGAGTCAATCTGGACATAGAGGATGCAATAGAATAAAATCCCTCAACAAACCATCGGTAATAGCTAGCCAGACCCAAGAAACTCCTAATATCTAATGGAGAGACAGGTCTGGGCCAATTTTTTACTGCTTTGATCTTTTGAGGATCTACTCTAATGCCATCACCAGAAATGATATGACCAAGGAATGCTACTTACCTTAGACAAAATTTGCACTTACTAAATTTGGAAAATAGATGATGATCTCTGAGAGTCTGAAGTACTGTTCTAAGATGGTCTGCATGATCACGCTCACTGCGGGAATAACCAGGATTTCATCTATGAAGACTATGATGAACATGTCTAAGTACTGCTTGAACATACGATTCATCAAGTCCATGAAAGTGGCTATGGCATTGATAATACCAAAGGACATAACTAAGAATTCAAAATGACCAACCGAGTACAGAAAGTTATTTTTAGAATGTCACATTCTCTAACCCTGAGCTGATGATAGCTGGATCTGAGGTCTATCTTAGAGAAATAACTGGTACCCTAAAGTTGGTCAAACAAGTCATCGATTTTGGAAAAAGGATACTTGTTCTTGACTGTGACCTTCTTGAGTTGACGGTAGTCTATGCACATTCTAAGATAATTGTCTTTCTTGTGCACGAATAATATTGGAGTGCCCCACGGGGAAATGCTGGGCCTAATGAATCCTTTATCTAAGAGATCCTTCAATTGTTCTTTTAGTTCTCTGAGTTCTACTGGTGCCATTTATATAGTGGAATGGATATAGGCTGAGTATCCAGAAGAAGATCAATACCAAAGTCTATTTCCCTTTTGGGAGGAATTCCTGGAAGATCTTTGGGAAAGACATTTGAATATTCACCTACAACTGGAACTGATTCAAGGGTGGGAGTTTCGGAACTAGTTTTCTTAACTTGAATAAGATGATAGACACATCCTTTAGATATCATTTTTTGTGCCCGAAGGTAGGAAACAAGCTGACCTCTGAACGCTGAAGTACTAGCCTTCCACTCAAGGATGGGTTATTCCGAAACTAAAATTGCATTATTTTATTTTTGCATTCGACTATGGCATAGAAGTAATGAAGCCAATCAATGCTGAGAATGACATCAAAATCAGTCATCTCTAATTCAACTAAGTCTGCGGAAGTGACTTTTTGAAATATCATAATCGGGCAATTCCTATATACCCGTCGGGCTATGATGGTTTTACCCACTGGGATAGAGACTGAAAAGGGCTCTGCTAGGATTTCGAGACTGATTTGGAAATAGACTGCTATATAAGGAGTAACAAAAGATAAAGAAGCTCCTGGATATAGCAAAGCATAAACATGCACATGAAAGATCTGTAATGTACCAGTAACTACATTAGGAGAATGTTCCTGATCTTGTCAGTACTAAAGAGCATAGAGATAATTTGGCCATTGCCCATTAGTAGCACTGGTGGTGGTACCCTACTGATTTGGGTGACCGAACTGAGCTAAGGAGCAATTCTGTTGACCTTAAGAACCTGGCTAAGGACAGTCTCTGACTCTGTGGCCTGGCTTGCCACATCTGAAGCAAATACCATTTCCAGCTTTGCAAATACCTTGATGGTGCTTGCTATAAGTCTGGCAATGAGAATAGGTACGGGCACTGCTAACACTGCCCTGGGACTTAGATCCTGGTTCTCTACTCTGTTACCCTCCCTGAACTTATGAACTGAAGCACTAGATGAAGAAGGGGTTGGAACTAATAACTTACGATGAAACTGGAAACGGTTTCCTTCTTCTGATTTAGGCTGAGCAAAGTTGAAACTACCTGTCTTTGTTCTCTTATTTCATTTCTCCCTCTACTTAATCTTCTGCTCCTCTATCGTAGTTGCGGTTGAATTGGCCACTGGGTTGGACGGAAAGACTACTATCCATTCATTTTGAGTGGCAACTGACTGAGCAAAAGTAGTGAATGTGGCCCTGAACTCCACATGAGAAACATGATCGCCCAAAGGATCTTTGGGCTGGGGGGCTGACTAATTTCTATTTCTTCTTTTAGGAGGTATGTTCTGTAGAAGAAAGGGAGAAATAAATTAGACTACGATATTGACTTGATATTATGCTCACTGGCATGACATGAATACCAAAAGAAGGGAAACTGTTCCTGAAACATCATATAGCCTCTTGAACATAAATGTGGCGCACAACACACCCATGTACAAGACTATACTAGATGTGGATTTCAGACTTCCTAGGACTCTATTAAACCTTAGGCTCTGATACCAAGTTTGTAACACCCCAAATCTGGTACCCAGAATGCTACACGGTGCTCATGACTCCGAAGGACCATAAGCTAACCCATTACTAATATTTGTACCTGTATACAACATAAAATACTTTATAATACAAAAACATAAACGGAAAGGCCATAAGATTAAATAACGAATATAATCTGAATGATATAACATCTGTGAGGGGTAATAGAATACCCAAAACAAAACTAAACATACTGAAGTCTGAAACATAATAGTCTAGAAAGCCTCTAACTGACTAAACTGTCTGAGTAAGGAGTTGATGGGACATATCCCCAACTAACTACAACTAATAAACTAATTAATAGATAATAGGGAAATAATCATGTCCTCAAAAAATGAGGAATCACTTCTAACTCTACCTACAAATTTCTAGAATCTACTATTGCTTTGGAACTCATGTCTTTGAACTTATGGTATAAGATACCATAGAGCAAATGCGTCAGTACTTTGAATGTACTAGTATACATGTGAGGTAGGATGAATGCATGGGGTTCATATGCATGAACAATAATAATAACTGACTAACTATCATGGGTGTGAGAATAAATGTATGAGACATAACAACTGACACTAATACTATGATAACATGATTACTAAATCTAAACATAACTGATAACATGAGTGACTATATCTGACAGTCCTGAATCTAATAAAACTATCTAAGTTCCATACTGTATCTGAGTTGACTGTATCTAATAGTATTAAATTCTTAAAAACTATCTGAGTTCTTTTATTGAGCCTATAGGAGGTAGTCATCTAATCGACATGCCCCAAATAATGCATTATAACTGAATTGGGGTCCAATCTATGCCTAATTGAAAGGGTGTAAATATCGCCCCACTGGTACAGACAACATGTGAGTAACCCTCATATAATACGTAACTCAGTGAGAATGGTGGGAACCCTCCTATAACAGGTTAAGCCACCTCATCTACCCTCAAATAGCAGGCTATGATATCTCAACCTATGATGGCTACATAGTTTTGGATCGCAAGGATTGCTTCTAAGAATCACACCCTCATATAAAGGTGAGTTCCCATCCTTGGGTTCACTCGGTGCTAATTTCTACTCCCATCTTAATAGACACTGAACATAATTTACTGAACTAAACTGAACTGAGTTAATAAATTCCATTAACTGATGGAATACTACTGATATCTGACAACTGACTGAGTTCATGAGATTATGGAGATTTCCTGAGTCATAAGACTGTCTGAAGTTTAAGGATTCATAGCTTGACTGAGAGTACCATAGAAACATGACATGTCTCTAGGCACACAACTATTATTTTGGGTACAAGTACCCTTAGGACTCGATGGAAGGAAATTGACCAAGCATAAATTACTTGAACATATAACTAACTTCATAATCTATAACACATTTATAGAAGCATTCCATAAAAACATGTGACTAGCATAAGTTGTAAATACAGGGGATTTCATGATATCATACTAGTTGCGCATTGTTCCTTCCTCTAGGCATTTAATCAAACACATGGTAGGCATAGCACATGTAAACAACATTATACAACAATTAATCATCATGATTCATCTCTAATTTCATCATCTAGGGTTTATTAATAGGTCCACATGAATATACATCTATACAAATCAATTCCACATAAATTGATCACCCAACATGGATTTAAATTCAATTGATCATTCTCAACATAAACAAAACAAACCCAACATGAAATTCATAAATAAATCCATAAACTTAAACTTAGAAAAGAGATTCTCAAGCTTCGTGGACGAAAGGAGTCCATGAATGAACACTACGCATACCTTAGTTTGTGATTTCGTGATGATTGATGGAGAAACTTTCTTGGAATTGGATATTCTATGAAAACCCTAGTTTGTTCTTGAGAGGTTTTTGAGAGAAGAGAGTATTTTTGATGAAAAGTGGATGAATCACGTGTTAAAGGGCATAAATAGGGGTAGGAAGTTGACCCTTTTAACCCTGGATGCGCCATTTAATTTCAATAAAAAAAATTCAAAATGAACCCCTAGTGCGATGCAGTGCTATCACTCTATGTCATTGGAATTTGACAATTGGGAAATTGAGGAATGGCACAATGTGGAGCCATCGCATTTCCCTTTTTTTTTCGACCTTGAACTTTGGCGCGACGCGGAGAAAATTGCGCTAAGACACTAGAAAAGGACAATTCTGTATTTGGGACCTAGCGCGACACATTATAATTGCAAACACCTACTGGAATTTGCCAAATGTCATTTCCTCTTGTGGCACGGTGCGACACTAACTAGTATGGCATTGGTTTACGATAGGAACTTGAAATAGTCGTAACTTTTGATCCGGTTATCAGATTTGGGAAAATCTTATAATGATGGAAAGCTTACTGAATTTCCCACACGAAAAAAGTGAAATTCTTTAAAATTTTTCATAGAATAACCATAATTCAATTTAGAATCTAATACTAGATATTCTTGAGATGAAATTAGCTAGGAAAAGTATGGGGTATTACAATCTTCCTCAAAATTTCTTCCCCATTCTATAACATAGAACTTCTCAAACTTCTATGTAACTTATGAAATCGTTTAGTATGGAATTCTGAAGATCTTAAAAAAATTGCGGACTGGAATACAAAATACTTGAGTTCTTTCTAACATAACTTAGCTTGAAATTTTGACAACTTCTAAAAAATTATGCTCTGGTTTCATCTTCAACAACATCTGGTGTTCAACTTTCTAAAAAATATCAAGTTTTGAGGAATTTTTTAGAAGGTAATAAAAATTTCTTCCCCGATTACATGTTTCAATGTCATCTCCATTAAACTTGACAAAAAATCCTCTAGATGAATTTTTGAGATCCTCTCCAAAATTTTGCTCCAAATTCTATGGAAATCTTATGGGGAATATGATCGAGCCAGTGTGTCACCTACGTATCACATTGAGGTAGGAATCAGGTCAACGTAGTTCCAACATAAAATGGAAAGATAAATTTCCTAAGGAGTTGACCAAAGTCGACATAGGTTACCTATGAATCCCATTCTTGGGAATTAAGGTCAACTATAGTTTGTACAAAGAATTAAGAATATTTAATACTTTTGATAATATGACCTAAGCCAATATCAGTTGCGTAAGTATACTACTAGGAAAATCAGGTCGAACGTAGTTCATTACATCTAAAAAGGTGTGATTATGAGGAAATCTAACCATAAATGCAATTACAAGGAAATGAAGTGACAAAGTACGACCACAAGGAAATAAAAATGATAAAGTACAAAGAAAGAGAATGAAAACTTCAAAATACAAGATTAAAGGACACCAAAAGTGCGCCTTTGAGGAAACTTCACTTTTCTTTGCAATTGTTGATGCCAATGACTACTTTTTGTGATTGGGTAATGGATTATTGTTCATATATGTTGGAGCTTTAGCAAGTTTTATCACTTCATTGTCAATCAGATCCTAAATTTTGTGCTTGATAGTAATATATTTCTTTGTATCATGTTCAATGACTCTAGAGTGGTAGCGCATCACTTATTTGTAACATACCAATTAGAAGAAGTGTTCACGGGATTTGCTTCCACCGGATAAAGTATCCCTACTTCTTTCAACCTTTCATAATGTTGAGTAAGTGGTTTTTCCAATGGCATAAAGATCTTGGGGGGAGTTTTTCATGGTTGGCATGAGGTATATTGCTCTGGTGGTTTTGTAGTAGAGGTTGAGCATGACGTGTTTCCTGGACATTATAGATAGAATATAGAGCATTTTGAGATTAAGATGGTATCATGGGGGTAATTTGTGGTTGGATTTACTTCCTTGAGTCATCACTCTCATAAATTCTTTCTTCTTTTTTCTTAAAGAGCATGAGTGGATTGCAGTTCTACCAAGTTTATTATCCTTCCTATCTTAAGTCCATCCTCAATTATTTCTATAGTCTTGACAACCTTAGAAAATATTTTCCCAACTATTATCACCATATGATCAAAATATTTTAGATTTAGGGAATGGATGAAGTAACTAATTATTTCAGCTTCCTCCCTAGGAGGATATACCCTGGTTGCCTCTTCTTTCCATTGTATGGCATATTCACAAAAACCCTTATTTAATTTCTACCTTAGCTTTGTGATATAAATACTAACAAGAATAATATCGACATAAAACTTGTAGTGATCCACAAAATCATTTTCCAAGTCACTCCAAGTGCATTATTTGGTCAAATCTTGTTAGCGTACCATTTTAAAGCCTTTCCACTCAAGCTTTGACTGAGTAACTTGACCCTTATTCCTTTGTTTTTGACCATACCAATCAAATTTTCACAATAATTTTTCAAATGAAAAAAGTGATTTTTGGACCCATAAAACTTTTCGAACTTTGGATTCTTGTAACCAAGAGATAACTTAATCTCAAGAAATGCATACGACTCCTTATACTTCACCCTTTGGTTACTTCTGAACCCCCAAAGACTTCTCATATCATATTCTAAGATCTTTAGCTTTATATTCACTATCTCATTATTTTAAACCCTTGGATCATTTTTAATTTCCACATTATAATTAGTTTCTAGGCGGTATAGACCTTGAGTTTGTGTTGCTGGTAGGGCGATAGCATAGGTGTACACTAGTAGAGCGTGGTATGACAGTGATATGTTTTGAACATTTAGAGGAGAAAATATGTACATGAAAGTAGAATTCTAAGATTCACGATCATTTTAAGAAGTGGTAAAATTACCTCCCTAATCAACTCTTTCTAATGTCAAAACCATAGGCCCTTATTATTAATCATCAGGAGGCAGAGTTATGTTTTGGGAGTCTGAGAATCTTTCTGCTTTGCATCACCATGAGCCTTAGTTAAATATGTTTTTGTTCCAAATTAGCAACAACCTCTTGTTTATTTCTCTTCCTATCGAGGCATTAGGGTCCATTGTCACAAACAAAGTGGGAACACAGATGGAATGTTTATGCTGGTCAAACTGGGATCCATAGTTGGGCGAGTCTTTCTGTTAGCTCAAGTAAGAACTTTTGGCTCTGTAGTTTATTTCTTGACCTTATACCATGTGAAATACTAATGTTCTACCATTGATTTCTTGAAACTGACTGGCTTTTAGTCTTTGTGAAGCAAGACAGTTTGATTACCAATACAAATCAACCTCTCTCTAAAAGTAAAGAAAAACACTCAAAAGGTGAAAATGTTAGTTCATGAATTATAATAATTGACTAAAGTAATATATGGGACAAATGGCATATATGTGGTTTAAAATATATTAGTCCAAAATTTGAAGAATAGAACACTTTGGAAAAGTGACTGAATGGTCAGAATTTAATCATTTTGACTGACTTTGAATTCAAACTAAGTTATTTTAAATAAATTAGGTATTTGCTAATAAACTTTCTATAAAGGCTTGTTTGAAAATAACAGGATCTTACCATTAATAGAATATTTGGGTAGCTGTAGATATAATTAAGTACGAGAAAAAACGATTTATGAGATCAACTTGGTCAGTGTGAATTGGACAATGACCCAATGGATTTTGACTAAAATTTGGGTTAATTGGAAGGGATTTTCGATGGACTTTTAAGGGTATTCTAGGAAGATTGAAATTTTAAGTCTTATATAACACTCTAAGTCTTTGACATAAAATAATGGACTAGTCTTGTTTAAAGCCAAACAAATGTTATTTAAACATACAAATCAAGCAAATACGGACAAAGCAAAATAATAGAACACTTTGAACATTAATAATTTTTAACGTATCCTAGCATATATATGACCATTTATCCCAAGGTAAGTCTAGCATTTAAAGGATATATATGTCATTTGTAAAGACGTTTCATTGACCCAAAAATATATATTATATAATTTCTTGGATCAATCAAATGGGGACATAAAATGAGAGAAAGGAAAAATAAATGATATCAGTTCCATGCAGGGGAGCAAACCTAAACTAAACTTCCTTGGGGGCCCTACGATCTTGAACTTCTTGAAATTTCTGAACATCTTTCAGATAAAGATCTTCTCTAGATTATAATAAAAGAAACTATCCAAATAAAATACTCAACCAAAGGGTCAATGGTTCATACAATATGACATTGTATCCTTTAATTTAAACACTTAAGAGATAATCTTCTGTTATTGACTCATGGTCAATAGATGCAGGGCAGGTTTTTATAATGGGCCCAATAACCCCTCAAGTATTGGATTGTCCTAGGCTCATTCCTAAAAAAGATTTTGGTTTTGCTCTACCTTCGGTATTTAGAGTGGAATTTGACCAGTTTACCATGTGAACAACTTTGGTTTAGGAATACAATCAGTCACTGGACGTCTAACATACCAATAACTATCATATATCCAACACTTCATTTGAAATTGATCAATAATGGCCACACCAACTGTAAAACCCTAAAAAGTTTAAATATCAAATAAGGAGTTGTTACGGTCTACCACACACACAAGTGTACATGATTAAACAAGTAATATAGTGACTCAAAAAAATAAGATGTCGAACCCATAGGGACTGCTTATTCAGCAATTCACTTAATTTTAGTTCCGATAATATTATATTTAAGTAATGAGTGTTTGTGACAGTTTAGTAACTAATTAAATAATAATCAAATAAGAAAGTGTGACAATGGCAATGTAAGAAAAGATGTAAACAATACGAGAGGAATTCCAGGTTTAAGGCATTCTCTACAATCATGTAAATTGCTATCCTTATTATTGGTCATATTGGTTATCGGGTTTTTGATTCACAGGGTTGATATTGTGATCATGTTCTTTTGAGCCTCTTATCTTCTACCAAAAAGGGTATCAAAACTACATCGTTGAGCGTGGATGCAATAATCCATTTTATATGCTTTAAGTTTTCTTCCTACAATTGTACCAAACAAGGAGATCTAGGTATATTTATATCCTAGACGCTACTTCAAATCCTTCATAATTTAGAAGAATAAGAACTTGCTCCTTAAACCCTTTAATCTATCCTAATGTTCCTCCTTTCAGGATCACAAGAAAATTAAACATGTAATTAAGTGGTGGCCAATCATTCATACAGTAAGAGCAAGGGAATAAGAACAAGTGCTTTTCATGATCCATAAGCTTCAAGTTTATGCTCCACCATTTTCATTTTTGTCACAATCGCTCCCTGCAACACTAATCATATCCATCATTAGCTCGACAATACAAATTTATCTCAAACACAAGACCTTTTGTATTCTTTATCTCATAGAATATGTGTAAAATTTGGAACTTCGATGTATAAATATGCCTATGCTCACCAACCCACACTTAGAGTCTTGTTCGCCCTCGAACAAGCCCATGAATTTATTCTTACACACTTAGGATTTATATCACTATCTTATGGAGACACTTTTACTTAGCACAAACGGGCTACACATGACATATAAATTTTCATCCCCAGTATGTCATTTCATAATTGAGAACTCATGATTACTATTTTCACACTTCCTAACCTCAAAAATGAACTCTAACACATTGACAAATTTATGCACATTATTCAACCAAGCAATCATACAGGTCACCTAACCATCCTCCACATGCACCTTCATAATAAGTTAATTACCCATATTCGCTCATCATCATGAAATATATCATAAGAATAGGTACACAAGACAACGAACAAATTTCACTCACTCTCCCATAGAATTCACACATGATACATGATGAACCATAGGCTTGCCCTTAGTGTAGTGCACCACTAATATCAGATTGTTAAGATCTAGGATCAAATAGGTCTTTAAAGGTTGTAATGTAGGCTAAGGGACGAATAGGAACTATTTGGCTAAAAGTAGTGACTAACTTTTCTAAGTGCTTTAATACATCATATGAACATTAAAAGAACTCTATTAACAACCAATTTTTCACCTTGTCTATCTTCTCACACATCTTTTTTTAGCCCCATATCATTAAACAAATTCACATACACTATGGACGAGAGTATTCTACTAAATACATTATTCAATTTTTGAACAATCTTTATTATTTTCATTACACAACTCCCCACCTCAATACATATTAATTTTCAACACCAATAGATATTTCTTAGGGGATCACTTTCACTTTTCCCTACTTGAATTTCAAACTCCTTAACTCAATTACATTTTAACTAAAATGCTTATGAGTTTTGAATCAAATTGAGGTCAATTAAAGAAAGGGATTAGGCTATAGATGAGGCTACCAAAGAATAAGTTAAAGGCTCAATAGAGTTAACTAGGATTATGCACAAGGGTAGGTTAGAAAGAGAGCATAAACATAGCTATCAAAGAAATGCCTATATCATCTCCTAACTCCATACTCTTTATTTTGGTTTGCACACACACAGAGCAATTTTTAGACATCACTATGCATATGGAAATAAATAAAAAAACCTCACTCATATTGGGTGCATGCTAAATTCAAGTAGGTTCCCTATAGACACGTGACCTAGTAATTGCACAAATTCAAAATTAAGCCAACACTATCAAAGAGTCACATAATTTGAGCTTAGGCATCTCAAGAATAGCAACCCTTTTTAGTTTGACATGATTTTTTTTAGAAAAACATTTCTCATATCACCTAGTCATATGACCCAAAACAAAGTGCCTCACATTAGATTGGTGATTAGGTTCTCTCACCTATTCACTCCCTAAGACAAATTCCCCTTAGGACGGTCATCATCCATCCATCATCAAGAAAGGATCCTAACTATGACAAGTTATTGGAATGCATCCTAAAAAAATTTACTCCTAAATTATGAAACTAGTAATGGTAAAATAAAGAAACTATTACTAAATACGAATTCAAAAAGTAGAATAATTACTAACTATTACAAACCGAATGTATTAGAATGTCTATCTTACCCCACATAAACAATCATAATAATATCCAACAAAATAACATCCATAATAACAAATAGTCAGAATAGCAAAAAAAAAAGAAATACAAAGAATGAGAACCACCACCCACACTTAAAATACAACATTGTCCCCTATTTTAGCATAAAAAGGAAAGTTATGAGGTGGTCTAAGCACTCCCTGGTCACGCCTCATCGATGCCATAACCAGCATCTGGACCATATACCTCCTTACCTAAGTTTGGGTCCATATTATCATCTTTTTCGGACTCAATATTCGAATCCCAAAATTTCCTCTCTTCATCAGTTAGAACATCATCATCCACTGGCACCACGAAGTCTGGGCCTATCCTTGTAAGAGTCCTAGTATGGTGACCATGTGGGTAGTCCAGTTCAACAACATGTATCTCCTCTCTGGTGGATACTCTTATAAGACCCTCTAATATCCTAATCTTGAGTCAGTTCTGCAAAAGCTAGTAAGGGGCCCCAGACTTAGAAAAATTCAGCTCAATGTTCATACTTTGAGTATTTTAGCCTTCGTAAGTTTGAGATCCTTTTTCACGATCCTTATGACCTTAAAGTAATGATTTTTAGGTTGAATCATAATCAGGAAAGTCAGTAGGTGTTCTTGAACAAGTTTTGGATTTTTTGAACTTCGTTTGAAACACATTTGAAAGCTCAAACTAGTGGATCGATATGATCTCGAAATTCCACGTCGCTCATCATATCAATGAGTATTTTTGCCCAGTTCCCAGTGCAAATTTCAGTGAACTAACATGGAATCAATGTGGTGCATTAGCTATCATGTCGATGCCAATGACGCGGTGCGTCAGTCTACACATCGCTAATCCTATTTTCTGTAATTAAAACCCACGACCAGAGGGGTAAATGGGTATTTTCCCATCTTATATCATCCCCTAAAACATGTAATTAAGTCATCCAAAAGGAAAAATTTACTCATTCTCTCTAGAATTTTTCAAGAATAAACCCTAGTTCACACATTCAAGAATCCAAGTTTTAAGGAAATCCATCAATCTTTCTGAATTCAAGCTTTAAGGTATGTCAAGTGTTCATTCAAGGGCCCCTTCCACCCTTGGAGTTCAAGAAAATACTTTTAAAACTTCAAGTATATTGATTTCATAAATTTCATGCTGGGTTTGATTATATTCATGATTAAAATGATTAATTGGGTTTCTAATACATGTTTGTTACACTTTTCATATGGATTTATTTGATATATATATATATATATATAGAATTATGTGAATCCATGCTAAAACCTTGAAATTGTAAATGGGGATTTGAATTATGATGCCTATTTGTTGTTCGGTGTCATGTGCATGGATTATGTTCTCTAAGTGTTTGATAAATTTCTCATGCGAATAAAGAAAAAGGGAAAACAATCATGTCATGTTAGCTTATATACAAGTTATATCTTGCAAGTATTTGATGAAATGTCTCTATGAATGAGTTATGATCAGATGCATATGGTTATGCCTTTTAAGTTTATGCTATGATTTATTTTTCATGCTATCGAGTCCTGAGGGTATTTAATACCCGACAATTTAGCTATTTACCTAGAGCCAGAGTCAGTTATAGAATAATCTTAGTCATTTCATGAGTAGTAGTACTCCTAGTCAGTTATAGAACTCAGGAAAACTCAGTAGACTCAGTATTAGTCCAATCAAGTTTAGTATTCAATTCAAACCTTAATAAATTCATTTAGTTAACAGAATTCAGTAGTATTTCGTTAGTCAATAAAACTCAATGAACTTAGTTCAATTCAGTTAGAAATTATAATTAGTAACAGTTCAGTCAAGCCTCAGTCTCTATTCAGTTGGGAGTAGGATTAAGCACCGAGCGAACCCAGGGATGGGAGCATTCCTGCCAGCAGAGGGTTTAACCCTTAATAGTAATATCTGTATTATAGAACTGTGTAGCCAGCGTATGTTGAGATATCTTCATACCATACTAGGGTTGATATATTTTATACAAGTTTTCCTGCCAGTGAGGGTTGGAGAAAGAGCTTCTTGTCAGAGAGGGTTAACTCATAGTTATCTTTACCCATGGCACGGTACTGACACCCTTTCAACTGGGGTTACAGGTTGTACCCCAATATATTTAGAAAGGGACATGTAGGTTAGGTGATTACCTCTTATATTTTCAATTTTAGACTTCAGAATAAAACTCAGTTCTACAGAAATCAAGACTATCAAACACAGTCACTCAGTTCAGTACGAAACTCAGAATAGTTTCACGGAATCAAGACTGTTAGATACAGTCACCCAGTTAACAGTAATACAGTATTAGTAAATCAAAAACTTAGAACTCAATATCTAGTGTTATCACGACCTCAGTTACAGTTTACATATTTATGCATGTACTTTCATTCAGTTATACTCATGTTTTTCAGTCAGTATTATTCCTGCATATGAACCCATGCATCTCAGCCTACCTCACATAGCATAACGGTACATTCAAAGTACTAACACATACCTTTTTTTATGCTATGATGTCTTATATCATAGGTTCAGATACATGGGCTCCCGATCAAACTTCACAGCTCAATCCATCAGCAGCAGACTAGTGGTGAGTCCTCATAGTTCAAGGACATGATTATTACTTCAGTATCTCAGTTTATCATTTTTCAGTAGTCGGAATTAGTTGGGGGTTTGTCCCATCAATCCCTTATTCAGACAGTAGAGGCTTATCAGACTAGAGTATTTCAGACAAATGTATCAGTATTCAGTTTTCAGTACTTAATATTTATTTATAGTTTTTAAACTTATGGAAAATTTCCACCTAATTTCTGCATAATACAGTATTATTATTCGGTTATTATAGTAGGCACCAGTTATAGTTTAGATTGTGGTCCCTCAGAATTATGAGCATCATGTAGCATCTGGAGTACAGACTTGGGGAATTACAACTCTGTTGCCCACTCTTAACTATAACATCTTCTTCCTGTACATATGGGTAGTAGTCTCATCATCCCAAGCATGACTCTCGAGCAGTGCTAGCACTGGACCTTAATTGATGTCAAGACCCTAGATCTGAGTTATATCTACCAAACGCGTGTCTACTACTATTATGTAACACAGGGCCTCATCCTGAACCTCGTGGCCCCTCAGAAAGCGAGCCAACAGTCCACCAAAACCATACTAGCTCCCCTGATGGAAGCAGGCCTTCTTCATTGCTAAAATAATTACTGCACCCACATTTATTGCTAATCCCTCCTATATCAGTGCATAAATCAAGAAAACTCTGTCCCGAATAAATTCTATCTTATTCTTCCTAGGAATAAGGTAGTGAAAAATATTCTTCAACCATATTGTCCCCTCGCTGTTCATCTGGACATAAGGAAGGGTTATGTGATGGCCGCTCTCTTGATGGTGAATCCACCTAGCCTTTGATCTGTTCCCACAAAAAAGTTGTTTGATATCAGCAAAGGGTGAAGTGTTGTTCAGCTATCTCAACTAAAGTGAGTCTGATTTAGGAGTTCTTAAGAAGACATTCCGATCATGTGCAGTAAAAGTCACTACCTGCCCATGAATCTTCAATTCTGAATTAGGATCTATGGGGTCCCAGTTAGCATAAAACTCCCTAATTAAGTACAAGTTTCACTCAGAGGGATGCTCGAAAATAAAGTTCATGTGTATCTCCTCAAGTCTCATAACTATGCTTGGGAACTCACTCTATAAGATCTCCCAATTAATGAACTCATCTGGGGCATACTTAGATTTAGTATGCTTGTTTTGCCATTTCTTGCTTGCTTTCTAACCCACCTAGTTCCGTACCTATGTGTCTGTCCATGTGGGACAGCGAGGGCTCTAGGTACCTGGCCTGTTGGATGATTTCTCTTTTTTGATAGCTCAGATGGCCCAATAATATCTTTCTTTTTTTAATATTTACTTGTCAGCCAAAATACACAATAATTATGTCAGAATGGCGCCTCTTTAGGCTAGTAAACACCAAGTGTATGAGGATTTAAGGGCCAGCCCACACTTAGTTGCTAACATAGGTGCATGAAATTAGAAACTAGAATACTCAGACTTTCTCCTTTTCATAGTATAACAACATTGCCAGAACACCAACATAGAAAGTTAAATAGTTTGGCCAATGAGTTAGGGACCATAAAACCATTATCTTGAGATTACATCTCTTTACTCAGACTTAAAAACATACCATACTTATCACATCATAAAGTTATACAACAACCATTATGACAGATATATACATCTCAAGGAATCCATTGAACAAAGTGTCTTTCAAATTCAAACATATGTGCCACAAGAGTGCAGAAAGTATGCATGCACAGTCGCCATGCTAAACCATTAACAAATGCTACAGGACTACCTTTTATATGTAATAAATACCACCTAATGTTACATCCTAAACTTAAGGCATTGTACACACCAGGAAATTTTGTAAGGAAAACCCCTATATGCTCGAGCCAGTTTTGGTCAGATGTATAAAGAGTAATCACAACAGCACACTCCATTATGCAGGAGTAAACTCATTAAATGGCATGTCAAATTATATTTCAAAGCGCAAGTCACCAAGTCACATTCAAAGAGAAATTTGTACACATGGTATGTAAGAAACACAACATATTATATGCAAAGCAACAACAAGAATAGTTTATCGCACTTATTTAAACAAGGAATCACTTTAACTTTCTCCATAACACTATCTAAAATCTCAAAACAAGTGCACAATTTTCACTACACACTAAATTTAATTGGGTGATGCCAATATTCAAATCCAAATCTCAACTCATCACGAATATCAATAAAAAACATCAAACAAATCAACCATAATATATTCAACCATAATACACGTGCAAGAGAGAGAAACAAACATTTAGGAACTTACTGTGTTCGCATGGAAAAGACCGGTTGAAAATTTTTAGGGAAAAATTATAATGTACCACACTTTGAGGATTAGGGGACTTGGGGAGTGTATCATACTAGGTTAAGAGAAATTTGAGAAAATTAGGGATTTGGGAATTTTAGGGGGAATAATAGGAGAAAATTTTGGGTTAAAAAGGGACAATAGGGTAAAAACCGACTTTTAATTTTAAATGAACTAAAATTTTACACCTTCCGTGCTATGCCTTTATGGCTGAGGGTAAGAGGCGTGGCACATTCAAATCATGGAGGATCATAAGAATAACGTCCACGATATTTTCCTCTTGGTGTTCTATGACTTATTGCAGAGGATAGTGTCCGTGGCACGCTCCTATCACAAAGGTCCATTGTTTTGCTACTTTGGGGGAATTTTGGTTCCCCTTTTTTCTTGCCTTTATTTTTCATCAACTCAATAAGAATTTACATACCTGGTAGCCTCCGAAAACAAAATTTTACTCACTTTAATTTCTTCCCCATGCCATGAGGTATCTCATTCTTACAATCTCATCAAAAATAACAAAACACGTAAGAAAGGGCGGGTTACCTCCCACCTAGCATCATAGTTTTGGCCGTGGCTCGATATATCTTTTTGTATTTTTGATTTTTTTATTTTTTTATTTAAAATAAAAATGATGACCAATACTATTAAGTTACATTCGTGGGTTGCCTCCCACGCATCTCCTTATTTAGTATTGTGGCATTACCTAACTCAGTTTTACTCCTCTACAAATATGATTAATGTCTTATGTCTATCCATATAATCTACCTTGTAGTGATTTACTCTCTGTCCATTCACCAAATTTATAATGCTCTTGTCTTCTTTACAAAGCTCAATAACCCCATGAGGTGTTATTCTCACTCTTCAAAAAGCCCAGACCACTTGGACCTTAATTTACCCAAAAATAGTTTCATCCTAGAATTAAATAACAAAACTTTCTGGCCAGGTTCAAAGTCTCTAGTTCAGATCTGCTTATCATGCCATCTCTTGGTTTTTTCCTTGTATAATTTTGCAATTTCATAAGCATGTAAGCAAAAATCATCAAGCTCACTCAATTGTAGCATCCTCTTCTTTCCTTACATCTTTAGATCAAGATTTAATTTCCTTACTTCCCAATAAGCACAATGTTCAAGCTCCACAGGTAAGTGGCACACTTTCCTATATACCAATCGATAAGAAGAAGTCCTAATAGGCATTTTATAGGCTTTACTATACGCCCATAATGGATCATCTAGTTTTATCGACCAATATTTATGCTAACCATTAACTATTTTCTACAGAATCTATTTGATTTCTCAATTAGATACCTCCACTTGGCCGCTCATATATAGGTGATATGTTTTAGTCACCTTGTGTCTAACCCCATATTTTACCAGTAGTTTCTTAAACCAATAATTCAAAAAATGAGTTCCTTCATCACTAATGATCGCTCTGGGTGTGCCAAAATGAGAGAATATATTTTTCTTGATAAATTTCATCAACACTCTTGCATCAATAGTAGGGAGAGTTGTAGCTTCTACCCACTTGGGCACATAATCTATAGCCACCAAAATATACACATTACCATACGATGGTGGAAATGGGCCCATAAAATCTACCCACTTGATCACCACATTCTCTTACATAAAAAGCAATATGAATCAGTGTAGCATCACATCTAGAATAAAGTTGTGCTTGTCACTACATCTACTGCATATGTGGTCTTTGTATTTTTGGCCAACTTTTTCACAAAATTGATCCATATCTTTTTTTGAAATATCTTTTCCTTTTATTTCATCAAATATATTATTATCAAATATTATTTTCTGATCTGTTCCTTCGTCATTTAAATATTCTTCTTTTGTTATTATTTTTATATCTTCTTCAGTCATTTGGTCACCGATGGAGAAGAGTTAGCAGGAATCTTAGGAACCTTATTAAATACCAAACCTATTCAAAGTGAAGAGCTAGCCGTATAACAAAAAGGATATATTACCGCACTGCCTTCGGTCCTTCAATTTATAACTGAAATTTACAGATGATTTCTTTACACGTTTCCTAAATTGACTTTGAAAAATCAAAGCCTATACTAGTCTAGGTTAGACTAATTAATTTTTACAAAAAATATTTTTCTTATTTATTTAAAAAAATAGGTATATTTCAATGGAAAAATCTATGGAGGAACAAAACTTAGGATTATCAAACTTACTAGAACAGGTATATTTATTCACTATTATGAATAACTAAATTCATAATTCCTAACAGTCATGATATAATATGATAAGTTCATGTTAGTTACTTTATAGTAGAATTATTCGAAGAATAGCATGTTAAGAAGTTTATTAGCAAAGTGGAAACGGAGAAAAATCCCTAAGAACTATGTCATCCTAAAGGTGAAACCAATAAGGCAAGAAGCCGTAGTGGGGAGTAGACAGAGTTGAGGCATTGTTTAAGGGAAAAGTATATGGATTACCATGCTAATAGTGACCGACGAACATGTTATTTAAGAATGATCTAGTATATAGTAATCTAATATGATCATATTTTGTTATGTGTATGATTGAAGGAAATATTTTGAAAATAGCAATTTTATGAAAAATGAATAATTATTTATCTGACGAAATGGTAGATAAATTTAAAATACTTATTTTGTATGAACTTAAGGATATAAAAGTAGTAGATATAAGAAAAATCATATTAGAAAAGGCATTTGGTAAATATTATATGACTAGAATAAATTACATACCATGTCTACCTAACTACTCTTACAAATACTTACCATGATAAATTACATATATCTAGAATTTTTGGAAAAAGATATGAGAAATATACAGTTAATAGAAAAACGGATGAAAGTAAATTTAGAAAAATACATGGAAACTAAGGATATAAAATATATAGAATTTCTTAATGAAAATATGCAAGAACTACTTAGACTAAAACAAACAACTTTAAAATATTATGAAAAAACATTTAATATAGAAATTATAGACATAAAGAAAATAATATGGGAAAAATTATAAGATTATGAAGAGGAAGAATTATTAAATAGTATAGAAAACTTACTCATATATTATGAACACCAATACTATTTAGATTCGGATGGATATTATACAGACTAAAAATATCAAAATATATTAAGAAAATTAGAGAAAATCAAGAAGACCTACATAAAGAAACTGATTATAGAAAACAAATTAGAGAAATAATGAAAAATCTAATAGAAAAAATAAAATGGGTAGGCGAAACCTTGAAAAATTTAGAAAAAAGCAATGATAAAAGTTTAGGTAGTTTAAAAAATTCATTAAGAAGAGAACAAGGAAAAATAGTTAGTAGTATTAATAACATCAAACAAGATATTAAATATAGTACAAGTAGAATAGATTATTAAACATTTATTTTAGAAAAATAAAATGATAAACTGTGAATATCTAAAATACTGGGAACAAGAAATGGAAGAAATAAGATTAACAGAAAACCTTATAAAAATGAATTTAATTGAATATTTTAAAACAAAAGATATAGAATATTTAAAATATCTTTAAAATAATATAGAAGACTTACAAAACTAAGAGAAAAAACTAAAGAATATTATAGCAAAGCATTTAATCAACTACCATTTAATCACCCCTCAAAATATGAATATCAGTAAAATTGAATATATTAATAAAATATTTAAAAATAAAAAATACAAGAACGAAGACAAACAGTTAATGAATATTACTACAAAGCATTTAACAATTACATAAATTAATGGATACATCTTACAAAAAGAATAAATCATTAAAAGAAATCGAAACCCAACTATATAGTTTATACCAAGAATACAAAAGTTACATAGTACTAACGAAGATCCTAGAACACTAGATAATTTAATTTCGATAATATCTAATTTAGAATATGAATTAATAAAACATCTTATGTCAAGAAGATAAAAATAAAAAATATTTCAATCAATAATATTCAAAAAATACATTATATAAAAATAAATACTTATTACCCAATAACTATTTATTTCCTAGTAAAGTTATCGCGCCTAATCCGCAACCCCTACAATTGGTATCAGGGCCTTGTTATTTAAAAAATAAGAAAGTCGTATATATATGGATTTATTTGATTAATTTATTAATTATGATTTATTTGATAAAACTAGATTTAGATATTCTCCAAAATATTATTTAAATGAATAACGTACAAAAATATAAAGAATTAAAGCAAATAATATCTAAAAAAACTTAAAGAATTAAAAATAAGGATAGAAAGACTACAATAAAACATAATTGCCGGAGTTAGTAAAAACTCAATAAATACACAAAAAGAAGAAATATCAAATTTAGAATCAATAATAGATAGTCTAGAACATACATACCAACATGATCTATTAACAATAAATAAAAAATTAACAAAGAAGAATTTATAATAGACGAAAAAATATATGAATATCACGAAGGATTAAAATAAAAATAGTATTTTCTAATTTAGGTAGAAGGTATAAGAAAATAGGTGAACATTTATATTTAATGCTAGAAAAAGAAGAATTAAAATTATAAGATAAATTGACAGATATGGTGAGAATAGAAAAAGAAACCGAAGAAATAGATAGAAAAAAGGAAATAGAAAAAATAAACAACAAACTACAAAAGAAATACGAAAAATAGAAAAAATTAAAAATAGCAGGATTGCTGAATTAGAAAAAGAACTACAAATGCTAAAAGATCTGTATGAAAAAAGACAGAAAGAAAAAGAAGAAAAAGATAAAGAACAAAAATTATTAAATGAGATAAACCAATTAAAAGAAAAATTAGAAATAGACAAAAAAAATAGAAACCAAGGAATTAGAAATTAATACAATAGATGTTGAAGAAACAGATAATTATGATTCGGAAGATAGTGAAACCTCTACAGAAATCTTAACAAATACAAAAAAGTTAGGAATCAATAGAAAACAAGAAGTAATTAATCAACAAAACTTAGAAAATACAAACACGGAAATAAACAATCTTGATAAAAAAGAAGATGAAAATATAATACCTAAAACATCCGAAATAAGAAAACCTACATATTATAAGAATAAGTTTAAAAGATATAATCTAAAGAATGAATATGACAAATGGACACCAAAACAAATAGTTAATAAAAATTATAACTTTTTAGACTTAGATTGTGTAATAGATACGGAAAAAACAATACAATTATGGATAAGATATATGACAAAACAATTATTAGATAATAATATAAATGTAATAGATGCACCAGAATATATAGAAAGAACATTAATAGGAACAATGAAATTATGGTTTTTAAATCTAACTGAAAATAGTAAAAGAGTATTAAGAACTGACAAACCCACAGAAGGAACATCATCAACAACCACAACTAAACTTACACCTATACAATTATTAAAAAAAATATGAAACAGCTATAAAAGATGAATTTAGTAGCATGACAACAACAGAAGAAGAACAAAATGAAGAGAAATATACAAATAGGAATTTAATGTTAAAATTAGCAATATGTAATATGTGCTACATAGATAAATATACTTGTGCATTTAAATAATATTATTATAAAGGAGCATATAATACAGAAGAAAGTAAAGAAATAAGAAAATTATATTTTAGTAAATTACCTGAACCATTTAGTTCAAAAATAATAAAAAGTTGGGATGAAGCAAAAATAGTAGATACTCTAGGAGCAAGAATAAAATTCTTACAACAATGGTATAAAAACCTATGTGAAAAATATAGAGAAGAAATAAAAATGGAAAAAACATTAATAAGAAATTTAGCATGTTGCAGACATAAAATAGCACCTCAATTTGGATGCGAAGAAAGATATTATAAGAAAAGAAAAAGTCACAAGAAATATAAGAAATACAAAAGATCAAAATATAAGTATAAGAAACCAAGAAAAAGATATTATGTAAAAAATTATAAACATAAAAGACCATATAGGAAAAAGAAATCTATAAAGGAATGTACTTGTTATAATTACGGAAAATTAGGATATTTAGCTAGAGATTGTAAATTACCTAAAAACCCAAAAAATAAACAAATATCAAAAATAAAAATAGAAAATACAGAATATATGCAGATAGATTATATAGATTACGAATTAGAAAGTGAAGACAGCATATATGAAATTTCAGAGAATGAAACAGATAATGAAATAGATAGTGAATTAGACAAATTAAATGACTGAAGAAGATATAAAAATAATAACAAAAGAAGAATATTTAAATGACGAAGGAACAGATCAAAAAATAATATTTGATAATAATATATTTGATGAAATAAAAGGAAAAGAGTTAGACTTAAGTGTAGAAAAAATATTTAAAATACCAACAATAAAAATATATTTTCTTGGGAAAAACGAAGAATATTACATAGTAAGTCAAAAGGAACATGTAATGGACTGCAGAGATGCAAAAGGTAAAGCTAGTATACCACTAGTAACAAAAAGGTTAATTAATAAAGAAATAAACAATATAAAAAGTAGAGGAGACCCAATAAAATATGTACACCTTGGAGGTACAGAGATATTAATAAAAGCATGTTTTATAGAAGGAATAGATACACCAATAGAATTATATTTAGTAGATGATAGGCTTATAAGACCTATAGAAAAAGGCATAATAACTGTAATTAAAGGAAATTTAATATACCAAAAATTTAAATTTATAATAAGTGCAAATTATTCAGTAGTAATAACAGATAAAAATATAGATAAATCATTAGTATTATATTGGAAAATATCAGGAATAGAACTAACCCCAGGAAGTAAAATATTTACATCAAGATATAAAAATCTATATCTATTAACAACAAAATAAAAAATAACGGGAAAAAATAAAATTAATAAAATACAAATAGAAAGTCCTTTTGAACAATTCGTAAAAATAATTGATAATAATGATTATAGTTACAGAAATATAGACATAGAAGAAGATTTAGAAATAATAAATGATAGAATAAGTACAATAAAAAGAATAGCTTATGAAAAACCAGAATCATCAAATTCATCAAAAAGAACAAGTTATGAAACAAGTTCAATAGTTAACTTAAATCAATATTACATAACGAGAACAATAAATGAAAATGAATATTTAATACTCTTAAATACAAAACAAGAAGAAAATTATATAGCAAAATATCTAGTAAAAAATGAGAAAATAAAATCTGATAATAATATATGCCCAGATCTACCAAGAAGCTTATTAAACACTAAAAATATAGCAGAAAAAGAAATAATAATAGGAGTTAGAAAAATGAAAATAGAATTTGAAATAAAGGAGGAAATGCAAAAAACAGACATAATATTAGGAATTAAATGACTAGAACAAGCAAAACCATACAATATAGAACATACACAATTATCTATAACATATAATAGTGAAAGATTATTCCTAAGAAGAGCTCTAACATGATATGAAAATGTATGTATTAATGAAGATAGTAGTAGAAGGATATTATGTAGATATTATACGCCTATGGTAGATACAGGAGCAGAAGCTAATTTATGTAGTTATAATTGTTTACCAGAAAGTAAATGGGATAAATTAAAAACACCAATAATAGTTAAAGATTTTAATAACGAAGGAAGCTTAATTACTTATAAAGCTAAGAATGTAAAAACACAAGTATGGGATAAAATATTGACAATAGAAGAAATCTATAATTATGAGCTAACATCAAAAGATATACTTTTAGGAATGCCGTTTTTAGATAAATTATATCCACATATAATAACTAGAACAGATTGGTGTTTTACAACACCATGTAAACAGAAAGTAAGAGCAAAAATAGTTATTAATAAAATAAGAAAGAAAACTGATTGGATAAAAGGAAGTGAAAAAATTACACAAAAATTAGAAAATATAAAAAATACTAAAGATACAATAGAACTGGTTGTATTTTCAATAAATAAAAAGGAAATAACTAAATTTTCAATATATAAGATAGAAATAATTAAGAAAAAATTAGAACAATTATATAGTGAAGATCTATTAAAAGGATGGGAAAAACATAAAACCACTATAAAAATTGAATTAATAGATAAAAATAGCAAATAACCTAGAAACCATTAACATATAATTTTGATGATTTAAAAGAATATAAAATGCATATAGAATAATTATTAGAAAAATAATATATACAAAAAAAGTAATAGTAAACATAATAGCCCAACATTTATAGTAAATAAACATAGTTAACAAATAAGAGAAAAAAGTAGGATGGTTATTGATTATAGAAATTTAAATGCAAAAAAAATGACGTATAATTACCCAATACCAAACAAGATATTAAAAATAAGGCAAATACAAGGATATAATTATTTTAGTAAATTTGATTGTAAATCAAGATTTTACCATTTAAAATTAGAAGAAGAATCTAAGGAATTAACCGCATTTACAGCACCACAAGGATTTTATGAATGGAATGTACTACCATTTGGATATAAAAATGCACCAGGTAGATATCAATATTTTATGGATAGTTATTTTAAACAAGTACCTAATTGTATAGTATACATAGATGATATACTATTATATACAAAAACTAAAGAAGAACATTTAAAATTATTGGAACAGTTTACAGGTATAATAGAAAAATCAGGAATAAGTTTAAGTGAGAAGAAGGCATAAATTATGAAAAATCAGATAGAATTTTTAGGAATACAAATAGATAAAAGTGGAGTCAAAATGCAACAACATATAGTCCAAAAAATAATAAGTTCAGAAGAAGAATTAGATACAAAAAAAAAATTACAATCATTTTTAGGATTAGTAAACCAAGTAAGAGAATATATTCCAAAACTAGCAGAAAACTTAAAACCATTACAGAAAAATTAAAAAAGGATGTAGAATGTAGATATAATAAAGAAGACAAAAAACAGGTAAAGAAAATAAAATTACTTTGTAAAGAGTTACCAAAATTATAATTTTCAGATGAAAATAAAAAATTTACATATATAGTAGAAGCTGATGCAAGTGAATATAGTTATGGAGGAGTACTCAAATATAGGTATGAAGAAGAAAAATTAGAACATCATTGTAGATATTATTCAGGAATGCTTAACGAAACAGAAATAAAATGAGAAATAAATAGAAAAGAATTATGTTCTTTATATAAATGTTTAATAGTATTTGAACCATATATCGTGTATAACAAGTTTATTGTTAGAACAGATAATACACAGGTACGATGGCGGCTAACAAGAAAAATACAAAATTCGGTTACGACAAAGGAAATTCGGAGACTAGTATTAAATATACTAAATTTTACATTTACAATTGAAGTAAAAAATACTAACAAAAATATCATTGCAGATTACTTATCAAAACAAAGCTACTCAAACTGATTTACCAATAGAACAGGCTGATGCCAAAGATACCCAGACTGATTTATTGCTCCAAATGTTTAAACAAAAGGAGTTATTACTAGAACGAATTATTACAATAACTATTGAAGTTACAAATGTAAAAGTGCAAGTCGAGCACTATAAGAAACAAGATATTGTGCAGGAAGAGCACATTAAAAAACTAGACCTAGAAGGTGACGATGAGAAACACCTTAAAACTTAAATTACTAACGAAACTTCAATTACAGCTATAGGTACATCTAAAGGAAAAAATATAGTCACTAAAATTAGACCTGAAATACCAAAGAAAAAGAATTATAACCTCAGCCAAATATTTTCAAAACCATATACACCAAATATACAAAATTTAGAAGCATTTGCACCTCCCCAAATACATACCTATTCTGAATCACTTAACCAAGAAAAATAGACATACAATTATTCTTCTTGTAAATACATTGACAACATACACACCTTACAAACCTTATTAAATACCAAACCTATTCAAAGTGAAGAGCTAGCCACACAACAAAAGGGATCTATTACCCAGAAATGCCAAAACTATAATAAACTTATTGCCTTACCAGGTAGAAGCCCAAATTTTATTAAATCATGTTACTATTATTGGTGTTTTTAATTTATCCCATTTACTTTCTAGTAAATAATTATATCTACATAAATTAGCTTCTGCTCCTGTATCTATCATAGGCATATAATATCTACTATAATATCCTTCTACTACTATCTTTATTAATACATATATATGAAAGTTGTAAGTACATTGAACAATCTAAAGGGCATACATCTGAAGCATAAGTTCCATATGAACAGGTGAATGTTGTCTTCTCCTGGTCTTCTGGTACTATGACTATCTGATTGTATCCAGAATAGCCATCAAGGAAGTAGTATTATTCTTGCCCACCAACTCTATCAAGCATTTGATCAATAAATAGGATGGGATAATGATCCTTCCTGGTGACCTCATTGAGCTTTCTATAATCCGTACAGGTCCTCTACCAGGTCATAGTATGAGTTAGGATCAACTTATTATCATCATTTATTACAATAGTTATCCCTCCTTTCTTTTAGATATATTGCACATAACTGACCCATTAGCTATTTGAGATGGGATATACTATCCCTATCTCGAGTCACTTAATCACTTCCTTTATGACCACCTCTTTTATCACTAGATTTAACCTTTATTAATGTTGCACACTAGACTTGTGATCTTCTTCCATCAATATTTTGTGCATGTAGAAATTAGGATTAATTCTTTGGATGTTTGACATTTGCCATCCAATCGAATTTTTTCTTATCTTAGGCACTACCAATGCCTCCTTTACATGTACATTAGATAGACCTGTAAAAAGAATCACCAGTAAAGTGTCATCATCACCAAGGAAAATATATTTAAGATGGGATGGTAGATCCTTAAGCTCTAACTTTGATGCCTGCTCAATATTTGCCTCGAGAGAAAGGCCAAGAGATCTATTCAAAGGCTCAAATTCACTCTTTTAGTAATAACATGTAACGCCGTAGGTTTTTTGTCCTTAGATATTTTCTAGAGTTTTATACTCACTACCGTGGTTACAACTGAACCCTATGAGTTGTAAGGTGTCCAGACGAGTCGTTAGGATGAGTAATAACCAAATAAAAAAGTTTGTGTTTAGATTCTTCTTTGAGTATGAGGGGATCACTAAGAACCGTAAGGATATGTTATGATTCATTAGGTGTAATCGTAGGGTGTCCAGTGTATACCCTAATTTGGGTTCTATGTTAACTAGAATGGACCCTAAGAGTTGTAGGGTCCCATTATAATTCTTGTGGATGAGTCATAATGTCAATAGTGTAAGGTGACGTAATAGTAATACCTTGGTTATAGCTCAAGGTGAAGAGTTGTAAGGAGTGGCTACGAGTCAAGGTTGACCCGTAGTCAAAGATGGTAATTTTTCATCTTTTAAGTCAAAGGCATTCTGGATATTTACCCTCTTAATCAGATTGAATCCCATGGCTTATAACCTTTTTAGGGTGTTATTAGCACTCAAAAATTAATCCAAGTGACTTCTAAAACACTCCAAAAGGTTCTTTGAATTCCCTCAAGCAAGTCAAGCTAGGGTTTCATCAAGTTGGTCATCTAAAGGCTCTAGAGTTAAATTCTCTCCATGAAACTTGATATTTTAGGCATGTGACTCTACCCTTAAATTTAATATCTCTATTTTATGAAAGTATATAGTTATTTACGTGATTAAAAGTAAGGGTTTTCACATGATTGGGGTTTTTGACATAAATGGTCAATTAACTATTTTCCCATGTTTTTTATTATGCATTACTCATGTTTTAAATATGGTTGAACTTTTGGGTGCATAGGTATGATGAATGAACTTGGGAATTATTATTTTCTCCAAACTTGTGAATTTTGAAGTGATTATGGTCCCAATCCCATAATGTGAGGTTGTTATTAGTTATGAGAAATATAGGAATTTAACTATTCTTGAACTATTGTATAATGATGTTGAATTAAACCTTGAGGGTTAGTGTTTTAAAAAGTTATTACATAATTAAACGAATAAGGGTTGTGAATTCCCCAAGTAATGAAATTATTTTGGCATGTTAATGTTGCTTTGCAAGTGTAGTTGGTATGACGATACCAACAATGTATGCCTAAATGTGTATTATGATGCAATGAATGAGATTATGTGATAATTGTTTTAATTGGGTTTTAAAGGGGGTTGTGTAGCTATCGTGAAAGTGAAGGTCTAAGAGACCATCACTAGAAACCATGTGAAACACCCTAAACTTTTTCCCTTGCTAAATTTCTTGAGCTTGAACCTTCTAATCATTATATGACTTGCACCATAACTAGTATGGTGTAGATATGGGTCTAGGAACCTAGTCGCATGTTGGTCAGTGTCATATTGGCCAAGTTCTGTTCAAGGTACAACAAGAATCCATACGAGTCGTATGTTCATAATACAAGAAGTATAGTGCCCAATCGTATATTGTCCAATATCTAGCCTAGATATTTTGCTTAGGGTATGACTTAAAGAATACTAGTCGTATCGTGATGGTACGAGTTAGGCCAAGGGAGTAGTATGTTAGACAGAATGTAGTGTCCAACTTTCTTATCAAGTTACGAGTTGAGGGTACTACTCGTATGAATTGGATATGAGTTGAGGGGTCCAACCGTACCCTCTATCGTTCTTTTTACAGCTTTTAAGTTGAGGCTATTTTTGATAATTTCCACCTCAAATCCTTAAGACTCCACAGCTTATAACACTTTTTGGCTTTTCATTCTTCACTTTAAAAGATCAAAACACTCCCTAAACACTCTCTAAAAACTCCTTAAGAAGAACGGGCTAGGATTTCATCAAGGTGGCCATCTAGAGGCTTAAGGATTGAAATATCTCCATGAATCTTCGTAACCCAGGTATGTGATTCTTTCTTCATTGTTAGTTCATAAAAAAATCATGTGTTTTAAACATTGTTCTTGAATCATGTATGGTGGTTTTGAAATCCATAGTTGAGGGTTTTAATATATAATGTTGAATATTATTCTCTGATGATTTCACCTATGTTTATACATGTTTTTGATAATGGTTTTAAACTTTTGGGTGAATGGGTATTGTGATTTAATGAATGGGTCATGGTGACCCTAACTTTATATTTTTGGACTTAAATAATGGTTTGGTATTCCTTCCACCTGCTTATCAAAATGTCTATGAGAAAAATTTTGTTACATGATGAATTATATTTGAACTAATGCTTAGGATAAGACTATTAATGAAGGAGTAGCTTTTTAAAGGTATTGATGATTGACCATAAATTGAATTGAATTATGATTTAAACCAGGGCATTGGTCTAATAATATAAATGGTTGGTAAATGTTTTCATGAAGTCCTTAGGGGTCATAAATGGTTTTGAATTATAACCTTGGTGTTTTAATTAGATAAATGGTTTCGAGTCTCTAAATGTTGAATTAAATTGATGTCTTTGTATAGACAATGGGTTCAAGTCCTAAAGTTGAATGATAATGGTTATGGTATATTGTACTCCTGCAAGTGGGGTTGGTATGATGATACTAATAGGATGCCTTTGGTAAGTAATTAGATTAATGATTATGTACATATGTAATGAATGTTTTAAATTGGGCTTTAAAATCTGGATGTGTAGCCGAGCCGTGAAAGAAGAGTTCAAAGGGCTAACACTAAAAACTGCACTAGCCAGTGCGAATGTTTATATGACCTGGAAGTTTGAGTCCCCCAAATGAATATATTAATGTAAGGTTTGAGTCCTCTATATTGTATACTTTGGTTCTTAAGTCACCTTGATTTTTGTCGGGAGGTTTGAGTTCCCCCATAATGGCATATACGGATATGGATATTCTCTGGTTTGTGCGGCTACATACACTGGGGATCTTCCAGTTAGGGGAGAGATAGACCCATATAGCCCATGAATGCCTTGTTTTATGAAGGTTTTGCTACACAACCTATGTTTTCAAAGTTTATGCTAAGGCTTGTCCCCTTTCCCGACATGATATATATACGTATACGATTTCATACGATAGTTTGACTTTGTTTTGAATGATGACACTATTTTATCCTCATCCCTAAGTTACATGCTAGCACTCTAATCGCTAACCATCTAAGAACGCTGTATCACCATGCCATGCAGGTGACAAAACTTTTTCTTCTTTTCTTGTAGAGTGACTAGGTGTTCGAGTGGTTCATGAGTTACCATTGAAGTGGTGAGCTTCCATACTTAAGAAAGATTCATTTCATGGTCTTTATATTCTATGTTTTAGACGTCATTTAGATTCTATTTTGGCTATCATCGAGGGCTTGTTCTAATATTTTATTGACTTTGGATTTGTAGAGGCTTTGTTGAATTACTATAGACTTGGGTGCATTGGTTTAGTGTATCTTTTGGTGGATTAGCTTATAAATTTCATGTGTTATTATTATTCTCATTTTGCTCTATCTTGTTACATGTTCAGAATTCATTTGACTCTGAGGTTGTTGGGTTGACTAGGTTAGGTGAAGGGGTGATCTCTAGCTCATGTGGGAATTAAGATACCTTTCATGGCCAGACCCTTGTTCAGGTCATGACAAAGTGTCAGAGCCTAGGTTCATGGTCAATTGGGTATCCATAAAGCCGTGTCAAGTAGAGTCCCTTTTATGGGTGTATAGTGTGCCACACTTAAAAGATAGAGGCTATGAGACATTTAGGAATGTTTCTCTTTCTTGTTGTCTTAATTTCAAGCATATAGAGTTTAAGGTCTTGGATTCTTCTAATTTCTATTTGTTTTTCTTTCAGATTATGCCTTCAAAAAAATTAGATTTTCATGAAAATTTTTCTAGCTCGTCTAGGGATGATATGGATGGAGCTAATTCAACTTCTGGGGTCAAGACTTAGTCAAGGTTCAGTGCACCTGATTGTTCTCATGGGTCCTACCTATCCCTAATAACCTTACTCCTGGGGGCTACTTATTCTTAATCGCCTCTCAGGAAGGTTACTAATGTTGAGTTTTATCTCTCCACTACCCTATTGACTCAATTGGTGACATCTCAATCACAACTATTGGGTCCTGCAGGTGTTGTTATGGGTTTGTCTGAGGCTACTAGAGTTGGCCAATTCATGAGGTTGCATCCTTCGATATTTACTAGTACAAGGGTTGAGGAAGATCCTCAAAGTTTCTTGATAAAATAGAGAAGATCATCCAGGCTATGCATGCTTTAGAGGTTGAGGATATAGAGTTTGTTTCCTATCAATTAGAAGTTGTGGTGAACCAAATGTATGAAGAATGAGAATAGTGAGAGGTAAGGATGTTGGTTCTGCCTTGTGGGGTGATTTCTCTAGTGCATTTCTGTACCACTTCTTTCCTTAGAAGTTGAGGAACGCTAAAGGAAAAAAATTTACTAATTTGAAGCAAGAGAGGATGATAGTCAAGGATTGTGCTTTAAAATTCCATCAGTTGTCCCGGTATGCTCCTAAATTGGTATCTATTATAAGGGTCTGGATGAGAAAGTTTGCTTAGGGATTGTCTTATGAGTTGATCCTTGATAGTAAGGCTACCTTATTGATTAAGGACAGGTACATATCCAAATTGGTTATGTATATACAGTATGTCTAAGAGGAGAAAAAAATAGGCTGAGATTGATAAGAGGTAGAGTAAGAAATTCTGGCATTCAGAGCAAAGTAGGAACCAACAATAGAGTGATAAGTGGTCTAAGAAGAAAAGTTGGAAAAGTCCTAACTCCTATTCGATGGCTTGTGCTTCTAACCTAAAGTCATCATGCAACCGACACTTTTAGGGTGGTGATGCTTTTAGGGCATAGGGTTTCAATCTCAGGCCAGTGGGACCCAGTCAGCTCCATCCTACCCTCTCTGCAGATTCTTTGGTCAGTATGATAAAGGAAGGAATCAATGATTTATGTATGGTCAGATTGGGCATATGTACTGTCCCTCTAGAGTTGCTTTTAGGTCAAACAAGGTTCATATTGCCTCTTCTTTATCTCATACACCAAAGGGTGCTACTTCTGGATCTGGCACTGGTCAAAACCACCTTTATGCTCTCACTTCTCATCAGGAGTCTAAGGCATCTCTAAATATTATTATTGGTATGTTGAAACTCTTTTCCCGTGATGTGTATTGTTTACTTGATCTAGGGTCCACTCTCTCTTATGTGACCCCATTATGGTAGTGCATTTTGGTTTTGGTCCGGAGTATCTGTCGGACCTTTTTTCTATTTGTAACCTAGTAGGACACTCTGTGGTTGTCAAAAAAGTCTATAGGGTGTGAGTGGTATCTTTTGGTAGTAGAGAAACTTGGTTAGACTTGATAGAGTTAGATATGGTTGAATTTGATGTTATTCTAGGGATGGACTAGTTGTATTCGTGCTATGCATCTTTAGACTATCAGACATGTAAGGTCGTGTTTAAATTCCCTAATGATCTAATTATTGAGTAGGAAGGTGGTTCCCTAGGAATTAAGGGAAGGTTTATATCATATCTTAGAGCCTGGAAATTAATTTCCAAAGTTTGTCTTTATTATTTGGTCTAGGTTAAAGATCCAAACTCAAAAGATCCTTCTTTACATTCAGTTCCTGTGGTAAATAAGTTTCCTGAAGTTTTCCCTAATGGTTTGGATGGTAAACCTCCCAACAAGGAGATTGAGCTTGGGATTGATATTGTTCTAAACACTTATCCTATTTCTATTCCTCTAAATAGAATAGCTCCAACCAAATTGAAGAAAATCAAGGAGAAATTGAAGCACCTTTTAAACAAGGGTTTTATCTGTCCTAGTGTGTCCTCATGGGGTGCACCTATCTTGTTCGTGTGAAAAAGAATGGTTCTCTTCGGATGTGTATTGATTATCGATAATTGAACAAGGTGACGGTAAAGAATAAGTATACCTTTTTGAGAATTAATGATCTCTTTGATCACTTTATGGTGCGAAATTTTTTTTTAAGACTGATCTTTAATTAGGGTATCATTAGTTAAAGATTAGGGAAGTGGATATCCCTAAGATAGATTTTCGTACCCGGTATAGTCATTTTGAGTTCTTGATGATGTCTTTTAGCTTTACCAATGCCCTCCGCGACATTCATGGATTTGATGAATATGGTCTTCTATTAGTTTTTTGTATTTACTCATCATTATCTTTATTGATGACATCTTAGTGTACTCTAAGAGTAAGGAGGATTATGCTGATCACATTTGTCTTGTGTTACAGACTTTGAAAGATCAATAGTTGTATTCTAAGTTCTCTAAGTGTGAGTTCTGTTTGAATTCCGTATTTTTTTTGGATTATGCCATTTCTAGTGAAGGGATTATGATAGATCCACAGAAGGTGTTTGTGGTTAAGAAGTGGCCTAGACTCACAACTCCAACTGATATTCAAAGCTTTGAGGGTTTAGTTGGCTACTACAGGAGGTTTATGGGGAGTTTTTCTTCTATAACTTTCCCATTTATTAAGTTGACTCAGAAAAAGGTAAAATTACTGTGGTCTGATGCTTGTAAGGGTAGTTTTGAGAAGTTGAATGATAAGCTAACTTTGGCTCTAATTTTGACTTTGCCTGAAGGTACTGATGGGTTTGTGGTCTATTGTGATACATCTCGAGTTGGTTTGGGTTGTGTTTTGATGCAACATAGTAAGGTGGTTGCTTATGCCTCTAGACAGTTCAAGGTTCATGAGAGAAACTATACAACGTATGACTTAGAATTATTAGTTGTGGTGTTTGCATTGAAAATTTAGCATTATTATCTATATGGGATCCATGTTGATATCTTTACTGATTAAAGTGCATGCAGTATGTATTCACTTAGAAAGAGCTTAACCTCAAGCAAAGAAAATAGCTTGAGCTGCTCGAGCATTATGAAATGAGTCTTCACTACAATCCAGGTAAAGCTAATGTGGTTGATGATGCTCTTAACAGGTTATCCATGGGAGTCTAGCTTATCTGGATAAGGAGAAATAGGAGTTGGTGAAGGATAGAAACTATTTGGATAACCTTGGAGTTCATCTCTTGGACTCTGAGAGTGGTGGTGTATTTGTACAGGAGGTGGCACAATCGTCTTTTGTGTTGAGATCATGGAGAAACAAGTTTTAGATCTTATCTTGATGAGGATCAAGGAGAAGGTTGGTGGGCAGAAGGTGATAGGCTTCGAGATCAGTGGTGATGGTATCTTCAGGTATTAAGGGAGGTTCTGTGTTCTACACTTTGATGGGTTACAAGGTAGGATTTTGGCCGAGGCTCATGAGTCATGGTATACAATTCATCTCGGTTCAACAAATATGTATCATGATATTAAGGAGATGTATTGGTGGAATAATATGAAATGGGATATTGCCAACTTTGTGTCTAAGTGTATGGTGTGTCAGCAAGTAAAGGTGGAGCACATGAGGCCCTGTAGGCTACTTCAAGAGATTAAACTACCGATGTGAAAATTGGAGATAATTAATATGGATTTCATTATCAGTCTTCCATGGTTGCGGAATTAGTGTGACTTCATTAGGTTATCATAGATAGGATGACTATGTTCGCTCACTTCTTTCTAGTAAGGACTACTTATTCTGCCAAAGATTATGCGAAGTTGTTCCTTTGAGAAGGGGTAAATTTGCATGGTGCACCTCTCTCAATTATTTTGGATCATGGTACTCAGTTCTCGTTGCATTTTTGGCATTTTTTTAGCATGGTTTGGGGACGAAATTAAGTCTTAGTATGGCTTTTAACCCATCGTCGGATAGGCAAGAGGAAAGGACTAATAAGAATTTTAAAGATATGTTTTTAGCCTGTGTGATTGATTATGGTTGTAGTTGGTTTGACTATTTGCCTCTAATTGAATTTTCTTATAATAATAGTTACCAATCTAGCATTAGTATGTCCCCTTTCGAGGCATTTAATGGTAGGAAGTATAGATCTCCTATTGGGTGGTTCGAGGTTGGTGAATCAAACACCCTAGTTTCTAGACCTTAGAAGATTTCCTGGAATTCTGATGTCTAGACCTAATACAACACATGGTTATGAGCTATATGTTGGGGTACGGATGGAAAGGTCCAGTTGTATACTAATAAGTGTTGGTTGGTGGGATGGATTTTGGTGACTGGAATGGATACTCGTACTCAAATCCAACCTAAGTAAATACTTAGGGGTCTGAGTCGTATTAGTGGATACAGATCATTTGGTTCCTTAAATTAATCTTAGACTTAGTTACTTAGGTTGGATCTGAGTACGAGTGGCTCACTATTATTTGTAAGCTAGGGTAGGAGTCGTACCATGGACTCGTGTGGTGGGCAACGTCTAAACCTTCCTTGGTTTTAAATCTGCCATGGATATGAATAAAAGGTATAGATCGTGTTCCTTGGATACAACTTGGTTGTATGAGTCATATGCTAGACAGTATTTGATCCAAAGGTTGAGGCTAGGATATGAGTAAAAGGTACCATTCGTATTAGAGGGTACAGTTCGTGAGGGTCGGTCGTACCCCTGGGACGGAATTTTTGTACAACTTAAGTGGGGGTATTCTGGATATTTCCCCACTTAGCCTAATAATTTCCCACAAATTCTAATCTACTTGGGAGATTATTTACCCTATTATTCCATTCATTAACATTTATAAACTCTTCTAAAACACTCTATAATTCTCTCATAAGCTTTTGGGCAAGGGAAGCTAGGTTTTCAACTAGAGGATTGATTTGGAGCTTGTCTTGGTGATTTCTTTCAATTATCATCTTGGTTTAAGGCATGTTCTCTTCCCTCATTGTTAATTCTAACTATAAGCATGGTTTTCATGAATTTTTTCATAACTTCATTGATTGTATGATTTTGGTTTTCAAATATGAATTGGGGGTTTTAATGTTAAATGATTGGTTATGGTTTCCCATGGTTTTAATTATGATTTATGTGCATGAATGGTGGTTTTGGATAATTGGATTAGATAGGAATTGTTTAATGGTAATTGGAATTGGTTTGGTTATATTATTCCCCCAATGTGTTTGGCAAAATACCTATAATAATGTTTTCATTTCATTAAGTATTTTTAATGGAACTCTTGCTTGTTTTAGAACTCGGTAAAGGAATTGTGAGTGGATTAAATGGCTTAGAAATATAAATGGAAAAATAGTTATGCTTGTGGGGTACATGGAATCCTCTGAGTGGTTTAATATAGTAAATGGAAGGGCACTTGTAAGTCCTCTTAAACCTATATATGGTTGGCTATGGATAGTACTTACAAGTATGGTCGGTATGACAATACCACCACTAAATGTACTTGGTTAATAAATGGTAAATGGATTGGTTGGTTGCTTGGTAAATGATTTTAATTAGGCAATGATAGCGGGATGTGTAGTAGAGCCATGGAAGGTAGAGGTCCAGGGGGATCAAAACTAGAAACTCACATTTTCCAATATGAGGTTGGTCTTGGTGACCGTGTGCATGATGTCACACTATATTTTAGGGGATATTCTAGTCGTCCCAGGTTTTCTTCTATTTTTGTGTGGCTTCACTCACTGGAGCCCTTTCAGTAGGGTGAGCTGAACCCATATAGCCAATGGGTGGTTTAGGATGGCAAAGCTACATAACCTAGGGAAAGGATTTAAAGGCATACTAAACCCGGTCCCTTTTCCCAGTATGGTTATATATATATGTATGATTATATGCATATGGATGGTTTTACTTGGTTTTATAAATGACATTATTTTATTCTTATCTTTATATCATACTAGCGTTCACCTACTAACCCGTCTACTAGTAGATGTATACACATTCTATGCAAGAACCAACCGTTCTATTGATCCTACATAGTTATTGACTCGGAGGTTAGTATTTGGACTGAAGTGGTGAGCTTTTATCCTTTCAAATGGCTCTATTTCATGTTATGGGTACTTTTAGACATTTTGGTTTATTTTTGGATATTAATTTTGGCTATGGTTGGGGGCATGTCCCAATTAAATTTTATTAATCTTTTGGTTAGAGGATTTGTGGTACAGCTATGGGTTGGAATAGGTGGGATCAGTATTGGTGTTGACCTTGGCATTGGAATAAGATGGTAGGTTGACACTGTTGGACGATGTTATTGGTTGTTCCAATATATTTCATTTTGGGATTAATTATATTATGTTTTAGAACATCTTTGGTTATGTCTTGGTTTATGGCCCTTGTTTTGGTATTATTTGGTATGGCTGGATTATTGGTATGGGATGGTTGGACTCGGTTTGGTGGGTCATAATTGTGATCCTATCCTAGAGTCTTCATGTGAGCTGTTACACTATCTAGTTACATGCTCGAAATTCAGCCAACTCAGGGCAGGCGGATGAAAGTTGGGTTGGGTAACGAGGGTGGTCTCCAGTCCTTGTTGGGCTTAGGACACCCATTATGACAAGGCCCTCGATCAGGTCGTGTTAAGTTGGTATCAAAGCCTAGGTTCATGGTCAATTGGTTGTCCACAAAGTCATGGTAGAGTCTCTTTTAGGGGTGTGTAGCACGCCATAATCATAAGGGAGAGGCTATAAGGCATTTAGGAATGTTCCACTTTCTTAGTATTATATTCTCAACCTTGGAGTCTCAGTCCTGGAATCTTCTTCAATCCTTGTTTGTTCATCTTTCTGATCATGCCTCGTAGATTTGGAACACAAAGAAATTCTCTATCCCATCTGGGGGTAATACTTGAGGGGTGCATCCTGCTTCTAGAATTCATCTTCGATCTCATGGGCCTATCTTTGATAATTCTGGAGTTCCACCGATTACTACTAGTCATCCTCAAGGCGAGGTGACTAATGTGGAATTTTGTTAGTCTATTCATGTTGTTGCTCAGATGGTCATTGCTCAGGCCGAGAGGGGTGCGACTGATGCTTTTTCTGCTGAGGCCATAAGGGTTGGCCAATTTATAAAGATGGGTTCTCCCATTTTTTCTGGAGTAAAGGTGAAGGAGGATCCACAGGGCTTCTTGAATGAAATGGAAAAGATATTTTGGGTGATGCATTCTACCAATGTGGAGAGGGTAAACTTTGCAGCTTATCAACTCAAATATATTGCATATCAGTGGTATGAAGAATGGGATAGGTATAGGGGCGATATGGAAGAATCAGTTTTGTGGGATACTTTTTCTAAAGCCTACTTAGATCATTTCTTTCCCCATGAGTTGAGGAAAACAAATATGGAGAAGTTTATGAACCTCAATCAAGGGAGGATGTCCATCAAGGAATATGCCTTAAAGTTTCACCAATTGTCAAGGTATACTCCTGATTTAGTTGTTGACTATGGGAAAGAATGAGGAAGTTTGTTTCTGAGTTAAATCGGGATTGGATTTTTGAGAGCAAGACCGCCTTGTTGATTAAAGATATAGGCATCTCTAGGTTGAATATTCATATACAACAAGTGGAGGATAAAAAGAGGAGGTAGGCAGAGTTTGGAGATAGATAGGGTAAGAGGAGCAGGTTTTTTGACCAGGGAGTTGCTCTATCTCAAGGTGGTCGGGATGGTGTCAAATGACAGAAAAAGAAGTGGGGGAGTTCTAATTCCTACTCTTCTGCTAGTGCTCGTTACCAGGCGGGCGACACGCGTCATTAGGGTGGTGACAATTTTTGGGCACAGGGTGACCAAGCTTAGGCAAGCTGAGGCCTGTCAGTTTCTTTATGCTCTCTTTGTCGGTTCTGTGGTCATCCTCATCAGGGTTATTATGATGAAGGAAGGGATAAACGCTTCAAGTGTAGCTAGGTAGGCTATCGACTCAAGGATTATCCAGTTAATAAGGTTGCTACGTGGGTGAATAAGATTCCTTTGGCTTCATTTTCTTCTCCTACACCTGGTGGTGTGACATTTACTTTTATTATTCCTCCTGGATATAGTGTCAGTCAGAATAGGTTGTATACTTTAGCATTCAGATAAGAATTTGGGGCATCACCTGATGTCGTTACTAGTATGTTACAGCTTTTCTACCATGACGTTTATTATTTTCTTGATCCAAGGTCCACTCTCTCCTATGTGACTCCTTATGTGGATGTATCTTTTGGTTTTAATACAAAAATTATTTTGAATCTTTTTCTTATTTCTACCCCAGTATGTAACTCAATTATTGCAAAGAGAGTCTAGAGGGGGTATGTGGTATCTGTTGGTGGCAATCAGACCTTGGTGGATCTATTTGAGTGAGGTATGGTAGATTTTGATGTCATTCTGGGTATGGATTGGTTTCACTCTTATTAGATGTCCTTGGATTATCGGACCCGTAGGGTTATCTTTAGGTTCCCTGGTGGTCCTTTAGCTCCTAGGGGAGATTTATTTCTGACCTTAGAGCTTGAAGGTTGATCTTTGAATATTGTCCTTATCACTTGGTCTGGGTTAAAGATTCTAACTCGAACGGTCCTTCTTTACAGTCAGTTCTAGTGGTTAATGAGTTTCCAGAGGTTTTCCCAGGTGATCTTCTTGGTGTTCCTCTAGATAGGGAAATACAGTTTGGTGTTGATCTAGTTCTGGACATTTGTCTAATTTCTATCCCTCTGTATTGAATAGCTCTGACTGAGTTAAGGGAACTTAAGAACAAACTTAAGGATCTTTTAGATAAGGGGTTTATTCATCCTATTGTATCTCCTTGGGGTGCACTGGTGCTGCTTGTGCAAAACAAGGATGGTTCCCTTCGGATGTGCATTGACTATAGGCAATTGAACAAGGCGATGGTCAAGAACAAGTATCCTCTTCCAAGTATAGATAATTTGTTTGATTAGTTACAAGGTGCCAATTTTTCTAAGATAGATGTTCGGTCTGGGTACCATCGCCTAAAGATTAGGGAGGTGGATATCCCTAAGATGACTTTTCATACTAGGTATGAGAACTTTGATTTTTCGGTAATATTATTTGGGTTGACTAATGCTCCAACGACATTTATGGATCTGATAAATAGGGTTTTTTGTTAGTATTTGGATCTCTTCATTTTTATATTTATTGATGACATTTTGGTTTATTCAAAGCATGAGGTGGATCATGCTGATCATATCCATGTGTGTTGCAGACCTTAAAGGAACAATAGTTGTATTTCAAGTTCTCTAAATATGAGTTTTGATTGAACGTTGTAACTTTCTTGAATCATATTATTTATAATGAGGCAATCTTAGTGGATTCGCAAAAGTTGTTGTGGTAAAGACATGGCCTAGACACACGACTCCATCCGATATTCAGATCTTCTTGAGTTTAGCTGGGTATTATACGTGATTTATGGAGAGATTTTCATCAATAGCTGCTCTTTTGACTAAGTTAACTTAGAATAAGGTTAAGTTTTCTTGGTCGGATGCTTATGAGGGGAATTTCGAGAAGTTGAATAATAAGTTAACTTCGGCTCTAATATTGACTTTGTCGGAAGGCAATAATATGTTTGTGGTTTATTATGATGCATCTTGGGTAGGGCTTGGTTATGTGTTGATGCAGCATGGAAAAGTGATTGCCTATGCTTCTAGGCAGTTGAATGTGCATGAGAGGAACTATCTCAATCATGATTTGGAGTTGTTGACGGTTGTATTTGCTTTGAAAATATGGCGGCATTATTTGTATGGTATTTACGTGGATATCTTTTCTGATCATAAAACTCTATAGTATGTGTTTGCTTAGGAAAAGCTTAATCTAAGGCAGAGAAGATAGCTTGAGCTTCTCAAGGACTACGATATGAGTCTTTACTACCACCCAGGTAAGTATGACGTGGTTGTTGATGCTCTTAACAGGTTATCCATGGGGATTTTGTCTTATGTGGAAGAAGGAAGGTGTGAATTAGTGAAGGATATTAACCGCTTGGTTAATCTTAGAGGTCGCCTTTTGGACTCTAAGAATGGTGGTGTGATGGTGTAAGAAGTGGTTTGATCATCTCTTGATGAGGAGATTAAGGAGAAGAAAGTGCTAGATCCTATCTTGACATTGGTGGGAAAAAGATAATGGTGTTTCATTTGTCTAACCTGCATCTCCAAGTTATTTGTAGCTATTTGCTGGCTCTTTATATATGCTTCCAATTATGCTTGAGCAGCTAAAATTTGTTTCAGTATCTCTTCCATATTGCTAGTGGCCTGATTCTATTGCAACTAAAGTTGTTGCTATTAGTTGTTCCGTGATGGATTTGGTGGATGATTCTGCCACTTTAGATTGTAGGCGTTCCCATAATTAAACCTTTAAGCATTGCCCATGAACATTATAGACTAGATATTTGTAGCACACATGGATTTAGAATGACCATTGTTGCCACAAATCTCATACAAAGTACTTGTCTGATAAATTACATTAATATTTGTTGCAGGATCTGTGACCCCCAATTTCATATTACTAAACTTAGTTAACTAATTTTGTATTGCAACAATCTGAGTGGATATAGCAGTAACTTGGTCCACCTCCAACACACTTACAACCTTTTTTGTAGCACTTTTGGAGTAAGAATGCCACTCAGATTCCCTTGTACAATCTGGTTTAACAAGGTATATAGCTCATCATATTTTAATTCCAACGCTTGACCACCTGCAGCTGAAAATAACAGAAAATTTTTGTTGTAATGAAGTGCCTCAACAAAAGTGTGAGCTAGTACCTTATTGGACTGCTGATGATGTGGAAATCCTGAAAAAGAGCATTAAACCTCTCTCATGCATGATATAAGTTCTCATCTGGAATTTATTTGAAGTATACAATCTCACTGTGCAGTCTCGAAGTCTTTCCAGATGGAAAGAAACGAATGAGGAATTTTTGGGCTAAGTCATCCCAAGTTGTGATTGAACTTGCCGGCTCAGTGTTCAACCACTTCTTCGCTTCCCCCAATAGTGAAAAAGGGAATAGTGTCAACCTCACATAATCAGTTGACACACCTGTAGAGATTAATGTGTCACTGATCTCCAAGAAGTTCCGCAGATAGACTTGTGGATCTTCATATGAAAGACCCATAAACTGCCCACTGTTGATCAAAAGTTGCACCATGTTCTATTTCATCTCAAAGTTACCTCCAACATCTAGTATCTTAAAAGGAGAGGTCAAATTTGTTAGAAGTGGGATTGGCACTTCACACACTATCCTTTGGGGTGGTTGATCTTCTTTCATAAGAGTAGGATTGTCTTGTTTCTCTTGAATTTGCGGGAATCAGTGGTGAAGGGTTGCTTCTCTCTTCAATTGATGAAAGGATTGCATGAGTTTGGGGTTTGGTTTAACCAATTCCCTATCCTTTTCCACCTTACAAGTCTTTACACCTGTTTCCTGCAAATTCAATACCAAGACCAAGTATAAAGAACAAAAGAAATCTAAAAAGTAAAACTAAAAATAAAATTGTTGCCAATTTACAAGTCCCCGACAACGATACCAAAAACTTGTTGGGCCCAAGCACACATGCAAGTGAATATGGTCTCACCAAGAAATACAGAGGCCTTAAATAAGCCGAATATCGATTCCTCAGAGACTTGTGTTAAGCATCTATCAAATTATAGTTCACTTGAGATTAAATTAGTGCCATCATAACCAAAAGAGTTTTAAAAGTTTATAAACTAAAAGTAAACAAAAATAAAGCGAAAACTAAAATCTTTGGACAATCAATGGATGAAATCACGAGGTTAAAGCACTATGAACAATCATACAATGCTATTGAAATTCATTTGCTACATTACTTATCTTAGTTGTTGATTTACGGGGTTGATACTATGATCATGATCTCTCGATCTTCTAATCACCTATCTAACTTAGCCCCACAACTACATCATTAAGCGGGGATGTGAGAACTAATCTAAATTCATTTATATTTCATCCCCTAGTAAACCAAACAAGGCTTCTAGGTATATCTCTATCTTAGACGCTAATTTAAATCCCTTATTTTATAAAAGAATAAGAACCTTACTCTATTTACCCCCACAGTCTACTTCTAATTCCCCCTTTCGAGCTCACAAATTTGAAAATTGATATATTCTAAGGGTCTATAATCCTTAAAATAGTTTTAAAAAGGATAAATAAACAACCAAGTATGATAAACAATCCAAACAAACTCAATTCAAAGTAATCGTAATCATGTTCTTATCCCTAACCCCAAAAAGGGGACGTTCAGCCGCTAATGGACAAATCATAATTGCAATAAATAAAAACATATTATAATCCATAAACAAAATAAATTAAAGCAATAAAAACCCTATTTGAAATTTTTATCAGCCTCTCTCTAAGCTTCCAAGACGTCCAAGGTGTTTAACAAAGTGTATAAGTGTCCTATTTATAGGATTTTAGTTTGGCCATGTGTAGGATAAGGGTTGTTGTGTGTTTCTTGATACAAGGAATTATGGTCCGTGATGCAATTTTTTCTCCCCTATACTAAGGAGTCGTCGCCCCTCTATCGCAAGGTTTCACTGGAAATTGCCTTTTGATATTTAAACTTTGCCTTGCACTTGTCTTTCCATCTCAAGTATTGTCCAGTTGTTTCAACTAAATTATATCATCACTAACACATTAAGTACACAAGTTGTCCTCAAAACAAAGATAAACAAGCTAGGATAACAACACTAAAGTGAATTAAAAACCACCTCAGATCAATCCTCAGTACTTTATGAATAAGGTAGAAAATATCTTATGAATGATGCATTCTAATAAGGTGGAGGGTGTAGAGTTTACAGCTTATCAGTTGAAAGATATAGCATACCAATAATGTGAAGAGTGGGAGTAGCTTAAGGGCGATAATGCTGAGTCTGCTTTATGGGACGACTTCTCTAGTGCTTTTCTGGACTGCTTATTTTCTCAAGAGTTGAGAGAGAAGAAATAAAAGGATTTTTTAAACCTAAATCAAGGCAAGATATCAGTCAAGGAGTATGCCTTAAAGTTCCATCAGTTATCTCGATATGCTCCAGAGTTGGTGACTAGCACGAATGCTAGGATAATGAAGTTTTGGGACAAGCCATGGTGGATGTTGAATAGCACTACTAGTTTATAGTTAGGTCAACCTGGGACTGTATAAGATAAAGAGGTTCTATTTCTGAAAACTGTAAGAATTTATGGTTAAAAGGGGTGCCTTTTAATGTTTTTTTCTTTGCACGTAGAATTTGGAAAAAGAGATTGCCTATTGGAGAAATATTACTCAGATGGGGGAGTAGTCAAAGTACCTTGAAGATGTTGTGATAATGAAGAGTTAGAAATTTTGATCATTACACCTGGCATAGGTTGATCCCTTTTAAATGCTCCTTCCTTCTTTGGAGAGTTCTGAGAAGAAAATTGCCTACAAATAACAGACTCACCCAATTTGGTATTTCTCCTACTACCTGTGGTTATTGTACTGCTTATGAATCGGACACCATCCCACACACCTTTGTTAATAGACCGTTTGTTAAGTACATCTGCCATTATTTCTCTTCTTCTTTGGGGATGATTTATGAACTCTTAGTCATATGGATAAGCGAGAAAATGCCAATACCATGGAAACTACAACCTCTAATTGAATACTTGCTTAAACTCATTGCACAGTTCCAATTATGCATTTGTAGATATGTTTAATAGGAAGCCAACTTTGTAGCTGATGCCTTATCCAAGGTCAGTCATCTGTCAGATTAACCTCAACATTATTTCCATTGTTGTCATCTTTCCTCAGAGGTAACAAGATATTTTCATCTAGACAAACTGGGTATGCCAAGTTTTAGAAGATGTTATATGAGCCACCTTAGAGAAATCTTAGTATTCCAAAGAGATAGACAAATATTCTTTGTACAATTCATTTACTATAGTTTGTATTTTATTTGTAATCTTATATTGGAGGTCAGGTTTTGTGCCCCCCTCTATGTACAGCTTCTTGTGATTAATGATAAGGCCTGGGGGTGATGCTCAATCCCTAAAATTTAATAAAAAGATAAAAGTTTCAAAACTATATAAATAACTGTAGATTGTTTGAGACAGGCATTATTGGAAGCACTTACACTTGGTGGAATGGAAGCACTTACACTTGGTAGATTCCAGTCCTATGCTATTTGGGATAGTTTTTTCGCTAATATATATAGGGCATAATGTTGTTATTTTCAATCAGACAATATTTTTATTAATTGAGAGCTTCTCTTCTTTACACCTTTGTGTATGTCTACTTGAAATTTAACCTACAATATTATAAGAATAATTTTTAGGAGGTTAGATCAATTCTTAAATTTGATATCTTTGTTTCTATTATTGTTAATCAAAGAAGGTGATTAGTCTTATACTAACTATTGTCTTTAATTTCTTCAAAATGGAGGTTTAGATCACTTTTGATCTAATACTTGAATTGACTCTATTAGTATTGTAATTAGTCTTAATCTGCTAATTTTAAATATTAAGATCAATTAGAATTCTTAGCATTTATTCTCGAAATTAGAGTGTTATTCTAAAATTTTATCTATCTTTAATTTCTTGTCTTTAATCTTAGTATATTCATTTCCACATTTTTTATTGATTTATTCAAGTAGCCGATTCTTATCAAGTTCTGTCAGAGCAATTCTATCAAGATTTCAATCTTGATAATTCTTGGGAGTTTCGGATCCCCGAAAAAGTATTTCTTTTTTTTCCTTTTATTACATTAAAATGAAAAAGCTACATAATAGCAAAAAACCAAAAAATAAATAAAATAAAAAGGGTTCGCTTGCAAATTAAGAAACTCTAAATTTATTGTCTTTCTTGTTTTCCAGCATCAAGAAGGAAAACAGAGCAGAGGGCAAATTTAGGTTTTTTTTTGTATAAATTGATATTTTTCTTGTCTCACCACACTCACTCCATCTGAGAGTTGGTAAATTTATTTCTTTGTATATCTTACTTATAAAGAGATTATTATTAGCAGGGTTAAAATATAAATCCTAAAGAAATAATCCAAAGATTGTAATTCAAGGGAAAAAGCAAGAGAGGTAAGATCAATAGGGGGGAATCCAAATTGAGAGATTATTTTTTTCTTTCTAGAGATGTCTCAAATAAGAAAGCATTCTAATGCTAGGACTGAAAAAACAACATAGCATAGGCACTTATAAGGATTTTTTCCAAACTCCATACATTTGAGGTCGCCCAAAATCCACTTAATCGCGTGAACATGGCCAATGTAAGTAGAATGCATCAAAACCAAATATTTCAAGCTAGGAGTCAAGCTGTTCAAGTTTCAAAATTCCAATAAAATTAAGATCCATTTCGCAACTATAAGGATGAATTGGACAAATCTTATCAAAGGTAAAACAAAATGAGAGCAGTATGAGCTAGGGTTAAGGATGACAATCTTAGTAGCATTAAGATAAAGATTCCTACTTTCAAAGGACTTATATCTTGATTATATATGGTCCTTTATGTGGAGAAGGTTGGAGTTGAGAATCTATGGTTCCTTGATGTAACTGGTTGGGGTACGATATAACTGGTAGAATTTAGATTTCATGGTATGTGGAATTATGGTCTTATGATGGTTTGTAACGAGAGGATTTGGGAGGAGGTAGAGTAAAATTTGTAGATATTCTAAGAGTAAGGTAGGTATGATTAGACGAAGTATAAGCTAGAATAGTTAGTCAAAGAACAAAGACATAAAAGAATGTTAAATGACAGGTAGGTTACAAAGATGCTAAAATGTGGTGTTGAGGATTCTCTAATTTTGAATTTAGAACCAGAACCTTCATTGAAGTTATAATTTCTCCTTATTTTATTATTGATGTTACTTGTTTCTAACCAAGTCAATTGATGATGCTTACCAGTATGTGTGGTTGTACTGATGCTATGCTTGTATCTTCATTTGGTAATATAGCCATGGTGTAGGTTAGTTGGTGTTGCTATAGCAACAAATTCAAACACTCATGCAGAATCATTGACCAGACTAACTCAAAAATAGGTTCATTTTTAGTGGTCCAATAAGAGTGAGTCAAACTTTGGGAATCTCAAGGGATTTCTCACGTTAGCTCCTATATTAGCTCTTTCTGTTGAGATTAAGGGATTCATCGTATATTGTGATGCTTCTAGTATTGGTTTGGGTTGTTATCATGACCCGAGTTACGATTCATAATGGAATATACTAAGTCCCACCAGTACGTAAGTCAAACCGTAGCCCAGAGCTAATTGCAATGGGCTAACTTTGTAGAGACTGCCCTAAAAGGGCAAAATAGACACTACAACTCATAAATGAGCAAGGCAATAGAAATATTCTGAAAAGTAGCCATAACATTGAAAACCATCCCACGACATCGTAGATTCAGTACAAGAGTTACTACAGATACACTAAGAGTTCTAAAATAGTTAATAAAAAATTATCACGAAGCAAGATACTAGACATAGTCAATAGAAGGAAAAAGGGAAAATCTGACTCCAAGAGCTCAACCTATCTCCGAAATCCACCATGGCACGATCCTTAAATCAACGAAGGCAATTAATTAGGTACTCAATAGGCAGTATCGAACAACTAAGCTAAATCATGATACAGATATGATAAGATGCAAGATAATATAACTAAGTCAAGAAAAGGGCAAAGCTAGAAGTAACTCCAACATCGTTGCACACAATTAAATAGATAAACCAGAACAATAACATAATGAACATAAGATTATAACTACAAGATTGGTCCCCATAAGCCAATAAGTTCAAAAAAGTAAATAACCCAGCACAGGCCCGATAAACCTAGAGGGTGTAACTAAGGATAATATAATCAAACAAACATGACTTAACAACCTTAATACTATTATTTTGAACTCATCCGTATTATGTCACACTCAGAACCACTCCCCCTTATCGAACTCGAATCGGTGTATTTATATTTCACGAATATCATAATCAATTATCGGTATTAAACTGGTATATATATCATTAATATCCATACTCAATCACTAAATATATCATCAATATCATTGTCAATACCCAGACTCGAACTGGTATTCATCTCGTTAATATCATAACTACCAGGTTTTACCATAATTATCATCAACACCCAATATTAGGCCGTTATAACTATTGAGTATCTAGACTTATCAATACCCATAATAAACATCTCAAAATGTATAATGAGTGTATAAAGGTATACCAAATCTAGTTCAAGTCTTGGACTTAGGCGGGCCAAAAGCGCCCACTTTAAATCCCCAAAATCCAATATAAGGCAATTCTGCCTCGAACTAGGCTAAGGTATCTAAATCCAATTTTAGAGGTTAAGGAAGTCTTAAGTAGCCCTAAGATAGGAATTCTACTAACTAAGCAACTAAGCTAAAATTACGGCTTTTGAATAGATTAAATGGTCCAAATGGCCCAAATATTGCAACTATTATCATCAAGACCTAAAATCTACCCCGAATCTAACATAATATCATAAAAATACTATGACATAGCTCCATAAATGAATAGGGAAAACCTAGCCTACATAGACACCAAAGAAAACTTGAAGAATTTACTAAATCACTAATTTTTCCTTTTGAGAAGCTTTCGAAAGGTACCACGCTATCAAAATCATAATCTACTTATCAAAATGAGGACAATGATACCCATATTTCACTATTGTGCTTCAGATCCAAAATCATGCAAAAATCCTGTGGGGGGCCTTTTATGGAAATTGCATTTACAAAACCAACTCAATGCCACCATATCCTTAAGAAGTAATTACCTTTAAAAAGGGTGAATTCCAAGCTATATTGGTGCTAAAGTCAACTCACCAAGGTTTAGGGATTCTAAAAAAAAAGAAAAGAAAAATCAACCATGGAAATAATGAAATCATACCTCAAATTTGAAGGAAAATCGTGTATTTAATCTTTATCCAAGCTCCCAAAAGCATCAACAATGTTATTCCCAAGCTATCCCACTCGTTACAACTTAAGACTCCTGAGAATAGTTGAGAAATAGGAAAAAGGGTCTGAATGGAGAGAGGGTATTTGTACCTTTTCCAGGTATGTGGGTATCGCATTGTGACGAGTCGATCGCATTCACAACAAGAACCCGCTAGTCACCCTATCGCTTTTGCGATACCCATCAGTTGTGCTCGCGACTATCATGTCTCTTCTTAGGGTCTCATATTTGCAACAAGGTTATCTCTTTCGCGATACTCCTTGGTTCCGTCTAGATCACAATGAGATCCTTGGCCCGCGATCATCGGTACACCAACACCAGTTGAGACTTGGAAATTTTAAGGTCTTTATCAACCCCTTGGGATTCATCCAGAATCCCGTAATGCAAATGAAATATGCTACCTTATCAAAATCGACGTTCCAGACTCAATAGCAAGGTTAAAATTTCCATCAGAGGTCTTTTTAATGAAAGTGAGTCCCACACCCAACTTACCATTTTCCTAACTTTAAACTAATAGCTCAAAATGAACTTGGGTGTCTCAAGACCCAAACCAAGGGTTCACCCTGGCTAAAATTGACATTCTGGAGCTATTGGAATAGTCAAAATTGGCATACAAGGTCATTTGACTAAAGTTTTTACCCAATAGCCAATTTCAACCAAAAAGGACTTCAAAATAAGGAATTAGCTCTAACAACCAAACAAACCAAACTGTCCATCCCATCCATTCATAAATGACTTAGGTAGCATATAGAAAGATTTAACGGTGATAATAAGCATAAATACAGAAACTAACTAGAGGGATCGTTACAATATCCACTACTAAAAAGACTTTCGTCTGTAAAAGTAAAGGACTAGAATGCACCTAAAGTCTCGAACATGTGAGGATATTGGGTACGTATCATGCTTTTGATCTATGAAATAGCCTTCTCTATTGGGCGGTGCCTCCACTGAACCTTAACTATAGGAATCTCACTAGTGTGAAACTGCCTGACATCACTTATCAAGCATGAATTTTAGAAAGGTTTTTCGAAATACATGAATTTATTATGCATTATGAACGTTTAATTGTATTATTGATTTTGTCTTTCGGCCTTTCCCCTTTAAATTGATTTAAACCTATATGAATATGTATGATGTTGAAGATTTGATAGAGATCATTTTTATTGAAATCCCTCTCTCTGATGATTTAGAGCTGGTGAACTTGTTGGGAATGATTTGAGATGCTTGTTTAATGTTTTGAAGGGGATCATTTCAATATTGAAGTATTTAACATGATTTTAATGATGATGAGAGGGATTTTCTTAATATGATTTCCTCCTTATCTTAGAAAGAAAGAACTTCATATGATTGATATCTTTGACATGACCACCTTGTATATTTGAAATGGTGAAAAAGAGAGTTTTTTGCATATGTTTACACAAGCTTTAATAAAGAGTTTCTTGAAATGATTTATTCATATAATGGTCCAAGATTTATGTTTTGAAACAGAGATTACTATATGCCAATAATGGCTCAGAAATATGACTTGCAAGTTAATGGTATGACCATAACATAAGTATGTATGCCATAACAGAGTATATTTATCAGAGTTTGATTTCAGAGAATGCATGTTTTAAAGATTTAAAACTGGGCTTAAAGAGGGTTAGGTGGTTACCTGAAGAAAGTTTGAGTTCAAGTAAATCTTAACCTAAAACAGTGATTTGCCGATCCGGGTATATTATTTTATGCCGGCAATGATCGTGTGGTGTAGCAGAGTCAGAGACTCCAACCCTTGCAGCACACTTGGGTTGAGGGCTTCCCCATCGAGTCAATGGAGAATTCCATATCGCCTGTGAAATTTTAGAATTATAGGGTATACCACCTAGCGCAGAAGTAAAATAAAGAGTATCATAGAGTTCAGATGATTTTACAGAGTCTTTCAGAAATGCCCATGAGATTTCTTACTATATGATATATTTATGAAATATTTTACATTGCTCTCATATATGTTGAATATAAATTATTATTTTGGATTTCCTCTGCGTACCAATATAATTGTATTGATCCCCTATCTCCCAGGTTCGGAGGCTTAGTCTAGGGGTATAGCTAATTAGTAGAGTATCCAGGGAGAAGTGATCCGACCAGTGGTGAGCCTTCTTTGTTCCAGAAGGCCTGTCATATCATATTATGTTATTCCTTTATTTTGGTCTACTGTGGGCCTTGTCCTAGCTTTTCAGACAGTTATCTTTAGATCATGTAGTAGAGATTTCACAGACTGTTCCAGAAGTTGTTTAGTTAATCTTGGATTTAATTCTGTATGGTTAAATTGAATTCAGAGTATGACCATGTTTCCATATTAGATTGTAATTCTGCATTTTATTTTATTATATAAATGTTGTGCATGATTATCAAATAAGATAGAGTAGGACGTTTGGGCCTTTATGGTTCGGGATGTCCATCATGGCCAGGCCCTAGTTTAGGTCATGAAAAACTTGGTATCAGAGCATGGTTCATGATCTCAGGGTATCTGCAAACATGCATCTGGTAGAATCTTATTTATGGGTGTGTAGTGCACCATACTTATAAGAAAGAGGCTATTAGGCGTTTAGGAATGTTTCTCTTCTTTGTGGTTTAGTTTGTGCGTCAGAGTCTAAATTTTCCCCAAATCAATGGTCTCTTATGTTTCAGAAAAACAATCATGCCTCACCGTCGTACTATCGATTAGAATGAACAGATAGATAAGGTTTGTCCCACTCATAGGATGAGGACCCAAAATAGAGCTCAGACTCCGGAGATTGATGCTACTCCAGGAGTCCCACCTACTCAGACCATCTCACCTAGGGCATCCAGAGCTCCCCAGACAGGGATTAACCGCACTCAGCCTCTTGAGAGAGAGGTATCTAATGAAGAATTCAGTTACTCCATTCATATTTTTGCACAGTTGGTAGCCACACAGACTCAACAGTCAAAAAAATTAGGTCTGAATCTATTACGTCTGAGGATATAAGAGTGGGCTAGTTTATGAGAATGAACCCGCCTAAGTATACTAGTACCAAGGTAGAAGAGGATCCATAGGAGTTTGTGAACGAGATGGAGAAGATCTTTAAGGTGATGCATGTACATGAGGTAAAGGGGGCTGAGTTAGCTGCTTACCAGCTTAAGGATGTAGTGAACCAATGGTATAACGAGTGGGAAAATTCAAAGGGTAAGAGTATTGAGCCCATAGTTTGGGCTGAGTTCGTGGAAGCCTTCCTTGATCGGTTCCTTCCTCTTGAGCTGAGGGAGGCTAAATCCAAGGAGTTTATGAATCTAAAGCAGGGATAGATGAGTGTCCAGGAGTACACTCTGAGGTTCAACCAACTAGCCCGTTATGCTCCAAAGATGACTAGTAACATGAGAGCCCAAATGAGGAAATTTACATCTGACCTTTCAGATGACTTTGTACTTGAATGTTAGGGATCAATGTTGAACTGGGACATGGATTTCACCAAACTATCAGTATATATACAGTAAGTTGAGGAGAAGAAAAAGAAAATTACAGAATATAGGGAGAAAGAAAGATAGGCAAAGAGAGCCAAAACAACACACCAGAGCTACAGTCAGTAGCAGAGTAGGAAATTGAGTAATAAATGGCAGAAGAAGAATTGGGCTAATGCACAGTCTGTAGCCAGTGCTCTGATAACTAGACCCCCAGCTGAACAACGTACTCAAGACTTTTAGTATAGACAGAGGCCGAGGATGTAGGGTTCGCAGTCTTAAGGAAGTGTATCTCAGACCTCTTGGACATACCGCACTGTGAGAGATGTGGGAGAAATCATCCAGGGAGATGTCAGTTTAGCGCTATGGTGTGTTATTCATGCGGCCAACCAGGCCATATCCAGAGAGACTGTCTAGCAGCAAAGCATAATGTTGGTGGATCCAAGTCATAGGCTAATTCTTTTGAACCACCACCTACTAAGAAGGGTGCCACTTTATCCACATGAAATGGACGCAACCGATTATACGCCTTGACCAACCACTAGGAGGCAAAGGCCTCACCAGATGTAATTAATGGTATGTTGCAAATCTTTTCCCATGATGTTTATGTGTTACTTAATCTTGTGTCTACCCTATCTTATGTGACCCCTTATGTGGTTATTGGTTATAGGTTTGAACCCGATGTGATTGCTGAGCCTTTTTTTATTTCCACTCCGATGGGAGATTCACGGCTAGGAGGGTGTATAAAAATTGTGTGGTGACTGTTTGTGGGTGGGACACTGTGGCAGATCTCATAGGACTTGAAATGATTGACTTTGATGTTAACTTAAGGATGGATTGGCTTCATTCATGCTATGCCACACTAAATTGTAAAACTTGAAGAGTCACTTTTTCTTCCCCGAATGAACCAGTAGTAGAATGAAAGAGGCATTCTTTAGCACCTAGAGGGCACTTTATATCTTACCTTAGAGCCCATAAAATTATTTCAAAGGTTATTTGTAGCAACTTATTTGGGTTAAAGATTCAAATACCAAGAACCCTTCTCTTTAGTCCAGCCCTGTGGTGAATGAATACCCAGATGTTTTTCCAGATGATCTCCCAGGAATACCATCTAATAGGGAGATAGATTTTCATATTGATTTGTTGTTAGACACCTGTCCTATCTCTATTCCTCCATATAGAATGGCTCATGCAGAGCTAAAAAAGTTGAAAGCAGCTACAGATCTTTTAGACAAAGGTTTTATTCACCCTAGTGTTTCTCCCTGGGGTGCACCTGTACTCTTCGTGCGAAAGAAAGATGGTTCCCTGCATATGTGCATAGATTACCGCCAATTGAATAAGGTCACTGTTAAAAATAAATATCCTCTTCCTAGAATTGATGATCTTTTTGACCATCTTCAGGGTGTTATATATTTTTCAAAGATAGACCTTCGTTCGAGATACCATCAGTTGAAAGTTAGAGAGTCTGACATTCCCAAAATAGCTTACCAAATTAGATACGGTCATTATGAGTTCTTAGTCATGTCCTTTGGGTTGACTAATACCCCTGCAGCCTTCATGGACCTTCTGAATAGGGTGTTCCATCAGTTTTTAGACCTATCTATCATAGTTGTCATTGATGACATCTTGGTGTATTCAAAGAGTGAAGAGGACCATGCCAATTACCTCTGACTTATTCTTCAGACTCTCAGAGATCTTAAGTTGTATGCAAAATTTTCCAAGTGTGAATTTTTGCTTAATGCTATTGCTTTCTTGGGGCATGTTGTGTCTAGTGAAGGAATTAAGGTTGATCCCTAAAAGGTTGAGGCAGTGAGGAAATGGCCCAAACCCATGACTCCAACAGATATTCAGACCTTCTTGGGTTTGGCAGGGTATTATAGTAGATTTGTAGAAAGCTTTTCTTTCATAGCTTCTCCATTTACTAAGCCACTCAGAAGAAGGTGAAGTTAGTGTGATCTGACTCCTGTGAGAATAGTTTTGAGAGGTTGAAAGACAAGTTGACCACTACTCCTATTTTGACTCATTCAAAAGGTACAGAGGGTTTTGTTGTGTACTGTGATGCATCCCAAGTGGGACTTAAATGATTGCTTATACAGCATGGTAGAGTGGTAGCCTATTAATCTAGGCATTTAAAGGTGCACGAGCAAAATTACCCCACCCATGACTTGGAGTTAGCGGTTGTGGTGTTCGCACTTAAATTCTGGAGGCACTATCTTTATGGAGTTCACGTTGATTTATTTACCGACCATAAAATTTTTAGTATGTTTTCTCGCAGAAAGAACATTATCTCAGGCAGATACAGTGGTTAGAATTGCTAAAGGACTATGACATGAGCCTGCACTATCATTCGGGAAAGGTGAATGTGGTAGCCGACACCCTTACCAGGTTATCTATGGGCATTTTTTCTCATGTTGAAGAAGGGAAAAGAGAGATGGTAAAGGATATTCACCGACTTGCAAATATTGAAGTGTGACTCTTAGATTCCAAAGATTGAGGGGTGGTTGTTCATGAGAGAGCTAAATCATCCCTTTGTCCAAAGGTTAAGGAAAATCAAGTTGAAGATTCCATCTTAATGCAGATCAAGATGTGGGTAAACAGAAGGTGATGTCCTTTAAAATTGGTGGTGATGGTATTTTGAGATATCAGGGTAGATTGTGTGTGCCAGATGTAGAAGGTCTGGGGGAGAGAATACTTGATGAAGCTCACACATCGAGGGATGTTGTTCACCCAGTCTCTACTAATATGTATCATGATCTGAAAACCATATACTGGTGGAATAATATGAAGTGTGATATGGATAACTATGTTGCTAAGTGTTTGAATTGTCAACAAGTTAAAGTAGAGCATATGAGGTCAGGTGGTACTTCCTAAGAGATAGCTTTTCCCTTGTGGAAATAGGAGATGATCAATATGGACTTTATCATAGGACTTTCGAGGTCCCAAAACCAGTATGACTCTATTTGGGTGATTGTTGACAGGCTGACCAAGTCAGCTTACTTCCTGCCAGTGATGACTAATTATTTGGGAGATGCGTATGGAAAGATTTACATTGAGGAGACAGTCCATTTATATGGAGCACTTGTGTCCATCATATTTGACCGAGGTATTCAATTCTCTTCCCAATTTTGGAGATCATTTTAGAGGGGTTTAGGTACTCAAGTGAACCTAAGTATGGCTTCTACCCCCAAACCGATGGGCAAGCTGAGCGTACTATTCAAACCCTTCAGGATATATTGCGGGCATATGTAATTGAATTCAAAGGTAGTTGGGTGGATCACTTTCCCTTGATAGAGTTTTCATATAATAATAGAAATTATGCCAGTATTAAGATGGCTCTTTTTGAGGCATTGTATGGGAGGAGATGTAGGTCGCCAATAGGTTGGTATGAAGTAGGCGAGACTCAGGTGTTTGGGCATAACCTTGTTCACAAGGAAATGGAGGACATAAAAATCATTATAGAACCACTTAAGATAGCCCAGAGTAGACAAAAATCCTATGCTGGTGTTACAAGAAGGGAGCTAGCATTTGGGGTTCGTGATTGGGTGTTTCTCAAAGTTTATCCTATGAAGGGAGTCATGCATTTCGGGAAGGAAAGGAAAGTTGAGTCCTCACTATATAGGACCATACCATATTGTGAGAAGAATAGGTGAAGTTGTGTATGAGTTAGAGTTGCCTGCAAATTTGGGTTCTGTTCACCCAGTGTTTCATGTATCCATGTTGAAGAAATGTATTAGGGACCACTCTCTAGTGTTACCCATAGAAGAGATCAGCGTGTCAGACTCCCTATATTATGAAGAATAGCCTATTGTAATCTTGGATCGTCAAGTCTGGAAGTTGAGGAGAAAAGATATAGTTTCGGTTAAGGTGTTGTGGAGAAATTAGAAAGTTGAAGAAGCAACTTGGGAATCAGAAGAGGATAGGAGAGAAAGGTCCCAAATCTATTTGATCCGGTGAATAATGAGACGTAAGTTACGATCCTTGTCTTACTCTTTCCATGTCCTTAATATGCTTGTAACCGTATTTGTCTGTGCCCCATGCCATCATTCGGGGACGAATGATCCCAAGGGGGGCAATGTAACACCCTGCCAAATCATTTGTGTTAGTCTCATTTATTTTGACTTCCTAAGTAAGTAAAGTTTAAACCATATGTAAATTCATTAATTTTCACACTTTATCAAGTGGGAAATTGAATGAGCTTTCCGTCGATATAAGATTTGCCCAAATCCAATACCCGGGCAAGAAATTATGGCTAATTTAAGTCCTAGTTGTAAAACACTGTCATTTTGGTGCTTGGCGCATCACAGAGGGGGTCTATATAACCATTGTAAAATTCTAGTAGCCTAGCACAATTGTGGTGCATCGCGTGTAAGTTCCAGCTCCCAACCAGTGGGACAACGCGATGGCTCCGCGTCGCGGTGACCCCAAGAATCCCATTTGTCAATTTCCAGTAAGCCACCGCGATAGTGGCATGTCACGGTGGCCCATAAAATTGGGCTCCCAGTTATATTTTATTCCATCTCATTAAGGGTATATTAGGTATTTTCCACCCCCTTAACAGCTTAAACACGGGATTATACTCCCAAGTGACCACATTATTCATAATTTCTTCAAAAAAATCACAAGAACACTCTCTAGGGTTTAAAACTAAAAACCCAATTAACTCAAGATTCAATCGTGGGTTTTCAAAACTGATTGAAGATTTGAAATCCCCAAACTGTAGGCTTCAAGAATAATCCATCAAATTTCTAGATTGAGGTACGTGAGGTTTATCCTAAAAACTAAATGGGCATGTAAATGATAGAACATGGTTTAAAGATTATCAAGCATGAATTTTAGAAAGGGGTTTTGAAATACATGAACTTATTGTACATTATGAACGTTTAATTGTATTATTAATTCTATTAGCCTTTCCCCCTTAAATTGATTTAAACCTATATGAATATGTATGATGTTGAAGATTTGATAGAGAGCATTATTATTGAAATCCATCTCTTTGATGATTTAGAGCTGATGAACTTGTTGGGAATGATTTAAGATGCTTGTTGATGATTTTGATGATGATGAGAGGGAGTTTCTTGATATGATTTCGTCCTTGTCTTAAAAAGAAAAAACTTCATCTGATTGATATCTTTGACACGACCACCTTGTATATTTGAAATGGTGAAAAAGAGAGTTTCTTGCATATGTTTACACGAGCTTTAAGAAAGAGTTTCTTGAAATGATTTATTGATATGGTGGTCCCAGATTTACGTTTTGAAACAGAGATTACTATATGCCAATAATGGCTTAGAGATATGACTTGCAAGTCAATGGTATGACGATGCCATAAGTATGTATGTCATAACAAAGTATATTTTTCAGAGTTTAATTTTAGAGAATGCAGTTTTAAAGAGTTAAAACTGGGCTTAAAGAGGGTTAGGTGGTTACCTAAAGAAGGTTTGAGTTCAAGTAACTCTTAACCTAAAACTGTGATTTGCCAATCCGGGTATATTATTTTATGCTGGCAACGGCTGTGTGGCGTAGCAGAGTCAGAGACTCCAACCCTTGTGGTACACTTGGGTTGGGGGCTTCCCCGCTGAGTCAATGGTGGATCCCATATAGCTCGTGGAATTTCAGAGTTGTAGGGTATACCACCTAGCGCAAAAGTAAAACAAAGAGTATCACTGAGTTTAGATAATTTTACAGAGTCTTTCAACAATGCCCATGCGATTTCTTACTATATGATATGTTTATGAAATGTTTTACATTGCTCTCATATATGTTGAATATAATTATTATTTTGGATTTTCTCTGCGTACTTGTACAATTTTATTGACCCCCTACCTCCCAGGTTCTGAGGCTCAGTCTAGGGGTCCGACTAATAGTAGAGTATCCAGGGAGAAGTGATCTGAGCAGTGGTGAGCGTTCTTTGTTATAGAAGGCCTGTCATTACAGATTATGTTATTCTTTTGTTTTGGTGTACTGAGGGCCTTGTCCCATCTTTTCCGACAGTTATCTTTAGAACATGTATAGAGATTTCGCATACTGTTCTAGAAGTTGTTTAGTTGATTTTGGATTTCATTCCGTATGGTTAAATTGAATCCAAAGTATGACCATGTTTCCGTATTAGATTATAATTCTGCATGTTCTTTTATTATATAAATGTTGTGCATTATTACCTGATCAGATAGAGTAGGACGTCTGGGCCTTCATGGTTCGGGATGTCCGTCACGGCCAGGCCCTAGTTCGGGTCGTGATAGTAAGTCTGTGGATGGATGGTAGTACTAAGGTCCACCTAAGTACCTAACTCTTCCTAGAAAGCTCTCCAAAATATAGAAGTGAACACGGAACCCTAGACTGAAATGATATATATAGGGACACCATGCAAATGGACTATCTCACAAACATATGTATAAGCTAACCTCTTGGAATTGAAGGACATCTGAATATGGATGAAATGTGTTGACTTGGTAAACCGATCCATAATGACGCAAATACCATCAGAGCCACAAGAAATGTGAGGTAAACCACTAACAAAGTCCATGGTAGTCCTTTCTTTTTTCCACTCAGGCATGGTCAACCTCTAAATTAATCTACCTGGTCATTGATGCTTGGCTTTCACTTGCTGACAACATAGGCAACGACCTATAACATCTGCTATATCTCTCTTTATGATGCTCCACCAATAATGTTGCCTCAAGTATCTATACATCTTAGTTGTACCTGGATGAATAGAGTACCTAGAATTTTAAGCCTCGTGAAAATCAACTAAATTAAGTTATCAACCCTCGAAACACAAATGCGGCTATCGAACCTCAAGACACCCTCAAAATATATGGTATCCCTCTTGGACTCATAATTCAACACCTGATCATGGAGGATGTAAAGTCTCTTTTCCTCATACTGATGATCCCAAATCTATTCAAAAAAACGAGGATCTCGCCTCAACACTAGAAAGAATCCTCCTAAAGTTTGAATTATCGAGTTGCACTATTAAGTTGGACAAAGACTAATTATCCCGCACCAATGACCACTGAGAGATTGAAACACTAGCCAGGTGTATATCTGCTACCATATTTTCCTTGCTCGGATGACACAAAAGGGAGATATCATAGTCCTTAAGCAACTCCATCCATCTAAGTGGCCTAACATTAAGTTATTTCTGAGTAATAAGTTGTTAGAGACTACAATGATTGGTGAAAATCTAGTAGTGCACACTATAAAGATAATGCCTTCAAATCTTAAGTGTGAAAAATATTGTTGCCAACTCCAAATCATGAGTGAGGTTGTTGCACTCATGCACCTTAAGCTGCCTTGAAGAATAAGTAATAACATGACCCTACTGCATTAACACATAACCCACACCAACACCAGAAGCATCACAATACACGGTGAATCCCTCACCCTACACAGGAAAAGTCAAAATAGGAGTTGAAGTAAGGAACTCCTTAAACTTCCCAAAGCTTGACTCATACTCCTCGGACCATCGAAAAAGAACCTTTTTCTGAGTCAATCTGGTCATAGGTATTGAAATAGTTGCAAAACCCTCAACAAAATGTCTATAATAATCGTCCAAGACAATAAAGTTGTGAACCTTAGTCAAAGATGTAGGCTTGGCCCAATCACGAATAGCCTCAATCTTTTCCCGGTCTACCATAATCCTATGCTTAGACACCATATGAGTAAGGAACGTCTCCAACTCAAGACAAAACTCACACTTAGAGAACTTGGCAAAAATAAAATGCTCTCTCAAAGTTTGTAGCACCATCCTCAAATATTGTTCATGCTCCTCTTTGCTCTTCGAATACACAAGGATGTCATTTATGAACACAATCTTAAAGGAATCTAAAGAAGGCCTAAATGCTTGGTTCATCAAGGCCGTGAACTCAACTGGAATATTAGTCAACCCGAATGACATCACCAAGAATTCATTATGACCATAATGGGTCCTAAAGGCTGTTTTTGGGATATCCTCTACCCAAATCCTCAACTGATGGTAACCGGAGCTCAAATAAATCTTAGAAAACACCACTGCACCCAGAAGTTGTTCAAACAAATCATCAATGTAAGCATAGGATAATAGTTCTTCACTATCACATTATTAAGCTACCTATAATCAGTACACATACTCATGGAGACATTATCACAAACAACATCGGAGCTCTCCAAGGGAACATACTTGGTTTAATAAAACCCTTGGCAAGATGATCCTAAAGCTGGGAATTTAGCTTCTTATGCTCGAAAAGAACAATATGGTAAGGTTCCAAAGAAATAGGTTATGTGTTAGGCTCAAGATTAATAACAAACTCAATCTCATGAACAGAAGGTATACCAGGAAGATCGCTAAACTCACAAACTACAGGAACAGAGTCAAGCAACAGACTCTCTATTCTAACATCATAAATATAAGGGTGATAAGACTTGCAACCCTTCGAGATAAGTTTCCTAGCAAAACATAAGAAATAATCCCCATTGACTCACGGCTAATAGCTCTCTACCATATGATTAAGGGTATGTCAGGCATGGCTAAGGTAATAGTATTGGAAAAATAATTAATAATCGCATAATAGTGTGATAACCATTCCATGCCAAAATCACATAAAAATCAACCATGTCCAATATAATGAGATTAGTATGAGTATCAACATCTCTAATAGTCACAACACATGATCTGAAAACCTGATCCACTATTGTAGAATCACCCATAGAAGTAGATACACATAAAAGCACAGATAACAAATCCCAAGATAACTCTAATCGTGGGGCACAAATAAGCATACACATAAGAGTAAGTGGATCTTAGATCAAATAAAGCAAAGGTTAATTGATGGCATACCAAAATCATACCTATAATAACAACATCAAAAGACTCAGCCTCGAGCCTAGTAGGTACTGCACACAATTGACCTAGCCCTCCACCTGATTGAGCTCCTAACTAATCTTATGCCATACCTTCTAGAGAAAATCCATGAGAACCCTGGGGACTACCCCTACAGCTATACATAACACCTCTAGTTGAGCAAAGAACTATTTTAATAGGGAGAATAGTTTGATCTGTATTAATAATCATCCCATGAATAGAGAACTCTTACGAGCAATAACTAAAAGCTCTAAACCCATAACATACCCCATGAGCTGAACCAAACCAAAAGATCTAAATAACTTAAAATATCTACCATGACTCAAATAACAAGAAGACGGACCCCTCAAATAATGATTGTTACCCTGACTAGGGTGATCACTAACACAAGACTGGATTCCTTCAATAATCTAGAGCACTTCCTGAACAGGTTTACTAGGAAAACTCTGAGGCTGATATTGTAGCCACGGAGGATATCAACCTTAAAACTTGCTACTTCTAAATTAGGATCTACTATGTATCCCACTAAAACTGCCTTGATACCAAGGTATCTTATCATTGCCCCCTTAAGACTCACGATGTATCTCCTCCATCACTTGAGTCTGGTTAGACACCTCATAAAAAGACCTTCCTATAGCAACCAAACTCAGAGTAGACATAAAAATAAGATCTTCTAACAAATTAATGAACTCTCTCATACTCAGTAGTTAGAATAGAAGTAACATGCCTAGACAACTCATAAAAATGATCCTCATACCCTACAATCATCATGGATCCCTACTCCAACCTTGAGAACTGATCCCTAAGACTGCAAGGCATGTACTTCTCTAAGAAAATCTCATAGAATTGAGCATATGTGAACGGAGAAAATCTAGCCTAGAATCAAGATGGCCTCTCCACCAATGTGGAGCTTCCAAGTCTAACTAAAAAGTAGTATAATTCATACCACAAGTCTCAACTAGGCCTAAATTATAGAGACTATCCTCACAAGTAATCAAAAACTCATATGTATCCTCGTCTAATGCACAAGAAACCTAGGCGAAGATAGTCTCAAGAATCTGCTCAATATTTTTTGCTCCTTAACAGACATAGCAGGTTAGGCAACCACTGGCTGAGTAACTACTAGCACAGAAGGGACCTCAACCTAGGGAGCCATAGTTATAGTTGTACCCCACTTTGGTACTACTATAATCTGTAGACTATGCAACATTAGATGATGCACCACCAACATTAGATGATGCACAAGAAGATGCAAAATCATTAGAATATTTGTATAGGGTCAGTCAATAGTAGCTGCACTACGGGATTTTATGAGTTGTGCGAGCCCCTCTATGATGATCCCCAACTGGCAATGAATGACATGTTTCAAGTATGCTCATTATCTCCATTTTAGGTATGCATCGGCGAATGATTCCATCTATACAAATTTTAAATGAGTAAAGTTTACCTAGAAATTTTCTTACCTCATGCATGAACTTCTTTCTTTGCTAAAATAAAAGATCTTTTGGTACTAGATCACTAGCCAAGTAATTTGCATAGTCAGCAAACCCTGGAACTATATCTTGGGAAACTGCTAATATCTGCTTATCTTGAGAACTATCATCAATCTCCAACCCAGTAGCAACCTTCTGCATAGCTTCATCCTCCAGTCTAGACAAGTGATCCACAACTTGATTTTTGTGCCTATTCTATCCTTCTCCTCAAAGTCAAATTCTTGCAACAACAGCACCTACTAAATAATCCTAGGACTTTCATATTTTTATCCATTAGGTAATGCAATGCTCCAAGACCAGTGCGCATAATCACCTTTGTCCTAATAAAGTATGATCTAAACTTTTCAAAAGGAAAAACCACTACCAATACCTCTTGCTCCATCACTGTATAGTTCTTTTGAGCAGGGTTTAGTGCCTTACTAGCATAGTATATAGGATGAAGAATCATTTATTTCCGTTGGCCTAGTACATCCCCTAAGGACAATCTACTAACATCACACATAACCTCGAAAGGTGAGGACCAATTAGGAGACACAATGAGTGATACAACTACTAACTTATATTTTAAGATTTTAAAATCCTTCTTAAATTTATCATCAAAGTTAAACATACCTCCTTATAAAGAATCTTGCAAAGAGGATTAGCAATCTTTCAATCACCTGAATCTTCACTCGATCAACCTCTATGCCTCTCATAGAAATCTTATGCGTAAACACAATTCCTTCTTTGACCATAAAATGGCATTTTTCTTAATTAAGTACCAAGTTGAATTCTTCACACCTCTGGAGAGAATTTTCCAAGGTCTTTAGGGAGTCTTCAAAAGAATTACCAATAATAGAAAATCATCTATGAAGACTTAAATGGTGTTTTCGACCATAAAAGAGAAAATAGGCGTCATATATCTTTGGATAATGCTTGGGCATTGCATCGCCCGAATGACATTCATTTGAATTTAAAAGTCCCATAAGGATATGTTAAAGTCATCTTCTATTGGTCTTTAAGTACAATAGTGATCTTATTGTAGCCTGAGTACCCATCAACAAAATAATACTATCTTCTGCTTGCTATCCTATATAACATCTAATCTATGAAAGGCATAGAAAAATGGTCCGTCTGAGTCCATGCATTAAATTTTATATACTTCATGCACACTCTCCATCCTGAGACTGTCCTTATAGGCACTAGTTCATTATTCTCGTTAGGCACTATAGTAATTTTACCTTTTTTAGAATGCATCATACCAGACTGACCAACTTGCTTTAAGCAATGGGATACACTACACCAACATCCAAACACTTGATTATTTATTTCTTTACCACCTCCTATATAGAAGGATTGAGACAACATTGATGTTCAATAGATGGAACACAATAAAGTTTAGTTTGAAATTTATGAGTACATAAATCGGGTGGAATTCCTATAATATATGCTATGGACCATCTAATGGTCCTCTTGAATCTCTAAAATATTGACAATAATGCTTCTACTTCCGACTATCTCAGATTAGTTACAATAATAACCAGCAGATTATTGTTGGCCCCCAAAATGCATATTGCAAGAGAGATGGGAAGGCTTTCAACTTTAAAACTGGTGGTTCCTGAATAGATGGGTGAGAAGGTGGAGTAGTTCAATTCTCAAGTCTAAATCAAGGTTCTTTGGTACCAAATTATAACCACTCCCATGTAGTGCATTTACCAGCCCCTCATACTCCTCTATTCCATCAATGTCAAAATTAATGAGCACAGCTTTCAGGGCTTCGACACATAGTTTCTGTTTAATAGGTACCAATATCAGAAACAACATCACGTAGAGTAACTGTGTCAACATCAAGGAATGAATCTGTCTCCACATCATATACATCAATTAGAAATACCATTCTCAATTTTTTAGGTTGCTTTATAGCTTTGCATACATTGATGTCAGTTGTTCATTATTAAGTCGCAACATCAAATGTCCTTTCTCAAAATTAATCAGCGTCCTACTTGTTGCCAAAAATGGGCTCTCCAGAATAATTCAGACCTGAAAGTCCATTTCACAGTTTAATATAACAAAATCAGTAGGAAATGTGAACGTATACACTTTTACCAAAATATCATAATCGATACTAGCATGATTCTTTACTATACTATTAGCCATAACTAGTCTTATGGTAGTTGGTGTAGGATCTCCCAACCACAACTACTTTAATATAGCAAAGGTCATAAGGTTGATGGTAGACCCCAACTCATATAGTTCTCTTGTGAAGTTTCAAACTCAACAGTGCAAGGTATTGTGAAAGTGCCAGGATTCTTCTTCTTTTCTAACAAAGATCTAGTAACTACAACACTGTAATGATGAATGTTTTTGACTGTCTCATAAATGATTGAACTTTTCTTGGTAATCAAATCCTTCATGAATTTTTCATATACTGGCATATGCTCCAATGCCTCTACAAGTGGTATGTTGATAGTCAACTCTTTAAACATAGACAAAAAATTCTTGATAATTACCATCTTCTTGTTTCTTTTTTCATTCTTTATGGAAAAGGAGTAAGGGACCTTTGAATGGTGTTCATCATAGGCTCTGTAGCCTTCTCTTCTTCTCCGTTCTACTTGTTGTTGCTCTAACATCAATCGGCTCATCCTCACTCTTCTACTAATTAACTATGTGTATGAGTGAGTCTATATTAACCTTACTACTCTAAGTGGTAATGGCATGACATTGACTATCATTTCCGGGATTTACAACTATATTGAGAAGAAGGGAACTAGGTTGCCTCTTATACATTGTGGCTAACATTTGGCCTAATTACTACTCTAGTTACTTGATTTTTGTAGTATATGACTTAAATTTCTGGTTCAATCCTGACCGATCAACTTTGATATCCTTGAGGCAGTTCTTTTGACTTTATTTCCCTTTTTGCCATCATAGACAAAAAGACCTTCTTTCTAGACTTTGTATCTCGATATCTTTGTGGAATATACTTGCCACTCTTCTCCTTATAGTAATCTTTACACCACCAGTCACCATCTGTGTCTCTACTCCTATATCTATATCGGTCATTTAATAGTTCTAACCATGATTCCCTTGCTTTTGGGCTCAAAAATCGACCAATCTATGAGCATGATCCTTATTTTCCTTTTCAGATTCGATCTTTAATGGTTTTGAAGTAAACCTAGTGCCACAATAATATTCACCTTCTCAGCATACATTGACACAAATTATTTTATAAGCAACCCAATATCTATACGAAGTTATGCAACCTCTTCTTCCATTATGTTATTTACTGCCCCATAACTATTTGTTGCTCTAATAGAATATGTACCACCACCATAGTCTAAATCTCGAGTATACCATCTTCTATTGGTCACCACGATATCATCTTGCATTTCTTATGCAGTATCTCAGTGAAGATGCATAAATACTTCTTCTAAAATAGAATCTATCACAGCTCTTGAACTATCATTCAATGATTTATAAAAGACGTCACACAAGTTAGATCCTATAATTTTGTGATTTGGTACCATTCTAAGCTTCTTTTTGAATCAAAACCACACCCCATACATAGACTCTATAGGTAGCTACCTAAACTTGTAAATTTTATCTCTCAACTGTAATACTATGCAGAGAAAAGAATCAGCTCAAAAATGTGTCTTCAATAGTAGCGATATATTCTCTTGGAATGTCCCCTAAACATAGTTATTCTTCAACTGTAAAAGATAATGCGAACAAACTCAATCCAGATACTTCCTGATTAACCCTTGGAATATTATAATTTATGTAGATCCTGTAAAAAAGTTGTAAGGTGCTTGTTTGCATCATCCTTAGCTGCACCCAAAAATACACCATTTAGATTCAACAATTGGATCATACAACTAGTGATTAATATGATGGAATAAATGGATATATGCTTCCCTAAATTTGATGCTCATCAACCTGTCTCAACCTTACTATTCTACCTTGTTAAGCTACTTTTTCCTCTGTAATAAGTTTGTCCTCTTCAGTTTCTCTATGTTCTCGTTCTAATAGTTTTTGTGTCTATTATTCTAGAATATTCTATGGATCTAAATTAACATGTAGGATTTCCATGTTTGGATCCACAGGTGGGGGCTCTTGAACCCCTTCATGAACTTGTCCTGGCATTCTTCTCGACATTTGAAGGATTATCTTTTGTTCTAGATCAAATGGGATCAAGTGATTGCCTCCACTCCTAGTACTTTGGATACACCGATGTATGCTAAATCAATAACAAAAACTAAAAACTTACAAACTTCACCAATTCAATTCACTACTCAAACCGTCTTCCGTAACAACGATGCCAAAATTTGATTTTACCAAAAACTACACTCCAATTATAAGTATAATACAATGTACTTCAAATATAATAACCCAACTAGGTTGGGCTAAATCCCACATGGAAAGGATGAATAGTTACTTGTCTTGATATAATCCACGAGCAGTGTAGGAAAGTAAATTAGGGTATTTATAGTATCTATGTAAGTAGTAACCAAATCTTGAGTGCTTTTGAGTTGAAATCAATAAAATATAAACACTATATTTGTGTTCACCTCGGATTCTCGACTCCATAAATTTCTTATGGTCAACCCAACATTTTTATTGTTCTGCTTGCAAACTCTACAAGATAGGTATTATCAACTATCAGGTAAGCTCAAAGATAAATTTCTCCCCTTACCAGGTATGTCTCAGGGTGTCACCTTGTTGCCCCTTTTTATGACCTCAGTTAACTATTACTGGGTAAGATTAAGTGATTAGATGGAATACAGGGACTAAAAGTTGGAGGTAGAAGGATCCCAAGTCACTGTCTTAGCTTTTTTTCCCAATCACAAACTCCCTTGTGTGGATATATGCCAATACAGGCAAACTCAAGGTACTATAAATACTTGAGATTAATTATTATGAAGAAGATTTAGATACATACAAAAACCCTCGAACAGATAAGTTTCACACTTCCTCAATGTAGCTAAGATTCTTGGGCTCCCATAACCTTAATTAAGAAAATTAGTCCCTCATGCTTTTGCAATAAACTATGATTTTTAATTAAGAACACATAAGATCAATTGTAGAAGAATAAGTTGATTAAACTCCAAATTCATTAAGCAAATAAATCCTAAAATCTCAATCACAATTGTTAAAGTATTGTAATAATATGTAAAAGTATCTAAAAGAATGTTCAAGAGTGTTACCTAATAAAAGATAAACCCTAGGGTACTTATAGTATCTTAAAATAACTTTAAAATCCTTATAAAAATAGGAAAGATAACATTAAGTCGGCAGACGATATGACTCGGTCTTCACTCGTATCTGCCTAAGGCTTTTGTCCTTCCAAGTCTTGTACTATACTTTTTATATGACATACCTATATGAGTCATACTCAAACTTTTAACTTGTACACTTCTGACCCTTCGATATTTGACCAATAGCTTAGGTTCTGTTATGCTTATGACAGCTTTGTATGTATCATATCTTCAGTGTATGGCTTTTATGGATGAGTGGTGTCTTTTTTTCACTTTGTATTTTATTTGGGTTTTTGATTCTGGAATGCTTACCATTGGTTGGCACAACTCGTATACTCATCTTATGACTCATATATATTAGTTGTATCTTTTAATCACTGAGCATTTTTTCCAGTTGTTTGCTTTTGTTATTAACACGACTCCTCATATAAGTCATATATTTAGTATACGACTTCTGATCTTGATTAGTTTTTGTCTTTTCCAGATCTTTTCCTTCTCTTTTCATTCAAAAATTATTGTCGATGTGTTATGCCTGCAATGTATATCAGAGTGCATCATATCTAACAAAACATCCAAAGTTAATGCATAAGTTCATAGTTTTAAACATCAAAAGGTTCGTGTTTCCATGCCACATCGGTGTGCAAAGTAAAATAAAGAGTGTGGGTTTAGTATATGATATAGCCAATTCATTGATAGCCATGTTTCATACCTTTTTTTCCTTGCCATGTGCATAATCCAAATTAGCCCCATTGAGCCTTTAGTTGTGTTCCTTGATATCCCCACATGTAGCTTGTTTACGTTCTTTGAGTAAACTTAATTTGATCCAGTTCTCCTAAGCACTTTAGTGTAAAATTAAGTTGGTTAAGGAGTTTAAAATTAAAGAAGAAAAAGGTGAAAAATAAAGCCCCATAGTATGTAGCTATTTGTTTTGAAAAGGAATTAATGTGCTATGGTCCGGAAAGATAAAAAATATGATTAAATTTAATCATGTGTGATAGAAAATACTCCCTTCCATAGTATTTCTGATTAAGCTTAATGAGACAGGTCAAAATATGAGAAATGTGTAGATAAGTGCGGTGGAAATTAGTTGTTGATAGGAGATCTTCATGTTCAATTGTTGTATTAAAGCACTTGGGAAGATAGTTAGTATTAATGGCCAGAATAGTTCCTAGCCATCCCTTAGCTTACATTACATTCGTCAAAGTCCTACTTGATCCTAAGCTTCAACATTTTGATATTAGTGAAGTACTACACTAAGGGCAAGTCTATGGTTCATCATGTGTAACTTGTGAATTCCTTGTAGAAATAAGCATAATTTGATTCTTATACCCATTTTGGTGATAATTCCATATATGTGAGTGAATATGGGTAACTCTCTTATGGTGAGGGCACATGTTTGATGTTAGTTAGGCAAATTGTATGATCAATGTGTTTGAGTAATGTGCATGAGTTTCCAAACTTGGTGAGTCAGCTCTTGAGGTTAGGATATTTTGATGTAGTATTCTTGAGTTCTCAATTGTTCAAGACATGCTGGTGCGTGAAACATGCATTTTATGTAGTCATTATAGTACTGGCTTGAATTTTTGGCTTGTTGTAGAAGTATGGAGTCTTCTCATGATCTTGATTCTTAAGTGAAGAGCAGTTCACAGATGAACACGACTTTAAGTATGGGGTGGTGATCTAAGGTGGATTTATACACCACAGTGTTCTTATTCGGGATAAATTATCCTTGTTTTGAGGATTTCTCTAGAGCTTAGTGAGTTAATTCTTGTATAAATAAACATCTATGTGTTATGTTATGAAAATGTATTGTTTAAAAGCCAAAAACTTATTTTTACCAAGTGCACATGCAAGTGTACGTTGTCCCACCAGGTAGTAAAGTGGCCTTTTATAAGCCAAGTATCGATACCACAGTGACTAGTATCAATAACTATCTACTTCAAGTTTAACTATTGAGATTAAAGTGGTGCAAAAGAAATCAAAAGAGTTTGGAATTTATAACTGTCTGTAAACTAAACGATTCGGTAAATTTAAGTACTTGGACTATAAATAGTGACCAATGGTTAAGGATCCATGAACAATGATACTATTCTATTGAACTTCATTGGTTAAGTTACTTCTTTAATGTTGATTCACGACAGTGATTTTATGATCATGTTCTCTCGACCATCTAATCTCCTATCTAACTTCTCTCTATAGCTACATCGTTGAGTGGGTATGTCATAATAGTTTAAATGCATTTATATTTCATCCCGTAAATCAACCAAATAGGCTATGTAGGTATATCTATCCTACATGCAAATTATAACTTTATTCTATAGGATATTACAATCCTACTGTATTTACACCCGTGTTCTATCCTCATGTTCCTTCTCTTGGGATCACAAGATGAAAATGGATTTATTATACGGGTATTGAATCCTAAAAATAGTTATAAATATGGTGACTAAAATACCAAATTTGATAAATAATCAATACCAAATCAATTCAAAGCAATAATAATCATGCTTTCGTCCTTAACCCTAAAAAGGGGGTTTTAGCCGCTCATGGACATAACTGTAATATTTTTTCACACCCTCTCCAAGTTTCAAAGTCGTCAAAGGCTTTTTTGTTTAGGTTTAGGTGCCTTATTTATAGGAGGTTAAATCTGCCAAAATTACACTAGGGTACACGTCGCGCCTCCTATCGCGATAGTCATGGTATGAGACGTTCCCTAATCCAGGATATACACTGTTTTGGGTCCTTATGAAGCTCCATATGTGTGGAACATGACCCATAGTAGTATCTTGTGTCTTGAACGCACCATGGACATGCATAGTGTCCATTTCATGTCAAGTCTTGCATTATGCTTTTGTTGATCCATTCCAATCCTTTTTGTATTATTTTCACTTGATTTATAGCTTTTATATCATTAATATATAATCATCATCAACTCACCAAGAATCCTATAGCATTAAACACCACAAATTAGAGCTCAAAACAACACACAATCCCCAATGGTGAACTAGAAACTTAAGCTAAGAACTAGTTTTGCCCTTTTAATCTTTAGTTTAGTTTTTGACTTTTAGGTTGATTCAATTGAACATTTAATAATATAAAAAAGTTTTTCCACAAATAATTACACAATCATACTATTAGGAACTCATTACGCAGATTAGAATCCATCGAGATCAACTAGAATAACACCTAGCTCAAGCTAGTAACACTAGTTTTCTCATTTAAACTCTAAATTATCAATTTTAACCCAAACATGTTTTAAATACACCTTAAACATTTTAATTAAGTACTTTAACACATATATTATTAATTATATCATTATTAAGTCATTAAGCACACAATAAGTCCTCAAAACAATGCTTAATAAGCCCGGATAACAACACTAAGATGAATAAATCCCCCTCAGATCTGGTGCATTAATAGTGAGTTTGGATTCAAAACACTAAGTTAAGGATAAAATGATAAAAAAAGTAATTTTAGCTTGAGCTATGTTAATTACTAGTTCATCTTCTTGCATTGTAACTTGATTTGACCTCTAATGTATGGTGTTTGATGTTGTTGAAATATTGGTGAGCTGATCATGGTGATATAAAGTTTATGCACAAGTCAAAAATCAAGTAGAAACAACACCTCAAAGCTTGGAATGGATAGGCAAATATATGGGACAAGAGTTGACCAAAGATTGAATTTCTTGACTCATTAGCATGCCACACTTCTTAGGTGCTGTGATAGGTCCATGGAACACCCTTTGTTACATTCTAAAATACAATTTCTAGTAGCTCACCATGATTTGTACTTGCCACATAGCCTAGATGGAACAATATTTGCATGCCACGGAGTCTATGCAAAATCGAGCAATCTCGTTCTACTAAAAATAGGATATTTGAACATTATGTTATAGACCTTGGATGACTTCAAGGCTTGGAGATAGGATGGAGAAAACTTAAGTTAGGGTTTTTCTTCCATTAATTTAGTTTACTTTTTATTTTATCTTGTGATTACGTATGTATCCATGAGTGGCTAAACACCCTTTTTCGGGGTTAAGGCCAATAACATGAGTATAATTGTTATGCATTGACTTAGTTTTTGTTTTTTTTATCAATATTGGTTGTTAATTTATGTTTTCTATAACTATTTTAAGGACTTATTGACCTTATAATACATGTATAATAATCTTGTAAACTCGGGAGGAGGAACAAGAGGTTAGAACGTGGGATAGATTGAATAGGATTGTAATATTAAACTTTATTGGAGTTATAGTTTGCATGTAGTATAGGAAAACATCTTTGTACCTTAATTGGTTCTTGTATAGGATTAAATATGAATGCATTTAATTTATTTCTTACATCCCTACTCAACGATGTAGTTGTGAGGCTAAGTTTTATAATTGACTAGAGATTCGGAAGTCCATAGTCATAATATGAACCGTGTGAATGAACTATTAATATAATCATCCTAACTAACAAAGATTATAGCTTAGTATAATTTTTCACAGTGCCATATCCCTGCGTTTCTCCCTATTGATTTCCCAAGATTTTTAATTTACCATATTGTTTTAGTTTACTATTAGTTTTAACTTTCAAACACCTTGTAGTTATGTTTGTACGAATTTAATCTTAATAGTTAAACTTAAATTAGATAGTTTCTTAACACTAGTCTCTGTCGGATTGATACTTGTCTTTTCAAAAGTCCATTATATTACTTGGGTTGACCACATTCATTTTGTGTGCACATAGGTAAAACACATTTCGTCTTGAAGGTTATTTGGCAAGTCATGCTCGGAGCATGTGGCCCTAGTACCTCATCCTTTTGAGCTTTTGTGATCTGTCTATCCATTGAGTTTTACAGATGAAAGTCCTTTTAGTAGTGGATAGTATAATGATCCTCTAGGTCTTTTTCTTTATTTGCATGCATTTATGATGTTTGAGCATTCCCCATGTGGTACAATTCATTTTTGACTTCCCAGAATGGTCAGTTCAGTTATCAAACAATCCATTTGAATTTTAGGCTCATTTTCCTTTTTTCCAAGCTTTCACTATTTAGGATTTGGTATTGGACCAAAACTCTTAGTAAACAACCTCGGATTACAATTTCGACATTGCCATAAATTCTAGAACATTGATTTTAGTCTAGGAGGATCCTATGTTCGTTTCTCATGGCTTCTAAACTCATTTTGGGCTATTGGGTTTGTTATATGAATAGTGGAACTATAGGTGTGGGTCCCACATTTAGTCAAAATGATCTTTAATTAAAATTTTAATGGTTCCATTAAGTTTGAAATGTCAAATTTTGTGTGGTAGCATATTTTGTTTTTGCGTACGGGGTTTCAAATGAATCCTGAGCACCTAATCGTCCATTCTGGACTTAGAAAAATCTGGTGCATTAGGTTATTGATTCACCCACTTAAATAACATTGTGTTGCTTAAGCGTACCTCACATATGTGACATGCTGTCTCTTAAGATACATTAGAAATTTGGCCAATGTCCGCTAAGGCAATCACTAAGTTAACTTAAGTGGGTATCGCTTAAGTGGCTTAGGGATTGCTTAAGCGGTACTCGACCCATCATGCTAGATCACCTAAAAATAGGTCGGCTATTTAAGAAACTATCACATAAGAGACACGGTGATCGCTTATGCGACACCTGACACTACTTAATCTCCTTTTACCACCCAATTTTCTACCACTTCTTCCACTTTTTTTACACCAAATTTAGAGCTCAGAGATAGGAAAAAAAGGCAAATCATATACATGGGTTAAGTTAAGCTAACCTAACTCTTGTTTATCATTTCAGATTAATTTTTTGTAAAATTCTTAGAAACTAGGGCTTAAATTTAAAAACATTGAGGGTTTGATAGTCGAATTGTGCTCCATTTATGCTTAACTTTTGAGCATATCTTCTTTGTCGTTCGAGGGACCTAGTGACGGGTTCAACTTTTTGATTCTACTTGTGGGACCCACAGTCTCATGATTGACTTACAAATCAACCAGTCCTGTAATATAGGAATATGGGTCTTTTTTAACTTCTAACGACGTGTAGATAACTATTTTAATACCCTGATGGCATTTTGGGACCATAGAGTAAAAATGGACATTTTTTGAATGATTCAATGATTGTGGTTCACCATCAAGGTAGGCTTTTGTTTGCTCTTCTGTTAAGATGGTGTTGTATATATGTTTCATTTTAGATAAGGATGTTAGGATATGATTATGAGTATAACACCATAACTTAGCCTAATTTGTGAGTTGGGTGCCTAGAATGGTAACTAACCGTTAAGGTGAAATACTCATTACACTTCTATTATCCAATTACATTCTTCATAGACTAAGCTACTTCATAAAATAATTATGATATTATGATTGATATGGAATAGGATTTAGCTATTGGAAGCATGATTAATAGGATTAGTCTTGTTTGGATTGTTTATGATATCTTAGAACCATAATATAGGTGAAATTACCTTAGTTGCTCATTTTTGGAAAGAATTGCTTCCTTAGAAAATTACGGCTTATTTAATATCTAGAAGTGAATATAGATACCTTAGCCCAGTATAGGGTGGAAATTACCTTAATATGGAGTTTAGGTATTAGAAGTAATCCCTTCTAGCTCACCTTAGGACAAGACTTGCGTAGGCTTTTGTCGACTTATATACATATGTTAGAGTGTTAGACATAGTTGGGACTAATGAACCTTGAGTATAATGTTTGATATATTACTCAATGGATTGTGATGATGTTTCCTCAAATTATGATTTTATGGTTATGTAAGATATATATTTGGGCGCAAGGCTATGATTATGATATTGGTTAGATTTTGGGAAATGTTTTATCCTTGAAAATAAAGTGGACGTAGTTTATGTATGTATTGAATATTATAATCATAATTTTTTATTACATGTGATAGCATGCATAGATTTTCTACAATCACGATCAGTTAGATGGTAAATGCTACAATTCCAACAAAAATATGGTTAGAGTACACTTTTCTTATAAAGGGATTGCTTCCCACTTTTCATATTTAAAATAGATTTCTTAGTAATAGGAATCATACCATATTAATGAATAACTTATGAACCTTTGATCCTAAAAATTATGCTTTAAAGATTTTACCGAGGTAGATTTCAAGCAATGATTTTTCTACTACTATTTACCATGGTTGTGAGAGATCCTGACCCTTTACACACTTTAATGATGATTTAGGCACAGAGTTAGCCCCGAGAAATGGATGAATATAAATACCTTGTACTGGACAAAATGGATTAATAATAGTATTGATGATATGAGTTTTTGTTCAAGTACATTGATTGATGATGACAATGATGGTTATTGAAAATATTGGATGGTTATCAAGTCAGTGTATACAGATACTCCTGATCCTCTTATGGACTCTTTCATCCATGAGCCATAGTGCTAAGAGAAAAGACGTCATTGTAAGTCCTTTCTTTGCCAGTTGTCAATCTAGAGAAGGGGTGTATTCACTGGGTTGCATTATGGTACTTAGATTTGTTATGGTATTATGTACTAACTTGGATTTCATTATTTCATGCTAATTGCCTATCACCAGTTTACATTTATATATATTAGCCTTATGGGGTTGCATAGGTATAGGTGATAAGTATGGCTTGTAATATATACTATTTTTTGTTTGTACCTATTAGCCATATGGGGGTTGCATAGGTATGGGATTTGATTTTTTGTCATTGATTATTTGTTTAACCTTTAAAGCCAATGGTACTGGGGGTTTATGAAAGGCCTAATTAGGTATTATTTGTTCAAATTAGCTGGTTACTTTATATTATTGTTTTTATTATTGTGGTTAGTATGTGATAGGTTGATTATTGGACTAGTATTGATATTTCATGTATGGTTCTGATTCGTTCATCTTACGCTTATATTATAACAAATAATTATCCTATGATCAGGCATTATGGATTTAGACCCTGATATTGTGATACCTTTTATTATAATTGCTTTATTATGCTAATTATCTCATGTTTAGATGTATAGGTTAGAGGCCTTAGTTATTTTAGCACTAGTTCCTACTATGGTTAGGAGGCCTGGAGATGCTAGTGTGATGACGTAGGTGTACCTTTGAGTTAACCTTGTTTATGTATATGTATACCTATCTATGTGTAGATATGGTATTAACACATATCCCTTCATTCTTCCATTTATTAATGTTGTATATCCATTCCTTGGCCTTGTATACTATTATATATCCTTCTTTTATTCTTTATTAGTATATTGTTCAATGACAAATGGTATAGTGATGAGGTTCTTGAGTATGGGTAGAATATGATATTTTGTCCTTATCATCTCCTTAATTTTACTCTATCAGCTCTTTAATTTTTGAGTGTAGCTTTCATTCTTTCTTGCAGGCTATTAATATTTGCATTATCTTTGGAGCTCAGTTGGTCGTTGACTATTGAGTTAACGTATTTGTATTCATACTACACTTCTGCATCCTATAGATCATAGTACAACTTTTTTCCATTGTTGTGTGCATCCTACGGAGCAACTATATTTTGGAAACATACGGTGAGCTCCTGACATTTGGACACTTGTCGTTCTCCTTCTTATGTACTACACTAGTCTATATATTTTATATAGAGTTGAGTTGTATTATTGTATTCATTTTGTACTGCATTTTGTCAGTCTTATTATATTTAAATATCTTGTATAGATTCCCCCAGGTTGTGGGACTACTTTATATATGTCAGTCTTTTGCTATTTTTATTCCACAATGTTCTTTCTTCTCTTGTAGTAACTTGTTACCAGCAATTTTGAAATACGGATTGTCTTAAATACAAGTGGTTTATAGTAGGTGCCATTGTGACCTGAGAAATTGGGTCATTACATGGACCCATAGAGGACTTTGGATATCGTATCTACTTCCTTGTTCCAAACCAGAACTTCCAAAATTCAACCATAATAAGTTTCTCTGTCAAGTACTAAAGAAAAGTAAGATTATAATAAGTGCTCAAAAAAATCCAGGTTAAATAAGTAGAAATTTACAAAATCCAGTGCCCAAGATCGAGTTTGGGACTAAAATGGTAGAATCGTGTAAAAAGTGTTGGAATGTATTTCTACTGAAGTAGGTAAATAGTGACAAATAAGTGGTTCAAGAATGAGTCAGAATCTATATTAGTTTGAGTTTCCAATACAGTATGCTTCGTTTAACAAGTTATAAACCTATAATAAAGGTGGTATAGCTTCCATTTACCAATCCGTTTAAAAGTGAAAAATGTGAACGATCCCTTTTTGTAAAAAATACAGAAAAACAAAGATTTTAGTTTGAATTATACAATGAAATATGTGCAAGAACATACAGATGTATGCATGTCATCACTAGTATCTAATCAGTACAAGCGTAAGTGCCTAAGAATCTAAAAAGTAAACCTCAAACCTTTCAAGAAATAGAGATCAAGCATGGTAACCATAGTCTGGTAACCAATGCCTCATCGACAATAATATAAAAATTAGGGCAATAAGAGTATATGCATACATAAAATCTCAAAAGGGGAAGCAACGAAAGGCATCATGCTACAAGGATATTTTAATTGATCAATATAATCATTATAGAAATGTACTACCCCAACTCCTATAGTAAGAAATTTTAGCATCCACCTAAGGTCATAACATATATATGATCAAGCTTAAGATAACTCTATAACTGTAGCAGGTATTCTTGGTTAAAACTTAAATAGCAATTCCATTCTAAAATCCTCTAAACTATTCAAATTAAGATACAACTGGTCTTGTAACTATCCTATAACCCCCACCAAACATGAAGTTTATACAATATGTTTTAAAGAGAAGAGTATAACGAAGCCTACCCCAAAGATAAACTACAGTATTAAATCATCCCTGAACTACATATCTCTATTCTTCTAAATGATGTTGCACTATCAAATTTACAATCTATTTATTAATAAAAGTAAAATAAGACCCATATTGCAATGTAAAAATACGGGTTGAGAATAGGGTCAAATATAGGAACATTGGACCCAATATTAGAATTTTGAAATTGAATCTATCATTAGATCCCTCAAAGGTTAAGGAAATAATGTTAAAAATTAAGTACAAATGGAGTCTCAATTGGGTCTCAAAATGACCCCGAAAGCTAAGGAACACAAGAGTAAGATGAAGCATTTAACCAAATAATTTATGCATAAAATTTCAAGATAGTAACAGGGAAATAATCATGAACACATGCGCCGCTCAATCCCAACTCAAATTTATTATTCCCATAAGTTATTGAGCCCACACAATCAGCTATAGGGCAAAACTTAGCAATAATGGGGCCAAAAAGAAGGGAGTATATTTATTTACAACAAAGGGGTCCTTCCAAAAAGTAGGAACCCTACAATATTATAAGGACTTATTAGCCTAACCTTTCATAGATATAATAGGCATTTTGCAAATGTTAAGAAGAAACTTGATCAAGTCAGATCGACCCTTCATTGCAACTGTGAGAGGAGGCTTGTTAAAGTGATGGTAAAAAATTTTACCCTTCATTAACTTGACCAACTCCCTACGAATGAATTAAGCAATCTTGGCTTACACCAGGTGCTATTAAAGCTACAAAAATACCAAGTCCCAATGGTCTCTAATCGGGTGCTCTGGATTTTTTTGGAACCCCAATAATACAATATATTATGCTACCCTACTAAATTAAGAATTCTAGACCCAATGAAATAATTGAAATTTCCATCTGAGGTCGTTATTATAGGCCCCACACCCGTTGTTCTATTTTTACCAAAATCCACCCAATAGCCTAAAATGAGCTCAAAGGCCTTGGGATCTATTCCAAGGGTCTACCTAGCCTAAAATCCATGTTTCAAAACTAATGGAACAGTGAAAATCCTCATTTGAGGTCATTTGATAATAGTTTTGGCCAAAGACCAATTTCTCAACTATAAAATCTCCAAAATATAGGAATTGACTTATAATCTAAAAGAACTGCCCATGAATTGAAACAACAATCCTAGTAAGTATGCATCACTAAGCACATTACCTAAATATACATATTTATATATAATCTCACGCACCAATTAGATAATAAATAATTGAAGTGCATAGATTTGATTTCAATAAGACATGTCTTTTACATCCTAATTAGAAAACCACATAATAAAAATTTATGCCAAGTTCCACACAAAACAAAATGAATCTAATCGTATATCAAAATATTTCAAAAATTCTTCGTCATTCACTTCAATCTAGATCTAGTTGACTTGTGGCGTCCACTATTCAAATTTGGTCCCGCACATAGATCCTACACATTCAAAATGAAACAAACAATTAGAAGTAAAATTATGCTCAACAAATATACAAATATTTTTTCAATATTGAATAAGGAAGTATGTGAATCCAAAATTTCTTTAATTAGTTCAATCAAATTAAGTTTCGTATGAATTTGTAAGATAAAGTACCTTTTCATGAACCAAAGTATGAGCTGGGTTGGAAGAATTGGAAAGAATTTTTCCTCTTATAATTTATGCGTTACTCACATCAGGTGAAGATAAATTTGAAAAGTCCAATGGCATATCTGTTTAGATCCCAACTTAAATATCGGGACATTTCATAGATACATTTGATGCTATTTTTTTCAGCAAGCACGACGAAGATAGATAAAAGGCCAAGCAAAAATGATGAACACCATAAGAAATTGAAAATTTTTAAACACTGCATGTTGTTCTTCTTTTTTCAGAACACAAAGAAGAATCATGACAAAATAGGTTGGCAGAGGCAGGAGCTTCTGCTAAATCACCATCTCTAAAATGTAAAAGCTGAAGTGATATTTCACAATGAATATAATTAGGCCTTAGCTAAATAAATATTTTAGTATTATTCATACAAAAATGACTAAGTTAGTGCCCACTTTCAATGAAAACAGATGAATTTGATTCACAGGTGAAAAAGTTAGCATTCAAATGGTCATACTATTATTCAAATTCGTCCAATATTACTCCAAAGCATGAAAAGGGTACAAAACAAATATATTAGGTAATCCATAAAGTTAAAATAACGCAGCCGTATGAGTTAACAAGTTTCCTCCAACTAGATATAGAAGCTGAAGAAGGTTTACTTACCAAACCAGAGTATGGGAACCTGTACATTAATTCCCACAGGCTATCCTTATCAGTCAAAATATCTAGAGAGTTTTGAACTAGCACTACTAGCTTTGTAACTATTTCCATAAGCTCATCATCTGATATGGAGTCCTCAGAATCTATAATTTTAGGTGCATAAATAGATGCAACATCAGAGTATCTTCTAGCAAATTTAACACCTTTCCTCAAATTTTTATGGTACAACAAAAAACCAAAGGTTAAGACGACATATTCCTCTTGTTGACTAGTTATTAGTGCTAGATAAAATGACAAGAGAGCAACCGTACTAACATACGTCAAGCAAAAGGAAAAATATCATTAAGTATCCTAGCCACCAAAATCCAATTTCTCAACACTAGGTTAATATATTTAAACCAGCTTACCACAAACTATTATGAGAAGGTCGACCATAGGTGACTAACTAGTCCAAAATGGAAAATAGTTGCTACAAAATGTTCAGACCAATAAATTTAATGTGTGGAAGACTATTGAAGACACAAGAAAACATGCATTAGGAAAAAGATAAGTATGCCAGGCATAAGTCTATGTATAGGATCATATATATGGGTGTGTGTGGTAGGAGGTGGAAGCTAGATTTCAGGAGGATGCACAAAAGTAGGAAGATTCACATCCAAACTCTTTAACTCATCGTGCTACCTCCAAGTATATGCCTAATAGTAGATTTACCTCCCCTAATACACAAGCACACTAGTTGGCAGAAATGGTTTCCCTCATAGATTCATACAATGGACCATAGAATATGTTACCTCAATCTTATATTCTTGGTGCTAAATAAAGCATTGACAAAGCATTTTCATGGGTAGAGAGGAATTAGACTAGGTAACCATTTATCACTCTTCCTCAGCATTATTTCTTTGGAGTACCTAGAAAGAGAGCTTAGTATGTTGGCTACTAATCCAGATTTTAAGAATCATTCTAAGTGCAAGAAACTTGGTGTTATAAATATATATTCTTACAAGCGACCTCCTGATCTTTAGTAAAGTGGATCTAGTCTCTATTCGCATGTATCAATCTATTTTTCATCAGTTCTCTTGGGAATCAGTCGGTAAGCCAACAACGATAAGAGCTCAATATACATATCGGGGTTAAGAATTTTATCAAATAGTAAATCTTGCAGTCTTTGGGAAATGTAAAAGGGAATTTACCATTAAAATACTTGGGAGTACCCTTATTATCAACGAAGATATCTATTAATCAATGCTTACCTCTAGTTGAGAAGATATTGGATAGAATGAATTGTTCGTCAGCGAAACTACTATCTTATGCAGGAATAAAGAAGTTATAGAAGTGTTTTGTGTTTGCAATTCAATTGTACGCCCTAAAATTTCATCTCAAGATTCCACACGGTGCTTAGGGCTACACGTAGCCCCAAGCTAACACTCAGAGCCAGACACTACCTCAAGAAATTCAATTCAACAATAGTCATGCACAACAAAGAGATATACCACATCGGGTTCAAGAGAAACACTGGAGAATACTAGACTGTACAATAAAAATATATTGAATGCCTGAACATACCCACCCTCTAGTCTGACAAAGCCTATATACATCAAAATCAAGGATCCATTGGGACAGACCCCCAACTAACTTAGACAGTACTGAAAGCCATAACAATAGAACGATATCACAAAAAATATAGACATGGTCCTCGAACCATAAGGACACCACTGAGGGAACGTAGTTAAGGAACTCAAATATCACAAATACAGCTGCGGCTGAGTACTTGAACCTATATTATGAGAAAATGTAGCCCATAGAAAAATATGTGGGTCAGCACTTTGGAATTTTTGAGTATGAGGGGGTGCATGCAACAATGCAAATGTCATCATCAATTTCATAAAAATATGCATATGTATAATAATGGCTACTTTCCTTGAGTTAGATTGAAACATACTTTTCATGATCTCATAGTAAATAGATCATATAGTAAGACCCTCATAAATCATCATAAATAACTTAACTCTTCAAATCAAGACTCGAAGAAACTCGGTAATTCAAGAAACTCAACTCTTATAGACATGGGAGGTTCTTATAACTGACATAAACCATGTGAGCTACATGGAGTCCAATGGTTCTCCCTCCTAAGAAAAGAACCCCACATTGGTGGGAGCGTCGTACTCTTTCAGGGAGTACAACCTAAATTTAGTGATCACAATCTCATACTCGGCCTCTAGCCCGCAATTATCAATATCAATCCTACGGTGGCATAAAGTTTTGGGGAAATACCACATTTTTTGCTCGATGCTAAATACTACTCCCAGACACAAGCTCAGAACGCGTTAGAAAATCCAACACAAACATTACAAAGGTCTATCATGAAGACCAAATCAAATATCTTTCTCATTTATCAAATCATAATCAATTTGTAGATTCTTAACTCGACTCAAATCAAATCAATCTTTCTCAATATCAAATTGTATCACTTCATTAAATCATGGCAACACTAATAACTTTGAGGAAATATCAAGACTCATTGTAATAACTCAATCTCATGAATCAGTATACTCAATAATCCAATTTGTCATAAGGAAGCTTAAATCTTGACACATATATTTAAAGCACTTGAAATATCAATTCATGGTAGAAATATGAAATTCACAATATTAAATATCAAGTCATAACTTGGGAATAGCAAAATAATCACGTATAACAAAGGTTGGACTATTTATATTCTCATAATCTCATGATGAAGTAATTTGGGTATAAATCCACTTGAAAAATCATATAAATCTAAGATAGAAATCAAAGCTTTGGGCACAAGAACGAAAGAATTTCTCTTGTTCAAAACCCCACATACCTTAATCTTTGAAGTTGGATGAATTCTAGTATTTTAGACTCTATCTGCACTCGTAATAAATGATTCTCGAAGACCACACTATGAGGAACTTGATTATTGAAGAAATCTTGAAGATTTATGGATGATTTTTGGAAGATTAAATTTTCTTGATTGAAACCCTAATATATATTTTTGAGAAAATTGTAAGAGAGAATAAAGAAATTAGGGTTTGGATGGAGATTCTCATATTTATATAGGCCTTCAAAAGATGTGAAAAGACCAAAATACCCTTGAACAAATGTCCCTTAATTGCTGAAAAAAATAGCTGACGACATTCGTGACAAGTCATCACGAAATGTCGTCACAAAAGGGTGAATTTTGTGATTTTTTGCTTAAGGTTGACGACATTAGTGATATGTTGTCACACTTGTGATGACTTGTCACAAATGTTATCACTAGGGGTGTAAATCTAACTAAGGCTGACGACATTGGTGATAAGTCGTCACACTTGTGATGACTTATCACAAATGTTGTCACTTGGTTTTCCAGCCTAACATGCTGGAGTAAAATAGGCATAACTCTTGGCTCAGATACCAGATTTGGGTAAAATTGGTATCATTGGAAAGAAAATTCAATTATCTATATTTTGGTAGGTGATAATTACAATAATTCGTAGTATAACGAGAGATATGCTCATTTGAAGTTGAATATAGGAATATCCTTCCCAAGAATTCAATCGGTAAAGAATGTTTTGATTCACCTAATCGCTAGGACATCATTGAAGCCTTAATACACATCATCCATGATCAGAAAAAAACCGAATCACTATAATTTATTTTGTCATAAGCTTGAGTCATGATTGCACTATTGGTTAGAGTATCGGAGTATTATAACATGTTCCTCTAGAAATATTCATCCTCGAATGTTGCCAAATAGGCCAAGAACAAGAGAAAATAAGGACGTATAGATGGAACGACTCACTCAAAGGTCTTACTTCACTCTATACCTTCGGATACCATACAAAATGCTCGAATTCGTGATGGAAGTAGATGTACAACTGAATCTTTAATAAGAATAGGGTGGAATTAAGAAAGAATGGTACCTTCTACTTGCTCCAAACTCACAAAAAAGAGGTGAGGGTACTTGCCTCGCATATCAATTTCGGCTTCCTTAGTAGAACTCTCAACAGATTGATTTGGGCAAAGAACTTTAACTAAAGAAACTTCTTTATTCCTTAGCCTATTTATTTGAAAATCTAAAATCTCAATCGGGATCTCCTCAAATTAAAGGCTATCTTGAATATCTAGGATTTTGGAAGAATCAACCACGGCAGAATCACCAATACACTTCTTAAGCATGGAAATATGAAATACCGGATGAACACTAGACAACTCAGCGAATAACTCCACCTCATAAGCTACTTTCCTAATACAACTCAGAATCCAGTACGGACCAATATAATGGGGACTAAGATTTTCCTTCTTCCTAAATCTCTTCACCCATTTCATGGATGAAACCATCAAGTACACCAAATCATCAATATCAAACTCAAGATCTTTTCTTCTCACATCAGCATAAGAATTCTGACGACTTTGAGTGGTCTTTAATCTTTCTCAAATCCACTTAACTTTTTCCATAGCCTTGAACACAGTATCAGGCCCAATCACAACTGATTCTCCTACTTCAAATCAACTTATAGGTGATCTATATCTTCTCCCATACAAAGCTTCAAATGGGGCCATCTGAATACTAGTATGGAAATTATTGTTATACACTAATTCGATCAATGGCAAGTGCTCATCCCAACTACCATTAAAATCAAGTGCACATTCCCTAAACATAGCTTCTTAAGTATGAATGGTCCGCTCAGCCTGACCATTCATTTATGGATGGAAAGCACAACTTAAACAAACTTGGGTACCGAGACCCTTCTGAAAATCCCTCTAAAACTGGTAAGTAAACTGAGTACCCCTATCAACTATAATAGCCAAAGGAAATACAAGAAGTCTAATGAATTCTCAAATATATAATCTAGCATAATCCTTATCTATATAAGACGAATGTACTAGCAAGAAATGAGTTGATTAAGTCAACTGGTCTACAACAACCCAAACTGAATCATGATGACGACGAGAAGGGAGCAATCCAATTATGAAATCCATATTCACTTCATCCCACTTCCAAGTAGGAACGCTAAAATCTTGCATTACACCTTGGGCCTTTGGTTCTCTACCTTAACCTGTTGACAGTAGAATATTTTGACAACCTTCTCTATCATTGCATCAGTTTAATTAAGAGTTTCTAAAGAATTTTTGGAGGCATGGGGGGTGCACATCTAATAATACCTATATACTCATCGGTAGTAGCAAAAGTTTTAGTATGTGATAATATTTTCATGATTTACTAAGTAGGCCCTCAGGTCTTGGAGGTCACTTCATTAATTCAAGTGCTTTTTGTTAGATTTTGTCGAGTATGTACTATTTTTCATATTGAATATGGATGTTTTAGGAGGTATTATCCATGTATTAGATTGACTAGGCAGTGTCTTTGTTATCCCTTTATTAAAGAGACGAGCCTCTAATGCAATAGTCATATATATGGTGTCAACATGCCATTTACCTGTATCAAAGTTATTTTATCTTTATTAAACTTTTATCTATGTGCATGTATATTAAATTGATTCTTAATATGATGTATGAGTCAATTATTGTGTCTATTTATGTTGTTACTCAATAGGTTATTCTTTAGTTATATATTGAGTGTAGCAACCCTATGTTATAACTCATTAAGGTATGATATTTGACTGGACTTGATTATTTTTAATATTGTAGACATTTATGTAATTTTGGGTATGGATTACCTCTCTCTGTACCATGTTATTTTTGATCATCAGGCCAAGATAGTTATCTTAATTATGCAAAGTGTATGGGGTATGCATAGAATGGTGCCTAGAGTTTCTTTCCTAAGAGGGTGATTTATTTTCTTTAGGCTCAGTAGATGGTTAATAAGGGGTTTATTTCCTGTTTGTCTTATATTTATGACACTAGCACTAACACACCTCATATGGAAATAATGAGGGTAGGTTAAGCATTTCCTGATGTGATTCCTATATATCATTCATCCAATCAACTAGATAGAGATATCACTTTTGGTATTAATATGGATCAGGCCTAATCTTATATTTATTGCTCCTTATAGGATGGTTCTAGTGGAATGGAAGGAATTGAACGTCTAATTGTATAATTTATTAAGAAAATGACCCATTAGACCCATTATTTAACCTTGGATCATGTTTATGTTGTTTGTGAAAAATAATGATAGGTATATGCAGTGTGTATTAACTAACGACAATTCAATAAGGTAACTATGAAGAGCCATTATTCTCTTTCTTTCATTAATGACTTATTTGATCAGCTTTATAGTGCTTTGGTGTTTTTAATGATTTACTAGAGGCAAAATTAGCACTATTTGAAGAATAGGAATATGGTCATTATGAGTTCCTCATGGTGTTATTTCGGTTGACTAATACATTTGCGGTATTTCTAGTGTTGATGAGTAGAGTATTTGGCATTATCTTGAGTCTTTATTATTGTGTTCTTTAATGATATAATGACATATTCTCTAAGTGGGGAGGATTATGTGTATCGGCTATGAATTGTCCTTTTTAGATTGAGCATGAGTAGTATTATGCAAAGTTCTCAAAGTGTGAGTTTGTGCTCAATTTTATGGCATATTGTGTGCAAGGAGGGTATTATTATCGATCCATATATGGATGAGGTGGTTCAAAATTTTTCTAGGCCTACCTTACTTACCAAGATTTGTAGTTCTATCAGTTTGGTTTGCTACTATAGATGGTTTGTACAGGGTTTCTCATCTATTATAGTTCATCTGACTAAATAAGCTTAGAGAAAAGTTTTCTTTTAAATGTTTGATAAGAGTGGGGTGAGATGTCTAAAGCTCTGGACATTTTTCACTTCAACAACTATCAAGACCTAACCTATTTGAGTGGATGTTTCACCCTATATTATGATGCTTTAGGTGTTTGTGGTTGTGGTGTTTTAATGTAGAAAGGGAAGGTTGTATCTATGCTTCGACGAAATTAAAGACTCATGAGATGAACTATCATACTCATGACTTGAAAATGGTAGTAATAGTTTTTGTTTTGAAGTTTTGGAGGTCCTACTTATATGGATTCTATTTTGAGACATTCACAGCTAGTTGCAACCTACATCGTAGCCTTTAGTAAATATTTAGCCAGAAGGATTTTAACTTATGATATAACATCTGGTCGTGTTTGTTGAAGAACTATTACATGACTATTCTTTATCACCCAGCAAGGCTAACATATAGGTGGATGTTTTGAGTAAGAAGGTGGTAAGGATGGGTCGCTTTTCCTTATTATTTGTGAAGGAGAGGCCTTTGGCTATGGATGTCAAAATTTTGGTCAATATCTTTATAAGAGGAATATCCCTGAGCATGGCAGAGTATTTACTGATGTCAAAGCATAGTCTTTGCTATTGGACCAATTTAATGATAGACAATTTGAGATGGAAAACTATGTGTCATTTAGGACAATGTGTTGAAAGCGGACGGGAATTAAAGTAAATAAGGGTAAATTAAAATAGATGTGCTACAAACCCTAGAAAATCCATAAATTTCTCTACCTGACTCTTATTCCCTTTGTCAAAGAGGATATGGGATATAGGCTCAATTAGAGTTTGCAACCTTAATTTTAATTTTATAACCTGGAGTACAAATAAATAGTTAATCAATTAAAATGAAAACTAAACACCAATGTAATAATCACTATTCAACCTTACATAACCCCAAGTTGGGGAATTTAGCTACACATAGTGAGAGAAAAAGGAACTATACCCCAATTCTCATTGAAGTCTTCCATTGAATCCAAATATTCACTAGTGATATTCAAATCCAAATAAAAAAGACATGCAATATAACAAATATCAACTTTAGGGTTTCATCTATAAGATTCTGGACCTCAAATTTGACAGAAGATCTAGTTCAAAGCTTCCAAAAAGACTTTTATAGATGAAGATAAAATTGGCTAGGAATTTACAAAAATACCACAAGCTCACTTTGGTGATGGGACCTCGGCATCACTAAAACCCACATTGACAAATTGTAGTGCCTATTAATCATCAAACTGTCGCTGACTTTAAGCTTTAGTATTTACATCTGGTGACTTTTTTGATACACTCATGCTTCAGCAAACTCTTTAAGGATGCACCAAACTTTTTCTGCTCATTAAAAAACTACTTCATTTTCAACTTGGTTGTTCTATTCATTTAGATGATGGAACCTCCATTTAGGAAATACGCCATCTAGTTTGGTGATATCCCAAATTCCATGGGTGATACAATTTTACATTTTAGCTATAAATTTTAATATCTTGGCTTCTTTATGCTCTATCCACCACTTGTTGGCTTCAACCCTAAAAATAAACCAAAATAGCTTTAAAACTAACTCAAATTGGCATTTTGGACTTAATTTCTTACAATTTTAGGTCAAATAAGATATAAATTTCCAACTCGTCAACAACCCCAGCTTAAAGGTTTGCTTGCTCTTGAGTAAATAAATGTCTGCAAAGTCAACATTGTCTAGAAATTGTACTACTTAGGAGCTTAGGTACATTTTTCTTTTGAAAAGCAACTTTGCCTCATGATTTTAAAAACAATGGCATAAGGATCATCTATCAAACATACAATTCATGAACCACCTGCTTCAAGGGTTGACTAATTTCTACCAAACCAAGCACATTCTCATAGACCTCAACTAATGTTATTGAATGTGCTCAAGTTGTGGAATCAAGTGCGCCTACTATAAAAAGGTCCCTTCCTTCAAGATATGATACAAATTTAAATCAGGGACTACCACAAATAACTCTAACTCTCAAAGGCAATCATGAAAACTAGTACCATGCCATAGGCTTGCCCATATGCTCGACTTCACCAAACTCAAGTGTGCTATGTTGGAGATCACTAAGTTCTTACTTCGTTTTATAGAGTAGGAAATAGGTAAGGTAGGATAAATTAGGGTTATAGTGACTCTACCATCACATAACATCTCATGAGACCTCAACTAAATTTCTTTTCGAATGGTTACTTGTTATAAAATACAAAGGACCAATTCGCTAAGATTTTCATTCTACGTTCCTCCTCCAATCCTTTAAAAAACTGAATGTATTCAAATATCTTCAAGCTAAGAAACATGTTTCCAACTCTTTCTCACTTTTCTCATTTTTATTTTATTTTTTTAAATGTTTACAAGGAATATTAGGATGACTAGAAGAGTAAGTGAAAGGTTCCAAGCACTAATAACTTCTTGATACAAATCTCACCCCATGGATCCTCCAACCCCGACTTAGCTCTAAGTTTGTTTGCGTCCTAACGTAAATGCTTCAAGAAGGGTTTTGTTCAAACAATCAAATTGTTGAAGACATGTTTTGGCTTGTAATAAAATTGTCTATGAATTAGGTTCCAAGATACAAATTAGGTCAAAATAGGTGTTTAAACTCCAAATGGGGACGACTATTTGTTCAATTTGAATGTTCACTCTCAATTAATGGACTAAGATAACTTCTATACTATTGCAATACACTTTGCTTAGCTATAGAGAAACCAAGAAGGTTCTAGGTAGACTCATTAAATCGGGTCGAGTAAAAACCTCACCACACGTGGAACTCAATCACATACTCAAAACAACCTTCCTCAATTAATGTACCACTTTCATAGCACATATCAAAAAAGGTACTCAAGTAGTCAAAACATAATGCAGATGTTCACAAAAATGAGTGCCTACCTAGTTCAACTAAACTAAAGAATAATTTTAAAAGGGGTACATTTTTAAAACTAAAGTAATTCACAAAATGATTTTTCATTTTTAAGGTTCGTACATGTGAGAAATAGCCCCAAGAGTACTATTTGACTCCAATTGTTCTATTGCTAGTACACTTTTGTCATAACTGGCAATGCCAAAAATGATTACTTATCACTGTACTACGCACTACAATTTTAAAATAAATTTAAGGAAATAAAAAATGTATATAACGTGCACTCAAATGAACCCACAACATATGAACCTAAAAACATAGAAATCATTTAGAACTATTATTACCAAAATCAAATATCCAAAAATATCATCAAATACGTAATATCAAAATTAAACTAGAACCACACATCAGAAAGAAAAACCAAGTATGAAAAGTAAAGTTGAATATTATAGGACCAAAATAAATAGTTCTCCTCCAATTCAAAAACATGTATTGTCCTTAATTCAATAATACATAAGATAGTAAAAAAAATGAGAAGAGTGGTCCCCTTGAATGATGTAAAGTGTGTGGTTCTGACTGTCTCACAAAAATAGCTTTTATCTAGGCATTAGTGCCTAACTCAGCATCGAGAATGGTATTATGGGGATAGATATGGTATGGAAGTATATATATCTATCTAAGGATATATGATAGAGGTCTCATCAGTAGGTGTAGACCCGCTAGGACAAATCTACGAAGTATCCTGAGTAGAATTTACCAACGTAACTTTCACTATGGCATCCTCAATGGTTTTCACGTTATCCTATATATCAGCATGTGTCTTCTCATCTATGTCATATTTATAGTCTCTCATCAACCTTATTACCATTGGAAGTCCGATCCACCTCATTCTCTAGAGCACTCTTCTAAAAAGATGCAAAAGCTAAGGAAAAAAATGGTGCAGTCCATAGATGTATCAAGTTGAGAAACTAAAGGTCATCCATATGAGTACATATTCAAATGAGATTAGTATGCATCTTCATCAATACTACATTTGGAATTGAAGGCTTTTGTGGGATGCTAAACATATCTAGCTTTCCCTCGTAGATATGCAGAGTCTCAAAGATCCTTTATATTCCCTTATTAATAGGCACCAAGGTGGCCTTAACCACATTTTCAATCATCTGAGGCATCTAAGACTCTAACCTAAATTAACTTATATCAGTTGGCCCCGCCAACTTAACCATCAGAATAAATATCTATCTAAGACAAAGGAGACCCTAAAGTTTTATAGTAGTTGATGGTCAAGGATTGGAGACATGAGGTCGAGGAGAAAGGGAAGATGTATCGATGGAGGAACATGGAGGAGCAAAGTTTTCATTAGTAAGAGTTGGGTTTTTGGCACTACTATCAAGTGTATCAAGATCAATCTCCAATGAAGAATCCACTTGTAATTTCTTCTTCATCAATACATAGACTATATTGAGTGTAGTAATATCAACTGTGATATCAGAGTGCACTTAAACACTTTTTTGTGTCAAAATAAACCTTTTAACTTTGGCATTAATTTGTGAAAATCCATGGGAAGTCAATGGAAATCTAATTTTTTGTGCCCAACATAAAATCTCTGGGCAATTATAGAGGCAACATTCATCTGCTCCTTTATTCTGATTGTGCCAACTAATACTTCCCGATAGAGCCTTAGGACTATATCATTCTTAAAGTGCATGAGGTTGCGAAATGAAACTCAAATAGTACCAGAAATTAATATGGATATTTTTCTTCTCAATAGAAACCCTCGATGCAATCCACAACTGTTTACCATTACACGCTAAAGGGGCTAACCAACCTTAGAAATCATCAACAAGTTTTAATTCACTAGAGACACACTAATGCACATTAATTATCTTGCATCCATAAATTGAATTTATGATGCACTCATCACACTTTATTATTATACCATGAACATTCGCAAAATCTTTTGTTTCTTTGGGTTTATTCTTCCTTTTCTTAGCCAACAACAACTCCCCATAGGCTTTGTAGAACTTATGTACTAAACTCTATATATACGAATTTAGAGTCTTAGTTAAAAAATCTAACACCTTTGGATGATTTCCCTCAATCCCATTCAAACTAAACATTTGATCTTTAATTAATGTGCGATATTTGGGCACGTGAACCGATTGAGAAACTGATGGCAATCCTTAGGATAAGGGTCTGAGGCAATACTAGATATTTTTTTAACCCTTTTATTTTTATATTGAGTAGCTGCTAAAGTGTTTAGTGGCTCAGGTATACGAGTGTTATTGTCTTCCTTTGATCCTTAGTCATCGAAAATAGTTCTTAGCTTCTTCTACCTGTTTTCTCTTCTTAACCTTTCTTTTGAGTTGAGCATGCCCCAGAATTGAGACCTTTTTTGAGAATTTTTATGTGAAAGGAGGAGTAAGGGTGTGCTTCTTGGAAACTTTATTTGGATGAACCATGTAATCAAACAAAAGGTGTAATGCACTAGGACAAGGATATAAATCCAACAAATAATAAATTTTAGAACAATACTTAGGTTTCAGCGATGGACTAACTCTATTGCCGATTTGAAATAGTTTAGGATTTTGAGATTAGCGAAGGAAAGTTCAAGTTAGGTGCACTACTCCTTAAATATTGGAAAACTACGAAGGCATCACCAAACTTTTACATTGATTAAGTAGTATTACTATTTTTTTGGTCATATAAGGAGCACAATGGTGATCTTCCATGAAGTTTGGCACATCCCCAAAGTTCTAAACCTATTTCCCCAAGTCATTTTCCCTAACTCTGAGGTTCTCAAACCCAATAAGATATTTTAATATCCATTTTAGTCCAAGAACGACCATAGATATTCTGACTTACCCAGGTTTCAACACCGAAACAATGTAGTCAATGATTTTCCCTTAAGAATGACATCACCCAATCTATTATTAACAATAATCATTCAACACAAAAATCATTTGATCAAAAAGTGTAATTCATAAAATCAATTAACAATTTAAATCTCTTTTGAAGAAAATCAAACTCACAGTCACCATTTACACCTACATTGATGTTGAAGTAAAATCAACACAAAATAGTATCAATGGAACCCAATCTAACCCATATTCAAAATATATGCCTAAATCTGGTATTAACCCTCATTCAAAATACATACAAATTAAGCATAAGATAATCCACATTAAAAATCTATCACAATCCAACCAGTATACATGAAATTACACCCCAAACATGAATCAGAACAAATTTAAATGCTTGTTTCACCAAACTCAAGTAACTCTAAGTAGTCATTAATCATTTGAAATAAATCATTTTAAAAAATATTTAATATATTAGATCTAAACTCAAGAAATATGATTAAGCCACAATGGATAACACATAACAACAATTACGAATAACCAAACATTATTTGATACAAAACAAGAGGTTTAACCTTTACACATAGAGACAAAAAATTAATTTAGAAAGATGAATTCATAGGGGAGATTGAATTAAGTAATTTCTAATGACAGTAGTGGTGGTCTTAGTGTGTGTAATGTTGGTGGTGAGATGAGATTAATTTTAAGTGTGTTTGTGTGTTGGTATAAACCAAGTGATAGAAAAGAGGGAAATTAGAAATAGGAAAAAATTTAAAGAAGACAAAGATTTTAGAATTGAAAATTCAAGAGTTAAAAGGTCACAATGCCATCCTTTTAAATCGAATTGAGTTCAATGATAAATACATGCATCTCCAAGGTGATATACGATGCACCAAAATATGTATCTCATCTCCTATATTAAGAGTTTCCACACCTTGGAGTTTTTTTGGGCTAGCAAGATAATCGATGGGCAAGGGAATCCGCAAAACCATCAACATATCACAAAGCAATGAAAAACGTCACCTTTTCAACAATTGGAAAAACTTGGGAGGTTAATTTTTTAAGGACATCAATTATTCAATAATGGACTTTAGGAATTTGCCGAAGTGTTTGGAAATTTGCAAAATCCTCTTCCCTGGAGCTTAGTACACAATCATCTATATTTCTCTACACTAACTTGTTTTTGTGATATGTGTCCCATATTCCAACCCCATCACACACCTGCAGCATGCAACAAATTTTATTTAAAATAATAAAAACAACAACAACAACCCAGTATATTCCCACACAGTGAGGTTTGGGGAGGGTGAAATATACACAGTCCATACCGCAACCTCCGAAAAAGTAGAGAGGATGTTTCCGATAGACCCCTGGCTCAAGAGAGAGCCGGTACCAAGTAGAGAGGCTATTTCTGATAGACCCCCGGCTCAAGGTTGTTGCCACGAAACACCTTAGTTATTATTTTCGCACAATATTGTTTCTCAACAATCAAACATCTTTGAAGTGGAGTGCATCAACTTTAGTAACTCCAAGACCACCAACGTAGTAATTCACCATGAAACTTCTCTTCTTGTTGTTCTCCAACTCAATTGCACCAATGGGATAAACATTTAGAACCATGAAAAGACCCCACCATTTAGACTTGAGTTTTTCCAAAAGAGTTTCTACCTTGAATCAAAAACAAACGCCTCACCCACCACTAAAAAGATCTCTACTAAATATCTTAAAATCATGTCACATTTTCATGTGATCTTTATATATAGGGGAGCTTTCTACATTCGAATGCAAAATTCGTCCAATTCATGAAAATGTTCCACTCTAGACTTAGAAGCCTCTTCCCAATCCATGTTAAGCCTTTTAAGGCCCAAATAGCATAATGTTCTAACTTCATCGGTAGGTGACATGTCTTTTAAAAAACATGTTGATAGTGAGGCACTCCAATTTTCATTATGAAAGTTGTTCGGTATGCAAAAAGAGTGTTATATTTGCCCTTCCCAATTAGTTAGTCACACATTGACAGTTATATCCAAGATTTCTTTGATCTCCCTATTTGATAATAAAACTTTACCACCCATTTTTGGATGTTATAGGGTAGCAACCTTATTCTTGACACCACAATTTCTTACCAAAGCACCAAACACACTATTACAAATATTAGAACCTCCATCACCAATGATTGCCTAGGGAGTCCTAAAACTAGTAAACATATATTTCCTCAAGAAAAACATGATGCTTCTACTCTTATTATTTGGGAAAGCAATAGACTTAACTGACTTAGATATGTAATCAATGGCTATGAATATATACTTATCCTATATAAGGTAACAAAGGGGCCCATGAAATCAATGTCCCAAATATCAAACGACTTGATGACGCTCAAATTGCACCATTAAGATGTAATAGATCATCATTAATATTTTAACCCAACGTCGGTTGGGGTCAATTCCTTAGGAAATAAAGACAAGGATTTCAAGCTTAAGCATTAGAAGTCAACTACGAGTTGGCTCGTGATGCATAGTAAGACAAACATGAAAGAAAATTGGGTGGGTTTGTTCGAATATTTTAGGAGTTAACAATTTTGAAGTCTTAAGAATGCAATTTCAAATCTAGAAACAGTTCGAGATTGATCAAATTTGGATAAGACTTATGTTTAAGCCTTATTAGGTGTGGGTTCATGCATGGATAATTGGAAATTTGTTCATGTTTCTCTAAAATTCATGGGTAGGCTAGATTTTAGGTTTATATTTTTAATTTGTCAATCAAACACCAAAATATCACAAATGAATCCTTTGAAGACCTTATAAGTGAAGCAATTTAATTAATTATATCCTCAATTAGTATCCTTACATCTAAGAGATACTATTAAATAAACTAATTCAAGTTATTGTTCACACCTATTCCTCACCCATATCCCTTTTGAAATGGATAATAAGGGTTCAAGGGTAATTGGAGTTTAAAAATCCCAATTCTCAGTTAAAACATAGAATAAATGCAAAACCATATCAAATAGCTAATATGAAAGAGAAATAAACAATACCCATATAGTAATCATAACCTATTCAATAATTATAAATTAATAATATACATACACTAATCATGATCTATTCAAGCATAACCCCAAGATAAGAAATTAGCTACTCGTAAGAAGAAAGTAAAGATATACCCAAATTCTCTTTAAATTGATACATAGAAATACAAGGTAATACATATCAAGCTTTGGATTCAATAAATCTTCAATAATAGCACTAATTTTGAACTTGAGAGTCACTCTAATGTTTCAAATATTAAGAAAAGTACAAGAATGGTGGAAATGGGTTGAACCCTAGCCCCCCCCCCCCTTTTGACCAAAAATTCATGTTTTAGTGAAATTATGAAAATGACATTGCATTTGTGACCTGTTATCATAGGTGGCCAACCTACGTGTATTGGTCGTTCATGCAGGTGTCATAGGTTTGTCACCTTAGCCACTTGCATGTGCAATCTTTAAGATATGTGTGCATGTGACCCCAAGAAATCCCACGAAAATTTGTAAGCTTATTTCTTCCATTTTGACATCTTTTTGACTCAATTACTTAATCATCTTTATTTTCAATATTTACCTACACTAATGAGCATTATACTTGAGAATAACATTAATCAATGGACTATAATGATAAATTATGCTTAAAAACTGCTAAGAGGTCATCAAATTTGTGACTTATCAACCCCCCAAACTTAAACTATTAATTATCCTCAAGCACTAAGGAATTATCCAAGAAGATAGGGTATTAATGAATTAAAACCACCCAAAGGAAAGATTAACTAAAGATCTAGGAAAACAAAGCTCAATAAGAGGTTCCTCAAACATGTCATGACAACAAATAAACCAAACTGTCTCAATAAGCACATTCTTACAAAGCAACGATGCAATAAAATATCAAATGAATCATTCAAATTAAAAATGCTTCTCAAGAGGTGACACAAAATCTTCAAAGATCATCTCAATCTTAGCAATGTAACTTACCTAGTATACTTTCCCAAATCGAGAATAAGGCATCACCCTCTACCCTAAAGTATTGATTCCACTAAAATGCAAGATTTAGCTCCACATGCACAAGACATTTCAATTCTCAAAAGATCTTAAATATTGAAAGAATTGACACTAACTCTCACAAAGAAGTTTATGTTCAATGAATAGAATAGTAGGATTGACCTTTATATTATTCTACACTTATATTGACTTTCCCCGATTTGAATCACCAAGGTCTTCCGGGCCTAGATGACAGTTTAAGGTGTAGAAAGGATCATGTGGATTAATTTACTAAAAGAACTCTTTTAATAAAATTGATTATCCCCTTCTACCCCAAAAGTTTTCAATATTTCCTCCTTATTTACATTCAAATCATTTCCCTTGTTTCCCTTAAACTTTAGCTTTGAATTTGCCAAATAAATTCAGCACAAGACTTTCTTTCTTCTCTTTTTTGTCTTTTTCAAGTGGTTTTCTAACTTTAACCCTTTCATGGCCCCTCATTTATCTAATTCTCATCAAGTTATATGGGTTAGGCTATTTAACATTGTCATCGAGCATATATATTTTCTCCTAAACACATGGTTAGGTAACCCAACATACACCTTTCTTAACTTATTATAGCATATCATAATTTTTCCCTTAACTAAGAGTTTGAATCACCCTTAAATCAATATCACAATTACATAACCCTCCAAACATAGGCTTTTGCCTACATTTTCATACTTAGAACTATGTGATGTATCAAAGGAGGTTAAGTGTTGGTAGAAAGATTTTCAAAAAGGATTTAGGTGAAAAACAAAGAAAAATGGGCAAATGCTCAAAAGGGTTAACTAAGGAACAATGTTAAGATGGGGATTTGGCTATATGATGAATAAAAAATGGCCTCAGGCGATCCTCCAAACAAAGATTGCATAGTATTTTTCTTTGTGTATACTCGGCGAAATTTCTAGACTACATGTATTTATGAGAATTATTCAAAAACCTCATCACATAGGGCATCATACTCATAGATTAAAAAGCTAGTCTCCTAAGCAATTTGTGTAATTTGAACTTAATAAATTTCTCCGAGTTAGAGACATGTTTAGAGAGAGCCAAAAACTGAATTTAATGGTCTCACTTAAGAGAAAGATCATCAACATCCTTGATCTTTTTGAAAAAGAAAACATTTTTTAGGTTTTCCTCAAAATCATTATATTCTTTGCAAGTAACATATGAAAGAATTTTCATAATTTTGCCTACTCCTAATTGACTCAAAATACTTGGTACTTCACCTAAGAATGTCGACTTATCATACATCATTGGTAAAATACCACTTAGTTCGACAAAGAAACTAAACTAAACTAAAGATAAAACATAAAAAGAATGAGAAAACAAAAATTTTCTCCTTGGGAAATAATTGAGTTTCGAAGAAAACCCTTGGAGTTTATGAACATGTATATACAAAAGGTGACAAGAATAATGCCCAATAACTTTTTAAACATTACCCAAAATACACAATCAACATCAATACGATAAAAATCTTGTATTACATTAATAAAAGTGCATAAAAAATGCCCAACAAAGGCAATATCTGACATCATCAGAAATATGCCCAATAATGGATAAATCGATATCAATATAAATCATGAATAAATATGCCCTGTGAGGGAAAAATCTTAATCAACAACAAAATATAAAATAGAGTAGATCCATATAATCGATCAACCAAATGAAATAAATAAGTAAAAATTATTGGATTTAGAATAAGGATGACCCACCTTCCACTAAAAGTCATCTCATTGTCCCTAATGCAAAAGTAAAAAGAGATTTAAGGAGGGTAAGGACTCCTTGTCGTGCACTAGGTGCTTGTGTGTAGGTCTGTAGATAGTTGTATTGGCACACTAGGAGCCTCGTCCAACTGGGCTAATCTAACCGGGTCTATAACAGAAGTTACCTTATTATCATGTTAGGAGCTAGGACTAGCCCCAACCATCCTCGCATTCTTATCATCTCTTGATAGTTACTTGTCTAGCTCAATATGTTGGGATTCAATAAGACCTTAGATAAAAACAATCTTGGCCTTATATCTAATATTTTATGTCCAAACATGTCTGTAAAAGAATGTACTGGGCCTATAGTATCTAGAGGAATAACTCTCTCTCCTCACCAATAAAAGAGGTTTGCCTATAAAGAAACTCTGCATGTAAGCCATTAGTAGTGTCCCTCAAAGAAGACACAACCTCAATATCCCTCGCACCTCTACTATGCCCAATCTCGACACATAATCTGCAATGCAGGTTTGTAGAAGTGCTATGCCCCACTCATAATTTACTATGGGGACATGAAGATGGCTAAGCTTCACTCAATGACTATCTAAATATACTAGGGAATTTTAGCCACCAAAAAAATATGAGTACCATTATTTTTCATAGTCATGGAAGCAACTTCAGCAAACATGATAGTAAAAGACTAATCCAATTAGGTAGGCCGAGGAGTAAGTGCGATTCTCAAAAAATGAGAAGCATCAGTAGAAACTTGAGGAGTGTTTGAATCAAGGGTAGGAACCATAATGGCCTCTACACCCTTTAATCTAGGCAATCACCCATAACTGAATGTACCAAAACCAAAGTTTTCCTCTAAATCCCTGTGGGATTATCCTTATCATGGAAATGTGTGATATTAATCACAACGGTGCATAGAATCCTCTAGTCAATATTGGATAATAAGGAACCTTGTACTTAAGGCAAAGCGATAAAATAAGAAAAGGAAAGGGAAATAAAGTACCTAAGTTCTTTGAACATAGCGCGATCATCTCCACAATCTATCAAAACCCAATTTCTCAAGTCATGAAGGAACCTACTACAACCTACTAATAGGTAAGCCAAATCGTAGTCTGAAATTACTAATAATGGACTACTTAGTACAACAATAGACTGAAATACATAAAGTGGTCCCAAACCCTGGTGGAATCAGTCTAAGATCTTCTAATGCAATAGGACTAAGAAAATGTAGAACAAAATGAATATACTCATATGACCCATCTCTAAAACTAACATAGAGACTAGTCTCCTACATAAGAGATAAAAGAGAAATACTCCACATGCGGGGAGCTCACCTTATGTCTCTGAGCTATAGCTACTCCACACAATGCACATAGGAATGATAAGAACCCATAATATGATTTGCAAACTACAAAAGTATAGTATGAGTACCAATACATGTTACTCATTAGGCAACTATAGACTGATCTCCAAAGATAATGATAATATAAATAGCATGAAATCAGGAATGTAAACTACATCAAAATATCTTGAAAACTATGTAATAAAGCTAAGTAGACCATAAAGATAACTATTCTATTCATATCCAAGAAACTAACTTCAATTTATATATAAGCAACTAACATAATAATCCAATGAAATAACAAAGATAAGTTACCCTATTTCAACCATACTCCGAGAACCTACCACTATACTATATATCACTAGCCAATATACTAATAAAGAGTGGAAGAAGGATATGTATAGTAGAATACAAGGCCAAGGACTGGATATATAACATGAATAAATAAAAAAAGGGAGGGATATACAATTATACCATAAATACTATAGATAGATATATATACATAACAAGGGTAACTTAATTGTACAAGCTATGTAACCACACTAGAATCTCCACGTCTCCTAATCATAGAAGTAACTAGTGTTTATATAATCAAGGTCTCTAATCCATACATCTAAATAAGAGATAATTACCATAATAAAGCAACCATAAAGAAACAAATAAAAATATTATGTTCTGAAACCATAATTCCTAACCAAGGAATAATCATTAGTAATAACATAATCATAAGGTAAAAGAATAAAATCATACCCGAAATCTCAATTCATATCTAATAATCAACCTGCCATAAGTCAATCGTAATAACCACAATAGTGTAGATGGCTAGTATCAACAAACAATACCCAATTATACCTTTCATAACCCCCCACTACCATAGTCTCAAAAGGTTTAAATAACATATAAAACATTATAAGTTATACTCTTCACATATACTTATGCAACCCCTCATAAGGCTGATAGATATATGTGCATACTGGTAATAAGCAACACACATGCATGAATAAATGCAAGGAAAATCTATAATACCATGACTACTATATCATCAAAAATCACTAGACTTAAATAAAAAACTCATGTCATTAATATCATTAATCGATAGACTTAAATTGGAACTCATATTTTCAATAACATCATCAATCTACTCTATCCAATATCAAATATATATATATATATATATATATATATATGTACACCTAAAATGCATGGTTAGGACCTTGGCTTAATAAGTATAAGTTTGTTAATCCATTACCTGAGGTAAAATCTTGGACTAAATCATCATAAAAGCATAAAAAGGGTAAAAATCTCTCACGATCAGTAAAATAGTGGTAGAAAAATCACTGTCCAGAATCTATCTTGATCTAATCTCTAAATTATAATTTTTAGTCTCACAATCACATAAGTTACTCATTATGAAGATACGATTCCTTCTATTAAGAAATTCATTTTTAAGGCAAAACATGGGAATAAATCCCTTTCTAGGAAAAAGAGTAACCAAACCTTATTTAATTGGAATCATACTATTTATAGTCTAAGTAATCATTATTGTATAGAAGGTATGCATGCCATCACCAGTATTAAAATATTACAATTTTAAGCATCAATATGTTTATAAACTACAACCATTTACTTTAAAAGGATACAATACTTCGAAGAAACCAACCAATATTATAATCACAATCTTGGGTATAATATATGTCTGGCATAACCATAGCATCATAATCACGACCTTAGGTTGAATATTATATCTAAAATAACAATAGCATCATAATTTGAGAAAATCATTAGAATCCAAAAAGTCACACAGCCACCTTACACTAGAGGTTCATTGGTCTTCTTATGTCTAACAGGATATCATAACAATATAAGTCTACAACACTAACATAAGTCTTGTCCTAAGGTAGGCTGGAGAGGCCCACTTCTAATCCTCAAAATTGACTTTAGACAAGATTCTATCCCAGGCTAGGTTAAGGTACCTACATCCATTTCTATATGAAAAATAATCCATGATTTGACCTAAGATAGCCATTCCACCTAGTACATAAGCGACTAAGTCAAATTTTCCTAGATTACGGGTTTAAGATAGCTTAAGCCATCAAAATGAGACTAACTATACCAATCACTCTACGAATACCTAAATCCTATCCCATATATATCATAATATCATAATTATACTATGAATTAACTCCATCTCTAAAGAAAGTAATATGATTATAAAAGTCTAATAAGTATTTGAACTTAAATATGAAATACCATTTAAGCCCTAAACTTATGATTTAGACTAAGTTATTGTGTTCTACCCACAAATACATCCTAACACCCCTATCTAACTCGAAACATATATAACCACCATCACAAGATTAAGATAACACAGGAGCCTACCTCAAAGCCAAACCAAAACCATTGAATCATCTGTCTTCACTCCATATTTATAAAATGTCATCACATTATGAAAATAGTAATCTACACGCCATTAAGAATAATATAAGACATATAATGCTATATTATATGTCAAGTCAAATTTTTAGTCAATAATAGGATCTTAAGCTATGACTACCTGAGGCTTCCCCTAGTCATAACAAGGTGCTTTAAGGTCACAAGTGACCCTAAGCTAACACATGATCTCAGACCTGCTATGCATATTAAATACGATAATAATGAAATATCATGTGTTAAAGTTAAGATGCTCAAATACTGTCAAGATGTACTATTGAAACAATACTTAACATAGCTGAAACTTTTGACAAAAAACAAAAAACAAGTTTGACTATCCAAATATATGAAAGTCTCTAACACTTGAGGATTTGATGGGACAAGCCGCCAACTAACTCCGACTTATTAAAATTATAGAAATACTTAAACTAACTATAAAAAATTATCCAAGATGGATAATGACTCACCACAACTGTTGTTGAGGGGCACTGAGTTGTCTAGGGGTGATCGAGGAACTGACCATCCTAACCTATAGTATGAAATAAATATAGCGCAAAAGAGAGTATCCAATCAACACTTTAAATATACTGGTAGGTGAGATAAATAATGGCTTATATACATATGGATTCGGAACATATAAAATAAATGCAAGACCAAGAATAAAAGTATACTAAAATTACCTGAATAATTGAATAACTGATAACAAAAGAACTGAATAATTGATAAACTGAATAACTGATATCTATAAACTTGATCATGCAAACCTGGGCTTTTATACTCTAAATACTTGACTGATACTATGGGTGATATCATTTAATTGACATGCTCCAATATGAGCTAATTAGGGTCCAACCTATAACCCCAGTTTGAAGGGTGTCAATACCTTACCACGGGTATTAACACTGGCTTTGTGGATCCACTATGTTGATGTATCGAGGGACTAGGGTTCTAATTCTCTACTGATGGGTGACCTATAAGAGAGTGTCATTCCTATAATGGAGGGTGATATCTCATAAATTTTATTGGTTACATAGTTCTGGAACTTAGGGACTTCTATTAAAGGTCTCATTCCTTTACTAGCGGGTGATCCTTCATCCCTAGGTTCTCCTTGTGTAAAATCCTACTCCCAACTGAACTGACATTGACACTGATTTAAGTTAAATGGACTCATAACTAATAATTGTAAAACATGAATATGATAATTTGAATATGATGATAAACTGAATTTTTTCTTGAAAATGAAAACATGAATAAATATATAGGTATCGAATGTTCATAACCCCCAACATTGAATAATTCTTTAAATTAAAAATCATTATTTAAAACACTTTAAGGGAAATCATGATTCATAAATACCAAAATATAGTATATTTCACTTAACTGATGGAGGTCATGATTATGAGTGTGGTAATATGATAAACTTATGAGAATAACATGATCACATGGTTTAAATTCATAACTTTAGAAATTGACATGGTATTAACTGAACATTATGTGGGTGCCTAAGATTATAAGGCATGTAAGAGTATAAATCTAATGGGGAAACACAAAAACTTTATTTTTATTCAAAAATACTATGAACAATTTCACAAATCTAATACTTAAGATTCAAATTTCATAAAAAAAGGAAAACTATTTTTACTTGAAAACAAAGGGGTTCTTGGGACTCAATGGGTGGAAGGAATCCTATTGATAAATATCCCACATACCTTAGCTGCTTGAATTGTTGAAGAAGACTTTGAATTGGGACCTTGAATGGTTTAATTCTTGAGAAGAAACTTAAAATTTCGTTGGCTACGTAGTTCTGGAACTTAGGGACTTCTACAAAGGTCTCAGTCCTCTACTAGCGGGTGATCCTTCATCCCTAGGCTCGCCCTGTATAAAATCCTACTCCCAACTGAATTGACATTTGAATTGATTTAAGTTAACTAGACTCATAACTAATAATTGCGCAACATGACTATGAAAATTTGAATATGATGATAAACTAAATTTTGCTTGAAAATGAAAACATGTGTTAAAAGGTATCGAATATTCATAACCCTCAGCACTGAATACTACTTTAAATTAAAAATCATCATATAAAACCCTTTAAGGGAAATCATGATTCATAAACACCAAAACATAGCATATTTCACTTAACTAATGGAAGTCATGATTATGAGTGTGGTAATATGATAAACTTATGAGAATAACATGATCACATGGTTTATATTCATAACTTGAGAAATTGACATGGTATTAAATGAACATGATGTGGGTTCCTAATATTATAAGGCACGTAAGAGTATAATTCAAATGAGGAAACACAAAATCTTTGTTTTTATTCAAAACTACTATGAACAATTTGACTAATTTAATACTTAAGATTCAAATTTCATAAAATAAGGAAAAATATTTTTACTTGAAAAACAAAGGGGTTCTTGGGACTCAATGGGTGGAAGAAATCCCATTGATGAATATCCCACATACTTGAGTTGCTTGAATTCTTGAAAAGAGTTGGAATTGGGACCTTGAATGGTCTAATTCTTGAGAAGAAACTTCAAATTTTGCGATCTTGGGAATGGGAGATTGATTTTTATGTTGTTAACTTATAAGGAATGGGGAAAATAATTCCCCTTTTGAGTTTTAATTCATCTTTTGAATGGTTAGGGAAAGTGGTAAAATACCAAGATGCCCCCTTCGAGTTTAAATAAAGTAGAAAGAAAGCATAGCCTCCATGGCCTGGAGGCTATCACAGAGACTAATCTTAACTACATGGCATGTATCGTATAGATTAACCTCCATGAAACTCAGTGTATGATGGAGTTCTAGCCTCTGTTATACGCCTAAATTGCATAGGTATTCTAACTTTGTGGTCCTAAAAACCCAAACTCCTTCTAAAAATTCTTAAACTCTCTTTAGTGACCCTTTTAATATCCCTAAACATATTTCAACTCATCAATCAATGTTTAAAACTCAAAAAGACCAAAAATAAAATGTTCAAAATCTTGGGGTCTTACAGTGGATAAATCACTTGTAATTGTGTGAAATAAATGGCTTTAGGACTTCTAAACATGGGATGAATAGCTAAGAACTTGTCAAGATTCTTGTGCGGTATTACAGCATATCCTCATTGGGATCATTCATCCTGAAAGAAACTATCTAAACAAAGATATTTAGAAGATTGAGATCATGAATACTTATAAGCTGAATCATGATTAAGTAACTTAATCTGAAACATAATATATTGGCTGAAATGAATTCATGAATTCATGTTGTGAAATAAGGATGGTTGGATAGCTGAGATAAAAAAATAAGATAATTGATTTAGGGGAAATGACACAACCCAAACCAGGGACTTATCGTGATAGGTATCTCAAGTCCAAAAAGGACCAAAGACCACCCCTAATACCCTAAATAGTAGACCGCCTTACACCCATGTTAGATGAATTTTGAACACATAATAAGATAGCATGCAATAGGTTAAGAAATTCTTAAGGCATGTCCATAACCAACCACTGACCAGCGGCCAAACGTCCGACCAACACCACCTAGTAACCAGAGTAGTCTAGACAAAGCCTTCTAAATAGTGAACTAAATTGAATTTCAATAAATTGCTAGGACATACCCACGACTATATCAAAAAATAGTATCTAATAGTCTATAACAAAAAATAAAAACATAATCCTAAAATGGATCCTTACGACCCATGAAATCTCACCATTTCAAATCGACTCTCGATCAATCCATCAATACTGAGTAGGAGAAGTAGAAACATGTACAATTTCTGCATTATGTGGGGATACAACATCTGAAGATGGTTAGCAGGGTGAATTCTAGAATATAACTCAGGGATAAAGATAAGATAATGACATCAATTCAAATCAAGCCAACTAATGTACAATAACGATATGTAAATACATATATTCATATCATGTCGGGATAGGGAACAAGGTTTAGCATGTATTTTAAAGCCTTAACATGGATTTTGTAGCTCAATCATTATATAATAGTACCGATGATAGGTATTGGCCATAACTCAAACCTTCTGGTCGGGCCCCAGCACGTGTAGCCATACAAAATCATATAATGATTTAATGGGAATCAAAACTCTCTAACATGAAATAATAATAAGGGGGACTCAAACCTCACTGGTTACTTTGAACCTGTGTCGATTAATGTAGTTTCCAGTGTCAGTCAAATGGACCTCCAATTTTATGAATCAGCTACAAAACCCTATTGATAGACTAGTTAAAATATTTATAACACAATCCCATTTATGAACCACATTACACATTAAGGCATACATTTTTGGTATCATCATACTAACTACCATTAAAAGGTAACAAAGATATACCAAAACAATTCCCATTGACTTACAGAAAACAACTCCCTTTGTTCATTAATACAAGGTGAGGGGCACCGAATACCTTTACTCATTAAATCAGACCACTGTGTTTCAAATACCTCTTTATATCATGCAATAGTTCAAGACTAGTTTAATTTTACAAATTTGCACCTTTCTCATACCACAAAACCAATGTCACATTATGAGCTGGGGTCATAACCATTTCAAACATTACAAGTTTAGGAAAATCATAATTCCCTAATTCATCAACCATACCCATGCACCCACAAGTTCAAATACATATTTATAGCATAAATAATAATAATTAAATATTGGGAAAATACTGTTCAATAATAATCATTCAAATCCCACAAACCTTATTTTTAAAACCAAAATAATTTTATGTGAATAAGACATTAATACATATGCTTTATAAAAAATTAAGAACTAGGGAATAGTCACATGTCTAAAATAGTACGATGTACGTAGAAAAATCACCTTTTAAAGTTGTATGTTATCAACTTCTTGAAAACCATAAGTGTTCTTGACCTTGAGGAATTTGAGAGTGTTAAGAAGTTACTTAGATGGCTTTATGAGGAGTAATGATACCCTAAAGGGGTTATAAGATGTGGGTTTCAAGTTATAGAAATACTATCATTCACATCCACACTCTCTAAAGAAATAATCGATGTTGAGTCACTAATACATTTCTTTATCAAAGAGATATGAAATATTGCATTCACTGATGCCAAGTCTGCAGGCAACTCTAATTCATAAGCTACCTTTCTAAAATAGCTCAAAATCTCATATGGGCCAACATAGCTTGCACTAAGCTTACCCTTTTGATGAGTGGTGAATCTACCACTCATTTGTACCTAACAAATGTGCATATTACCATGGTTTGAATGAATAAGTGAGACATAATTATGATTAAATACACTAATATTCACATTTTCCAGGTACCAAGATGATAAGATAGAAAGATATGTATTGGAGCTCAAAATGAATAATAGGGAGAAAAGAAGTACAACTGAAGACCTAGGGAATAACATGTCGTTATCACAATTGTGGAACTCATACTGTAATAACAGTCAGTTAAGATGGTCAAAATACTATGATTGCATGGCATTGACCATGATCGTGGTAGGCGCAATCGCGGTGAAGCAATTGTTATCGCAACCTAGAGAAAAATGCAACCCAAGGGAAGTAATGTAAATGCATGCATCTAATCCTAAATATCCTCATATAAACTTAGACCCCATCTCTTTGGAAATATATCTTAAATTCCCGATTATTAAATATTGTTGTATTCCTTAGCCACCATACTTGGAGAAGAAAATATTGTGTTGATTTTTTGTGAAGAATACAATGGAGTAGATTTTAAGTGGAGAGAAAGAAAATTCCCATTGAAGTTTTATTTGAGTCCAAAGTTTGAAGTAAATTTCACTTAGTCTTCTATGAATCAAATCAATGGAGATTTGGGTATATCTTTACTTATTTATCTTATGAGAAACTAGTTTTTCCTCTTGGGTTTATGTATGAATAGGGTTAAAGTGTGGATGTGTAGTTATTGTTAGCTTTAATTAGTAGTTCATGTTGATACATTTTGCTAATTCTTGATGATAATATGGAATTTGTTGGTGAAAGCCTTAAATTTCCTAATCCCTACATCATCCTTAACAAAGAGATGTGGGTGACCTAGATCTTTCAACCATCCTTTAAAGTGTGGATGAAGTTGACATGAGTATTTTCTTATTTACTTGTCTCTATGGTATCTTAGTCCTGCTATGATTTTGGTAGTTAAAATTCCTATATTGATGATCCATGTCTTTATTATGACACACCCTATTTTCTGAGAGATTTTAGATATACTCCTTAAGGAGAGATGGAATCACCATCTCAATCCTATTTGAAGTATAGTTGTTCTTTATGTGGTGGTCGATATAGATATTTGAGTGATTGTCCAAATGCCCCTCCCCCATTAATCTAACCCAATCTCTAGTTCTTCTATTGTGTTTGACACGTGTCATAATCCAATGAGGGAAAAAAATCAAACCAAGTCCAATAGTTTTAAACCAATGCTTCAAATTATTTGGAACAAGTAACTAAAACAAAGGAGAATGTGCAAGATATACATCAATCCATAGGGGCCTGTAAGAATGAGATCACCAAGAAAGAGAAAATGGGAAAGGATTCAAATCATTCAAACACCATTTCCTTGCCCATTTCCCAAGAGGAGGTCAATCAAGAAGAGAAACCAATCTATGTGGTCAATAATGAGCTTGGTAGCGAAGAATCCTCAGAGATTTTCCAAGCAATCGAACAATATATTGTTCCAGATGACAAAAGTGATGAAATGAACCTTGAGTTTAAAAAAAAAGAAACCAATCAAATCTTTTACAATGAATCTAGATCATTGTGGGGTGAAGATGCTAATAAGGATGCAATTCCAAAATTAAGGGATATACCTCTTTCAAACCATTTTTCAACATTATGTTCGGTGGATGTAATAAGAATCCATTAACCCACGCAAATGATGTACTATAGATAAAAGGAGAACCATCCCTACATTTATAAATTTGACATTCCAAAAGAGCAAATGGAAACCCCACCATCAAAGGCCAAACAAATCAAAACTCAAAGTGCTATAAGTGGCCTAATGATGTTCCACCCTTTAATCGTGGACACAAATTAAAAATTCGATGTGAAGTTGGGTAAAAGGTTCAATTCTTCAAAGTGGTGAGATAGAAGCTTAATAATCAAGTCCAAACCTCTATCTAGCTTTACCTTGGAAGATTTGAATCTGCTTTCCCTCTATAGCTCAATTCATAGTAAGGGAAATTTGGGATGAAGATTCAAATTTTTTAAGTGGAAACATAAAAGATAGAGGGAGGGGTGGTTTTCAACAAAAGATGGGATAAAACCCTTCATTCCACAAAAGTGGCACATATCCTTTATTTATGCATGATAGAATGGATATTAATCTTTTTTTGTTCATGCATAATACATGAAATATTGCTGCTAGGAGGAGTATTAATTGAACTTGCAAAAATAAAGGTGTGAAATTATCATGTTTTGACTGAGAAGGGGAATGCAGAGGACCAAAGAATTTGTTACAATTGCCATGATCATGGTCCATATCACTTCAATCATGGTCATTGTGTGTTCGCAAGCATGGGTATCTAACCACAATCGTTGCCAATGCAGTTTAAAAGACCATTAGACTACCTATTCTCTGCCACGCCTCTTTTTCAAATTATCTTAAAATTCTATAAGGCTGAAGCATTTTTTTAGTGTTCGCGTTATGCATTTCAATTCACCCTCATCATATAACATGGTAAGTGGGCCAAAATCCCTTTTTTTTATGTTGTTTTAGGCATGGAATTGAAGTTTTACAAAAGAACTACAATAGTATTTTTAATTCTAAAGACAAGTTGGTGTGTGGTTATAGTTGTGGTTAACTTTTGTAGTTGCTCTACACATTAACGAGTATGTCTGAAGTACCTAGATTTTGGCCTATAAATGATAGAATTCATACGTACACCATATGTTTGATTAATTTCCCCAATGATATTCATGTTAGTTTATTTGAGTTTTGTGAGCAATAATCTACCATTGAGGGCATAATTTTCATAAGCATAATGAGAATTGACAAATTGGAACTTATGCTGGGATTAAAATCTTGTATTTTGGTGATGTGTAGAAACTATCAAAAATGTCCCTAGTTACCATAGTAGCGGTCATCGGGACCACAATCATGGAACTGTACTCATGGTCTATGGTCTGTGAACATGGATCCATGATCCTGGTAAATGGTTTATGATCATTGTAACTAAAGCCACTATCCAGCTAAGTCCAAAATTTTGCATGCCCATTTTTTACCCCAAAACTCGCTATAACATTGCGATATGAGATTATCTTATTAATCTAAGATAGTTTTGGTATAAAATGCTATGATTTGTCCGTATTATGATTCATACAGGTACTCATCATGGGAGACTTTGAAAACATCCATTGCATGGCTCAAGAATTCCATAGCCAATATTACAGGGACTTCTAAAGGACAAAACTACTCCCAGAGATTGGTATGTGCAAGGACAAGGTACCCAAAAAATTTCCAAACTTCTTTAATAGGCTCTCTACTACCAGATGGATATGCATTCCCCCAGACCCCTGTAAGGATAATAAGCACTAGGTCAGAGAGTTCTATACAAATCTCAGTATAGTCTCTCTCTCAAACCTGGTGATGATGATTAGGGGGAAGGAGGTTTGTTTTGGAGTTGCATAGGTAAAATTTTTTATGTAAGCCTAGATATCGATATGGATAACTTCCAGGCAAAAGGCTATAAGCCAGGGACCTAGATATCTAACATTCTATACCCTGACACAGAGTTTTCCTAGGTGCCACCAAAATAGGAATCTCCATGCATGACTTCATAAAAGAGGATAGAATCTGGTTGAACATCATAAGCTGCAGAGTTTCACCTTGTACACATATAACTTCAGTCACTAATTTGCGACCTTGCATGGTAGCCTATCTTATGTCTGGTATTACTCTAAAAGTGGGCCATATTATGTTTCAAAATAGAGTACTTTTAGGATTCAGGGTGGTACACTTATTTCTTTTCCTTCTCGTATTACTGAGTTGTGTAGAAGGGTCGAGGTGGAAGAGTATCCCATAGCTACTTAGGTAAAACTAATCCCCCATATCACTCTACTCAAAATTAGGGGCGAGGGTACACCTAGCCTGACCAAAAAGTGAAAAGTTAACTTGGGAAAGTCAATCGCTGAAGAGCTCGAATCTTATATTACCATCCATGGATAGGACTCTATATGACATTGGTATTGATATCAATGTAATCAAGGAGCTAGTATCAGGTTTTCTATAGGGATCGAGAGAGCCATCTATCGGATGTCAGTTGTATTATCACTTGCAGATTATAAGAAGTACAAGATAGAGCAGGAGACATAGAGAGCCACAGTGGCCAAGATCAAGAGAGAATACTTAGCTTTAGTAGAGTCTAACAGAAAGCTTTGGGACTCCTACAACAAGATGAATAAAAGGGAGAAAAAAAGGAACAAAATTTTTAGCATGATGTGAAATGTGGTAAAAGTCCTGTGAAAGGTCCTAAAAACCTATGACAGATTACCTTATCCTAAGTTTGAGAGTGATGATGAGGGCCCTACAAACTAGTCAGATGCTGATGCAGGTTGAGTTGATGCGGAGACTGTAGAAGAGAGCAGTTCTTGAGACAGGTTCAGGTAGCATCCCTTTTTCCTTTCTTTATTTCTTATGCAGTGAGGAAACTGTTATCCTTTAAGTTAGGGGTGACCATGGGTTTGTAATATTTTTATATTTCTAGATGATTTTTATATGGTTTTAATTACATTCTTGATGATGTTTACTTTGTTTTTGGGATACTATATTAGGGCACTCTGATTATGCCTATATTTTTATGGATTAGTCATTTGTTTCTATTTTTAAGTTTCTATTTTACTTTAATTTATTTTTACTATGGTTATTTTTTATGAGTTTTTCCCTATGATAGATTGAGTAACAACATTCTTAAGGGAAAGCATGGTGATTTGGGTTTTGAGTTTAGATATAAGGGAATTCTAAGTACCCATGGCATCAAGGGCACAAATGTAAGGGAAGTCTGAGTACCTATAGAATTGTGAATATGTGATTGCACAGATGTCATTGGTGATGTTTGAGTAGTTATATGGTTGGTTTGCCCATAGTAAGCCAAAATGTGAGACTAAGTCTTCAAGTGTTGCCATAAGTTAGAAAATTGTGCATGGGTAAAATGCAAAAGAAACATCCCCATTCATCAAAAAAAAATTCAAAAAACATCATAGGGTATGGATGTGAGAAACCATCTAACAAAACTTTGCCTCTTTTTGAGACTCCAAAAATTTTCACTTTTACATATCTATAGATATTCTATTTTTGTCGCTAATATAAGAGGCAATTGAGCCTCCTTGGCGAGTTTACATGCCACATGCAGTGAGTTTATTTGTCTAAATCTTGTTCATACTTAGGTCATCTAAAACTAGTCTTTCATGGAAAATTTTTTACTGTATTTGGTTGACGAAATGATCTTAGGCCATCTTTATGACATTAGAAGCCCACTTTAGGCTAAAAAGCCTACCCATGCACAAAAGTTATCCCCAGTCACCCATTTTGAGCCTGTTGACTTTTCTTTGGAAAAAACATTACAAGTCGTGAGCCTTTCAACTTTTATCCCTCTTTTGAACCATACCCTCTTTGAACTTAGAAACACAACTTGAGGATAAAAGCCTAAGTTGCAGGTTGTGAAGATATAAGGAAGAAACTTATGCCATGAAGTTTTAGTGAATGCCTACATGCTTAAGAATTGAAATAAATGATTAAAAAAAGACCCAACAAAGGAAAGAATTGCATGAAAAAAAGATAAAAAAAAATGGGTGAAGCCAGAAAATTAAACTGAGCATATTTGTAAAAGAAAAAAAGTGGTCCATAGTGAAAGGTGTATTAAATAAGTGTGATGTAGATGTTCGAGGGAATAATCCATGATTGTTCCTAAATTATATCCTACCCTGACCAGAACCTATGTTACAAGCTCAAAAAGACCTTTGAGATCTCCACCAATTTACTTTCATTGTAGTGATGATTTAAAATAGGGGCAATCCTACGGTATGACACTTATTATCATAGAGACTTCTTGTGAGGGAGAGAGTTTTGCACTCAAAATTCCTTGTTGCATTTTTGTTAGCTTGGTGTGTGAAATTTTCATTCTTGTGAGGCCGCATGTGAACAAGTTAAGGTGAGTGATTTTTTCATCTTCTGGGAGAAGAGGCAAAAAGGAGTATGGTGTTTTTGAAGCCAAAAAATTAGTCACATCTCGAGTATTAGTTTTTGTTTCACTGTTTCTCTTTAAAGTCTTCTGCACTCTTTGATATTGCTTTTTATATAGAGGGGTGAAATGAGAATATCTTGGCCCATGTGCAGAGAGCTACTTCTGGCTGTGACTAAGCTTAAAGTCAATATGATAATTAGGCCATCGACATTGGGAATAAATGTGTATTGTCTCATAGTAAGAGGTAGTGTTGCTTGAGGACAAGCAAAGCCTTATGTTGGGAGTATTGATGAGTGGTGAATCTACTAGTCAAGTATACTCCACATTCATGCACATTACCATAGTTTGAAAGTATAAGTGAGACATAATTGTAATTGAATGCACTAATATTCACATTTTGTCGGCACCATGATAATAAGATGAAAATATGTGGATTGGATCTCAAAAGGGAACAAAAGGGAGAAAAAAAGTGCAGCTGAAAACCTAGGGCAGAACATAGCCTCAGTTATCACGATTGTAGTCTGCATACTTTGGTCGTAGTTAGTTAAGATGGTCAAAATAATGCTATTATGCAGTATTCGCCGCAGATGCATAGGCACTATCGCGACAAACCTAGTGCGATTGCGACCTAGAAAAAAATACAACCCATAGGCACGAATGTAAATGCACGTATCTGATCCTAAAGGCCCTCATTTAGACTTAAACCCTATCTCTTTGGGAATATATCTTCAATTCCGAATTATTGAATATTGTTCTAGTCCTTATCCTTCATACTTGTAGAAGAAAATATTGTATAAATTTTGGGTGAATAATACTTTGGTGTATCTTCTAAGTGGAGAGCTATCAAACTCTCATAGAAGATTTATTTATGTACAAAGTTTGAAGTTACGTTCACTTAGTCTCCTATGAATCAAATCAATGGAGATTTTTGGTATATCTTTAATTATTTATCTTATGAGTCACTAGTTTTTGCTCTTGGGGTTATGTATGAATAGGGTTAAAGTGTGTGTGGATTTTTATTGGTAGCTTCAATTAGTAGTTCATGTTGATTGGTTTCCCAAATGCTTGATGATAACATAGAATTTGTTGGTAAAATCCTCAAATTTTCCTAATCACTACATCATCCTTGACAAAGGGATGTAGGTAACCTAGATCCTTCAACCATCCTTAACAAAGGTGTTGAATTTGACATGAGCATTTGTGACCAATTACTTAGATTATAGTTGTTCCCTAATTTTTATCTTAGAAATAAGGATAAATTGCGGAATTATTCTTAACTTAGGCATCATTAATGAGTGGTGATTTTACCACTTATTTACACTCAACATTCATGCATATTACCATTTTTTAAATGAATAAATGAGACATAATTGTGATTGAATGCAGTAATATCTTTATTTTGTAAGCCAATTATTGATAAGATGGAAAGATTTGAATTAGAGATAAAAAGGATCAAAAGGAAGCAATAAAGTACAACTAAAGACCTAGAGCTTACATGGCCTCAGTTATTGCAATCGCGGTCAGTCAATAAGGTCAACCTACCATGGTCACGTGAGCTATTCGCGGTCGTGGTAGTTGCTGATATGGCCAAGCCTATGCCATTTTGGTCTAGCAGAAAAATGCAGCCTAAGGGAAGAAATCTAAATGCATGTGCCCACTCCCAAATTTAACCAAAAGAAAACTCAAACCCTAATCATTCTACATTTCCTTCTTTTATAATTTTTAGACATTGTTCTAGGGTCATAGCCTTCATTTTTGGAGAAGACAATATTTTATATGGTTTTGTTGAAGGAATACATTGGAGTCACTTCCAAGTGAAGAATTAGTGAACTCCCATTGAATATTTGTTTGATCCATAGTTTGAAGTAACATTCACATAAAATTTTCTCTAGCCAAATCAATGGAGATTTTCAATGAAATATTTACTTATTTATATTATGAGTACCTAGTTGTTCCTCTTGGGGTTATGGTAGAATAGGGTGAAATTTCATGTGGGTTGTAACTTATTTGTGCATATGTTAATGTGTTATTGATGGGTTCTATTGTCTCTTGATTAAATTGGTTGAGATTTGTGGCTGAAAATCCCAAATACTCAAATAGGTTTGTGGGTGAAAACCCCAAGCTCTTGAAAGCTTAAACTATCCTTGAAAGATGGGTTTTGGTGAACATTAGGAACCCACGTTATCCTTAAAAGAGGGATATGTGAACCAAAGTAATAGTAGATAATTGTTGGCATGGTTTGTTAATTTTTCACTATCTAAGACATAAGAGTGATTGTGAAGTTTACTATTCCTTTGGTATCATCCTAGAAATAGGGATACTTAATTGAAGTATTGGGTGGATCTATTTGACACACTCATTAGGTACTCGAAAGAGTCAATGAGTAAAATCATTAAGGCTATGTTGACAAACTAGCACCAAGGACTTGTAACCTATCCAACCTTATCATTATTAATTATAACATGCATCGAATCATCATGTCTCCATGCATAGTTTGACCCTAGGAAAGCATAATCCCAAGGTTCTTACATAATTGTTTAGACTCTAAGTATTTGTATACTCTAATTTGTTCTTAAAAAAACCAAAAAATAAATATTAGTTGTGACATTTTACAAACCCCTATTTTTATCTTTTTGTATTCTAGTTTTGAATTTAGCAAGTATCCATTGTTTCGAGCTAATTTGATCGGCACTCACATTATTCCTCGTGGATTCGACCCCAACTCCAAAGTTGGGTAATTATATTAATGAGAAACGTCTTGCACTTAAGTGAACGTTTAAGTTGAGGGTTATCAAAACTATCACTGTTACCGAAAAACAATTTGTCATATTGAGTTAGTTTTGAATTCTAGCGTACTTTCTTTAATTCATACTTGTATAAATTTGTTCATGATTTTCTTTTATTTCTTGTGTTATGTAAATTTTTGATTTTTTTTTACTTTTCTCTATGGCATCTTTAGATAAATATGATTTTTGTAGTTAGATGTCTATCTTAACGATCCAGGTCCATATTGTGATGATCCCCACTTTTGAAGATATTTCACATATGCTCCCTAGATAGAGATGGAAATAACATATCTATCCTATTGGGAGTATGATTGTTCTTTTTCTGGTATGATTGTTCTTTTTGTGGTTGTTGAGATGGACATTGGAGTGATTTTTTGAATGTCCCCTCCCTTTATTATGCTAACCGAGTTACTAACTCTTCTTATGAGTTTTATAGGTCTTATGATGAGACAAACAAAGAGCAACGTACCGGATCTAATAGTTTTGAAGCACTACTTCAAAGTATTTTTGATTGAGCAACTACAATGGTGGAGAATATGCAAGACATACACTAATCCAATAAGGCCAATTAGAAGGGAGACTATCAAGATAAAGAAAATGGGGAAGGAGATAAATCTTGAAAATACAAAAAAACATGCCAATTTTCCAAGAGGAGGTCGACCAAGAAGAGAAACCAAGCTATTATGAGGAGCTTGTAGCAAAGAATTCTCATTGATTTCCCAATCAAACAAATCAAATAGTGAGGAACATACAAACATAAAGGAAATGGTTCAAGAGTCAAAAGAAGAATCTATGCAAATATCCTATGATGACTCTAGTCCATTTCAAGGTGAGGGAGCTACTAAGTATACACTTTACAATTTAACAGATAGACCTCCTTCAAATCACTTTTCAATATTATGCTTAGAGGATGTGATAAGAATCCATCTACCTAGGCAAATGGAGGATTGTGGAGAAATTTGGCCTATCCATACATTTTCGAATTTGACACTCCAAAAGACCACATGGGAGCCCCATACTTGAAGGACAAAGAGCTCAACTTTTGAAGCATAACTAGTGGCCAATTAATGTTCTTACCCTTACCCAAGGATCCAAGTCCAAAATTTGATGTAAAATTAGGTAAAAGGTTTATGTCTTCAAAATGGTGAGATAGAAGCTCCCTCGTCATTTCCTCGCATCCTCCAAGTTTCATCTTGGAAAATCTGAATCTCAGTCCCTCTTTCACTAAATGCATCACGAACAAAATTTAGGATGGAGATTCAAGTCCTCTAAGTTGAAAAAGAAATGGGATTTGAGGAGGCTTCGTGCCATGACGTCAAACTAAGTGCTTGATGGGAGGCATCCCATTACGCCACTAAAAGTTTCTCGTATCCATTAATTTATGCATGATAGAGTAGATTTTATTTTTAGTTTGTTCATGCATAATCCAAAAAAAGTAGTTCTAGGAGGAATTGTGATTGATATTAAAAAAGGGAACTATGAAATTGGCATGTTTGGATTGCACAGAAAAGTGCAGGAGGCCTTAAATTTGGTCTCAGTTACTGCCACCGCAGCTTCTGCCTTTGCTATCTCGGAGGCCGTATGCCTACAATCGTAGATCTAGGACCACGGTTGAATCAGTTTAAGTGACCATCCAACTGCCACTTTGTAGATGCACCTATTTCAAATTGTCTTAAAATTTTTGCAGAGTGAAGGGTATCCAAGTATTCATTTTAGTCTATTTGCATCATCTACTAAGTATGTTATCGCAAACTCCCTTTTTTTATGATGAATTGTATGGTTAGAAATTATAGTTTAGGGAAAGGCCTACAACAGTATTTTTAACGTGAATTTTATGGTTGTCTTTAAGAATTGTGATGATTAGCTATTGTAGTTGGTGTACACACCAAAGGGGAAGTCTTAAGTTTCCATAATTATGCCTAAAGTTATCGAAATTAATGTGTGCACCATTTGTTCAACTCAATGCCTCAATGAACTCAATGTTATTTTCTTCAAGTTTAGGATTATAATCATGCATTGTAGGCTTAAATTAATTGATTATGATGTTTATGTTCCTAAGTTGGAACACAAACTTGAGGTTAAAATCATGTGTTTTAAATGGTGTTCAGAACTGTCGACCATGGTGTCAGGTACTGTGATCTCGGTCTCGATGAACTTGATCACAGCACCACGCTCGCCACACCTAAGGGAAGTTTTCTACAGCGACCAAAATTTCTGCACACCCATTTATCAACCAGAACCTTCTACAACACCACCACATGTTTTTATATAATTAATCTAGCATGATTTTGGTGTGATAATTCTAATGATTGTCTGGATTGTAATGCTTACAGGTACTTAGCGGCAAGGATTGAAGATTTTGACAAAACCAGGGTCATGGCTGCCGAATGCCAAAACGTCTACTACAGTGATTTTCCAAGAATAAAATTACCCCCATAAAGGGGTATTTTCCTTGATAAAGTAGATTAGAAGCTCCCAGCATTCCAGTCTGACTTACAGCTACCGGGTGGATGTATTTTACCCCAGACCCTTCTATGCCAATGAGCATTATGTACATGAATTCTATATGAACATTAGTGTATTTTCTCTCACAAACCTAGTGATGATGATTTGGAGTAAGAAAGTGAACTTCAGAGCAGAGCAAATTAATAAGATATATGGGCTCCCGAATGCTGGCATGAAGAAGTTGCAAGAAAAAGTATATAAGCTAGGAACCTGGATGGCAACCATATTATGATTGGGAAAAGAAGTTCTCTGGGCCAGCACTAAGAGAGATATTTTGATAAATGACTTCATAGCTAACGCCAGGCTTTGGCTAAATATTATCTACAATAGAGCATCATCGTACACTCAAATAACTATTATCATAGATTTTATAGCACAAATGGTGGCTTGCATTCTCTGTGGCATTACTCTGAATGTGGTCGAGATTGTGCTCTTAGAGTGGTGGAACTTCAACAACCATGGAGGTACACTTCTTCTCTTTCTTTTCCTTATCACTATGCTTTGCAAGAAGGCAGAAGTAGAGGATTATGTTGCAGATACATAGGTACACCCGGGCTCTCGCATATTCCCAATCGAATTCTGGGGTAAGGGTGCCCCTGGTCAGAGCAAGAAATGAGTGGTTGATTTAGGCAAGTTCAACCAGGAAGACACAAATTATTGTAGACCTTCGTTAGCCTACCCCTTTGATGACATATCAGGTTAGTTGCAGGTTGTTAGGAAGCTATTGCCCAGATTTCCTTCAGGACCAGGAGAGTCCTCCACTGCTCGTCATTTATACATAGCTTAGTTAGTTTATGAGATATACTGAGAGAATTAGAAGAAGCAAGGATCCATAGTTTGCAGCTTGGAGAGAGCATATTCATCTTTGGCTTCATCACACAGAGACCTCAAGGTGTCTCATGAAAATATGGTAAAGAGAGAGAAGAAGAACGATAAATTCTTCAGAAAGTTTTTGAAAGGGGTAAAGGGTATCTTCATAGTGCTCAAACCTAATGAACAACTACCTTCGACTAGGTTTGAGAGTTATAATAAGGCCCCTATGTATTGGTCAGCTGGTGATGCCGATGGTGATGGTATAAATTTAGCGGGATAGAGCAGCTCCTGATGCAGATTTAGGGATGACCCTTACCTTTTCTCTATGCTTTTATTTATTATGCAGTGGGGACACTGCTCGCCTTTTAGTTGGGGCTGCCTTTCCCTATATTTGTATTGTTTTGATGTGTTACCTGATATTTTTATGTTATTGTGATTACATTGTGGATGTTATTTTTCTTTTTCTTTTGTGATGCTCCATTTTAGTACTCTAAAGGTGCCCACATTTTCATAGATTATCATGTAGTTTTACTTTAGTTTTTCTTTGTACTTTGGTTTTATTTTGATCATGATGGTGCACAATGAGCCTTGCTCTATCATAGATTGAATAACGATATTATTAAGGGTAAACTATCATGTTTAGGTTTTTACACACAGATACAGGGGAATTCTGAGTACTCGTGGCATCTAAGTCATTAATGCAAGGTAAGTCTGAGTACCAGTGGCATTGTAAATTTGGGATCCTATTGTGCACCATTGGTAAGTCTGAGTAGCCATATGGTTGGTTTGCCTATATCAAGCCAAACTATGAGGCTAAATCTTTGGTTGTAGCTATAATTTAGCAAATTTAGTGTTGTGCAAATGCAAAAAAAAACTATCCACTCTGTCCAAAAATATTTTCAAAAATCAAAGGCATGCAAATGTGCAACCTTGTAACGAAACTCTCTCTCTTTTTGTGACTCCAATTTTGTCTCTGACAGGAGTGGCAATTAATCCTCCTTGGAAAATTTTACATGCCATGTATGGTGAGCTATTTAAATTTATCTCTTGTAAACTTGTGTTATTTAGAACTTTCCCCATTAGTCTCTCAATGTTAATTTTTATTGTATTTGGAGGAAGAAATGATCTTAGGCCATCTTTGTGACATTGGGAACCCACATTTGCCTAAAATTCCTACCAATGAATAAGTATAATCCCTAGTTACCTAAATTAAGACTATGGATCTTTCTTTGGGACACACATTACAAGCCGTGAACCCTTCTTTTTATCCTTCTCTTTAACCATGCTCTCTTTGAACTTGAAAATGTAACTTAAGGCTAAAATATTAAGTTATGGGTGGTGAAGATTGAATGAAGTAAGCGTAGAGCCACAAAGTTGTAAGTGAAATTCCTAAGTGTGTAGGCATTGAAAACAAATGAATAGAAAAAGAAAGGGTCCAACTAAAGAATGAATTGCATGAAAATTTCAAGAAAAAGAAATAGAAGAAAATAGGTGAAGAAAGAAAGAAAAAAGTAGGCATATGAAAAGAGAAAAGAGAAAAGAGGACTGGTCCATAGTCAAAAAGTCAGATTAAATAGTGTGATGTAGATGATCAAGGAAGGATGTGTCCATGTTGTTCCCAAATGATATCCTAGAATAACCTGAACCTACACTACAAGATTAAAATGTCCTTTGAGATCTTCATCCATTTACTTTCTTTGTAGTGGCGATTGAAAAAAGGTGAAAGCCTATGGTATGACACTTATGGACATAGAGAGTTTTTTTGTTTGAGAGAGCTTTTTTGCATTTAAATTCCTTGTTGAATATTTGGTAGCTTGGTGTGTGGAATTTTCTTTCTTGTGAGGAGTCATGTGAATAAGTTAAGGTAGGTGATTTTGTCATCTTTCGAGCAATGAGGTAAATGGAGTATAGCTTAGTTTTGATCAAAAGTGAGTCACTTTTAGAATATTGGTTGTTGTTTCTTGGTTTCTCTTTAAAGTTTTGTGCATCCTTACATTTTATATTTTATTATAAGGGGTGTAGTAATAATAGTTTAGCCAATGTGCAATGAGCTACTTGTGGTAGTGACTAAGCTTAAAGTCATTGTGATCTGAGGCATGAATATTGGGCATAAAAGTGTAATCTCTCATGATAAGAGGTAGTGTTTCTTGATTACAAACAAAGCTTTAAGTTGGGAGTACTGATGAGTGGTGATTTTACCACTCATTTGCACTCAACATTTAAGCACATTACTATGTTTTGAATGAATAAATGAGATAGAATTGTGATTAAAAGCACTAATATCCACATTTTGCAGGCATATTATTGATGAGATGGAAAGATGCGGAATGGAGCTAAAAATGATCAAAAGGAAGAAAGAAAGTGTAATTGAAGTCTATTCGAAGCCTAGAATAGACATGGCCTTAATTACCATGAGCGCGGTAAGTAAAAAAGGTGAAACTACAGTGGTCGCATGAGCTAATCACGGTCGTGGTTGCCACAGTTGCAGTAGCTGCAATCGCAGCCAAGCCTATGCGATCGTGATCTAGCGGAAAAATATAGCCCAAGTGTAGAAATGTAATTACACATGGCTGCTCCCGAATTTGACAAAAAATGACTCAAACCATAATAATTCTACATCTCCATCCTTTCCAATATTTTGACATTGTTCTTGGGTTATATCATCCACTTTTGGAGAAGACATTACTTTATAAATTTTGGCTGAAGAATACTTTGGAGCCACTTCCAAGTGAAGAATTAGTGAACTCCTCTTGAAGATTTGTTGGATTTCATAGTTTGAAGTAACATTCACTTATGATTTTTTCAAATCAAATCAATGGAGATTTTGGGTAAAATCTTTAGTTATTTACTATATGAGTAGCTAGTTTTTCCTCTTTGGGTTATGCTAGAATAGGGTGCAATTACTTGTTGGTTGTGACTTATTTGTGCATATATTAATGCGTTGTTTGTGGGTTCTACTGTTACTTGATAAATTGGTTGGGATTTATCGGTGAAAACCCCAAATACTAAAACGGGTTTGTGGGTGAAAATCCCAAGATCTTGAAAGCTTAAACCATCCTTAAAAGAGGGGTTTGCGTGAACTTTCGGAACCCACGTCATCTTTGAAAGAGGGATGTGTGAACCAAAGAAATAGTAGACAAAGGTTGGCATATTTTGCTAAATTTTCACTAGCTTAGGCATTATAATGATTGTGAAGTTGACTATTTCCTGGATGTAATCCTAGAAATGGAGATACTTAATTGAGGTATTGGATGGCTTTATTTGACACACTCTTTAGGTACTCAAAAGTTTTAATGAATGAAATCAATGAGACTACATTGACATACTAGCCCTAAGGACTTACAACCTAGCCTACCTTATCATCATCAATTAGAACATGCACCAAATCATCATGTATCCATACATAGTTTGACTTTGGAAAGCGTAATCCCAATATCCATGCCTAATTGTTTGGACTCTAAGTATTTGTAGCCTCAAATTTGTACTACAAAAACCCAAAAAGAAATATTAGTTGTGAAATTTCACAACCCACCACTTTTATCTTTTCATATTCTAGTTTTTAATTTAGTAAGTATCAATTAGTTCGGGCTAATTTGATAGCCACTCACATTGTTCCTCGAGGATTTAAACCAGACTCCAAAGTTGGGTAAATATATTGACGACAATCACCTTGCACTTAAATTGAGGTGTATGTTGAGTGTTATGAATCATTCTAGAAATAGGGATGCCTACTTGGAGGTTTGGTTACCAATTGTCGAGAACACCCATTTTGTATTAGAAAGAATCAATGGGTGATAGTTTGGTACTTTTTTGATAGGATAGTACCAAAACCCCTAGCCGAACCTGCCCACATTTGATCTATTAAAAGTGAAGTAGAATTGTTAACACCCTCATTTTAGCTTCCCTTAGTAAGACATAATCCCAAGATCCATGCCTAATTGATTAGACTCTAATTATTCGTAGCCTTGAGTAAATACATGAAAACCCCAAAAAGAAATATTAGTTGTGATATTTTCCAAACCCCCCATTTATTATCTTTTTGTACTTTAGGTTTGAATTTAAAAAGTATTCATTGTTCTGGGATAATTTGATAGCCACTTACATTGTTACACGTGGATTCGACCCCGATCCAAAAGATTGGTAAATATAATGACCACGAATGCGTTTCCCATAAATTGACGTGTAAGTTGAGAATTATCACCTTATTACCAAATCTTTTCACCCCTTTTAGATGCAAATTCATCAAATAAACCAAGTCACTATTGTCAGATCTCTTCTCCTCACATCGGCATAAGATTTCTGATGACCTTGGGCTTTCTTCGGCCTTTCTCAGATCGACTGAACTTTCTCTATCGCCTCATATATTGAATATGGACCTACTAAAGTATCCTAACCTAGTTCAAACCAACTAATAAGAAATCTACATCTCCTTCCATGGATAGACTTAAATGGAGCCATTTGAATACTAGAGTGATGGATTTTGTTATAGGCAAACTCAATTAAAGGTAAGTGGTCATTCCAACTATCCTTGAAGTCAATAACACAAGACCCCAACATGTAATCTAAAGTCTTAATGGAACGCTCTACCTGGCGATCAATCCGAGGTTGAAAAGTTGTACTTAGGTGAACTTGGGTACCAAAACCTTTATGAAAAGCCTTCCAAAAGTGAGAGGTAAGTTGGGTACCTCTATCTGAAATGATGGTCAATCGAACCCCATGTATCTTTACCAACTCTCTGAGATAGATTCTAGCATAGTTCTCAATAGAGTACAAACTATGAACTTGTAAGAAATGCGTTGACTTGGGCATTTTATCTGCAATGAACTAAATCGAATCATGCTGACGACGCGTACGAGGTAACCCTATCATAAAATTTATGTTCACCACCTCCCTTTTCTAAGTGGGGATGCTGAACTATTTAAGCATACCACAAGGCCTCTATTGCTCAAGCTTAACCTACTAACAGTTTGAAAAGTTAGTCACAAATTCTAAGAAAACTTTCCTCATACCACTCCACCAATAAATTTCCCTCAAATCACGATACATCTTAGTGTCTCTTGGGTAGATAGATTATAGCGCACCACAGACTTTAGCTAATATTTGTTATGTCAAACCATCAACGCAAAGAACATATAAACTACCATGAAAATGAAGCACAAAATCTCCCACTTTGAAGAAAACCCTAATTTTTATATCCCAAACTACCTCTTTCAACTTTAATAATATAGGGTCCCTATCTTTGTTTTCTTTCTCTTTGGCAACCAATGAAGATTCAAAACCATTATGAACCCATTTTCTACCTTCAACCGAATTAACTAACACCACACCTAACCTAGCAAGCTGATGAACCAAATGGAGAATCTCTTTCTTATTATCCTCAACATGTGCAACACTTCAAATAAACAATCTACTAAGGGCATCGTCCACTACATTAGCCTTACCCATGATACATCACAATCATATCAAAGTCGTTCAGTAATTTAAGCCACTTACTCTAATGACGATTATGGTCTTTCTATGTGAACATATGCTGGAAACTCTTGTGAACTGTAAACACATCAACATTAACCCCATACGTATAATACCTTTAAGTCTTTATGGCAAAGACAACTGTTACTAACTCAAGGTCATGGGTCGAGTAACTCTTCTCATAGTGTTTAAGATGTCTAGTGGCATAGGCTATGACCTTACCTTATTGCTTTAAGAAACAACAAAGACCAACTCTAGAAGTATTAGAATAAACTACAAACCCATGTAAACCCTTTGGTAAAGTCAACACTGGGGCGGAAGTGAGTTGAGTTTTAAACTCTTGAATACACTTCTCACAAGAATCTAACCACAGAATTAGACTTTCTTGGGTTAATCGATACATCGGAGAACCAATGAAAGAAAAACCATCAATAAACCACCTATAATAACAAACTAAACCTAAGAAACTACTAATATGTAATGGAGAAATGGGTCAAGGGTATTTTTTCACTACTTTGGTGTTTTGATGATCAACTTGAATGCCATCACTACAAACAATGTGACCTAGGAAAATTACTGATCTCAATCATAATTCACACTTGCTAAACGTACAAAATAACTGGTGATCCTTAAGCATCTATAATACAATCCTCAAATGGTATGTATGACCACCTTTATCATGAGAGTAGATGAAGATGTCATCTATGAATATTATTATGATAAACATATCAATTATTGCTTAAACACCCTGTTCATCAAGTCCATAAAAGTTACAGGGGAATTGATTAGTCCAAAATGCATAACTAGAAGTTCAAAGTGACCATACCGAGTTTTGAAGGATATATTTGGGATATGATATTTCTTGATCTAAGTTGATGATAGTCGAATTTGAGGTCTAGCTTAGAGATATAGCTTGCACCTAAAGTTAGTCGAACAAGTCATAAATCCAGGGGAGATGATACTTATTCTTTATTGAGACTTTGTTCAACTGATGGTAGTCAATGCACATTCTGAGGAAAAACCTTTATTGCGCACAAAGAGAACTAGAGCACCCTACGAAGAAATGTTAGGCTAGATGAAACCCTTATTTAGGAGGTCTTTCAAATATTCCTCAACTCCTTAAGCTCAACTGGAGATATTATGTAAGTTGGAATAGAGATAGGCTGCGTATCTAGGAGTAGATCTATTCAAAAGTCAATTTCTCTCTTAAGAGGAAATCTGATAAGATTTTCAGGGAGAAATTCTACAAATTCATTCACTACTGGAACTAACTCAAGGCTCAAAGTTTCAGAATTTGAGTCGTTGACTTAGACGAGATGGTAAATATATCCCTTGGAAACTATATTTCACTCATTAAGATAGGAGACAAACAAACCCTTAGGCATTGAAATACTACCTTTCCATTCAAAAATAATATCATTAGGAAACTGTTACAGGACAATTCTATTTGTAGAATCAACTAAGGGATAGCATGAGTGGAGCTAGTCCATGCCAATAATGATATCAAAATTTGTCATCTCTAACTCCATAAGATTAGAAGAAGTGACTTTTTGAGACACTATGATAGGGCAATTTATATATACACATCTAGTTGTAATAGAACTACCCAATAGAGTAGATATTGAGAAGGGTTCTACAAAGATTTTGTGAATAATGCCAAAGTTTGCTGCAATATGGGGAGTCACAAAAGAAAGTGAAGATCTGGGATCTAATAATGCATAAACATAAAAGATGAAAGACTTTTAATGTACCTATAACCACATAAGGAGAACTTATATAATCATGTCATGTCTAGATAGAATAAAGTCTATTCTGACGATGCCCACTGGTGGTACTGGATTTGGCTCCCTACTGAGTTAGGTGACCTACTAGAGTTATTGATAAGTTAGACAGACCCTATTGACAAAAATACTTTCCATTCTGGCCAACCACTGGGCAATCCTTGATCTTTTAGCCTTACTTTACATATTAAAAATACACATCACTACCTACCCTGCACTTCCTCTGAAGATTTCTATAATATTTCTCATAAATAGATTTGGTACGACCACTATTTATACTACCCTAGGATTTATAGCCTAACACTCTATCCCAACTATCCTACTTTAACTTACGTACTATCGCACTAGTTGAAGCTGGTGCTAGAGATGAGAGTTTCTAGAAGAATTCAGAATGATTTCCACAATCAGACCTTTGGTTGTGAGAAGGTAAAGCTACTAGTTCTAGCCCTCTTATTCTCCCTTTCCTTTTCTTTGAGCTTCTTATACTCAATCAACTGAGCATGGACCATAAATCTCAAAAGGTCCATCTCCGTAACCAACATAGTTATCCTGCACTTCTGAACTACATCATTTGAAAAACCTAACATAAACTTACTCATCCTAGACCTAGAATCGACGACCATAGTCGAAGCATACCTTTCCAATTAGGTAAACTTGAGTGAGTACTCCTTCATACTCATGTTACCCTACTTCATATTTATAAACTCCTGTACTTTCTCCTATCTCAAAATGAGTGGAATAAAGTTATCCAAGAAGGTCGTAGCAAACGCCTCCCACTATATAGGCCCTTTCTCAACACCTTTGTTCTCCTTCCATTGCTTGAACAAAGTATGAGACACTCCTTGCAATTGGTAAGTAGATAAATCAACATTCTCACGAGAAGTAACACCCATGATTTCTATCACTTTCTGCACTCTATGAAGAAATTCTTTCTGATCCTCCTCAGGTTTGGATCCATAAAAATACTGGAGGATTCATCCAAGTAAAGTATCAGATCCAAACTACAGCTATACTCATCACTGGATTGGCTATGGCAGCAGCCTACTGGTTATTCTTTGTAACCATATCCTAGGACAAAATAGTGAAAGTGGTCCTGAATTCGGCAGGGGAAACATATTTGTTTAGAGGATCTTCCTAAATATATGGTGGTGCAAGCTGATCCCCATTTCATATTTCATTACTTCTGGGAGGTATTTTTAGTAAATAGTTGAAGGCAGGGTTAGAAAGGGAAATTCTATATAGCTCACGTTCTTTAGTATGAAATGAATATCGAAAGAAGGGAAACTTATCTAAAACATCTTATAGCCTATTTTCCATAAGTGTGGTTTCCTTCAAACCCATGCATATGACCTTACTAAATGTATATTTAAGACACCCTAGGACTCTTTAAAACCTTAGGCTCTGATACCAAGTTTTGTCATGACCCAAGCTACCCCTAGCTATAACATGGTTATTAAGGACAGAAGTTACCCCAAGCTAAATGTCATGACCCGAGGCTACTATGACAACAGTGCTTACTGTCATAAGTGACCATATAGTCTGACTCACTCGTTACTTGAAAAATGGAAATCATGTAAAACACATTGGTATTGGGTGTTCATTACTCACCAGTATTGAATAATTATAAGGAAAATACGATATCAAACTTTAAATATTGTAGTATGTAATGATGGTTCAAATATCCCCAAACCCAGACATTTTATCAAACATGTGATAATCATGAACGTAAACATGGGAAAACAACATGGTTATGTGACTAAGGTCATAACATGAGAATACAACATGAAATTCACTTGAATATAATATGCGATATTGAAGCTTAAGTAATGAGATAACCTAACTTTACATAAAATCATTATTGGACATTAATAGAGTCAAACTACTAAGGAAACACCTGAATTTAATCCATCTCGAACACACAAAGCTGCATAATAAGAGAAAAACCCATTCTTTAGTTAAAAGGAAGGTTTTGGGGCTCCATGGGTGAAGATGATTTGTCAAAGAAACACTATTCTTGATGATTTCTTGAAGATTCTTCAACTTGGAAAACATAGATTCTTTATTTCTTAGGGAAAAAGGGTTTGAATTGGTTCATGGGGATGGGGGAGGGTTTCTTAAGAGTAATTTTTGAAAGAAGAGGCAAATAATGTCCCTATAGATGCCCCAAGTCTTGTTATGGGTCATTTGGGCAGAGGAAGAAAAGACCCAATTTCCCATTGATTATTTAAATAAAGAACTTTATGTAATAACACTACCACGATGTAGCTTTATCGCTATCGAAAAAATCCCTTACAACATCGCGAACAACTTTAGGTCGGGACTAGTACTGCGATGTGGGCTTATCTGAGAGACTGACTATTTCTGTGATCCAAACATTCCTCAAACCTCATATGAAAAATCTAAAACTCCTACGAGATTTACTCTTAACCTCCCTAAATATGAATCAACTTAAAACCCAAACATTTTGGGGACGGGAAAACCAAACTAAATATCCATAATGTTTAGTAGTTTTGAAAATGACAAAGTCCCCAACACTGAGTGAAATTTTAAGGACTTGGACCCCTTATGCATAAAACTAAGAGCTGAATCAAGCGAAGAATATTACAGGGGATTACACTAACCCATGGTCCGGTACTTATTGAAATCACTGAATAAAATAATAATGAAACATCATGTGAGAAAGTTAAGTTGATCAAATAATGTCAAGATGTACTACAGAAAAAATACTTAATATGTCTGAAACTGCTGATAAAAACTAAAAATAAGTTTAACTGTCTGAATATCTGAATATTTGAAAGCCTCTAAGGCATAAAGAGTTGATAGGACAATTCTCCAACTATCTCCAGCTGACTGAAATAATGAAAATACAAAAAATAATTGTAAATACTTTTCCTCGATGGATAAGGACTCACCACAACTAGTGCTGGGGGCACTGAGCTGACTAAGGGCGATCGGGGAACAGAGTGTCCAAACCTATATTGTGAAATTAATATAGTGCTAAAAAAATAAATGGTAAGTACTTTGAGTGTATCGGTATGTGAGATAAATATTACCAAAAATACATATGCATACTAAACATATAAAATGAATGAAAGACAAAGCATAAATATATTTTGAAAAGATGTGACTAATTTATATCCCAAAAGCTAAATAACTGATAAACTAAATCACTGAATAACTAATATCTATATAAATGGTCATGAAAAGCTGAGTTGACATACTCTAATACTGAACTGAAACTATAGGAACTATCATTTCACCAACATGCCCTAATTTGAGCTAATCGGGGTCCAACCTGTAGCTCCAGTTGGAAGGGTGGCAATACATTCCATGAGTATTAACACAGGTTGTGTGGATCCACTATGTTGATATCTCGAAGGACTAGGGTGTTAGTCTTCTATTGGCGGACGAACCCTAAGAAAGTGTCAGTCCTTTACTGGAGGGTGACATCTCATAACCTACACTGGCTACATAGTTCTAAAACTTAAGGACTTCTACTAAAGGTCTAAGTCCTCTACTAGCAGGTGAGCCTTCATCGTTTGGTTCACTCAGTGTTAAATCCTACTCCCAATTGAACTGACATTGGTAATGATTTAAGTTAGCTGGACTAACAACTGATAATTTCTCAACATGAATATGATAATATGAATATGATGATAAAATCATGACCTAACTAACTTGTTTCTTGAAAACGAAAAGATGTGTAAACATGTAGGTATCGGGTGTTCATAACCCTCCAGCACTAAATAATACTTTTAATACAAAATCATCATTTAAAATACTATAAGGGAATTCATGACTCATAAACCCCATAACATTGTATATTTCACTAAATTGATGAAAGTCATGATTATGAGTACGGGAATACGTTAAACTTATGAAAACAACATGATTAGATGGTTTATTTTCATAACTTGAAAAATTGACATGGTATTAACTGAACATGATATGGATGTTTGATATTATAAAGCATGTAAGAGTATAATTCACATGGGGAAACACAAAGTCATGGTTTTTATTTAGAACTATTAACAATTTGAGTGATTTCATACTTAACATTCATATTTCATGAAATGGGGAAAAAGATTTATAATTTAAAAACAATGGGGTACTTGCGACCCAATGGGTGGAAGAAATCCCATTGGTGAATATCCCACATACTTGAGTTTCTTAAATTCTTGAAGAAGACTTGGAATTGGGACCTAGAATGGTTGAATTCTTAAGAAGATACTTTAAATTTTGTGTTCTTAGTGATAGGGGATTGGTTTTTACGTTGTTAAATTATGGAGAATGAGTAAATAATGCCCCTCTTGGTTTTTAATTCGTTCTTAGAAAAATTAGGGAGAGGGGGAAAAGATAAAGATGGCTTTTTGGATTTTAAATAATGTTGCACGAAAATATAGCCTCAGTGGCATGGAGCTATCGTAGAGACTAGCTTTCTTAACATGGTGTGTATCACAGAGATTAACCTCCATGACACGTTGTGTATCAAAGTGGTCAAGAATCCATTAAATGATTGAATACCAAAGGAATTTAAGCTTCGTGATCCAAAAACACCCTTAACTCTTTCAAAAAATTCCAAAACTCTCCTAGATGACCCATTTAACATCCCTTAATATATTTAAACATGTACATCAATGTTTTGAACTTGGAAAGGCCAAAAATAAAATTTTTGAAATCTTGGGGTCATAAAATGCCTAGTCTCTTGTTCTTAGTGTGAACTAAATATATTTGGGACTTCTAAACATGGGACGAATAGCTAAAAACTTGTATAGGATTTGGTAGGGTATTACAAAGGCCTACAATCAAAATCCAAATTGAACTTATCACGAGCTTCCTCAAAGGACAAGAAAGTGTCTCTTAGAAGTTATGCGCAAACGGAATACAGTTTGAGTCTCAACTTAACCCTCAATGTTTAGGAATTCATGCCCTAATTTCTAAGAATTATACAAGGAATTAGGATGGATATTAAAGGAAAAATTACTAGGAAATGAAAAAGATGAGTTACATTAGCTTACATTAATCTATATGGATGATTTTCCACTTTTTTCTCTCTGTGAGCTCTGAATTTAGTGTAGAGGGCATTTTAAAGCTACAGGTATTGCTAAAGCAAACACCTGGGCACTAAAGTGCATACCACTAAAGTGGCAGCATGACCGCTAAAGTATATTGGGGACAGCAGTAGGTGCCGCTAAACAGGCCCGAATAGCACTGAAGCAAGAACCACTTTAGTGGCCACTGGGAGCTAAAGAGCACCACCGATAAAGGGCCAAGGCTGCTAAAGCAGCCCAAGGGAGCTAAATGGACCCAATGAGTGCTTAAGAAGTCCTATCAAGTTCCATATACCAAATTTTGCTATGTTCAAAACTGATTTTGACCTGGTGCTCAGGATTCATTCAGAACCCCGTATACATAAATACACTATGCTACCATACCAAACTCAATATTTTAGACTTAATAAGATCTTTTAAACTTTGATCCAAGGTCATTTTAACTAAATATAAGGCCCACACCTATAGTTTTGATTTTCATATTATCTACCCAATAGCACAAAACAACTTTGGAAGCCTCAGAACCTTAATTAAGGGTCCCTATAGCCTAAAATTAATGTTCCAAAGTTGATGGAGCTATCAAAATTCTTATCCAAGGTCATTTACTAGAATTTTTATTTTTAGATCAAATCCTAAACAATGAAAGGTCCAAAGTAGGAAAATGAGCCTAAAATCCAAACAAACTGTTTGATAATTCAATGACCATTCTGCCAAGTTATAAAAACCTTTAGCCATTGAAGGAAGGTTTGAAATGCAAAAAATGCTTGCATATAAAGGGGATGACCTATCGGATCATTAAAATATCAACTCCCCTAAATTTATCATAATATTATCCATAATGCATCCAACAATGATTTCCCTCTCTAGTGTAAAATATTTGTCATTCCTCAAAGGAAGTTGGTAGTTACTATCAAATCCAATCTTATGTTTTGCTTAGATTGAAAGTTCCCGCCTTTTGATTTAACAGATGTCATTTTCTTATAGAGGAAACCTTTTTGTAATCACACAGGCTAGCAAAGGAAAACAGTCAAGCCAACTAAGAACTTTGTTCTTGCATTCAACCCTGAATTCTATCTCACAAGAAAAATATATCTCATTTATTTCTAAGTTGGTGTAAAGGATTTCTACACCCCAAACTAGTACTTTAGGAAGACAAGGTTGTTCTGCAACTGGAGGCTTGTACTTTTATTTATTGTGTCGGACAACTTGGTAGGCATAAATTTCCTACATTCGTTTAAGAAAGTAACATGGAGGATGAGTAGTAAAGTGCAAATCCGCAAAGACATCCCAAAACTGTTCTTGAATTAGTGCAGTGATTTCGGGAAAGTGTTCTTCAACTCAATTTATACTAAATAGTTTTTATGAATTGAAACCCTGAGTTTTTACACAATCATCATAAATATCCTATACACCCTCTACTCTAAATCAGATTTAATTAACTTCTTTGCCTATTCATTATTTATGTTCCATAGTGCTTTGTACTTTTAGACCTTGTTGGAATTATCTTGTAGCCGGTATTTTCAACTTTTTGGTTGTAGCTTTGGATTTCGTTCTTATATTAGGTGGTGCCATTCTTAGAATCCCATGGCAAAGACTATCTAAGAGACAAACCTATTAAAAAAGAACCAAAACAAAAGAAAGAGGGTAAAACATGCTCTTGGAATTTTAATATATTATGAAAGAGGATATAGCTAAATAAATATTAAAGTGAATGTAGGGAAACATGATCAATGAAACTCATGGGAACATTTCATGACAAAATTCATCCATTTAGAACTCTAATTTTCTAAACAATCTTTACATCAATGGGAACAAAATGACCTTGTAACCATAAGAATTACATCATAATATCTATCATAGAACAAGGCAAGCATTTACATAACCCGGCTTACTTAGACTTCACCCACAGATTCTATGTCAAACAATTTTACCAACCTAAGTCATTGTGTATCACATTGTTAAATAAGCAACTTTAACTAAAAATTGTCGGCTTACCCTCATTAAGGGCTAATGAACTAATATTCATGCTTTGAGAATGGTACCAACACATCACTTTGAAGACTAAAATAGACGCACATATAAGCACACCCAATTCACCATTCACCACCAAACACATCCTTGGTACTCACACTAACATAATTGGATCACCCACCATATATATTAGCAAAGAAACTTCAAGTTGGAATTTGATCAAACATATGGTGTGCACTAACTTAGGTAATAAAGAATTTCCAATTAGGCAAGTAAAAACAATGCATCTATTTGACAATATCCATTCCAACGATCATATTATACAAAAATATTCTCAATTGATTCAAATTAAAATCAAAAAGTACCATTTAATGATAATCACCATTGAAACTAGAAAGGGAATTCAAAAAATATTTCACAAAAGAACATACCTTTTAAATTTAATTAAGAGATAAGAAAGATGAGAGAAGGAAAATATAATATTTTGGTGTTGAATTTTTGATATGGGAGGAGAGAATTTTGAATTTGAGTTGAAGGACTTTTGAAATGTGAAGAAAGAGAAAAAGTTGAATTTCTAAGGGTGAAAATCAGCTTTGGAGGTTATTTTTGATAGAAAAATACTAAGTGTTGGAAGAATGGGTCTTCTTATGTTTTTAAAATTTAATGTGGGCTTACCAGGTTGGGTAATACCATAAAAAGATGAACCATATTTAAGCTACACATTTAGGCTTGCCCTAAAAGGCACCTACGCTTGTAAGGGCATGGCTTGCATGCTCAGGTGGCCTTTGCAGGTCGTAGAAGTTTGCTTGGGAAAGGTGTGGCTACCTGCGCGACTAGCCTTAGACTGCATGGTCTTGCCTGCGTGGCCCAAGACAAGGTTTCCTTTATGATTTTCTTCAATTTTAGGCTACCTGCATAACCAAAGGTGCACGCAAGTAGAAAGGATGTACCCGCAGGTGGTATTTAACACCTCAAGGCATAGTTTTGAGCACCCAAACTTACCTTTACACTTCCCAACTTTCTATATAACATACGGATACCTAAAGTTTGCTAAAAGTACTATTCAAAACACTATAAAACAACAAGAGAGAAAGATAATAATAAATTTTGTGTTTCTCCCAAGAAGCACCATAGTTATAGTCATGGCACGATATTATTTGCTCACCACTTGGGATCCTTGAAATACAACAACTCAACTTTACCCACTCTAGGTACATCCACCTTTTAATGCTTAATCCTTTTCCAAATCACAACAAACCTTCTCGTGTCATGGTCTTCTAACTCAACCACTGCACTTGGATAGACATTTGAGACCATTAATGGGCCAGACCACTTCAATTATAGATTTCATGTGAAGAGTTTCAATCATGAGTTAAAGAGGAGCACTTAGTTACCAATGTCAAAGTATCATTTCAAGATATTAGAATCATTCCACCTATTTATTTTCTCTTTTTTCAACACGAAGATCTCATATTCCTTAAGTTGGAAGATTTTCAACTCATGAAGTTGATCAACTCTTTATTTGGAGGCATCCTTCTAATTCATATTCATCTTTTGCAAGGCCGACAAAGCTTTATGCTCTAACTCAACAAGTAAGTGACAAGAATTTCCTAACACCAATTGGTAGGGTGACATGCCAATAGGATTTTTTGTGTCGTCCTATACGCCCAAATAGCATCATCGAGCTGTCTTGCCTAATTTGCATAGCAAACATTCACTGTTTTCCTAAGTATTATTTCTCAATTCAAAACCTCAACTTCACCACTATTTTTGGGGATGATAAGAAGTAATGACCTTATGTTTCAACCTATACTTATTAAGCAAGACACAGAAGATCCGATTACAAAAATCTGAACCGCCATCGCTAATGATTGCCGATGGAGTTCTAAAACTTGTAAAGATGTACTTCTTTAAGAAAAAAATGACACTTCCCTCCACCCATTTTGAGACATAAATGAGGGATGCAAAGATATAACAATATGAAATCATAAAGGTACCCAAGAAACTGATATCCCATATGTCGAACAATTTAACCTCAAAGTTAGGATTAATAGGCATCACATGCCTCATTGAAATACCCCATTGTATTTGGCATTAAGGACTTGTTTTGACTAACTCATGAGAATCTCTATCGAGAGTGGGCCAATAGTATCCACTTTGTATTACCTTTGCAACCATTCTATTACCATCATGATGTCCACCAAATTGGGAAGAGCGACAAACCTCAAGAATGGCCCTTATTTTAAACTCCATGAAAAAACCGCTGAATAATACCATCAACACACTCTCTGAAAACATACAATTCATCCAAAAAGTACTTCTTAACATCTAACAAGAACCTCTTCTTTTGAAAATGATTAAGATCATCAGGAAGTAAGCCACTTACAATATAGTTAGCTTAGTCTATATACCAAGGCTCAATACTTCCCAAAAGTGACATAACTAACTCATCGAGAAAAGTGTCATTAATTTCAATCTCACCCAACTTTTTATGATTGGTTTCAAAGAAGGAAAGGTGGACGGCTATATGATTTTCACAACACTTTTGGTCTTTCATCTAAAAATTTAATTCTTCTAAGAGAAATATCCGCCTAATTAATTGAAGTTGTGTCTATATCTTTTCCATGATATATCTAAGAGTTGTGTGTTTCGTGTGTACAACCACTTTTGTACCCAACAAATAGGCTGAAATTTTTTCAAAAGCATACACTACCACGAGCAACTCTTGTTCCATAAATGTATAACTATATTTAGCATCATTCAAAAATTTGCTTTCACGGTACATCAGGTGTGATAACTTCTCTTTTATTTGGTCCAACAAAATACCTAAAGAAACACCACTCGCATTATAGATTACTTCAAAAGGAATGGACCAATCTGAAGCTACGATGATATGAGCTGACACATAAAGCTCCTTGAGACGATCAAAGGTTCTTAAATAATCATCGTCGGATTCAAACTTTAGCTTATTTTCAAGGAGTTTGCATAAAGGATGAGCAATTTTTGATAAATCCTTAATGTACTTCCCATATAACTTTCCATAACAACAAAAACTTCTAACACCTCTCATGCAGATAGGTGGAGGCAACTTAGCAATAACTTTAAATTTTACTTGATCGACATTGATGCCTTTTCCTTAAATTTAGTGACCTAGAACAATGCCTTGATCATGAAATATCATTTTTTCCAATTCAAAACAAGATTGGTCTATACACACAGCTTAAGGACCTTGACTAAATGATCCAGTCCAGATTAAAATGAGTCACCAACCACAGGAAATAATCCATGAAAACTTCCATGATATCCTCTACCATGTCAGAGATTATATAAAACCTACACCATTGAAAGGTGGTAGTTGCATTGCATATCCCAAAGGACATACATTTGAAGGCAAAGGTCTTATAGGGAAAAAGTAAATATGGTCTTCTATTGATCCTACTGTGCAATACAAATTTGATTATAACTTGAATATCCATTAAGAAAAAAGTTCCATCCGCTCCTGTCTAATCATTCAAATGTTTTTTTTGAATAAAAGGCATAGAAAAGTGATCTTTCTTAGTCCAAGAATTAAATTTATGATAATAGATTGAACAGACGAGCATAAGATTAGTGTTTTCATCGGGACTACCATTATACGACCACTCTTGGAAACGCACTAGACTAGACTCAGACACGTATAATTTGAAATTTGGTAGACAACACCCTTTTCAAGTAATTTGTTAATCTCCTTCTTGACTACCTTCTTCATTGGTGGATTGAACCTTCTTTGGTGTTCCATACTAGGAGCATGATTCACCTCTAATTTTATCTTATTTGAGCAGATCCCGGGAAAATACCTATGACATCTTCTATGGTCCACCCAATAGATCGAATGAACATTTTTCACAAAAAATATCAAGGCCTCCACATTCTAAGGCAATAGGTCATCCACAACAATGATAGCCAAAATCTTTTTCTCACCTAAGAAGACATATGGAAAATGCAAAGAAAGGAACTTAATTTTGAGTGGAGGTGATTTAATAATAAAAGGTTTGGAAGGTGGACTTTCATAATTTTTCCAATCAATATCAAACTTTCTAGGATTTATAGTATAAGATCCAAGACACGTTAATGAAAAAACCACCTCATTGTATTCTTCAATCACCTCACTCCCCAAGTTCCACAATAAAACCACCAAGGGATCATTCACAAGATCTGCCTCAATGGGTTACACACCTCATTATCAATCACATCAATAAAAAAATCAACCTGTAACTTAATATGTTGTTTCATTGACTTTCACATTGAAGGACACCTCTTCACAGTTCACTTAAAACTTCATTGCACCACAGTCAACATAAACTAAGGCCTATCCGGTAGTCAATAATATCCTACCAAGAATGATGGGGACCTCATAATCAATTTCACAATGTAGAATGACAAAGTAGTTCAAAAGATTAATTGGACAACCTTCACAAACCCTCATAGTGGTTGGCTTAGGAGTACCCAAACATAGTTTTTGAAGAACAAAAAATTGCATCAAATTAGTACTTTTCCCAAGATCACATAATATTTTTCTGAATTTGTACACCTCGACAGTGCAAAGAATAATGAATGCACATAGGTCTTTATTCTTCTCCATCATTATTATAGACATTATGGCACTAAAACTGTGGGTCGCTACAATAGTTTCAAAATCCATGAATAATTTCTTTTTGACCAAATCCTTCACGAATTTAGCATACCCGGTCATCTGTTAAAATACTACTAAGAAAGGAATTTTAACTAATTGGTTTCAAAATTTTCAAGTAATTTATTTAACTTGGCATCAACTTCTATATTCTTGGGCCTTTGATGGAATACGACAAGAGTTTTGATTTATTACAGAGGAACAACTAGAGTTTCATCTGGATTTGGAACATTACCATCAACTACTTATGGAGCTTTCTCACTTTCAACCTTTTGCTCAACTACCTTCATCTTTTCAATAATTGTCTTAATAGGCTTTGGAGTATTATTATTTGGCTTTTCAATCCACTTCATCTTTTCATTGACTTGTTCAATACTTTGCCTTTAATTACGATTTACATTAATATCAACAACCTCTTTATCAAGATTCAAACTACTTCTACCTACCGTAGCTATGATATGGGCATCATTCTTAGGATTAGCAACTATGTAACTAGGAAATCCACCATTTAGCCTTGCATTGAGATGCACTGATATTTGGTCTAATTGATTTTCATGTTACATGATAGAGGTTGAATGAAATCTCACTATTTGATTGAGTTGAGAGAAATTAATTTTCATCTCTCTAAACATCCTATCACTTTCCTCAACACCAATTACGATATGAGCAAGGACATCTTTAATTTTTAACTTTTTGTATCACTGGAGCTTGACTCTTTGGCTATGGATCTATCATGAGGAGGAATGTAATGGTCATGATCTCTATCCTTATATCTCCAATCTCAATCTCTATCATGTAAATCCCTTTCATGATCACGGTCTTTCTATTCACATCCTTTAATTCATGATCCATTTCCTTCAAACTTTGATTCCCACCATGTCTTTATAGGTACGGTGGGAACTTCTCGTTTAGTTCAACAACAACTGAATTTCATCATCAAGAGAGCTTATTTCCTCATTATCGTAAGCTTTAACACTCTTAGAATCGACTGTGATAACCACCTTTGGAGTATTTCCCATTACATGCTTGGCGATAAAATCTAGTTGAGTCATCACTTGCTTATGTTTTGATCTCTTTACTCGTCCTTTTTTATTTGTTTTTCCCTTTAAAAAGAAGCAGATGGAGCCCTCACAAAAATCTTGATCTCTTGTTTTCCAAACTCTACTTTGTTTAGTCACTTAATCTTATAAATATTAAACAACACCATAAGATTTTTTGAGAATACATCCTTTGGATGAATTATCGTCTATATTCAATTGACTTAATTCCCTATAGAATAGTCAAAAAGCATTATGTTCCAAACCTTATTATTTAGGCATTGCATTATCTTATTGTTAAATCATTTCCAACTCTCATGCAACGGTACACCATTAAGTTAAAAAAAAAGTTTAGTTTAATCCCTTAGTTATATATTTGATAAAGAGAAAAATACCTATCCAAGAATACTTTAGTGAGCTCAACTATAATACCCTGGATTTTTATTTAAGTCGAGTTTCATCTTTAAGAGGAGTAAGGGATGACTTCCCGAGTGAGAAATATTTTAAATCATGTAAAATTTCCATAAATCAACTTTTTGTCATGTAGATAATTGAATTATCTTTCCAATGATACCAATTTTGTCCAAATCCACTATCGGGGTGAGAAGTTATGTCCATTTTACTAAGAGTTGTTAGAACCGGCTAGGTGCGATGGACAGGTTGATAGACCATCGAGTTTGTGATGGACCATTGCCTAGACCGTCGTAACAAAGGAAGTGACTCCATCTTTTGGCCCAAGTTCGACGGCCAGGATGATGGACCGTCAAGCTACCTATGGACTATCGAACTAAGGTAGTGTGGCTTTTTTCTGACGAACGAGTGACAGATGATGCGATGGACTATCAGACTAGCAGTGGACCGTCACGCTGACTGTTGCAAATCCTGTTCAGTATTTTTAAGTTATTTTTAAAAGGATATTTTGGGTCTTTTTTTCTTCTAATGCCCAGATATATTCAAAACAAAGCAGATAGCCTCATTATCTCCCAAAATATCCAAGAGCTAGGGTTTCTCCCTCAAGAAAAAATCCAAAACCCTTCGCCAAGAAATTCAAGAACTCTCATAGATTCTACAAATTGAGTTGAGATTTGAGTTCCCCAAGTCCAAGGCTTCAAGAACCCTCTCTCAAAGAGTAAGAGAAAGAGTTTCAAACAACCTTGTACATCCAATTACACAATATAAGGTATGTGGGGTTTTGAACAAGGGTAATCCTTTCACCTTGTGCCCAAATACTTATTTTAAACTATAAGTTTTCTGCATTTTATGAGATTTTACATGAAATTGAATTAGGATTTTTCACCCATTGTTATTGGTTGCAAGCTTTTGATGTTTCCCATGAATTAAAAGTCAAATAGCATGATTTTACATGTTTTCTTAAGAAATTAAAGCTGGTTTTGTACCCTACATTGTTATTCCTTGAGAATTTAATGGTTTCAATGTTCTAGAAATTGAAGTACATGAGTATGTTGAGATTTTAAGGCAAATTGCTGAAAATTCCAGATTTCTATATGATTTGTGTATCCTTATGACATATAGTATGTATTTTGATGAGTCTTAACTTGAGATTTAACTATGGGTCATTAAACCCTACTTAAGATTTCAGTTTTTATGAACTTTTCTGATATAATCACCCATGATTGTGTATTTTGAAATCATTGAGAAAGTTTTGACCTTAATGGTCACAGTAGCTTTGAAATCCACTTTACCAAATGAGATTACAAATTTTATAGTTGTGTTCATATGAACCATGAGATTATTTTAAAGTGGATTTCCCTCATATGAGCGTAGCTAACTAAAGGGAGTAGTATTTAGCACCGATTTGGGCAAGTTACTATGGTTTCATACCTTAGAACAATGTGCCACCATAGAATTGAGATTTACGGGCCCGTGGCCGAGATCAGTGATCACTGAGTTGAGGTTATAATCCCTGGCAAGAATATGATGAATCTCTCCAAAGTGAGGTTTCTTCTTTAGGAGGAAAAGTTGTTACACTCCATGTAGCTCGCATGTTTTATGTTGGTTAAGAGAACCGCCCTTGAGATAGAATATTTTCCCTAAAGCTTTGGGATAAGTGATTTTTCCCTAATAGTAAGTTTTTCAAAATAGTTTCTTGAAGTAAAATTTTCACAAGAAGAAAGTAGTTTTCTCTACTAGTAAGAGTTAGAATTCCGAGTTCTAAGTGTCTTGAGTTTAAAAGAGTTCTAAGTTCTTGAGCATTAAAGAAGTTTTACTCACCATGAGATATATGCTTGAGTTGGAAAGTATTATTTAAAGCTTTCTTTAGTCTTCGAGTAATGAGAATAAGAGGAGTTTAGATTTTTAAAGCTAAAGTATAATGACTCATGAGATTTGTGTTGCATGCTTCATTCTACATGATTTATGAGCTTTATATTGTAGACGTATTCAAGCTATGTGAGTCATTCATATTTGCATGCACGATTTGCTTAAAGATCATGGATATTATTAAGTACATTCCCAAGTGTTTATCCATATATACCTCTATGTTCTACATTGTCTTATAATATAGGTTCAGGCGCTCAGTCCTAGCCTCGTCAGTGATTTTCGAGTACCTTTGTCGACATCTCCACAGTGGTGAGTCCTCATGATTCAAGGACCTATATTCAAACATTTTTGTATTTTAGTGGATATGTTACTGCTTTCAGTTAAGTTTGAGTTAGTTGGGGACCTATCCCAATGGCTCTCTAGTTCATGGAGTAGTAGAGGCTTTGTTAGACTAGTTATTAGATTATTAGTATGCTGAGATTTCTAGTTTTGTGGTCGTTTGCGCCAAGTATTTTTTTTGTATTTCCTATTATTTGATATGACAATACCAGTGTTTTTGTTATTTCATCTCGTATTGAGTTATTATATATCATAATAGGCTCAATGGGTTAGCCTGGGGATGCATGTAGCCTTAAGCTCCGTGTAATATCCTTGGAGGTGGTTTTGGGTCATTACAAACTTGGTATCAAAGCCTAAGGTTTAAGGAGTCCTAGGGATTTTGACAAAACTCGTTGAGTAGAGTCTTCATCATCAGTATGTAGCACCCCCAATCTATGAGCAAGAGACAATAAAACATTTTAGAAAAAAGTTGTTCTTTCTTTTAGATTCCATCATGACTATAGTTGTCCCGCTTATCTAATAGTTTGTGCTCTCCTATTTCTGAAAATGCCTTCCTGAATAGAGAACGCCCATAGAAATGATAATGAGAAACCCCATCCTATTGATCCTTGTGAGAGTTAACAAGAGGACTAGATCAGAGCAGATTGAGTGTAGTTAGGATAAGTCCTATGGAGGGAACCACCTGTAGTTCTAGAGTCCTTCGTCTATGCCAGCGCCTTCATTAGGAAGACAGGAGAAAGGGAACAGTTCTTCTATGTCTAGGTTGCAGAACAGTGTAACAGACCCCGCTATCCTCCTTATGCTAAGTATGGCAGAGATTATCCCGATGAGAGTTTAGCAGATTAGAGGGGTTATTTAGGTTCTGTCAAGACTACCCACAGACTTAGAGATTGTCTACATGCTAGGCAGGGGAATAGAGATTCTCGACCTCAAGAAGAAACTACTAGTGCATGAGCTAGTGTACCTCATCCTGCCCCTGTTTAGGGTGCTTCATCTAGCACTACTGGCAATTAGTTCCATAATAGATTCTATGCCTTACCATCCCATCAGGACCATGAGGAGTTTCCCAATGTTGTTACCGGTATGATCTGTTCCTTTTGCTTTGATGTTTATGTGTTGCTGGACCCCAAATTAATTTTCTCTTATGTGACCCCATTAGTCGCTGTAGATTTTGAAATGAGTCCCAAAAAAATTCCTGAGCCTTTCCTAATTCCACATCGGCAGGGGAGTTAGTGATGGATAAGCAAGTGTATAGAAATTATCCTGTTATTGTTCTTCATAGAGTCATATTTGCTGATTTGATAGAGTTAGACATGGTAGATTTTGACCTTATTTAGGGTGTGGATTGGCTTCATTCTTATTATGCATCTATAGACTATCGTACCCAGTGGTCAAGTTATAGTTCCCTGATGAACCAGTTCTTGAGTGGTCCGGGAGTTTGGTATCTCCTAAGAACCATTTTATTTCATATGTTAAAGACAAAAAGCTAATATCCTAAGGTTGCATCTATCACCTAGTTAGAGTCAAAGACAATAAGTCTGAGGCTCTAACTATTTAGGCAGTTAACATTGTTAATAAGTTTCCTGATGTTTTTCCAAAAGATCTCCCAGGGGTACCTCCCTATAAAGAGATAGAATTTAGGATTAACCTTCTTCCCAACACTCAAACTATTTCTATCCCACCTTATTATATGGAACCTGTAGATCTTAAGGAGTTGAAAGAGCAACTCAAAGATCTTTTAGACAAAGGTTTCATAAGGCTCAGTTTTTCTTCTTGGGGCTCACCTATTTTATTTGTACAAAAGAAAAATGGTTCTTTGCATATGTGGATTGACTATCATCAGTTTAATAAGGTCACAGTAAAAAATAAGTATCCTCTTCCAAGAATTGATGACCTATTTGATCAGTTGCAAGATGCAAGTTATTTCTCTAAGATAGACCTTATATCCATCTATCACTAGCTTAAAGTGAGGGAATGTGATATCCCAAAGAAAGCTTTTCAAACCTGCTATGGTCACCTTGAGTTTCTAGTCATGTCTTTTGGGCTAACCAATGCCCCAACAGCCTTTATGGACTTCATGAATTTAGTGTTCAAGCAATATCTTGATTTGTTAGTCATTGTTTTCATTGATGACTTCCTTCTGTACTCCCATACTGAGAACGACTATCCAGATCACCTTAGAATTATCTTGCAAACTCTTAGAGATCACCAGTTGTTCACCAAATTTTGTAAGTTTGAATTTTGGTTAAGATCAGTATTTTTTTGGGTCATATTATTTTAGTCGAAGACATTAAAGTAGATCCCCAAAAGATAGAAGCTGTAAGAAATTGGCCTAGACCTATTTCCCCGTCTAAAATTAGAAGTTTCTTAGGTCTAGCTGGCTACTACCATAATTTTGTTGAATTTTTCTCTTCTATTGCGTCTCCCATGACCCGGTTGACCCAAAACAAAGTTAAGTTCTAGTGATCAGATTCCGGTGAGAAGAGTTTTCTAGAGTTGAAGACTCGACTTACTTTAGCCCCTGTGTTGACTTTACCTGATGGTACAGATAGTTTTGTGGTGTATTCTGATGCCTCTGGAGTTGGTTTAGGTTATGAGTTGATGCAAAGAGGTAATATTATAGCTTATTCCTCTAGACAGCTGAAGACGCATGAAAAGAACTACCCAACCCATGATCTTGAATTAGCTGTTGTGGTCTTTTCTTTGAAAATTTTGTGACACTATCTATATGGTGTCCATGTAGATGTTATTACTGATCATAAGATCCTGCAGTATGTGTTTACCCAGAGGAAGTTGAATCTTAGCTAGATGAGGTGCTTAGATTTATTAAAAAATAATGATATAGGAGTATTGTATCACCCGGGCAAGGCTAATATAGTGGCAAATACCCTTAGCAGGTTGTCTATGGGTAGTGTTGCTCATGTAGAGGAAGGTAAGAAAGATTTAGCTTATGACATACATCGTCTGGCTAGATTGGGTGTTAGGTTGCTTGATTCGGCTGAGGGAAGTACTTTAGTGTAAAGTAGTTCTGAATTCTCTTTAGTTTCGGAAGTAAAGGAGAAGCAAGACCAAGATCCTAGTTTGGTCAGGCTGAAAGAGTCAGTTAAAAACCAAAAGGTAGAGGTTTTCTCCTAAGAGGGAGATGGAGTATTGAGATTGCAGGGTAGGCTATATATTTCGTATGTTGATGATCTGAGGGAGAGAATTATGGATAAAGCGTATGGCGTACGGTATTCCATTCATCCCGGTGCTACCAAGATTTACCGCGACTTGTGGGAAATCTATTGGTGGAATGGTATGAAGAAGGATATAACTGAGTTTGTAGCAAAGTGTGCAATATGCCAACAGGTTAAGGTAGAGCACCAAAGACCTGGTGGTGTGAAGTAAGAGTTTGGTATACCTACTTGGAAGTGGGAAGAGGTGAATATAGACCTCGTGAAGAGTTTACTTCTTTCACATCATCATCATGATTCTACTTGGGTTGTTGTAGACAAGCTGACTAAGTCCGCATATTTTTTGTCCGTGCATACATATTATACAGCTGAGGATTATGCTAGGTTGTGTATCCAAGAGTTTGTCAAGTTGTATAGAGTTCTTTTGTCTATCATTTCGGATAGAGGTACTCAATTTACTTCTTAGTTTTAAAGAGCATTTCAGCAGGATCTTGGTACCCAAGTTCATTTGAGTTCCAGTTTTTATCCGCGGATAGATGGTCAGGCTGAGAGGACCATTCAGACTCTAGAAGATATGTTTGGGGATTATACTCTTGATTTCAAAGGTAGTTGGGATGAACATTTGCCATTGATAGAGTTTGCTTGTAATAATAGTTACCATGCTAGAATTGAGATGGCACCATGTGAGGCTTTGTACGAAAGAAGATATAGATCACCCATAGGTTAGTTTGAAGTGGGTGAAGCTTCTGTGATTGGGCCTGATGAAGTGTTTGAGGCTATGAAGAAAGTTAAGTTGGTTAGAGAAAGGTTGAAGACAACTCTGAGTCATTAAAAGTCATATGATGATGTGAGGAGAAGAGGTCTTGAGTTTAAGGTGGGTGATTTGGTATACTTAAAGATTTCACCCATGAAAGGGGTGAAGAGATTTGGTGGAAATCTTAGTCCCCGTTATGTTTCCCTATAGATTTTTGAGCCGTGTTGGGAAAGTAGCCTATGAAGTTGAGTTGCCCATAGAGTTACAAGCTATTCATCCTATTTTTCATGTCTCCATGATTAAGAAGCATATTGCTGATTCTATTGTAGTGGATCCTTCGGAGAGTGCTGATATTCAGAACAGTCTTTCATTACATGAGATTCCTGCTGAGATCCTAGATTTTCAGATCCATAGATTGAGGAACAAAGAGGTTCCCTTGGTCAAAATTTTGTGGCGGAACCAGTTAGTTAAGGGCGCTATTAGGAGGCAGAAGCAGATATGCGAGCCAAGTATCCGCACCTCTTTTCCACTAGTTCAGAATAAGCCAAAGGTATTATTCTTCTTTCTTCAGCCCTTCTAAATCTAAAGTTTAGCTACATATCTATTGTTGCATGAGTTCTTGCAATTTCCGAAGTATTCAAGAGTTTAGAAAGATTTTAAGCCGTTTAGTAAATTACTTCAGCTATGTGTACTTAGTTTTTCCTGTGTTCTTTGTCTAACAAGCGACATTACACGACGAATATCCCCAAGGGGGAGATACTTTAATACTCCAAATTTTTCTTTAAGTCGAGTTTCATCTTTAAGAAGAGTAAGGGCTCACTTCCAAGTGATAAATACTTTAAACCAAGTAGAATTTCCCTAATATCAACTTTTTGTCATGTATAGAATTGAATTAGCTTTTTAACGATACCAATTTCGTCCAAGTCTGGTATCAGAGTGAGAAGGCATAGCTGTTTTACTGAGAGTTATCGGAACTGCCCAGGTGCGACGGATAGGTTTATAGACCATCGAGTTTGCAACAGACGGTGGCCCAGACTGTCCTAACCAAGGCAGTGACTCCCTCTTCTAGCCCAACTGCAACGGCCAAGGTGACGGTCCATCAAGCTAGCGATGGACCATTGCTAGGACCATCGCAACTAAGGCAGTATGGCCTTTATTTGACCAACGTGCAACAGATGATCCAACGGACCGTCAGACTAGTGACGGACCATCACTCCAACCATCACAAATCCCGTTCAATATGTTTAAGTCATTTTTAAAAGGATCTTTTGGGTCTTTTCCCTTTTAATACCCTGATATATTCAAAACAAAGTAGATAGCCTCATTTTCTCCCAAAACATCCAAGAGCTAGGGTTTCTCCCTCAAGAGCAAATCCAAAACCCTTCTCCAAGAAATTCAAGAACTCACAATAGATTCTACAAATTGAGTTGAGATTTGAGTTCCCCAAGTTTAAGGCTTTAAGAACGCTCTCTCAAAGAGTAAGAGGAAGAGTTTCAAACAAGCTTGTATATCCAATTACACAATCTAAGGTATGTGAGGTTTTGAACAAAGGGAATCCTTTCACCCTTGTTCCCAAAGACATATTTTAAACTATAAGTTTTCTGCAATTTATGAGATTTTAGATGAAATTGAATTAGGGTTTTTCACCCATTGTTATTGGTTGCAAGTTTTTAATGTTTTGCATGAATTGAAAGTCAAATAGCATGATTTTACATATTTTCTTAAGAAATTGAAGTTGGAATTATATCCTATATTATTATTCCTTGAGAATTTAATGGTTGCAATGTTTTACAAATTGAAGTACATGAGTATGTTGAGATTTTAAGACAAATTGCTGAAAATTCCAAATTTCTATATGATTTGTGTATCCTTATGACATATAGTATGCATTTTGATGAGTCTAAACTTGAGATTTTACTATGGGTCATTAACATTAAACCTTACTTGAGATTTCAGTTTTTATGAACTTTTGTGTTATAAGCACCCATGATTTGAGTATTTTGAGATAACTGAGAAAGTTTTGACCTTAATTATCATAGTAGCTTTGAAATCTACTTTACCAAATGAGATTACAGATTTTATAGTTGGGTTCTTATGAACCATGAGATTATTTTAAAGTAGATTTCCCTAAGATGAGCATAGCTAACTAAAGGGAATAGTATTTATCACCGAGTTGGGTAAGTTACTGTGGTTTCATACCCCAAAACTACGTGCCACCGTAGGATTGAGATTTATGGGCTGAGGCCGAGATAAGTGATCATTGAGTTGATGTTATACTCCTTGGAAAAAGTATGATGCCTCTCCTTAATGTGAGGTTTCTTTCTTAGGAGGACAAGATGTTGGACTCCATGTAGCTCGTATGGTTTATGTTGGTTAAAATAACCTCCGATGAGATAGAATATTTTCCCTAAACCTTTAGGATAAGTGATTTTTTCCTAATAGCAAGATTTTCAAAATAGTTTCTTAAAGTAATATTTTCCCAAGAAGAAAGTAGTTTTCTCTACTAGTAAGAGTTATAGAATTCCGAGTTCCAAGTGTCTTGAGTTTAAAAGAGTTCTAAGTTCCTTAGAATTAAAGAAGTTTTACTCTCCATGAGATATATGCATGAGTTGGAAAGTATTGTTTAAAGCTTTCTTTAGTCTTTGAGTAATGAGAATAAGAGAAGAGTTCAGATTTTTAAAGCTAAAGTATAATGACTCACGAGATTTGTGTTACATGCTTCATTCTACATGATTTAAGAGATTTATATTGTAGACTTATTCAAGCTATGTGAGTCATTCATATTTGCACGCATGATTTGATTAAAGAGTATGGATATTGTTTTCTGTAAATGCATATACTCAGTACATTCCCAAGTATTGATCCACATATACGTCTATGTGCTACATTATCTTAAAATATAGGTTCAGGTTTTCAGTCCCAGCCTCGTCAGTGATTTTAGAGTACCTTCATCTACATCTCCACAGTGGTGAGTACTCATGGTTCGAGGACCTATCTTCAAACTCTACACAACTTATGATTTTAAGACTAGCATACTAGCCCAATAAAGCTAAATATACAAATCACGCTTCAAATGCTAAAACATTATTCCAAACATAGCATTATATCATATCTATGATTAACTAATCTAATCTAAAGAAGAAAGGAAATAGGATACAAAAGGTTAATACTTACTAGTTGTTTGTTTTAGTCTAAATAATTCTTGCATATTTTCATTAAGAAATTCTATATATTTTATATCTTTAGTTTCTATATATTAGTCTAAATTTGTTGTCATTTGTTTTTCTACTAGTTGTATATTTCTCATTTCTTTTTCCCAAAATTCTAGATATATGTAATTTATCAAGGTTGGTGTGTACGTAAGTATTTGTAAGAGTAGTTAGGTAGGTATGATATGTAATTTACTCTAGTCTTATAATCTTTACCAAATATTTTTTCTAATATCTGTTATTTCTATATCCTTAAGCACATACAAAATAAGTATTTTAAATTTATCTACCATTTCGTCAGATAAATAATTATTCATTTTTCATAAAATGCTATTATCAAAATATTCCTTCCAATCATATACATAACAAAATATGATAATTTTAGATTACTATATACTAGATTATTCTTAAATAACATGTTCGTCGGTCACTATTAGCATGGTAATCCAGATACTTTTCCCTTAAACAGTGCCTCTACTCTGCCTACTCCCCACCATGGCTTCTTGCCTCATTGGTTTCACCTTTAGGATGGCATAGTTTTTAGGGATTTTTCTCCGTTTCCACTTTGCTAATAAACTTCTTAACATGCTATTCTTAGAATAATTCTACTATAAGGTAACTAACATGAACTTATTTTATCATATCATGATTGTTAGGAATTTATGAATTTAGCTATTCATAACTGTAAATGAATGTACCTGTTCTGGCAGTTTTGATAATTCTAAGTGTTGTTCCTCCTTAGATTTTTCCATTGAAATATACTTGTTTTTTAATAAATAAGCAAAATATTTGTTATAGACAAGAGAAAGATTTTTTCTTTACCACATGAAGGCTTGCCTTTGCACTGCCTTCGGTTCTTCTATTTATAAATTAAATTTATAAATGATTTCTTTACACGTTTCCTAAAATGAATTGAAAAATCAAAGCCTATGCTAGTCTAGGCTAGACTAACTAATGTTTACAAAAAAGTCATCCTCTTTTAAAAGAAGACTTTGACATAAATCATTAAATGACAAAATGCCTAAGACTTCACATCAAAACTTTGTACAAGATTTTAAGTAAATAAAAGTTATTCTAATTTATTCACATGTCTTTTGTCTTTATATCTTTCTTTCTTGTATATGCTTTGGTTATCTTCTCTATTTTCTTGTCAGTGTAGCATCACATCTGGAATAAAGTTGTGCTTGCCGCTACATCTGCTGCATATGTGGTCTTTGTATTTTTGGTCAACTTTTTCACAAAATTGATCCATAGCTTCTTCTGAAATAATTCCCTTTCTGATAGATCTCGTTAACGGTTGTTCTTCTAGTCTGAGGAGTGTTAATCCCCATTTCCTAAGTTCTTCCATGTGATGGTCTCTAAATTCTTTGCAAGTTGAATAAATCAGTGCTTGATTCCTTGAACTATATATCCAAACTGGTTTTTAATTTGAATAATTATTATCTAACTCTGATAATATATTACTTATTCTAATAACTCTTTTATTGTGGTAATATTCTGGTATGTGTGTTTTGGATATCTTGTTTTGTTCACATATTTCTTCCAGAATAATATAATCTCTAGTCATACCCATTTTGACCACATTGATAGTATGTTTAATTTCGTCAAATCATATTTCTGCTGGTGCAGAATAAAATCAAATATAGAATAATTGTCCGTTTATAATTCTCTTGTAAGTCATAAATTCTTTGTGAATTTCTGGGATTCCTGCTAACGCTTCTCCATTGGTTGTGTAAATCGTAGATAATAATCCATAATAGTAACATGATTTAATAAATTTTGAGTTTGTTCCTGGCAGGGCAATAAGTTTATTGTAATTTTGGCATTTCTGGGTAATATATCCTTTTTGTTGTGCGGCTATCTCTTCACTTTGAATAAGTTTGGTATTTAATATGGTTTGTATGGTGTATATGTTGTCAACGTATTTACGAGAAGCATAGTGATATATCTGTTTTTCTTGGTTAAGTGATTTAGAATATGTATATATCTAGGGAGGTGCAAATGATTCTAAATTTTATATATTTAGTGTATATGGTTTTGAAAATATTTGGCTGAGGTTATAATTCTTTTTCTTTGGTATTTAAGGTCTATTTTGAGTGACTATATCTTTCTCTTTAGATGTTCCTACAGCTGTAATTGAAGTTTCGTTAGTAATTTGAGTTTTAAGGTGTTTCTCATCATCACCTTCTAGGTCTAGTATTTTAATGTTCTCTTCCTTTGCAGTATCTTGTTTTTATAGTGCTCGACCTTCACTTTTACATTTGTAACTTCAGTAGTTAGTGTAATAACTTGTTCTTGTAATAACTCTATTTGTTTAAACATTTAGATCAATAAATCAGTTTGGGTATCTTCGGCATCAGCCTCTTCTATTGGTAAATGAGTGTGAGTAGCTTTGTCTTGATAAGTAATCTGCAATGATATTTTCGTTAGTATTGATTACTTCAATTGTAAATGTAAAATTCAGTATATTTAATACTAGTCTCCGAATTTCTTTTGTCGTAACTGAGTTTTGTATTTTTCTTGTTAGCCACCATCGTACCTGTGTATTATCTGTTCTAACAATAAACTTGTTATATACAATATATGGTTCAAATGCTATTAAACATTTATATAAAGAACATAATTCTTTTCTATTTATTTCCCATTTTATTTCTGTTTCGTTAAATGTTCCTGAATAATATCCACAATGATGTTCTAATTTTTCTTCTTCATATCTATATTTGAGTACTCCTCCATAACTATATTCACTTGCATCTGCTTCTACTATATATGTGAATTTTTTATTTTCATCTGGGAATTGTAATTTTGGTAATTCTTTACAAAGTAATTTTAGTTTTTGTACCTATTTTTTGTCTTCTTCATTATAGCTATATTCTACATCCTTTTTAAATTTTTTCTATAATGGTTTTAAGTTTTCTGCTAATTTTGGAATATATTCTCTTATTTGGTTTACTAATCCTAAAAATGATTGTAATTTCTTTTTTGTATCTAATTCTTCTTCTGAATTTATTATTTTTTGGACTATATGTTGTTGCATTTTTACTCCACTTTTATCTATTTGTATTCCTAAAAATTCTATCTGATTTTTCATTATTTCTGCTTTCTTTTCACTTAAACTTATTCTAGATTTTTCTATTATATCTATAAATTGTTTTAATAATTTAAAATGTTCTTCTTTGATTTTTGTATATAATAGTATATCATCTATATATACTATACAATTAAATAATTATCTAAAATAACTATCCATAAAATGTTGATATCTACCTGGTGCATTTTAATATCCAAATAGTAGTACATTTCATTTATAAAATCCTTGTGGTACCATAAATGCGGTTAATTCCTTAGATTCTTCTTCTAACTTTAAATGGTAAAATCCTGATTTACAATCAAATCTACTAAAGTAATTATATCCTTGTAGTTGTCTTATTTTTAATATCTTATTTGGTATTAGGTAATTATATGTCATAGTTTTTGCATTTAAATTTCTATAATCAATAACCATTCTACTTTTTCCTCTTTTTTTTCACTATGTTTAGTTACTATAAATGCTGGACTATTGTGTTTACCATTACGTTTTTGTATATATTATTTTTCTAATAATTCATCTATATGCATTTTAAGTTCTTTTAAATCATCAAAATTATATGTTAATGGTTTTCGAGTTATTATGCTATTTTTATCTATTAATTCAATTTTTATTTTAGTTTTATGTTTTTTCCATCCTTTTAATGGATCTTCACTATATTATTGTTCTATTTTTTTCTTAATTATTTATATCTTATTTATTGAAAATATAGTTATTTCCTTTTCATTTATTGAAAATACGACCGGTTCTATTGTATCTTCAGTATTTTATATATTTTCTAATTTTTGTTTAATTTTTTCACTTTCTTCTATCCAATCAATTGTCTTTCTTATTTTATTAGTAACTCTTTTTGCTCTTACTTTCTGTTTGCATGGTATTGTAAACCACCAATCCGTTCTAGTTATTATATGTGGGTATAATTTATCTAAAAACAACATTTAGCTCATAATTATAGATTTCTTCTATTGTTAATATTTTATCCCATACTTGTGTTTTTACATTCTTAGCTTTATAAGTAATTAAGCTTTCTTCCTTCATAAATCCTTTAACTATTATTGGTGTTTTTAGTTTATCCCATTTACTTTCTGGTAAACAATTATATCTACATAAATTAGCTTCTACTCCTGTATCCATCATAGGTGTATAATATCTACTGTAATATTCTTCTACTACTATCTTCATTAATACATATATTTTCATATCATGTTAAAGCTCTTCTAAAGAATAATTTCTCTCTATTATATGTTATAGATAATTGTGTATGCTCTATATTATATGGTTTTACTTGTTCTAGCCATTTTATTCCTAATATTATGTCTGCTTTTTGCATTTCTTCCTTTATTTCAAATTCTATTTTTATTTTTCTAACTCCTATTGTTATTTCTTTTTCTGCTATATTTTTAGTGTTGAATAAGCTTCTTGGTAGATCTGAGCATATATTATTATCAGTTTTTATTTCGTCATTTTTACTAGATATTTTGCTATAAAAAAATTTTCTTGTCCTGTATTTAAGAGTGTTAAATATTCTTTTTCATTTATTGTTCCTGTTGTGTAATATTGGTTTAAATTAACTATTGAACTTGTTTCATAACTTGTTCTTTTTTATAAACTTGATGATTCTGGTTTTTCATTTGTTATTCTTTTTGTTGTACTTATTTTATCATTTATTATTTCTAAATTTTCTTCTATATATATGTCTCTATAACAATAATCATTATTATAAATTGTTTTTACAAATTGTTCGGAATGACTTTCTATTTGTATTTTATTAATTTTATTTTTTCCTGTTATTTTGTGTTTTGTAGTTAATACATATAGATTTTTATATCTTGCTGTAAATATTTTACTTCCTGGGGTTAGTTCTATTCCTGATATTTTCCAATATAATCCTAATGATTTATCTATATTTTTATCTGTTATTGCTACTAAATAATTTGCACTTATTATAAATTTAAATTTTTGGTATATTAAATTTCCTTTTATTGCAGTTATTAATCTTTTTTCAATAGGTTTTATAATCCTATCATCAGCTAAATACAGTTCTATTGGTGTATCTATTCCTTCTCTAAAACATGCTTTTATCAATATCTCTGTACCTCCAAGGTGTACATATTTTATTGAGTCTCTACTTTTTATATCATTTATTTCTTTATTAATTATTCTTTTTTTTACTAGTGGTATACTAGCTTTACCTTTTGCATCTCTACAGTCTATTACATGTTATTTTTGGCTTACTACATAGTATTCTTCTTTTCTTCTACTAAATATGTTTTTTATTGTTGGTATTTTAAATATTTTTTTTACACTTAAATCTAAATCTTTTCCTTTTATTTCATCAAATATATGACTATCAACTATTATTTTTTGATTTGTTCCTTCTTCATTTAAATATTCTTCCTTTGTTATTATTTTTATATCTTATACAGTTATTTGGTTTATTCTTATATCTTCTTCTGTCATTTAATTCATCCAATTCACTATCTATTTCATTATTTGTTTCATTCTCTGAAATTTCATATATACTATCTTCACTTTCGAATTCGTAATATATATAATCTATCTGCATATATTCTGTATTTTCTATTTTTATTTATGATATTTGTTTTATTTTTAGGTTTTTAGGTAATTTACAATCTCTAGCTAAATGTCCTAATTTTCCATAATTATAATAAGTACATTCTTTTATAGATTTCTTTTTCCTATATGGTCTTTTATGTTTATAATTATTTAAATAATATCTTTTTCTTGGTTTCTTATATTTATATTTTTATTTTTTGTATTTCTTATATTTCTTAGGCCTTTTTGTTTTCTTATAATATCTTTCTTCGCATCCAAATTGAGGTGCTATTTTATATTTGCAACATGCTAAATTCCTTATTAATGTTTCTTCCATTTTTATTTCTTCTCTATATTTTCACATAGGTTTCTATACCATTGTTGTAAAAATTTTATTCTTGCTCCTACAGTATCTACTATTTTTACTTCATCCTAACTCTTTATTATTTTTTAACTAAATGGTTTAGGTAATTTACTAAAATATAATTTTCTTATTTGTTTACTTTCCTCTGTATTATATGTTCCTTTATAATAATATTCTTTAAATGCGCAAGTATATTTATCTATGTAACACATATTACATATTGCTAATTTTAACATTAAATTCCTATTTGTATCTTTCTCTTCATTTTGTTCTTCTTCTGCTATTGTTATGCTGCTAAATTCATCTTTTATAGTTATTTCAATTTTTTTTAATAATTCTATAGGTGTTAATTTAGTTGTAGTTGTTGATGATGTTCCTTTTGTAAGTTTGTCAGTTCTTAATACTCTTTTACTATTTTCAGTTAGATTTGAAAACCATAATTTCATTGTTCCTATTAGTGTTCTTTCTATATATTCTAGCGCATCTGTTACATTTGTATTATTATCTAATAATTGTTTTATCATATATCTTATCCATAATTGTATTGTTTTTTCTGTACCTATTACACAATCTAAGTCTAAAAACTTATAATTTTTATTAACTATTTGTTTTGGTGTCCATTTGTCATATTCATCCTTTATATTATATCTTTTAAACTTAGTCTTATAATATGTAGGTTTTCTTATTTCTGATGTTCTAGGTATTATATTTTCATCTTCTTTTTTATCAAGAGTATTTATTTCTGTGTTTCTTTTTTATAAGTTTTCTTCATTAATTACTTCTTGTTTTTCATTGATTTCTAAATTTTTTGTATTTGTTAAGACTGATGTATACGTTTCACTATCTTCTGAATCATAATTATCTGTTTCTTCAACATCTATTGTATTAATTTCTAATTCCTTGGTTTCTATTTCTTTATTGTTTATTTCTAATTTTTCTTTAAATTGAGTTATCTCATTTAATAATTTTTGTTCTTTATCTTTTTCTTCTTTTTCTTTCTGTCTTTTTTTATACTGATTCTTTAGCATTTGTAATTCTTTTTCTAATTCAGCAATCCTACTATTTTTAGTTTCTTCTATTTTTCGTATTTCTTCTGGAGTTTGTTGTTTTATTTTTTCTATTTTCTTTTTTCTATTTATTTCTTCGTTTTCTCTTTCTATCCTTACCATAGTTGCTAACTTATCTTCTAATTTTAATTCTTCTTTTTTTAACATTAAACATAAATGTTCACCTATTTTCTTATACCTTCTTCCTAGATTAAAAAATACTATTTTTATTTTTAATCGTTCATGGTTTTCATATATTTTTCATCTATTATAAATTCTTCTTTGTTCATTTTTATTTAATTGTTAATAAATCATGTTGGTATGTATATTCTAGACTATCTATTGTTGATTCTACATTTAATATTTCTTATTTTTGTGCATTTATTGAGTTTTTACTAACTCTGGCAATTATGTTATATTGTGGTCTTTCTATTTTTATTTTTAATTCTTTATGTTTTTCAGATATTATTTGCTTTTATTCTTTATATTTTGGTAATTTTTGTACGTTATTCATCTAAATAATATTTTAGGGTAATATCTAAATCTAGTTTTATCAAATAAACCATAATTAATAAATTTATCAAATAAATCCAAATATATACTATTTCCGTAAGTTTAAAGAACATAGGCTCTGATACCACAATTTTAGGGCGGTGCAGATTAGGCGCGGTAACTACACTAGATAATAAATACTTAACATGCCATCTTATGTGTCCAAAACTCTCATCAAATCCCCAAACATCAACAATCAAGGTCAATTCATCCCACTCATAATCAAGCCTAACTTCCATATTTGCATATAACATATATCACGCATCATCTATGAAGAAAATTAGACAGAAGCCTACCTCAAGGCCAAACCAATAAACCTCACTTCTTGCACTAAATGCTCGTCATCACTTTACAATCTCCAAAATTCCGTCAAACTATCAAAACTTTAACCTACTCATTACTACGAGTCTAATGATACCCATATTGCACTATTGTGCGTCGACTCTATAAATGACATCAAAACCCTAAGTGGGTCTTACATACAGAAAATGAGTTGTCGAGACCAACCCAATGTTCACAGATGAATAAGGAATCATAACCCTTAAACAATGGGTGAGAACTAAGCATACTTTGTTCTAAAATTAAACTCCTTGCTAAATTGGGGTTTTGGGTCAAAACTAAGAAATTCAAGGATGAATTCAAGAAATTTTTACCTTAATACTAAAGATAATCGCGATACAAGATGATAATTAAGCTCCCAAGTCGCCAAACCGCATGACAATTTTTTAATTATTACACTCATTTTAAGGTTTCTAGGTCAAAATGTTGAAGGGGAAATTCCCCAATCGCGTCTTGGGGCCTTTATAGAGCCCCTACAGCTAAAGAGATGCCACTATCGCAGTCATACGATCCACAATTATGCTACCCGTGATCGCTACACTCTAAGACGGGAATGTAGTTGCACCATATGACAACAAACTCAAAAATAAGTTTTTGACCCTCGTAACTCATCCGAAATCCAAAGAACAAGATCCAATAATTTAGGAAAAAATTAGGGCCCACACTTATAGCTTCATCATTCTTCATTAAATCTCCTTAATAGCCAAAAATAAGTCCTGGAGCCTTGGTACCTGAACCAATAGTCTCCCTATACTAAAAGTGACGTTCCAAACTCAATAGAAAAATTGTATTTTAAATCCAAGATCGTTTCGACCATGTAATACCCTATATGTTTCTAAGCTAGGAAGTGAATAAGTATTCCTACGTATGAAATCTCCTATCCTGTGATTCATACTTGAGTACATGACTTAAAATGAATATCCTTGTGATAGGATATCTTATGATGCATTAAGCATGTTCATATGGGTCACTTAAGGTAATACAAGCTAAGAGTTTTTGAATCCATCAAGTTTTAGTGTTTGATTTTTCAAGGGTCATCTTTGAACGAGTATAACTCGATGTTAATGTATTATTTTGGCTTATTTAGACCCACCAAATTGTACAGAATTGAATTAGCTTTCCAACGATACCAATTTTACCTTAATCCAATACCCAAGTGAAAAGTTATGCCCATTTTCGTGAGAGACAGTAAGGATAGGTGATTGGTTAGGCGGCATAGGCGATTGGTTAGGCTCCGCCCAAACTAGCTTAGGCAATCACTTGGGCGCCGCCTAAGTCAGTTCCAGGTGCCAAAAACACTCCGTTTTGAGTTATTTTAAGGGTAATTAAGTCTTTTAACACTCCTTACACGTCCCTAAACTTAACCCTACGAAATATATATCTTCTAAACAAATTACAACCCTATTATCATCTCAAAGCTCATTATCTAAGAGCACTAAAAGAGAAAAACAACTAGGGTTTCATAACTAAACTTGAAGATCCGATTTCAAGGAAATTCCTCCGTCAATCATCAAGAGTCTTCCTTCTAAGGTATGCGTGAGTTGATTTATGGATCCCTTTCATCCATAAAGTTCAAAAACCCTCTTTTTCAAGATAAAGTATTATTTCTATATTCCATAGACTTCAGTCAGTCATGTGACTCAGGAAAACCTCATGATTTTATTCAGTTGTCAGATATTAGTAATATACTGTCAGTCAATGAAATTCAGTAAAATTAAGCCATGGACAGTTAGTTATTCATGTCCAGTCCCTCCAGATGGGAGTAGAGGTTAGCACCGAGTAAACCCAAGGATGGGAACTCACTCGCCAGTTCAGGGTGTGATTCTTAGTAGTCATCCTTTTGTTCTAGAAATACGTAGCCAGTGTAGGTTGAGATATCTTAGCCCGTCAGATTAGGATTAATGAGGTGGCTTAACTCATCAGTTTAGGGTTCCCACCGTTCTCATTGAGTACCCGCCAGATAAGGGTCACTCAAAGGTTGTCCTTACCCGTGGCACGGTATTGACACCCCTCCAGTCAGTGTCGATCTCAGTAAAAGAACTCAGGGCATTCTTTAAATTTCAGTATATACAGGACTTTCTGATACATTCGTCCATGTTATCTATTTTAGTATCAGTCATGACAGTTATCAGTAAACCATGTATTAACTTACAAGTCATTCTATCATGTATTCACGATCCCAGTTTCTATATATATGTGTTTGCACTCCCACGTTCATATTAGTCAGTCAGTGTTATTCTTGTATGAAACCCTTTATGTTCAGCCTACCTTTCTTGTATACTCAGTACTCCAGTTGTACTGACGCATTTGTGCTATAGTGCTTTCTTTTCATGTTACACCATAGGTTCTGAGACATGACCTCCAGCCTAGCAGTAGTGGTAGCATTCTAGTTGTAGAAACAAAATGAGTCCTCATTGATTCGAGGATAATATGATTTGATACATTTTTTATTTCTTCAGTTCAATTTTACGGAGTTAGTTGGAGACATGTTTCTTCAACTCCTTATTCAGATAGTTTAGAAGCTTTTAGATTTATGTTCAAATTTACATTCAGATTGAGTTGTTTTGGGTATTTTCACCCACATGATTATATTCAGTTGAACCTTATGGCCTTACAGTTCTATGTATTCCACACTATTATATCATGATTTGCAGTATACAGGTACAAATATTAGTCATAGATTAGCTTATGGTCCCTCGGGGTCATGAGCACCGTGTAGCATTCTGGTTCTGCGAATCGGGGTGTTACAAACTTTGTATCAGATCCAGGTTCAATAGAGTCCTAAGAAGTCTGAAAGTCGGATCTAGTAGAGTCTTGTACATGAGTGTGTTGTGCGCCACATTTATGTGCGGGAGGCTATAAGATATTTTAGGAACCGTCCCCTTTCTTCTTTATTCATGTCATGCTAGTGAGCATAATCATAAGTTAAACTCTTAGTCTAATCCATTCTTCTCTTATTCCAGGCCATGGATCCAAAGAGAAGAAACCAACCATCTCCTCAGCCCGAATATCGTTTGGACGAACATGTTTCCCATGCGGAGTTTAGAGCCGCATTTACCATACTTGCTTAGTCCATGGCTGCACAGACTGAATGGACACAAGTCATTCTGGCCAATCCCAAAGAAGCTAGGATTCGGGACTTTACCCGGATGAACCCTCCATCTTTCCATGGGTCTAAGTATGATGAGGACCCTCAGGAGTTCCTTGACCAAGTCTAGAAGGTCATTGACATCATGGGTGTTACTTCTATTGAGAGTGATGAGTTAGCTCCCTACCAGTTATAGGATGTTGCTCATGATTGGTACAAACAGTGGAAATCTGAGAGGATAGATGATACAGGCCCTATCGAGTGGGAGGAGTTTGTCACAGCCTTCTTAGACAGATTCTTTCCCCAAGAGCTAAGGAAAGCCAAAGTTCTTGAGTTCATCAACATCAGGCAGGGGAATATGACGGTTAGGGAGTATTCTCTCAGATTTACTCAGCTAGCCAGGTATGCTCCTCATGTGGTTGTAGACAATAGAGCTAAGATAAGCAAGTTAGTATTAGGGGTAAACGATAGCATGGTAAATGAGTGTAGGTCTGCAATTATGATCGAAGATATGACCTTATCCAGACTCATGACCCATGCCCAGCATGTAGAAGAGCAGAAGTTTAAGACTAGGGAGAGGCAGAACAAAAGAGCAAGGTCAGGTAATTTCAACTTTACTCACCCCAAGTCAGATAGAGGAAACCGTTCACAGTTTCTCTCCAAGTCGGTCATTTCAGCTCCATTCTCTGCCAGTGCTCCAGTGTCGAAGTTCTGAGATGGAAATAGAGACAAAGTGTCAGGCTCTTAATCTCAGGGCAGTGTTAGCATTGCCCAAATGAATCCCCTTTGTCAGACTTGTTGTAAGAACCACAAGGACATTTGCAGAGCCAGTAGTGATGTCTGTTTTGGTTGTGGTAAGCCAGGCCACAAGATTAGGGAGTGTCTGCAGTCAAGTCTTCAGGGTCAGCAAAATCATTCTACAGCTCAGTCCGGTCGCTCAAACTAGCAGGTTGTCATTTCTAGTGCTACCAGTGGGAAACACCCAAACAGACTCTATGCTCTTTAGTCCCGGCAGGATCAAGAACATTCTCCAAATACCGTTACTGGTATGTTACATATTTTCCATGTTCATGTTTATGCTTTGCTAGACCCAGGTGCATCTTTGTCTTTTGTTACTCCATACATAGCAGGCGATTTTGGAATCAGTCCCGAAGTCCTAGAAGAGCCCTTCTCAGTCTCTACCCTAGTGGGTAAAACCATCATAGCCTGGCGGGTATACAGGAACTTCCCGATTATGATATCTTAGAAATCCATATTAGCAGATTTAGTGGAGTTAGAGATGACTGATTTTAATATCATTCTCTACATGGACTGGCTTTATTCCTGATATGGCACAGTCGACTGCAGAAATAGGATAGTTCAATTTTAGTTCCTTAATAAGCCTGTCCTAGAGTGGAAGGGTAGCATTTCGACGTTCAGGGGTCAACCTATATCCTACCTTTGGGAAAGTAAAATGATTTCTAAGGGGTGTGTGTATCATCTCGCGCATGTTAAAGAATTCAGTTCTGAATATCCCAGCCTCGAAACAGTCCCTGTTGTTAATGAATACTCAGACGTCTTTCCCAAAGATCTTCCAGTTATTTCTCCCGAAAGGGAAATAGACTTTGGCATAGACCTTCTTCTGGATACTCAACCTATTTATATTTTGCTATATAGAATGGCACCAGTAGAACTCAAGGTACTAAAAGATCAGTTAAAGGATCCCTTAGATAAGGGATTCATCAGACCCAGTGTTTCCCCAAAGGGTGCGCTAGTATTATTCGTGTGCAAGAATGATTGTTTTCTCAGGATGTGTATTGATTACCATCAACTCAACAAGTTCATGGTCAATAACAGATATCCTTTTCCCAGGATTGATGATCTATTCGACCAACTTTAGGGTGCCAGTTACTTCTCTAAGATAGACCTCAGATCAAGCTATCATCAGCTCAGAGTTAGAGAATGTGACATTCTGAAGACAACTTTCCGTACTCGGTATGGTCACTTTGATTTTTTAGTCATGTCATTTGGTCTTACCAATGCCCCTGTAGCTTTTATGGATTTGATGAATCGTTTGTTCAAGTAGAACTTGGACATGTTTGTTATAGTCTTTATAGATGATATTCTGGTCTATTCTTACACAGAGCGTGATCATGTAGACCATCTCAAGATTGTTCTTCAGACTCTCAGGGATCACCAATTATTCGCTAAGTTCAAAAAGTACTAATTTTGACTAAGATCAGTAGCATTCCTTGGCCATATTACTTTTGGTGATGGAATTAGAGTAGATCCTCAGAAAGCTGAGGCAGTACGAAACTGGCCCATACCCATAGCTCCATCAGATATTAGGAGTTTCTTGGGTTTGGCTGGCTATTACAGATGGTTTGTCGAGGGATTTTCTTCTATTGCATCTCCTATGTCTAGACTGACTCAAAAGAAGATTAAGTTTCAGTGGTCAGATTCATGCGAGAAGAGCTTCTAAGAGTTGAAGACTTGACTCACCTCAGCTCCAGTTCTAGCTATTCCTGATGGTTCAGACGGTTTTGTAGTCTATTGTGATACATCCAGAGTGGGTTTAGGTTGTTTCCTCATGCAATATGGTAAGGTCATAGCCTACACCTCCAGATAGTTAAAGCCACATGAGAGGAATTATCCTACTCATGATCTTGAGTTAGCAGCGGTAGTTTTTGCCTTAAAGATTTGGAGGCATTATCTCTATGGAGTTCATGTAGATGTCTTCATAGACCATAAAATCCTCCAGTATGCCTTTTCCCAGAAAGATCTCAATCTTCGCCAGAGAAGGTGGTTAGAGATCTTGAAGGATTATGATATGAGTGTTCTTTATCATTCGGGCAAGGCCAATATTGTGGCCAACACTCTCAGTCGACTCTCTATGGGTATTATTTCTCACATTGAGGATAGTAAGAAAAAGATGGCTCAGGAGATCCATCAGCTTTCCAAACTAGGCGTTCGCTTAGTCGATTCTTCAGAGGGTAGTGTATGTGTTCATAGTAGTTCAGATTCATCTCTAGTTTCTGAGGTGAAAGAGAAACAATACAGGGATCCTAGCCTTGTCAAGCTCAAAGAGTCAGTTCAGAATCAGAAAGTAGAGGTTTTCTCCCAAGGGGGAGATGGTGTTCTTCGCTGTCAGGGTCATTTATGTGTTCTAGGTGTAGATTAATTGAGGCAGCGAATACTTGCAAAAGCGCATGGTGCGCGATACTCTATTCATTCAGGGGCCACTAAGATGTACCGCGACATGCGGGAGATCTATTGGTGGAGTGGGATGAAGAGAGATGTTAGAGAGTTTGTAGCTAAGTGCTCTACATGTCAGCAAGTTAAGATAGAGCATCAGAAACCTAGTTGTTCCATTTAAGAGTTCACCATTCCTACTAGTCATCAGCATGATTCTGTCTGGGTTATTATAGCTAGAATGACCAAGTCAGCTCATTTCCTTTTTGTTCGTACTTCTTATTCTGCCGAGGATTATGCCAAAATCTATATCAGGGAGTTAGTCAGTTTACACGGTGTTCCACTCTCTATCATCTTAGATAGAGGTACCCAGTTCATTTCTCACTTTTGGAAAGAATTCCAAAAGGGTCTCGGTACCCATGTCCATCTCAGCACAATATTTCATCCTCAGATAGATGGTCAAGCAGAGAGGACCATTCAGACTCTTAAAGATATTCTAAGGACATGTGCGATTGACATCAAAGGAAAGTTGGGACGACTACTTTCCTTTGATTGAGTTTGCATACAACAATAGTTATCATTCTAGTATTCAGATGGCTCCATTCGAAGCTCTCTACGGTAGGAGATGTAGATCTCTGATTGGTTGGTTCGAAGTTAGTGAGGCCTCAATCATAGGTCATGACTTAGTATTAGACACCTTAAAGAAAGTTTAGTTGATCAGAGAGAGACTCTGGGCTGCTCAGAGCCGACAGAAGTCCTATGCCGATGTTCGTAGAAAGTATCTCGAGTTCAAGGTCAATGACTATGTCTATCTTAAGATCTCTCCCATGAAGGGAGTGAAAATGTTAGGCAAGAAAGGGAAACTCAGTCTTCGGTATATCGGTCCCTTCAGAATTCTTTGTCGCTTCAGCAAGGTAGCTTATGAGCTTGAATTGCCTTCAGATCTAGCCTTAGTCCATCCAGTTTTCCATGTCTCATTGATAAAGAAGTTCTTAGGTGACCCAATAGTTTTTTTTACTATTCAGAGCATCGACATTCAGAACAGCCTCTCCTATGAAGAGATTCCAGTCGAAATCTTAGATTATCAGACTCGCAGATTGAGGAACAAAGAAGTCCCTCTAGTCAAGGTTCTTTGGCGAAATCAGTCTCATAAGGAAGCTACTTGGGAAGCAGAAGCAGATATGTGTACCAAATATCCTTACCTCTTCTCCACCAATTCAGATCAAGCTCAAGGTAGCAGTTCTCCTTAATCTTATTCAGTTCACGTTCATGTTTCCAGTATAAACTTGGTACCTATTAACCATTTCATACTCAGTCATGAATTCATGTGTCAGTTGTTCGTGCATCAGATATGCACGAGTTCAATATGTTTATCATGTCAGTCATGAGATCAAGTTTTAGTTTTTCATGTTCAGTTCAGGTTCTATTGTCTTGTTTCCCTTCTTAGTAAATTCTCCTTCGAGGATGAATGTTCCCAAGGGGGAGATATTATAATACCCCACATGTTTCTAAGATAGGAAGTTAATAAGTATTCTTAAGTATGAAATCTCCTATCCTATGATTCATAACATGATTTACAATGAATATCCTAGTGATAGGATAGCTTATGATGCATTATCCATGTTCATATGGGCCACTTAAGGTAATACAAGCTAAGATTTTTTGAATCTGATGTTGGGAATATTTATACCCCTAAGAACCATAATTTACCCATATTTTAGCTAAGTTTGGAGGATAAAATATATAATTCCTGCACTTTTAGTCCATTTTCCTTTAAGTGAGCTGACCTATGTGATTAGCATGTTTTTCAGGAATTAATGATGAAGATTTCAGAACTTTGTGGACCTTCGGGAAGCAAAGGAAAACTTCACATAAGAGGGAAGGCAGCTTTTGGAAGTTTGTGGACTAAATGTGACGCATGGAGAATTAGTCCCGGGCAAAATCAATATTTCTAAATACTTAGGGATGCAGCAATAAGTTAGTAGACAAGGATATTATAAAAACCCTATTGCTGAAATTTTTTTAGCATCATTATTATTATCATATTCATTATTGAGTTTACAGATTCTGAAGTGTGGAACAAAGAAAAACGGCTCAGAGAGCAACGGACAAAGAAAAAAAATGTCAACCTCTAAGTGGCGCTAAAACCATCTCCATCGCCAAGCTTGTTCTAGGTTGTGGTATGATGATTATGTCTATTGTGATCTCCATTGTAATCATGAGTAGCTAAACTTCTCTGTTAGGGTTATGGAAACCTTGTAAGATACTATCTATAGCTATGAGTTTGTGAATTCTTGATGTGTATGCTACTTATATCATTACTCTCTTCATTTTAATTGAATTCTTATGGTTGCAAACATATAGAATACGCCATTATAGCATTAACTTGTTCGAGAGAAAAGTTACATGTTTGGAAAAGATAGTGTGACAAGGAAATAGGGCTTCCAACCTCTATTTACACGTTAATGCCTTAACCGAATTAACCTCTTGGAGAATTTGTACCATTAGTTATACACTTTAGGCTCAAGAGAGATAAAGTTAAATAAATCCTTGATGGTTGAGAAACACTTGGATTTAGAATTAGAATACAATTCTTTATAAGTGCATGCATGTCTAAATTCCACGTTACTCATAGCTAATAGAGAAGTAGAACTTAGAAGGTGGAAATAACCCTAACTTATCATTCTCTGTGATTAAATCTTACTACACATATTATTCCATTGTTACTTTGCTAATATTAATTTGCCTCTAAACCAAACCCCCCTTTTCCGTGGAATTTTTGACCAACAGTCTACTAATAATTGCAATACTTAGTGACCAGAGTATTCCCTGTGGGATTCAATACCCAACCCAGTTTGGTTCTATATTTGACAGCGACCGCTTATACTTTCTCACGAGAGCTGTAATATGGGCGTATCAAATTTTGGCGCCGTTGCCGGGGAATACGGTTGTCAACTAAGTTTGTGATATTTAATAGACCCTTTGGTCTAAAATTCTCAAATTTTACTTTTTGTTTGTTGTTTTTGTTTTGTTCAGGTTTGGTAGAGTGCATGCCAAATACTCGAAGTTCTGGTCAGCCATTATTACCTCTAAATCCTGAACCACATCTTATTGGCAGAATGGATGCACAACGAGACATTTAAAGAAGGGCTGCTCAACAGGAGCAGGCTAGATTAGCTGCATTGGCAGCTGCTCAAGTGCATCAGCAGAATATTGATAACCCAGGTCGGGAAACAAATCCTGATGATGAGGACCTGGGTGATGATGAGTTACTAAATCCTAGGCGTACAGATGAGGTGGCGGCACCTGTGCACAGAAGAGATCGTCAAGCTAGAATGAGACCTGAACGCCGAGCTGAGCAGGCTCATTTTGATGATGATGATGACGATCTGGATGGGGTTGGTGCCACAGGGGCTATTATTCCTCCGCCCTTGGCACCTGGAGCCAAGTTCAATATCACTAGCACCATGATTCAGCTATTGCAACTCAAGGGGTTATTTGGTGGACTTGCAGGCGATGATCCGAATATGCATCTGATCAATTTTATCTCAACATGCAAGTCGTTTGACAATCCAAGAGTTGGACAGAATGCAATTCGGCTACGTTTATTTCCATTGTCTCTATCTAGAGAGGCAACTCTATGGTTGAACGGGCTAACTCCTGACTCTATTACCAATTGGAGGCAACTGAAAGACGCTTTCCTAGAAAGATTCTTTCCGCCATCCAAGATAACATAATTAAGAGATAAGATAAGCAATTTTCGAAAGCTTCCAACTGAATCTCTCCACGAAACATGGGAGAGGTTCAAGAAGAAGCTTATGCGGTTTCCAAACCATCAGATGACCAATGTCCACTTGATGGAAATATTATATAGGGCTTTGAACTCGGTGACAAAGCCAGTGGTTGATAATGCTGCAGGTGGGTCATTCATGGACCTTAATTTTATTGAGGCAAGTGATATGCTGGATCGTATGACAAAGCAGAGTAGAGCTTGGCATACCAGGGATTCTGAGGTAGCAAGCTCTACTGTATCTATTGGCATGACTACAGAACAGAGACGATGAGAAGAGGAACGTGACTAGAATATGGCTCACATGAAAACGCAGATGGATCTTCTTACCAAACATTTATTATCAGGGAAGACAGAAAAGGTTAAGGCCGTTCTATCACAGGGAAGAGATGACTCCGATTCTGAGGAGAAAGCGAACTACTTGAATAATCAGGGGGGGTTTCGAGGCAATGCCCAAGGAAACCAAGGTCGGAACTATTATGATAAATCTGGATACAAGGACCACGATCAAGGGAGTTGGAAGAATAAGACTGACAGGAGTGGTTTGTTCGTTTCTCCTGGAAATAGTGAGATTGTGGCGTCTGGATCTGGGAAGATGTCCATGGAAGATATGATGGCTAAGCTATTGAAAGGAGTGGAGGCAACCAACACGGGAGTAACTGAGGTAAAGAATGATTTGTCCTCAATAAATCAATTTGTTGACTCGCATTCCATTGCAATAAAACAGCTAGAACAATAACTAAGTCAACTTTCAGCGGCATTCAATCAAAGAAAGGCTGGCACTTTACCTAGCGACACTGTGCAAAATCCAAGGAATGATGGATCATGTATGGCTATTACTACAAGGAGTGGTAAAGTGTTGGAAAATCCATCCAAAAGCAAGCAGGTGGTTGATAATACAGAAGAGAATGTTATTGAAGCAGATTGTGATGATTTTGTAGAAGTTGAAATTTAGAATGAGAACGTTCATGACGCTACACCTAGATGTCACCAACCTGAAAAGATCAAGAATGGGAAGCAAAATAAAAAGGAAGTGGTGGAGAAAACTCTTCCACTTCCACCACCACCTTTTCCTCAGAGACTGAAGAAGAAGGCTGATGACACCAGGTTCAGTAAATTCATGATCATGTTGAAGCAACTGACTATTAATGTGCCTTTGGTGGAGGCACTGAAGCAGATGCCAGGGTATGCCAAATTCATGAAGGACCTTTTGACATAGAAAAGAGCAACAAGCTATGAACTGGCAGATGATGTTCATCATTGCAGTGCGATTGCCACGAGATCTTTAGTACAGAAGAAGGCAAATCCTGGTGCTTTCACTATTCCTTGCACGGTTGTATCTTTGAATTTTGCTAAGGCGTTGTGCGATCTGGGAGCTAGCATCAATTTGATGTCGTTAGACATCTATAGACAGTTGGGGTTGGGCGATCTTGCACCAACCAATATGCGGCTCGTGATGGCAGATAGGTCGGTAAAACGACCTGTTGGTATCTTGCATGATGTATTAGTGAAGGTTTCTACCTTCATTTTTCCTGCAGACTTTGTTTTTCTGGACTGCGAAGTGGATTTTGAGGTACCCATAATCTTGGGTCGACCTTTCCTCGCAACAGGAAGTGTGCTTAGTGATTTATGAGCAAATAAGCTTTTATTTCGGATGAATGATGAAGTGGTACGTTTTGATGTAAGCAAATCAATAAAGCAACCCAAAGATATGAATGTGTTTTCTATAGCTGAGGTTTATTATGAGGATGAGAAGGAATTATCGCTAGAGAAGCAGCTTACTGTAGAGCCAGTGGCTGCTGTGCTTTTGAACTTTGAGCGTGAGGATGTTGAAGAGTACGAAGAAACTATCTATGTTTTGACAGGAATGGGGTCGTATTCATATGCCCACAAGAAGATGGTCCTCGACCTTAAGAATCGACCTTCACCATCGGCAAAGCCACCAGATATCTCGATGAAGTCTGAGTAATCGAGATAACCATGTCGTGCCGCGATAATAAATCAAGTGCTACATGGGAGGCAACCCATCGTTTTTAATCATTTTCTTTTACTAGGAGTTTGTTTTTGTTAAATAAAAATCCAAAAAGAAGAGTCTAGCCACGACCAAAACTAAGGCGCATGGTGGGAGGAAACCCATCCTTCTAATCGTTTTTGTTGTTTTTGATTAAGTGTAGGCGTAAAACGTATAAAAGAGGAGATTGGTCCCAAATTTTGATTTGAAAGTAAGCCATGTGAAAGGTGGTAAGTTAGGAATGATGGAGCAAAGGCTATTGGCTAGGTATTGCCTATGTTAATCCAGGCAATAGACAAGGCGATGCCTATGCTAATCTAGGCAATGGACAAGGCAAGGCCTATACCATTGCCTATGCTTACTGCCTCACATAGGCAACGGACAAGGCATTGCCTATGCAAATCTAGGCAATACCATAGGCGCCGCCTATGCAAATCTAGGTAATACCATAGGCGCTGCCTATGCCATTGCCTATGCTCACTGTTTCAACTAGGCATTGACAAAGGCGCCGCCTATGCCCAACTAGGCATTGACAAAGGCGCTGCCTATGCCCAACTAGGCATTGACAAAGGCGCCTGCAAAGCATTAGGCGCCGCCTACTTATGCTTTTTTGTCTCCTAACCCGATTGTACAGGGATCAAACCCGACCCATGGCTTAGTCTATAAATAGATCCTCAATCTTAGAACATAATTCCATTGTTTGATCAAGATAGGCGCCGCCCAAGCTTCCAAATTCTCTCAAAGTTTTTTTTTTGCTCATCTAATCTTGCAAGCTCCTTTTCCCGAACCATCACCAAGTAAGTTATTCTTTTATATTCTGTAGTTGTTGCAATAGTACGCTTATAATGGTATTTTAGATTTTGAAGTGGTGTTTTGTGATAAGAATATGATTGGTTTGTTATGATACATCTAGTTGAGTAAAATGCTTCGTGTGGGTGTTCTTGACTTTATTTTGACTTGTATTTGATTGTTATACACTGTCATATTTTTATGAAGTCGAAGTTGTGAAGTTAATACATAATCTTAAAAGTTGAAAGCTTGAATGTTTGAATGACTCGTTCATCGAGATACCGATCATGATTGACCCAAGCATAAGATGGTGTGATTATTTCTATGTAATAACATGATCCGATATCTATGTGGTAGTCTTGTTCAAAAAGTGCATTAATCCAAACATGAAAAGATAGTCAAGATTACATGAAAATATGACTGTGCTAAACATGTTGTTGGAACATATCACCTAAATGTATGTCGACGAAGTCTGAGAAATCGATATCACTCACTTAATTAGCCTGTGCCAACAAATTAAGTGTGGGGTGGTGCCATTACTATTTGTTGTTCGATTATAGTGAATCTTTCGAGATGAAACTAACATGACTCTATTGTGATCTCAGGTAGAATGGCTCCAAAAGGACGACAAGGAAAAGAAAAAGTGTCCACCTCACAGAAAGGTCAAAAATGGTCAAGAAAAGATCAGGTTGAGTCCTCCTCTTTGCAAATGCCTTGATGCACTTTTGGGATAAAGTGGATCCTAGAGGAGGAAGGAAAGGAGTGGTACAAGAACAACAAAGTAAAAAAATATGTTCACGTGGATTTGATGCAGAAGGAAAGTCTAGCAAAGAGAGAGCCCCGCATTTTGGCTAAAATCATGGCACTAAACCTTGATTTCATTTTTCGAGATATGGGGGAATGCAATCTTGATCTAACACGCGAGTTTTATGCCAATTGGTCCCCAAATACTACCGGAAGTGAAGTGAAGATTCGGGGCCAAGTCTTTCAACTGAATGCGGAGTTCTTCAACTCTTTTCTGGGCCTTCCATCTATGGATCCATCACCTCTCAAGGAGCTTTATCACAGACCTCCCTACAGGGCAATCAGACATACACTATGTGGAACAAGGTCAATGGCACGTTGGATTTATCACAAGGATAACGGTCAGCACAATACCTTCCCGTATGCTTCCTTGAACAGGGAAGCTCGTATATGGTTGAGGATAGTCAACTCTTGCTTGATTCCTGGGACACAGTACACAAAGATCACATGTGATCGAGTATGCTTGGTGTACGCTCTGATGACGAATATTCCCATCAACATTGGTGCGGTTATACGATCGTCAATGCGTAAAGCAAGGCTGCACAAAAGGTCCCATTTCAGCTTTGGCAATTTGTTGACTGCGATCTTAAGGAAGGAGCACATTGAAGAGAAACCTGCAGATCATAAGCTTCCACACAACCCGAAGAAGGCTGATCTCACGAATGTTAAAGAGCCTGAAACTGGTCAGGGCATCAACCTCTCCACTGCAGAGAGACATGCTCGAGATAAAAGTTTCTTTCGCTATCTATATGGCATGACTAGGTTTACCATGATGAGTGGGGGTCGTATTCCGACTGATGCAGAGCTTCAACAGTTGGACTATGACTTCCGCTGAATGAGCATGTACGGGCTATGTGTGGAGTTGGGGTACATTTTGAGGAACCTCTCGATGATGACGTGCCGACTGACGATGATCGCCAACTGCTAGACTCAGATATGGAGGACAACTCTGATGATGACGACTCTGATGATGATTCCGATGCAGGGGGTATGACCCCAGATATTAAATAGGAGTCCGACTAATCAGGTTTTTCTTATTTATTTCCACTGAGGACAGTGTGTCTTATCTAAGTGTGGGGTGAGGGTATATGTCTGTTGTATTGTACTGCTTGCCTACATTTATTCTTGTTTATTTATTTTTGTTTGTTTTAATTAGTCGTAATTAGTTAGTTAAATGTTAGATTTTAGATTTTGCATGAAGTGCATGAAATTGTTCTGATAGATGGCATGGTATTATAACAAGAGTTTGTGCTAAATCATTACTATTGAGACATTTAGGCTCTACGTGTGACTCACATTGTGTGATAATTGTGTGGTTTAATTCATTCATCTGTGGGCCAAGAATCTATAATGCTCCCAATTAAGTTAAACATGTGCCTTGTGTGTGTGAGATTATAGTATATTCTGTGTTGCAACTGATGCTAGAACTTGCCTGGTGTGTGTGTAAAGCGAAATAAAGAGTGTGAATTTAGGAGATGATTTAGGCATTTCTTTGGCAGCCCTGAATTTTTCTATCTTCTTTTGCCCTACCTTTATACATAGTCCTAGTTAACCCCCTTTGAGCCTTTAGCTATCTTCTTTGTCAGCCTCATATGTAGCCTAATCCATTTTTTTTCAAGACCATAATTTGATCCAAATTCCTAAGCGCTTTAAATTGTAGAATCATCTGGCAAAATAAGAGGAAATTGGTGAAAGTGATGCCTCAGAGTGTATTGGTGCTTGAAAATGTTGTGAAAAAGAGTGGCTATCATAGAGGTGTGTAGTAAAAAAAATAAAAAAAAAAGAAAAAAATAAATAAATAATAAAAAAAAAAATAGAAACATAAAAAGATAGTTGTGTTTATGATTGAAAAACAAAATAGGTGAAAAGGGGTTGGTAGATGAAAGAAAGGTAGAGGAGTTGTTAAAAGTTAGTGTAAATGGCATAATGTAGTGTATTAAAGCGCTTAGGGAACATAGTCACTATTTCTGGCCAAAATAGTTCAACCTGTCCCTTAGCCTACATTACAACCCTGTAAAGACCTATTTGATCCTAACCTTAGCATTCTGATATTAGTAGAGAATTACACTAAGGGTAAGCCTATGGTCATCAGTTGCAATATAAGAATTCTTTGTGATAGTGAGAGCAAGGAGTGTCTTATACTCATGTTTTGAAAAATGCAAAACTGTGAGTGATTATGGGTGATATCTTGTGTGAGACACACATGGTTGATGTATGTTGGGTAGTGTTATATGATTCTTTGTGGCTTAACTTATGGATGCGAATTGACCATCCTAATGAGTCTATGTTGGAGGTTGAGTCGTTTCTAGGAGTGATCAAGAAACCTACTCCTTGTTAATAATTGTCGTGCATGTCTTGTTGAACAATTTGTGTTGCTATTGTGAAATTCAAGTTAGGTGTTTGCATGGACGTAATAGTTTGTTCGAGGACGAACAAAGCTTTAAGTTTGGGGTGGTGATGTTGGGCGTATTTATACCCCTAAGAACTATAATTTACCTATATTTTAGCTAAGTTTGGAGGATAAAATATATAATTCCTGCACTTTTAGTTCATTTTCCTTTAAGTGAGCTAACCTATGTGATTAGCATGTTTTTCAGGTATTAATGATGAAGATTTCAGCACTTTGTGGACCTTCGCGCAGCAAAGGAAAACTTCACATAAGAGGGAAGGCAGCTTTTGGAAGCTTGTGGACTGAATGTGACGCATGGAGAATTTGTCCCGGGCAAAATCAGTATTTCTAAATACTTAAGGATGCAGCAGTAACTTAGTAGACAAGGATATTATAAAAACCCTATTGCTCAAATTTTTTTAGAATCATTATTATTATCATATTCATTATTGAGTTTACAGATTCTGAAAGCGTGGAATAGAGAAAAATGGATCAGAGAGCAACAGACAAAGGAAAAAAACGTCAACTTCTAAGTGGCGCTAAAACCATCTCCATCTCCAAGCTTGTTCTAGGTTATGGTATGATGATTATGTCTATTGTGATATCCGTTGTAATCATGAGTAGCTAAACTTCTCTGTTAGGGTTATGGAAACCTTGTAAGATACTATCTATTTCTATGAGTTTGTAAATTCTTATTGTGTATGCTACTTATATCATTACTCTCTTCGTTTTGATTGAATTCTTATGGTTGCGAACATATAGAATACGCCATTATAGCATTAACTTGTTCGAGAGAAAAGTTACATGTTTGGAAAAGAGAGTGTGACAAGTAAATAGGGCTTCCAACCTCTATTTACACGTTAATGCCTTAACCTGATTAACCTCTTGGAGAATTTGTACCATTAGTTATACACTTTAGGCTCGAGAGTCCTAAAGTGAAATAAATCCTTGATGGTTGAGAAACACTTGGATTTATAATTAGAATACGATTCTCTATAAGTGCATGCATGTCTAAATTCCACGTTACTCATTGTAAATAGAGAAGTAGAACTTACAAGGTAGACATAACCCTAACTTATCATTCTCTGTGATTAAATCTTACTACACATATTATTCCATTGTTACTTTGCTAATATTAATTTGCGTCTAAACCAAACCCCCCTTTTCCATGGAATTTTCGACCAACGGTCTACTAATAATTGCAACACTTAGTGACCAGAGTATTCCCTGTGGGATTCGACACCCAACCTAGTTGGGTTCTATATTTGACAGTGACCGCTTAAACTTTCTCACGAGAGCTGTAATTTGGGCGTATCAGAATCCATCAAGTTTTAGTGTTTGATTTTGAAAGGGTCATCTTTGAACTAGTATAACTTGATGATAATATGGTATTATGTATGATTTAGACCCACCAAATTGTAAACAATCGAATTAGCTTTCCAACAATACCAATTTCGCCTTAATCCAATACCCGAACAAAAAGTTATGCCCATTTTCGTGAGAGACAGTAAGGATAGGCTATTGGTTAGGCGTCGTCCAACCCAAGCATAGGCGATTGGTTAGGCACCGCCCAACCTAGCTTAGGCAATCACTTGGGCACCGCCTAAGTCAGTTGTAAGTGCCAAAAACACTCCGTTTTAAGTTATTTTAAGGGTAATTAAGTCTTTTAACACTCCTTACACTTCCCTCAACTTAACCCTACGAAATATATATCTTCTAAACATATTACAACCCTATTATCATCTCAAAAGCTTATCATCCAAGAGCACTAAACGATAAAAACAACTAGGGTTGCGTAACTAAGCTTGAAGATCCGATTTCAAGAAAATTCCTCCGTCAATCATCAAGAATTTTCCTTCCAAGGTATGCGTGATTTGATTTATGGATCCCTTTCATCCATAAAGTTCAAAATCCCTCTTTTTCATTATAAAGTATGATTTCTATATTGTTGGGTGTTGATGATCATGTTGTTGATATTGGGTGAATACCAAGATGGAATCTTTATATGTTTTTTTGAATTTCATGATATCATATGAGTTGGAAACATGTAAATTTGGTTGTTCATAATGTATAATTTGATGATTTCACCTATGCTTAAAATATGCATGTAAGGTGTTTGATAAAATGCCTAAGAAACTAGAAATCATGCAATATAGCTAAATTGTGACTAAGTGAAGGATTCATGATATGCCCTTACGTTCCAATGATTTCTATGTTGATAATGTGCCTTGTAAATGTTGTTGGAATACTCAAGAAATATTTTTATGAGATTATGCTATGTTTACTTGCAAATCCTACTTATAAACAAGATGTATGATAACCATGCAATCCATATGAACGTCCATGCTATTGGTATGTGTTGCCAATATGATTATACAATGAACATGATTTTAAGATTGTGCAAGTTCTTCCATGTGATATGAAATCCTTTCCATGAAATACATTGTTGAAAACCATGCTTAGTATGAGATCCCTACTTATGATATTATAAATTATGGACTCTACTCTTATGATCAAATATATCCTGGGGGTACTTGTACCCGAAAACTATAGTTGTGTTCCTAGAGCCATGTCATGTTTCACGATATCCGAACTTAAGCTATGATTCCATAGACTTCAGTCAGTCATATGACTCAGGAAAACCTCATGATCTTAGTTAGTTGTCAGATATCAGTAACATTCCGCCAGTCAACGAAATTTAGTAAGATTAAGTCATGCACAATTAGTTATTCATGTCCATTCCCTCCAGATGGGAGTAGAGGTTAGCATCGAGTGAACCCAAGGATGGGAACTCACCCGCCAGTTCAGGGTGTGATTCGTAGTAGTCATCCTTGTGTTACAGAACTACGTAGCCAACGTAGGTTGAGACATCTTAACCCATTAGATTAGGGTTGATGAGGTGGCTTAACCCGTCAGTTTAGGGTTCCCACCGTTCTCATTGAGTACCCGCCAGATAAAGGTCACTCACAGGCTGTGCTTAACCATGTCACGGTATTGACACCTGTCTAGTCGGGGCAGATATTGGACCCTAGCTTAGCCATAACAGCATACATGGGGCATGTTGGTTAAACACTACTTCCCATAGTTTAAGAATCAGTCTCAGTAAAAGAAATAAGGGCGTTCTTTAAATTTCAGTATATACAGGACTGTCAGTTACAGTCGTCCATGTTATCAGTTTCAGTATCAGTCTTTATAGTTATCAATACACCATGTATTAGCTTACAGGTCATGCTATCACGTATTCTTGGTCCCAGTTTCTATATATGTGTGTTTGCACTCCCACGTTCATATTAGTCATTGAATGTTGTTCATGCATGAAACCCTTTATGTTCAGCCTACCTTCCTCGGGGTGTTACAGATCAAATATCGATCACACACCCATTCTTTCCAATTTTCGACTTTCCAACTAATAGGTTGAAATAAGCTCAAGTGCATTAGGAACCGAACCAAAGGTCTACCCAGACTAAAATCAATATTTCAGATCTACAGGCACAGTCCAAATTTGCATTCGAGATTGTTTAACTGGATTTTTTTCCTGGTGGCCATTTTGAACCAACGAAGACTTCTAAATAGGGAATTGGCTCTAAAAAGCAATCGAACTAGACGATAACTGAACCGTCATTCCCAGCAAGTCATAAATGACTTGGGGTAGCTATGGAGAAGATCTAACAGTGAAGATAAGCATAAATATGGAAAATGACCTGAAGGGTCATTACAATATCTAATACTAAAAGTACTTTCGTCCTCGAAAGTGAACAAATAGAAAAAATCTCAAAAGCTCAAAATAATGAGGTACTGGTCCCGTATATTCCAAGCATGACTTCCCAGATAACCTGAGCGGAGAGAAAACACTTGCAAGGGATTTCTCTATAAGTATCCCTTTTTCAACCAACACTGTCATTCTACATCCATAATAGCTAACTCAACTTAACCGCTAATTGGCCTCCAACTGAACTAAAAGGCTGATGTATGCACATCTGAATCACATCACACGGATACCTTCACTATCCCTACATAAATCAACAAAGGCTCATCCAAGACAAAAGTAAACCAATAAATGAGTCATAAAACCAACTATAAATCAAAAAATAACAATCCTTTACCATTTTGCTCCTGCTATCTACTCCAAGCCAGGAGGAAAATCACTTAAGTCTCGTGCACACAGTCTCATCACGGAGAACTCAAAGAACTGAAGTTGATCCACTGAAAGTCCATAAGGCAAACATGATAATAACCTCATAAGGCGTTATTTGGGAATACAAGTTGAGATAATCACATTATGCAATCTGTGCCAATGCTGCAACCATTTCGGATGAAAAACAACCTAAAATCTCAAAATCCAAAGTATAACTACACATCATTGAATAATCCACTCAAGGATGTCTCATCCACTGAGACTGAAGACATATTGAATCCAACTTAAGAATATTACTCCCCTAAGTAAATCATCAAAATTTCACAAAGAAAACTGAAAGTCGACGTAAAAACTGAAATAACCAATATGGGGCCCTGGTTTATCATCCAAACAATTATGAACTATAATCCAACCAAAGTCTAGAAGAACAAATAGGCAACCACGGAGTAGTCCCAACCAGCCTATAAATAAAATCTAAATAAGGACATGTCAAAAACAAAAGTTACACACAAGCTCTATAACACAAAATTGAAATCTCAAAACTAAGGCTGAACCGCTCAATCTCAAATATCTAAATCAAAACTACAAATGGGTAGGAATTAGTTCTCCAAATCTATCATACTTCTAAATTGCCATTCCAAGGAGTCAAAATCCAAAACTAGGCCAATAAGGCTATATCAATGTCAACTATCTCAAACTGACTCTAGTATCAAAATCTGACATAGCTAAGATAAATCATACCAAGACACATATCTAGAAAGCAAAATCACCATAGGGATAACCACTGAATGATAACACAAGCAACAAACTCTATATCGGCTACAGGGAACAAACCATAGCCCCAAAATAGGAATCATACCAAAGGACAAATCACTAGCTAAAAATGCATCTAACCCACTACATATCTGATGGAGGGCATAAACTATCCAAACATACTCAAAAGTTTCCAAAGGCTGAAAATCACACTAGGAATGGCAAGAGCTCTAGCAACTCTGAAAAATAAAGCTTAAGCTGGAAACTAACCAATTCAATTCTCCATCTAGGCAAAGAAATAGTCACAAGAACAATCATAAAGGAGAATCACTCCCCAAACCCTCACTAGGTCAAACAAATGTTGAAATAGAGATTTTCTGAATACATCCAAAAGCAACATTATCAACGAAGAAATACCAATCTCAAAACCAAGGTCAATGTCAAGACCACTACCAAAGTGCCACAAACTTAAGATAAAGATTTTTTAATTTGCCAACTTAAGAAGCCATCTTTGAAAGGCCACCTGCCTCTAACTTTCCAACTCCACTAGACAAAACCATATCACAATGACAAAGGAGTATTCAATACCCACACTAACAAAAAGACAATCCATATCTAGGGAATAAATCTAACATACCTAGGAGATAAATCTATGACATTTTAATATAAAATATAAAAATCGCTATCAGATGAAGAAATAGCCACGAACAAAGAACAAACCACAAACTAGTTCATCTCACTAATGGGATATACCAGAAAGGATAGCCAAAATAAAGATTTCATAACCGGGAGGCAATTCTAAGAATCTCAAACTCATAAATGCGCCACAGAACGTATATAGGAGGAATATCATCTCTAAATGCCCGATATCACTTCAACAAGGAGTACCACAACTATAACTCAAAAGCCACAATTCGAGAACATCCATACATGTTACCAAGTTATGAAGTAAAGTTATTCTAAGGTTTACTAGCCTTATTTATGTCTAATGTCCGTACTAAGTCCATAAGACTTAACACAAGCTTAGGCCTAAGTGGGCCAAATTATCCCACTTATAATCGAAAATTTCCATAATTTGGCATACTTCGCCATAAACTAGGTTAAGGTATCTATTTCATATTATAGATGTCAAGTAAGCCATATTCAAGCCTAAGATAGTGACTTCGACTAGAAAAAAGGGTACTCAAGTCAACTTTGCACAACTTGTAGTTTTAAGACTATCACCCTAGCCCAAAAAGGCTAAATATACAAATCATGCTTCAAATGCTAAAACATTATTCAAAACATAGTATTATATCATATCCATACTATAACTAATCTAAACTAAAGAGGAAAGGCAATAGGATACAAAAAGGTTATAAATATGCCATCTTATGGGTCCAAAACCCTCATCTAATCCCTAAACATCAACGCTCAAGGTCAAGTCATCCTACTAATAATAAATCCTAACATCAATATTCACACACAACATATATCATACATCAACTATGAACAAAAGTAGACAGAAGCCTACCTCAAGGCCAAATCACAAAACCTCACTTCATGCACCAAATGCTCGTTTTTGCTTTACAATCCCCAAAATACCATCACACTATCAAAATAATATTCTACTTATTAATACAAGTATAATGATACACATATTCCATTATTGTGCTTTGGGTCAAAAAATAACACAAAAACTCCAAGTGAGTCCCACATATGGTAAATGAGTTTCTGAGACTAACGTAGTGTTTACACATTAATAAGGAATCATAACCCTTAAAGAATGGGTGAAAACTAAGCATAATTTGGGATAAAATCAACCCCTAGCTAATTTGGGGTTTTGGGTCCAATCTCAGAAATTAAAGCATGAATTCAAGACATTCTTACCTTAAGCTTAAAGATAATCGTGATAAAATATAATAATTTAGCACCCAAGTCACCCCCATGACCAATTTTGAGTTAATACTCTCATTTTGTGGTTTGTATGTCTAAAAGTAAAGGGGAAATTCCTCAAACATGTCATGGAGCCTAGCCTCAAAATCGATGTTCCAGATGCGATGGAGGAGTTAGATTTTTAATCTGCGGTTGTTATGACCAAATGTGTGTCCCACACCCATTCTTTCCAATTTTCAACTTTTTGACCAATAGGTCAAAATGAGTAGGTGTGCATTAGGACCCAAACTAAAGATCTATCGAGACTAAAATTGATATTGTGGATCTGCTAGTACAGTCAGAATTTGCATCCGAGATTGTTTCACTTAAGTTTTCACCTGGTTGCCATTTTGAACTAGCGAAGACTTCTTAATAGGGAATTAACTCTAAAAACCAAATGAACTATCCAATAACCGAACCGTCGGTCCCAGCAAGTCATAACTGACATGGGGAAGCTATGGAGAAGCTTAAACAATGATGATAAGTATAAATATGGAAAATGACCTGAAGGGTCATTGCAATATCCACTACTAAAATGACTTTCTTCCTAGAAAGTCATTGGATATAAAGAATCTCCAAAGATCGAATGAATGAGATGCTGGGCCCATATTTTCCAAGCATGACTTCCCAAATAACCTCAATGAAGAGAAAACACTTCCAAGGGATTTTTTCATAAGTATCTGTTTTTCTTCCATCACTCTTATTCTACTTCGAAAATAGCAAACTCAACTTAACCACTAACTAGCATCCAACTAAACTAAAAAGGCTCATGTACGAAAATCAAAATTACATCACGCTGATATTATCACTATATCCAGATAAATCAAAAAATGCTTATCCTATCCAAAAGAAAACCAAGACATGTGTCATAAAACTGACTCCAAATCCAAAAATAACATTCCTTTACATTTTTGCACTTGCTATCTACTCCAAGCTAGGAGGAAAATTACTTAAGTTTTGTCCACACGGTCTCATCAGGGAGAACTCAAAGAACTAAAGTTGATCCTATGAAATTCCATAAGGCAAATATTAGAATAAGCTCATAAGACATTATTTGGGCATACAAATGGAGATAATCACAGAATGCAATCCATGCCAATGCTGCGACCATTCTAGATGAAAACCTAACTAAAATCTCAAAATCCAAGATATAACTATACCTCACTTAATATTCCACTCTAGTATGTCTCATCCACTGAGAATGAAGACATTTTGAATCCTAATCGAGAATATTACTCCCACTAAGTAAATCATCCAAAATTCCCAAAAAAAAAACTAAAACTCAAGGTTAAAACTAAAATAACAAATATGGGTCCCATGGGCTATCTTCTGAACACTTAACAACTATAATCCAACCAAAGTCTAAAAGACTGAATATGCAACCACGGAGTTAGCTCAACAAGCCTATAAATGAAATTTTAACAAGTACAAGTCTAAAACAAAAGTTGCATAGAAGCTCTACCACACAAAGCTAAAATTTCAAAACAAAGGTTGAACCGCTCAATCTTAAATTTCTAAATCTAATCTAAAAATCGGTAGTCATTCAAGCTCCAAATCTATCATACATCTAAATTACCATTCAAAGTAGTCAAAATCAAAAACTAGGCTAATAAGGCTATACAATGTCAGCTATCTCAAATTGACTATAGTAGCCAAATCTGACATATCTAAGATAAATCATACCAAACCATAAATCTAGAGAGTAAAAGCACCATAGGGATAACCACTAACAAATAACATAAGAAACCAACTCTATTTCGGTTGGAGGGAATGAAATACAGAAACAACATAGGAATTATGCCGAAGGTCAAATCACTGGCTAAAAATTCATCCAACTCTCTTCATATCACTAGAGGGCATGAACTATCCAAACATACTCAAAAACATCCCAAGGCTAAAAATTACTCCAGAAATGACAAAAGCTCTAGAAACTTGGAAAAATACAACTTAAGCCAGATACTAACCAATCCAAACTCCATCTAGGCAAAGAAATAGCACAAGCACATATCATCGAAGAGAATCATTCCACCAAGCTATACTATGCTGAACAAACATTAAAATGGGGATTTCCAGTATGCACCAAAGAAAAATATCATTGATGAAGAAATACCAATCTCAAAACTAAGGTTAAAATGGAGACCACCACAAGAGTACCAATAACTTGAGATAAAAAGCTTCTAATTTACCAAATTAAGAAGCAATCGCTGGAGAGGCCACCTGCCTCTAACTTTCCAACTCCACTAGACAAAACCATATCTCAAGGACAACGAAGTATTCAATCTCCACACTAAAAATAAGGTAATCTATCTCAAGAGAAATAACCCAACATACCTATGAGATAAATCCATGATATCTCAATATCCAATATTAAAATCACTATCGGATAAAGAAATAGCCATAAATGAAGAACAAACCTCAAACTAGTCCATCTCACAAATGGGTTATACAAGAAAGGATAGCAAAAACAAAAGCTTTCGCAACCCAGGAGGCAAGTCTAACAATCTCAAACTCAAAAATAGGCAACATAACTAAATTGCTGATTAAAAAACACAAAGAACCATGGAAATTCAACTTACCTTTGATACCATAATGCATCCTCAAAATTTATCTAATACAGCTAACCAAGAGGGAAAAAAGGCAAACTCACTATGTTAGGGAAAATAAATAATCAAATTGAGCTATATCTACTCAAGACACTAAATAATATGTAAGGCCCCAAAAAATTTCTATACTTAATTCAGTACTTGAAGCTTTTCAAGGGGTTCCAGACTTTGAAAACTCTACCTAGGTTCCCAGACTTAGCTTATTTTTTCCCTTCAAAAGTTGGTAATCTCATTTTGGCAATTTAATGCCCTTTAATGGTCTATATGTTTTTTAATTCAATATCAGAGAGGTCAATAGGTGTTCCCAAACAAGTTTTCGATTTTTTAGACCTCGATTAGACTACATTTGGTGTCCTAAAATAGTGGACTAATGCAATCTTGGCGCTCTGCATTGCCCATCGTGTTGGTTAACATTGTTGCAGGGACTGCTAATAAAATTACTGAGGCTTGGTGTGATCATGGCATGATCCATCGGGTATCACATCGATGCCCAGTTTTAGTCATTAAATGTCTGCATTTTTAAGGGCAAAAGGGTCAGTTTCTCACCCCTATATAAGTCTAAAACACGGGATTTAGCCCCAATTCAACAAAAATATAGTGTCTCTCTCAAGTTTCTCTTAAAAAAAGTAAGGGTTTTCAATTAAGGATTCAAATTCAATACTCAAATTCAAGAATCTCTCCATCAATCTTCGTGAACTCAAGAACTAAGGTATGTCAAGTGTTCATCCAAGAGTTTCTTCCACCCTTGGATTTCAAGAAACCTTTTCAAAAACTCAGGATAATGTTTTTGATAAGTTTCATGATTTAGTTTGATTGTGTTCATGACTATTATATTAATGGGTTCTCTAGTTCATGATTTAATTACAATATCTATGTGAAGTAAAGTGATATATGAGTAGTATCATGTGAAACCATGTTAAACCCTTTAAATTTGTCAATGGGAATATGAGTTAATAAGTTTTATATGGTTATGTGCATATGTTATTCTCACCAAGTGTTTGATGAATTGCTCATGTGAGTTAATAAGTAAAAGAAATTATGCCATGCTAGTTATATGCAAGTTGTATCATGTAAGTTTTTGATAAGTTATTTCTGAGAATGAAATAATTCCATATTATAGTATACCAATACGTATTCCCAATTCATGTACAAGTAATGCATCTCAAGTGGTTGTTGAAATGTCTAAATAAATGAATGATAAATATGTAGCCACTGTTGAGCTTTTAAGATTGTGCCATGATTTACTTATTATACTATTGATTCCTGGGGTACTTGAACCTGACAATTTAGTTATGTGCCTAGAGCTAGTGTCAGCTTTCACGATACTCATAGTCAAGCCATGATCAGTAGAACCGAGTTAGTCATGTGACTCAAGAAAATTTAGTAAATTTAGTATCAGTACAGTAATATCAATGATCTCAGTAATCTTAGTAATCTCTGTCAGTTATCCGATCTCAGTAGTATTCAGTTCAAACCTCAGAAACTCAGTCAGCTAGTAGAACTCAGTAGCATTCTGTGAGTTGATAGAATTTAGTAGTATTCCGTCATTCAATGGAACTCAGTGAACTTAGTTTAGTCTATAAAAACTGTACCATCAATAATAGCTCAGTCATGACTAGTGTGAACTAGGAAAACCAGTTCGATGTCTATTCAGTTTGGATTAGGATTTAGCACTGAGTGAACCCAGGAATGTGGAGTTACTTGTTATCCAGTAGAGGGTGTGATCCTAAGTAGAAATTACTACGTTCTAGAACTATGTAGCCAACATAGGTTGAGATATACCCCTACGACTCTAGGGACTATACATGTCTTTGGAGTATTTCTTATAGGAGGGGTTAACATATCTAAGTCAATATAAGTAAATAAAAGTGACCATTCTAGAACCGTGGGATTCGAGAGGTGCCTCATACCTTCCCCTCAGTCAATAGAATTCCTTACCCGGTCTTCTGTTTTCGCAGACCAACAAAGAGGCATTTTCTTTTTGATTAGGGATTCTAAAAAAGGTGACTTGGAACACCAAAATTAATTCCAAGTGGAAACTCTGTAAATAAATTAATCCCTATTCAATATAGTCACTTTAATTAGAAAAATCCTTCAACCCGAACCCTCCGAGAGAAAAAAGGGTATGACATCTCTGGCTACTCTACTGGGGAATAATAAGAATTTGACCTTTTTATATTCACTTATACTTTCTTTAATTATTATTGACATTGTGTTTGTTGTCCTTATGTGCTACTTGTCGCTCATTTACTGCTTTGATATTGTTGAACTATTTTATAAATTGTCTTCTCTCGTACACCCACTTTGAGTCTTTAAAAAAGGATAGAAGGAATGCAGCGTATACATCCTACTTTCTTTTTGAGATAGCCGGTGTTTCAAGGCACCTGGAGAAGGATTAGAGTCATACATGTTAGGCAGGGTTCGATCGGCAACAAAGGCGGTGTTGCCTAGCTACCAACCAAGTTGTCCCTCCCCGGCTCGAGTCTCCGCTCGGGTAAGCTAGTTTAGATACCTATCCTTATTAGGCTTAAACTTAGAAGAACTAAAAAATTAGAATTTGGTGATCCCTATTAGGTGTTGCTTTATTTGCATCATATGCATTCAACTTAATGAGACTCGGTACAAGGGTCGGTTCTATCTAGGACAGGCGACCTGCTTTATAATGACCAGCATGTGCATCCTAAGTGCTCTTTGACATTTGTTTGAAAGGCTATCTGATTGAGACCATCTTTTAGGCAACTTTAAAATGCAAGAGATTGTATTATCCTCAAAATTAGTGAATCATTTTTCAAAGAATTTTATTTTTTAAAAAAAGAAAGAAAAATTTTAAATATACAGAAACATAGTTTTACGGTCTTTATAAACTACGAGGGTCTGATTCTCACATTTTAGTGGGATACGTAAGAAGTCCTTCCCAGAATACGACCCTATCTTTTGAAAAATTATTCATAGATTTATTGGGGAATGTTTTGAAAATATGATTACTTTCATAATTATTTTTCTTATTCTCAAGTTCTATATATATATATATATATATATATATCTTAATAGCCCAGAATCTTTAGGGATCATGAGGCTTAGTTTTAAAAATAAAAAATATATATAAATGTTAATAGCCTTGAATCTTTAGGGATCATGATGCTAAGTTTTTATAAAAAAAAATATAAATCTTAATAAGCCCTGAACCTTTAGGGGTCTTGAGGCTAAATTTTGTACGGCATAATTTTCAAGAACTATGCGCACCTGATTCTCATCTTAATGAGATACGTAGGCAGTCCTTCATGGATTCGGTGGTCTCAAAAACAATTGAACTCTGACATATCAGTTTTCTTCAAAATTAAAATAATATTTAGTGGTTGGCTTGGCTAAATTGACATCTCACCAAAACAACACCAGGTTCAAAGAACAAGAAAGATGACACAAATATGGTATAGGATATGATATGAGGTGGTGTAGATTGTTAGAAATTTGGAGTAAGAAGAAATGACCTGAAAAGTGAGAAATTTGGAGTAAAATATGAGAAACATGCAAATATTGAGAGAGAGAAAGAGAATTCTCACAAGGAATTTTACATGTTTCTATGTTCACTTGCCTCTAACCTCCAAAACACCCAAGTTGGACACGTAAGAGGGTCATGGTCATCCTTTGACTCAGTTAAAAAGGTTTTGAAATCAATTATGAGGAGTAAGGAAAAGAGAAACTGCTGACGGTTTATTTTGGAGAGACTTTAATGGTGATAACTTCAGAATGGTTGGAAAAAATAGATAATGTCACAATGAGGGTGGAGACTCCATTAAGACCAATGTGTAAATTAGTGGCTAAAATATTATGTTCGTCAATTTAGTAACCAATTTTCACTCCTCACGATGAGGGAGTTTTGGTAGTTTGTTTAATTTTTCTTTTTGCTATCCAAATTATTTTAGGGTTGTAGTTCGGGATTTATCTTATCTTATTTCTTATCATCTTTGTTCAAACCCTTTTGTCTTTCTGTCAACAAAATGTGTGTCCCTTTATTTCGATTTTTATTTTTTTTAATAAATATTATTTATTTGTCTTTCTTTTTCTTCACACAATTCTTTTATGGTGATTCTAATGATATGATATGCATGATGAATATTCACCAGATCTTAAAACCTAATCTAATCCTGAAACATTTGATCAAGAACCTAGAGTTGAAAAAAAAAATAAGAAAATAAGTAAAGTGTTGGGATGCTTGAAGATTGAATTAAAGCCTCATTTGATTATATTGAGACAATCATTTTGTGAATCAGGAAATAACTTGGTTATGAATGAGAAGGTGCATCTCAAGCATTTTGAATAAAGATTAATTGAAGTATCTATAGTCTCAATGGTCGGAAGAAGCAAAGAAAAGTCATCTGTTATGAGGAAAGTACTACACAAATGGGTCTATAATGAGATACATATAATGAGATAAGTTATGCTTGATATTTCACATAATGTATTAATAAAATCTATCTTTTACACTGTATATTCACAGCACACTACATCACTCATATTTTAATTTTCTACTGCCGTACACACACATCCCTCCGAAAACACATGCATATATTGTAGCGCGCACAAACACAGTAATAACAATTGATGGAAAATTAGTAAAATGGAGAATAAAATCAAATGACAAATGAGAGAAAGATCTGAAAATAGAGAGGTGAATGGAGAAGAATTCATTTCTTGAATTTTCCGGCAAGTTTTCACCGAAAACCCGTTGAAAAATAACTCAAAACCGCCAGATCTCTCTCTCCATTTAGCCATCATTGGACAACGACCCAAGCTTGGCATTGACTTTGTTGTCCCATCTCCCGCCCTTATTGCGCCATGGGAGGTCCCGATCTAGCCAGAATTGTCACTACCAGTGAAGCCTAAATAGTGCTACCTTTCCTCTCTCCTCTCCTCGACACCGGCGAACTTCCTTCTCCCACTTCCCAATGGACCCATCTCCCCACCAAGAAACACCACTGCCACCCTCTCTCCCATTTACCCTTTCCCGCGTCTTTATCTTATCGGTGAACCAATCTGGTAACCACCGTTCTTTTCCCTTTTTCAGCGGCCATAGATGTAAAGCATATATATGTATATATATATATATTTTCTCCCTCTGTTAGAATTCTAATAAATTAAGGAAAATGGTTTTTGTTAAGTAACTTTTGTTAATTTGGAAATTTTTTAAAAAGGTATTGATATATTTTGTGAGTATAATAAGGATTTTAAAAATATATAATAATAATAATGGAGTTAGTTTTGTGTATTTGTAATATTATTATTATTATTATATTATTATTATTATTATTATTATTTTTTATTATTATTATTTTATTGTTATTGTTGTTGTTTTATTATATTTCATTGTCATTAATAAAGTTTTGAGAATTATTATTTACTTAAAAAAAATAATTAATCACCCGAAATAAATTTTTTTAAATTTATTATTAAAGTTAAATAGTGTTTTGGATAGATCAAATTGTTGTGATTTTACAAGAAACCAAATAAAGATTTTAACGTTAGGTAAATTTTAGACATGTTTAAAATTTCGTCTAAAATTAAGAATGAGACCTACGTATCTTTTTGAGACATTTTAAAATTCAATGATATAATAATGCACCCTGATAAATATTTACTCAAAAATTAATCTTCACTAATTTAATATGAGAGATGTGGATAAATATTTTTGGTATAGTAAAATGAGCGAACTTGGGCCTTTTAACATAATATATCAAAATAGTTTAAGTCAATATAAGTCAATAAAAGTGACCATTCTAGAACCATGGGATTCGAGAGGTTCCTCATACCTTTCCCATAGTCAATAGAATTCCTTACCCGGTCTTCTGTTTTCGTAGACCAACAAAGAGGCATTTCCTTTTTGATTAGGGATTCTAAAAAAGGTGACTTGGAACACCAAAATTAATTCCAAGTGGAAACTCTGTAAATAAATTAATCCCTATTCAATATCGTCACTTTAATTGGAAAAACCTTCGACCCGAACCCTCCGAGCGAAAAAAGGGAATGACATTTATGGCTACTCTACTGGGGAATAATAAGAATTCGACCTTTTTATATTGACTTATACTTTCTTTAATTATTATTGACATTGTGTTTGTCGTCCTTATGTGCTACTTGTCGCTCATTTATTGCTTTGATATTGTTGAACTATTTTATAAGTTGTCTTCTCTCGTACACCCCCTCTGAGTCTCTAAAAAAGGATAGAAGGAATGCAGCGTATATATCCTACTTTCTTTTTTAGATAGCCGGAGTGTCAAGGCACCTGGTGAAGGATTATAGTCACACATGTTAGGTGGGGTTCGAATCGGCAACAAAGGCGGTGTTGCCCAGCTACCGACCAAGTTGTCCCTTCCCGGCTCGAGTGTCCGCTCGAGTAAGCTAGTTTAGACACCTATCCTTATTAGGCTTAAACTTAGAAGAACTAAGAACTTAGAATCTGGTGATCCCTATTAGGTGCTGCTTTATTTGCATCATATGCATTCAACTTAATGAGACTCGGCACAGGGGCCGGTTCTGTCTAGGACAGGCGACCTGCTTTATAATGACCAGCATGTGCATCCTACGTGCTCTTTGATATTTGTTTGAAAGGCTATCTGATTGAGACCAGCTTTTAGGCAACTTTAAAATGCAAGAGATTGTATTATCCTTAAAATTAGTGAATCATTTTTCGAAGAATGTTTTTTTAAAAAAAGAAAGAAAATTTTTAAATATACAGAAACATAGTTTTACGGTATTTATAAACTACGAGGGTCTGATTCTCACATTTTAGTGGGATATGTAAGAAGTCCTTCCCAGAATACGACCCTATCTTTTGAAAAATTATTCATAGATTTATTGGGGAATGTTTTGAAAATATGATTACTTTCATAATTATTTTTCTTATTCTCAAGTTCAATATATATATATATATATATATATATATCATAATAGCCCAGAATCTTTAAGGATCATGAGGCTAAGTTTTAAAAATAAAAAATATATATAAATCTTAATAGCCCTGAATCTTTAGGGATCATGATGCTAAGTTTTTATAAAAAAATATAAATCTTAATAAGCCCTGAACCTTTAGGGGTCTTGAGACTAAATTTTTTACGACATAATTTTCAAGAACTACGCGCACCTAATTCTCATCCTAATGAGATACATAGGCAGTCCTTCATGGATTCGGTGGTCTTAAAAAAAATTGAACTCCGACATATTAGTTTTCTTCAAAATTAAAATCATATTTAGTGGTTGGATTGGCTAAATTGACATCTCACCAATACAACACCAAGTTCAAAGAACAGGAAATATGACACAAATATTGTATAGGATATGATATGAGGTGGTGTAGATTGTTAGAAATGAGGAGTAAGAAGAAATGGACTGAAAAGTGAGAAATTTAGAGTAAAATATGAGAAACATGCAAATATTGAGAGAGAGAAAGAGAATTCTCACAAGGAATTTTACATGTTTCTATGTTCACTTGCCTCTAACCTCCAAAACACCCAAGTTGGACACGTACGAGGGTCATGGTCATCCTTTGACTCATTTAAAAAGGTTTTGAAATCAATTATGAGGAGTAAGGGAAAAGAGAAACTGCTGATGGTTTATTTTGTAGAGACTTTAATGGTGATAACTTCAGAATGGTTGGAAAAAATAGATAATGTCGCAATGAGAGTGGAGACTCCATTAAGGCCAACGTGTAAATTAGTGGCTAAAATATTAAGTTCGTCAATTTAGAAACCAATTTTCACTCCTCACGATGAGGGAGTTTTTGTAGTTTGTTTAATTTTTCTTTTTGCTATCCGAATTATTTTAAGGTTGTAGTTCGGGATTTATCTTATCTTTTTTCTTATCATCTTTGTTCAAACCCTTTTGTCTTTCTGTCAACAAAATGTGCATCCCTTTCTTTGTATTTTCATTTTTTTTAATAAATATTATTTATTTGTCTTTCTTTTTCTTCATACAATTCTTTTATGGTGATTCTAATGATATGATATGCATGATGAATTTTCACCAGATCTTAAAACCTAATCTAATCCTGAAACATTTGATCAAGAACCTAGAGTTGAAAAAAAAGATAAGAAAATAAGTAAAGTGTTGGGATGCTTGAAGATCGAATTAATGCCTCATTTGATTAGATTGAGGCAATCACTTTATGAATCAGGAAATAACTTAGTTATGAATGAGAAGGTCCATCTCAAGAATTTTGAATAAAGATTGATTGGAGGATCTATAGTCTCAATGGTCAGAAGAAGCAAAAAAAAATATCATCTATTATGAGGAAAGTACAACACAAATGGGTCTATATATTTCACAAACTTAAAAGAAGTGACACATCTACACTTTCTCAATCAAGGCCAATGTTGAAAAGATGTGCATGATTTTTATGTTGCATTCTCTCATTATATGTTATGTACTTGCATTTTTAAGGATTGATTTGACGAAGGTATTTTATTCATCTATCCAAATGTTGTATCATCCTTTGTTATCCCCTTTGTGCTTTAATTTTATTTTCTTTCATACACCTCTTTTGGAATCAAAATAGAGTCTGAAAAAAAAATGTCAAGAAAAAGAATAGAGTCAGAAAAGTTTCAAGAAAAGAAAGAGAGTCAGGAAAAATCTCACTCTAAAAAAACAAAAAAAAAAGAAAAGAACAGTGACAAGTCAAAAAAAAATCAAGCAAAAGAACAAGATACCTGAACTACATTTGACCTGATTCTTGCTGTAACAAGATACGAAGGCAGCCCTACTCTGGGGTTCGGTCAAATTCCTACACCAATAGTACCTACTGAATCAACCTCAAATTAGAATATTTCCTTGACATCAGATACATCAAATTTGTATGATCAGTATGAATAATAATTTTAGTCCCAATCAAATAGGATTGGAATTTCTCAAAAGTAAAAACCACCGTGAGTAACTACTGCTCGGTAATGGTATAATTTATCTACATGGGGCTTAAGTTTTTTCTATAATAGTAGATTGGGTGAAGTATATTCCCCGGTCTTTTCCCTAGATGGAACCTAAAACCACAACACTAGTATCACACATCACCTCCAAAGGAAAGGATTAATTTGGAGAAACAATAATAGGAACCGAGATCAATTACTCCTTAAGGAACCCATAGGCCTTCAGACAAGAATCATCAAACATGAACTTTACCTTTTTTACTAAAAGCTTGAACAATGGATTAGCAATCTTAAAGAAATCTTGGAAGAACACCCTATAGAACCCAATAAGAAACAGGGAATTTCTAATATCTTTAACTGAAACTGATGGAGGTAATTTTTCAATCACATCTATCTTCACATGTCAACCTCAATACCCCTTTAGAAAATTATGTGTCTGATAAAAATCCCTGTTTTCAACACAAAATAGCATTTTTCTCAATTTAAAACCACGTTGCACTCCTCACATCTCTGAAGTGCATTGACCAAATAGGCTAGACAATCATCAAATAAGTCTCCAACAACTGAATAGCCATCAATAAAGACCTTTATTGTGTTCTCTACCATATTAGAAAATATAGATATCATACAATGCTAAAAAGTGGAGGGATTATTACAAAGATTAAATAGCATCGCCTTGAATGCAAAAGTACCATATAGGCATGTAAAAGCAGTGCTCTCTTGGTCTTCGGGAGCAGTAAAATTTTTTATTATACCCCAAATAACCATCAAAAAAACAATACCAACCTTTTACTATAAGTCTTTCTAGTATCTGATCCATAAACGACATATGAAAATGGTCTTTTTGTGTCCAAGTGTTCAACTTTTGGTAATACATGCATACTCTTTATCTAGTAACCGGTCTCATTATTACTAACTCATTCTTATCATTTGGGAACACAGTTATCCCACCATTTTTGGTACACATTGAACTAGGATTACTCATTTATCATCCATAATAAGATAAACTACACCTTCCTCTAACCACTTTATAATCTCTTTCTCATCACCTCTTGCATAGGTGGATTCAAATGATACTTACGCTTGATGCTCCATACAATCTAGTTCAAGGTGAATTGTATGACTAAATATCCTAGGTGGAATCCCCACTACATCTTCAATAGTCCATATAATGACCCTTTTAAATCTCTACAACACTAAAATCAAAGGATTAACCTGTGTATCTAATAAATCAACAGCAATAATAATCGATAAGTTATTGTCAGCCCCTAAAAATTCACATGGCAAGTGAGAAGAGAGGGCCTTCAATTCCATGACCGGTGTCTCCTCCATAGATAGTCGAGCTAGTGGAGTCGCTCTATTTTTCAAGTAAAGATCTATCTTTTTTTATGCATAAGAATAAGAACCTCGGTCATAGTGCACTCGCCATCTTATCATGCTTCTTGATACTATCACTATCAAAGTTCATGATCACCACTTCTAATACCTTAACACTAAGTTACTCCTCAATAGGTGTAGGTAATGCATCTCATCAATAGTATCTATCATAGACACGACCCTCATATCTTTTAGCTGCCGTATTGATTGGCCCATATTAAAAGTAACTTATTCATTATTGAGCCTAACTTTTATGTATCTCATCTTTATAACAACCAATTCACTATCCGTGGCTAGGAAAGGTCTTCCTAAGATAATAGGAATATTAAAATCTACCTCATATTTAAGAATCACTAAGTTGGCTAAGAATATGAAGGATGCTACCTTCACCAAGACATCACATAAAATACGAACCAATTTCTTCACATCTTATCAGCCATCAATAATCTCATCAACATCAGCTTAGGTGACCCTAACCCCAACAACTTGCACACAACCAATGCCATTAGATTTAAACTAGATCCCAAGTCACACAGTGCCTATGAAAAATTCAAGAGCCAATAGTTTAAGGAATAGTGAAAGCTCTGAGATCCTCTTTCTTCTCAACAAAAGATTAAAAGCAATAGAACTATAATGATGCATATTATCAGTGAACTCAAAATTCACCGTCTGGTTCTTAGTAACCATATCTTTCATGAACTTTGTCTAGATAGGCATCTGTACTAATGCTTTCACAAGAGAAAAATTAATAGATAGTTCTTTCATCGACATGAACTTCTAATAGTTTCCTTCGTCTTACCTGTTCTTTAATCTCTGAGGGAAAGGTAAGAGAGGTCATGGAACATGCTTCATTGCAGGCTCAACTTTCTTTCCCTTACCTTTATACTTCTCAACTCATTTATCCACACATATAGATTTTTGTGATGACTCACCACTAGTCACTAACTTTTTAGATTCTGCTTTAGGTGCATCATCAATATCCACAACATCATCTTGAACCTCATCAACTACAGGTATAGAGGGATCAATATTTTTTTTCTTACATCGAGTAGTAATGACTAACACAGTGATTATCGTTCTTCTAATTCTTCACATCGTTACTCAGATGAGTGTCCGATTGATATAGATTTAATGTGGCTGACATTTGAGAAAATTGTTGCTCAAGCTGCTTAATTATGGTAGCATGCAGTTATACTTTCTAGATTAGTCCCAAAATATCTGCTTTAATTTCATTAAGGAAAATCTCTTGACACTTTGAAGCCTTAACTAGCTTAGTCAACAATCATTTATAATTCTTTGCTCGCTGGAAAAACTAATGGCATAGGTATTAGGTTTTCTTTCTTTCTCCCAAGTATGCCATCCTTGGTTGGTATTAGCGATCCGATTTAAGATTTTTTATACTAACTCCCAATAAAGGCTCACGAAATCCCCACCAGTAATAATATCATTAACAACCTTAGTATTGGCATTCAGAGGTCTATAGAATATCTGAAGAAAATTCCTCCATGAAATTCTATGGATAGGAACTAGCATCAACTTCTTCTTGAACCTCAACCAAGTCTCGTACAGTAGTTTATAATGCAACTTCCTGAAATTATAAAGCTCATGCTCCAATTGTAGCATTCTCGAAGATGGGAAGAATCAGTCTATAAACTATTTCCATAACTTATTATGATTAGTGATAGACCCATAAGATAGTTCCCCTAACCTTAATATTGCTTCACTTGTCAGAGATATTGGGAACAATGTGAGTATAAAAGCATCCTAGCTCACCCTAAGCAAATATATGAAGTGCAGATCCCAATGAAATTCATGATATGCATGTTGGCGTCGCTGGTTGGCAGACCTGTAAACTCACCCTTCAGATTCATCAACTGGATCATAAATCTCATAATATCAAACTTCATCACCCAGGAAACTCAGGAGAAATTATAGGTCATGTTTTAGTAGGCTCAACATACCTCATATCTTTCTCCAGATCATCATATGCTGACAAGAACAGAAAATTTAGGGATACTTGAGATCACTCACTTTTAGCTCTATTGAGTTCTACTCGACGCCATTCTTCTTATCGTAATTTTTCCTCTAGAGATGCACGACAAGATGCAATATCCTTCCTAGCATTATCTTAGGCCAATAACTACACAGTGGTTTCTGTAGCTGTCTCTTGAACACCCAGTAAAGGTGGAGCAATCTGATTAGGGTCATTATGACCTCCATTATTCTAGTCTTCCATCGTACAATTCTGTAATAAGATATGTACCAGATCAATATAAAGTGGGATCATGGGATTTCCTTGACTATAAGTACTAGGCATACACTAGCGTATGCCCTAAGAACAGTAAAAAAATAAAACCCAACCACCTCAATAACTTCAATAAATCTATTTGTAACCATATTCCCCAACAATGGTGCTAAAATTTACTGTCACCCAAATTGTACCTCCCATAAATATAACATGGTCTCTATTAAATATATAGCCCAATAAAGGTTGACGTCAGACCCATAGGGAATAAGTCAAATATTTATCACAAACTTGTTGAAGTAGTCGAAAAAATATAGAAAAGTAAAGGGGGAATTTTGTGAGAACAATTCAATAGTAACAAAGATTGATCATTTTAGTTGAAATAAATATAAGATGAATACTAGGACTGTGTTATCCCGATATATTAACTATATAGATTTATAGTTCTCCAAAGAACTATCCCAATACCTTGTATGCAGAATCTAATAAGATATATGTTACCAACCATCTTGTGAATGCCTTGCTGAATTTCACTCATTACCTTTTGAGTCTTACTTTTTTTAGCTTACTAACCCTTATCCGAGACCCCAGATTAACTATTAACTTTTGGGTGTCAAGTTAATTAGATGAGGGTTGGAAACCTCAAATAACTATTGTGATCTTTTTTTCCTATCCTGTACCTCTTTATTAAAGTAAGTATAAAATATAAGCAATTTCTTAATTCTGCAGTTACAATGAAATCAATCAAACCAAAAAAGATCATAATACATGCAAGAATATTGATCAAGAAAGACTTTCCACCTTCTCTAGGGTTCCCATAACCCTAGTTAGGTGGTTTGGCCGCTCATGATTGCAAGAATATACATTGAATTCAATAAATAAAGCATATGATTAATCTTACAATAATTTAAGAACATAACCTAGAATCTCAAAATAATAATCAATCGCAAAACCAAGAATAAAGGATTCCAAGATCATGACATGACCCAAACCATGGCCTTTTTGTAATAGGCATCCCAAGTCCAACTGGGACTGCAGACCACCCTAGTTACCCAACCCAACCAACCTACGCATATCCTGAGTCGGATAATTACAAAAATATAACAATATATCATTATAGTAAAATCCAAAACTCTAGGATAGGTCTATAACTGTGATCACCCAAACGAGCCCAACTGTTTGATATCAACCAATAACCACTCCAAAACCATAACCATATTGGTTCTAAAATAATTATATAATCTCAAAATAAAAGAGCATGGAATAGTGAGATATTTAGTCTAATGATATCAGCCCCAATGTCAATGCCAATGCTAATACTAAGGTTGACACCAATACCGATTCCACCCATACCAACCCATAGTAGTTACGTAAAAGCCTCTAATAAAAAGAAAACCCATATCCAGTTGGTACATGCCCCCAATTATAGCCAAAATCAATATCCATAAAATTACCAAAGTATATGAAAATGACTAAAACATGAAATGAAGCCTTTAAAAAATGAAAGCTTACTACTTCAATGCAAAAGCTGATCTTGAAAACTTATCACTATGCAGGAGGAGTAGAATGGCCAGTTCCTGCATCGTGCGGGGATACAACCACCCGAAGATGGATTCGTGGGTGAACACTATTTTGAACTCAGGATAAGGATAAAATAATGTCATCTAGTAAAACCAAGTAAACAAACCATATACATGTACACCATACATATCTATAACCATGTGGGGAAACAGAATTGGGTTTAGCATGTATTTGAAACTATTAACTTGGGTATGTGTAGCTTAACCTTCCTAAAACCACCCATGAGCTATATGGTTCAAGTGTAACCCCCTAAATAGACCATCGTGCGTGTAACCACACAAACCAGAGATACCGCAAGAGTAGAGGATTCATAAGTACCCTTTGTTATCCATGATACATATGTACAATGTACTTAGAGGATTCTTGTGTAGATAATAGTATCTTATATGGTCGCCATAACTAACTTCTCGTGTCGTCAAACATGAGTTTCTAGTGTTTATTTATTAAACCCCTACCTTCACGGTTATCTATTACACCTCGCCATTATTGCCAAATTAAAAACATTTCCAACCAACCAATCCATTATTCTATTTATTATTAACCAAGGCTATTAATGGTGGTATCGTCATACTGACTATAACTTGTAAGTATTATCCTTAGCCTACCTTTTAAGGTAAAGGGATTCCCTTGTACCCATTTACCAAGTTAACTTTGGGGAATCCCATGTACCCCACAAATGTTTCATTATGATTGCTTGGGGCGGTCCTATGTTTCCCATATGTTTTCTATTAACATGTTTACTTGGGGAATTCTATTGTAGCCCACAAGGATATTCAATTAACCATAACCATGACCACAAAACCTTTCCATTTAACCATAACAAACCTTTTAAACCATTTAGGATTATATTACCAATTTCAAACCATGCATTAGTCCATTAAAAATCCAATAATATAGTAAAAGCAGTATCATAGGAATTTTATCAAATATGTTAGGGGCATAGTATTTCCAAAATAAAAACCAATTACAATGTGACCATACCCATGCAACCAAATATCCAAAACCACCATTAAAGCATGTAATAACATCATTAAAACATGATAAAAAACATAACCAGTTATTAATAACCAACACTACAACATGTATTTCAAAACCCCAAAACCATACGATAAACCATGCCATAAAAACATTGTATAAAACCATGCCTTTAGTTACAACTAACAATCAGGGAAGAGTACATACCTTAATTGAGAAGATAATGGAGATAAATCACCAACACAAGCCCTGATTTTATCCTTAAGGAAAACCATAGCTTCCTTTGCCAAGAACTTTAAAAGGATTAGAAAGTGTTTTCTAAGTATTAATGAATAGAATAATAGGGCAAATAACCTCCCAAATGAGTTAAAAGTCATGGGACCTTACTAGATTAAGTGGGGAAATATCCAAATTGCCCTTACTTAATCTGCATACAAATCCCATCATAGGGTACAACTACCCAATTCGAAACGTACCCGCCTGTATGAGTGATACCCTTCACTCGTACCCAAGGCCTCCCCATTTGACCCAATAATTTCCAATGTAAGAATCACCCAAACCAAGTCGTACCCAAGTATAATACCAATACCCTTGACTAGTACCCCTAGCAGAATAGAATCATAATAGGTTTGAACACTGTCCACCATATGAGTCTATGGTATAACTCATGTCCTGGTTTACGGCTCATCGTGAGCCACTCGTACTTAGACCCAACTTAAGTTACCAAGCCTAGGATTATGTGAAGAAAATAACCAAACCAAATGACTCGTATCCACCAATATGACTCATACCACTCCAGTCGTATCCATTCCAAGAGCCAAATTCAACCCTTCATCACCCACTTGTCAGCATAAGAACAACCCATACCACTTGTACATCAGTGTATGACTCATTCTTATTAGTCGTAACTTTTCAAAAAATAAGAAATCTAGGAAATTTTCTATGGGTCAAAAACTAGGGTGTTATAGATCAAGAGCAAAATCTAAGAATTAATATAGTGTTGTGAATATAAAGAGTGCTTACAATAATTCAAAAACATAAAAAGGGTATTTTTGAATACATTCGAACCCTAAAAGTCTGAACCAACATAAAAAAGAAGAAGAAATTCGATAATGACCTATGAACCCACTTATGGATTGTAAGCACCTCTTACAGACCCCTAGTGGGTCGTAACTCTCAAACCCAATCAAAATGTTGTAGAACACCACTTACGATGGAACTTATCAAAGGTGTAAGTGGTACTTCTGCCCTGTAACTGACCCTCCATAACTCTTAGAATAATCTTCAAATTTCATCTTCTCAAATAATTTTCTTCTGATGCTTACATGTTCACTTATGGCCCATAAGTGGGACCTTAAGTGGGGTCCTCTACCCACTTCAACTCTTTTTTTCTTTTTAGCTCTAGAACCTAGTTTCCTATAAAATAAATAAAAAACACATCATGTCTTATAAAATGGTACTAAGTACTTGGACATTTTTCGATTCTAAGATCTGAAAGTGCCATAAAACCATGGAACATCACATAACAAAGTTAAAAAATCATGGTATCAAGTCAACAATATGTAAAATGAACCCAAGTCATCCAAATATCTATAAATTATGATGGAAGCCCCTTCATGGAAACACAATATAGACTATATGCAAAATATGTCGAACCCATCCCCCTTCAAGCCCTCAATAGGGCACCAGAATAGTGAAAGAACCAAATGAGAAACAAATAAGATCAATAACAGTCCCCACTTATACACTATAATAATAATAAAAAGTTGGTTAATCAATAATAATACCAACACAATCCGTCACTCGAGTATCACAATGATAATAAGCTCACAAAGCAATGATAAAGTTAACATAATCCCTCACACATACATCATAATGATAATAATCACCCTTAAATCATGTAAATATTCACCCAACCCATAACATGCTTTATATGATAAGTTTTCCACCTAAATATGTCTATAGAAAGTTAAATCATAACCTACCTCAAAGACAAAAATAAGACTAAAACCAATAACATAAAGTATTTGTTTTCTAAGAAGATATAGAATGTTCCCGATCTATGAAAAATAGTTTCTACACACAAATACAAGTGTATTAATACATATACTTGCTTAATATAATATTGGGTCCAAAATTGCTTCAAAAATTATTCTTGCAAATAAATGGGTAAAATAGGAATTTTAAAAGAAAATAAATCTTCACATAGTTCGAGAGTTCAAAATCTTCAATCCTTTTCAAAACCAAATTAAAATCTAGTTAGAGATGATCATAATACTCATATTCACTTTACCAAGTAAATCCCAAAATATCAAGTTTGAAATCCATATTTTGAATATGATTTTGCACTATAATGAATGGGTGATCATTAAAATGAAGTTTAAAAGTTACCTAATTATGAATATGATTCAAATATGGATATTTGATTGCATTTGATATGTTTTTGTAGTAATTTTGCAAGAAACTAGATTTTGGATGCTAAATGGAAGAAAATGATAAAAAGTTGAAGATTTGGGCTACTTACGAAGGAACTTACATGGAGTAGGTGCCACTAACATAGGTAGGTGCCTTAGTATGCTCCTAATTAGGTGTCATAACTTGATTCCCAAAGGCTCATGAGTAGGAAAAAGAAGACTCCAATACTACTCTGGGAACCTACAGTCCGTAAGTGCCACCAATAGTTCGTAGGTGTCAGAGTAAGTTGTAGAATCATGAAGTCCAGCGAGTTTTCAGTAGTTTTGGAGATTAGGTCACATACCAAGGACAACCTATGGTATGTAGGTAGTACCTACGGTCCATAGGTGACCATAGTAAGTGGTCACTAACCTGATTTTTTGGAGTCATTTTAAAATCGTTAACTAGTGACTCCTACGATATTTTTAATTCTTATTATGTAAATTTAGTCAAGTTTTCCTATTTAATAAGTATTTGATTTCTAGGTTTTCTTGTAATTTATAAACACTCTTTAGACTTTTTTTAGTAAGAATATGCTAGAGAGCCAGATATATGCCCTTTAGGGCTAAGGTTACATCATTCGCAAACATTATTTGATTCTAAGATTGACTTGTGATCTTGGGATATTATTGTTCTTGGTTTATTTTTGGTTTGTTTTCTAATTTGAGACTTTAGGTTTTCTTGATTCATTATTGTCAGATTGGTTTTGTAATTTTGTCAGTGAATTTTATGAATTATCTCACAACTAAGAGCGACTAATTCCCTTAATTAGGTTGTGGAAACCCTAGCAAATTAACAAAGTTGAGGAAGTAACAAGTTGTTCTAAATAAATCTTGTTGTGTGTATTTTGGTTTTCTTTGATTTCATTGATTTCTTAACAGGTGTCCAACGTTAGGATCCCATGTGTATTTATTATAAACCCGAGAGGGGGGTAGAGATTGGGAAAAGAGGATAACAATAATGATTTAGGGTTGATTGTTGAAATAAGCTTACATGAACCATCTTCTTAAGATGATTAACTTTTATTTAATCAACTCGAGATCGAGAGGAGATAGTTAAAACTGGGGTCTTGGACAAGGGTTAGTAAGAAGACACTCTAAGACTAAGAGAAGATGAGTGATAATCAAAAGAGTATGCCGAGAAGTGATTAGTGATTTATAACTTGTCAGATTCTATGTGCAAGGTATTGGAATAGTTTCATAGTGCACGATAAATCTACAAAGTTAGAATCCAAAGGAAATGTAAGCCTAGTGTTCATCTTAGTTTGATTAAAACCTCAAACATCCAGTTTATGTTACTTTTTACAATTTTAGCAAATCCTCTAATTAATTTTTTTGATTGTTTGGTGATTTCGACAAGTTCCAGCAATATTTTTTATACTTTCCCTGTTGGATCGACCCCAACCTAGTTTGGTTAATATATTCTGATAGCAACTACTTTAAAATTCATTAGAGGTGTAGTTTGGGAGACATCTAAATTTTGGTGCCGTAACTGGGAATACAATTACAGAGTGATTGTTTAGAGTTATTGAAGTTGTTTGGGTTTTCTTTTCTATTCCTCTTCAGGCATACGCTAGTGTATGCCTACTCTTATTGACAACTTGGCTAAAGAAAGTATGGACTGATAAAGACTTCTCTATTATTGATCCTTATCTTTTTGATATGGTGAATTATTAAACGTGTGAGGTAGACATGGTGTGTGAACATAAGGATAGCATAATAGAAATATTGACATACCTTGCACACAACAATCATAATCTTTTTCAAAAGGTTGATAAGTTTGGCTTATATGTTTACTACTTACAAATAGAGTTGAATGTAAACTTTTCTACATGTAATGCCCAACAACTTATTTAAGGGTGATGAGAGAATAATACATTCCTAAAAAGCCAACATGAGGAGCTAAAATTGGAGGAGTCAGCAATTGCTCATACTCTTATGGATAGTGTCACTGTTAAGGAGAGTATACTAGAATTATGTGGGGATGTAACTAAAATTGCAATTCCTGAGTTGGGGAATATTAGACCTCATTTAATGTATTTTTCCATATTATGTCTAGATAGTTAGAACTTGATCGAGCCATTCGAACCCGAAGAAGAGTAAAAGAAAGAGAAATCATATGCCTGTATTCTTGAATTTATCGAGTCAAAAACAAATAAATACATTCCTCATGCAAGGACCAATAAGTACATCATGCCTTCTCTATTATTTGGGTCATTTAATTTTATTCCACCACCCCTTAAGCATAATAGAAAATTAGAAAATAATTTAAGGGAAAAATTCATAAGTTCAAAGTGGAAAGAGAAAAATAGAAGCCACCTCTTGGGATACCTTGATGAAGTTTGAGTGATCAAGGTACCTATAGGCTTGTTGGGGAAGTCTGAGTATCCAACCAAGCATCTTCATGCTGCCTCATTAAAACAGGCGTTGCTTGGGATAAAACTTAAGGTATTTTGTTGTTTTTATGTGATATTATGATTGAGTTCAGATCACTGCACCTATAGTACCACGAGTATACTCCTAACTCTCTTTCTTTATAGCGGTCTAATGCATTGGGGACAATACATGATTGCAAGTTGAGAATGGAGCTACTTGTGGGTCTTGTTGTCCTCTTGCGGTTTTTGTTAATGTGCCTCATTTCCTCGGAGTCCTATTCCTAGTAGAGCCAACATGTTTTTGCTTATTGTGTATTGTTTCGCAATGTTTTTTATTTAACTAGGAGAAACTATGTACTAGGGGAGTTGACATATTTTGTTTTGTTGATTATTGAATGAAATGGTACCCCTCCAAAAAAACTTCTTTGAACTATGTGATGTGTATATCTGTGTAACCAGTATGGATCTCATTATTTAATTAGGATTAGGTACATGATAATCATTGTTAATAATTATATGAACTGGATAGGTAGTAGCTTGTGATGTGACCCTGTGTTATGAGTGTGAGAGATACTACTTAGTTCCCTGTATGTATTGAATCTAGAACTTGCCTTATTAGTCTTTCCTAGGTTGTAGGCTAGTCAATTAGGAAAGAATCATAGGCCATATTTAATATTAGTCCATTTTTAGCTTAAATGACCTTCCATGTATGAATAAGTATCCCTCAGTCCCATTTTTTTGCCTTACAACCTGTCATACCCCAAATCCCATTGGAGCGGACTGGCACCCGTAGCCGAGGAGGCCCGGGAGAACCCGTTCATAACCTATACTTTCACATTTACATTACTTATGAAAATTAGAAATTTGGGCAGCACTTCGTTGTAAATAGAAGAAAACAGTACCCGTATCAGCCCAGCAAACACGCATAAATATATATATGAATAGTAATTGGCCGTCAGAGCCATCACGTCTATCAACCAAACACTCCTATGGTTGTACAATTTGTCTACAAAAGCCTCTACATAGATACACAACTGAGTTAGGGTCGGGAAAAACTCCCGCCCACAAAAGACTTTTATACCAATACCAAAAAGTACATATAGAAACGACTTGGGATGCCCCAAAACAACTGGAGCTCACCACTAACAACAGAATGTCCTAGCTCTTACTGCGGAGGTGTACGACCTGAAGTACCTGTTCCTGTAGGCATGAATATAGGACCCCCGTGAGGGACGTCAGTACGGAAATATGTACTGAGTATGTAAGGCAGAGAGTATCAAGATGAGATACAAAAGATCAACAGAACCCAGATACCAGTGAATAAACAGTATGAGTAGACCACACTTAAAAGATCTGATGGGATACCTGCATATTACTTTCATATCATTACTTCCCGTAATCCTTATCAATACATAACATATGTCATACAATGGCCAACTGATCAGTGGTACTAATACAATACATCAGGGACCACCCCTGGAATAGCATATATACATAAACTTTATAATACAATGGCCAACTGATCAGTGGTACTAATACAATACATCATATCATCAATTTAAAATAAAGACATTTCATTTCCTTAATTCAATTAATCTTTGCGATTGGTTACTTTGTGGTCACACCTTATGGAACTTGAAACCATGATACCTCAATAGGAAAACATGTAAATAGGTAATAAATATCATGAAAATGAGGTAGAGAATCATGGATACCTCATTAAACAATTTCGGAGTCAACAATAGTATATGGACATTTTTTTTACTAGCCGGACATCTTAAAAGTGAAAGCAAGTTCAATTGGTAGTGTCGAAGATCATATGATGTTATTATGTGTCATGTGTCGTAGGACAATGTTGGAAGATTACTTGAGAGTGCCATGGGTCATTATTCATGCCAAAGATTAGATAGAGTATGTCTTACATACCTTGATATAACCACTTCAATACAAGTCCAACTTGACTTCCCGTACTCTTCGAACACTTATCTACAATAAGTCATTTGTGGCAAACTAGTATTAGCACCCAAACCTTACCATTTAGGTATTAACTTCACCAAATAATGTCTAGGAAGTAATCCTTTAACTCATCAATAAGAGTGCTACATACATCCTCTTATACTCTTGTTACATTCACATATCATGCATTTTCATGAAATATCCCTCAACATCACTCTTAGCCTTTATTTCCCTTCTTAGTAACCATCCAATACCAACATGATCACTAGGCATACATAACCACTAATATAATTATATATGACCACAATTCATCCTCCATAATCCAATACAACAACTTCCACAATTTACTACTAACAATGTATACAAAACAATTCATAACTATGTTTCTAGTTATCTTCCAACATCACGACAATACTCATAATCCTTTATCAATACTTATTCATGGATAAGAATCAAGAATAAACAATATTCATACCTTAAAAATGAACTCTTGTATTTAGAATCCTCCTTCCATAACCATGGGGTGCTTCCCGAAGCTTTCGAGATGGTGAACACAACTACGGAACCAATTCGAATTTTCTACGGTTGAATCACAAAATATTTGAAGTTGAAATTAGGCTAGGGTTTCACCTTCTCTTAATAATTGGATGATATATGATATATATGAGGCTAAGTGTATGTTTATAAAGACCAATTTTCGTCCAAGAGGTAATAGAAAATGACCATTTTGCCCTAAAAATTTAAATAAATCCCGAATCTGTCCCCAGTGGACAGTTTTAACAGGCTGAAGTAAATCGATCATAACTCTTTGCTCCGGTATCGTATTTGGGTGAAACAAATTTCATTGAAAATATAATTCAAAGGGATTTCATTTTCATATAAATTATACTACCCATTTCTTCCTGTACAAGGAGTTATGGTCCTTTAAAGTTGACCCAAAAATCTGTCCCACAATTCTGTTTTTTTTTTGATAGGCTGCAGTAAAACGGGTATAGCTCCTTACTCAGACATTGGATTTGGATGAAGCCAATTTCATCGGAAAGAAGACTCTCGGAGATTTTCGTCGATATATAGCAGATCACACAGTTCTTTTTTTGCAAGGAGTTATGATCATCCAAAGTTGATCCAAAAAATAATTGCCTAGCTGCAGAAATTTTCCTGCAGATTTACTGTTTACAGGCTTCCCGGCCACCGATTTGAAATTTCGAATGTGCTCGCTTATATGAAATACTCCTCTGTTTTGGGCAAACTTTATATCGTTGGAAAGATTATTCCAATACCTACACATACAACTATTGATGGGATACTTCTGAACACCATACACTTAATTTAACCCATACGCAAGCATTTAGGACTCCATATAATCGCGATAAGTGTACGAAAAAAAATTTATGGGGTGTTACATTATCTCCCCCTTAATAACATTTGTCCTCGAATGTTAGCATAGTTACTCAATTAAGACATGTCCAAGCTTACAATTAACATATTCATCATCATAACATACTTGCATAAAAATAAACACTTACTTGTTATTGTTCTTTTTCCGTCTCATGAACTTGCTCCTCATCGTTGAATAGGTAAGGGTACTTAATCTTCATCTCTTCCTCGGCTTCCCATGTGATTTCCTCAACTTGTTGATTCCTCCAAAGTACTTTTACCGATGCTATCTCTTTATTTCTTATCTTTTTAATTTGGCGATCAAGGATAGCAATAGGCATTTCTTCAAAAGTGAGATCTTCTGTAACTTGTACATCTTCTGTACTAGTGATGTGCGATGGATCTCCAATGTACTTGAGAAGCATCGAAACATGAAATACGGGATGAACTGCTGAGAGCTCTTGAGGTAGCTCTAACTCATAAGCAACTTGTCCAAATCTTTGAATGATCTTGTACGGACCTATGTATCGTGGACTTAACTTTCCTTTCTTGCCAAACCTCATCACTCCTTTCATTGGTGATAATTTAAAGAATACCCAATCGTCGATAGAAAACTCAAATCCTCTTCTTCTAACATCTGCATAAGATTTGTGTCGACTTTGAGCTGTTGCAAACCGTTGTTGGATCACTTTAACCTTCTCCATTGCTTGATAAACAAGATCCGGTCCAAACAAGACCGCATCACCTGCTTCAAACCATCCTATTGGCGATCTACACTTTCTTCCATACAATGCTTCATATGGTGCCATTTTGATACTTGAATGATAGCTATTATTGTAGACAAACTCAATAAGAGGTAGGTGATCATCCCAGTTGCCTTTGAAATCTAATACACATGCTCGTAGCATATCTTCAAGTGTCTGGATGGTACGTTCCGCTTGTCCGTCCGTTTGAGGATGAAAAGTCGTACTTAGATTTACTTGTGTCCCCAAACTCCTTTGAAAAGACTTCCAGAAATTCGCGGTAAATTGGGCTCCTCGATCGGATATAATGGAAATTGGAACTCCATGTAACCGAACGATCTCCTTAATATACAACTTCGCATACTCCTCCGCCGTATAAGTTGTCTTAACTGGTAAGAAGTGCGCAGATTTGGTAAGCCTATCAATGATCACCCATATGGAATCAAACTTTCGATATGTACGAGGCAAACCCGTGATGAAATCCATATTGATCTTGTCCCACTTCCAGACTGGAAGATCTATACATTGCATGTAACCACCGGGTTTCTGGTGTTCTACTTTGACTCTTTGACAATTCGAACATTCAGCTACAAATTCAGCAATATTCTTCTTCATGTCATTCCACCAATATATTGCTTTCAAATCTTGATACATCTTAGTCGACCCTGGATGGATGGAATACCTTGAACAATGTGCTTCTGTCATAATTCTCTTTCTTAGCTCCACTACATCAGGTACACATAAACGATTCTGACACTGAAGCACTCCTTCTTGCGTAAGCTCAAATGCCTTTGTCGCGCCACTCTGCACATCCTCCTTAAGCTGCAATAAAATTGGATCTGCATACTGCTTCTCTTTCACTTCAGCTATCAATGAAGATTCCGCTGTATTACGTACAATAACCTCTTCATCTGGAGTTTCGAGAAGTCGAACTCCCAAATTAGCTAGTTGGTGAAGATCCTTAATCATCCCCTGCTTTTCTATAGATGCCATTTTAGACTTACGAATCAGTGCATCCGCTACCACATTCGCTTTCCCTGGATGATACAAGATATCAACATCGTAATCTTTCAACAATTCAAGCCATCTCCGCTACCTCATGTTTAGATCTTTCTGACTGAAGATATATTGCAGGCTCTTATGATCGGTATATATGTCAACATGAACCCCATATAAGTAGTGGCACCATATCTTCAAAGCAAATACAACTGCAGCTAGCTCAAGATCATGTGTGGGATAATTCCTCTCATGTGGTCGCAACTGTCTAGAGCCATAGGCTATTACTCTACCATGCTGCATTAGTACGCATCCTAAGACAATTCTCGAAGCATCACAATACACTGCATGCCCTTCTGTGCCTTCAGGAAGTACCAATACCGGTGTAGAAGTCAGCTTGCTCTTCAGATCTTGGAAACTCTTTTCACAGGCACCATTCCATTGAAACTTGGAGGCTTTATACGTCAACTTAGTCAAGGGTGCAGAAATAGAAGAAAAACCTTCAACAAACCTTCTATAATAACCTGCCAACCCGAGAAAACTACGAATCTCCTTAGGCGTCGTGGGTCTTGGACAATTCTTCACAGACTCAATCTTTTGAGTGTCAACTTTTATACCTTCACTGGATACAATATGGCCCAAAAATGCCACTGACTTGAGCCAAAACTCACATTTAGAAAACTTCGCATACAGCTTATGATCATGAAGAATCTGCAACGCTTGCCTTAAGTAATTAACATGGTCCTTTTCTGATCTAGAGTAGACCAGAATATCATCTATGAAAACTATCACGAACACATCTAGAAACGACTTAAACAGCCTATTCATCAGATCCATAAAAACTGCGGATGCATTTGTCAGCCCAAATAACATAACCAGGAATTCATAATGACCATACCGTGTTCAGAAAGCTGTCTTGGGTATATATTTATCCTTGACTCTCACTTGATGATAGCCTGATCTCAAGTCAATCTTGGAAAAACACTGGGCACCCTGCAACTGGTCAAATAAATCATCAATTTGGGGAAGAGGGTATTTATTCTTGATAGTCACCTTATTCAATTGTCGATAGTCAATACACATCCTCAGCGAACCATCTTTCTTATGCACAAACAATACTGGTGCTCCCCAAGGGGACATACCAGGCCTGATGAATCCCTTCTCTAGCAAGTCTTTCAGTTGCTCTTTCAATTATCGCAACACTGCTGGTGCCATTCTATAAGGAGGAATTGAGATTGGCTGTGTGTCTGGCAACATATCAATACCAAACTCCACTTCTCGTTCAGGAGGTAAACCTGGTAGTTCTTCAGGAAATTCATTCACAACCGGAACGGTCTGAAAAGTTGGCGGCTCTGCCTCTGTATCCCTTACTCTAACCAAATGGTATATGTACCCCTTGGAAATCATTTTTCTTGCCTTAAAGTAAGAAATAAATCTACCTCTCGGCGCGCCAACATTACTCTTCCATTCAAGAACTGCCTCATTTGGGAAATAGAAATATACCTTCTTAGAACGACAATCATAATAACATCAAAAACTACCATTTCTAACTCAACAAGATCGGCCATCGTATCACGACCACAAATATTCACAACACAATTTCGATAAACATTCCTAGCTATAAGAGATTCCCCCACTGGCGTTGATACTTCAAATGGCTTGGCTAATAATTCGGGTGTTCTTCCGAACCTTCCCGCAACCATAGGAGTAGCATACGATAATGTAGAACCAGGATCAATTAAGGCATACACATCAAATGTAAAGATGGATAACGTACCTGTAACCACGTCTGGAGAAGCCTCTAAATTCTGCCGATCTGCTAGGGCATACACACGGTTCTGAGCTCCACTAGAACTAGCAGCTCCTCTATCACCTCTACCATGACCCATAGGTTGTGCACCCCTACTCAAAGGAGGCACCGATGATGATGCAACAACTGATCTGGTAGGTCGTGTTATACCACCTGTGGTCCTGCGTGGGCAATCTCTAGCCATATGCCCCGGCTTACCGCACCAAAAGCAATTTTTCGTCCCAAGCCGACATTCGCCAAAGTGAAATTTTCTACATATGGGGCACGGGTGTCGTGGAGGTCTCAATTGACTCATACTCCCTTGCCCTTGATACCCCACTGTTCGCGAACTCTGATTTTCACTGCTCTGCCCGAACTGATTACCTCTGAACCTTTGAAATTGTGGTGGAGCACTAATTGCAGGATAAGAAGATAACGGGCTAGGCAATCTATGAGAGAACGAAGGCCTAAAACCTCCCTGAGATGCCATAAACTGCCCTATAGCTCTGGCCCACTTAGAAAATCCTTTTTCTGATTCCTGGGTTCTTCTTCTTTGCCTCTGATCTTCCATCTTCTGAGCGAAAGCTTGTATCCTCGCTATATCCATGTCCTTGTTCAAAGCAGCAATGGTACAATCTCTAACCAAGTATGGTTCCAATCTATCCATATAGTTATGAACTCTGTCATCCATAGTAGCTACCATATTAAAAGCATATTGAGACAAGGAGTTAAATCGAAGACTATACACCCTTAAACTCATATTACCCTGACGAAGATTTAAGAATTGATCTGTACGGGCCTGACTAGTCTCAAATGGAAGATAATGATAAATAAATTCATCTTTGAACTCTCCCCACGTAGTTGGAGGTGCATCAATACCCCTAGATCGTTTCCAATCCTCGTACCATAATATAGCCTCTCCTTTCAGTCTATATGCTGCTAGCTCAACCATCTCATTACCGAATATGTGCATAACATCTAGAGCCCTTTGGGTTTGATCGACAAAGTCCTGCGGGTCTTCGTTAATATCTGATCCGGTAATAGTAGGAGGATCCAGTTTTAGAAAATCCTGTGTCCAAAGGCTAGATGCTCTATCCATACCATTAGAACCCGTGGTAGGAATAGCTTGCCCTTGAACTTGACCGGCAACTATACGCGTCAGAAGTTGTACTGCATCCCTTAAATCTCGATCAACAGCATTAATAGATGGCCCTTCCGGAGGAGAAGAAGCTCCTGATATATGCTCAGCTTGAGACTCACTTTGTTCAGCATGTACCGGTGGTGACTTACTAGTACCTTCTCCGACCACTACATCTACTCGCTTCCACTTATTCTTTCTCCTTGTAACCGGCATCGTTACTGTAATAAATAAAAAAAACAATTGGATTAAGTGATCGATTATGACTTTATCTCTAATATGGGCTCTATTGCACGATCTAAGAAATGGAGAGTGGAAACAACCCCTGAATGTCCAATAGCCTCCTGTTTATAGATGTGGTGCACAACACACCGATAAACGAGATTCTACGTAGACACGGCTTTGTAGACTCACTAGGACGAACTTCTCTGATACACTTCTGTCATACGCCAAATCCCATTGGAGCAGACTGGCACCCGTAGCCGAGGAGGCCCGGGAGAACCCGTTCATAACCTATACTTTCACATTTACATTACTTATGAAAATTAGAAATTTGGGTAGCACTTCGTTGTAAATAGAAGAAAACAGTACCTGTATCAGCCCAGCAAACACGCATAAATATATATATGAACAGTAATTGGCCGTCAGAGCCATCACGTCTATCAACCAAACACTCCTATGGTTGTACAATATGTCTACAAAAGCCTCTACATAGATACACAACTGAGTTAGGGTCGGGACAAACTCCCGCCCACAAAAGACTTTTATACCAATACCAAAAAGTACATATAGAAACGACTTGGGATGCCCTGAAACAACTGGAGCTCACCACTAACAACAGAATTTCCTAGCTCTTACTGCGGAGGTGTACGACCTGAAGTACCTGTTCCTGCAAGCATGAATATAGGACTCCCATGAGGGACGTCAGTACGGAAATATGTACTGAGTATGTAAGGCAGAGAGTATCAAGATGAGATACAAAAGATCAACAGAACCCAGATACCAGTGAATAATCAGTATGAGTAGACCACACTTAAAAGAGCTGATGGGATACCAGCATATTACTTTCATATCATTACTTCCCGTAATCCTTATCAATACATAACATATGTCATACAATGGCCAACTGATCAGTGGTACTAATACAATACATCAGGGACCACCCCTGGAATAGCATATATACATAAACTTTATAATACAATAGCCAACTGATCAGTGGTACTAATACAATACATCATATCATCAATTTAAAATAAAGACATTCCATTTCCTTAATTCAATTAATCTTTGGGATTGGTTACTTTGTGGTCACACCTTATGGAACTTGAAACTATGATACCTCAATAGGAAAACATGTAAATAGGTAATAAATATCATGAAAATGAGGTAGAGAATCATGGATACCTCATTAAACCATTTCGAAGTCAACAATAGTATATGGACATTTTTTTTTACTAGCCGGACATCTTAAAAGTGAAAGCAAGTTCAATTGGTAGTGTCGAAGATCATATGATGTTATTATGTGTCATGTGTCGTAGGAAAATGTTGGAAGCTTACTTGAGAGTGCCATGGGTCATTATTCATGCCAAATATTAGATAGAGTATGTCTTACATACCTTGATATAACCACTTCAATACAAGTCCAACTTGACTTCCCGTACTCTTCGAACACTTATCTACAATAAGTCATTTGTGGCAAACTAGTATTAGCACCCAAACCTTACCATTTAGGTATTAACTTCACCAAATAATGTCTAGGAAGTAATCCTTTAACTCATCAATAAGAGTGCTACATACATCCTCTTATACTCTTGTTACATTCACATATCATGCATTTTCATGAAATATCCCTCAACATCACTCTTATCCTTTATTTCCCTTCTTAGTCACCATCCAATACCAAGATGATCACTAGGCATACATAACCACTAATATAATGATATATCACCACAATTCATCATCCATAATCCAATACAACAACTTCCATAATTTACTACTAACAATGTATACAAAACAATTCATAACTATGTTTCTAGTTATCTTCCAACATCACGACAATACTCATAATCCTTTATCAATACTTATTCATGGATAAGAATTAAGAATAAACAATATTCATACCTTAACAATGAACTCTTGTATTTAGAATCCTCCTTACATAACCATGGGGTGCTTCCCGAAGCTTTTGAGATGGTGAACACAACTACGGAACCAATTCGAATTTTCTACGGTTGAATCACAAAATATTTGAAGTTGAAATTAGGCTAGGGTTTCACATTCTCTTAATAATTGGATGATATATGATATATATGAGGCTAAGTGTATGTTTATAAAGACCAATTTTCGTCCAAGAGGTAATAGAAAATGACCATTTTGCCCTAAAAATTTAAATAATTCCCGAATCTGTCCCCAGTGGACAGTTTTGACAGGCTGAAGTAAATCGATCATAACTCTTTGCTCCGGTATCGTATTTGGGTGAAACCAATTTAATTGGAAATATAATTCAAAGGGATTTCATTTTCATATAATGTATACCACCCATTTCTTCCTGTACAAGGAGTTATGGTCGTTTAAAGTTGACCCAAAAATCTGTCCCACAATTCTGTTTTTTTTTTGATAGGCTGCAGCAAAACGGGTATAGCTCCTTATTCAGACATTGGATTTTGATGAAACCAATTTCATCGGAAAGAAGACTCTCGGAGCTTTTCGTAGATATATAGCAGCTCACACAGTTCTTTTTGTGAAAGGAGTTATGATCGTCTAAAGGTGATCCAAAAATAATTGCCTAGCTGCAGAAATTTTCCTGCAGATTTACTGTTCACAGGCTTCCCGGCCACCGATTTGAAATTTTGAATGTGCTCGCTTATATGAAATACTCCTCTGTTTCGGGCAAACTTTATATCATTGGAAAGCTTATTCCAATACCTACACATACAACTATTGACGGGATACTTTCGAACACCATACACTTAATTTAACCCATACGCAAGCATTTAGGAATCCATATAATCGCGATAAGTGTACGAAAAAAAATTTACGGGGTGTTACACAACCTATTTTTTATGTTACACCTTTCACCCTCCCATTTTTCTTATAATGAACCTATTTTAGCCCTGGTCCTCCTTGAAAAATATGCACCTCAACTCAGGAAAATCGCCTAAGTTGAGGGTGGCGATTATAGGGGTGCGTAAAGTAATGTGGGTATGAAGAAGACTAGAATAAGAGAAAATCATATTAAGGTTGGGTGTTGTAGAAAAATAAAATAAAAAGAAAATGAGAAAAATAAAAGAAAATAAAAATGAGAAAAATAAAAATAAAATAAATAGAAAAAATAAAAGATACCACACCCAACTTGAATATGCAATAGAATTAAAAAGGAGAAATAAGGGCGGAAATAAAGAAGAGATGGATTAATGAGTGGACCCAGGCTTAGTCAATCTAAATATCTATATATTTATCATAGTAGTCTCCAATCCTACATTACAAGCTGAGGAAAGTCATTAAGTGATCCTAACCTGGTTGTCTGAAATCTAAGGTAGACAAAACAAGGGCAAGCCTATGGTATTTGACGCACAATGATTGGAACTTCTTTTTTGTAAGAGTTTCTGTTGACCGTCCCTATATTGATATGTATGATTTCATATGAGTGATTGTGACGTCTTTGTTATGAGGGTACATGAGTTGTACTGTTAGTTGCTTACACTTTTAGGTAGTGTAACTTGTATATATTCATGGTTGTTTGTTTCTAATGCACTGCCATGGCTTGATTCCCTTGTGTCACATTGGTTTGCTTCATGTAAATACACAGTTAGTCTTAATGTATTGAACTTGGAGAGGTTAATGTGTTTTGAGCTAAATTTGATGATTAATTGCCATAGAAATCTTAGGTTTCTCTTATTTAAGCATCATTATCTTTTGTTGTTTTTTTGTTGCATGAGGACATGTAATGTTTCAAATTGAGGGTCTTGATAAGATATTGATTCATAAAACGTACGGTGCTTAAAATTCGAGAATATGCATGTACTTACGGCTATATGGTTGTATTTGATGTGTTTTGGAGTGATTTTGCAGGAAACTACGTTTTGGAGGCTAAACAGAAGAAAAAGATGAAAAGTTGATGTTTTGCGATACTTACTGAAGAACTTATTGGTAGCAAGTGCCACTTACTTAAGTAGGTTCCTATGTAGGTGTCAGAACTTGAAATCTAGAGGCTTAGGAGTGGGAAAAAGAAGACTCTAACACTTACTTAGGGTGCATAACATCCATAGGTGTCAGAGTAAGTTGCAGAATCATGAAGTATAGAGAGTTTTAAGAAATTTTAGAGGATAGGACACTTACCAAAGACCACCTATGGTCTGTAGGTTACTTTATTAAGTGGTCACCGAACTCAATTTTCTCAGATCATTTCTTAATGATTCCTAGGCTTTACATGTAACCTATGTATAGTCCTTTGATGTTTTTAGTACTTATTATGTAAGTTTAGTCAAGTTTTGTTATTTTAATTAGGATTTAATTTCCACGATTTCTTGTAATCTATAAATACCCTTTAGAATTTGTTAAGTAAGGATATGCTAGAGAGCAAGAGATAGGCCTCTTGGGGTTAAGTTTACATCATTTCCAAATATCCTTTGACTCTAAGATGAACTTGTGATATTGGGATCTTATCGTTATTGGTTTTATTTTTGTTTGTTATTCAATTTTAGACTTAGGGTTATTGTGAGATTGATTCTTTAATTTTGACTTTGTATTCCTTGAATTATCTTGCAACCATGAGCAGCTAATTCCCTAAATAAGGATGTGGGAATGCTGGTAGATTAATGACGTAGTAGAAGTGCCAAGTCATTCTAGATAAAGATTTTCTTGTGTATTATGGTATTCTTTTATTTGGTTGATTTTTTACTATGTTGCCAATGTTAGGATCCTGCCAGTATTCATAACAAACCTAAGAAGGAGGTAGAGATTATGAAATGAGACCACAACAGTGATTTGAGGTTATTTTCCTAAATAAGCTTACCTGCACCATCATCTTAAGACAATTAACTTTTATATAATCAACTTGAAACCAAAAGGATATTGTTGAAACTGGGGTCCAAGACAAGGGTTACTAAGGCAACACTGAGACCAAGAGGAGGTGAGTGAAATTCACCAAGGTATGCCGAGTGGCAATTCATGATACATATATTGTGAATCTGTATGCAACACACTAGAATAGTTTGATAGTGCACGATAAATCTATAGAGTAAGAAGCCAGGGTGAATGCAACCCTAGAGTTCATCTTAGATTGATTACAACCTCATGCATCCAGTTCTTGTTAGTTTTTACTATTTTACAAAATCAGCCAATTTACTTTCTGAATTGCCCGGTGATTTTAACAAGTAGGATTTCTGACATACTCCCTATGGGATAGACCCCAACCTAGTTGGGTTACTATATTTTGATAGAGACCGCTTTATCCTTCAATTGGAGGTGTAGTTTGGGAGACATAATGCCTTACAGTCATGGCACAATTTATGCAATTGCAAAGCAACCCAATCTACTACCCTATACAATTGTGATGTCACAACCTGACTACACCTGGCTCAAACCTAGAAATCGCGGTGCCTGTCTCATGATTATGATAAATAATAAACTCAATTCTCTATGATCATGAAAAGTAATTTCCTCGTGAACCATCAAAAATTTACATTCCAAAATATTTCAAATAAACCATCAAAATTTGTTTTGGACCCTACAAAAATAACCTAATAGTTCTTTTAGACTAATTTTAACATTTTGGAATTAATGGAACCATTGTTGTCACGACCCAAACCAAGTTCCTGGCCGTGACGAATATCCTAAACCATGAAGGCCTAAAAACACCCCCATTTGTCTGGTAATCATGCACTTAATTCAAAGGATAAAGAAATGCGGAAGACAAATAACATTACGGAAAACATGGTCAAGAGTCATATGAAAACAATAATAGGGAAAAATGTCCCAAAATCTCAAATCAACACCTCTATAACGTCTGCGAAATCTCTACTACATGACTGAAACAAATGTCTATCTGAAAACTAGGAAAAGGCCCCCAATAGACCCAAAACTAATAAGTGATAAATGACACTGCCAGATAATTGGGCTTTTCGAAATATAAAAGGCTCACCAAGTGACTCTACAAATCTGTCCGAGGAATCTACTGATTTTCTGGACCCCTAGACTGCGCCTCCAAACCTGGGAGGAAGAGGGTCAATACAAAAGTACTGGTACACAAAGATATCAAAACAAAACATAAATATTTTAATAAAATATAGTTGAGAGCCATTATAAAGCAGTTTCATATCAAGTCATTTGAAAACACATGGGCATAATGTAATAGTTTTTCAACAATAATGTAATGTAGCTGAGCTAGGTAGAATACCATACATATCACATTTACACCAACTATCAAACCTCGGTTGCCGCTGAGATTAGAGTATACGTGAGGGGAAGACACACAAGATCACATAGCAGGGTGTCTCGACCCAATGGTAGTGCACAAGATCACAAAGAACGGCTCCTAACCATAGTCCCAATGTGGGAATGACAAAAAGTCAGGTACGCAAGATCACAAAGCAGGGTACCAAATTCCCATATCGGTAAACACGGTTTCCAGCGATGAGCCTTACACTCAAACACCTTCTTTCGGCATACACCTATCTCATGTAAAATAATGCATTCAAATTTCATCTGAATCAATCACATATCTTATTGGTAGGGTATCGTCATACCTGACTTGCAAGTCATCAATATCACATCAACATATGTATAATTATGTAAAAATCAAGATATTTTCATCATTTACAAGTAGTGGACAATAATTATTTCAAGTTCATGCTCTCTTTTGTTGGTCACAATATAATATGGGGTATCGAAACATTATCATGGGAATTTGAAAGCAATTTATCATTCATATTTATCAAACTTCTATGGAAAATCTCAAATCACATATTCATGGTTTCAACCATTGAAGTATATAGGAAAACAATTCCCATGACCTTAAAAAAATGACTTAGAAATCATAATAAAATCAATTTATTAGTATTTTATTGAAAACCCCCATTTAAAAGTATTCATGTTCATAAAACTACACCCATGAGATTTTTGGATAACCCTACGTACCTCGATTACTATGAATATTAGGTACTTCTTAAAGCCAATGGTGAGAGGATTCCAAATATGCAATTAGTTTCTAACACCCTCGGTTGAATCCTGAGTTGATTGGGTTTTTATTTTGAAACGCTAAGGAGAAACCTTGAGTACTTTTGATGAATGAAGGTGTATTTTGGGGTCATTGGAACTGAATTTCATATTTAAGACTAAGTAAGGGTGGAAAAGGATGATTTTGCCCCAAAAGCGGAGTGTTAAAGTCACTTGAAAACTTGACATAGGCGCCGCCTATGCTATCGCCTATGTTTACATAGCGCCGCCTAGGCTATCACCTATGATTACATATGCGCCGCCTATGCTATCGTCTATGCTTTTCAGTGGCCATGTGCGATTGGTTAGGCGACGCATATTACTTTAAAAGGCCATAACTTCTTGCTCAGGTGCCGAATTTAAGCAAAATTAGTATCGTTGAAAAGCTAACTCGGAAACCTATCATTTTACACATAGTAGGCTTTCTAATTCGACATATACTAAAAGTCATGGTCGATAGAAGTTGACACAAATTATAATATCCACTTAAACTTAATTGATCGAAGTAGTTTTCATCTCTTCCTTGATTCAAATGACCCCTATGGTTTAAATTCAAGCTTGAATGGATTCACATATTACACAAATAATTAACATGCCGTATTGGCATAGGATTTAGGGCTTCGGGATTTATCAACACATCGGAATCATGGTCTATATTGTAGCCCAAAATGTGGGGCATTACATTATCCCCCCTTAGGATTATTCATCCCCGAATGATGATGCAGGACACAGACAAACACGATTTCAAGCATAATAAAGGACTAGGAAAGATAAGATAGGAATAATACCTTCTGTCTCATCCTCCATTGAAGAAAACAAATTGGGATATCTAATTCTCATGTCACTTTCTGACTCCCAAGTTGTTTCTTCAACTTTCTGATTCCTCCACAGTACCTTTACTGAGGCTATCTCTTTGCTCCTCATCTTTCAAACTAGGCGATCTAAAATTTCAATGGGCTCAACCTCGTAAGACAAGGAATCTGTCACTTTCACACCCTTTACTGGCAATACCAGAGAATAATCTCCAATGTATTTCTTCAACAAGGATACAAGGAATACCGGATGAACGGAACCAAAACTTGCATGTAATTGTAGCTCATAAGCAACTGCACCAACTTTTCTTAGAATCTGATATGGCCCTGTATAGCAAGGGCTGAATTTACCCTTTTTTTCAAACCGCATAACTCCTTTCATAGGAGAAATATAGAGAAACACCCAATCACCAACTTCAAACTCTAGTTCTCTTCTCCGAACATCGGCATAGTTCTTCTGATAACTCTGAGCAGTCTTAAGTCATTCTCTAAAGATCTTTACTTTCTCTATCGCCTGATGAACAAGATCAGGCCTATACAACTGAGTTTCACCCACTTCATACCATCCTATTAGAGAGCTACATCTCCTCCCATACAAAGCCTCAAAAGGAGCCATCTTGATGCTGGCATGATAACTATTATTATAAGCAAATTAAACTAGTGGTAGGTGATCTACCCAACTACCTTTGAAATCAATAACGCATGCCCTCAACATATCCTCGAGGTTCTGTATGGTACGCTCAGCTTGCCCATCCATCTGAGGGTGGAAAGATGTTCTCAAATACACTTATGTACCTAAACCCTTCTGAAAAGATCTGCAGAACTGAGATAAAAACTGCGTAACTCTATCAAATATAATGGACACTAGAGCCCCTTGCAACCGAACTATCTCCTCAATGTAAATCTTAGCATAACCCTCTCCTGAATAATTAGTCCTCGCCGGCAAAAAGTGGGGTGACTTTGTCAACCGATCTACAATCACCCATATAGAATCATATTGGTTTCGTGATCTCAGAAGTCCTTTAATGAAGTCCATGTTTATTATCTCCTACTTCCATAAAGGCAGGGCTATCTTTTGCGAAGTACCACATGTCCTCATGTGTTCTACCTTCACTTATTAACAGTTTCAACACTTGGACACAAAATCAGCTACATCACATTTCATGTTTTTCCCCCAATACAAGGTTTTCAGATCATGGTACATCTTAGTAGAGCCTGGGTGAATGACATACCTAGAAGTGTGCACCTCATCAAGGATTCTTTCCCACAGTCCATCAAAGTTCGGAACGCACAACCTACCCTAAAATTTCAGAATACCATCACCACTAATTTCAAACGACATAACCTTTTGTTGACCCACATCTTTCTTGATTTGCATCAAGATGGGATCTTCAACCTGCTTCTCCTTAACTTCAACACAAAGGGATGACTTAGCTAACTCATGAACAATCATCCCTCCATCTTCGAAATCTAAGAGTCATACTACCAGAATTGGAAGGCGGTGAATATCCTTCACTATCTCTTTCTTTCCCTCTTCTACATGAGAAAAGCTGCCCATAGAAAACCTGCTGAGGGCATCGGCTACAATATTTGCCTTGCCCGAATTGTAATGCTGGCTCATATCTTAGTCTTTCAGAAGCTCCATCCAGCGCCTCTACCCGAGGTTCAATTCTTTTTGCGAGAAAACATACTGCAGACTCTTGTGGTCAGTAAAGATATTAACATGAACACCGTACAAGTAGTACCACCAAATATTAAGTGCAATCACCACAACCGCTTACTTCAAATCATGGGTGGGGTAGTTTCGCTCGTGCACATTCAAATACCTCGATGCATAATATGCTACCTTGCTATGCTGCATCAAGACACAACGAATTCCCACACGGGACACATCACATCATACCACAAAGCCATCTACGCCCTCAGGGAGGGTCAAAATAGGAGCAATGGTCAGTTTGTCTTTCAACTTCTCAAAACTATTCTCACACAGATCAAAACACACAAACTTCACCTTTTCTTGAGTCAATTTAGTGAGTAAAGCAGCTATGGAAGAGAAACTCTCTACGAACCTTCTGTAATACCCTGCCAAACCTAAAAAGCTCTGAATATCGGTTGGAGTCATGGGTCTTTGCCATTTTCTCACTGCTTCAACTTTCTGGAGATATACACTAGGCATGATATAATTTTTTTCAACAATAATATAATGTAGCTGAGCTAGGTGGAATACCCTACATATCATATTTACACCGACTGTCAAACCTCGGTTGCCGCTGAGATTAGAGTATACGTGAGGGGAAGACACACAAGATCACACAGCAGGGTGTCTCGACCCAATAGTAGTGCACAAAATCACAAAGCAGGGATCCTAACCATAGTCCCAATGTGGGAATGACATAAAGTCAGGTACGCAAGATCACAAAGTAGGGTACAAAATTCCTATGTTGGCAAACACGATTTCCAACAATGAGCCCTTACACTCAAACGCCTTCTTCGGCCATCCACCTATCTTATGTAAAAGCAATGCATTCAAATATCATTTGATCGATCACATATCTTATTTGTAGGGTATCGTCATACCCGACTTACAAGTCATCAATATCATATCAACATATGCATAATCATGAAAAAATCAATATGTTTTCATCATTGACAAGTAATGGACAATAATTATTTCAAGTTCATGCTCTCTTTTATTGGTCACAATATAATATGGAGTATTGAAACATTATCATGGGAATTTGAAAGCAATTCATCATTTATATTTATCAAACTTCTATGGAAAATCTGAAATCACATATACATGGTTTCGACCATTGAAGTATATAGGCAAACAATTCCCATGACCTTAAAAAATGACTTAGAAATTATAATAAAAGCAAGTCATTAGTATTTTATTGAAAACCCCATTTAAAAGCCTGCATGTTCATAAAACTACACCTATGAGATTTTTGGATAACCCCACGTACCTCGATTACTATGAATATTAGGTGCTTCTTGAAGCCTACAGTGTGAGGATTCCAAATGTGCAATTAGTTTCTAAAACCCCCGTTGAATCTTGAGTTGCTGGGGTTTTTATTTTGAAACCCTAAGGAGAATCCTTGAGAACTTTTGATGAATGAAGGTGTATTTTGGGGTCTTTGGAACTGAATTTCATGTTTAGGGCCAAGTAAGGGAGGAAAATGACCATTTTTCCCCCAAAATAGAGTGTTTAAGTCACTTGAAACCTTTACATCGGTGCCGCCTAGGCTATCGCCTATGTTTACATAGGCGCCGCCTAGGCTATCGCCTATGCTTTCCAGTGGCCATGTGCGATTGGTTAAGCGACGCATATTACTTTGAAAAGACAACTTCTTGCTCAGGTGTTGGATTTAAGCAAAATTAGTATCGTTGGAAAGCAAACTCAGAAACCTATCATTTTACACATAGTAGGCTTTCTAATTCGATATATACAAAAAGTCATGGTCGATAGAAGTTGAAACAAATTATAATATCTACTTAAGCTTAATCGATCAAAGTAGTTTTCATCTTGTCCTTGAGACAAATGACCCCTATGGCCTAAATTCAAGCTTGAATGGATTCACATGCTACACAAATAATTAACGTGCCGTATTGGCATAGGATTTATGGCTTTGGGATTTATCAACACATCGGAATCATGGTCTATATTATAGCCCAAAATACGGGGCGTTACATTATCCCCCCTTAGGATTATTCATCCCAGAATAATGATGTGGGACACGGACAGACACGATATCAAGCATAATAAAGGACAAGGAAAGATAAGATAGGAATAATACCTTCTGTCTCATCCTCCATCAAAGCAAACAAATTGGGATACCTAATTCTCATGCCATCTTCTGACTCCTAAGTTGCTTCTTCGACTTTCTGATTCCTCCACAGTACATTTACTGAGGCTATCTCTTTGCTCCTCAGCTTTCAAACTTGGTGATCTAAAATTTCAACGGGCTCTTCTTCGTAAGATAAGGAATCTATCACTTTGACACCCTCTACTGGCAATACCAGATAATAATCTCCAATCCATTTCTTCAACATGGATACGCGGAATACCGGATGAACGAAACCCAAACTTGCAGGCAATTCTAGCTCAAAAGAAACTGCACCAACCTTTCTTAGAATCTGATATGGCCCTATATAGCGAGGGCTCAATTTACCCCTTTTTCCAAATTGCATAAATCCTTTCATAGGAAAAACCTAGAGAAACACCCAATCACCAACTTCAAACTCTAGTTCTCTTCTCTGAACATCGGCATAGTTCTTCAGACGACTCTGAGCAGTCTTGAGTCACTCTCTAATGATCTTCACTTTCTTTATCGCCTGATGAACAAGATCAGGCCCATACAACTAAGCCTCACCCACTTCATACCATCATATCGAAGACCTACATCTCCTCCCATACAATGCCTTAAAAGGAGCCATATTGATGCTGGCATGGTAACTATTATGGTAAGCAAATTCAACTAGTGGCAGGTTATCTACCCAACTACCTTTGAAATCAATGACGCATGCCCCAAAATATCCTCGAGGGTCTGAATGGTATGCTCAGCTTGCCCATCAATCTAAGGGTGGAAAGCTGTGCTCAAATTCACTTGTGTACGTAAACCCTTCAGAAAAGATCTCCAGAACTGAGATGAAAATTGTGTACCTCTATCGGATATAATGGACATTGGTGCCCCATGCAACCGAACTATCTCCTCAATGTAAATCTTAGCATAACCCTTTTCCAAATAATTAGTCCTCACAGGCAAAAAGCGGGCTGACTTTGTCAACCGATCTACAATCACCCATATAGAATCATACTAGTTTCGGGATCTCGAAAGTCCTATAATGAAGCCTATATTTATCATCTCCCACTTCCATAATGGAAGGGCTATCGCTTGGGAAGTACCACCTGGCCTAATGTTTTCTACCTTCACTTGTTGATAGTTCAAACACTTGGACACAAAATCAGCTATATCACATTTCATGTTACTCCACCAATACAAGGTTTTCAGATCATGGTACATCTTAGTAGAGCCTGGGTGAATGACATACCTCGAAGTGTGCACCTCATCAAGGATTCTTTCCGGTAGTCCATCAACATTTGGAACGCACAACCTACCCTGAAATCACAGAATACGATCACCACCAATTTAGAATGACATAATCTTTTGTTGACCCACATCTTTCTTGATTTGCATTAAGATGGGATCTTCAACCTGCTTCTCCTTAACTTCAGCACAAAGGGATGAATTAGCTAACTCATGAACAATCACCCCTCTATCTTCAAAATTTAAGAGTCGTACTCCCATATTTGTAAGGTGGTGAATATCTTGCACCATTTCTTTCTTTCCTTCTTCTACATGAGAAAATCTTCCCATAGACAACCTGCTGAGGGCGTCAGCTACAATATTTGCCTTGCTCGGATGGTAATGCAGTCTTATATTATAGTGTTTTAGAAGCTCCATCCAACGCCTCTGCCTGAGGTTTAATTATTTCTGCGAGAAAACATACTGCAGATTCTTGTGGTCAGTAAAGATATCAACATGAACACCATATAAGTAGTGTCGCCAAATCTTAAGTGCAACACCACAGCCGCTAACTCCAAATCATGGGTGGGGTAGTTCCGCTCGTGCACCTTCAACTGCCTTTTTGCATAAGCCACTACCTTGCCATGCTGCATCAACACACAACCAAGTCCCACATGGGATGCATCACAGTATACCACAAAGACATCTGCGCCCTCAGGGAGGGTCAAAACAGGAACAGTGGTTAGTTTGTCTTTCAACTTCTCAAAACTATTATCACATAGATTAGACCACACAAACTTCACCTTTTTTTGAGTCAATTTAGTGAGTGGAGCAGCTATGGAACAGAAACTCTCTACAAACCTTCTGTAATACCCTGCCAAACGTAAAAAGCTTCAAATATCAGTTGGAGTCGTGGGTCTGGGCCATTTTCTCACTTCTTCAACTTTCTGGGGATCCACTCTTATCCCGTCACTGTACACAATATTCCCCAAGAAGGCAATAGCATCTAACCAGAATTCACACTTAGAAAATTTGGCATACAGCTGATGATCCTTAAGGGTTTGAAGAATAATTCAGAGGTGATTGGTGTGATCCTCTTTACTCTTAGTATAGATCAAAATATTATCAATAAATACAATGACGAACAAGTCAAGAAACTGACAAAATACTCTATTCATAAGATCCATAAAGGCAGCAAGAGCATTAGTCAACCCGAAGGACATGACTAGAAATTTGTAGTGACCATATTGGGTTCGGAATGCTGTCTTGGGTATGTCTGACTCCCTAACTTTCAACTAATGATAATTAGAACGAAGGTCTACTTTTGAAAGACATTTGTCACCCTAAAGCTGGTCAAAAAGGTCTTCACTCCTAGGAAGAGGATATTTATTTTTAATCGTGACCTTATTCAGCTAACGGTAGTCTATGCACATACGAAGGGAACCATCTTTCTTTCACACGAAAAGTACAGGCGTGCCCTAATGATACACACTGAGGTGTATAAAACCCTTATCTAGGAGGTCTACTAACTGTTCTTTCAACTCTTTAAGTTCTGCAGGAGCCATTCTATATGGCAAAATGGAAATAGGGTGAGTTTCTGGCAACACATCAATACCAAACTCAATCTTCATATCATGTGGTATTCCTGGGAGATCATTTGGAAAGACTTCCGAGAATTCTTTTACTATGAGAAAAGATTGAAGAGGAAGACTCTCGGCATTGGAGTCCTTTACTCGGATAAGGTGGTACAAGAAAACTTAAGAAATGAGTTTGCAGGCTCTGAATAGGATATAAAATGCCCTCAGGGTGCTAAAAATGTCCTTCCCACTCTATCATGGGTTCCTTCGGGAAAGAAAAAAATAACACTTCGAGTCCTATAATCTAATGTGGCATAGCACGAATGGAGCTAATCCATTCCAAAGATAGCATCAAAAGAAACTATATCTAACTCTATGAGATCTGCTAGCATATCCCGGCTACCAACAGTCACAACACAACCCCTGTACACGCTTCTAGAAACAATAGAATCCCCCACCGAGGTGGAAATAGAAAAGGGTTCAAAAATCACACTGGGCTCAAAACCAAAACCAACAACCACATAAGGGGTAACATAGGATAAAGTAGACCCATGATCAAGTAACACATATACATCACGGGAAAATATTTGTAACATACCGGTAACAATATCTGGGGAAACTTTCGCCTCCTCGCGGCTGGTCAAAGCATATAATCGGTTGCGACTGTTCTCGGCAGCTAAAGGGGCACCCTTATGAGGAGGAGTCGTGAATGCGGCTTGGGGCTTAGTCCCCCCACATTTCCTCTAGTAGAAGAGCAGTCTTTCTGAAGGTGGCCCACCTTGCCACAAGTATAACAATTTCTCCCCTCAAAATAACACCTCTCTGAGTGATTCTTCCCACAAGTTTTGCACCATGGATAAGTACGATGTTGTTGGGCCACATTACCTTGTGACTGACTATCTAGGGCTCTGAATCCATGAGGAGTCTGAAAACTCTATGATCATCTATCTGCTGGTGGTCTGGGTGCTGAGGCGCTGGCAGCTGACTGTGCATTACTCCAAGACTTCTTCTTTTGACATCTATTTTCCCAGTTGCCACTCTGTGGTTGGCTGTGATTCTAATCCGCGGTTCTGGCTTTCTTTGCTTACCTGTCTTTCTCTTTTGTTTCTAAAATTTGCTTTTTCCTCTCTTCTATCTGCTGCATATGAATGGTCAACCGAGTAAAGTCTAGCTCTTTATTCAACATTACCCCCTGGCACTCAAGCACCAGGTTATCAGAAAGGCCAGATATAAATTTCCTCATCCGGGCTCTCATATTACTAGTCAACTCTGGGGCATAGCGAGGTAGTTTATTAAACTTCAAAGTGTACTCTTGGACACTCATACTGCCCTACTTCAGATTCATAAAATCTTCTGCTTTGGCCTCTCTCAACTCCAGAGAAAAGAACCGATCAAGGAAAGCTTCCACAAAGTCATCCCAAACTGTGGGCTTAGCACTCTCACCTTTTCCATCCTCCCAGTCGGCATACCACTGATTCGCAACATCCTTGAGCTGATAAGTTGCTAGTTCCACCCCTTCAACCTCATCCGCATGAATTACCTTAAAGATCTTTTCCATCTCATCCACGAACTCCTGTGGATCTTCCTCCACATTGGTGCCAGTGAACTTAGGTGGGTTCATCTTTATGAAATGTCCGACCCTAGTAGCCTCAGACGCAACAAATGCAAACCCAACATCTTCCGATCATTGAGCCTGGTTAGCTACCAACTGTGTCAGCATATGAATAGACCGTTTGAATTCTGCAAGTGAAATATCTCCCTGAGCAATTGGAGGATGGTTGACACTAGTCTGCGGGGCCCGAGGTGGATTGGTCAGAACTGGTGGCACTCCCGGAGTAGGGACAAGTTCTGAAGTGTAGCTCTATTACGATTCCGCATCCCATGGGTGGGACGGACCTCATCTTCCTGAGAATTCTGATCGATGATATGACGTGGAGGCATAAATCTGTTTCTGAAATACAAGAGATCATTGATTAGGGGACAGTTCAAACTCTGAAGCATGAACTAAATCCCAAAGAAGGGAAATATTTACTAAACACCTAGCTGTCTCCTGCTTATAAGTGTAACGTGCTACACACCCATAAATAGGACTCTACCCGATGTGATTTTGCAGATACCCTGGGACTATGAACCGTGCTTTGATACCAAGTTTATCACGATCCGAATTGGGGCCCTGGACATGACGAGTATCTCGAACTATGAAGGCCCGAAAACATCCTTATCTGTCTGGTAATCATGTACATAATTCAAATGATAAAGAAATATGAAAGACAAATAACATTACGGAAAACATGATCAAGAGTCATATGAAAGAAATAATAGGGAATAATGTCCCAAAATCTCAAATCAACACCTCTATAACGTCTGCGAAATCTCTACTACATGATTGAAACAAATGCCTATCTAAAAACTGGGACAAGACCCCTAGTAGACCCAAAACTAATAAGTTATCAATGACACTGCCAGATAATCGGGCCTTGCGAAATATAGAAGGCTCACTAAGTGACTCTGCAAATCTGTCTAAGGAATCTACTAATTTTCTGGACCCCTAGACTGCACCTCCGAACCTGGGAGGAAGGGGGTCAATACAAAAGTACTGGTACACAAAGATATCAAAACAAAACATAAATATTTTTAAAAAATATAGTTGAGAGACAATATAAAGCAGTTTTATATCAAGTCATTTGAAAACACATGGGCATAATGTAATTGTTTTTCAACAACAATCTAATGCAGCTAAGCTAGGTGGAATACCCTACATATCATATTTACACCAGCTGTCAAACCTCGATTGTCGTCGAGATTAGATTATACGTGAGGGGAAGACACACAAGATCACACAGCAGGGTGTCTCGACCCAATGGTAGTGCACAAGATCACAAAGCAGGTTTCCTAACCATAGTCCCAATGTGGGAATGACATAAAGTCAGGTACGCAAGATCACAAAGAAAGGTATCAAATTTCTATGTTGGCAAACACAATTTCCAGCGATGAGCCCTTACACTCAAACGCCTTCTTCCGGCATCCACCTATCTCATGTAAAATCAATGCATTCAAATTTCATTTGATAAATCACATATCTTATTTGTAGGGTATCGTCATACCCGACTTGCAAGTCATCAATATCACATCAACATATGCATAATCATGTAAAAATCAAGATGTTTTCATCATTTACAATTAGTGGACAATAATTATTTCAAGTTCATGCTCTATTTTGTTGGTCACAATATAATATGGGGTATCAAAATATTATCATGGGAATTTGAAAGCAATTATCATTCATATTTATCAAACTTCCATGAAAAATATCAAATCACATATGCATGGTTTCAACCATCGAAGTATATAGGCAAACAATTCCCATGACCTTAAGAAAATGACTTAGAAATCATAATAAAAGCAAGTTATTAGTATTTTATTGAAAACCCCCATTTAAAAGCATGCATGTTCATAAAACTACACCCATGAGATTTTTGGATAGCCCACGTACCTCGATTATTACGAATATTAGGTACTTCTCGAATCCTACGGTGAGAGGATTCCAAATATCCAATTAGTTTCTAAAACCCCTGATTGAATCTTGAGTTGATTGGGTTTTTATTTTTAAACCCTAAGGAGAATCCTTGAGCACTTTTAAGGAATGAAGGTGTATTTGGGGTCTTTGGACTTGATTTCGTGTTTAGGGCTAAGTAAGGGTGGAAAAGGACCATTTTTCCCTAAAACAGAGTGTTTAAGTCACTTGAAACCTTTACATAGGCGCCGCCTATTCTATCGCCTATGTTTTCATAGGCGCCATCTAGGCTATCACCTATGTTTACATAGGCGCCACCTATGCTATCGCCTATGCTTTCCAGTAGCCATGTGCGATTGGTTAGGCGACACATATTACTTTGAAAAGCCATGACTTCTTGTTCGGGTGCCGGATTTTAGCAAAATTGATATCATTGGAAAGCTAACACGGAAACCTATCATTTTACGCATAGTAGGCTTTCTAATTCGACATATACAAAGAGTCATGGTCGATAGAAGTTGAAACAAATTGTAATGTCCAGTTAAGCTTAATCAATCGAAGTAGTTTTTAACTCGTCCTTGAGTCAAATGACCCCTATGGTCTAAATTCAAGCTTGAATGGATTCACATGCTACACAAATAATTAACATGTCGTATTGGCATAGGATTTATGGCTTCGGGATTTATCAACACATCAAAATCATGGTCTATATTGTAGCCCAAAATGCGGGGCGTTACAATTGTATTATCAAAATAGGTCGTTATCAACAAGTTTCACCCTATTAACTTTAGACAATTGAAACTAGTTTCTCGACCAAACACTCAAAAGTCACAATAGGTCCTCATCACCCAAACCTACCATGGTGCAACCCAAAATTGACATTCCAAAACTAATGGAGCTGAACATTTTTCATATGACACTCGAACTCAGAATATTGACCAAAGTCAACTATATTACTTAAAACCTTCCCTAAAGCCTGAAACTCATATAAAATACACTCTAATGTTTCAAAAACTATGCCACCCATTCCTAGAACTCATAAATACTATAAAAACAACAAGGGGGGAAATGGTTAAAATATAAGAAATTATAGAAACTAACACGAGGGTTTTTATGAATCTCATCTTGGATGATCCAAAATATAGTAGACTTTTCTAAATGTTTGAGCAACTTTGAACTTAATAAACTTAAAGCTAGAGGTAGCAGATTCACTTGGTGGAAAGGTAGAATTGAAGAAGCTTGTATTTTTAAGAAGCTAGATAGGTTACTAAGCAATAATGAATGCATGAATATTCTGTAAGACAGTGAGATCAACCATTGGGCAAGGAAAAGATCATACCATTCCCCATTACATATCATTGAAATTCTTTACATAAATAGTATGTCAGACCATTGAAATTATAAAACTTTGGGACTAAGCATACTAATTTTACAAGAGTGGTGGAGAGCTAGAGAGAACTAGAAGAAGGTTCATCTCTCTTTATTTTTTTATATAAAATTAAAGAAACTAAAGTTTGCTTTAGCTAATTAGAGTAAGAATACATTTGGTAATATTTTTAATTAGATATCCATATTGGAAGATATGATAAAGGTGAAAGAGGTTCAATTGGAGTTAAACCCCATTAAATCCAATAGGTGAGAACTGAAAAAGGTTGATGTTGAACTAACACCATTTTTACATTTAACGAATGAGTATGGGAGTAGAAGGATGAAATTAGCTAATTTTAGGATGGGGATAGAAGCACCAAATTATTGCAAGTGTATGTCAAAGGAAGAAGGAAAAAACTACATATCTCAAAAATCTATTCTTCTTAAGGTTACATCATCTCAAGTAATTAAGATATTGGTAAAGAGGCAGTGTGTGTGTTTAACAAGTATATGCAGAAGCAAATCGACAACTTGATTTTAAGTGAACAAAATGAGTTGATGGTCAAACTACCTACTAGTGATGCGGTAAATGAAGTACTTTATGCTCTTAATGGGGATAGTGCAAGTGGTCTAAATAGCTTCTCTAGACATATTTCAAAGTTGTTGGAATATCATAGGGAAAGACATCACCAACATAGTCAGGACTTTTTTCCAGTGGTCAGAGATATGCAAAGATATGTAAGCCATACTAACCTAGTTTTGTTTCCTAAAAAGGAGATTGTTACTACTTTTGGAGATCTAAGACTAAACAATCTTAGTACTTTTTTTCTATCAAAGTGATATTTTGGGTGCTACACAAAACAATGGTAGCAATCTTACCTCAGATCATCTCCAAGAATTAGATACATTTTGTCAAAGAGAGAAGTATTATAAAGAATGTTTTATTAGCATAGGATATCACAAGGGACATTAAAAAAAGAAACAAGCTCCATAATATTGTGATAAAGCATGACATGGCAAAGGCTTATGGCAGAATAACATGGATTTTCTATTCCAAGGTACTTAAGAGTTTTGGGCTCTCAGAATTCATAATAGATATGATATGAAGGTTAGTATCAAATAACTGCTACTTTATTTTGATAAATAGGAAATATTTTGGATTCTTCCAATCTTCCAGGAGATTAAAATAAGGGAATTCCATCTCTCCCACTTTGTTCAGCATTGCAGCTAAGGTCTTATCTAAAAACTTATATAATTTGTACAAGGATCTCGAGTTCAAAGGTCATGGGTTGGCTATATGGAGTCCTAAGGTGAATCACCTTTCTTATGTTGATAAACTTTTATTTCTATTTAGGACAGGTAGTCTATGAAGAAAACTATGAGTGTAATGAATAAGTATGAAGTAGTATTTCGACAAATGTTCATTCTTAACAAGAGCTTATGTTTTTTGCCTAAGTAAGATCCCAGAGGGGTGTTCAATAATATAAGGATAATTATAGGTTTAAGGCAGTGCATTTTCCTATTTATATATCTTGGATACTTTATATTTTATGAAATAAAGAATAAAACACAATTTGCGGAACTAATAAAGAAGGTGATGAAGAGGGTTAACTCATAAAAAAATAGGCTACTCTTATTTGGTGAAAGCTATGTTTTGATATATCATGTTCTACAGTGAATCCCTATCTATCTCCTATCTATCATGAATGCACCTATAAGTGTGGTTGAATAACTACAATAAATCTTTGCAAAATTTTCTTGGGGAAATACTATTTGGGACAAAAGTAAACATTGTATATCATAGGATAAGATGTGCCTGCATAAGGGAGAAGGAGGATTGGGCTTTAGATCATCACATAGTTTATCCAAGTCACTCTTTGCTACACTTTTGTGGGTCTTTAGAGTTAGTACATCATCAATATGGTTCTCTTACATATGTTGTAGGAAAATCCATCCCTTATTGGTTCAAGGTGGAGCGGTTTCTCATGTGTGGAGAAAGATGATTCCAGTAAAAGAAGAATTAGAACACAATATTTGGTGGACGTTTCAGGTGGGTAACTCAAGTTTTTGGTTTGATAGTTTGACCAAACAAGGGGCTTTGTGCTATCTTGTTGGACAAAATGTAGGAGAGGAAGAAATAGAAGTAAATATTTCATATTAGAAAGAGGATGGGATAAACAAAAGTATGATCTCATAAGAGATAATAAAGTATATAATGCGGAATATAAAAACCCCAGATGTTGCTCATTTTAATGACAAAACATGGTGGATGGGATATTTTAAAGGGTTTTTCAATATGAGTTCATCATGGAACATGATGCAGAAAAGAGAAGAAAGCAAGAGATGTTATGAGTTACTATGGGCCAAAGCAGTTCCTTTAAGATCAACCTTTTTACATGGAGGGTTTGGATTAGAAGAATCTCCAGAGATGATAACCCAAAGAGAATGATGATCAATTTAGTTTCTAGGTTTCACTGCTGTAAAAGCTATGCTGAAGAAACAATGAGCCACCTTTTTTTATAATAGCTCATATAGCCAATAGGCTATGAATGCAGTTTGAAATTTTTATAGGTATCAATATTGATAACATGCACTTACAACAAGTGATACTCTTGGTGGAGGCTTAACTATCTATCAAAATTGGTGACACTTTACATAGTTATTCTCGAACAAATAATGTGGACGTTGTAGAAGAGGAGGAATGCAAGAACATAAAGACGTGACACTAATTTATATACCATGGTGGTTCAAGCTAAGAATCTAATCAAGAAAATGGTAAAAAATTTATATCCATGGATAATGGGGATACGTTTGGAGTGTCCAGTTGTAGTGGACATTTTCAAGAAATACAAGCCTAAGTAATATTACTACATTGTTATGCGGAGATCACTGTCAGTATTGCTTACCCAGGCATGAGTTCCTATAATTGTTTTCTTGAGAAACAATTATATAGACCTTATCTATGCCCATATAGAACAAATGATGATGGAAACAAATATGGATACAAAGGCTAGGATCATTCTAGAATCATTAAAGTATTGTAGGGGGAGAGGGATATAGAAGTTTATTCTTGAAATAGATTCCCTCAACATGTGAAACATTTTAATTTATGTGCGGAGGTACCTTGGAGTTAGCAAAAACAATGGAAGAAATCGGAAATAACTTGCAGCAGATTAACACACAATTTATTCAAACTTACATTGAAGGGCATATCTTAGCAGATTCTTTGGCTATTGCAACCTTTGAACATGACATAAAAAAATTCACACTTTTCAAAAACCTTTAACACCTAGTGGGAAGATCTTGAATATTGACAAGTCCTAATTTCCTAGCCTAAGAGTGAAGTCATGCATGATCAAATAACCACGAGACCAAAGCAATAACAACATATATTTACATTCAGAACATTGTTAATAGAAATAATCTAGAAACAAGTTAAGTAGTTAAGAAAATACACAACATGACCCTTTACAATAATGTAATCCCAAAATATGTTCTCATGTTTTGATGTATTTTATATTGTTACATCTGAACACTTTTCCTAGACCAAAAAATCCCCAAAGAACACATCATTGTGTAAAAACTAGATAGGTATCTATTATCTAGCTATAAAAATACTACAACAAATATAAAGGAGAGCTGGGTCTTGAACATGGAGATTGATGGCACATACCATATCAAGGAATCCATGAGAATACAGCATTCACACCTATAGCAGTCATTGTTAGTACACATGATGAAAGATCTAAGAGGAAACAATGAAAAATAAGAGAAGATGTTCAACATATTTGAGGCGTAGATGAACACCATTTCCTTCACCAAACCCGTGGGGATAAACCTCGACCCCTTATAGATTTATTTTAGTATGAACACGTTAACAGGAGTGGAAAACACGTGAAATAAACTCACCTTGGGACTGTGTTGTAGATAAAAAAGATCCTCCAAACATGAGAAAGGTAATAAAGGTGAAGCAGATCCAAAGTAGTATAACTATAAGCTGGTGGTTTCGATAACAACAAATAGGAGCATCTTCAAGAAGTGGAGGACACAAAGAAGAAGTGTTTCAAACACGTCTTTTAGAAGCTCTACTGTGTAGGAAATTTATGGGCTTAGTTGTCTTTGCACCTGACCAATTTTTTTTTTTTTTTTGGGTCTTTAGTTTTTATTTGTAGCTTGAAATTTTGATTATTAATAAATGCCCTGTCATATAGGCCGAAAATATAACTAAAAATGTGTTAAAGGGGAAGCTAATGCAGTGATTCTTTATTAGAAAGGCATTTTGAGAGTCAAAGGTTAGATTTGTGTTCCTAATTTTTGTAACCTAACTCCATTGATCATGGAGGAAATTCATAATTCATGTTATTCTATCCATCTATTTAAAGTCAAAATCTATGTCACGAATCGAATCAGGGCGTAGTCATGACGGGTATCCCAAGTCCATCGAGAGCTGGAGACCACTTTCTTAGCCTAACATCCATAACACAATAAAAGAATACAAAGAAAGTCAACCAAATAGTAATAAGAAGGATACATAATCAAATGTAAAATTTATAAGAAAAACAGATATCCTACCCACATATGTCCATAAAAGACTCTAAGAAAAGAATATCAAACTTAGTTGGGACATGCCGCCGACTATGACAAAAGCAGCCAAAAAAATACTAAGTGAATAAATAAACCTACAAAATGATGAATTTTGAAAGAATGAAGGCTCGCAATTTCACAGCAGATCCATAGGAATATCAAGTTACCTAACGCTGCACAAGAGAAATGGAAAACACTTTAGACCTTATATCAGGAAATGATGTAGCGTCCAGGTGCAGTCATTGGGATAAGTGCTGGCATGTAACTCAGGGAAAGTTATAAAATAATTCCAATGCCATACACCATTCAAAACCCTATGCACAATAATTATATATACATATATAGGATGGCGGGACAGGGACAAGGGTCATGAACATAAGAGTTTAAACCATTATCCTAAACTATGTAGCTCACTCCATCCTAATGGCGCCCACGAGCTATATTGGTTTAGCTCCTCCTGCTAAAAGAGCCCCACTTCGTGTTATCCGTACGAACCAAGGAATCCAAAGGAAGGGATAAGGACACCAAGGCTCTATCCATCCCAAAATATACTTATTGAACCATGGATATGGTCATATATACCCCTACATCAGCAAACGTAGTTTCTAGTGTTAATCCCCGTAGGACTACACCTTCAAAGTGAGCTACACAATTCTCTTTAAGTCCAAATTAAAATTATTTGCACATAAACCCAACCATTAACCCAGGAGTGTTAGATGAACACATTTACCACTTGGTATCATCATACCAATTATGCTTGGAAGCTCATATAATCATGCCGAACTGTAACGCTCCAAAATCGGGTCCCGATATGTCACATGGTACTTAGGGTCACAAGTGACCCCAAGCTAACCCTTCTACTGACATAACTCATAAGCAACTGAATTAAAATACAAATCCATACAAATCAGCAGAAATTAGCTCTTTTCTGAATCTGATCGATACAAAAATGAAATTTTACAAGATTACAATTCTTCCTTTACAACCAAAACTAAAACGAAATACATCAACTTCTACTGACTGTCTATGAAGCCTCTACTAGTACTGACTGTAGGTAGCCGGGTCATGACTTTCGACTAACCCAACTCAATACGACTGAATAAAGAAAATACAACACTTCTTGAACTGTATAACTAACTCAAGCCCTTGAATAAAAAGTACTCATCACCTGCTGACTGGATGCCGCAAATTGACTAGATCTAAAGATGTACACTATACCTTGTACCTACATTCCGAAAAGATATAGCCCACATATGAATATGTGGGTCAGTACCATGGAAACGTACCCAGCATATGGGGGTGCAATGCATATATAAAATAATATCTTAATATCATTACAGTTTATAAAATGATGCATGCTGATATAAATGACTCACTTAGCTTGAATTATAATCATCATAATCATAAGAGAGTAAAATATATTGGGTGAAACATGTGAGTCATCATAATAAATCTCAATTCACTTCCATCTCGATTTCAAATCATCAAAGCAATCAAATTTCATAATAATTCTCTTTGGAATATATGTTTATTAAATCTTTCGAAAATAATGACTTTCTCAAACTCAGTTTTTCAAACAAATATGTTTTCATCTCAGATAGAAGAATAAGACTTTTCATATTAGATAGGAGAATACCCACACACACATTGGGAGTCTCTTACAACCGACATAAACCATGTGAGCTACATGGAGTCCAACGTCCAACCCATATTGGGGAGAGTTATCCTATCCTTGCCATCAGAGTAGGACCTTAATCTTTTGTTCACTAGTGATCACTATATCAATCAGACTTAGGCTCACATCCTACTGGGGCACGTAGTTCTTGGGAAGTACCAATCACAGTTATACCTCCCACTCGGTGCTAAAGACTACTCTCGGACTTAGCTTAGATCTTTTCAAAAGAAAATACACTAATAAATATTTTAACAATTAACAACGGCAGCCATCATGCTACCCCTTTCATAATAAATCAATAAAAGTGGATTTCTTTTCTCATCTCGGTTTCAAAAACAACCCTTTTTACGACCAAAAGGTCAAAGCTTTTTTATCATCTCAAATTATTTAAACTGAAGGTGTTTATAACACATGATTTTCTCAAAATAATAATCTCAAATAGGGTTCCAAAAACCCATACATCAATATCACCATAAAACCTTCCAAAGTTTCATACCTTATGACATAAGCACAAAAATAACCACCTAAAACTTAAAATTTCAGTTTTATAATCATACATCTTGGTAAAGAAAATTATCTTTGGGATTCAAATCTCATTGTGCTTATAGCACATAATTTCTCAAAGTACAATCCCAATTAGGACTCAAGGTCTCACACATCAAAATCATATTAAATTTTCTCAAGATTTATACTTTTCATCATAAATATATATAGCTTACTTCAAAATCTGGAAAGTTCAGCTTTATGTACAAAAATGTCATCATTCTCATTCAATTCAATTTCCAAAACATAGAGAGTATCATAATCTCATGTAAAACCATATAGGGTATAAATTCATGCTTCTAATTCATATCAAAACATGTAAAATCATGTATATTCATAAAAGAAAAATTAATTTGGGCACAAGAATGAATGGGTGTTCTTGTTGAAAACCCTTACATACCTTAAACTTGAAGCTTCGAATGAACTCTTGACCTTGGGACTCTATTCGCGAAAATAATGAGTGTTTCTTATAGCCCTCGGAATGGGGATTCTGAATCTCAAAGAATTATTGAAAACTCATGGTTGTATATTGAGATATTTGAATTTTTAGGTTGAAACCCTAATAAATGTTCTTGGTGATTTTGAGAGAAAGTAAACTTATTTCGGTGTTATGGGAGTTTAATCCCATGTTATAGACATATATAGGGGTGTTTTTGGCACTTGTGAGTTATGCGGCGCACAACCCATGGAAGACCTTAAGGTATGAATCGCACACCTTATGGCAGAAATTTAAGTGTGCCTCGCACTCCCAATCGCACACATTTGATTGCGCGGCGCATTGCCCATCGCACACCCTTACTGCCTCTCACAAAAATGGGCATAACTCTTCGCTCGGGTATCGAATTTTTGCAAAATTGGTATTGTTGGAAAGCTAATTCAATTATCTATAATTTGATAGGTCTTGGGATGAAAAATTTCATGTATATTAAGAGATATACACGTTTGAAGTTGACCCTTGTAGAATCTAATGTGAAACTTTGGATGAATTAATTGGTCTTAGCCCAACTTTGTTCTAGGTCATTGCTATGAACATTTTTCACCTCTAAACTACTCCCTAGACTAGGATAATGATCATGCAACTTGTATTCATGAGAGAATCACTTGGATTAGAGCTTATATGCGCTGGAATGACGGTTAGAATTCTAGCACGAAAATACGAGGTATTACATTATCTCTCCCTTGGAAACATTCGTTCTCGAATGTGGATAATTAGCCTGAAACACAGAGGAATCTTAGTCTTCAAGCTATCATGTGTAACTAAGAGAACTGAATCACTAGATCTCAAGAATAATGAGCTACTGAATTGGTCTGCAAGTGCATGAATCCTCAAGAAAAATAACTATATGGCTAAGATAGAAGTGAGAGTGTCAACTTATGAGTAACTATTACTTTGCACTGGATCTGATCTCATGAGAAAGGATGAGAGGTTTATGACATGAAAATTTGGGGTATTAAAACATCCCCCTCTTAGGATCATTCGTCCCCGAATGATAATAATTTGATAAAAATACTAGGAAGAGACTGTGATACTACACAGGATACTTACGAACTGAATCATGACTTAATATCTGAAACTGAAACTGATGCATGAACTGAGTTGAATGCATAATTTGGACACAAACACATTGCCTCTTTGAATGTACATACGTATAAGACTACGGATAGTAAGACTAGCTGGAAAATTAAGAATCTATAGGAGCTTATCTCCTTGCTTGCTAAACTAGATTACAGGCTATATGGACTAGATCATACTGACTACCCATACTCAAATGGAGTATTTCTTCAGCACTTTTCTACGAAATTCTATTGACATTAGGGAGCAAAGAATTTTGGGCATGCTCTGAACAATACATTTGACTAAGGAATTACAACATTGATATAACTCTATAGCATGGAATATAATTATATAACTCATAAACTAAGATAGGGTTGCTAGGCCGTAGTCAACGCAACTTCTTACTTTCAAGCTTAGCATCACATCTCAAATGCTCTCTCAACTATACTATTCCCCTTAAATACCATACTCATTTGATTCAACTTATAATTCTTATATTGGCACTATGAAATCTTTCTACTAAGGTCTAATCTAAACTAAGTTCTCTCACATGATCAAGACTAACGCTAAATTACAAGATACAACATGCCAAAACACAATACTAGTCTAAACCAGAAGGTTTAGTACTCTATATCTTCTCAGAGCTCATACCCTAAGCATAACATGCCTTACCACTTCAATGACTAATTTAAAACTCTTTTCATTCATCATCTTACACCCAACATGACATTCAAGCCTATCATTAAAAATCACATATAACTTTAAGGAAAATACCCCTAAAGGCATACTTCGCATATTTTCTAAACCTTTATCAACAACAATTTTCTTGAACTATTCTTAAAAACATACAAACAATTTCTAACTAACCATGACATGTATCAAAGACTTGGCCTCAATCTTACCTCACACTTTATCCTTAGCTAAAAAAGAATAAATAATCTTTCTTAATGAGGGTCATCAACTCTCTCACATATAAATCATTGCTTATCCACTATCATCACCACCATCTTAACATAGGAAGAGGTCACCGAAGGGCTAACACATATGAACCAGAAGCACAAAAACTACAATACATAACATTAACACTTATCTTTGTCCTGAGGAATAAAATATCAAAGGCATGGATTCATTAAAGAAATCTAACCTGAAGACATGCATGATATAATGTGAACTTCACTAGTATCATGAGTTTAAAACCTTGTCATACTCTGAAACATGAGTTCATACTTATCATGAGCTATTCAACAGAAGACTGGAGTTCATAGATTCATGAGAGATAACTCGAATCACAGAGTTAAGATGTTACATACTTGCTAGAAGCTGAGAATGGGCTTGAGCACACATGATAGGTATAAGCATAGGCCTGTGGCATGGATTTGTTAAGAAAGTGATGGATTTGGTGTTGTAATGACTGAAATCAAAGGAATACTCTAGAGTAAGAAAGGATCACTATCTTATCATAACTCATTATTTACATGTATCACAATTAATTCTCAAAATTTAGTTTGGTTCTTCACTAACCATCTCCCCCTTAGGCCAAAGCTGGTATTCTAAGTATGATGGTCTACTCCATATCCTCAAGATTAAGCCATAATTTCATCATTCTATTATCTACACATATATGCTAAACTCACAAGAATAAACTAATTTTGAACTTACCAACTTCATTTTTGAACAACCCATCCATATGTCATCCTTAACTTTCTAGCTTCAATAATCATCATCAAAGACTTAGCACTCTCATTTGCAACCATACCTACATCTCTAATCACATAATCATAACCTACCAAGATCACACCTCCATTCTTATATTTTCCCAAACCATGAGAATAAAATCATACTAAAAATACTCAACATCTTCAATCATAACTCCTTAACTTAGCTATCAAGAACATCATAAATTATCTAACTAGCCTTTCTCCACCTAGCAACTCAACATTACTACTAACCCCACAATATGCAATAATCCTCGAAAAATAATGCATCCCTATAGCACCTTAGGCACACCTCTACACCATACTTAATTACAAAAATCTGATCTTACACTCTTGCATGCACTGTTCAGGCCTACTAATCACCTCCATATAACTAGCATTAACAACCGAACTATCAACTGTTCAAACTTAATGTCTAGAGCTAAACATGATTTACAACCCAATCTCATACACAATTTTAACTTCAAAACTATAGAACATAGCATTAAGAAAAACTAGTACATAATGACAATCGATCATAATCATATGGCCTATCTTATTCATAATCTATTAACACATCCTCCTTCTTCACATCATTACTATTTACCCATCTTCACACCTAAATCACATTCATAGCTCTATAAATTTCAACTAAACTTCCTCTTGCAATCTCAGGAAAGCCTAAATTAACAATACTCAACCACCAAGTACTTTCATCAAAACCTATACTTTCCTAGCACAACAAATACCATCAATAACTCATTTCATACTTCGAGCAAACAACAATCCACCTTAACTAATAATCTCCTTCTCGAACTTCACTAAACTAATAAACAAAGGTATATCACTTCATTATTAATTCAATCATAAGCAAAAATTCAGCGATACACATTCAATAAATCGCCCTTACAACCATTCTTTCCACTACACTTCTAAACCCATAAGTTCAACTAACACAAGACTTTCAACTAAACGTTACTACTTCTGTCACTACACAGAAACCATACTTTCAACTAATACCAGAACAACAAGATAAACAACAAGTTTAAACAAGGCCTCACACGGCTTCACTAGACTTTGGTTTTGTGTTTTGATTACGAAAATTATATGAATAACAAAGCAACTATGCTAGAGAATCGAAATAGGCCTCACACGGCTTCACTAGACTTTGATTTTTCATAAACATAATGATAACAAAATTACATAATACAAGAGATAGAAATTTCACACACAACATTCAACGATCTAAGAATACACCTTACTCTGTCTTAATTAAATAACTCATAAGTACGAGGGCATAACTTAAATTTGAAGGACTTATAAGACACTAGAAGGATCCTCTCAAGCCACTTTATGAAACTTCTGAAACTTCTGCCAGCAAATATAGGAGCATTATCTGGGGAGGAAATTGGAAGATGCCGAACATGTTACCTCAAGAACAATACATAGATAGAGAAGTATAGATTATCGTTATGGATTCTGAGAAGAAATTTGAAAGAATATTTGACTTGAGCTTAGAGTACAATTTCTACAAGCCTGATAAAGCACTTCAGTTTTCAGAAATCAAAAGTACTGATAGGATACTTCTGTAGCTCTCTTATAATTCCATAACTATCAATGGAGAATTAAGCTCAACTGTTTCTGATACCTTGAAAATCAGGCAGAGTTGGCCAAAAGAGAGTAAGATGAGAATCTGTATAAGTTTCTTGGAGAACTTTTCTAAAGCATGATAAGACTTGAAAGAATGGAGATATTTCCTAAATGCCCTGTAACCTCTTGAAAAAAAGTACAAACATCTCCGTACCTTTCCGCAAGACTCTACTAGACACGACTTCATAGATACCCTAGGAAACTTGAACTCTGTGCTCTGATACCAAGTTTGTAATACCTCGAAATTAGGTCCCGAGATGTCACACGGTGCTTAGGGTCACAAGTGACCCCAAGCTAACCCCTCTACTAACATAACTCATAAGCAACTGAATTAAAATACAAATCCATACAAATCAGAAAATAATAAACTCTTTTCTGAATCTGATCGATACAAAAATAAAATTTTACAAGATTACAATTCTTCCTTTACAACCAAAACTAAAACAAAATACATCAACTTCTACTGACTGTCTATGAAGCCTCTACTAGTACTGAGTGTAGGTAGACGGGTCATAACTCCTGACTAACCTAACTTAATACGATTGAATCAAGAAAATACAACACTTCTCAAACTGTATAACTAACTCAAGCCTTTGAATCAAAAGGACTTATCACCTACTGACTGGATGCCACAAACTGACTATATCTGAAGATATACACAATACCTTGTACCTACATTCCGAGAAAATGTAGTCCACATACGAATATGTGTGTCAGTACCATGGAAACGTACCGAGCATATGGGGGTGCAATGCACATATAAAATAATATCTTAGTATCATCACAATTTATAAAATGATGCATGCTGATATAAATTACTCACTTAGCTTGAATTAAAATCATCATAATCATAAGAGAATTAAATATATTGGGTAAAACATGTAAGTCATCATAATAAATCTCAATTTATTTCCATCTCGATTTCAAATCATCAAAGCAATCAAATCTCATAACAATTCTCTTTAGAATATATGTTCATTAAATATTTTGAAAACAATGACTTTCTCAAACCCAGTCTTTCAAACAAATATGTTTTCATCTCAGATAGAAGAATAAGAATTTTCATATTAGATAGGATAATACACACACACACACACATTGGGATTCTCTTACAACCAACATAAACCATGTGAGCTACATGGAGTCCAACGTCCAACCCACATTAGGGAGAGTTGTCCTATCCTTGCCATCGGAGTAGGACAATAATCGTTTGTACACTAGTGATCACTATATCAATCATCCTTAAGCTCACATCCTACGGGGGAACGTAGTTCTAGGGAAGTACCAATCACAGTTGTACCTCCCACTCGGTGCTAAAGACTACTCCCATACTTTACTCAGATCTTTTCAAAAGAAAATCCACTAATAAATATTTCGACAATTCACAACGGGAGCCATCATGCTACTCCTTTCATAATAAATCAATAAAAGTGAATTTCTTTTCTCATCTCGGTTTAAAAAACAACCCTTTTTACGACCAAAAGGTCAAAGCTTCTTTATCATCTCAAATTACTTAAACTCAAGGTGTTTATAACACATGATTTTCTCAAAATAGTAATATCAAATAGGGTTCCAAAAACCCATACATCAATAGCACCATAAAATCTTCCAAAGTTTCATACCTTATGAAATAAGCACACAAATAACCACCTAAAACTTAAAATTTCAGCTTTATAATGATACATCTTGGTAAAGAAAATTAGCTTTGGGATTCAAATATCATTGTGCTTATAGCACATAATTTCTCAAAGTACGATCCCAATTAGGACTCAAGGTGTTATACATCAAAATCATATTAAATTTTCTCAAGATTCATGCTTTTCATCATAAATATATATAACTTTCTTTAAAATCTCAAAAATTCAGCTTTATGTACGAAAATGTCATCATTCTCATTCAATTCAACTTCCAAAACATAGAGAGTATCATAATCTCATGTAAAATCTTATAGGGTATAAATTCATGCTTCAAATTCATATCAAAACATGTAAAATCATGTATATTCATAAAAGAAAAATCAATTTGGGCACAAGAATGAAAAGGTGTACTTGTTGAAAAACTCCACATACCTTAAACTTGAAGCTTTGAATGAACTCTTGACCTTGGGACTCTATTCGTGAAAATAACGAGTGTTTCCTGTAGCCTTCGGAATGGGGATTCCGAATCTCGAAGAATTATTGAAAACTCATGGTTGAATCTTGAGATATTTAAATTTTTAGGTTGAAACCCTAATGAATGTTCTTGGTGATTTTGAGAGAAAGTAAACTTATTTCGGTGTTATGGGAGTTTAATCCCATGTTATAGACATATAAAGGGGTATTTTTGGCACTTGCAAGTGAGGTATGCGGCGCACAACCCATGGCAGACCTTAAGGTATGCGTCGCACTCCTGATGGCAGACATTTAAGTGTTCCTCACATTCCCAATCGTACACATTTGATTGGGCGCGCATTGCCTATCGCACACCCTTACTGCCTCTCATGAAAATGGGCATAACTCTTCGCCCGGGTATCAGATTTTTGCAAAATTGGTATTGTTGGAAAGATAATTCAATTATCTATAATTCGATTGGTCTTGGGATGAAAAATTTCATGTATATTAAGAGATATACACATTTAAAGTTGACCCTTCTAGAATCTAATTATAAACTTTGGATAAATCAATTGGTCTTAGCTCAACTTTGTTCTAGGTCATTGCTATGAACATTTTTCACCTCTAAACTACTCCTTAGACTAGGATAATGATCATGCAACTTGTATTCATGTGAGAATCACTTGGATTAGATCTTAGATATGCAGGAACGACGGTTAAAATTCTAGCACGAAAATATGGGGTATTACACTAGCCAATCTATGTAACCATTAGACTCCCAAGCTGTATTTAAAATCCAAACCATAGATACCAAGGGCCTTTCAAAACCGTTTTAATCAATTATCCCTTAACGCCACACAATGGTTTCATAAATAAGTTGAATTGTGCAAATATCCATGCTCAAAAATCAAATTTACAAAGTGGATTGGGGTTAATGCCATAAACAAGCCAAAAAGTCATAAATTTTGGAAAACCTATGTTCCACATTCTAATTCCCATTATAATGCACCCATTCATCCCAAAAACCATAAATTAATGAATTAATCATAAGTTTAAAACATGGGAAAAGTTATTCAAGTGATACCAATCAAAAATCCTCAGCCCAATTACAAAACCCATCAAGTTAAACCACATGGATAATGTGTAAGTAATTACACAAAGTAAAATTAAAGTTAGAGAATGAGATACATGCCTGAAATACATAAGAAATTGAAAACAACTCTAAGTTTAGATCTTGAATGGTGAATCCTTTGTAAAACCCTTGAATATCCTTAGGTTTTGAGTTTAAGAGAGAAGGGGAATGATTTGATCTTTGAAAAGAGAAGGGAATGGGGTTATTCAATGTTTAAAGGCTGTACAAGGGGTAAAAATACAAAAAGCCCCTCACCCAAGTGAATAAAACTTAAATGGATGAATTTAACTTAGCAGCGTGGCACACTAATAACGTGGAGGGTAGCCTTCGTCCCACATCCTTACCATGGAGTCTAACCTCTATGGAACGTTAATATCGCGGAGGCTCAACACCTAAGATTTGAAAAATAACCCAAAACTCATTTCAAAAATTCCAAAACATTCCCAAAATACTTTTTTAACAACCCTTAACATAATTCAAGTAAAAAATTAACATTATACATATAGGAAGATCAAAAATAAATTTGTCAAAGTTTTATGGGGTCTTACATTACCCCCCCCCCCCCTTCCCCTTATGATTATTTATCCCCGAATGAGGAGTTAGGATATTTTTAGCACCATAATAGCAAGAATGCATAAGAATCCAAAGATAGAAAACTCGAAATGCAACAAGAAGGAAATGAACTCATACCTTAAGAAATCTCGTCCAACTCGGAGAACAAGAATGTGTACTTGGCCTCCATATTCTCCTCCTCTTCCCACGTAGATTTTTTCACCTTTTGATTTCTCCAATGAACCTTCACCGAAGCTATATTCTTTACCCTCAATATACGAATCTGCCTATCCAATATTTCAACTGTTGCTTCTTCATAAGACAAAGAATTCGTAACATCAACATGCTCAATCGACACTATCAAGGAAGGATCAGCCACATACTTTTTCAGCATAGACACATGGAAAACAGGGTGAGTAGAAGCCAAACTTAGGATAAGTGACATTCCAAATTATTCTTACCACCTGATATGGACCAATGTAATAAAGACTAAGATTTCCCTTATTCCCAAACCTCATGACTCCTTTTATAGGAGAAGCCTACAAGAACGACCAGTCACTCACTTCAAACACATCCTTTCTTCGCCTCATATTTGCATAAGATGTTTGGCGACTTTGTGTAGTCTTAAGTATTTCCCCAATAACTTTCACCTTCTCCATGGCTTGGTAAGCCATGTCAGGACAAAACAGCTTAGCCTCACCTACCTCAAACCACCTATAGCAGACCTATACCTTCTACTGTAGAGAGCCTCAAAAAGAGTTATTTGAATTCTTGAATAATAACTGTTACTATACATAAACTCAATAAGAGGCAACCCAACTATCCTTAAAATCAATCACACAGGCCCTTAGCATATCCTTCAAAGTCTGAATAGCCTGTTCTACTTGTCCATCTATTTAATGGTGTAAAGTGGTGCTAAGGTTCACCTGAGTACCAAAACCTTTTCAAAACAAATACCAAAATAAGAAGAAAACTATGTACCTCATTCTAAAATGATGGACACAGGCACTCCATGCAACTTAACTATCTAATGAGTGGACAACTTAGCATAGTCCTCTCTTGAGTAATTAGTTCTCATAGTCAAGAAGTGAAAAGACTTAGTCATTCTATCCAAAATAACTCAAATAAAATCATACTGATTATGAGACCGTGGAAGACCCATAACAAAATCCATATTAATCATCTCCCACTTCTACATGGGCAACTCTATATCAGAAGAGATGACACAAGGCAACAAGTGTTTGACCTTGTCTTGTTGACAAATCATGGGCCATAAAACTCACCATATCTCTCATCATATTATTCGACCAGTAGATTTTCTTTAAGTCATGATACATCTTAGTCAAACTTGAATGAACTTTATATCTAGACTCATGTGTCTCAGTCAACATCCTTTGTTGCAACCCATCAACATCACAAACACAACCTCCCTAGATTCATCAAGATACCATCTCCCCTAATCAAGAAATCCATAACCTTTTGTTGGCTCACATCATCATTAATCTGCATAAGTATGGGATCTAAATCCTACTTCTTATTTACCTCAACACTAAGAGATGATTTAACCACTTCTTGAACAATCACTTCCCCCATCCTTAGAGTTCAAGAGATGAACTCCCAAGTTAGCCAATTTGTGAAAGTCATTCACTAGTTCTTTTTATACCTCATCCACATGAGGTACGTGTTAAGAGGACCAACAAAAATATTAGCTTCACCTAGATGATAGTGAAAGCTCATGTCATAATACTTAAGCAGTTTGAGCCACAGCCTTTGTCTGGGATTCAATTCCTTCTGAATAAACACATACTTCATTCTTTTATAATCTACATAGATTTCTTCATTCACCCCATATAAAAAATAGATCCAAATCTTCAACGCAAAGACCATAGCTGCCAAGTATAGATTGTGAGTTGGGTAATTCCTCCCATAAAACTTAAGGTGTATAGGAAAATAGGCTACAACCTTATCATGTTGCATCAAAACACACCCTTGTCCCTCATCAAATGCATCATAATACATAACAAACCCATCATACCCCCGAGAAGGGGCAAAACTGACTCAAATGTTGACTTATCTTTCATCTTTTCTAAGCCACCCTCATAGGCATCTAACCACAAGAACTTAACCTTTTTTGAGTTAGCTTCGTTAGTGGAGAAGAAATAGACAAAAAACTCTCCCCAAACCTCCTATAGTACCCAACCAATCTTGACATCACCCAAGCACACAAACAAGTGTGTGTGGTCTATCAAGTAGTAAAGTGGCCTTTAAGAAAGCCAAGTATTGATCCCACATGTACTTTTTTTAATAACGATTCAATTCTAGTTCAGACTTTAGGTTAATTTAGTGCAAGAGTAACCAAAAAGAGAGTTTTAAATTTTGAAACTAAAGAAAAGTAAACAATGCATAAAATAAAAATCTTGAAACAATCAATGGATTAAAGACCATGGTTATAGCACTGCGAACAATCATACTATGTTATTGAACTTCATTCGTTAACTTGCTTATCATGGTTGTTGATTCGTAGGGTTAATTTCATGATTATAGTCTCCCAAACTCTAACTGTTTACCATGATTAGGCCTTACAACTACATCGTTGAGTGGAAATGTAATAATCCATTTATGTATTTTAAAGCTATCCTCCTACTTTGAATCAAGTAAGGCATCTAAGTACATCCCTGTCCTAGACAATAATTTGAATTCCTTATCTCATAAAATAATACAAACCATACTTTGTTCATCTCATATTTTATCTCTCTATTCCCTTTTTCGAGATCAAAAGGTAGACAATTGATATATTTTTGGGGTAATCAATCCATCAAATAGTTAAATCAAAGATGAATACATAACAATAATGATAAAAAAAATTTTAAAAACTTAATTCAAAATAATAGTACTCATGTTCTTGGCTTTAACCCCGAAATCATCTAATAAGGAGACTTTACACTTCTACTACATACAAGACATTAAAGTTAGCACTACAATGACTACATGGAATGCAAGTTTCTTCACTAAGCATGTTTTATACACAATTGATAGCTCATGAACACTAATCTAAAACATCATATCCTAAAGAACTGACTCAGCTATTTGGCAAACTCATACTTATCGTTCAATCATGGATATCATACAATTCACCCACATTCAACAAATATGCGCCCCTCATAATATGAGAGTTACCCGTAATCACTCACAATAAATATAAATTATAACATAATAAAGATAACAATCAATTTATGCTCACTCTTACAAAGAATTCACAAGTTACACATAATGAACCATAGGCTTTACCTTAGTGTAGTACTCTACTAATATCAGAGTGATGATTATAGGTTCAATTAAGTTTTTGTTAGGTTGAAATATAGGCTAAGGAATCGGTATGAACTATTTTAGAAAAGAATAGTTACTATCTTCTCTAAGCATTTTAATATATCACTTTTTATAATTAAAACCTATCTCTAACAACTAAATTACCCCCTTTCTTTCATTTTCTCCCCATCTTATTAAGCTATTTCACATATACTATGGTGTAAGTATTTTATGCACAACTTATTCAATTTGAACAAATTTTTGTTCTTTTCACTACTCAACTCCCAGCCACAACACATATTACTTTTTTTGAACACCAATAACTATCTCTTTTGGGGCTTCAATTTCACCCTTTTCTTCTTTAATTTCATACTCCTAACTTAATTAATTTTTCATTAAAGCACCTAGGAGCTTTGGATCAAATTAAGGTCTATTAATGAAGGGATTAGGATACATATGAGGCTTCCAAAAGTAATGCTAAAGGGTCAATGTAGTTGACAAGGATTAAGCACAAAGGTAGGTAAAAAAGAAGGTATAAAATAAGCCTATCAAAGAAATACCTATATCATCTCCCAAACTCACACTATTTATTTTTCTTTGCACACACACCGAGCATATTCTAGACATCACATACAATAAGGAATATACAAAAACCTCACACGCACATTGCACATACTTGACACACATAGGATCATTATAAACTCCCAACCAAATAATAACATGAATTCAAATTTAAGCCAAAAAGTATGACAATCATAAACATAAGCCTAAGAGTCTCAACAGTAGCAATCCACTCAATCAATATGCTTTTACAAATAAATTCTTGCACCATGTAATCGGAAATAGCACCAACAAGAATATCTTACATAAATAAAATTTAAATTAAGCCAAAAATTAGGAATTTTCCCACCCCACACTTAAAAATATACTTTGTCCCCAAAGTGAATTTAAAAGTAAGAGGTAAAAATACTCATTGACGCCTCTATGCCTAGCTAGTAGCATCTTTTCATATTAAGAGGTTCTTGGAAACCACACTCAGTCTTTGCCATGCTCCTTAGCTCAGGTTTCAGGTACTCAGACTTCCCATCAACCTGCGACTCAATCAAAATCATAAACTATGTAAAGTAAAAACTAAAAAAATTAAAAATAAAACCTACCTACTTAACATGGGTTACCTCCCAAGAAGCGCCTGATTTAGTATCGTGGCATGACCCAACTATGACTTAGTCATTTTCTTTTCTTCTCTTTCTCACACTTGGTCTCCATTTTCTTATTCTTTTTATCCCTCTTGGGTGTGACATATCAAGGGCACCTTATTTTTCAAGTTTAGCCTTTTTAAGCCCATCAAATTCCTTCATGTCAAGTTGTGGTATTAGATACTTGGGTTGCTCAATAAGGGTGAACAAAGAGGCCCTTGATGGATAATCTAACCCACACTTATCCCCTTGAATAACAGTAATCATGTATGTTTTTATAGTGGGATGGTGTGGGAAGTGGTTTATAAATTTTAAAAACTGCCTCTTCATACTTCAACCTTATTTTGAGTGTACCCTCTCTTACGTTAATCAATACTTATCTTGTTGCTAATAATAGACCCCCAAGATGATTGATGCCTATTCATCTGCCTTAACTCTAGAATAATAAAGTCACTAGGAATAACAAATTTACCAACCTTTATGAGGACATTCTGAATAACTTCTTTAGAATAGAAAATTGACCCATCCGCCAACTGCAGTCACACCGAGGTAGGTCTAGGCTTTCCCAAGCCCAATATGGCAAACATAGACAGTGGCATCTTATTAATGCTTCCCTTAAGTCACCTAATGTGTGGACCACCTTTCTACTCCCAATTTGGATAGGGATAGTAAACTTCCCTAGATCATTTAATTGTTTGAGGATTTTCTATGTTACCACTGAACTATATTCCTTAGTGATTTTTATTACCTCCACATCCTGAAGTTTCACCTTATTAGAAACCAGATCCCTCAAGTACATAGCGTACTTATTCATACCCTGCAAAATATCTAACAAAGGTAAGTTAATGTAAAGCTCTCTGAATGTGTCATAAAACTTCTTAAACATTGCATCCTCGTTTGATTTCATATGCCTTTGTGGGAAATAAAGTGGTGGTATCTATTTCTCCCCTGGTTCAGAAACTTTAGTTTTCAAGTACTTAAACTTGAATTATCAGCAACTTTTTTTGGATACCTATTGGGTCACCACATCAGCATCTACCTCCTTAGTTGCCTTTGGAGGTTCTCCTTGAAGCTCTCTACCACTCTTCAAGTTGATTGCTATAACTTGTTTTAGATTTTCTGTATCTGTAGGATAACCACCTTGTGGCCTGGTATTTAGTATCTATTGTAACTGCCCTAACTGCAACTCTAAACTTCTTGTAGCAGCTTGCTAATTTTTTATTTCTGCATGGTTACTTTCCATGACTATTGCCTTTTCTGCTTGACCAGCTAGAAGTTGCTTCATTATCTCCTCCACATTACTAGTTGATTGATTTGGTGGAGCCTATGGTTGTTGAATTTGTTATTGTTTTGCATTTCATGGTTGAGTCTGCCACTTCATGTTGTAGGCATTACCATAATTTGGCCTTTGAGCATTGACCACATACCTCACCGATTCCGAATTTAAAGAAAACATGGCTACTAAATAGTTACTATTACTGCTAAATTCATACGAATATGCAGCTTGTTGGATTGCATTGACTATGGCTGCAGGCTGTGCCACTCCCAACTTTAGACTACTTATTTGATTTCTCAATGAAGAGATATGAGAAGATATGGCAGTGAATTGATCAACCTCTAATACACTTGCAATTATTTTTGTAGCGCTCCTCAAGTCTAAATGGCATACTGTATTTCCTTGGGAAATATAGTTCAATAAAGTTTACAACTCATCATATGTCATCTCAAGAGTTTGACCACCTACAGCTGAATCTGGAAATATTTTTTAATTATGATCAAGAGCCTCTACAAAAGTATGAGGAAGTACCTCATTGAACTATTGATGGTTTGGACAATCCCAAAGAAGAGCATTGAAAAACTCCAACTCATGAAAAAGATTCTCTTTTGTCTTTTATTTGAAACACACTATTTCACTGCGAAGTCTTATAGTTTTATCAGATGGGAAGAACCAAATAAGGAATTTTCTAGCCATATCATCCCATGATGAGCTTGAATTTGTTGGTTTTGCATTCAACCACTTTTTTGCTCCCCAATTAGTGAAAAGGGGAACAAAGTAATCCTCAAATATTCTACATTCACCCTCGTGGGAAAGAATGTGTCACGGATTTCTATGAAATTCCACAAGTGGACCTGTGGATCTTCATGTGAAAGCCCTGTGAACTGTCCACTGCTAATTAAAAGTTGTACCATATTTTTTAAGCTTAAAATTGCCTCCAGTTGCTATCTTCTAAAATTAGGAGGTCAAATTGGTTGGAAGTGGGATTTCCATTTCTCTCACCGTCCTGTGCGCTACTTGTTCATCAGCCATGATGGCCAGATTCTCTTTGTATTATTAGATTTGTGTAATTTAGGAGATAAAGATTGCTTCTCTCCTTCCTAGATGGAAAAGTTTCTAAGGTTCAAAGCTTGGTTCAACTAAATCCAAATCCCTTTCCAGCTTACTACTACATAATCCTGTTTCATCAAAATACAAAACCAACTCCAAGAGTAAAAACACAAAAGAAATCTAATAGTAGAACTAAAAATAAAATGAGTTGCCAACTTACAAGTCCACTGCAACGGCACCAAAAACTTGATAGTACCCAAGCACACACGTAAGTGTACGTGGTCTATCAAGTAGTAAAGTGTCCTATAAGAAATCCAAGTGTAATACCCCGGGAAATATTTCGTTGAAATTTTGTGCATAAACGTGTTGGGTTCTATCTTCTAGAATGAATTATAAATTTTCCGTGCAGAATGTCTTAGATTATGACCCACGATTACGTAGATTATTGAATAATATTTCCAATGATATGTGGATCATCCAAAACAGACACCCGAACGACGAGTTATGAACATTCCGATCGAACCGTGAATAGTAGTGAACAGTAAAACATACAGGAAAAAGTACTGAGGCCTGGCGTATTTTTGGTCCAACTTTAAAAGATCATAACTCTTTGTACATAATGATCAACATGATTTACTATATATCAACGGAAATATCTGCGAGTCCTCTTTCCAATAAAATTGGTTTCATCCAATTTGTCTATTGGAGCAAAAACTTATGGTCGATCTACTTCAGCCTATCAAAAGTGAATTTTTGGGTCAAATTCAAATGATCATAACTCCTCGTACACAATGATATGGGTGAGATACTATATATCAACGGAAAGATATTAGAGTCCTTTTTCTAATAAAATTGGTTTCATCTAAGTTGGATATCAGAGTAAAACGTTATGGTTGATCTACTTCAGACTATTAAAATAGTCTATCAAAGGACAGATTCAAGAACTATTTGATTTTTAGGGGCATTTTGGTCATTTTCCCTCACCTAAAATTCATCCAAACCCCATATTAAAGCCTATTAGAAGCATTATATGTTATATTTCATCAAATTCTCTCAAAAAGAAAACCCTAAGCTCCTACATGCAACTTCAAGAACCTCCAAAGTTCACCATTAATTCTGCAAATTTATTCAAGATTCTAAGTTCTTAGTTCATGAACTTCAACAACCTCCAAAGTTCACCATTAATTCTACAAATTTATTCAAGATTCCAAGTTTCTAGTTCAAAAACTCTAAGAACCATCATTCAGAGGTACGATTAACATCTCAAAAATAAGTATCGATCTAAATTTCATCATACAAGGTATATGGGATTTTTCAACAAGAACTCTCTTTCGTTCTTGTGCCCAAAAGTAATTTTCTTTATAGAGGCATGATTTTTATTTGATTTTTACGAATTTAAACCATAAACCCATACCTTATGATGATTATTATAAAATCTTGATGTTTATGATTTTGAAAGATGAATTTACATGTGTGGAGATATAAAGCATGAATCTTGAATGATATTTATCATGATTTTGATATTTGGGTCGTGAATCCCCATTGAAAATTGTGTTTTTCTTTGAGAAAGTGTGTGTTATAAGCATGTTGATGTTGAATATTTGAGATATTTTGAATGATTTGACCTTTTGGTCTTAATGGTGTTGTTTTGAACTAGAGTGTGAAAGAAATTCACAATGTGGTTGATTTTGATAGATGGAAATCTTGATGGCTCCCGATGTATATTTATATATTACTGAAATTGTTTTATTATGGATTGTCTTTGAAATGATCTGATCTAAGTCCGGGAGAAATCTTTAGCACCGAGTGGGAGGTATAAAGCAACCTTACTTCCCTAGAACTACATGCCCCCGTAGGAGTGAGCCTGAGGCTGATTTATATAGTGATCACTAGTTTGTATAGATTTGATATCGATAGTCTTACTCTGACGGCAAGGATAGGATGGCTCTTCCCAACGTGGGTGGTACGTTGGACTCCTTGTAGCTCACATGGTTTATATCAGTTTTAGGATCTCCTAGTATATGTGTTTCCTTGTGTTTATGGTGATGGTGAAGTGATTTGAAAGTGGAATTGTGAAAGTTATTCTTTCAAAAGATTTAAATTTACATTATGAGAATTGATATTCTTGATGAACTAAAAGTGATTGACAAATTATATGATGGCTCATATGTTCTATTGTACTTATTTCATCCTCTCATGATTATGATGATTTTCTTCAAGCTATGTAAGTCTTTCATACATCCTGCATATTTCTTGTAAATATTTATGATGATGATGTTTATACAACTGCATACACCCCCATATACTCGATTCATTTCCATAGTACTGACCCACATCTTCGGATGTGGGCTACATTTTCTCAGAATGTAGGTTCAGGTGCTCAGTTCCAGGTTCGATAGTCATTCTTCGGGCATGATGTTCTACATCCTCTGTTATGGTGAGTCCTCTTATTCCAAGGACGTGATGTCTGATGTTGGTTTCACGGAATTATTTACATTTGATAATTGAGTATGAGTCAGTTGGTGCATGTCTCAATGGCTTGCTGGTTTTATTCATTTTCTTAAAGGCTTGTCAGACTAGTATAGATGTTGGGAGTTGACTAATAAGTCATATTTTGTTATCTTTCTGAAATTCTTTTATTCTTGGATGATGATTACTCTGTTGATATTTGAGGGTTATTTATGGAAACCCCATTGATTTGTGTTGAACTAAATAAAAATAGCTTAAAGGGTTAGCTTGGGGCTACTCATAGCATCAAGCACCGTGTGATACTTTGGGACCCATTTTCCGGGGCATTACAAACTTGGTATCAGAGCCTAAGGTTTTAAGGTGTCTTAGGGAGTCTAACAAGCTGTGTTAAGTAGAGTCTTGATCATTGGTGTGTAGCGCACCACATCTATAAGCAAGGGGCTAGAAGACGTTTTAGGATAAAGTATGATTCTTTATTTCAGAAGTCTATCGTTCTTAAAGTGTCTCTCTTTGCTATTGATTTGTGCTCTCCTCTTTCAGAAATATGCCTCTATTGATTGTCGGACCCGAGTGGTCAAGTTTCAGTTTAAGGGTCATCCGTGTTTGAGTGGTCTGAGAATTCTGTGTCACCCAAGAGTCATTTTATCTCTTACCTCAAAGCTAGAAAGATTATTTCCAAGTGGTGTATTTACCATTTAGTTAGAGTCAAAGACACTAAGTCTAAGACTCCAACTCTCCAGTCTGTTAACATCATCAATGAGTTTTTTGATGTCTTTCTAGATGATCTCCTAGGGATAAATCTTGATAGAGAGATAGAGTTCGGGATTGATCTTCTTCCCGATACTCAGCCCATTTCTATTTCTCTTTACCGTATGGCCCCTGCAAAACTTAAGGAGTTGAAAGGGCAACTCAAAGATCTACTAGATAAGGGTTTAATAAGGCCCAGTGTTTCTCCTTGGGGTGCTCCTATGTTGTTTGTGAGAAAGAAAGATAGCTCTTTGCATATGTGTATTGATTACCGCCAACTGAATAAATTCACAGTCAAAAATAAGTACGCCCTTCCAAGAATAGATTATTTGTTTGACCAATTGCAAGGTGTAAGTTATTTCTCAAAGATAGACCTTCATTCTAGCTTTCATCAACTCAAAGTTAGAGAGTGTGACATCCCAAAAACTGCTTTCCAAACTCATTATGGCCATTTTAAATTTCTTGTTATGTCTTTTGGGTTAACTAATGCCCTAGCAGCTTTCATGGACCTCATGAATCAACTGTTCAGACCATATCTGGATATGTTTTTCATAGTGTTCATCGATGATTTACTGGTGTACTCCCGTAGTAAGGATGAATATTCTGATCATCTTCGAACTATCTGCAAACCCTTAGAGATCACAAGTTGTTTGCCAAGTTCAGTAAGTGTGAGTTTTCGCTAAGGTCAGTTGCTTTTCTGGGTCATATCATTTCTTCTGAGGGTATTAGAGTTGATCCCTAAAAGACCAAAGCTATTAGAAATTGGCTTAGACCTATTTCTCTAACTGATACACAAAGTTTCTTGGGTTTAGCTAGCTATTACCATCGTTTTGTTGAGAGTTTCTCCTCTATAGCATCTCCTATGACTCGATTGACAGAAAAAAAGTGAAGTTTTTGTGGTCCAAATCATATGAAAAGAGTTTTCAGGAGTTGAAGACTCGACTCACTTCAGCCCCTATTTTGACTTTGCCTGATGGTGTTGATGGTTTTGTGGTGTACTGTGATGCTTCGAGAGTTGGGTTGGGTTGCGTATTGATGCATAAGGGTAAGGTGATAGCTTATGCTTCTAGACAGTTGAAACCCCATGAGAAAAATTACCCCACCAATGACCTTGAGTTAGCTGCTGTTGTGTTTGTTTGAAAATCTGGAGACATTATTTGTATGTTGTCCATGTTGATGTTTTCACTAATCATAAGAGTCTGCAGTATGTGTTTGCCCAGAGAGAATTGAATCTTAGGCAGAGACGATGGTTAGAATTATTAAAGGACTATGATATGAGTGTGCTATACTATCCGGGAAAGGCCAATATTATGGCGGGTATCCTAAGTAGAGTGTCCATGGGTAGTGTTTCGCATGTGGTAGAAGGTAAGAATGAGTTGGCTAATGATGTACATCGTTTGTATAGATTGGGGGTTAGGTTGTTTGACTCTGTTGAAGGTAGTATAGGGGTTCAGAGTAGTTCCGAATCCTCCTTGGTTTTAGAAGTGAAGGAAAAACAATACTTAGATGCTAGTTTGGTCCGACTGAAGGATTCAGTCAAGGACCAAAAAGTAGAGGTTTTCTCCCAAGGGGTAGATGGTGTGTTGAGATTGCAGGGTAGATTGTGTGTCCCGAATGTTGATGATCTGAGATAGAGGATTATGGCCGAAGTGCACGGGGCATGATATTCTATTCATCCTAGTGCCACCAAGATGTACCAAGACTTGTGGGAAATCTATTGGTGGAGTGGAATGAAGAAAGATATAGCAACGTTTGTAGCTAAGTATGCAACATGCCAACAGGTTAAGGTTGAACACCAAAGACCTGGTGGTATGATGCAAGAGTTTAGTATTACCACCTGGAAGTGGGAAGAGATAAATATGGACTTCGTGATTGGTTTACCTTCTTCCCGAAGCCATCATGATTCCATTTGGGTTGTGGTTGATAGGTTGACTAAGTATGCTCATTTCTTGTCTGTTCATAATTCATATACTGCTGAGGATTACACTAGACTGTATATCCGAGAGCTAGTCAGACTGCATGGAGTTCCCTTGTCTATCATTTTGGATAGGGGTACTCAGTTCACTTTGCAATTTTAGAAAGCTTTCCAGAAGGGTCTTGGTACCCAAGTGCTTTTGAGTTTTGCTTTTTATCCTTAAATCGAAGGTCAGGCTGAGTAGACCCTCCAGACCTTAGAGAATATGTTGAGAGCTTGTGCACTTGACTTTAAGGGAAGTTGGGATGATCACTTACCGTTGATAGAGTTTGCTTACAATAATAGTTTCCACTCTAGGCTTGGCATGGCTCCGTTTGAAGCCTTATATGGGAGGAAGTGTAGATCACCCATAGGTTGGTTTGAGGTAGGTGAAGCGGATCTGAGTGATCCTGATTCGGTATTTGAGGCTATGAAAAAAGTTAAGTTGATTAGGTAAAGGTTGAAAACTGCGCAGAGCCTTCAAAAGTCATATGTGGATATTAGAAAGAGAGACCTTGAGTTTGAATTTGGTGACCTAGTGTGTCTGAAAATTTCACCCATGAGGGGGGTGAAGAGATTTGGAAAGATGGGGAAGCTTAGTCCCCGTTATGTTGGTCCTTACAAAATTCTTAGCCATGTTGGTAAGGTAGCTTATGAGGTCGAGTTGCCTTCCGAGTTGTCCTCTGTGTATCCAATATTCCATGTCTCCATGCTTAGAAAGCATATTAGTGATGTTGTGGTAGTGGATTCCTCTGTGAGTGCTAACATTCAAGAAAATCTTTCTTTTGATGAGATTCCTGTTAAGATTCTTGATTTCAGTGTCCGAATATTAAGGAACAAAGAAGTTCCCTCGGTCAAGGTGTTGTGGCGAAACCAATCTATTGAGGGTTCAACTTAGGAAGCTGAGGCGGATATGCGATCCACATACCCGCACCTATTTTCTGTGAACTCCGAACAAGTCTAAGGTACCGTTCTTTCCTAAATCATGCACTTTTGATAAAAGTGGCAGCAGTTCAGCTGTCATTTATTATGTTTTCAGCTGTAGTTTCTTGAATTTATGCATTCTATGTTGCATTCAGAGTGAGAAATGATGTGGTGATGAGTCTAACGAATGGTTTCAGCTGTATGCTGTATTCCCTATCTAATCTTGGCATGTCTAGCTTCATTTGAGGACGAATGTTTCTAAAGGGGGATGATGTAATACCCGAGGAAATTTTTCGTTGAAATTTTGTGCGTAAACGTGTTGGGTTCTATATTCTAGAATGAATTATAAATTTTTCATATGGAATGTCTTACATTATGACCCACCATTGCATAGAGTATCGAATAAGCTTTCCAACGATATATTGATCATCAACAATGGTCACCCGAGCAACTAGTTATGAACATTTCAATCAAATCGTGAATAGTTGTGAACAGTAAAACGTTCAGGAAAAAGTACTGAGGCATGGCGTATTTTTGCTCCAAATATAAATGATCGTACCTCCTTGTACATAATGATATGGGTGATCTACTATATATCAATGTAAAGCTCTGCGAGTCCTCTCTCCAATGAAATTGGTTTCATCCAATTTGTCAATCGAAGCAAAAAGTTATGGTCGACCTACTTCAGCCTATCAAAAGTGAATTTTTGGGTCAACTTTAAACTATCATAACTCCTTGTACATAATGATCTGGGTGAGATACTATATATCAAGGGAAAGATATGAGAGTCCTCTTTCTAATGAAATTGGTTTCATCCTATTTCAATATCGGAGTATAACGTTATGATTGATCTACTTTAGACTATCAAAATAGTCCACCAAAGGACATATTCGAGAATTATTTAATTTTTAGGGGCGTTTTGGTCATTCCTGCTCACCCAAAATCCGTCCAAACCCTATATTAAAGCCTATTAGAAGCATTATATGTTATATTTCATAAAATTCCCTCTAAAAGAAAACCCTAACCTCCTACATCCAACTTCAAGAACCTCCAAAGTTCACCAATAATTCTGCAAATTTATTCAAGATTCCAAGTTCCTAGTTCAAGAACTCCAAGAACCATCATTCAAAGGCATGATTAACATCTCAAAAATGAGTATCGGTCTAAAGTTCATCATTCAAGGTATGTGGGGTTTTCAACAAGAACTCTCTTTTGATCTTGTGCCCAAAAGTAATTTTCTTTACAAAGGCATGATTTTTATTTGATTTTTACAAATTTGAAGCATGAACCCATATCTTATGATGATTATTATGAAATCTTGATGTTTATGATTTTGAAAGATGAATTTACGTGTGTGGAGACATAAAGCATGAATCTTGAACGATATTTATCATGATTTTGATATTTGGGTCGTGATCCCCATTGGAAATTGTATTTTTTTGAGAAAGTGTGTGTTGTAAGAACGTTGATGTTGAATATTTGAGATATTTTGAATGATTTTACCTTTTGGTCTTAATGGAGTTGGTTTGAACTCGAGTGTGAAAGAAATCCACAATGTGGTTGATTTTGATAAATGGGAAGCATGATGGCTCCCGATGTATATTTATATATTACTGAAATTGTTTTGTTATGGATTGTCTTTGAAATGATCTGAGCTAAGTCAGGGAGAAATTTTTATCACCGAGTGAGAGGTATAAAGTGACCTTACTTTCCTAGAACTACATGCCCCCATATTTATGATGATGATGTTTACACAACTGCATACACCCTCATATACTCGGTTCCTTTCCATGGTACTGACCCACATCTTCAGATGTGGGCTGCATTTTCTCAAAATGTAGGTTCAGGTGCTCAGTTCCAGGTTCTACAGTGATTCTTCGAGCACGCTGTTCTACATCCTCTGTTGTGGTTAGTCCTCTTATTCCAAGGACGTGATGTCTGATGTTGGTTTCACGAAATGGTTTACATTTGATAACTGAGTATGAGTCAGTTGGGGCATGTCTCAATGGCTTGCTTATTTTATTGATTTTCTTAGAGGCTTGTCAGACTAGTATAGATGTTGGGAGTTGACTAATAAGTCGTATTTTGTTATCTTTCTAAAATTCTTTTATTCTTGGATGATGATTACTCTGTTGATATTTGAGGGTTATTTATGGAAACCCCTTTGATTTGTGTTAAACTGAATGAAAGTGGCTCAAAGGGTTAGCCTCAAGCACCGTGTGACGTTGTGGGACCCATTTTTTGAGGCGTTACAATTGATGGCTATTTATAACTACCTATAGGGTGCTAGAAGTTTCTCTAAGACTGATCTTCAGTTAGGTTATCATTAGATGAAGATTAGGTAGGTGGATATCTCTATGACCACTTTCTGTATCCTATATGATCATTATGAATTTTTAGTTATGCCATTTGGATTGACTAATGCTCCGACGGATTTTATGGATCTTAAGAATTGAGTAGTAAAGAAGTTCTTGGATTTTATGTGATACTTTTTAATGATGATATCTTTTTATATTCTAAGAGTGAGGGGGTCATGGCAATCACCTCTGAGTTGTGTTGCAGACTCTTAAGAATCAACGATAGTCTACCAAGTTTCTAAAGTGTGAGTTTTGGTTGAATGTTGTGACCTTTCTGGGTTATGTTGTTTCCAGTGAGGGAATCATGGTAGATCTACAAAAAATTGAGGTAGTTAAGAAATGGCCTAAACCCACGACTCCAACTTACATTGGGAGCTTCTTGGGCTTGGTCGAGTATTGTAGGAGGTTTGTGGAGAGCTTCTCTTCTATTGCTACTCTATTTACTAAGTTGACTTAGAAAAAGGTAAAGTTTCTATGGTCCGATTCTTATGATGGTAGTTTTGAGAAGTTGAAAGATAACTTTTCTTCTACGCCAGCTATGACCCGGCCCAAGGGTACTAATGGTTTTTTGGTTTACTGTGATGCGTCTTGAGTTGGTGTAGGTTTTTTCTTGATGCAACATGGTAAAGCGGTAGAGTATGCTTCTAGATAGCTAAAGTTTTATGAAAGAAATCATCTGACTCGTGATCTAGAGTTGGTAGTTGTGGTGTTTGCATTGATGATTTGGAGTCACTACTTTTATGGAGTGCATATAAATATTTAATCAAATCATAAGAGCTTGTAGTAGGTGCTCACCCAAAAGGAATTGAATCTCAGGCAAAGGAGATGACTTGGGTTGCTCAAGGACTATGATATAAGCCTTCACTACCATCTAGGTGTAGCTAATGTAGTTGTTGATGCTCTTATCAGATTATCTATAGGGAGCCTATGTAATGTGGAATAGGAGAAGCGAGGTTTTGTGAAAGATATTCATGGTTTGGACTCTGAGGATGGAGGGGTGATTGCTTAAGAAATGGTTAAGTCATCTCTTGGTGCTGAGGTAAAGGAGAAGCAGGTTTTAGATCCTATCTTGATGTAGATTAGGAATAATATGGGTAAGCAAAATATTATGGCTTTTGAAATTAGTGGTGATGGTGTTTTATGGTACAAAGGTAGTTTATGTATTTTTGATATTGATAGGTTGCGAGAAAGGATTTTGACTAAGGCTTAGAAGTCATGGTATACAGTTCATCCTTGTTAGACAAAGGTGTATCATGATTTGAAGGAGATCTACAGGTGGAACAATATAAAGAGGGGTGTGCCAAACTTTGTGGCTAAGTGTATGGTGTGTCATCAAGTGAAGGTTAAGCACTTGAGGCCTGGCAGCATGTCTCAAGAAATTGCGTTCCCATGTAGAAGTAGGAGGTTATCAACATGGATTCTATTACTGGTCTATCGTGAACTAGATATCGTCATGATTCAATTTAGGTCATCGTAAAGAGGATGACTAAGTGAGGATAACTTACTCTGGAGAGGATTATGCTAATTTGTTTATTCAAGAGATCGTTAAGTTGCATTGTGCTCTAATTTCCATTATTTTTGATTGAGGTACGCAGTTCTCTTCTTTCTTTAGGCATTCATTTAAGCAAGTCTTGGGTGCATGATAATGCTCAATCTACAGCTCTCGTAGGAGTGTAAAGCGGTCGCTGTCAAATATATAACCCAACTGGGTTGGGTATCGATCCCTCAGGGAATAGCTTGGTCAACAAGTAAGCAAAGATTACTAGACTTTTAGTGCAAGTCTCGTAAAAAGGGGGGATTGTAAAGTGTAACCAAATTATTAAAGTAAAAACTAAAAATAGTAAAGTAAAAAGAAAGAATGTTTAGTAGGTTGTAAAACAATGAGAATTGAGGAGTTGGGGTTATGTCCACCTTCTGAGTTTATGTCTCTATTAGCTATGAGTTATGCAGAATTCAGACATGCATGTGCTTATAGAGAATTGTATTCAATGGTAAATCCAAGCGTCTTTCGACCTCAACAAGGACTATTTCACTTTAACTCTTTCGAGCTTAAAGCGTATCTAACGGTACAAATTCTCCAAGAGGTTAATCCAGTTATGGCACTAACTTTTTAATAGGGGATGGGACCCTATTACCTTGATATTATCTCTTTTCCAGACATATAACTTTTCTTTCGAACAAGTTAATGCTATACTGGCGTATTCTATGCATCTGCAGCCACAAGAATTTGCATTAAGATGAAGAGAATAATGATATAAGCAACACACGTGTCACGAATTCACAAACTCATAGCCTTAGATAGTATCTCATAAGGCTTCCATAACCCCAACAGAGAAGTTTAGTTACCCATGAGTACGAAGGAAATCACCATCGACATTGTTATTATACCACAATAAAGATCTCGTGTAGTAAAGTGTGGTAGGCATTAGGCGTGAATTCCTAGCAAAGTAACGTTTCTCTTGTTGCGGAAATTAAGAATTGAATAGATGAATTTGAAGAATGAAAAGTAGAATTAATGGAAGAATTAAAAGTAGTAGTGAATGAATTGTAAGGTAAGATGAGAATTATTAAAATCTCTAGCAAAATAGGGTATTTATAACACCCATATCCTATTCCTACTAAGCTACTGCATTACTTAACCCAATCCTACTAGGTTAATGTATCATTATCCTAATCCTACTAAGTTACTGCTAGTCCCCAAAGTCTTCAGAATTGTTGTTTTTGCCCGGGACAGATTTTCCATGCGCCACTTTTGGTCCTTGGCGTGTAAGATTCCCCTTCCTTCTTTCGTGAAGTTTTCTTTGGCGTCAAGTTATCCATAAAATGCTGAATTCTGCATCATGTATACCTGAAAAATTGCTAATCATGTTCGTTAGCTCACTTACAGGAAAAAGGACTAAAAGTGCATGAATTATATAATTGGCTCTCAATACTTGGCTAAAATATGGGCAAAATCTAGTGCTATAGGCGTGTAAATTCACCTATCATCAACAACCCACACTTAAAGCTTTGTTCGTCCTCAAACAAACTATCATGTTCATCTAAACATCTACTTAGGGTTTCACAGTAACAACACAAAATATTCGTCTAGACAGGCATGGCAATTATCAACAAAGAGTAGTTTTCTGATCATTAGTAGAAACAATTCAACCTCCAACATAGACTCGTGATAGTGGTCAACTCATATTCAAAAGTTAAGGCACAAAGAATCATACACGACTACCCAAAACTCATCAACCATGTGTGTCTCACAATATTTTACCCATAATCACTCACACGTATTGTATATATTTCGAACATGGGTATAGGATTATCCTTGGTCTCACTCTCACAAAGAATTCATATGTTGCAACTGATGACCATAGGCTTGCCCTTAGTGTAATGCTCCACTAAATGTTAGAATGCTAAGCTTAGGATCAAATAGGTCTTTTGATGGTTGTAATGTAAGCTAAGGGACGGGTAGGACTATTTTGGCCAGAAATAGTGACTATGTTCCTAAGCGCTTTAATACATCACATTGTATCATTAACACTTTTCTTTCAAACAACCTTTCTACTTTCTTTTATTCTACCATCCCTTTTCTCCTCGTTTGTTTTTCAATTTTGAACATAACTAACTTTTCAGTTTTATTTTTTTCTTTTCCTTTTTCTTTTCATAACATACCTCTTATGATAGCACTTTTTTTTCATAACAAATTCAAGCACCAATACATTCTAAGGCATCATACTCATCCAATTTCCTCTTATTTTGTCACATGACTTTATACTTTAAAGCACTTAGGAATTTGGATCAAATTATGGTCTTGAAAAAAATGGATTAGGCTTACATATGAGGTTGTCAAAGAAAATAGGCTAAAGGCTCAAAGGGGGTTATCTAGGATAATGTCCACGGGTAGGTAAAAAGAAGGTAAACAAGTATAGGTTGCCAAAGAAATGCCTAAATCATCTCCTAGACTTACACTCTTTATTTTCGCTTTACATACATACCAGGCAAGTTCTAGCATCAACCACAAACATAGAATATACTATTATCTCACTCACACAAGGCACATGGTCGACTTTATTGGGAGTAGTATAGACTCTTGCCCCAACAGATGAAGGAATTGAACCACACAGTATCACATAGTGAGTCATAATTAGAGCCTAAATGTCTCAATAGTCATGATTTTAGTACAAACTCTTGTTATAATCTCATGCTGCCTATTAGAATAATTTCATGCGAAGTTAAGTAAAAAAAATTTAAAACGAGAAAATAAAACTTTGCTTACTAAAAAAAAACAAAAAACGAAAATAACTAGCTAAGCAAACAAACATAAATGCAAATGCGGATAAAGGAGTATAGCATGCAAATACCACCACCCCACACTTAAACGGGACACACTGCCCTCAGTGAAAAATAAATACGAAGAACCTGGTCAGTCGGAATCCTCCTCTATGTCGGGGGTCAGACCCTCTTCGTCGGAATTATCATAGAAGTCGTCATCATCAAAATTCTCTTCCACGTCGGAGTCTGGCATTCGTCGCTCATCATCGGTCGGCACATCGTCATCAAGAGGTTCTTCAAAGTATGTACCTACTCCACACATCTCCCTTGCATGCACATTCATTGGATATTCATGATCCAGCTGTTGGAGCTCTGCAGCAGTTGGAACACGTCCACCACTCATCATTGTGAACCTAGTCATGCCATAAAGATAGCGAAAGAAACTCTCATCCCGAGTATGTCTCTCTGCCGTAGTAAGGTTGACGCCATGTGTTGATTCAGCATCTTTGACCTTTGTAAGGTCAACCTTCTTCGGGTTGTGTGGGAGTTTATGATCAGTCGGTTTCTCTTCGATTTCTTTCTTCCTCAAGATTGCAGTCAACAGATTGCCGAAGCTGAAATGGGACCGCTTGTGTAGCCTAGCCTTCCGCATTGTAGATCGAATGATTGCCCCAATGTTGATAGGGACATTTGTCATCAATGCATATACCAAGCACACTCTATCTCTTGTTATTTTTGTGTATTGCGTCCCTGGAATGAGGCAAGAGTTGACTACACGCAACCATATCCTTGCTTCCCTATTCAAAGGAGCATATAGGAAGGTGTTGTGTCGTCCGGTGTCTTTATGTCTGCTCCACCTTGCCATGGATCTAGTTCCACAAAGTGTGTGTCAAATTGCTCTATATGGAGGTCTACTGTACAGCTCTTTGAATGGTGATGGATCGACTGAAGGCAAGCCAAGAAAAGAGTTGAAGAAATCCGCATTGAGTTGTAAAACTTGGCCCCGAATCTTGACCTCGCTGCCTGTGGTTTTCGGTGACCAGTTGGCATAAAATTCTCTTGTCAAATCAAGATTACATTCTCCCATGTCTCGGAAGATGAAATCAAGATGTAATGCCATGATCTTGGCCAACATGCGCGGCTCCTTCTTCGCTAGGCTTTCCTTGTTTATCAAGTCCACATGAACATATTTTCTTTCCTTGTTGTTCCTATACCATTTCTTCGCTTCCTCCTCAAGAACCCATTTTATTCCAAACATGCGGCGTGGTAATTGCATCGAGGATGATTCTCCTTGCTCTTTGCGGCTTCTTTTCTTACTTTTTTGGGAAGTGGTAGCCTTATCTTTGCCTTGTCTTGCTTTGGGTGCCATTGTACCTGAGAATTGAAATAGTGTTCATGTTAGCATCCTCTCGATAGATACAATCTATAAACAAGCAATAGGGGCACCACCCCACACTTAGTTTGTTGGCACAAACTAGTGAAGTGAAAGTGGTTGATTATTCGGACTTCATCGACATACGTTTTAGGTGCTATATTCCAACAATAAAATCAGAGCAGTCACATTTCTTGTAATCTTGGCAATACGTTCATGTTGGCTATATCAAGACTACTACATAGGGATTGAATCAAGGTATAGTATCCAGCCATAATCACAACCTCCTATGTCGGTAGGCAACTATAATTTCTATTCCGATGAACAAGTCATTCCAACATGTAAGTATGCAAGTGACAAGATTATGCAATTTTAATGACTATAGCAATTTCGCAAGAGTATGACAATGCATCAAAATCAAATTCAAGTTGGGAACAAGTTAAGATCATCCTAACGTTTATGTTCACTCACTTGGTTTTGTATCAACAATTCAAACACATTCACATCACCCATATTTCTTCAAGAATTAACAATTCATAGTAGGCATGGTAATATAGTACTTACGAAAAATAAATGAAGAACAAAGAAGCACTTACTTGATTGATGCCTTTGGATGATGTTCTTGTGAAGAAATAGAGTAAAAGGAAATTTTTTGAGAGGATTTGGAGACTATAGGTGGCGCTTAAGCTAGGTTTCCAATGTGTTTTTGGTTCAAGACTAAGTCTCATATTTATAGGAAAAGGTTGGGTCGGGTTTTGACCCATTTAAAATCGGATTTGGAGACAAGAAGTGACCATAGGAGGCGCCTTTAGCTTTGCCTATGCTTGGTATAGGCGGCGCCATTTGCAAAGCATTGTCTAGCATAGGAGGCGCATATGCCATGGCATTCCTAGGCATAGGCGGCGCCTTTCACTTTGCATATGAGATTCAGAGACAAAAGGCATTAGCATAGGCGGCGCCTATGCTATGGCATACTTGGGCATGGGCGGCGCCTATGCTATGGCACACTAGATTCCGAGACCTTAGGCCATAGTGTAGGCTTTCCCTTGTTCGTGGCCTAGTTTTACCTAGGTCTATCCTTGTTCGATGCCTATATTGTCATGAGCAATGCTCAATCCATAGCCTTTTTCTTCTTCATTCCTAACTTACCACCTTTAACATGCAATACGTCCAAATCAAAATTTGAAACCGACCTCCTCGTTTTACACCTCTTTGCACCTACATTTACTCAAAAACAACAAAGACGATTAGAACGATGGGTTGCCTCCTATCAAGCGCCTTAGTTTTGGTCGTGGCACGACTCTTCTTTTTGGATTTTTATTTATCAAAAGAAAACACGTAATAAGACAAAAAAATGAAAAACGATGGGTTGCCTCCCATCTAGCGCTTGATTTATTGTCGCGGCATGACATGGCTATCTCGAGTACTTAGACTTCATCGAGATAAGTGATGGCCATATAATTTATCGAATCAAGAGGACCGATATATGGTTTTACTTGTTGGCCATTCACCTTGAAGACAACACCATTAGTGTCTTCTAGCTCAACTACTCCATACGAGTAGACTTGGTTAACTTTGTATGGACCAGACCACTTGGACTTTAACTTACCTGGGAATAACTTCAGTCTGGAATTGAAGAGAAGTACCATATCATCCTTTTGAAAGTTTCGTCGAACAATCCGCTGATCATGATACTTTTTCATCCGCTCCTTGTAGAGATCCGATCTTTCATAAGCATGTAGATGGAATTCATCCATCTCGTTCAGTTGCTCCAATCTCAGATTTATTGCATCATCCCAGTGCAAATTTAATCGTTTTAAAGCCCACAATGCCTTATGCTCAAGCTCAATGGGCATGTGACAGGCCTTCCCATAAACTAGTTGGTACGGGAACATGCAAATTGGTGTTTTGAATGCAGTCCTATAAGCCCATAGTGCATCGTCCAACTTTCGAGACCAATCTGTCCTATTAGCATTTACCGTTTTAGCAAGGATTTGCTTGATCTCTCGGTTGGAAACCTCTACCTGGCCGCTAATTTATGGGTGATAAGGCGTGGCTACCTTATGTTGCTTGACACCATATTTTGCCAACACAGATTTGAATAACTTGTTGCAGAAGTGAGATCCTGCATCGCTTATGATAGTACGTGGTACTCCAAAGCGAGAGATGATATTTCTCTTTAAGAATGCTACAACACGCTTTCCCTCATTGTCGGCCAACGCTACAGCTTCAACCCATTTTGAGACATAATCTATGGCAACTAGGATGTACTTCATTCCAAACAAATTTACGAATGGACCCATGAAATCAATACCCCATACGTCAAAGAGCTCTACTTCAAGGATTTTCGACATGGGCATCTCATGGTGTTTTGAAATAGCACCTTGTCTTTGGCATTGGTCGCATCTTCTAACAAAGTCGTCGGCAACTCTAAATATCGAAGGCCAATAATATCCACTTTCCAATACCTTTCTTGCTGTCCGATTACCTGCGTGATGTCCCCCAACTTGGGAAGTGTGGCATGCTTCCAATATAGTAGGCACCTCTACATGGGATATACATCGTCGGATAACACCATCCGCGCATCGTCGAAACAAATATGGCTCATCCCAAAAGTAGTGTTTTACATCATGCATAAACTTCCTTTTTTGATGGTAAGATAAGTTTGCAGGTATCAAATTACTCACCACAAAATTTGCAAAGTCGGCATACCATGGTAATCCTTCCATTATTGTCGCTAAGATCTCCTCGTCAGGGAATGCATCATCAATCTCGATTTCAGGCTGCGCCACATGCTCGTTCTCGAGTCTAGATAGATGATCAGCCACTTGGTTCTCGCAACCTCTTCTATCTTTAACCTCGAAATCAAATTCTTGCAGTAGCAAAACCCATCAAATTAGTCTTGGTTTTGCATCCTTCTTTGTCATTAGATACCTCAGAGCTGCATGGTCTGTATGAACGATCACTTTGGTTCCCAACAGATATGCCCGGAACTTCTCAAAAGCATACACAACTGCTAGGAGATCTTGTTCTGTGATAGTATAGTTCTTTTGGGCTTCGGTTAGGACCTTGCTAGCATAGTAGATAGGATGAAATAATTTCTTCTTCCTCTGGCCAAGTACAGCGCCAACAGCAACCCCACTAGCATCACACATGACTTCGAACGGTAGAGACCAATCTGGTGCTACCATGATAGGGGCTTCAATGAGTTTTCTTTTGAGGCATTCGAATGCCTTCAAACAATCTTCATTGAAGTCATACTTTGCATCTTTCTCCAAGAGTTTGCACAATGGACTCGCAATTTTGGAGAAGTCTTTGATGAACCGCCGATAGAAACCTACATGACCGAGGAAACTACAAACTCCCTTCACTGAAATTGGGGGCGGTAGCTTCTCGATGACTTCAAGTTTTGCTCAATCAACCTCAATTCCTCTTTCAGAGATTTTATGCCCAAGAACAATTCCTTCTTTTACCATGAAGTAGCACTTTTCCCAATTCAGCACTAGGTTGAATTCTACACATCTTTGCAATGCCATACTTAGGTTTTCCAAGCACGCTTCAAACGATTCGCCAACAACTGAAAAGTCGTCAATGAATAACTCCAAAGTATCTTTAACCATATCAGAAAAAATGGACATCATACAACGCTGAAAGGTGGCTAGTGCGTTACATAGCTCGAATAGCATACGTTTGAAGGCAAACGTGCCATATGGACATGTGAATGTTGTCTTCTCTTGGTCTTTGGGGGCAATGCAAATCTGATTATAGCCTAAATAACCGTCAAAGAAACAAAACCATCCTTTCCCCGCTAATCGATCAAGCATTTGGTCCATAAATGGCATTGGAAAGTGATATTTGAGCGTCCAAGAATTCAGCTTTCGGTTGTCCATGCATACTCTCCATCTGATGATGGGTCTAAGTGGAATAAGATTATTCTTTTCATTCACGACAACCGTCATGCCTCCTTTCTTGGGAACACATTGTACCGGGCTTACCCATGTACTGTCAGAAATTGGATACACAACTCCTGCGTCTAACCACTTAATGATTTATTTTTTCACCACTTCTTGCATAGGTGGGTTTAGACGCCTTTGATGCTCAATGGTGGGTGTACATTTTTCTTCAAGATGAATCTTGTGTGTACAAATTCCAGGTGGAATACCAATAATATCTGCAATGGTCCATCCAATGGCTCTAATATATTTACGTAGAATAGCAATGAGAGCTGTAACTTGTTGCTCACCCAAATCTACTGCCACAATGACTGGAAGTGTGTTTCCGCTTCCTAAGAATGCATACTTTAAATGACTAGGCAGCTCCTTCAATTCTAATATGGGTGGCTCTTTAATAAATGGCTTAGCTGGTGGTGTGAGTCGATTTTTAAGATCAAGGTCCAGCTTCTTGGGAGCATGGCGATATGTCCCTAATCCTGATAGAGCACAAATAGCTTCTTCGCAATTTTCAGCATCCTTACTTTCTCCATTCATGAGCACAATCGCCAATGGGTCATCAATAATTTACTCTTCTTCAAGTGATTCTTCCTCATCATCAAAGTAAATATCAGCCAACGAGAATACGTTCAGCTCTTTGGGTTGCTTCATTGCTTTGCACACATCAAAGCGAACTACTTCGTCATTTATTTGGAATGAAAGCTCATTAGCTCTCAAATCAATAAGCACACTTCCCGTAGCAAGGAAAGGGCTCCCCAAGATTATGGGAACTTCTGAATCTGCCTCACAATACAAAATAACAAAGTCTTCCGGAAAGATGAATGAAGAAACCTTTACCAATACATCACATAGAATACCAACAGGTCGTTTTACCGACCTATCTGCCATTACGAGCCTCATATTGGTTGGAGTAGGATCACCCAACCCCAATTTTTTATAGATAGATAGTGGCATCAAATTGATGCTGGCTCCTAAATCACATAATGCCTTGTCAAAATTCAAAGATCCAACGGTGCAGGGAATAGTGAAAGCACTGGGGTTAGCCTTCTTCTGAACTATTGATCGGGTAGCAATTGCGCTTCAGTGATGAACATCATCTTTCAACTCATAACTTTCTGCCCGCTTCTTTGTCAAAAGATCCTTCATCAATTTCACATTCCCAGGCATTTGTTCAAGTGCCTCCACCAATAGAACATTAATGGTTAGCTGCTTTAACATAGTCATGAATTTGCTGAACTTTGTATCATCCGCCACCTTCTTTAATCTTTGGGGAAAAGGTGGTGGTGGGTATGGAATTGTTCTCTCTACGGCTTTCTTCTCCTCTTGCTTCCGTTTTTTAGCTTTTTCAGGTTGCAAATCATGAGGGGTGACGTTATCGACGTCAGGTTCAGCTACTGCGGCATCTTCCCCTTTTGCCTTATCATCAATGTCCACTACTTCGTCAACCACTCGCTTGCCTTTTGCTGAAGTTTCCAGCACCTTACCACTTCGGGTAGTAATGGCCATGCATGACCCATCATTCCTTGGGTTTTGCACAGTGTCGCTAGGTAGAGTGCCAGCCTTTCTTTGATTGAGTGCTGCTGAAAGTTGGCTCAACTGCTGCTCTATCTGCTTGATTGAAGTGGAATGGGAATCAACTAATTTTTTCATGGAGGATAAATCATTTATTACCTCCATTACTCCAGCGCTCGTTGCTTCCACTCCTTTCAATAGTTTAGCCATCATGTCTTCCATATTTCCAGAACTAGATGTGGTGGCGTCACGTATTCCAGGGGGAACGTACAAACCACTCTTTTCATTCTTGTTCTTCCAACTACCTTGGTCCTTGTTTCCACATTTATCATAGTAGTTCCGACCTTGGTTTCCTTGGGTATTACCTCGGAAACCCCCTTGATTGTTCAAGTAGTTGGCCTCTTCTTCCGAATCAGATTCGTCTCTTTCTTTTGACGCAATAGCTTTCACTTTTTTGGTCTTCCCTGATAATAAATGCTTTGTAAGAAGATGCACTTGTGTTTTCATGTGCGCCATATCTTGATCACGTTCTTCTTCTCTTCTCCTTTGGTCTGCGGTCATGCCAATAGATAAAGTGGGGCTTGCTACCTAAGAATCCCTGGTATGCCAAGCTCTACTTTGCTTCGTCATACGATCTAGCATATTGATTGCTTGACCAAAGATGAGGTCCATAAAAGATCCTCCAGCCGCATTATCCACCACTGGTTTAGTTATTGAATTCAAGACTCTGTATCATATCTCCATTAGGTGAACATTAGTCATGTGATGGTTTGGGCACCTCGTTAGCTTTGTCTTGAACCTCTCCCATGTTTCATGAAGGGCTTCAGTGGGAAGCTGACGAAAGTTGCTGATTTCATCTCTCAATTGTGCTCTTTTGGATGGCGGAAAGAATCTTTCTAGGAAGGCGTCTCTCAATTGCCTCCAATTTGTAATAGAATCAGGAGTCAGCCCATTCAACCATAGAGTTGCCTCCCCAGACAGAGACAATGGAAATAGACGTAATCGAATTGCATTATGACCAACACCAGGATTGTCAAACGACTTGCATGTAGAAATAAAGTTGATGAGATGCATATTCGGATCATCGCCTGCTAGTCCACCAAATAATCCCTTGAGTTGCAATAACTGAATCATGGTGCTCGTTATGTTGAACTTGGCTCCGGGCGCTAATGGTGGAGGAATTATGGCTCATGTGGCTCCGGCTCCATCAAGATCATCATCATCATCGTCAAAAGCTGGTTGCATAGCTCGGCGTTCAGGCCTAAACCTAGCTTGACGATCTCTTCTGTTGGCAGGTGTTGCGATCTCAGCAGCATGCCTAGGGTTTAGCAACTCGTCATCACCTAGGTCCTCGTCGTCAGGATTTATTGCTCGCCCAAGGTTATCAATATTCTGTTGATGCACTTGAGCGGCGGCTAGAGCAGTTAGTCTCGCCTATTCCTGTTGAGCAACCATCCTTTCAATTTCGTGATGTGCCTCCATTCTGCCAATACGTTGTGGTTCAGGATTGATAGGTAATAACGGTTGACCAGAACTTCGAGTATGGGGCATGCACTGAATAAAAACCTGCAGAAAGCAAAACCAAAAACTAAAAGTAAAAGTACGAGAATCTTTAACCAAAGGGTCTAGTAATTATCACAAACTTAATTGACACTCGTAGTCCCCGGCAACGGCGCCAATTTTTGATAACGCTCAATCTACAACTCTCGTAGGAGTGTAAAGCGGTCGTTGTCAAATATATAACCCAACTGGGTTGGGTATCGATCCCTCAGAGAATAGCTTGGTCAACAAGTAAGCAAAGATTACTAGACTTTTAGTGCAAGTCTCGTAAAAAGGGGGATTGTAAAGTGTAACCAAATTATTAAAGTAAAAACTGAAAATAGTAAAGTAAAAAGAAAGAATGTTTAGTAGGTTGTAAAACAATGAGAATTGAGGAGTTGGGGTTATGTCCACCTTCTGAGTTTACGTCTCTATTAGCTATGAGTTATGCGGAATTCAGACATGCATGTGCTTATAAAGAATTGTATTCGATGGTAAATCCAAGCATCTTTCGACCTCAACAAGGACTATTTCACTTTAACTCTTTCGAGCTTAAAGCGTATCTAACGGTACAAATTCTCCAAGAGGTTAATCCAGTTATGGCACTAACTTTTTAATAGGGGATGGGACCCTATTACCTTGACATTATCTCTTTTCCAGACATATAACTTTTCTTTCGAACAAGTTAATGTTATACTGGCGTATTCTATACGTCTGCAGCCACAAGAATTTGCATTAAGATGAAGAGAATAATGATATAAGCAACACATGTGTCACGAATTCACAAACTCATAGCCTTAGATAGTATCTCATAAGGCTTCCATAACCCCAACAGAGAAGTTTAGTTACCCATGAGTGCGAAGGAAATCACCATCGACATTGTTATTATACCACAATAAAGATCTCGTGTAGTAAAGTGTGGTAGGCGTTAGGCGTGAATTCATAGCAAAGTAACGTTTCTCTTGTTGCAGAAATTAAGAATTGAATAGATGAATACAAGAAGAATAAAAAGTAGAATTAATGGAAGAATTAAAAGTAGTAGTGAATGAATTGTAAGGTAAGATGAGAATTATTAAAATCTCTAGCAAAATAGGGTATTTATAACACCCATATCCTATTCCTACTAAGCTACTGCATTACTTAACCCAATCCTACTAGGTTAATGTATCATTATCCTAATCCTACTAAGTTACTGCTAGTCCCCAAAGTCTTAAGAATTGCTGTTTTTGCCCAGGACAGATTTTCCATGCGCCACTTTTGGTCCTTGGCGTGTAAGATTCCCCTTCCTTCTTTCGTGAAGTTTTCTTTGGCGTCAAGTTATCCATAAAATGCTGAATTCTGCATCATTTATACCTGAAAACTTGCTAATCATGTTCGTTAGCTCACTTACAGGAAAAAGGACTAAAAGTGCATGAATTATATAATTTGTTCTCAAAACTTGGCTAAAATATGGGCAAAATCTAGTGCTATAGGCGTGTAAATTCGCCTATCATCAGTGAACAGGTGAACCTTATCACCATATTTGACCCTCAAAAGGATGGATAGGAGGAGAAGACCATTCATATATTGGAAGAAATTCTATATGTGATTGATTTTAGAGGTAGTTGGGTGGATTATTTTCCTCTCATTAAGTTTGCATACACCAATAATTATCACCCTAGTATTGGGATGGATCCTTTTGAGGCTTTTATGGTAAGAGGTATAGGTCTCCTATTGGATGGTTCAAAGTTTGGTAGACTAGGTTGTTTGGTCCTGATTTGGTTCATCGGACTGTGGAGAAAGTGAAGGTAATTAGAAATAGGCTTACGATTGCTCAGAGTCACCAAATGTCCTATACAAATGTGAGGCGGAGAGAGTTATAGTATGATGTTGGTGATTGGGTGTTCTTGAAGCTGTATCCCATGATAGGAATGATGAGGTTCTAGAAGAAGGGGAAGCTCAGACCCTATTATTTGGGCCCATATTTAATTTTGAGGTTAGTGGGTAAAGATGCTATGAGTTGGAATTGCCTTTGAGTTTGGGTTGTGGCCATCTATTTTTGCATGTTTTGATGTTAAAAAAGTGTGTGGTTGATCCTTCTTTGATTGTTCCTATTGAGAGTGTTGGTATTTCAGATTCCTTGTCTTATGAGGATGTCCCAATGGAGATTTTGGATAGTCAAGTCTGTCAGTTGAAGACTAAGGATACGGCTTCGGTGAATGTTCTATAAAGGAACCAAAAGTTAAAAGAAGCTACGTCGGAGGTTGAAGAGGACATGAAGTTCAAATATCCATTCTTGTTTCCCGGGTTAAATAATCGTGCTTATGGTATACCTTTTCCTACTTTCTTTGTTTTTTGACTTTGTTAAAGGAATTGTGGTTGTGTTTTTGTTTTATAATTGTTCTAATGGATGCTTGATTCATCATTAAGGGATGAATGATCCTGGGGAGAGGGAGGAGGGTAATGTAACACCCCAGATTTTTGCCTCATAAATTTCTAAATTTTATGCTTACTACCCTGAGTATGACCTTGGTAAGGAGTTGTGATGACTCATACAAGTCGTATAGTATAATCTATAGCCAAATAAGTGTTGGATCCCTAAGTTTTTGTCTTGACACGATTGGTACGTAACACGTCAAACGGTGAGGTCGCGAGTTGTAGGGTGAGACTCGTGACCAAAAAAGTGAGATAGCTCAAGGTTGTTGGCTTGGTAACGACAAACACTCTACGTGTTATAAGGTCTCGTCACGAGTCACAGGGTGTGCCTTATGACCAAACTAGTGAAGGGTGACCAATAGTATAACCAGAAAACAAGTCTAGGATAAGACTCATACCGAGTCATCACGAGTCGTTATGTGACCCGTAATGATTGGGCGTCTTTTTCTGCACTTTTAAGAAAGGGCGTTCTTGTAATTTCCCACTTTTTCAAAATATAACCCACGACCTAAAATACTCTAAGTGAATCCATAACACTACATTACTCCATCATAAGCTACTCTTTATTCTCTTAGATTCCCCAAGTCATGACCAACTAGGGTTTCTCAAGGTTGATCATCTAGGGCTCTAAGATTGGTTTCTTGTCACTACCCGATCCAGGGCCTGACCGTTATCGGTATCTCAAATCCCAGTGGACTGGAGATTACCTCCTATGCCTAATAAAACCAAACACATCATTCCATAACTTCGGAAGAATTCTAAATATATAACAAGACAACGTACAACAATCTTAAGAAAATTAAAAATATGTCTATAACCGGCGATCTGTGACCGTCCAAACAATAGACCGACACCGCCCACTAACCACAGCAGTCCAAACAAAGCTTTCTAAAAAAAGAACAAAAATTGACTATCACTAAAGTGTTGGCATATGCCCTCAACTATAGCCAAAAATAGTCTAAGCAATCAAGAGATAACAGACCAAAACATAAAATGTAGACTAAATCACCACTTCAATGTCAACTCACGACCAATCCAAATCCTAGTTATAGAGCAGGAGGAGTAGAAGTTTGACAAATTCCTGCATCGCATGGGAATATAGTGTACACAGACGGTTAGCGGGGTGAACGCTAGCTTGTAACTTAGGGATAAGGATAACACAATTAGATAGTAAACAGTTCAAAATCGTTCAAAACCAATACACATAATCAATTTTACATACAAATATATTACATACCAAGATAAGGAACAAGGCTTAACATATGCTTTAAAACTTTAGCCTTGATTGTGTTGCTTAACGATCTTAACATGTACCCACGGGTTGTATTGGCCCCAGATCTCATCCCCTAGTCGGGCCTTAGTTCGTGTACCTGCATGAGCTGGAAAAATATCATATATATATATATGCACCGGGGACTCAAACCCTCCAGTTATATACAAAGGTGACTTAAGCACCCAATCATAAAATGTCATATGGGGGACTCGAAACCTCTTATCATAATGATAGTAATAAGGTGGACTTGAGCCACTAGGTCACAAGAAAGGGGACTCAAACCCTCAAGTCATAACAATCCCCATACCTGCTAATGCGGTTCCCAATATCAGTCACTCGAACCTCCAATTTCACGAATTAACTACACAAGCCTCTTTTAAAGCCCAATTAAAACATCTATCACACATTCCCATTCATTGAACCATATTACACATTAAAGCATATATTTTTGGTATCGTAATACCTACTACACTTGCAAGGTAAAAATAGCATACCCAAATAGTTACATCACTAGGGGGAATTCACAACCCCCTTGGTTCAATTTTACAAATTCCCACATTTCTCTCAATTAAAACCAATTTCACATTATGAGTTTAAGGTCATAAGCACTTTAAAAGTCACAAGTTTGGGAAAATCATAATTCCCCAGTTCATTCATCATACCCATGCACCCACAAATTCATAGTCATAATTAAAGCATGAAGAATCATATGTAAATCATGCGAAAACATTGTTCAAAACAATCATTCAAAACCCGTAAATCTTGTTATAAAACCAACATGAATATCCCATGAACAATACTCTAAAACATGTGATTTTAACAAATTAATAGTGAGGGAAGAGTAACATGCCTTAAACAATAAGAAATATGGAAAGAAATCGACCATTGAGCCCTTAGATGACCAACTTGATGCAACCCTAGATTGACTTACTTGAGGGAATTTAGAGAGCCTTTTGAAGTGTTTAAGAAGTTACTTAAATTTGTTTTTGAGTGCTAATGACACCCTAAAGGGGTTATAAGATGTGGGTTTTAAATTGGGTAAGAGGGAAAATGTCCGGAATGCCCTTAACTTAAAAGCTGAAAAAGTGTCACCATTGACTACAGGTCAATCGTGGACTCTTAGCCACTTCTTATGACTCATCGCCGTGAGTAATAAACAAGACAACCTCTAGGACCCCCACACGCTATTGACCCTATAACTCGACTGGTACCACTCGTAAAGAGACCCTACAACTCGTAGGGTCAAGTCATAGCTTACACAAAACCTAAATAGGTAAATACTAGACATCCTACGATTTGCGTGTAACGAATCATATCAAATCCTTATGGATCATAGAGAGCCACTCGTACTCTGAGTAGAACTTAGCCACTTAATTTCTTATTTTGTTACGATTCCATCGCAACAACTCATAATGAGTATTCATGACTCATGTACCCAAGTCGTACCCAAGACAGAAGCTCAAACACCATTTACTAGACACCTTATGACTTGGGTCACCTGAACCATCAAGACATCCTATGACCCATAAGGTGAGTCCTAATAAGGGCAGAAAGCTCAGAACTCAAAAAATTTTTTAGGACCAAAACCCCGAGGCGTTACATACTTCTCCCCTTAGGATCACTCATCCTAGAATAATGTGATAAGGAATTTATTAGCACGATTTGACTCCACGTACCACTACTCTTACCTCTAACAAACACAGAAAACAATGGTGCCAAAAAAATCATAATTTCCTTTAACAAAGTTAGAAAAAAATGATGCTAAGGAATCCTCCAAGGGAACAACCATTGAAGCATAACCTACGAACTTTCTCACCATCCAAACGTGAAACACTAAATGAATAGATCTCAAACTAGAGAGAAACTCCAATTCATATGCGACATTACCAACCCTCTTCAAAGCCACGTACGAAGCAACATAATAGGGATTGAGCATCCCCTTCTTACCAAATCGCATCGCACCCTTCATGGGGGACACCTTTAAAAATACCCAATTACTAACACTGAACTCCAACCCCTTTCGCTTCACATCCGCATTGGAACTTTTGCAACTTTGGGTGGCCTTAAGTCTATCCCAAATCGCCTTCACCTTCTCCATAGCTTGGTGAACCAAATCAAGGCCAAACAACTTATTTTCACCAACCTCAAACAACCGAATAGGAGACCAACACCTTCTACCATCTAAGGCCTCAAACAGCGCCATACCAATGCTAGAGTTATAAGTTTTGTTGTAGGAAAATTCTATGATAGGCAGTGGTAAACTTAAAAAACCCCAAAATCAAATACACAAGCTCAAAGCATATCCTCCAAGACCTGAATTGTCCTTTTCACTTGCCCATTCATCTACGAGTGGAATGCGGTACTAAAGGTCACCTTAATCCCCAATCCTCACTGGAATGACCTCTAAAACTGAGATGAGAACTGAGTACCTCATTCATATATGATGGAAACTACAACTTCAGGATCTCCACAATGAATAACTTGGCATAATCATCAAAACTGAAATTATTTCTCACTAGTAAAAAGTGAGAAAACATAGTCATCCTATCCATGATGACCCAAATCAAATCAAATTACAGGAGAGATTGTGGAAGACCAATAACAAAATCCAGATTAATTATCTTCCATTTCAGACCGGAAGCTCAATCTTTTGAGCCAACCCGCCGTCCCTCAAGTGCTCTATCTTTACTAGTTGACACGTGATGCACTTACCAACAAAATTGGCCACATACCGCTTCATATTATTCCATCAATAAATATCTTTTAGATAATGATACTTTTTGTGTCGACCCAACATAAATAGTATATTGCAATTCATGAGTTTCGGCCAAAATTCTTCCTCGCAACCTATCAATATCAGGAACACACAATGTAAAGATACCATCACCACCAATCTAAAAAATTGTCACTTTCTGCATGCCTATATCATCCATGATTTGCATCAGAATCGGATCCAACACTTGCTTTTCCATCACTTCAGCACCAAGAGATTTCCTTGCCATACTTTAAACAATCACACCCCTATTCTCAAAATCCAAGAGACGAACTCCTTGAATAGCTAAATGGTGAATATCCTTCACCGAATACCACTTCTCCTCATCCACATAAGGCAAGCTTGCCATGGGTAACCTGATATGAGAATCAGTAACCACATTAGCTTTAACTGGATAATAGAGCAGGCTCATGCGATAGTCCTTTAGCAACTCAAGCCACCTCATTTGCCTGAGATTCAATACTTTCTGGGTGTACACATATTGAAGCCTCTTATGATCAGTGTAAATATCAACATGGACTCCATACAAATAATGCCGCTAGATCTTTAATAATAATACCATAGCTAACAATTCCAAATCATGGGTGGGATAATTATTCTCATTAATTTTTATCTGCCTAGAAGTATAAGCAACCACCTTGCCAGGCTACATCTATATACAACCCAACCCTACCCGAGACGCATAACAATAGACAACAAAATCATCATTGCCCTTAAGTTGAGTCAATACCAGAGCCGAAGTCAACTTATCCTTCAGCTTCTCGAAACTGCCCTCACACATGCTAGACCATAAGAATTTGACCTTTTTCTGAGTCAACTAAATCAACAGAGCAGCAATAGGAGAGAAAATCTCCACAAACCTTCTATAATAGCTGACTATACCCAAGAAGCTTCGAATGTTAGATTGAGTCGTGGGTCTAGGCCACTTCTTAACCACCACATCCTTTTGTGGATCCTCGATGATCCCTTCACTAGAAAAACCATAACTAGATAAGTCACAACATTTAACCAGAACTCACACATAGAAAATTTTGCATACAAATGTTGATCCTTTAGGGTCTACAACACAAGCCAAAGGTGATTGATATGATCTGCCTCACTCTTAGAATACAACAAAATATAGGCAATAAAGACATTGACAAACAAGTCAAAGAATTGATGGAAAACCCAATTCATAGGATCTATAAATGTGGTCGGGGCATTAGTCAACCCAAAGGACACCACTAAAAACTCAAAATGACCATACCGATTTAAGAAAGTAGTCTTAGGGATATTCGTCTTCCTAATCATCAACTAATGGTACCCAGACCGAAGATTAATCTGGGAAAAGAATTAAGCATCCTGAAGTTGATCAAAGAGATCATGAATCCACGATAGTGGGATACTTGTTCCTTATGGTAACCTTATTCAATTTGCGATAATCAATACACATCTGGCGGGAACCATCATTTTATGCATGAAAAGCGTTGGAGCACCCCATAGAAACATACTAGAATGGATAAAAACCTTCTCAAGAATATCTTTCAGAGGCTCCTTAAGTTCCTTCAACTCAGCCAAAGCAATTTTGTAAGGAGGGATAAAAATAGGATAAGTGTCCGAAAGAAGCTCAATCCCCAAATAAATTTCCCATCAGGAGGTACATTATGAAGATCATCTGGGAATATCTCAAAGAATTCATAGACCATAGGGACAGTTTTCAAAGAAGGACCTTCGTCTCTAGAATCCTTAACATATACTAATTTATAGAGGCACCCTTTGGAAACCAATTTTGGGGCTCTACTCCTTAAATCTATCCCCAAACACTACTCTACTTCCGTTACCATTATAACAAGAAAAACATAAGTAAAAGACATGGGAAAACCATGTCCAACCACTATAACCGAAACCCCCATCCTATGATTGAACACCAAAAATCTTACAACTACTAATCCATGAAAATAATTCATAACACCATGCCTTACCAGACCTCTCAGGTACCCAACATAACTTATTGGTATATCTACCAACCACAACATTAAAGCCTACCATATATATACCCTCGGTATGATCTATCCATCAAAAGTATAGCTCATTCTATCATTTCCACAAGGATTTTACACCACCTATTCCTTTCCTAACCATTTCTCATGACAACAACCTTACCTTACTTTCCAAAACCTTAAGTGTTAGTAGTAACCCTACACTCTCACCCACTTAGGGGCTCCTACATTCCCCATTTCCACACATCACCATATGTCCCAAACCACTACCATCCTAACATAAGAAGATTCATTTTAGAAACAAATTTACAAGAGTTATCAAAGCCTCTAAAGGCAATATCCCAGAAAAGACACGTCACTACAGACATGAAGTACCTCTAGCAACCACCTAGACGATAAAGAATAACCATCCAGACCAAATCATACATTAAAAAAAGTTCTCAGGATGGATACCAAAGAAAACACAAAAACCTATACCATATGTAACTTAACTCAAGGTCAAGACTCATAACCAAGGAATGAGGTAAATATAAAATGTGAACCTTATGCATAAGTGCTAAATGAATACATGCAACAATAGTAGAGTACTGTCTTAACTAGGAGAAAAGGTTATCATCAAAATATGTAACCCCGACCTTCCCATGAAGGGCGCCCCTAAAATAAAATTTTGACTAACCATTAACCTTTACCATATTATACCTACAAGCAAAATACTCTGCTCTAAGGATTTACACCGAAAGCACTTGGTTCTGCTATGCCCAAAACCTAATTCAACTAAATTCTACCCAGAGCCCAGAGTAGACATGCAAAAACCATAAGACTAAATTGACTCCAAGGTTTCCAATTACACCAAAACCATTTAAAATCAAACCATGTCCACCAAGGCCTTTCAAAATTATTTGAATCCAACCAAAACCAATTCATGTTCCTTTAACTCTATATGCAATGCAAAGATTCAAGAATAGTCAAATAATATGGAAAAATTATATTCAATGGCAAATTGACAAATCGATTGAGAGCATAAAATTTCCAAGACCAGAACCATATAATTGGGGAATCCATAGTACCCCAAAATCTATTTAATATTCCCATGCATCCCACGTTGTTCATAAACATAAACAAAGCATGAATAATGCATCATAATCAATGAAAAATCAATTAAATGGGAGTAATCATGTCAAAGTCTTTAGTTGTGCCAAAAACCACATTCAAAACCATTAATTTAATAATTAATTTCATGCCCAATAACTATATGGACAAAAATATATGCAAGCTCTATGATCTAACATATTAAATAACTAGACCCCTGACCCACCAAATTACCTCCCATAATTTATGTATTGCTATTTCGAGCTAAAATACTCCCTATAACAAGATCAAGCATCTAGGTTCAAGCCTAGGATCTACCAACCACCATTAGATACAATCAAAATACCCCATATAGAATGGAATACATATATACAAACCTATCATTAAGGATACTCCAAATTCTTTATACATCAACCAACAACCTATCTATTTTTAGGGAAACCATTCCCATTGTACATACAAGAACAAAATGCCCTATGGAGAAACACTAAGATGAAGAGAACCTTTCTCTAAGAGATTACTAAATTTCTCCTTTAATCTCCTTTAACCCTATTGAAACCATTCTATAAAGAAAGAATAAAAGTTGGATAGGTGCTCAAAACGAGACCCATCCCAAACCAACCTCCCAATTAGAAAGACATAATAAGGGTCGTCAAGAAGACCTTAAGAATATATCCACCACCAAAACTAAACCAAAGAAGGACCTCCTAAGTTAGGATCTTTGACCCAGATAGACTAAGTGTGGTACCTAACAAACCCAAAAGCAAGACACTACTCAACACAACATTGTGGACACCCTATGACACCAAAACCTAAAGGTCTGATACTAACTTAACATGACCCAAACTAGGGCCTTGTCATATTAGGTAATTCCAAGCCCAACTAGGACCAAGAACTACTCTTATCACCCAACCCAACCACCAAATGCATGAATTAAGTCGACTGAAGTTCAAACATATAACAAGGTAGAGTGTCTAACCAAGTGGTGACTCTTAGATAAGTCTATATCTAAGACCAACCCAACCATGATATACCAGCCAATGACTAACTAAACCAATTCCAACACCCATAAAGCAAAATAAATTATAGTAATTCAATGCATGTATGTATATATATATAAAACATAACCAATCCATACCATACCCAAGTCCATAGTTTTCCATACAAAGCCTCAAGATAAACCAAAGAGTACCTAGTCGGTACATGCCCCCAACAATAGAAAAAACTAAATTCTATGGAAGACAAGAAATATTTAAAGTAACCCATGACTGAAATATATGTTTTCCAAACTATTGAAGCTCACCACTTCAATCCAACATAGACTGTCCCTGAATTTGATCACTAAGAAGGAGAAGTAGAATGGTTCATCTTTGCATAACGTGGGCATACAGCTACCCAAAGATAGGTTAGTGGGTGAACACTAGCATGCACTCTGGATAGGGATAAAATAATTCGATTTAAAAAGCCAAGTAAAATCATCCATAATGTATAAAACCCTATATATATAACCATGTAGGGAAAAAGAATTGGGTTTAGCATGTCTTTAAAACCTTTACCTGGGCTATGTAGCTTTTTCATCCCATACCACTCATAGACTATGTAGGTTCAACTTTCCCTGCTGAAAGGGCCCTATTGTATGAAGCCGCATGACCAGGGGAGAAAACCTGGGATTACTAGTACATCCCACAAATATAAAATATGACATCATGCACACAGTCACCAAGACAAAACCTCATATCAACAAATATGAGTTTCCAGTTTTTGTCCCCTCGGAACCTTTACCTTCTACAGATTTGCTACACACCCCACCATTATTGCCTAATTAAAACTATTTTCCATCCAAACCCTTGCTCCATTATTATTAACCAAGGCTATTAGTAGTGGTATCATCATGCCAACTATACTTGCAAATTTTGTCAATAGCCAACCATATATAGGTTTTAGGGATTACATGTACCCTTCATTAATAATATTAAACCACTTAGGTGATTCCCATATACCCCAAAAGCATAACCAATTTCATATCCCCCAAAGTTTTACCATTAAATCATTCCAAACCATGTACACCATTTATACCATTTAAAATCACTCCAAACCATTTATGACCATGCCAAATATTTGAAGCATTTATATCATTTACACCATTTAAACTATCTAAAACAATCCAAATCTATTTAGGGTTCCATTACAAAACCAAACCATGCAAGAGTTCCAATAGAAGTTCAACAATAGAGTGAAAATATTATTTTAGGCATTTTATCAAGCATGTTGAGGGCATACCTGTACGAAGACCAAAACCAATGTATAAACTACCATAATTAGGGTTAAGAACCATTTTTTAAACCATAACAAGAAAGTCTCAACATATAAAAACCATTACCAAAAATATGTAAAAACTTAGTTTAAACCAATACCAAACGATTTTAATCAAGACCCTCAACATATATTTTGAAAACCATCATTCATAATTCTAAATCAATGTTTAAATCACAATACATATGCCTTTAGTTGGAACTAACAATAAGGGAAGGAGTACATGCCTTATATAAGAAGATTTCAGAGAGAAACATGAATCTTGAACCCTTTGAAGAACACATGAAGAAACCCTAGCCTCCAATTTTCAAGAGTAAGTTTGGGAGAGTATTTAAATTGTTTCTATCCTTTATAAGTTTTATGAGAGGCCACCAAGGTTTATATAACATGAGAACATAAGGGCTTTTAAGTAGGAAATGGTCAAAATACCCTTGATTTAAAATTAAAAACAAACCACATCCAGGGGTTTGCCTCACCTATATTACTCGTATCCTAGGGTATGAGTAGCATCCCAAGTAATACCCAAAACTTTACCAAGACCCTACCTACTAGTTTCTATATGATTCACACCTCCCTAACTCATACCTAAGGGTACATTGGTACACTCAATCTTACCTACAAACCATACCTTTGGAAAATCCATAAGATAACTCAATAAAGCACCATATGACTTGCCTTGCACAACTCATATCTTTTGTTATGACTCATACCTTGATGATTCATATCTTAGGTTGTAACAATGCTAAGCATACTGCCTAATATATGATTGAACCCCTCAATCCATCCAACAAGTCATATTCAAGGTTACGATTGGTACCTTTGAGTTGTAACAAGTCTAGTAAGTCCAAAACCAAGGAAATTTTTCAAGGATCCAAGACTTAGGGTGTTTCAAAAATCATCCCACAAAGCAAAGTCAACATCATAGCTCCTAGAATGGTCCTCCTCATACCATTGGTATGATACATCCTTCAACTGATAAGTTGTGAACTCTACACCCTCTACACTAGTAGCATGCAACAAACAAAAGATATTTTCCATTACATCAATAAAGTTTTGAGGATCTTCCTAAACTTTAGAACCAGTGAAATTAGGAGGACACAACCTCATAAATTGGCCAACCCTAGAGGCCTCAAATAATAGAGAAACAGAAGCAACACGCTCAGTCTGGGAGCCCACCAACTAGCTAAGTGAATGAAATGACTGGTGAAACTATGCATTATGCACACTATCTTAAGATTCTTGAGGAGGGATAGGGGAACCGATGGAGCTTCCTCAGGGAAATCAGAAAAAGTTACCCTCAACCAGATTTGGACTCCAGGGTAGGATGAGCTCTATCCATATTGTCCTCAGATGGGATAAAAGAGTTGCCTCGAGTATAGGATCTTCTAGGAGGCATGATCTGAAAAGTGAACACAAGGGAATTAGAGAAGATTCAAGACCTTAGACCCTATACCATGGAGTAGAATAATAAGAAAGGGAAACATTCCTAAATGCCTCACACTCTCTCCTATAAAAGTGTGGTACGCTACACACCCATATACAAGACTCTACTTGAAAGGGATTTGGGAACCCAATAACACAAAACCTAAGCTCTGATACAATCTTCGTCACAACCTAAACCAAGGCCTGGTTGTGACGGGTATCTCAAGTCCCACGTGGATCGGAGATCACTACCTATTCCAAACCAAACCAAACACATTACCTCCTAATATCGGATGAATTTCAAACATATAACAAGATAGAATATAACAAACTTAAGAAAATTCAAAATATATCAATAACTAATGACCGTTGACAGGCCAAACAATTGACTGACATCGCTCAATAACAACAGTAGTCCAAATAAAGCTTTCTAAATAAAGACCAAAACTGTATATCAATAAAATGTTGGGACATCCCCCTGACTATAGCTAAACATAGTCTAAACAGTCTAAGACATAAGAAACAAAAGTAAGAAATGTAGAATTTTGATGTATGGAAGCTCACCACTTCAATGTCCACTCATAAGATAATCCCTAATCCTAGTCACTAAGCAGAGTATTACCAATTCCTATATTACATGGGGATACAATGTACAAAGACGATTGGGGGGGTGAATGCTAGTATGTAACTCATGGATAAGGATACCATAATGACATAGTCAACCATTTAAAATCATTCAAAATAATATATATAAGCAAATGGATATACATGCATATTACATGTCAGGATAGGGAAATAGGCTTAACATGCTCTTTAAAACTTTAGCCTGAATTGTCTAGCTCAACCATCATAGCATGTACCCACGAGCTCTATAGGCCCCAACTCTTACCCCCCGGTCAGGCCCTAGTGCATATTACTACATGAACTTGAGAAATGTCAGATATATATGCATGGTGGACTCAAATCCTCAAATCATATTCCAAGGTAACTTAAGCACCCGATCATGAAATATGATATAGAGGACTCGAACCCTCAAATCATAATTATAAAAAAAAGGTGGACTCAAACCACCTGGTCATAAGAAAGGGAACTCAAACCCTTAAGACATAATAACCATCTACACCAGCTAGCATGGTTCCCAGTGTTAGTTACTCAAACCTCTACTTTAACGACTAAGCTACACAACCCTCTTTCAAAGCCCAATTAGACCATTCATCACACATTCCGATTCATTGAACCATATTACACATTAAGGCATACATTGTCAGTATCATAATACTAATTACACTTCTAAGGTAACAACAAAATGCCCAAACACTTACATCACTTGGGGGAATTCATGACCCCTTTGGTTAAATTTTACAAATTCCCATATATCTTATAATTAAACAAAATACACATTATAGAGTAGCATCCATAACTTTATCAAAAGTCACAAGTTTGAGAAAATCACAATTCCCCATTTCATTCACTATACCCATGCACCCACAAATTCAAAACCATAATTAAATCAAGAAGAATTATAAGTAAACTATGGGAAAACATTATTGTACAACAAGCATTCAAAACCCCTAACTCTTGTTATAAAACCAACACTAATATCATATGAACAATACTCTTAAATATGTGCTTTTAACATATTAACATTGAGGGAAGAGTAACATGCCTTAAAAACTAAAAAAATTTGAGAAAATCGACCATTGACCCCTTAGATGACCAACTTAATGAAACCCTAGCTTAACTTTCTTGAGGCAATTTTAAGAGACTTTAGGAGTGTTTGAGAGTTTACTTAGATTTTTTTTTTGAGTGCTAATAACACCCTAAAAGGGTTATAAGACGTGGGTTTCAATTTGGGTAAGAGGGGAATAAACAGAATGTCCTTATTCTAAAAGCTAAAAAAATATTGCCATTAACTATGGGTCAATCATTGACTCATAGTGATACGACCCAAACAAGGGTATTTTCGTAATGGGCATGTCAAGTCCAACCAGGATCAGAGACTACCCCCAATACCCAATCTAACCAACCAACATATACCCAGAGTCAGATGAATTCTAAACATAATTGAGTATTTTAAAATGTAATGATTTTGGGATAAGTCTATATTCGAGACTAACCCAACAAAGTCAATCCATATAGTAGACAAAAAAACTAAAATAATTTCCATATTCATATCATAATCATTCCATACCTAAGTCCATAGTTGTCCATATAAAGCCTCTAAACCATATCCAAGAATGTCGCCTCTAAACCATATCCAAGAATGTCTAGCTGGGACATGTCCCTTTCCATAGATAAAACCAATGAAAAAGAAATAGTAAAGATATAAGATAAACCATAACATAAAATGGGCCTTCCAATGAGTAGAAGCTCACCACTTCAGTATGACTCAAGTTGTCCCCAAGTCCAAGTCACTGAGCAGAAGTTGTGATAGTATAGTTAGTTACTGTATCGCGTGGGGATACAACACTCGATGATTGTTAGCATAATGAATGCTAGCATGTTCTCAGGAATAAGGGTAAAATAATGTCATTATTCAAAACCATAGTAAATAACCATATGTAATTATATACATATATATACATATATATCATGTTGAGAAAGGGAAGCGGGTTTAGTATGAATTTGAAACTATTACTTTAGATTGTGTAGATTTACCATCATAGTACACCCACAGTCTATATGGGTCCAATTTTACCCCCTGAACAGACCCCAATATGTGTAGCCGTACAATCTATAGATACTATTTATGGCCAGGGATTCCCTTGTACCCTTCGGCATCTATAATACATACGTATGTGTAAATACTTAGGGGATTCCCTTGTACCCCACAAAACATTTTCATCAAGTCCAATCCTCATTATGGCAAATGTGAGTTTTCAGTGTCAACCTTTTGGACTCACACCTTTATGGCTAGCTAACACAACCCACCATTATTGCCCAATTAAAATATTTAACAAATAACCAAACCACCAATTCCAGAAGTCAACTATTAAGGAATTAGTTAGTGTTATTGTCATACTGTCTATAGCTTTCAAGCAATGTTATTATACAACACTTAGGGACCCATGTACCTTGCAGACTCCATTATACAAATCACTTAGGGAATTCCCGTGTACCCCACAAGGTTTTAATTATACATCCACTTGGGGGGTACCCTACGAGGTTTTCAAAACCATACTTAACCAATTAACCATGTATGCCATACATTAGTCTCAAGAAACATACAAAACCAAGTAGTAATGCATAAACCAAAAACAATTATCGAAGTGTGTTTAGTTTATTAACAATTTTGATTCCAAAACAATCAATTTGGATTCAATGACCACCAAGGCCTAGACCTACCATTTAAAACCAACCAAACCAATTTGGTTTTCAGTAGCATAATATGAAATGCAAAGTTTTCAATGAAATTCAAACTATGCAACAAAACCATTCTCATAGGCATTGTAACAAATATATTAAAGGCATATAGTTTCCAAAACTAAAACCAAGTATCAATTGACATTCCCATGCAACCGCAAGTCAAAACCACAACTCTAACATGAAAAACATAAGTAAAACATAGAAAAACATTATCCAACCAAGATCAACCAAAACCCCCAACATATATTTCAAAACCCTAAACATTATCACAATTATGCCATGAAAACCATTCATTAAAATATGTTTTTAGTTGAACTAACAATGTGGGAGGAGTAACATGCATTATTTACAAAGATTCACAAAGAGATCTTGATCCTTAAGCCTCTAGATAATTAGTTGAAGAATTCCCGAGCCCAATCTTCTTGAGAGAGTTTAGAGAGTGTTTTAGGAGTATTTTGATCTTTTAAAGTGAGTTATAAGTGTCCATAAAGTGTTATAAGATGTGAGTTCTTAAGGTTTTTAGTGTGTAAAATATCTGAAATACCGTTAGCTTAAAAGCTAAAAAATAAATGCATGTGGGTATGGTTTGGGATCCTCACTCGTACCCAATCATACGAGTGGTAGACCTAACTCGTGCCCTAGATAGTACCTCTAGGGCTTGACACTCTTAATCATATGATTGTCCTACTTCTATTGTACTATCTCTAAATGACTCGTAGGGAGTCTAGTAATACCTTAGGCAGTAAATAACATAGGACATACTATTTACCATATGGAATGAGCTCCTAAGTCGTACCCATATAATATGACTAGTAAGCTTAAGTCGTATTATGGATAAAGAGTTCAAAACCCAAGAAATTTCCAAGGGTAAAATTCAGAGTGTTTCACGTAGCCACTCCTTATGACTCGTTACCATGAGTCGTAACCAAGATAGTATTAAGGACACCCACACATTATTGACCCTATAACTTGACTTGGACTACACATTATAAGACCCTAAGACTCATAGAGTCCAGTCGTAATCAACACAGAACCCAATTAGGTAAACACTAGACATCCTACCATTTACACCTAATGACTCATAATAAGTCCTTATGGCTCATAATGAGCCATATTTACTTAGATAAGAACTTAGAGACATAATTTGTTATTTCATTACGATTCAATCCTGATAACTAGTCATGAGTCTTTACGACTTGTGTCCCCAAGTTATTCCCAAAGTAGAAACTTAAACACCATTCACTAGAAACCTTAATACTAAGATCACCTAACCCATCAAAACACCTTATGACTTATAGGGTGAGTTATAATTAGGGCAGAAAGCTCAAAATTCAGAAAATTTTTAAGGGCCAAAAACCTGGGGCATTATTTTTCTTCTTAATAAATATTTATATCTCAGCCATGTATCCTCCCTAAACTTGTATTTTCATTATGGAATGTAATGGTTTGATATTTTCATGGTTTTAATGTTTGGTTTTTAAAAAAGGGTTGAGGGTTTTGGACGGTAATTGTTTAAAGATTTTCCCATGGTTTTGAATTGGTTATCTATGATTTATCTTGTGGTTTTGAACTGAATTTATCTAGGGGTTTGGGAATTAGAAGGAGAATATGGGTTTCCCTAAACTTTATAGTGTAAATAGTTTGGAATTGGCTTTACCCTAACCAATCTTTTGTTACTAGTTATTGAAACATGGATTCTTGCATAATTGAACTCACTTTTGGAACCTTACATTGCATAAAAGGTTAATAAAACTTAGAACAAATTTTGAAAAGAATCGATGGCCATCTATTGGGTTTTAATTATAAGACTTTAGAGTCATTTTAGCTAAAAGATTTTGGAAATGTCATAATAGAATTAGCCTTCAAGCTTGATATTTTTTATCAAGATACCTACAGTAAATGCCTACTCAAAACACTCCTTTATTAATGGATGGGAATATGTAAATGGTTTTAATTTGAGCTTAAATGTGGTTATGTATATCACTATGGAAGATGGATATCCCAAAGGGACCGATGGAAACCATGTTTGCCAACGTGGGGGCCTTGGTAGATGTGTGTATAGCACTTTATATATCTAAATTTTTGGAATTGTAGAAGACTCAGTGAATCTGGACCTTTTACAGATTTCTCCAGTTTGTGTGGTTAACATGCACTGTGGCCCTTCTAGTAGGAGGAGCACCCATATAGCCTATGGGTGTTTTTAGGATGGTTGGATTGACATAATCCAGGTAAATTGCTTTTAAGTTCATGCTTAAACCTTGTTCCCTCCCAGGACTATGTATATATGTATATTTGCATGTATGTGAACATATACATAAATTTTGGATTAATTTTCACTCACCCTGATAGCCATCCTAGTATGCTACATTATTCCATAATATATGGTCTGAAGATATTATTTTACCCCTATGCAGCATTTGGTGATCAGATTGGTCCTCGGTGAAGTGGTGAGCTTTTATACTTTAAAAAGTTTGTCTATTCCATTGTTTTTGAATTGAAAAGTTCACATTATCATTGTTATTGTCATTGTCAATATCATGATTGGGGGTATGTCCCGAGTTAGGTTGATGTGGATAACAAAGTGTGGGTGGATTGTGTTATAGATTTTTAGATTCCTCTAGGCATTTAATTTTTCTATCTTTATATATGTTTGGAACTCAGTTCTATCTTGTTATATGTTGGAAATTCATCTGCTTCTTGTTGTATTGTGTTATGGTTGGCTACGTTAAAGAGGGTCATCTTCGGTCCTTAGTGAACTTTAGATACCCATCATAACTAGGACCTGGTTTGGGTAATCACATAAAGGTACCTATAGGTTATATGGGTTCCAGTTACCCTTGATAAAAGGGCCTCGATATGTGTTAACATCATGAACTAAGGAATCCAAAGAAAGGGTTAAAGACACCAATGATCTAGCCAGCTTAAATATAATATGTGAGCCATTAATATGATCATATAGACCCCATGCTGGCAAACATGGTTTCCAGTGTTAGTCCCTCTAAGGCTACACCGTTACAGTGAGCTACATAATTCCCTTTAAGATCAAATTAAAATTGTTTGCAAATAAACATAACCATTAATCTAGAAGTCTTATATAGGGCATTTACCACTTTGTATCATTATATCAATTATGTTTGTAAGCTCATATAATCAGGCCAAACTAATCTATGGAGCAATTAGACTCCTAAGATCTATTTGAAATCCAAACCATGGCCACCAAGGGCCTTTCAATGCTATTTTAACCAATTATACATTAATTCTATGCAATCGATCCATAAATAAGGTGAATTGTGCACTAATCCATGTTCAAAACACAAATTTCAAAAATAGGTTCAGGTTAATTCAAGTACTAAGCCATAAAGTCATCAATTTAGTGAAACCCATGTTCCCCATTCCAATTCCCGTAATAGTGCACCCATTTAGTCCAAAAACCATAAATCAAAGCATAAATCATTAAATTTAAAACATAGAAAAGTAATTCAACTAATACCAGTAAAAACCCCTTAGCCTAATTTCAAACCATCAATTTAAACCACATAGATAATGAGTAAATAAATACCACAGTGTAAAATTAATGTTGACGCATGAGATACATGCCTGAAATACATAAGAAATTAAAAACAATCTGAAGTTAGAACTCGACTGGTGAATTCTTTGTAAAACCCTTGAATGTTCTTGAGTTTAAAGTTGAAGAGAGAAAAAGAATGATTTGATCTTTGAAAATTAAAGGGAATAGGGCTATTCTATGTTTAAAAGTCATATAAAGGGTAAAACTGACAAAAGCCCCTTACTTCAACTGAATAAAACTAAAGCTGGATGAATTTAACATAGCAGCATGGCATGCCAATATCACAAAGGTTAGCCTCCATGCCGCGCCCTTATCATAGAGGATAACCTCTATGGAACACAAATATCACACAGTCTTACAGCCTTAGAGTTCAAAAATAGCCCCAAACACCTTATGAAAATTCTAAAACATTCCCAAAATACCCTTTTACCATCCCTAAACATAATTCAAGTCAAAAAATTAAATTATGCATGTGTGAGTGTCAAAATAATATCGCCAATATTCTACAGGCTCTTATAATATATCTTGACCTAAGGTAATATTAATCTAATATGGGATAAATAAGAAAATTAAGGTGTGTGTGGTTAAGAGTTTGAATTGTTAGAAAGTAATGTGTGAGTACTTGAGACTGGGTGGTATGACTCAGAGGATGCCTATACATAAGTAGAAGTGGGAGCATATCAGTATGGAATTTATGAATGGGTTTCCGCAAACTTTGGGAAAGTTTGACTCTATTTAGTTCATAGACTTTATTTTGGATGGTTGGAGTTAGTATGATTGACTTTAGCCAATATTTGGAGATTAAAAAATCATTAGAGAATTTCATCAATTTGTTAGATCTAGATCATTTTTAGGTTACTGACGCCTTTAATTTGGGTCTCAAGGCATTCGAATGAATTTTGAGTAGTTGGTTGGAAAGTTTGAAGTTTAACGCATAGAGTTGAACCTAACCAAAAATTTTTGACAACGAACTTAATTTGGTGATTTAATAACTCCATTTACTCTGAAATATTGGTTTAAGACTAGTAGCATAGTGGGTTTGTGTTTGCATTGTTTTGAGTGAGTTTTGCAGGTTAATTTTAAGCTTAGGTTATTTATTGTCTTGTTGTTGTTTGTTGTAGTATGGTGAAATTGCTCTTGAGTTCTTTGGTTTGCATAAGAAGAGCCATTCCTAAAGCCAAAGGGTCGCTCCTGTGAATCTTGGTCAAGTGTAGCTTGGTTAATGCGGATCCAAGTTCATATTGCAGAACCGCAACTATGATACTTCCTCACACCTGTGAGCTCACACCTGTGGGATATGTGTGCTTCTATAAAGGTCAACATGACAAGTGACTTTTTTATTTTCTTGTGTCATATGTTTCTGATTGATAATTCTAGTAATAATTCAAGTCATTAGATGAGGATTAGAAGCCTTAAATCCATATTGTTGCTTCATTTTCCTAGCCTCTACTTCTTTTATTATGCAAGATTAGAATAAAAGAGCATTTTAACATTTGTAATTATTAACACTATCTAAATGTAACACCCAAAGAGTACAACCTAGATGCCACACAATGCTTACGATACCAAAGGACACAAGCTAACCCATGGCTAATATCTACTGTGAACACTGAATAGTAATACTGAAATAAATACGAAATTACGCCAAATTTCCATAAGGTTCAAAATCTAAATACTGATAAATAATAACATATGGTAAAAATATCTAAAAACTAAAAACTGTCTGAACTGGTCTAGTCTGAAAAACCTCAAACTAAATTGTCTAAATATGGAGTTGATGGGACAAGCCTCGAACTAACTCCAACTACTAAACTATTGATAAACTTAAATAAATCACATCCCCAATAGATTAGGACTCATTACTAAATCCGCAACTGCTGACTAGATCTATCTAAACACGGTCGGGATCTTGAGCGTTCGAACCTATGATATGAGACATTATAGCACAAAGAAAGAGCATGCAGTCAGTACGGGGAATGTACTTGTATGCTAGATGAGGTAAGGATGAATGAAAGGTTTCATATGCATAAATAAGAACTAACTGAATGATATATAGTAACTAAATAGAAGAGTATGTAGCTAACTGATACTACAGATATCACTGAGTATGCAATACTGTACATATACATATAGACTGTAACTAAGTTTTTTTGAAGCTGAGCACTGAGTTCTGATAACTGAGTAACTAATACTAATTGATTGTGTCTAACATTCATGATTCTATAAAATAAACTGAGTTCTAAACTGAAGACTGAAACTAAAACTATGGGAGGTAATCATCGAATCGGCATGCCCCAAATAAGATAAGATAATGGAGTTGGGGTCCAATCTGTAACCCCAATTGGAAGGGTGCTAATACCATGCTATGGGTACTAACATCTATTTTTGAGTCAGTCTAATATAATGGGTGACCCCTGTGATCAGTCCTAAACTAGCGGGTAATCCCTGAGTATGTCAGTCCTATCTAATGGGTGACATCTCAAAACCTACACTGGCTATATAGTTTTGGAACTTAGAGATTGTTTCTAGGGACCCAGTCCTAACTAATGGGTGAGCCCCTATCCCTAGGCTAGCTTGGTGCTGAATCTTACTCCCAACTGAATCGACACTGAACTGATTATACAAAACTGGACTGGACTGATAATTAGCCTACTGAGTTTTCCTGAGTTTTGTAACTGACTAAGTTCTACTGATCGTGACTTGACTGATACTATTTTGTAACTAACACTGTCTCTAGGTTAACATCTAGATTTTCGGATATCAAATACCCCGAGGACTCAATAGCATAAAAAGAAAGACATAACATTATCATAAAGGCATAACGATACTTGCTTGCTAATAATGCACTCATTTAGACATTTTGTTAAACACTTGATATACATGAACTTTTGCATGAATGGAATTGCATAATAACATGTCATGCTTCACCAAATCACATATGCATTTCATCAAACGCTTGTAGGGCATAAGCTTGTACATGATTGGGATAACATAATAACCTATCATGATTCCACTATTTACTTCACATAGGCAATTTAGCAAACACTTGGAGAGAATTGATCATTTATATGATAATGGCCAACACATGAACATCATGATACATTAATCAATTTTTAAATTCAAGGGTTTATCAAAATAATCACATATTCATCAAACATGCTATTCAATTTTCATGAAACTTACAGTTAATTCATGGATTTAAAACCCAACTTATATCATGAACATAAATTCAATCTAATTCAAATATGGAAATCATGAATCTTAGATCTTGTATGTTTAAAAAGTGTTCTTGGACTTCATGAGTTAAAGTGACCCATGAATGAACACCTAACATACTTGAGAAGAAGAGTTCTTGAAGGTTGTTGGAGGATTTCTTGAGATTGCTCTAGGTTTCTTTAAGTTAGGGTTTTTGTATTGTAGAGAGAAAGCTCTTGATTTTTGGAAAAAAATTGAATAATGGATGACTTCAAAAATTTTTAGGTCTTTAATCCCATATCTAGACATAATAAAATCATGGGGAAAGACTAATTTAACCCTGGAAAAATTTTGGATTTCCATAAAAAAATTGTGAAATTACCCCATGGCGAGATACGGTACAATCACGCTAGCTCACTGGAAAGTGGACCACATGGAAATGGACTTATGGCGCGATGCAACACCATCGTAGTACCTCACTGAATAGAAAACTGGGCCTTAGCATGATGCATCCTTATCGCAGAGCAACACTAGAAAAGTGACAATTGGGAAATTGGTTGGTGGAGCAACGCAGTGGTATCGTGTTTGGTCACTGGAAAATGACAATTTCAATTTGGACTGCCTCCGTGATACGCTGAAGTACCTGGTGGTACACTGTTTCACTAAAATGACTCTAACTCTTCTTTCGGGTATCGAATTTGGGTGAATTTTTTATCGTTAAAAAGCTAATTGAATTTCATACATAATGGCAAGTTCTAAATACTAGGTATTTCAAGAAATTTATATGGGATTATTCATGTACTAAGACTTAAATTAAGCTAGGGAAATATAGGGCATTACAATATCTCCCTCTTGGGAATATTTGTCCTCGAATGAGACAAATCAAGCTAAGAAATATTGATTGATTGAGTTTATAAATTGAACATGCACGACTGAATCTTGACTACTTGACTGAAACTACATATATGCGAAGTTTACATATTGACCATGCATATCTGATGCATGAAATAAATGACTGAACTGAATCATGAATGCATGACTTAATATGCAATGGTAATGGATATGAAGTTTATAACAATAACTGCATCATGGAACTGAGTAAATCTGATGAAGACCTTAAGATGAGAATACTAATGAACCTAAGATCATTTACTGAACATGAATGAACAGGAACATTAGAACATGAATCTGTCTTAAACATGATATATGAACTGAATACCATGAACTAAACTGATTTCTTGAATATATATGTCATGCCATAGGAATATTCATACGGTTGAGATTGGAATGAGAGAGACAACTTATGAGTGCCCATTACTCCAAACTGGATTGGTTGCGCGAAGAGAAACTGAAAGGTTTAGGACATGAAAGATCAGGGGTTATAGTGCATCTCTCTCTTAGGATATTATGTCCTTCGAAAAATGCTGACATAGCTAAATACTGAGGAAAAGGTGAGATGATTCATGGGGCACCCTATGAACTAAATCGTCACTGAGTATTTGGGGTATGAAACTAAGGCATGACATATAAACTGGGCAAAACTCATAACTACTAGGATGCTCCATCTTGGAATGGGTATATTCGGGAGACTTCGGATAGGGAGACTGGGAAGAAAGATGGGAAACCATACGAACTTGTCTTCCTAATTGCTAAACTAAATTCCTGGCTTTACGAACTAACTCACACTAAAAACTTATACTTAACTAGAGCATTTTCTGACACTCTTTCATAAAGTTCTACTAACTTTATGGAGTAAGGAAATCTTGGCATGGTCTGAATGAGACATCTGAATAAGAAATCACAACATGAATAAAATTCTATAAAATCGGCACTAATAACTCTACCTACTAAGGTCTGATCTATACTTAATTCTCCCACTATGTTCAAGCCTACTTAAATCTCCTAAATGTATTTAGTGCCTTACACATCATCATCGCATTCAAGCCTATATTCATAACTACAGCATCGAGTAAAACTAGCATGCAACAATCTTTTCTTAACATGAAATGCTTACTCTATCCCTTCTAAGAAACTGCTCATCACTACATCATTCCATAAAAAAAGTTCACTAAAGGTTAAAATATAGGGACCTGAAGCATGAATGGACATTATACTAATCTTGACACTTAACTAAGGTTGAGGAATAGAACATCAGCATCCTAGACTTTATCGAGAGATCTAAACTGAGGATATACATGATAAAATATGAATTTAGCTAATCATTTGGTGAATAGCATAAGCCATGGAAACTGAGCACACTATAAGGTAGGAGTACATGAGTCATGAGCTTCATGACCTGATTTTGGAGTTTCTATGTTCAAGAAACATGATTCATAACACTGAGTGAACTGGAACTGCTCATACTAATATCTTTAAGCGTACATGATTTTTGATAATGTGCCCAAATATAATATAGGATCATAGAGCTAACATGTAAGGCATGAGTACTGACATTACTGATATTACTACAAACATATAAAGGCCTAAATTTATGAGATATCATAACCTGACAGCTCCTACATATCTGTCGGGCTATGATAGATTGACCCATTGGGGTGGAGACTAAGAATGGTTCTTTTAAGATTTCCGATCAGACTATGAAATCGACTACTATATAAGGAATTATAAAAGAAAGAGAAGCTCCTGGATCTAATAAGAAAAAACATGTAAATGGAAGATCTGTAACATACCAGTAACCATGTCTGGAGAACTTTCCTGATCTTGTCTCGACTAAGGGCATAAAGCCTATTTGGACGTTGCCCACTAGCGGCACTGGAAGTAGCACCCTGCTAATTTGAGCGACTGGACTAAGTTGAAGGATGGTTATACTGACCTTATTGGTTCAAATCTTTTGCCCTCTGATCCATAACTCTACACTCCTATATCCTGTGGCCTAGCTTACCATATCTAAAACATACATCACTGCCAGTTCTATATGAACCTATGTGATGTCTACTATCTTCTTTGTAAAATAGATAGGTACGACCACTTCTCACACTACCCTGGGTTTTGGAGCTTGGTGCCCCATCATGACTACCATTCCTGAACTTTGGTACTGGTGCACTAGCTGAGGACGGAGCTAGAACTAATGATTTTGGAAAATAATAGGAATGGTTATTGCTCTCTGACTTAGACTGATTGATATTGAAACTACTTATTCTAGCTCTCTTATTCTCTCTCTCCTTTTTCTTAAGCTTCTACTCCTCAATCTGTTAAGCATGGACCATAAGCCTAGAGATATCCAGCTCCTTAATCAACATCGTAGTTCTACACTCCTTAACCATACTATCGGATACCCCAGTTAGAACTTACTCATTCTGGACCTATTGTCTGCTACTACATGGGGAGCACACCTGGATAACTAAGTAAACTTAAGGGAATACTCTTTCACACACATACTTCCTTGCCTGAGATTGATGAATTCTAAAACCTTGGCTTCTCTCAGCTCTAAGGGAAAGAATCTCTCTAGAAAAGTAGTACAAAACTCTTCCCACTCTATGGGCCCTGTATTTGTGCCCATGTCTACCTTAAACTGCTTAAACCACATATGATCTACATCTTTTAGTTGATAGGAAACTAACTTAGCACTCTCACTGGAAGTCACTCCCATGATATCTTTGACTTTCTAAACCTGATAGAGGAACTCCTATGTATCCTCTTCTAGCTTCGATTCTGAGAATATGGGAGGATTCATTCTAGTAAATTCCCGAATTTTAGTTGTAGCAGTATTGGCCACTGGGTTGGCTGGAACAGCAGTTGGACATTCATTCTGAGCTTCTATGGAATTTGCTAGAGTAGTGAATGTAGCTCTGAATTCTGCATGAGAGACATACTCATCCAGGGGATCTGCTTGAACTGGCTAAGGTGCTTACTAATTTTTGGTTTTTCTTTTGTTAGTCTTTTTGGAAGGCATGTTCTGTAAATGAATGGAAGAAATAGATTAGACTAAGAGTTAAAATTTATCTCATGCTCACTTGCACGACATGAACACTGAAAGAAGGGAAACTTTTTCTAAAATATCTCATAGCCTTCTACCCATAAATGTGGCACGCTACAAACCCATGCACAAAACTCTATGCGATATGGCTTTTAGAGTCCCTAGGACTCTGTTGAACCTTATACTCTAATACCAAGTTTGTAACACGCCGAGAGTACACCCTGGAGCCACACAATTCTTACGACCCTAAATAACCACAAGCTAACCCATGACTGATATCTGCTATGAGCACTGAATAGTAATACTGAAATAAATGCAGAATTAGGCTGAACTGCCATAAGGTTAAAATCTAAATATTGATAAATGATAATATCTGGTAAAAACATCTGAAAATTAAACACTGTCTAAATTGGTCTAGTATAAAAGCCTTTGTAATGACCCAAATTTCGGGCTAAAACATAAATCATCATTCCGATGCATAGATTTTCCAAAATCCATAAATCCAATGTAAATATAGTGTTTTAATCAATTATGCAGTGTCAAAATCTAATTGAGCATGAATTGAGATCATAAAGGTCCCTTAACTCAAAGTCAAGTTGAAAGTTTTTCCTATTGTTTGAGTTTTAGTGAGCACCAAAACTTACATCAACTTTAATCGACCATAACTCCTTCTATATTATGAACTGGGTGGCCTACTATATATCAAATGAAAGTTCTTTGAGTCTTCTTTCCAACGATACAAATTTTTCCAAAATATGATATCGGAGTATCCTGACTGCCCAGGTGCGATGGCGAGGTCCGATGGACCGTCGCCCAGACCATCGCAAATGAGGCAGTAAGCCTATTTTCTAACCAAAAAAAATGGTATGAAGCAACATTCCATCCCAGGTGTGATGGTCCATCACCCAAGCCATCGCGTACCTCCGTTTAGCGATCTAAAGCCATTATAAAGGGTTTTGGGTCTTTTTGCACCCTTTCTAACCCCAAATTCCATCAATATATTCACCTTAACTTATCATTCATCCATAACATTAAAAAATACCTCTTCACTCTCAAATTAGGATCAAATTAAGGATTTTTCCAAGAATAAGGAATCAAAAATCAATCCTTAAGTCCAACATCTCCGAGAAACAAATCTAGATTTGGGTTTCATCTATCAAGATCTAGGTTTCATCTTTCAGATCTGATAATCTAAGGTATGTGGGACTACTCTACAAATCTTAGGCGTAAGTTTAAATATTTTATCAAGATTAAAGATCGTCAATTATGATTTATGTAAAGTTTCGAAATGATTTTTGAAAAGTATGCATCATGGAAATATTTTGATTAAAATAATTATGATCTTGAATCACTTTTCATGGTAATTGAATTATAACTATATGTGAATCTGATTTCATGTATTTTTAAGATTTATTGAGAGCATGAGTATGAATTCCCTCTCTTGTTGCTAACTAAAGTTTATATATCCATTGTACGATTTGAAACAAATGTTTGAAGATTTGAAAGTGATCTCAAATATCATGGTCTTTGACATGGATTTTATATTTAATGGGAGGGAATTTCTTGTTACACTATATTCTTGCTTTAAAGGAAAACAACCACATGTGATTGATTAAATTAACATGACCACCACATGTTATGAATATTGGGTGGCCATGTTCAGTTTTGAATATGATGGGCTATGAATGGAGATGTTATTGACTTGCAAGTTGGGGTATGATGATACCCGGTGATAATATTCCCTTAATAGAAAAAGTTAGGATATTTCAAAATTAGTAAATATATTTGTTTCAAAGAACTAAAAGTTGGGCTTAAGAGAGCTAGTAGGTTACCCAAAGAAGGCATTTGAGTGTAAGCACTCATCTCTGAAAACCATAGTTGCCGATGCAGGATTTATGATGTCGTATCCTGTATTGAAGGATGATGAAAATACTTAGGATATCTCACATGAGGGGATTCCTATGGTGTGGTCATATGGGGGTATGACCAGCTCTAATCCTGGCGGCTACTTGGATTGGGGGGCTTGGCCACCTAGTTAAGGGTGGGTCCCAAATACCCATGGGATTATAGATTTATAGGGTGTACCGACTAGCTCAGAAGAATAATAAAAAGTGGATCAAGGTTGTCAAGAACTCTTTTAAAATTGTAAAAGTATGCCCATGTATTTTACTTATGTACATGATCATTATTTTTATGAATGAATATCATCTATTTTGTATAAACACATGTATTTTGAGTTGTTTCACATACCAGTACATTTGTATTGACCCTCTGTATATTTCAGGATCTGAGGTACAGTCCCGGGGTCCTATTCAAAAATAGATTCAAATGGGTCAAAAGTTGCAGTGGTGAGCCTTATTTATTCCAGAAGTCCTAATTTTCTGATTTAGTTGATTTTCTTGATTATGGTCTACTAGGGGCCTTGTCCCAGTTCTACACAAGATATTAACTCTTATGTATTAGATATTTTGTAGACTATTATTAGATGTTGTTAAAAGTTATGGAACTCCATTTGTATTGTTCCTGCAAGTTATATTCTTTGACAATGATTCCTTTTTATTATGTATTTCCTATTTGTATATGAATTGTGTATGTGATTGAAAGTTAGAAAGACTCTCAGCCTTTATGGTTCGGGATATCCATTATGGCCTTGGCCCTGGTTCGGGGTATGACAAATTGGTATCACAGCACGGTTTATGGTACCAGGGTGTCTATGAAATCGCGTCGGGGAGAGTCTTATTTATGGGTCTGTAGAGTGCCACAATTATAAGCAACAGGCTACTAGGAATTTAGGAATGTTTCCCCTCTTTGTGATTTAGTTTATGTTTTAGAGTCTAATCTATCCTCTAATCAATGATCTCTTGCATTTCAAAAAAATAGCCATGCCTCCATGTCGTACTATCGATCAAAATGCCCAGACTCATAAGGTCCATCCCACTCATGGATGAGAACCCACAACAGAGCTCAGACTCCGGAAGTTATTGTTATTTTGGGAGTCCCACCTACTCAGACCAGCCCACCAAGGACACCTAGACCTCACGGACGGGGACTAACCGCACCCAACCTCGTGAGAGAGAGATATCTAATACAGAATTAGAAAGTCCATTCATATGCTTGCACAGTTGGTAGCCACACAGACTCAACGGTCGAAAGATATTAGGTCTACATCCATTATATCTGAGGATACATGGGTGGGCTAGTTCATGAGGATGAACCCATTGAAGTTTACTGGCACCAAGGTAAAAGAGGATCCACAGGAGTTTATGGACGAAATAAAGAAGATTTTTAGGGTGATACATGTAGACATAGTAGAAGGGGTTGAGTTAGTAGCTTACCATCTTAAGGATGTAGTGAACCAATGGTTTAATTAGTGGGAAGATTCAAAGAGTGATCATGCCAAGCCTTCAATATGGTGAGACTTCGTGGAAGCCTTCCTAGATCGATTCTTTCCCCTAGTGTTGAGGAAGGAAAAAGATGAAAAGTTTATGAACCTAATGTAAGGAAAGATGAGTTCCAATGAGTACACTCTAAGGTTCAATCAACTATCCTGTTATGCTTTAGAGATGACTGGTAATATGAGAGCCCGAATGAGAAAATTTGCATCCGGCCTTTCAGATGACTTAGTGCTTGAATGTCAAGGAGCAATGCTGAACAGGGATAAGGACTTTTCTAGACTGTCAGTACATATGCAGCAAGTTGAGGAAAACAAACATAAAATCACTAAATCTAGGAAGAAAGATAGGCAGGTAAGAGAGCCAAAATCGCAGACCAGAGCCACGGTCAACAGCAGAGTGAAAATTGGGGTAACAAATGGCCGAGAAACCTTTTTTGTAGTAATGCCCAATCTTCAGCCATCCTCCTGCGCCCAGACCCCCAGTTGATTGATTATTTCAAAATTTTTAGCCTAACAGTGGATTTGGAATGCAGGGCACTCAGTTACAAGGAAGCATGGCATAGTCTTTCAGGACACACCCTCATCGCGGTAATTGTGGGAGAAATCATTCGGAGAGGTGCTTTTTCTATTGTAAAGTATTCTATTCATGTGATCGGCCGGGATATATTCAGAGGGACTGTCCCACAAAAAAATGTTGGAGGTACTAGTTCTCATGCAAATTCCGCAGCACCACCACCCAAAGGTCCTAATTCTGCTACTGGGAGTGGTCACAATCAGTTGTACGCTATGTCCAATCGCCAGGAGATAGAAGACTCACCAGATGTTGTCACTGGTACATTAAAAATCTTTCTCGTGATGTGTATGTGCTACTTGATCTCGGGTCTACCTTGTCTTATGTAACCCCTTATGTGGCTATTAGTTTTGGGTTTTAGCCTGAAGTTATTTCAAAACCTCTCTCTGTTTCTACTCTTGTTGGTGACTCTATTGTGGCTAGGAGGGTGTAGAGAAATTGTGTTGTATCTATCTATAATCGTGATACGATGGAAGACCTTGTAGAGCTTGATATGGTTGATTTTAATGCTATTTTAGGAATGGATTGGCTTCATTCGTGTTATGCAACAATAGATTGTGGAACCCGAAGAGTCACTTTCTCCTTTCTGAATAAACCAGTGATAGAGTGGGAGGGGTATTCTTTAGCCCCCAAAGGGAAATTCATATCCTACCTTAGAGCTCGTAGACTTATTTTTAAGGGTTGCATGTACCATCTTATTTAGGTCAAAGATTCTAATATTAAAAGTCCTTCTCTCTAGTCTGTTCGTGTAGTTAATGAATTTTTGGAAATTTTTCCTGATGATCTTCAAAGGATACCAGCTGATAGGGGGATTGATTTTGTCATTGACTTGGTCTTAGACACTCGTCCTATTTCTATTCCACTATACAGAATGGAACTTGTTGAATTAAAGAAGTTGAAAGAGCAGTTAAAAGATCTTCTTGACAAAGGTTTTATTCGACCTAGTGTTTCTCCCTTGGGTGCACCTGTACTCTTCGCACGTAAGACAGATGGCTCCCTTAGTATATGTATAGACTACCGTTAGTTAAATAAGGCCACTGTTAAAAATAAATATCCTCTTCCCAGAATTGATGACCTTTTTTACCAACTTTAGGGTGCTAAGTGTTTTTTAATAGTAGACCTTCATTTGGGATATCATCAGCTAAAGGTTAGGTAGGTTGACATTCCCAAAATAGCTTTTCAAACCTGTTATGGCCATTATGAATTCTTAGTCATGTCTTTCGGATTGAATAATGCCCCTGCAGCCTTTATGGACCTAATCAATAAGGTGTTCCACCAGTTTCTAGATCTGTTTGTTATAGTTTACATTGATGACATTTTGATTTATTCCAAAAGTGAGGAAGATCATGCCAATCACCTCCGAATTATTCTTCAAACCCTCAAAGATCATAAGTTTTATGCAAAATTTTCCAAATGTGAATTCTGGCTTAGTGCTATTGCATTCTTGGGGCATATTGTATCTAGTGAAGAAATTAAGGTTGATCCCCAAAAGATTGAGGCAGTGAGAAAATGGCCTGACTCGATGACTCCAACCGACATTCAGAGCTTCTTAGGTTTGGCGGGGTATTATAGAAGATTCGTAGAAAGTTTTTAATCCATAGCTTCTCCACTTACCAGGTTGACACAAAAAAAGGTGAAATTTGTGTGGTCCGACTCTTGTGAGAATAATTTTGAGAAGTTGAAAGACAAATTGACTAATGCGCCTATTTTGACTCTCCTGGAAGATACAGAGGGTTTTGTGGTGTATTTTAATGCATCCCGAGTGGGACTTGGATGTGTGTTTATGTAGCAGGGTAAGGTGGTAGCTTATGCATCTAGGCAGTTGAAGGTGCACGAGCGAAACTACCCCACCCATGAGTTGGATTTAGCGGCTATGGTGTTTGCACTTAAAATCTGGAGGCATTATCTTTACGAGGTTCATGTTGATATATTTACTAACCAAAAAATTTTACAGTATATTTTCTCACAGAAAGTACTTAATATCAGGAAACGACGATGGTTAGAATTATTGAAGGACTATGATATGTGCCTGCACAATCATCCGAGCAAGGAAAATATAGTGTTCGATGCCCTTAGTAGATTGTTAATAGGCATTCTTGCTCATGTTGAGGAAGGGAAAAGGGAGATGGTAAAAGATATTCACCGGCTTGCAAATCTAATGATTTTACTTTTGGACTCCGAAGATGGAGGAGTGATTGTTCAGGAGATAGCCAAATCTTCCCTATGTACTGAAGTTATGAAAAAATAGGTCGAAGACCTCATTTTGATGTAGATTAAGAAAGATGTGGGTCAACAGAAGGTAATGACGTTTGAAATTGGTGGTGATGGAATTTTCAGGTATCAAGGTAGGCTATGTGTGCCAAATGTGGATAGATTGCGAGAAAGAATTCTTAAAAAAGATCACACTTCGAGGTATTTTATTCACCCAAGCTATACTAAAATGTCATGATCTTAAGGAAATATATTGGTGGAATAATATGAAATGTGATGTTGTTAATTTTGTTTCTAAGTATTTGAATTGTCAACTAGTCAAAGTGGAACATTTAAGACCAGGTGGTACTTCCCAAGAGATATCCCTGCCTATGTGGAAATGGGATATGATCAATATGGATTTTATCACAGGACTTCTGAGGTCTCAAAACCATTATGACTCCATTTGGGTGATTGTAGACTAGATGACCAAGCCAGCTCACTTTCTGCCCGTGAGGACTAACTATTTCGGAGATGATTATGCCAAGCTATACATTGAGGAAATAATTTTCTTGTATGGGGCACCAGTATCCATTATATCTAATTTAGGTACGCAATTCTCTTCGTAGTTTCCGCGATCTTTTCAGAGGGGTTTAAGTACCCAAATGAACCTGAGTACTGCTTTCCACCCTCAGACGGATGGACAAGCTGAACGCACCATTCAGACCCTTGAAGATATGTTAAGATCTTATGTAATTGACTTCAAAGGTAGTTGGGTAGATCATTTTCCATTGATAGAATTTGCCTATAATAACAGTTACTGTGCTAGTATTCAGATAGCTCCTTTTGAATTACTTTATGGAAGGAGATGTACATCCCTAATTAGGTGGTATGAAGTAGGTGAGACCCAATTATTTTGGCCTGATCTTGTTCACTAGGCAATGGATAAGGTGAATATCATTAGAGAATGACTTAAGACAGCTCAGAGTGGTCAAAAATCCTATGTCGATGTTAGGAGGAGGGAACTACAATTTGTGGTTAGCGATTGGGTGTTTATCAAAGTCTCCCTATGAAGGGAGTCATGTGTTTTGGGAAGAAAGGGAAGATTAGTCCTCATTACGTAGGACCGTATCAGATTGTGAAAAAGATCGATGGGGTTTCCTATGAGTTAGATTTGCCCGCTAGCCTAGCTTCTGTTCATCTCGTATTTCATGTGCCCATATTGAAGAAGTGTATTAGAGATCATTCCCTAGTGTTGTATGTAGAGGTGATCAATGTGAAATATTCCTTGTGATACAAGGAAGAACCCGTTGCTATTTTGGATCCCCAATTTTGAAAGTTGAGGAGTAAGGAAATAGCTTCAGTTAGGGTGATTTGGAGGAATCAAAAGGCCGAGGAGTCTACTTAAGAATTAGAAGATGATATGTGTGCGAGGTACCCGGCTCTTTTTGAGGCCATGGATGATGATTTAGAAGGTAAAATTCTCGTACTACTCTTTTTGTTTCATTTAGCTCTTGAAATCATGCTTGATGTATCCCGAGTCTTCATTTGGGGATGAATGATTCCAAAGGGGGATAATGTAACGACCCGTATTTTGGGCTAAATATAAACCGCCACTCCTTTGCGTAGATGTTCCAAAATCCATAAATCAAAAGTAAATATAGTGTTTTAATCAATTATGTAGTGTGGGAATCTAATTTAGCATGAATTCAGATCATAGAGGTCCCTTAACTCAAAGTCAAGTTAAAAGCTTTCCTATCGTTTGAGTTTTAGTGAGCATCAAAACTTTGATTAAATTTAATTGACCATACCTCCTTTAATATGATTAACTGGGTAGATTACTATAAATCAAATGAAATTTCTTTGAGTCCTCTTTCCAACGATACCAATTTCGCAAAAATCCGATATCGGAGTAAAAATTTATAACCATTTTACAGTGAGTTATCCGGACTGCCCAGGTGCGACGGTGAGGTGCGATGGACCATCGTACATTTGATAGACCGTTGCCCAGACCATTGCAACTGAGGTAGTAAGACTGTTTTCTAGCGAAAAAGTGATGGTATGAAGCAACGGTCCATCCCAGATGCAACGGGTCCATCGCCCATGCCGTCGCGGACCTCCTTCTAGTGATCTAAAGCCATTTTAAAGGGGTTTTTGGGTCATTTTACACCATATCTAACCCTAAAATCCAACAATATATTCACCTTAACTCATCATTTATGAATAACTTAAAAAAAAAACTCCCTCTTCACTCTCAAAATAGGATCAAATTAAGGGTTTTTCCAAGAACAAGGAATCAAAAGTCAAGCCTTAAGTCCAAAATCTTCCAGAAACAAATCTAGATCCGGGCTTCATCTATCAAGATCTAGGTTCCACCTTTCAGATCAGATAATCTAAGGTATGTGGGACTACTCTAAAAATCTTAGGCATAAGTTTAAATATTTTATCAAGATTAAAGATCCCCAATTACGATTTACTTAAAGTTTTGAAATGATTTTTGAAAAGTATGCATCATGGGAATGTTTTGATGAAAACAATTATGGTCGTGAATCACTTTTCATGGGAATTGAACTATAACTATATGAGATTATGATTTCATGTATTTTTAAGATTTATTGAGAACATGAGTATGAATTTCCTCTTTTATTGCTAACCAAAGTTAATACATTCATTGTTAATGATTTGAAACACATGTTTCAAGATTTGAAAGTGATCTTCTCAAATATCATGGTATTGACATGGATTTTATATTTAATGAGAGGGAATTTCCTGTTACACTATATTCTTTCTTTAAAGGTAAAGAATCATATGTGATTAATTAAATTAACATGACCGCCACATGTTATGAATCTTGGGATGCCATGTATATGTTTGAATATGATGGGTCGTTAATGGATATGTTATTTACTTAAAAGTCGGGGTATGACGATAATCGGTGATAATATTCCCGTAATATAAAAAGTATGGATATTTAAAAATTAGGAAATATATTTGTTTCAAATAACTAAAAGTTGGTCTTAAGAGAGCTAGTAGGTTACCCAAAGAAGGCGTTTGAGTGCAAGGGCTCATCGCTAGAAATCGTAGTTTCCGATGAGGGATTTATGATGTTGTATCCTATATGGGAGGATGATGAAAATACTTATATCATCTCACACGGGGGGATTCCTACGATGTGATCACATCGGGGGTATCACCAGCTCCAATCCTGGCGGCTACTTGGATTGGGGGCTTGGCTGCCGAGTTAATGGTGGGTCTGACATAGTCCATGGGATTAGATATTTGTAGGGTGTATTGACTAGCTCAAAAGAATAATAAATAGTGGGTCAAGGTTATCAAGAACTGTTTTGAAATTATTAAAGTATTCCCATTTATTTTACTTATGTATATGATCATTTTTTTTTATGATAGGCTATCATCTATTAAACACATTTCTTTTGAGTTTTTCACATACCAGTACATTTGTATTGACCCCTATATATTTTAGGATCTGAGGCACAGTCTCGGGGTCCTTTTCAAAAATAGATTCAAGTGGGTCAGAAGTTGCAGTGGTGAGCCTTCTTTATTCCCGAAGGCCTGATTTTCAGATTTGGCTGTTTCCTTGATTATGGTCTACTGGGGGACTTGTCCCAGTTCTAGACAAAATATTGACTCTTATGTATTAGAGATTTCACAGGTTGTTATTAGATTTTATTAGAAGTTATGGAACTCCATTTGTATTGTTCCTTTGAGTTTTATTCTTTGACCATGATTCTATTTTGTTATGTATTTCCTCTTTGTATATGAATGGTGTACGTGATTATAAGTTTGAAGGACTCTCGGCCTTCATGGTTCGGAATGTCCATTACAGCCTGGGCCTTGGTTTGGGTCATGACTACCTTTAACTGAACTGTCAGAATATGGAGTTAATAGGACAAGCCTTTAACTAATTCAACTACTAAACTACTGATAAACTAAAATAAATCATATCCCTAATAAATGAGGACTCACTACTAAATCTGCAACTGGTGATTGGATCTGTCTAAACGCAGTCAGGATTTTGAGTGTCCGAACTAATGATATGAGACATCATAGTGCAAAGAAAAATCATGCGGTTAGTACAAGGAATGTACTAGTATGCTAGATAAGGTAAAGATGAATGCAAGGGTTCATATACATGAACAAGAACTAACTAAATGATATAGAGTAACTAAATATAAGAGTATATGGATAACTAATACTACATAAATCACTGAGTATGCAATACTGTACATATATGTATAGACTGTAACTGAGTGAGTAATTGATACTGATTGACTATATCTGACAGTCCTGATTCTATAAAATGAACTGAGTTCTAAACTGAAGACTAAAACTGAAACTGAAATTGTGAGGGGTAATCATCTAACTGATATGCCCCAAATAAAATTAGATAACTGAGTTAGGTTCCAATCTATAACCCCAATTAGAAGGGTGCTAATATCATTTCACGGGTACTAATATCTACTGTGGAGTCAGTCCTATCTAACGGGTGACCCCTGAGATTAGTCTTAAACTAGCGGGTGATCCCTAAGTATGTTAGTCCTATCTAACTGGTGACATCTCATAACCTACATTAGCTACGTAGTTCTGGAACTTAGGGATTGTTTCTAGGGACCCAGTTCTAACTAACAGGTGAGATCCTATGCCTAGGCTCGCTCGGTGCAGAATTCTACTCCCAACTGAATAGACATTGAACTGATTGTACTAAACTGAATTGACTAATATTGAGTCTACTAAGTTTTCCTGAGTTTTGTAACTGACTGAGTTCTACTAATCATGATATGACTGATACTATTCTATAACTGACGTTGGCTTTAGGTTAACAACTAGATTGTCGGGTATTAAATACCCCAAGGACTCGATAGCATAAAAAGAAAGACATAACATGATCATAAAGGCAAAATAATACCTGCTTGCTAACAATGCACTCAATTAGACATTTTGTCAAACACTTGATATACATGAACTTGTGCATGAATGAGACCACATAATAACATGTCATGTGATACCATTTGTAGCGGGGTGCGGTTTAGGCACGGTAAATTTACTAGATAATAAATAGTTACTTATGTATTTATTTTTATATAATGTATTTTGTGAATATTATTGATTGAAATAATTTTCATTTTTATCTTCTTGACTTAAGATGTTTTATTAATTCATATTCTAGATTAGATATTATCGTAATTAAATTATTTAGTGTTTTAGGATCCTCGTTAGTATTATGTAACCTTTTGTATTCTAGGTATAAACTATATAGTTGGGTTTCGATTTCTTTTAATGATTTATTCTTTTCGTAAGATGTATCCATTAATTTATGTAATTGTTAAATTCTTTGTAGTAATATTCATTTACTGTTTTTCTTCGTTATTGTATTTTTTATTTTCATGTATTTTATTAATATATTCAATTTTACTGATATTCATATTTTGGGTGGTGATTAAATGGTAGTTGATTAAATGCTTTGCTATAATATTCTTTAGTTTTTTCTCTTAGTTTTTGTAAATCTTCTATATCATTTTTAAGATATTCTAAATATTCTATATCTTTTGTTTTAAAGTATTCAATTAAATTTGTTTTTATAAGGTTTTCTGTTGATCTTATTTCATCTATTTCTTGTTTCCACTTTTTTAAATATTCGTAGTTTATCATTTTATTCTAAAGTAAATGTATAATAATCTATTATATTTGTATTATATTTAATATCTTGTTTGAGGTTATTTATGCTACTAACTATTTATTCTTGTTCTCTTTTTAATGAATTTTTTAAACTATCTAAACTTTTATCTTTGCTTTTTTCTAGATTTTTTAAGGTTTCGTCTATCCATTTTATTTTTTCTATTAGATTTTCCATTATTTCTGTAATTTGTTTTCTATAATTAATTTCTTTATGTAGGTCTTCTTGGTTTGCTCTAATTTTCTTAATATATCTTGACATTTTTAGTCTGTATAATATCCATCTGAATCTAACTAATATTGTTGTTCATAATATATGCGTAAGTTTTCTATACTGTTTAATATTTCTTCCTCTTCATAATCTTGTAATTTTTCCCATATTATTTTCTTTATGTCTATAATTTCTATATCTCTTAGTATATATAAAAAAAGTATTTTAATATCATCTGTCATTAAGGCTTGATTAAATATTTTTTCATTTTAGTCTAAGTAATTCTTGCATATTTTCATTAAGGAATTCTATATATTTTACATCTTTAGTTTCCATGTATTTGTCTAAATTTGTTTTTATTTGTTTTTCTACTAATTGTATGTTTCTCATATCTTTTTTTCAAAATTTTAAATATACATAATTTATCATAGTTAGTATGTGGGTTTGGCATGTAAGTATTTATAAGAGTAGTTCGGTAGGTGTGGTATATAATTAATTCTAGTCATAAAATATCTATCAAATATTTTTTTCAATATGATTTTTCTTATATCCATTATTTCTATATCCTTAAGTACATATAAAACGAGTATTTTAAATTTATCTACCATTTCGTCAGATAAATAATTATCCATTTTTCATAAAATTGCTATTTTCAAAATATTCCCTTCAATCATGCACATAACAAAATATGATCACTTTAGATTGCTATATACTAGATTATTCTTAAATAACATATTCTTCGGTCACTATTAGCATGGTAATCTGGATACTTTTTCCTTAAACAGCGCCTCTACTTTGGTTACTCCCCTATCACGACCTTCTTGTCTCACCGGTTTCACCTTTAGGATGGCATAGTTCTTAGGAATTTTTTTCCTTTTCCACTTTTCTAATAAACTTCTTAACATGCTATTTTTTGAATAATTCTACTATAAAGCAACTAACATGAACTTATTTTATCATATCATTATTGTTAGGAATTTATGAATTTAGCTATTCATAATAGTAAATGAATATACCTGTTCTAGTAGTTTTGATAATTCTAAGCTTTGTTCCTCCATAGATTTTTTCATTAAAATATACCTGTTTTTTAATAAATAAGCAAAAAATTTCATTGTGGACAAGAGATTTTTTGCTACAATGTATGAAGGTTTGCCTTCATCTGAGCAAGTACTCGTTTATTTATATTCTTAGAAATGAAATGCGTACACTGTTTTTCTTTACATCTGTCAGCTACTTTACAAAAGTAAGAAAACGTTTCTGCAAAGAGTCCTAAAGCTAATGTCTAATCTAATAATGGCCTACTTGCCAAAAAAGTCTAAGAAAAGTTAAAAAACCTAAGGCTATTTACATGATATTTACGTAAAGCTATCTAGCTATTTTAAATCTTCCATATTTCTTTTTCTACTTGAATTACTTTCTTTGTCTTATTTCTTTATCTGTAGTTATCTTCTTTTTATTGCTCTGTATCTCCATTATTGCTTCATATCTTGGATCTTCCAACTGTCGTTTTTGTCTTCTTCTATTCCAGTTGAACTTTTGGGACAATATTATCTTCTCCATTATATTTTGAACATTGATAGTCTGGATATTTATGTCCAATTAACTTACAATATCTGGTTAATAATTCTTCCGAAATAAATTTTTTCCTAATGGCTCTGGCGATAGTTTTTTTCTCTGGATTGAGTAAAGTCAAGATCCATTGCCTAACGTCTTCCATATCTGCTTCTCGTAGTTCCTTTGAATTTAAGTATACTATTACATTACCTCTTGAATAATAACTCCATATGGGATTTCTGTTGCGATAAGTGTTTGCTAACTTTTGAAGAATTGTGGATAGTCCGATAATTCTCTTATCTGCATAAAAATTTGGTATCTCAATTTTAGGTATTTCTGATTGTGGAATAATACTTTCTAGTATAATCATATCTCGGGTCATTCCTACTTTTACAACTTGTATAGGTGATTTAACTTCATCATACAATATCTCTGCTGGTGTAGTGTAAAATTTTATAAAAAAATAGGTTACCTTTGGTTATTCTTTTAAAATGTTAAATGAATGATATATTTCTGGTATATTGGATATTTCATTTCCATCTTGGATATATATGGTACTAAGTAGTCCATATTCGTAACAGGTTTTAACTAGACTTGGTTTGGTTTTGGGTAAAACAATTAGCTTATTGTATTCGGTTAGCTTCTGGGTTATATAATTCGTATGTGGTTCTTGGATATTTATAGCTCTGGGTTTGGTATTTAAGAAGGTTTGTATTTTGAAAATATTTTCTATGTATGTTTGGGCTATATAGTTGTAGGTCTTTTTGTCTTGGTTTAAACTATCTTGGTATGTGGTAATTTGTGGGGGTATGAACATAGGATCTTTTGGTGTATTTGGAATAAATGGTTTATCAAATAGCATGTTTAGATTCATATTTGTGTTTTTCCTAACTCCTTTGCTTGTACCTGCAGAAGTAGATTGATAAACGTTATGAGTTTTATGGAGTGTCCCAACGTCTCCTTCTAGCTCTGGAATTTTAATGTCTTCCGATCGACATAGCTCTGCACAATGCTGAGTTAGCTGATTTGTAGCTATAGACTTCAGTTTAACTTCATTAGTCTTTAGCTTTTCTATTTCATTACCCATATTGTCCACTTTCATTGAAAGCGTAGTTAGGGTGTTGAATATCTTTTCTAGAGTATCTTCTTCTATTATAACAGTTTGTGTAGCTTTGTCTTGATATGTAATCTAAAATAACATTTTTGTTAGTACTAATTACTTCAATTATAAATGTGAAATTTAATATATTCAAAACTAGTCTCTGAATCTCTTTTGTTGTAACTGAATTTTATATTTTCTTTGTTAGCCACCAACGTACCTGTGTATTATCTGTTCGTACAATAAACTTGTTATATACAATATATCGCTCAAATGCTAATAAACATTTATATAATGAGCATAATTCTTTTCTATTTATTTTCCATTTTATTTCTGTTTCATTAAACGTACCTGAGTAGTATCTACAATGGTGTTCTAATTTTTCTTCTTCATATCTATATTTAAGTACTCCTCCATAACTACATTCACTAGCATCCGCTTCTACTGTATATATAAATTTTCTATTTTCATCTGGAAATTGTAATTTTGATAATTGTTTACAAAGTATTTTTATTTTCTGAACTTGTTTTTAATCTTCTTCGTTATAATTATATTCTACATCCTTTTTTAATTTGTTCTGTAAGGGCTTTAGATTTTCTGCTAATTTTGGTATATATTCTCTTACTTGGTTTACTAATCCTAAAAATGATTGTAATTTATTTTTTGTATCTAATTCTTCTTTTAAATTTATTATTTTTTGTACTATATGTTGTTGCATTTTTACTCCACTTTTATCTATTTGTATTGCTAAAAGTTCTATCTGATTTTTCATAATTTCAGCTTTCTTTTCACTTAAACTTATTCCCGATTTTTCTATTATATCCGTAAATTGTTCTAATAATTTTAAATGTTCTTCTTTGGTCTTTATACATAATAGTATATCATCTATATATACTATACAATTAGGCAATTGTTTAAAATAACTATCCATAAAATGTTGATATCTACTTGGTGCATTTTTATATCCAAATGGTAGTACATTCCATTCATAAAATCCTTGTGGTACCGTAAATGCGGTTAATTCCTTAGATTCTTCTTCTAACTTTAAATGGTAAAATCCTGATTTACATCAAATTTACTAAAGTAATTATCCTTGTGTTGTCTTATTTTTAATATCTTATTTGGTATTGGGTAATTATATGTCATAGTTTTTGTATTTAAATTTCCATAATCAATAATCATTCTACTTTTTCCTCTTTTTTGTTCACTATGTTTATTTACTATAAATGCTAGGCTATTATGTTTACTATTATTTTTTTGTATGTATTATTTTTCTAATAATTCTTCTATTTGCATTTTAAATTCTTTTAAATCATCAAAATTATATGTTAATGATTTTTGAGTTATTATGCTATTTTTATCTATTAATTCAATTTTTATAGTGGTTTTATGTTTTTTCCATCCTTTTAATGGATGTTCACTATATAACTGTTCTAATTTTTTCTTAATTATTTCTATCTTACTTATTGAAAATATAGTTATTTCTTTTTTATTTATTGAAAGTACGACCAATTCTATTGTATCTTTAGTATTTTTTATATTTTCTAATTTTTGTGTAATTTTTTCACTTCCTTCTATCTAATCAGTTTTCTTTCTTATTTTATTAGTAACTCTTTTTGCTCTTACTTTCTATTTACATGGTGTTGTAAACTACCAATCCGTTCTAGTTATTATATGTGGGTATAATTTATCTAAAAACGGTATTCCTAAAAGTATATCTTTTGATCTTAGCTCATAATTATAGATTTCTTCTATTGTTAATATTTTATCCCATACTTGTGTTTTTACATTCTTAGCTTTATAAGTAATTAAACTTCCTTCGTTATTAAATCCTTTAACTATTATTGGTATCTTTAATTTATCCCATTTACTTTTTGGTAAACAATTATATCTACATAAATTATCTTCTACTCCTGTATCTATCATAGACGTATAATATCTACTGTAATACCCTTCTACTACTATCTTCATTACTATATATATATATATATATATATATATATATATTCATATCACGTTAAAGCTCTTCTTAAGAATAATTTCTCTCTATTATATGTTATAGTTAATTGTGTATTCTCTATATTATATGGTTTTACTTATTCTAGCCATTTTATTCCTAATATTATGTCTGCTTTTTGCATTTCTTCCTTTATTTCAAATTCTATTTTTATTTTCTAACTCCTATTGTTATTTCTTTTTCTACTATATTTTTAGTGTTTATTAAGCTTCTTGGTAGATCTGGGCATATATTATTATCAGATTTTATTTCCTCATTTTTTATTAGATATCTTGCTATATAATTTTCTTCGTGTCCTGTATTTAAGAGTATTAAATATTCTTTTTCATTTATTGTTCCTGTTATGTAATATTGGTTTAAATTAGTTGTTGAACTTGTTTCATAACTTGTTCTTTTTGATGAACTTGATGATTCTGGTTTTTCATAAGCTATTCTTTTTGTTGTGCTTATTTTATCATTTATTATTTCTAAATTTTCTTCTATATCTATGTCTCTATAACTATAATAATTATTATCAATTGTTTTTACAAATTGTTCAAAAGGACTTTCTATTTGTATTTTGTCAATTTTATTTTTTCCCGTTATTTTATGTTTTGTATTTAATACATATAGATTTTTACGTCTTGCTGTAAATATTTTACTTCCTGGGGTTAGTTTTATTCCAGATATTTTCCAATATAATGCTAATGATTTATCTATATTTTTATCTAGTAGTGCTACTGAATAATTTGCACTTATTATAAATTTAAATTTTTGGTATATTAAATTTCCTTTTATGGCAGTTATTATACTTTTTTCTATAGGTTTTATAATTCTATCATCTGCTAGGTATAATTCTATTGGTGTATCTATTCCTTCTCTGAAACATGCTTTTATTAATATCTCTGTACCTCCTAGGTGTACGTATTTTATTGGATCTCTAATTTTTATATCATTTATTTCTTTATTAATTATCCTTTTTGTTACTAGTAGTATACTAGCTTTACCTTTTGCATATCTACAGTCTATTACATGTTCTTTTTGGCTTACTACATAGTATTCTTCTTTTCTTTTACTAAATATACTTTTTATTATTGGTATTTTAAATATTTTTTCTACACTTAAATCTAATTCTTTTCCTTTTATTTCATCAAATATGTGACTATCAAATATTATTTTTTGATCTATTCCTTCTTCACTTAAATATTCTTCTTTTGTTATTATTTTTATATCTTCTTTAGTGATTTAATTCATTTAATTCACTATCTATTTCATTATCTGTTTCATTCTTTGAAATTTCATATATACTGTCTTCACTTTCTAATTCGTAATCTATATAATCTATCTGCATATATTCTGTATTTTCTATTTTTATTTCTGATATTTGTTTATTTTTTGGGTTTTTAGGTAATTTACAATCTCTAGCTAAATGCCCTAACTTTCCGCAATTATAACAGGTACATTCTTTTATAGATTTCTTTTTCCTATATGGTCTTTTATGTTTATAATTTTTTACATAATATCTTTTTCTTGGTTTCTTATATTTATATTTTGATTTTTTATATTTCTTATATTTCTTGTGTCTTTTTCTTTTCTTATAATATCTTTCTTCGCATCCAAATTGAGATGCTATTTTATCTTTGTAACATACTAAATTTCTTATTAATATTTTTTTCATTTTTATTTCTTCTCTATATTTTTCACATAGGTTTCTATACCATTGTTGTAAAAATTTTATTCTTTCTCCTAAAGTATCTACTATTTTTGCTTCATCCCAACTTTTTATTATTTTTGAACTAAATGATTTAGGTAATTTATTAAAATATAATTTTCTTATTTATTTAGTTTCTTCTGTATTACATGTTCCTTTATAATAATGTTCTTTAAATGCACAAGTATACTCATCTATGTAACACATAATACATATTGCTAATTTTAACATTAAATTCCTATTTGTATCTTTCTCTTCATTTTGTTCTTCTTCTGTTGTTGTTATGCTGCTAAATTCGTCTTTTATAGCTCTTTCATATTTTTCTAATAATTCTATAGGTGTTAATTTTAGTTGTAGTTGTTGATGATGTTCCTTCTGTAGGTTTGTCAGTTCTTAATACCTTCTTGTTATTTTCATTAAAATTTGAAAACCATAATTTCACTGTTCCTATTAGTGTTGTTTCTATATATTCTGGTGCATCTGTTACGTTTATATTATTATCTAATAATTGTTTCGTCATATATCCTATCCATAATTGTATTGTTTTTTTCTGTATCTATTATACAATCTAAGTCTAAAAAGTTATAATTTTTATTAACTATTTATTTTGGTGTTCATTTGTCATATTCATCTTTTAGATTATATCTTTTAAATTTATTCTTATAATATGTAGGTTTTCTTATTTCTGATGTTCTAGGTATTATATTTTCATCTTCTTTTTTATCAAGATTATTTATTTCTGTGTTTTTATTTTTAAGTTTTCTTCATTAATTACTTCTTTTTTTTCATTGATTTCTAAATTTTTTGTATTTGTTAAAATTTCTGTATATGTTTCACTATCTTCCAAATCATAATTATCTGTTTCTTCAACATCTATTGTATTTATTTTTAATTCCCTGGTTTCTATTTCTTTATTGCTTATTTCTAATTTTTCTTTAAATTGATTTATCTTATTTATTAATTTTTGTTCTTTATCTTTTTCTTCTTTTTCTTTCTGTCTTTTTTCATAAAAATCTTTTAGCTTTTGTAGTTCTCTTTCTAATTCAGCAATCCTTCTATTTTTAGTTTCTTCTATTTTTCGTATTTCTTCTGTAGTTTGTTGTTTTATTTTTTCTTTTTCATTTTTTCTTTCTATTTCTTCATTTCCTTTTTCTATTCTTACCATAGCTGTTAATTTATCTTCTAATTTTAATTCTTCTTTTTCTAACATTAAATATAAATGTTTGCCTATTTTCTTATACTTTCTTCCTAGATTAGAAAATACTATTTTTATTTTTAATCCTTATGGTTTTCATATATTTTTTATCTATTATAAATTCTTCTTTGTTCATTTTTTATTTACTTGTTAATAGATCATGTTGGTATGTATATTCTAGACTATCTATTATCGATTCTAAATTTGATATTTCTTCTTTTTGTGCATTTATTGAGTTTTTACTTACTCCAGCAATTATGTTATATTGTAGTCTTTCTATCTTTATTTTTAATTCTTTACGTTTTTAGATATTATTTGCTTTAATTCTTTATATTTTAGTAATTTTTGTACTTTATTCATCTAAATAATATTTAGGGGAATATCTAAATTTATTTTTATCAAATAAGCCAGTCATAATTAATAAATTAATCAAATAAATCCAAATATATACTACTTTCGTAACTTTAACAAATATATACCATAACTTTATAGATTTCTTCTATTGTTAATATTTTATCCCATACTTGTGTTTTTACATTCTTAGCTCTATAAGTAAATAAACTTCCTTCGTTATTAAATCCTTTAACTATTATTGGTTTCTTTAATTTATCCCATTTACTTTTTGGTAAACAATTATATGTACAAAAATTAGCTTCTGCTAGTACAAAAATTACCAAAATATAAAGAATTAAAGAAAATAATATGAACTTATTTTATCATATCATGATTGTATTTATTTTTATATAATGCATTTTGTGAATGTTATTGATTGGAAAAATTTTCATTTTTATCTTCTTAATTTAAGATGTCTGTCTTTTTTGACAAATAATGCCATTATTAGATTTTTAACAAGTAGTGCCATTATTAGATTTTTGGCAGTTTACTAGATGATAAATACTTACTTATGGATTTATTATCTAGTAATGTGCATGAAACCTTGGCACATAAATACCCCAAAAAAGAATCTTCTTTTGTCGTCAATAAATTTACCAAGGCCACAATCATTAACAAAAACTAACACGACTCAATATTCACATGACACTTAGACATTAGAAAATGAGGAAGTCAAAGTTTGTTTTATCGAGCACCTACCAACATATATCTTGAGATATCAAAGAATGGCATCAATGTTATTGGAAGACAACTATCCATGTGGACTATAATACACAACCTATCAACCAATAGTTAGACAGTATCACCCTTATAGCCTCACATAAAGAAGTCCCTCACATTATTTTTAAAGAAAACCAAGGATGAGACACATAAATATGCTCACATTCACAAAGAAGTTCAAATATTGGAAATACACAAACCATAGGTTACCCTTATTTTCTATGTTTCTTGTCATTGGATAGCTAGATTAAGAAAACTAGAGGAATTTTTTTAGGCTTGTATTGTAGGCTTTGGGAGTATGATACATTTTGATATAGTGACTTGACCCTTCTTAAATACAACAGTATTTTTGACATCTTCTCAATTCTTTTCTTTCTTTGCCTCTTTGTTTCATCAAGATTTGGTGTAATTTATTCCTAACAACTTACTACTTTTTTGTTAAAACTTTTTGGATTTTATCTTTAACAAGTTAATTACCATTCATACCGACTTTTACCTTTGTTTTCCCAACCTTACACCCCCAACATTGGCATTTTTCCTAAGTATAATCCTAGAGTACAAGAAGTGAATGGTGGCAAAACCTGGATTACTTCTAAAACAAACTATAGTGGTGTTTGGCTAATCAAGAAAAAGTCTAAGGCTCAAAGTATGGATCTAGCGATACTATACGTGTTTTTGGTCAACCTTTTAAGTCATTAGATGGTTTTAATATCAAAGAAGATGTATGATCCTTTCCTACTCCACTATCTTTCTATGATATAGCAAGACAAACTAGGAAAGTTCTATATTGCTCACACAACACGAGAATACAACTAGCAACTCATATACACATGGCATAGGAATTCACTATTAGCAAATAGTAAATCAGTTAGTACACTAGCTTAAGAAACACTTATCACAACCAATGCACAATTTGAAAATTAAGCCATACCATTCAACATATCAATACAGTGAAGCAAATTTAAAATTTCAAAGGGTATGAACTAAAAATCTTGGATGCGTAAGTGCTAATTGCTATATTTTTCCCATTTTAGTCTTCCTATTTTCCTTCAACTTTTTCATAACTCAAAAAAAAATATCTCAAATAAACATGATAGTTCAACAATAAGTAAACACCCCAATGAAAAGAAACACGAGAAGAAAAACCCAATATATGGATAGCACCCACCCCCAAAATGTATGCATTGTCTCCAGTACATAAATAATAACTAGACATGAGAGGCAATAACTTTCCTGTGGCACTCTTAGCGCTAGTGTCTAGTGTATGAGTAGTTTGGGCATACCCCTTGTGGTAGGGCTACAGAAGGGTCAGCAAAAATGGGAACTAATCTTGACTATAGATTTACAATATCAATGCGAGCCTACACTAACTCAATATAAAGTAAACTCAAATTAGAAAGTTCTGGTATCCTTCATATCTCATTCTCTCTTATCTATATATGGTTAGTTCTTATACGAAAGCTAGCTATGGACTCAATCGTAGGAAAAAACAACTTTCTAATAAACTTATTCATGTAAAGCTTGATTATTTGAGAAGTATCTCCACTTATTTCTCCATTCGGTTAGCTTTTTATGCCAGCAGTTAGAAACTTTCCCTCGTAAAAGTAATGGCCGCAAGAGAAGTAGGAGGTTAGGTATTACTAGTCATGTGATCTATTTTGGGAGTTGATCTTGTTGTAATTCTATGGTTACTACCCCTAATGTAATAGTAGCTTCCCTTCTCATAAGTGCATAAGTGGTCGTGCTCATTCTCTCTTCTATCTATGATGTAAAGGTCATAGCACATCTATCACATCTTAGAGAACATCATCAAAAGTGGAAGTCAACTTCATGATCCTAATAATGGGTTTCATCTTATCCTTATACATAAAAATATATTAACTATTAGTCATTGTCATGCGTAGATCAACATCCACCAGGGTAGGCACTTTGCCTCTCTACATAGCTGGCAAATTAGGAATGAAAATAGAAGTCAAGTGATAAACTATAGTGTAACCAACCTAATCTGAATCATTATCATATGTCTAAAATTGAGTTGTAACCTCAACATAAGGCAAATAACTAATTTGTTACAATAACCCTTATTGTGATTTTTCATCTTTTCCTATTTTGATATTTTGCCCTTCTCTATAATTTCTCTATATCATTTATGTGTGAGGATGGTTGACATGGTCCCCAATGTGATTTATATAAGTTTGACGTTTTGAGTAACCTTTAAAGTGAGATATTTGACTTTGATTAATATTTTATTATCCGAACAACATACGGTGATTCCCTAGTTCTATTTCATCTTAAATATTAAATTTTGGATTAGTAGTATAGTTGCTTTGGGTTTTGAGTATTTATTTTATGTCTTGAGCATTTGGATGAGAAACTAGTTAAATTAACCTAAAAGATTTCCCTGAGATTAACTTCTTGATAACAACTTCTTTTGATAAATTTGATGGTTTCAGTGACTCTGAAATATTGAAATTATCTTATTAGAATTATTAGATTACTTTTACGGGCTCTTAATTCAATCTTGAGGATCCATTCGTAGATATATTTGGTTGCGGATCTTTGGTTGTCCAAATTTTTTGGTACAACCGCTAAGGCAGACCTTTTGTCACATTAGTGGTACTGCCTTGGAAAATAAACAATCACCATATCATAAGCCAATCCATCTGGCAAACATCACCTAAGAGATGTGTTTAGTTTCCTTAGCAGCTAAATGGCCGCCTAGGCAATAAGCCTATGTGGCAAGTAACTACTGCCTTATCAAAAGTATGGCCTAGTAAGTGATGTCAATTAGGTGATCATTTGACCTCCTAGGTGATGTCGTTTTATAAATTTCCCCTTTTCTTCCCTTTTATTCATTCTTCTAGGCTCAAGCTTTGGGGTCTCGTTAGTAACAACTTCAATGTGAATTCTTCATCAAATTTCCTTGGAAAAACTTCTAAGCCTTATTTCTATTATTACCCATATTATCTCGAAACCAACTTATAAACTTGAATTTTAAACTTCGAATATTAGGTTTCACCTGCTAAAGTGAGAAACTGTTTTCTTTGATTTCAAGATCAATTTTAACTTTTTTATGGACTTTCATATTTAGAATCCTTAAGGTATGAGAAATATGATTTTTCAATAAAATTTCATTTTTACCATTTATCTCAAGCTTAATATTCAAAGTATTTTTGGACACAACGTAAACAAAAAGTATGGGTATCATTATACTTTTCTTGACATATAGATTATGTTTTTGATAGATTGGGTTCGTTCTGAGATCATACAAAAGGAAAAACACCTTATTGAAGGGTCTATGCTTGTATTTCATCTTTCAAATTAGGTTATGGCTTAAATTTCTTCAGACCAAGCGGGGTAGTTAACCATTCATGTAAAGTATACTATTGGTTAAGGATTTTATCCTGAGATTCATCTTTTGAGATTACTATTTTATCGTATTTGTCGTGTGGGGGCTTATGTGAATATTATTATTGACTTAAGAGATTATTATCTTTATGATTTCCATTTATGGGCTAGTATTGGCCTTTTTTGAGAATTATTTTCTCTTTATTATTATTTTGTTACCCGATAGGGGGTTTAGATTGATATTACTGATGTCTTACATGACTCTTTACCCATTGTGTTGCCACACAATGGCTTATATCACGATCTATGGAAAATTAAGGAGATTTGAGCTTATTTATATCATTATTTAGTTGATTCAGTACGTCATAGTTATTTGGTTATGAGCATACATCCTTATTTTATTCATCCATAATCATGGAATTGGTACTATAAAAATAACACTGATTTTGAAAAAAAAATCATACACTTTATAAAATGTCTTGATCAAGGAATATGCTTATAAGGTTAGTGATAAAATTGTGATAGTATATGGGTTATGGACCCCCATGAGTAGTGTCTTGGAAGGCTTATGCTCAGAAGGTATATACGAGGTTATATTGATGTATTCTATCTTTATCATACCATTGCATTGCATCATTTGTATTTATCTTATGTTTTTTTTCACATGTGATTTAGTTTTCCTTTTATATATATTCATGTGATATTACTTCTATTATAGTTGTATTATTTAAACTATTAGGAGTTATACAACTTCAGCTATCATTGGGAGTTTTTCTATTTATAGAGGGAAGCATGCTTTTACTTTAATTCCCAATAAACAACATAATTTTATCCTTTATATGCTTTATTTTCTACTTTGATCGATCGACGAATGATACCTACTGTGTACAAGTAGACCACACTTACTCCTACTTTCTATACCCCTTTGGCATAAATTCCAGTTTAAGTGCAACTCTAAAAGCTTGAGTGTGTGTTGAGTTAAAACTATTTTTGGAGTATTGTTGAGCTCTTTGTTTGGGGCATGCTTTGTAAGCCATTATATCTTTATCTAGTATTTGTTTTACATTTTAGAGATAGAGGTATATAATTCAATAGTCTATGTCGGTTTATTTATTCTCTTTAATCATGACACTAGATTTTGGGTGATGTTTGAGTAGTATTTATTTTTAGTTTTAGATTTGGTTTTATATCATTGGTGTGAATTGATTTTAAAGTCTCATATTTGGAATTTATCTATCTTTTTATTTATAACTCTTATCTCATTTGTAGTTGGCATTACCTACTAAGGTTGGGTTGGGGTAGGTGTCATCTTGACCTTTACTTTTGTGTTGTGACAAAGTTGTCTTAGAGTATTAGATTCACCTGTCTCAAAAGTAAAAGGGAAAAATGTCTGATAGAGTCATAAATATCAAAATGTTGATATTTGTATATATCTTTGGGAGGCTATAGGATGTTTTATGGAAAACATATCAAATTTAATTTTGCATTGTGTATGTTATCCATGCCCTGATTTCTTAAATTGCATTCCACTCTTTCTACATAGATGGTAATAACTAGATCCAGAGTTATTGAAACTATTGAGCCAGCACCCACTATTGGAACCCCAGTTATAAGTGAGGTAGGGGTAACGACCAAGACTAAGGTAAAAGTTTGGCACGAAAAGTATATTTAACTAAAGAATGAGCTAGAGTGGTCTCTCCCAAGACTTAGATTAATCATAATGAGGATTATCATCTAGGCGATATGGGACTATAACAAAACCCTTATGGTTTTATTATTAGTCCAGTACTATAGGATCTACTAAATTTTGTAGGAAATTTGGATGACATTTCAAAGGAAGGTATTCTACTAGGTACACTGTATAGTTTTCAGACAACACGAGGTGTCCAGCTGCTATGGCAGGCTTCTACTCCATGTTTATAGGCTCTCAAGGCATAGGTAACTATTGTTATAGATTCATGTGTTAAGGATTTGCCTACTAGACTTGTTCTTCCGCCTAGCTCTTGGTTTAGGGATGTTTGCTGATGAGTAGAATAGATTTGAGATATTTTATAAGCTTGTCCTCTCACAATTTCAATGGTTCTATTAGTGAGTATGCTTATAAGTTTTTGATTTATTGTCGGTTAGGTTGCATAACTTAAGTTTTCTATTGTCTTATAGTGTTGATTATACTACTTTCCAGTTGACTAATTTTGTTAAGAGTAGTGGAGATCTTATGTCAGTTGTGGGCCAATGGGTTCCCCTTCTTTTACATGGACCAAGTTTTCTATGGTATTCCTTAAGAAGTTTGTTCCTTATAGTTTGAAGGACAAGTTGAGGGATAATTTTTATAATTTTGAGCAAGGCTCAAGACTATTGCTGAGTATGGGTATAACGACCCAAAATCACCCCTCGGCACGCTACACGGTGCCTAGGGTCATAAGTGACACCAAGCTAACCCTTACTTGGCATCACAGATGAATAACTAAATAAAATGCATAAAATCGAAAGAATAAGGTGGAATATAACTCTAATATAATTTTGCTCAATACCAATACTGGAGTCACAAGGTTACAACTCAACTTTTTACAACAAAATCAAAACCCAATACATCAATTTATGCCCATTATCTATGAAGCCTCTACTAGTACTAACCATAGGTAGTTGGGTCATGACTCCCAAGCACCCCGACTAAATATGACTGAAAACGGAAATACCACTCATCTCAACCATATCACTGACTCGATCCTTTGAATCAAAGGACTCGTTACCTGCCAACTGAAAGCTACGAACTGATAAGACAAGGTACATATGCTACAATTTGTACCTATATTATGAGACAATATAGCACATAGATGTATATGTGGATCAACACTTGGGAATGTACTGAGTATATGGGGGTGAATACACATGTATAAAACAGTATCAACCTTCTTAAGTCAAATCATGGATGCAATATAGGATGACTCACATAGCTTAAATAAGTATCAAATATAAAACTCATAAATCATGTAAGATGAGGCATATAACACAAATCTCATGAGTCATCATTCTTTAACCTTAAAATCAGAAATCTTCTCTTATTCTCAATACTCAAGACCAAAAGGGCTTTAAAAAAATACTATCAACTCATGCATATGCCTCAAGAAGAGTAAAACTTCATTAGTGCTCAAGATCTCATAACTCTTTTTTCAACTCAAATACTTGGAATTAGGAATCATATCACTTTGAAAAATACTTGAAGGCCTTTCATTCACTTTGGGAGAATATCTCATTTCACGCTTTAGGAAAATCATTCAATCTCAGAAGGAAGATACTCTAGCTTAGTTTAAATAACTCATCTCAAGGTTTCATGGAAAAATACCAAATCAAGGGAAAATACTTTCTTTTGAAGAGACAATTCATATCAAGGGAATACTTTAGCTAGGAAACTATTTTACAACCTCATTAGTAGGAAAATAGATCATAGGAGGGAAAATACTTTAGTTTCCGAGGAAGTAGCTGATCTCAAGTTAGAAAGGCAAGGGAGGTTCTCATAACTGACATAAATCACGCGAGCTACATGGAGTCAAATGTTTTGTCCTCCTAAGACAGAGACCCCACATTGGGAAGGAGCGTCATACTCTTGCCAGGGAGTGTAACCTAGGTCTAGTGATCACTAAATGAAACTCGGCCTTGGGCCCAATATCAACTTGGCCTTAGGCCTAATAATCATAAACTCGGCCTCAGGCCTAACCTACGGTGGCATGCAGTTTTAGGATACGAAATCATAGTTACTTACCCGCTCGGTGCTAAATACTACTCCCTTTGGATTATCTGCCCTTATCTCATAAAAATTCACTTTTAGAATAATCTCATGGTTCACCATGAACCCAATAATCAAATCAATAATCTCATATAGTAAAGTGGGTTTCAAAGCTCTCGGACCATTAGGTCAATTCATTTCTCAATCATCTCAAAATACTCAAATCATGGGTGCTTATAGCGCAAGATTTCACAAATTCACAAGTCCCAAATAGGGCTTACTAACCCATAGTTCAATTTCAAGTTAAAGCTCATCAAAAGAATAATATATAGCATATAAATTCATAAATCATGTGAAAATCTGAGAATTTCAGCAATTTATCTCAAAATCTCAATATAGTTATATCCTTTAATGTCTCAAACATTGCAAATATTAGCTTTACAAGAAGTAAAACTATCGGGCTTATACCCAACTGTAAATTCTCAATAAAACATGCAAAAATCATGCTATTTGACTCTTAATTCATGGGAAATATCAAGATAATGCATTCTATAATAATGGGTGAAAAACCCCAATTCAAATTCATGTAAAACTTCATAGATTTAAGGAAAATCATGATGTAAATAAGCTTTTGGGCACAAGGGTGAACGGGTTACCCTTGTTCAAAACCCCACATATCTTAGATTATGACATTGGATAAATAAAATTTCACTAAATTCTTCTTCTTATCCATGAAATAGAGGGTTCTTGTCACACTTGACTTAGGAAACTTGAATCTCAACTCAATTTGAAGAATCCATGGTGAGTTCTTAGATTCCTTTGAGAAGAATTTTGTTTTGATTTTATTTGGAGGAGAAAACCCTAGCTCATTAGTGTTAGAGATGGGAAAATGAGGCAACTGCTTTGCATAGAATATATAGAAGGGTTTAAAAGAGGGGAAAAACTGAAATATCCCTTCAAAAATAGGATAAAAATACTAAACGGGGGCTGTGATGGTCCGTCAAAAGTTCAACGGTCCATCGGATCGTCCGTCGCAAGCTGGCTAGAAGAAGGGACATACTACCTTGCTATGATAGTCTGTTGAAAGTTTGGCGGTCTGCCCTTTTGGCCATCGCTCGATGGCCAGGATGAGGCCACACTGCCTCAGAGCGATGGTCAAAGTGACGGTCCATTGAAAAGTTGGTAGTCCATCATTTTGGCTGTCACACGATAGCCAGAAAAAGGGGTCATTGCCTTAGTTTTGATGGGACGATTGATGGTCCATCGCAGACTTGACGATCCATTGAATCGTCCATCAAACCTGGGCGATTTCGACAGTGTTCAGTAAAACGACCATAACTTTCTCGTTCGATGTCAGATTTTGACGAAATTGGTATCGTTGGAAATCTAACTCAATGCTGTACATGATAAAAATTTGATATTAGGATAATTCCACATAGTTAAAAATATTTCACACTTGGGAAGAAACCTCACAAACTTTTAAGGCTGGAATGACACTTCACTCAATATGCTCTAAGGCTCAAACTATGAGGGAATTTTGTGGAGTTTTATAATATCTCCCCCTTGGGAACATTCATCCTCGAATGTCGATAGTTAGGCTAGGAAAAATAGAGAAAACTGAGGGCGTACAACTGAAATACTTATCATACTAAATTTATATCTTTTCAAACCCGGCACACTCAAAGAATACATTTATTTACGATACGAACAACTGTATACTGAATCTCAAATTAGAGAGGAACTGAATGATGGAAGGGTGTTAACTTCGTCTGAATTTGGGCTAACTTGCGTTAGTATTATAATGAAGAGTTAGCTCATGATGTATTCAGCGCTTGTAATTTTTGACTGACTAAATCTGGGATCAAACCTCCCTAACAGATGATCCTTGAACCTACTGTCAATGATGAGAAATGATTATGTCTGAGACCAGATCTATTTAGCTAGGAAATCTCTGAATCTGCCAAAGAAGATAATCAACTGAACCCGAAATTAAGATCATACCTATCTAACGGGTGACCCCTAGAGCTGGTAACAAGAATACTAAATTGAATATGCTACTGGGATCAAGTCCATCTAACGGGTGATCTTTGAATAATAAGGATACTAAACTGAATCTGAGATCAAGCCTATCTAGCGGATGATCTCGGGGTTCGATAACACTGATACTGGATAATTAGACCTCTCGATATAGATAACTAAGTACAAAGGATGAGGCCAGTCCTCTCCAGTGAGTGACCTCGGGAACTGATGGTACTGAAGAAGATTAATTAAGTTGACTCATATGAATAGCCGAATTCTCTTGGTTCTGTTATTTGACAGAATATTACTGAACTGAGGCTTGCATTGAACATGTGTATACTATTAGATCTGAGTAAAGTAAACAACCGATGCTAAAATGCTAATGATACCGAGATTACTTAAGTTCTGTAACTTTTTGAGAGTCCTGAGTTCTATAGCTCACGTAGTTCTGAGAATCATGGATCGACTGAGATCATCGCGAAGACAGACACGGGATCTAGACAACAACTAAATTGTCGGGTACATATACCCCTAGGAATCGATAACAGAAAGGTAAAACATAAACATTCCTGAACATAGGCATTCATTCACCATCACAATTACTAAGGCATCACTTCAAGCATTTAGGGATTATAAGCACGCGATAACTTAGGGAGGGAATGCTACTGGGTCATACTCCATTCAACAATGTCTTGCATCAAGCACTTAGCACGTATTTGGGGTCTTAACATGTATCGGAGAACATATAATTGGGGAAACTTCATGTCACGTCATAGCTCATCCATCAAACACCTAGCATGTATCAAAGAGCACATAATTGGGGGAATCCCGAACTATCATGTCACAATTTATTCACTAAGGCTTTTTAACAAATATTTGGCATGCATGAGCTTGCAGAAAAATTGGAGGGGGGGGGGGGTTCCTAGTCAACATACCGTATTGGCTCTAATTCCTTCATATAAGAATTTCATCAAACATATGGGGAGCAAGCTTTTCTTATTCAACAATTTCTTTACTTAATAGGCATGAACACATTATCTTACAAGCAATGTGAAAAGGGTTTACATGGACATCATATAAATATCACACACTAGGGTCAAAGCTTGATAACCTTGTAAACAAACACGAGTCACAACTCAATCATAGCATGAACATTAATTTCAACTCACATGAATCATGGAAACTCATAAACATAAGAATCTTTGAACTTCAGAAAAGGGTTATAGAGTTTCTTGGACAAGAGGGACTCAAGAGTCAACGTATACATATGACTATCTTTCCCAACACGACACATCTACTCATTTCTATCGGCACAACTACCCATTATCTCTATCGCAATCTAAGGAAGAGGTCGCTGGAAAGTTAGAGCATGAGGACCTGAAGTATGAAGGGATATTGAACTAACTTGGCACTCAACTGAGTCTTGAGGCCTTTAATATCACAAACTTATCAAAGAGGTTTTGCCCAAGAACATGCATGATACAAATTTGGGCTTCGCGAATCACTAAAAGCATTGCTCGAGTACTTAAGTCACGAGTTGCATGATCCAAATTTGGAGTTCAAAACTCATGGGATGTGATCCCGACTGCCAAATGCACTAGAACCCCTCATTTCAGGACTAGGAGAGTACATAATTCTCTATCATATGCATGAACATGAATTAGGCTGATAGAACAAAAATGTAAAATATGAGCAGGTACTGGGACAACAAAAAGCACTAAAATGAGAATAGGGTCAAGTATTAATCCTTCTTGAAGCTATTCTACGGCTCACTGGTACATCCACTAGAGTCGTAAGGTTCAACCCGATTATTGGTCCTATCATCTCCCCCTTAGACTTAAGCCATCGTTACAAGGCGGTAAACTATCATATAAACTCTAGTCCGACTGTCATCACTTTGGTCTAGAGTCAGGGATATAACAATGCACAGAAATAAAAAAACTTGACCCGAATTACTGCACTCCAAAGCATAAAACAACAACAACTACAAACCCAATATATTCCTACATAAGTGGAGTCTGGGGAGGGTAGTCTGTACACAACCCATACCACTACACAGTCCATACCCTTAGAGACTGTTTCCAATAGACCTCCAGCTCAGTACAACAAGGCAACATACAAAAGCATTCAAATCATAAGACACCATAAAACAACATAGGTACGACATTCACAACAAATTGAACATTGCCAAACTGAGGACATCAAAGTCCACCTAATTACCGACTATGATGTATCCACACCCTTAGCCCTCTATCTTAATGATTTTCTTCCAAATCTTCCTATCCAGGGTCATGTTCTTAGTCAGCTGTAAATTCCCTACATCACGCTCTATCACATCACTCCCCAAAACATGATTCCAACTCATAAAACTACCTCCTGAGATACACATCATCCATCTATAACTCTAATAGTCTTCATTTACTACTTAACGCTTAGAAAGGGTATCTCTCATTCTCTGACGGACCATACCACTCCTGCCATAGCATACCGCTACATCCCCTATAACTTATGTTTCTAAACCATGAGAATCAAAATCATGCACAACACCTTCATTCATAATCTCGCTAGTCCCACCTACCAACTCAGCATTACTACTAACCAGACAACATACAATAATCCTTGAGAACAAAGCATCCCCATGGCACCTTGGGCGTACTTCTACGTCATACATACAACATCAAACTTAGTTACGAATCAAACAAACTTAGGCCTTTGCATACCCTGTTCAAGCCTATTAGATCACTTCCCTATAACTAGTACCATTAAACAAGAAATCACCGCCTCCACTTTCATGACCGTCAATTATTCAAGCTTAGTGTCTAGCACTAATCTTACTTGGACATCATGAACCAAAAGATCAAATTCAAATGCCCACTCGCACTTCATAACGGATAATAATCTATCATAATCACATGGCCCATCTTATTTCCAATTCATCAGCATACCCTCCTTCTACACATCATTACTATCCACCTATTTATACAGCCCCAACATAGCTCATAGCCCTATAAACCTTTACTAAACTCCAACCTACAATCTCAGGGGTGCCTAAATCAACAACACCCATTTACCAAGTACTTTCATCAATAACCTATACCTTTCAACATAACAGTTACCATCAACAACTCTCTTCATACATCAATAAACAATATTTCCCCTTAACTAATGACTCCATCTCTACTTCACATAAATAAACAAGCAAGGACACAACACTTCATTAATAACCCACACATGTGAAACAAAATTCAGCTATACATATATACATATAATTTCAACAAATGGCCCTTACCGCTTTTTTTGTCACCACCACTCTAAACCCTCAGTTCCAACCAATACAAGAACAAAAAAATGCACAACAAGTTGCTAGTGATTCGAAAGATCCCCACACAGCTTCACTAAACTTGATTTTTTTCTTTTAAAAAAAATGATAACAAGATTACAGATTGCAAAAGATAGAAGCTTGACACACAATATTCAATGATCTAAGAATACACATCTCATTCTGTTTCACTTGCAAGACTCATAAGAGTGAGCCAGTAAATTCTATCACGAGGGACTCCTGACATACCACAAGGCTCTTATCAAGCCGCTTTGAGAGACTTCTGAAGCTTCTTACTATCCAATCTGAGAATGTTATCTAGGAAGGAATCAATACGCGGGAATAATGATATCTCAAGAGTAATACATGGGTAAGGAAGCATAGCTTCACATCATGGATTCTGAGAAGGAATATGAAAGAACCTCTAACTTGCGCTTAGTGCTCAATTTTTATGAATAATGAATAAAATACTTCAATCATCGGAACTCAAAAGCGCTGATATGGTACCTTTAAATTGATTACAGTCCCACTACTATCTATAAATATTCAAGCTTGAATGTTTCTGATACGTTGAAAATAAGGTGGAGATGGCCTGAATAGAGAAAGTTAAGGATCTGCATAAGCGCATAGAGAATCTCTCTATAGCATGGTCTAAGACTCGAAAGAATGGAGACCTCTCCTAAATTCCTTGTATCCTCTCAAAGAAAAATACAGACGTCTCTATACCATTCCACAAGACTCAACTAGACACAGCTTTATAAACACCCTACGACACTTCAACCTTGTGCTTTGATACCATCTGTAATGACCCAAAATAACTTCTCAGGATGCTACACAGTGCCTAGGGTCATAAGTGACCCCATTCTAACCCTTCACTTGGCATCACACATGAATAACTGAATAAAATACATAAAACCAAAAGAATAAGGCAGAATATAACTCTAATATAAATTTGCTCAATACCAAAACAAGTGTCATAAGGTTCCAACTCAAATTTTTACAACAAAATCGAAAACCAATAAATCAACTTCTACCCACTATCTATGAAGCCTCTACTAGTACTGACCATGGGTAGTTGGGTTATGACTCCCAAGCACCCCAATTCAATACGACTAAAAAAGGAAATACTACTCGTCTCAACCATATTACTGGCTCAAGCCCTTGAATAAAAAAGACTTGTCACCTACTAACTGGAAGCTGCAAACTAATCAGACATGGTACATATGCTATAATTTGTACCTACATTATGAGACAATGTAGCACATAGACATATATGTGGATCAACACTTGGGAATGTACTGAGTATATGGGGGTGAATACACATGTATAAAATAGTATCAACCTTCTTCATTCAAATCATGGATACAATATAGGATGACTGACATAACTTGAACAAGTATCAAATATAAAGCTCATAAATCTTATAAGATGAGGCACATAACACAAATCTTGTGAGAAATCATTATTTAACCTTAAAATCATAAATCTTCTCTTATTCTTAATACTCAAGACCAAAGGGGATTTAAACAATACTATCAAATAATGCATATGCCTTAAGGAGAGTAAAAATTCATTAGTTCTTTAGATATCATAACTCTTTTTGAACTCAAATACTTGGATTTCAGAATCATATCACTTTGAAACATACTTGAAGGCATTCATTCACTTTAGGAAAATATATCATTCCAAGATTTAGGAAAATCATTCAATCTCAAAAGGAAGATACTCTAGTTTAGAAAAAATAACTCATCTCAAGGTTTCATGGGAAAATACCAAATCAAGGGAAAACACTTCCTTTTAAAGAGACAATTCAAATCAAGGGAATACTTTAGCTAGGAAACCATTTTACAACCTCATTAGTAGGAAAATAACACATAGAAGGGAAAATACTTTAGTTTATGAGGAAGTAGCTGATCTCAAGTTTGAAAAGTAAGGGAGGTTATCGTAACCGACATAAACCCTGCGAGCTACATGGAGTCCAATGATTTGTCCTCCTAAGGAAGAGACCCCACGTTGGGGAGGAGCATCATACTCTTGCCAGGTAGTATAACATAGGTCTAGTGATCACTACATGAAACTCGGCCTCGGGCCCAATATCAACTCGACCTTAGGCCCAATAATCATAAAATTGGCCTCAGGCCCAACCTATAGTGGCATGTAGGTTTGGGGTAAGAAATTTTAGCAACTTACCCGCTCGGTACTAAATACTAATCCCTTTGAATTATCTGTGCTCATCTCATAAAAATTCACTTTTAGAATAATCCATGGTTCACCATGAACCCAATAATTAAATCAATAATCTCATATAGTGAAGTGGATTTCAAAGCTCTCAGATCATTAGGTCAATTCATTTCTCAATCATCTTAAAATACTCAAATCATGGGTGCTTATAGCATAAGAGTTCACAAATTCAGAAGTCTTAAATAGGGCTTACTAACCCATAGTTCACTCTCAAGTTAAAGATCATTAAAAGCATAATAAATAGCATATAGATTTATAAATCATGTGAAAATCTGGGAATTTCAGCAACTTATCTCAAAATCTCAATATGTATATGCTTCAATATCTCAAACATTGCAAATATTAGCTTTTCTAGAAGTAAAATCATGGGGTTTATACCCAGCTGTAAATTCTCAATAAAAGATGCAGAAATTATGCCATTTAACTATTAATTCATAGGAAATATCAAGATAATGTATTCAATAATAATGGGTGGAAACCCCCAATTCAAATTCATGTAAAACCTCATAGAGTTCAGGAAAATCATGATGTAAATAAGCCTTTGGGCACAAGGGTGAAAGGGTTACCCTTGTTCGAAGCCTTTGGGCACAAGGGTGATATTGGATGAACAAGCTTTCTCTAAACTCTTCTTCTTATCCTTGAAAGAGAGGGTTCTTGCCAAAATTGACTTAGGGAACTTAAATCTCAACTAAATTTGAAGAATCCATGGTGAGTTCTTATATTCCTTGTAGAAGAATTTTGTTTTGATTTGATTTGGAGGAGAAAACCCTAACTCATTAGTGTTAGAGATAGGAAAATGAGGCAGCTGCTTCACATAGAATGTATAGGAGGGTTTAAAAGTGGAAAAAAGATCAGAATATACCTTCAAAAATGGGTTAAAAATACTGAACGGGGGATACAACGGCCGAATCGATGGTCCATCAAAAGTTCGACGATCCGTCGGATCGTCCATCGCAAGCTGGATAGAAGAAGGGACATACTGCCTCACTGTGATGGTCTGTTAAGAGTTTGATGGTCCAGCATTTTGTCCATCGCACGATGGCCAGGATGAGGCCACACTTCCTCAAAGCGCTGGTCAAAGTGATGGTCCGTCAAAAAGTTGGTGGTTCATCATTTTGGTCATTACACGATGTCCAGATAAAAGGGTCACTACCTTGGTGTCGATGGGACGATTGACGGTCCATCACAAACTTGACGGTCCGTCGAATCATCCGTCAAACCTGGGCGATTCTGACAATATTCAGTAAAATAACCTTAACTTCCTCGTTAGATGTCGGATTTTGACAAAATTGGTAACGTTGGAAAGAAAGCTCAATGCTCTACATGACAAAAATTCGATATTAGGGCAATTTCACACGGTTAAAAATATTTCACACTTGGGAAAACACCTCTCAAACTTTTAAGGCCGGAATGATGCTTTACTCAACGTGCTCTAAGGCTCAAACTATGAGGGAATTTAATGGTGTTTTACAATTGGTCTCATTTTAATGCCTTGTCAATATATTCCATAACTAGTATCTCTGTGGAGTCTAAGAAGAACAAAAAGTTATTAAGAGTTTGACTACCTTTTATCTGTTGGTGACAACCCTATTTGCAATTTTAGAAGGGACCCTTCAAGGTAGTATGAATCATGTCAAGATGATCGAATCTATTAACTTGAGTACTAAGAGGGTACATCCATATGTAGGATTCAGTGGTCATTTATCCAAATATAAAGATTTCTCATGCAAAAGTTCTCATAGTTAGCATAGTAGATCAATTCATATAGCTTTGTAGAGTTTAGATTGTGGGATTGTGAGTTTTACAACATTTAGTGATCAAAGAATAGGTCATGTACGTTGAGGGCCTTATTCTAGTTCAGAATTTTAAGGATGGCATTCTTTTTCTTTTGGACCCTGATAGCATCTAATGTCCTAAGACTACACCCTCGACGTTACAAAATGCTCAGAACCATAAGTGGTCTCAAGCCAACCTATGGTACTGACATAATGCATGAGAAACAATTAAAATATGTGTAAGCACTAAACTGATTGAGAGGAATCATAATTATGAGATAATCTATTTGAATACATTACTATAAACATTTACAACCTTGATAATACAAAATAGGAAACTAGAACAAAATATATCAACTCTGACTGATTGTTTATGAAGCCTATAATAATACTAACTATATGTAGTTGGGACATAAACCGCAGCTATTCCTAATCAATACATACAGATCAAAATAAATACTAGAACTACAACTGATTAGAGTCCTTGAGTAAAATGAACTCATCGCCTGCTAGTTGGAAGCGATGATCTACCTGATCGTGATTTTGTGAGCAAGAACTAATACCTGCATTATGAAATGATGTAACCATATAGACATATATATGGTCCATAAGATGGAATAAAATACTCATGGGGGAATGCACGTACGATGGATAAATAAAACTAAACTAAGAAATTATATATAGAGTTGAAAAAATGTTGAAAAGTGTAAATGGTTCACAATTTGTACATGAATGACTTAAACATAGTAAGAGATAACATGATAAGGAAATATGAATATCAATGCAGTGAAGTAGATATAATTACTTAGAAATTATCCATAAGACTTTGTCATGCTACTGAATATAAATGACTCCTATTAAACATGATGTAAGCTAGAAAACATAATGAGAATTAGCAAGATGCTAAAATATGAAAATCATTGTGAAGTAAGCCATTGTATACTTAGTTACATGTCTTTCTAAGGGATATTCTCCTAACCGACATAACTCATGTGATCAATATGGATTCCGACGTAAACATCCCTATTGAAAGGGCCCAATATAGAGTATGACGTAAATGCCCCCATCAAAAGGACACAATATACCTCGAAAAGGTGTAAAAGCATGTCTATGTGATCATCTTCTAAGCTTATTTGGGAAAGCTAAATACCTATGGTGCCACATAATTTTTGGGACTAGGATATGCTAAATAATTGCCCATTTGGTGGTGTATACTACTCCTATAACAATATTATTTGCTAATCATATATAAAATTCATCATGGAAAGAATCATGAAACTAATTTTAAAGTAAACTTATAACCGTAGTCCTAACATGCTGAAAACTTGGCACACTTCTTTATTGTTTCATGGATCATTGATGGCATATCTGGATGTCATGGCATGCCCGAATGTCTTACTAATTATGAATCATATACTTAAAAACCCTGAGTTAATGAGATGATACCATAAGGTCAAATTATGTCAAAATCGTGTAATTCATGCTAAATTTGAAATTTATATCTTGTGTAGTTCATGTTAATTTTTTTAGGTAAAACCCCAAGTCTTGTAAACCATGCAAAAACATGGAAACTTTATGTAATGTTTGTTTATATAATGTGCATGTTTGAAATTCATGTTTGTTCATTCTAAATCATGCAAACTTATTCTAAATCGTATTAAGAATATGAAAATCCTTGTAAACTTATCTTTATGTGATACACTTGCTTGCTATTTGGGCTAAACCATGTCAAAGGAAAGAACTTATTTTACATTAATGCGTGAAATCTTGAAATCATGCTAAAGGAATGTAATTTTTTCAAATCCCAAAAGTACAATACAAATTTATAAGGATTTCATGAACATTCCATCAAATCTTAAACAAGGGTTAGAACACGTGAATAAGAATGAAATTAAACCATGACAATTATCAAGCACGTAGAAAAACACACAAATGGAACATGGGAATTTTAATTAAATGATTTGGGATTAAACCCTAACACAAGAATACATATCCATGGAATTCAAAATATTGAGTTTGGGCACAAGTATGAAATAATTATCCTTGTTGAAGACCCACATACCAGAACTTATCAATTTCTTAAAGGAGAGATTGAGTTTGGACTTTGGAGTTGAATTTTTGTGATAAGCCCCTCTTTTGAATTCTTGAGAGTTGATAGAAGAACTAACAAAGATTTAATTTTAATGTGTTTAGTTAATGTCATGACCCGATTTCCTAGTCATGATGGCACATGCCACTTCCCACCAGTAGGTAAGCCGATACCGTAATATGAAGCTAATTCAATGGGTTACCTTAGTTGGAATGTCCAACGTGGACCCTGTATAAGATCACAACATAAATAATAACATTCCACAACCTAAGAAAACTGATATTCAAATACCTTTCCCATGACCAGATAGTATTAGTACAAGAGAATCTAGATTTGACAATAGGAATTTACAATTCAAAGTATAAAATGTCTTAAATATTCTCATATATTTGTCTAAAAAAATACAAATAAATATAGAGGGGAAAGAGGGAAACTCAAACTCCAAGAGATCACTCGATCTCCAAGTGGTCAATGCGGCACGATCCTCACTCAACAACAATAACTAGAACTTGGGTCTTCAACAAAAAGGTACATAAGTGTAGTATGAGTACCAAAACATGGGTACTCAGTAGGCATCATCGGCCGGCTGAGCTAAATTATAATATAAAGACAATATAAGGTAAGACAATAACTTAAAGTCAAGGTATAGGATTGAACTTGAATCCTTTTTGATATCATTGTATAAAATAACTAAATTACTAGGTCAATAGCATAACATATCATATAAACATATACCATAATTATCATATAAAAGAGTTATCATTTTGGAAGAATAAATCCACATATATACACTAACAGCCATGTATTTACCACAATCAACACCAACTATCATTAGAATATAATGCATAAGAACTTACCATAACATACCATACCTTCGGGAAGTACACACAAAAGAACACAAAAAAGAGCTCGACATGGTGTCCCATTCCATCGAAGAGTACACCCAAGATCAATCCTTCAATATATCAAGGCACAACTACACAAACAACTGACCAAAGCCGCGGGTTGCACATTCCCGGCATGGCCTCTTACCGAGGTCTACAAATTTTATTAATACCGTAATTTAGCACAATGAAATCGATATCACCATAGCATAGTTATATAGTTAGTTAATCTCTATTTCATTGATGAATTCCAAGTCTAGTCTATATTAGCTAATCTCCATTTCCATGAAACACTAGTTTAAAAGTCTTATAGTTTACTAGTCATCAAATAAGGAAAAACTACAAGTTACCAATGCTATTAATTATTTACCCATCACAAGGCATTCTCTAGTTAGGATTCTCAATATATAAGTCATCAATTACGATATCACGACATCGCATACTAGATGACAACTTAACTATTCATCATACCATACTAAGTCTATTAGTATAGTAATGCTACAACCTTAAGGACTAGTTTCTATATTTTAACCAAGTAAGTTCCAACAACTAGTTCGCTAGGCTTTTAACCTACAAGTCATAGTCATTTATTAGAAATAACTAGTTGTCACATAAGCCACTTTTCTAGGCGAAATTCCATAAGATAACTATTAATTTTGGTCAAGTAGATTTACTAGGTGAGCCTTTCGTTCTACACGAGATTACACATACCAATTAGCCTTAACCTAATAATTGGCATAAATTACCTCTAGTTATCGATTAGAGTCGGCGAGGGTCATATCTCTTATTTAGTGGTAAATGAAAAAGAATGAGTATCAAATACCAAGGAAGACATCATGTCTCAAGTAAACCAACGGTTTAGCCACACATAGCATAACCTCACATATATTCATGCACTTATATAAAGTTTCCCCACATGGTATCATAACATCATTATCTCTTCCAAATTCACCGAGTATCATTATAACATCAACATATCCTTTGGATTCACTGGGTATCATCATAACATCGTTACCTCTTTGGGATTCACCAAGTATCATCATAACATCAACATATCCTCCAGATTCACTGGACATCATCATAGCATCATTACCTGTTTTAATTTACCGGGTATCGTAATATCATTACACAATCCCCAAGATAAAAACATATATCTACATACATATCAAAATCAATAAACATACTCATGTTCACAATAATAGGGTAATAGTTATGTAAGATACATATACGACCCTACTTTACTATTAATCATCACCACATAGTATAAGTATAAGTATGAGCAAGAGCATTCATATGTTATACATAATCACCACCTTTCCAAGGCTGTACTTATCATAACTACAAGAAATCAATCAAGTATAAACATTATCCAAACATCGACTATATTCATAATCTGAGAACAGAGTTTAATCGTTATAATCTCAACAACGTAATTTAGACATTCACAATGTATCTAGGTCTCTAAGAAATTTCATAGTTGTAGTTTTTGGTGGGTCAAGTCCCACTCCTAAATCTCAAGATTGCCAAAGTTTGCTATCACAAGACTAAATTTTAAGCAAAATTAGAATAATTTATCTAAATCACACCATAAGGGCTTATCAACCGTTACTAAGCCTATATGGGAAGTCTTCTTCAAGCATTCTTTCTAAGTATGCCCAACACCAAGGTCATTTTATAACTATGGATACCTATATCAACATACCCTTAAGGTTAAGAAGCAACATTATTCTCATCTGTTAGATCAACTAAAAAGTTCTCTTATTCATAAGACTACTAGTAGAACTATCTAAGGTTCTTGGCTAAGGGTCAAGCATCACCATTTACAAGTTCAATAAAATATAAGAGTCAACTAATATCGAATATCTCCATTCAATCATTTATCATCTAAACCCTACCGAATCTCAAAAGATATCAATAATTATACTACAATAATGCTCAATCAAACTACAAGTAAGCCCAACCTACCTTGAGTTCAAGCAACTCATAAACCAACAAGATTTGCCTTTCCTTTTCTTGAAGCTTCTTCTTCCATGAGCCAAGTTATCAACAATACAATCAAAGCATTAAAAAAAGAATAACTATACCCATTATGGCACCATTATTTCATGGGTTCAAAAATGACACCAAAACCACAAGCGGGTTCCACTTTTAGAAAATGAGTTTTTGAGACCAACCCATTGCTTAACTATCATTAAGGAGTTATAACCCTCAAAAATTTTAGTAAATAAATCACATTTACGGCTATAATTAAACCTCAAAGACTTAGGAGTTTTCGGTCTAGAAATCAAGAATTTAACACCAACAAGATGGAATCTTACCTTATATTTGTAGCAAGATCCAATTTCACAAGTTATATAAGCCCCTAATCAACCCATAAGACTCACTTAGAAGATTTTACACTCTATTAGGGTTTGTAGCTTTAGAGGGAGGCAAAAAATGGCCAAAATTTTTGGCAAGATAGCCCTTAAATATGTTCCATCTAGGTCTTGGGTAGCACGGTCACGCCCTCTCCTAGCCGAGGTCACGACACCATATTCTCACCTAGACCTCCATGGTCACGACATCTCATGCTATGCTAGGCATGGATGAATCTTGGAACTTAGTTTTGTGTTTTGGCCAATGCCTCTAGCTGCATCCGGAGTTCGTTTCGAGCAAATAAAATATGTAACCATATAGATTTCAACGTTCCAAGCGCATTGGCAAAGACATATTTTTCATTTAAGGTCATTTTAATAGAGTTTTATTTCGGTGGTGAATTAGGACCAACAAAGACTTCAAATTGAGAAAGTGGTTCTAAATACCAAATGAACCTCTAGGTAACCGATCTATTGATTCTGGAAAGTCACTAATGACTTGTGGAGGCTATGGAAAAGCTCAACCGATAAAATAACCAAGAATATGGAAAATGACCTAAAGGTACATTATAGTTAAATAGGGTTATATGAAGTCATAAGTGTGTTTGGGGGTCAAAATACCCATTTATATTTGCAAAAATAAATTAAAAGTAATGTTGCGATGCCTATAGGATCTAGGGTGCCACAAAACAATCATAGAGCTTTTGCAATGTAGCACAATGGCTATTATGGATCATAAGCTTTGCGGCATAGAGATGTCACAGACCCCTAATATTTTGGGGTCATCATCATATACCACTCGATGTGGAAGAGACTCTCTTTAGTAATTTGGTCATAACTTTTAACCCCGCTATTAGTTTAAGGAGAAATTGGATGAGTTGGAAAGAATACTCAAAGACCTTTCATTTAGTGGATCTTGAGATCTAAAACTCTTGATAAACTAGTATTATATGCATTTTAATTTGACTATTGATAAACTCTATATAAGAATTCAATTGGTAAGAAATCTTTCAACTTGACTATGCGAGAGGATTTACTTGTGACCTAAATTCAGGTATAAAGACCTTCACACACTAATGAATTGATATTTAACACTATGAAAAATTAGGAAGCATTAGATTTAGGTCTACACAGATTTACTAAATGGGTCGACTCTTAGCTCAAAAATTCAGAGTATGTTACAATATCTCCCCCTTGGGATCATTTGTCCTCGAATGAAGTTCAAATCTATAATTGTCATATGAATGGAGTAAAATAAGTAACTTGGACTATCTATGTCATTTAAACTAGAATGAACAAAAGTTTTCTAACAAAATAGTTTCTAGCAATCAATATTGAGAGATTTAGAAGAATGAGTTGTTAGCGAATGAACTAATATAGGCATGAAGGACATTAACATTGCCTCTATCATGGCCTCTATTGGCCTCCATAAGACTTAGAAAGGGAAATATTATGAAATTTCAAGTGAAAGAACCATAGGAATGATTTATGTGAGACATAAGAAGTAAGTCCAAAAAGTATGAATGATATAGTTTCAAACATAGACCACACTTTATAGGAATTTACATGAGATGAAACGTGGTACCCTAGGCATGAGGTACGAGGGATACTATGACTTAAGTTGTATAACTAATTTCTTCTAAGCATTTTGAAAATTTAAAACTACATTTCTCCTCTTGAATACTATACTTTATTAAATGCAACTTATAACTTTTACATGGGTGCAAGTTACTACTTCTACAATAGTTTGTGTCAAACAACATTCCCTTACCATGTTCAAGCCTAACTCAGAGTCTAAATGAGTCTAAACTATGAGATTTTATACCCTATGTGTTGTCAGACCTCTCATCTTAAGAATAATACACTTTACCACTTCAACAACTAACTCCATACTCTAATCAAGAGTTCACTAGTAAACAATATGTTCATCCACTTGTATATCAACATTACATTCGATCCTATCATTATAAACACATATGAACTACTAGGAAACCATACAATCTAAATATTTTCTCATTTTCTCTAATTCGTCCATCAATAACAATTTCATGAACTATCACTAAAAAAGGGCACACCAAAACTTCTCAACAAACTATTACACATAATAAAAAATTTCCTCGATCTCCCTTCACACATATAACCTTAGATAGAATGAGTAAATAACAATTTTCCATTATAAGGAACATCTAATCTCTCCCATCTATACCATGGTATTACCACATTTATTACTACTACTTAATAAAATAGAGAAATTAAAGGGTTAGAATATCATGAACTAAAGCATGAAAGAATATTATATATAACTTTGACACTTAATTGAGGCTTGAGGAATAGAGTATCATAAGCATGGATTTGTAAGAGAGTTCTTAACTTAGCAGATACATGACATAATAAGATTTCACTAGTCATTAGGGATGTATTATGAGTTCATGGAGCTGAACATATTGAGAATTCATGGTTGCATGAGTTATGAGTGCATGATGTGGGTTTGGAATTCATGGATTCATGGTGTTTGTCTTGGACTATTGAGTAAGACTTTTTCTTCATATGCTATAAAAAGTGGAACTAAAAATATACATAAATCTTATAGTAGTACATAAGTGAGACGTATGGTCATGGCTCCAATATGAAATACATAAGTAGAGTATAGTATTGATTAGAACACACCAAAGATATTTATATGGGAATAAGTCTACATATTTCCTTAACTCTATTTTAGAACTTACTAACCTTACTACTTGAATCTCAAAGCCAGGCTGGTTCAACCCTTTATCATCTCACACTTAGATTAGTTGCCTTTCTAACTTTGCATATATTCGTGGTAAGCTCTAAACTAAGCCACATCATCTTGCTCTAATGGTTTGGGTAGCTCTATCCTCATTGATACTAAGATCTCTCTAAAAGATTACACCAAAAGATACAAAACCTATGTTTAGGCTCCATTATAAGATACTACACCAAGACTAACTACTCAAATAGAGATCACATAAGACTCAAACTTGCACCACTACAATAACTAGAAAGATCATCAACTTAGATTCATACATATGTTAGGTCAACCAACCAGATCCATTCTACAAAACTAACACCATCATGTCCACATAGTTGTTACCTTTATCTTATTTAGAAACCATAATTCAAACTTGTAGTCTATCATCAATCATGGATTGCCACTCAAATTCTCACACATTATACTAACCTTCAACTACTTGATAGGAATAAAGGAAACACTAGTCCACCAAAACTCATAATAACATATAATCAACTTAAACCAAACCTCTTATCTAACTTAAGTCTACACACAAATTAATATTTTAGATACTTACTAATATTCCTTACCACTACATAATACACTATACACCCATTCATTCATATTATACTATATAAAAGTGACAATCTTTCAATAAAACTATAAATGTTATACTTCTAGACTCACACTTCTAGTATTGGGGTTATTCTGCCATAGGATTTGAAGAAGGGGCATGGAAGCATATCATACCTTATCTCAAATGCATGACTCACATAAATGAGAGTTGATGCTTTTGAATAATTAGATTTGAAAGAATTGATTGGATCCTCTCAAGATTGTGTAAAATCACGTAGATATATTTAGGTTCTTCTAGAAAACTTGGTCACTATAAAGTTAAGCTAGACTACTTCTATTCCCACAAAATGAGGTAAAATTAGTGGAGACTAAGAAAATGCTCAAATTTGGATAGATTTGTTAGAGAACCCCTATATTACATGAGTTAGGATATTAAAAAAATGAAATTTCCTAAATTCGCTATAGCCTATCAAAGAAAAGTATAGATGTCTTTGTACACAACTTTAAAAGTACCCCAGGACATTTGAACTCTATACTCTGATACTAAGGTTGTAACACCTCAAGACTACACCATGTATATAACAAGGTGCTTAGTACATGAGTGATCCTAAGATAACCTATGGTACTGGCATAATGCATGAGAAACTAATTAAAAATGTATAATAGCTAAATTGACTTAGCGAAACCATAAATATGAGATCATCTATTTGAATAGATTATTGTTAATCTTTTACAACACTGATTATAAGAAAAAACCTATAACGAAACATATCCAATCTTACTGATTGTTTATAAATCCTCTAATAATTTTAACTATAGATAGTTTGGACATAAACTCTAGCTATAACTAATAAATAAATACAAATTAATAAATACTAGAACTACAATTGGCATAAGTCCTTGAGTAAAAAAACTCATCACCTGCTGGGTGGAGGCGGTGATCTACTTGATCATGATTTTTTAAGCTAGAACTAAAACCATTATTATGAAATAATATAGACACACTAGCATATATATGGTAAGTATGATTGAATGTATAGAGAATGGTGGAATTACATGTACAATGCATAAGTAAAACTGAAGTAATAAATCATGCATAGAGTTGAAAATATGTTGACAAGTATAAATGGTTCACAATTTGCACATGAATGACTAAAATATGTAAGTGTTAATGATAAGGAAATATGAATACCAGTTTAGTGTACCAATTATACTAGTTTATAAATTATTCGCAAGACTTGGGCATGCTAATAAATATAAAAGACTCATATAAAACATGATTTAAACTAGAAAACATAATGAGAACTAGCGTGATACTGAAACATAAAAATCAAAGTGTAGGAATCAATTGTATACTTAGTTAAAATCTTGTATTTTATGAGAGATTCTCTCAACTGACATAAACTATGTGAGCAATATGGAGTCCGATTTAAATTCCCCTATCAGAAGGACCCAATATACCTTGATGGGGTATAAAAGCACATCTATATAATCACTTGTACGAGCCTATTTTTGCAAGATAAATACCTACGGTGGCTCATAGTTTCTGGTACTAGAATATGCTAAATTTTCATCCATTTAGTGCTAGATACTACTCCTAAAATAGTACTATCTGCTTATCATATATAAAATTCATCATAGACAGAAGCTTGAAACTAATTTTAAAGTAAACTAATGACCTTAGTAGTAACATGCTGAAAGCTAGTCATGCCTCTTTACTATTTAATAGATGATTGATGGCATATCTTGATGTCATTTTGCATAACTATTGATGTTATGCCTGACTATCTTACTAATAATAAGTCATATACTTAAAAACCATGAGTTCATGATAAATTAAGACCATAAGGTCAAATTATGTCTAAATCATGATATTCATGCTAAATCTTCAAATTCATATCATCTTGTGTAGTTTATGTTACTCTTTATGGGGAAACACAAGTCTTGTAAATTATGAAATAACATGGAAATTGTATGTAAACTTGGCTTATATAGTGTACATGATTTAAATTCATGTTTGTTAATGCTAAATTATGCTAAATCATATTAAGAAAATGATAATTATTATAAATTCATATATATGTCATGCACTTGCTTGATATTTGTAGTAAACCATTTCAAAGGAGAGAACTTATTTTCCATTATTGTTGAAATCTTGAAATCATACTAAGGGCATGTAATTCTTGCACATTCCAAAGGTTCAATGCCAATTCTTTGGGATTTCATGAATATTCCATCAATTCTTATACAAGAGTTTGAAAACATGTTAATAAAAATACAATCAAACCATGACTATTATTAACCACCCAGAAAAACACATAAATGGAACATGGGAATTTGAATTAAAAGAATTGAGATTAAATCCTAAAACAAGAATACATATCCATGGAATTTAAAATCTTGAGTTTGGGCACAAGGATAAAAGGATTATCCTTGTTGAAGCTCCACATAATAGATCTTATTGATTTCTTAAGGGAGAGCTCATGTTAGGAGCCTTGGAGTTGAATTTTTTAAATAAACACCTTTAATATGTTCTTGAGAGTTGGGAGAAGAGTGAACAATGATTTAATCTTAAAGTATTTTCATAAATAGGGTTATATTATGTTATAGGATTATTGGGTATCTCAATACCCCTTTACCCGTGCAAAAATGAAGAAAAAGTAAAGTTGGGATGATTGGGGGCCCCTAGGGTGGCATAAAACAATCGCATAGATTCTGATCCAAGGAACAATGGATATAATAGAGAATAATATATGTAACACATAGATATCATAGACCTCTAATATTTTGGGGTCCTTATCTTATGTATCTAGATGTGGCAAGGACGCTCTCTGGTTTATTAGTCATAACCTTTTCCCTGATATTAGATTAAGGATAAATTTGAAGAGTTGGAAAAAACACTCAAAGACCTTTAATTTAGTAGGTCTTAATCTCCAGAACACTTCACAATCTAGGATTTATACTTATTTGAAGTTGACTATAGATAGATTCTAGACAAGAATTCAATATGTAAGAAAGCTTTCAATTTTGTTACGAGCTAAGAGTTACTCCTGACCTTTGTTCAGGTCTATGACCCTTCCCGCACTAAGGAATTGATCTTTACAACTATCATAATTAGGAATCATTAGATTTGGGTCTACACACATTCGATGAATGGTTTGGTCCTTACCTCAAATACTCAGAGCATTATAGTATCTACCCTTTTGGATCATTCATCCTTGAATGAAGTTCAAAGCTATAATGGGCATACAAATAGTTTAAAACAAGTTCCTTGGTCTATATATTATATTTATACTAGCATGAACTAAATAATGCTAAAAAATAGGTTCTAGCTATCAATTCTGAGAAATGTAGAAGCACAAGCTTTTAGTGCATGAAGTAGCATAGGCAAGCAGGGCATAAATATAGACATGAACTTGGCCTATATTGGAATCCGTAATAATTGGAAAGGCAAATATTGTGAAATTTAAAAGAAAATAATCATAGGAATATCTTATGTGATAGATATGACATAATTCATAAAAGTATGAATAATATAGTTTCAAACATATACTACACTTGATAGGAAGCTACATGACATGAAATGTGGTACCCTAGGCATGAGGTAAGAATAAGACTACTATGCCTTAAGATGTACGACTAATTTCTTCTAATCTTGGAAAAATATCACAAATACACTTCTGCTCTAGAATACTGCACTTTATAAATACAACTTATAACATTTATATGGGTGAAGGTGACTACTTCTACCAAAGTCCGAGTCAAACCACATGTCCTTATTATGTTCAATCCTAACTCGGAATCACAAGGTACTACACATAAAGTAACAATACTATTCTAAACTACAAGATTTGATATCCTATGTATTTTAAGAGATCTCATTTCAAGAATAACTCCTTACCATTTAACAACTTAGTCCAAACTCTAATCAAGAATTTACTAGTTTACAATGTATTCTTCCACTTGTATACCATCATGACATTCAATCCTATCATTATAAACACATATGAACTTCTTGGCAACAAAACCATTTAAAGATTATCTTATCTTCTCAAATCCCTCTATCAATAACAATTTCATGAACTATTGCCATAAATTGGCACACCAAAATTTCTTAACTAACTATTACATAAACCAAAGCTATGTCTCGGTCTTTCTTCACACTAATTAGATTAGATAGAATTATCACACATCATTTTTCTATACTAAGTAATATCTGCTCTCTCCCATCTATACCATGATATATGTAATTTTATCACCACTATATTATAAAAAAGGGGAAACAGGGATAGAACATAAGGACCTAATGCATGATTTACACTTAACTAAGGCCTGGGGAATAGGGTATCATAAGCATATATTTATAAGAGGTGGGGATCAGCGAGCCCATGGTAGTAAATGAAAAGTTGCTCAGTTTGGTAGCGAACGTGGTCAATGCTATGCTTCTCTTGGGTGACCTAAAGAATAAGCCTTTAATGCAGTTATTTTAGATATCATCCTACTTTTCCATCATCCTATTTTAGTACTATTGACCCTGGGTATACAAACTCTTTTGTTTTTTCATATATTGCTAAAGGTATTAATGTTATATATGAGTCTCTTATTTGAAAAACCTAATTTTTGAACTTTAGAAAATTTCTTGGAATTTTAATCCCTCAATCCAATGTGGCTCATGGGTACGAGCTGTATATTAGGGTACATATGGTATAGTCAAGTCGTATGCTAACTAGTGTTGGTTGGTAGGGTTGATCTTAGTTACTAGAATGGATACGACTTAAGGGTACGGGTTGTATTGGTCGTTACGGTTTTTTTGGTTCCTTAACTTAATCTTAGACTTGGTTACTTAGGTTGGTTTTGATTATGAGTGGCTCACTGTGAGACATAAGCTAGGGTATGATTCATACCTAAGATTCATATGGTGGACAATGTTTAGATCTTCTTTAGCTTTAAATCTGTCATGGGTACAGATGAAGTATATGGACCGTATCCTTTGGATACGAATTGGTTGGATGATTCATATTCCAGAAAATATTTGATCAAAACATTGAGTCTGGGATACGAGTGAATGGTACCACTCATATTAAAAGGGTATAACGCATGCGGGTTAGTCATATTCCTGTGATGGGATTTTGGTACAACTTAAGTGAGGGTATTTTGGACATTTCCCCACTTATCCTAATGAGGTCCTGTGAATTCTAACCTATTTGGAAGGTTATTTAGCCTATTATTCTTATCATTAACCGTTAGAAACTCTTCTAAACACTCAAAAATTCTCTCAAAAGCTTTTGGGCAATGGAAGCTAGGGCGTCAACTAGGGGATTGATTTGGGCCTTGTCTTGGTGATTTATTTATACCATCATCTTAGTTTAAGGTATGTTATATTCCCTCATTGTTAATTTTATCTAAAGGCATGGTTTCTATAAATGTTTTCATAATTTCATTGATAGTATGATTTTGGTTTGAAAATATGATTTAGGGGTTTGATATTAAATGTTTGCTTATAGTTTTTCCTTGGTTATATTATGCTATTATATCCATTAATGGTGGTTTTGGATAATTGAATTTTATGGAAATAGTATAATGGTAATTGGAATCGATTTTCGTCATATGATGCCCCCAATGTGTTTGACAAAATGCTTATAAAGATATATTCATTGCATTGACTATTTTTAACAGAACTTTTTCTTATTTTAAAACTTGGTAAAGGAATTATGCCAGGTTAAATTATCTTGGAAAGGTATATAGATAAATTGTTTTGCATGTAGGGCACATGGAATCGCCCAAGTGGGTTAACATGGTAGATGGAAGGGCACTTAAAAGTCCCCTTAAACCTATACATGGTTAGCTATGGATGATAATTGCAAGTAAAAAGTGGTATGATAATACCAATTTTAGTAGCCTTGGTTAATAAATGGATAATAGTTTGGTTATTTTGAAATTTATTTTAATAGGGCAATAATGGTGGGTGTAGAAAAGATGTTGAAGGTGGAGGTCCTGGGGGGGACCAGGACTAGAAACTCATATTTTCCAATATGAGGTTGGTCTTGGTGACCGTGTGCATGATCTCACACTATGTTTTGGGGTTGTAGTAGTCATCCTACGGTTTTGTTCCCTAGTTATGCGGCTACATTCACTAAGGCCCTTTTAACAGGGGAAATTTAACCCATATAGCCTGTGGGTAGTTTAGGATGGCAAAGCTACACAACCCAAGAAAAGGTTTTAAAGGCATTTTAAACCTGGTCCCTCTTTTTGGCATGGTTATATATATATATGTATGGTTGTGTGCATACAGATAGAGTTTACTTTGTTTTATAAATAGAATTATATCATCCTTATTTTGAGATCATACTAGCGTTGACCTGCTAATCAATCTACTGGCGGCTGTATACTTATGTTATGCAAGAACTGACCTTTGTACTCCTCCTACATAGTGATTGACTCGGGGGAAATATTTGGACTAAAGTGGTGAGATTTTATCCTTTCGTATGGCTCTATTTTATGTTATATATAGTTTTAGACATTTTAATTATATTTTTTATATTGGTTTTGGCTATGGTTGGGGGCGTGTCCTAACCTGATTTTATTACTCTTCTGGTTAGAGGCATTATGGTACTTTTATGGGTTGGAATAGGCTAGATTGGTATTGATGTCAGCCTTTGCATTGGTATAAGCTAAAGGGTTGACATCATTGGATGATATTGTTTGTTGTTCCATCATATTTTATTTTGGGATTAATTATATTATGATTTGGAACTTATTTGGTTATGGCTTAGTTTATGGCCTTTGGTATGGTTTTGTATAATTGGATTATTAGTATAGGATGGTTGGACTCGGTTGGGTCGGTCATGGTTATGATCCTATCCCAGAGTCTTTATGTGAGTTGTTGCACTATCTTGCAATATGCTCAGAATTTAGCCCACTCTAGGCAGGTGGCTGGTGGTTGGGTTGGGTAACGAGGGTGGTCTCCAATCTCATTTAGACTTGGAATACCCATTATGACAAGGCCCTTGGTCGGGTTGCATCAAGTTGGTATTAGAGTCCAGGTTCATGGTCAATTCGGAGTCCACAAAGCTGTATCGAGTAGAGTTTCTTTTAGCGGTGTTTAGCGTGCCACATACATAAGAGAGAGGCTACAAGGCATTTAGGAATGTTTAATGTTTTTGGTATTCTATTTTCAAGTTTGGAGTCTCAGTCCTGGAATCTTCTCTAATACTTATTTGTTCGTATTTCAGGTCATCCCTCATAGATCTGGAACACACAGAAATTCTTCTATCCCATTTAGAGGTAATGTTGAAGGGGTACATCCTATTTTTGCGGTTCATTTTCGATCTCATAGTCCTATCCCTGATAGTTCTGGAGATCCACTGGTTGCTACCAGTCCTCCCAAAGGTGACCTGACTAATGTAGAATTTAGTTTATCTATTCATGTCATTGCTAAGAGGGTCACTACTCAGGCTGAGCAGGGTACAACTGGTTTTTTATTTGCTGAGGCCACAAGGGATGACAAATTTATGAAGATACGTCCTTCCATTTTTTCTGGAGTAAAGGTGGAGTAGGATCCATAAGGCTTCTTAGATGAAATGAAAAAGATATTTTTGGTGATGTAGGATACCATTATTGAAGGGGTAAACTTTGAAGCTTATCAGCTCAAAGACGTTGCATATCAGTAGTACGAAGAGTGGGATAGGAATAGAGGAGATGTGGAGGAGTCATCCTTATGGGATGCTTTCTATGGTACTTTTCAGGATCGTTTGTTTTCTCAAGATTTGAGGGAAGCAAAGACAGAAGAGTTTGTGAACCTTAAGCAGAGGAAGATGTTTGTCAAGGAAAATGACTTGAAGTTTCACTAATTATTGAGGTATGCTCCTGATTTAGTTGCAGACTTGCGGGCACGAAAGAGGAAGTTCACTTCTGGGTTAAATCGGGATTTGATTTTTGAGAGACTGATTGTAGTTTTTATTAAATATATAGATATCTCAAGGTTGATTATTCATATACAGAAAGTGAAGAATGAAAAAAGGAAGTAGGTGGAATTTGGAGACAGACAGTGTAAGAGAAATAGGTTTTCTGACCAGAGAGGTGCTCAGTCTTGGGTGGTCGAGATGGTGGCAAATAGCAGAAAAAAAGGTGAGGGAGTTCTGGTCCCTACTATTTTACTAGTGCCCCTTACCATTCGGGCGAAAGATGTCATCATGGTGGTGACAGGTCAGTCAATTTCTTCATGCCCTTATTTTTGGTTCTGTGATCATCCTTATTGGGTTTATTGGATAAAAGAAGGGATAAATTCTTCAAGTGTGGCCAAGAAGGCCATCAACTCTGAGATTGCCATGTTAATAAGGTTGCTACGGGAGAGAATAAGATTCTTATGGCTTTATTTTATGCTCCTACACCTGGTGTTGTATCTGCTTTTGTTACTTCTCTTGGATCGAGTATTAGTTGGTAAAGGTTGTATAATTTAGCATCCCAAAAAGAATTTGAGGCATCACCTGATGTCGTTACTGGTATGTTACAACTTTCTCTCATGACCTATACTATTTTCTTAATTCGAGGTCCATTTTCTCCAATGTGACTCCTTATGTGGCTATATCTTTTGGTTTTGATTTAGAAGTTATTCCAAATCTTTTTTCTAAGTTCTACCCCAGCAGGTGACTCGATTAGTGCTAAGAGAGTCTATAGGGGGGTATATGTTGGGCGCAAATAAACCTTGGTGGATCTTTTTAAGTTGGGTATGGTGGATTTTAATATTATTCTGGGGATGGGTTGGTGTTATACCCCACACTTTTCCTAGCTTAAATTTGTTCCTAGAATGTTAAGAAATAGCTTCCAAAATAAAGATTATTTATTTCGTGCGGAATTTTAAAGATTTACATGTCCCATTGTGTGGAAAATTGATTAAGCTTTCCATCGATACCAAATTCGCCCAATTCGGACACTCGGTGAAGAAGTTATGACATTTTTAAGTTGACAGTGTGCCACCTGGGCACTCGGCGCATCGCGGAGAAGGGTAAAATGATGATTGTCAAACTCTAGTGGACCTCAACAATAGCCCCACATCATGGAGAAATCCAAATTTATAGTTGTCCCATTCCAGTAGACCAACATGATATTGACGCATCACGACAGTGGCCAAATTGGCATTTCAAAGGGGCACCGCGATGGTGGCGCGTTGCGGAGAATACCCAGTGCCCACTCGTCCGTTTTGTAGTAATCTACCGTGATAGTATCGCACCGCGGTGCCCATTGTTTTCATTATCAATCATGACTATTATGATGTTTTGACATGAGTTTGATACATAGGTTATTAAGCCCTAATTTTATATGTTTAGATTTTGAGAAAGATGGTGTTTTAAACATCTTATGAGTTGATTATATCAAATTTACAACAAAGTTTTGATCTTTTGATCCTTAGATAAGTTTTGGCATCCACTTTACAGATTTATTATAGTTTACAGAAAGAAAAATAGCTTCATTTACAGATTGATTCAGATAAATGCATAACTGGTTTCATAATAAACCTTTATGCCAGTTTTAAAGCGGATATCCAACAATATGAGTATAGCAAATAAAAAGAGAGTTGTATTTATCACTGAGTTGGGTATGATCCAAGGTCTCATACCCTAGAACTATATGACACCATAGATTTAAGATTAAAGTGCCTATAGTGGGTTGAGATAGTAATCACTTAAGCTGAGGTTATACTCCCTGGCAAGAGTATGGCACCTCTTCCCAATGTGAGGTTTCTTCCTTAGGGGGATGAAATATTTGACTCCATGTAGCTAGTATGGTTTATGTCGGTTAGAAGAACCTCCCATATAGATAAGGTTTTTAAAGAGTATTTCCCTTCCAGAATAATTTTTAAAAAAACTCCTTGCTAGTTAAAGTAAAATATTTACAAAAAAACTTTTATAAAACTAAGTGTAAAGGCTCAATTTTACTCAGATTATGCTTTACAAGAAGATAATAGTTACATACTTTAGATTTTAGATTACAGATTACAGAAGCGAGCTCTTTCACTACTGAGACAGTATGAATTACTGACAGAATACAAGTGTAGCTTTCAGAACTAAATATTATGACTCACTAGATTTATAAAGTATGATTAATTTATTATTCATGATCTCAGTATTTTAGATATTCTAGCTTATGTGAGTCTTTTACATTTAGCATGCATTATTTTATAAATTAAGAAGATGAAATGATGTTTTACTTATGTATTTCACCCCATGTACTCAATATATCCTCAAAGTACTTATCCACATATAGATGAGGTGAAGATGATCATCTAGATCCAAGGTCTCATCCACTCAGTATCAGACACATGAGTAGTTCGAGAATCTCCATCGACATCCAAAAGTTGGTGAGTCCTCATAGTTCGAGGACCTATGAATCAGATTTTGTAGTTTATCAGTTTATGAAATTTTAGCATTTCTTTTAGATAGTTCGACTTAGCTGGGGGGTTTTCCTAGTGACTCTCTAGTATTAGTAGTAGAGGCTTGTTAGATTGCCGATTTTGATTTAGATTATTTAGTATTAATGTTTCATATATTATTCTTAAATAATATCGATAGTTTCTGCATTCTAGTGTGACTTTTATATCTATATTTCTATCATGATGAAATTTAGGCTCAGTAGTATGTAGATAGGGTTAGCGTAAGTCTACTCATAGACTTGAGCTCCATGTGATATCTCAAGACTAGGTTTCGGGGTGTTACATACTTAGTATCAGAGCCTAAGGTTTTTAAGAGTCCTAGGGAGTCACACAAGCCGCGTTACATAGAGTCTTGGTCAAGGGTGTAAAGCGCACCACATTTATAAACAAGAGGATATGGAACGTCCTTAGGAAATTATCTCTTTCTTTCATGATTTATCATGCTTACAGTAGCTCTATTGGTTTTAACTCGTGCTTTTACTTGACAGTTGAATATGCCTCCTTGTAGAAATGATGACTAGCCACCCCTGCCCGCAGATCTTTTGAATGAGAATGTATACTATGGTGAGTTTAGGGCTACCTTTTAGGCATTAGACGAAGATGTGACTGCTAATATTTGGGGCAACCATCAAAATTAGGCTGTAGTCCTACTTTAATAGAATAGGGATTTAGTAGCATCTAAAATCAGAGACTTCATAAGGATTAACCCACCAGATTTATTTGGGTTGAAAGTAGGTGAGGACCCACAACTTTATCTAGATGAGCTGAAGATGATCACCTAGATTATGCATATTTCTAAGGAGGAAAGTGTAGAGTTAGTATCCTATAATTGAAGGATATAGCGTATGATTGGGCAGTTATGTGGAAGATTGGTAGAGGTGAGAATATTGTTCCTATGAGTTGATAAGTATTTCAGGATGGTTTTCTTGATAGTTTCTTCCTACGTGAGATAAGAAAAGCTAAGATAGAGGAGTTTATGAATTTAAGGAAGGGCTTGATGACAGTGAAGGATTACTGCCTTAAGTTCAATCAATTGTCTAAGTATGCCCTTGATACGATGGTTGATCCTAGGGATAGTATGAGTATGTTTATTATTGGAGTATCTAGCTTAATAGTTAAGGAGTGTAGGACTGCCATGCTTATTGGAGACATGGATCTTGCTAGATTGATGATGTATGCTCAGCAGATTGAGGTAGATAATTTAAAGGGGAGAGATAGAAATAATAAAAGGGATAGAATAGGACAGTTTGAGTATGGTCAGAATAGGTCTCAAGGAGGTAATCGTTCGCTATTTAGAATCATTCATCTATGCCAGCACTATCTTCAGCTAGTGCTTAGAAGCAGTGGGGTAAGTATTCTACGTCCAGATCTCAGATTAGTGTAAGTGGAATAACTTTTTATCCTTCGTATGCTAAGTGTGTTAGGAATCATCTCGGTGAGTGCTTGGATTGATAAAAGGGCTTTTGGTTGTGGCAAGTGAGGTCATGGAATTAGAGATTGTTTGCATGCTAAGCAGGAAAATAAATATGACTATCCTCAGACTCAAACTACTAGTGTACCAGCTTCTGTAGGTTGCCCAGTCCCTTCATAGGGTGCATCATCAAGTACCGGTGGTGGTCAGTGCCAAAATTAATTTTATGCTTTACCATCCCATCAAGAGTAGGATGATTCAATAGATGTTGTTACTGGTATGCTTCGTGTCTTTCACCTTGATATTTATGTATTGTTAGACCCTGGGTCGAGTTTTTCTTATGTGACCCCAATAGTTGCAGTAAATTTTGAGATTAAGTTTTGAAAAGATCCTTGAGCCTTTCTTGGTGTCTAACCCTATGGGTGAGTCAGTTGTTGCTATATAGATCTATTGAAAGTGTCCTGTCACTGTCCTTTATAAAGTCATGTTAGCTAACCTAATAGAGTTAGATATGATTGAATTTGATTTTATTCTTTGTATAGATTGGCTCCATTCTTGTTATGCCTCAATAGATTGTCGCACCCGAGTGGAGAAGTTTCATTTTCTAGATGAGATAGTTTTTGAGTGGTCAGGTAATTCAGTGTCTCCCAAAAGTCATTTCATATCTTATCTTAAAGCTCGAAAGTTGATCCCCAAAGGGTGTATCTATCATCTTATTCGAGTTAAAGGCACCAAGTCTGAGACTATAATGGTCTAGTCAGTCAGTGTAGTTAATGAGTTTCCAGACATGTTTCCTGAAGATTTCCAAGGGTACCTCCCAATAGGGAAATAAAATTCAGTATTGACCTTCTTTCAGATACTTAACCTATTTCTATACCTCCATATCATATGGCTCCTGGCGAGCTTAAAGAGTTGAAAGAGTAACTCAAAGATATTTTAGATAAAGGTTTTATAAGGCCTAGTGTTTCTCCATGGAGCGCTCCTGTCTTAATCGTGCGAAAGAAAGATAGTTCTTTGCGTATGTGCATTGACTATCATCAATTGAATAAAGTTACAGTAAAAAACAAATACCCTATTCCTAGAATTGATGACTTATTTGATCAACTCCAAGGTTCCAGTTATTTCTCAAAGATAGACCTTATATCCAGCTATCATCAACTTAAAGTAAAGGGATGTGATATTCCAAAGATAGTTTTCATAACTCGTTATGGTAATTTTATGTTTCTGGTCATGTCCTTTGGACTAACAAATACCCCAGCAGCCTTCATGGACTAGATGAACAAAGTGTTCAAAGAGTATCTAGACATGTTTGTCATCGTCTTTATCGATAATATTCTAGTCTGTTCTCGTAGTAAGGATGATCATATAGACCATCTTAGAATTGTCTTACAGATCTTTAGAGATCACCAGTTGTTCACCAAGTTCAGCAAGTGTGGATTTTGGCTAAGGTCAGTAGCTTTCCTTGTTCAAATCATTTCCAGTGAAGGTATTAAAGTTGATTCCTAAAAGACAGAAGCCATAAGAAATTGGCCTAGACCTATTTCCCCATCAAACATTAGGAGTTTCTTGGGTATAGCTAGTTATTAATGATGCTTTGTGAGGGTTTCTTATCTATTGTGTCTCCTATGTCTAGATTGACTAAAAAATAAAGTTAAGTTTTAGTGGTCAGATTCCTGCAAAAAGATTTTTTAGGAGTTGAAGACTCGACTCACTTCAGCACCAATTTTAGTGTTTCCTGATGGTACAAATTGTTTTGTGGTTTATTTTGATGACTCTAGATTTGGTTTGGGTTGTGTTTTGATTCAGAGAGGTAAGGTCATATCCTATGCCTCTAGACAGCTTAAGCCCAATAAAAAGAATTATCCAACCAATGATCTTAAGTTAGCTGCTGTTGTGTTTGCTTTGAAAATTTGGAGACATTATTTGTATGGAGTGCAGTTGATGTGTTCACGGATCACAAAAGTATGCAGTATATGTTTACTCAGAGGGATTTGAATCTTCGGCAGGGGAGATAGTTAGAATTGTTGAATGATTATGATATGAGTATGTTGTATCATCCGAGCAAGGCCAATGTAGTGGCAGATGTCTGATAACGCTCAATCTACAGCTCTCGTAGGATTGTAAAGCGGTCGTTAGCAAATATAGAACCCAACTGGGTTTGGTATCGATCCCACAGAGAATATCTTGGTCAACAAGTAGGCAACGATTACTAGACTTTTAGTGCAAGTCTCGTAAGAAGGGGGGATTGTAATGTGTATTCAAAGTATTAAAGTAAAAACTGAAAATAGCAAAGTAAAAAGAAAGAATGTTTAGTATGTTGTAAAACAATGAGAATTGAGGCGTTGGGGTTATGTCCACCTCCTGAGTTATACGTCTCTATTGACTATGAGTGTGTAGAATTCAGACATGTATGTGCTTATAGAGAATTGTATTCGATGGTAAATCCAGGCGTCTTTCGACCTATTCGAGGATTATTTCACTTTAACTCTTTCGAGCTTAAAGCGTATCTAACGGTACGAATTCTCCAAGAGGTTAATCCAGTTACGACACTAACTGTTTAATAGGGAATTTAGGATAGGACCCTACTACCTTGACACTATCTCTTTTCCAGACAAATAACCTTTCTTTCGAACAAGTTAAATGTTATACTGGCGTATTCTTGCGTTTGCAACCACAAAGAATGTAGATTAAGATGAAGAGAATAATGATATAAGCAGCATACGTGTCACAAACTCACAAACTCACAGCAATAGATAGTATCTCAGTTGGCTTCCATAACCCCAACAGAGAAGTTTAGTTACCCATGAATGCGAAGGAGATCACGATTGACATTGTTGTTATACCACAAGATTGATTAATTTCGTGTAGCACAAGTGGTAGGCGTTTAGGCATGAATTCCTTAGCAAAGTAACGTTTCTCTTGTTGCGGAAATTAAGAACTAATGAATAGAAGAAGAAAAATAGAATTAATGGAAAGATTAGAATTGTTAATTGGTGGAAGAATTAGAATTGTAAGAATCTTAATGTATCTCTCCACTAAGGGAGGAATGTCAGAAGATGAATAAAAATCTCTAGCATGATAGGGTATTTATAATACCCATATCCTAATCCTACTAGGCTAATGAAATATCTAACCAAATCCTACTAAACTAATGAAATACTTAACCCAATTGTAGTAGGTTAATGTATCATTATCCAAATCCAAATACACTAATGAAATATTTAACCCAATTGTACTAGGTTAATGTATCATTATCCAAATCCAAATAAGTTACTGCAAGTCCCCAAAGTCTTCAGAAATGCTGTTTTAGCCCGGGACAGATTTTCCATGCATCACTTTTGGTCCTTTAGGCGTCCAATCTCCCTTTCCTTCCTTCGTGAGCTTTCTTTGGTGTCAAGTAAGCCATAAAATGCTGATTTCTGCATCAATTATACCTGAAACTTTGCTAATCATGTTCGTTAGCTCACTTACAGGAAAAAGGACTAAAAGTGCATGAAATACGTAATTTGTTCTCAAAACATGGCACAAATATGGGCAAAATATATTGATATAGGCGTGTAAATTCGCCTATCATCAACACCCCACACTTGAAGCGTTGTTCGTCCTCGAACAAAATATTATGTCCATCTAAACATCAACTTAGGGTTTTACAGCAACAACACAAAATATTCGTCAAGACAAGCACAACAATTACCAACAAAGAGTAGCTTTTCCGATCATTAGTAGAAACAGTTTAGACTCTAGCATAGACTCGTGATGGTGGTCAATTCATATTCAAAAGTTAAGGTACAAAGAATCATATAAAACTATCCAAAACTCATCAACCATGTGTGTCTCACAATATATTACCCATAATCACTCACAAGTATAGCATCTTTTTCAAACATGGGTATAAAAATATCCTTGCTCTCACTCTTACAAAGAATTCGTATGCAGCAACTGATGACCATAGGCTTGCCCTTAGTGTAGTACTCCACTAAATGTCAGAATGCTAAGATTAGGATCAAATAGGTCTTTTGATGGTTGTAATGTAGGCTAAGGGACGGGTAGGACTATTTTGGCCAGAAATAGAGACTAAGTTCCTAAGCACTTTAATACATCACATTGTATCATTGACAATTTTTTCTTTCAACCTTTCTTCTTTCTTTTATTCTACCACCCTTGTTCTCCTCTTTTGTTTTTCAATTTTAAGCATAACTCACTTTTCAGCTTTCTTTTCCTTTTTCTTTTCATAACATACCTCTTATGATAGCACTTTCTTTTTCATAACACATTCAAGCACCATTACAATTTAAAGCATCATACTCACCCAATTTTTCTCTTATTTCGTCACATGACTTTTTCACTTTAAAGCACTTAGGAATCTGGATCAAATTACGGTCTTGAAAAAAATGGATTAGGCTTACATATGACGTTCGTCAAAGAAAATCGGCTAAAGGCTCAAAAGGGTTTAACTAGGATGATGTCCCTGGGTAGGTAAAACGAAGGTAAACATATATAGGTTGCGTAACAAATGCCTAAATCATCTCCTAAACTTACACTCCTTATTTTCGCTTTGCATACATACCAGGCAAGTTCTAGCATCAGCCACAAACATAGAATATACTATTAATCTCACACACACAAGGCACAAGGTCGACTTTATTGGAAGTAATATAGACTCTTGACCCAACAGGTGAAGGAATTGAACCACACAATATCACATAATGAGTCACAACTAGAGCCTAAAACGTCTCAATAGTCATAATTGTAGCACATACTCTTGTTATAATCTCATGCTGCCTATTAGAATAATTTCATGCGAAGCTACATTAAAAAAAAATTTACTACTAAAAAACAATACTACTAAAAAAAAACAAAACGAGAAAACTAAGCAAACAAACATGAATAAATGCAAATGCGGATAGAGAAGTATAACATGCAAATACCATCACCCCACACTTAGACGGGACACTGCCCTCAGTGGAAAATAAATACGAAGAACCTGGTTAGTCAGACTCTTCCTCAATGTCGGGGGTCATACCCCCTTCGTCGGAATCATTATAAGAGTCGTCGTCAGAGTTATCCTCCTCATCGGTGTCTGGCAAACGTCGATCGTCATCGGTTGGCACATCATCATCTAGAGGTTCCTCAAAGTATACACCCACTCCACACATCTCCCGTGCATGCATGTTCTTTGGATAATCATGGTCAAGCTGTTGGAGCTCTTCAGCAGTTGGAACACAGCCTCCACTTATCATTGTGAAGCGTGTCATGCCATAAAGATGACGGAAGAAACTCTCAGCACGAGCATGTCTCTCCGCAGTAGTAAGGTTGACACCATGAGATGTTTCAGCATCTTTGACCTTTGTGAGGTAAACCTTCTTCGAGTTATGTGGGAGTTTGTGATCAGCTGGTTCCTCTTCGATATCCTCCTTCCGCAAGATTGCTGTCAATAGATTACCAAAAATGAAGTGGGACCTTTTGTGGAGTCTGGCCTTCCGCATTGTAGAGCGAATGATTGCCCCAAAGTTGATAGGGACATTCGTCATCAAAGCATAGACCAAACACACTCTATCTCTTGATATTTTGGTGTATTGAGTCCCAGGAATAAGGCATGAGTTGACAATACGCAACCAAATTCGTGCTTCCCTATTCAATGGAGCATAGGGGAAGGTGTTGTGTCGTCCGGTGTCTCGGTGTCTGCCCCACCTTGCCATCGATCTACTTCCACAAAGTATGTGTCATATTTCTTTATAAGGAGGTCTGCTGTACAACTCTTTGAATGGTGCTGGGTCGCCCGAAGGTAAACCAAGAAAGGAGTTGAGCAAATCCGCGTTGAGCTGTAACACTTGGCCCCGAATCTTGACTTCGTTGCATGTGGTTTTCGGCGACCAGTTGGCGTATAACTCCCTTGTCAAATCAAGATTACATTCTCCCATGTCGTGGAAGATGAAATACAGTTTCAACGCCATTATTTTCACCAACATACGCGGCTCTTTCTTCGCTATGGTGTCCTTGTTGATCAAGTCGATGTGAACATATTTCCGTTCCTTGTTGTTCTTGTACCATTCTTTGGCTTCCTCCTCAAGAACCCATTTTATTCCAAACATTCGTCGGGGTAGTTGCATTGAGGATGATTCTCCTTGTTCCTTGCGGCCTCTCTTCTTGCCCTTTTGGGAAGTGGTAGCCTTATCTTGTCGCGCTTTAGGTGCCATTGTTCCTGAGATTTAAACAGTATTCATGTTAGCATCAACTCAAAGGAAACAATCTATACACAAGCCATCGGGGTACCACCCCACACTTAGGTTCGTTAATACAAAACAGTGAAGTGAATTCATATGTTTTAGGAACTATGTTCCGACAAAAAAATCAGCGATGTATCACTACTTGCAGCCATTGCACTACTTTTATGTTAGGTATAACAACACTACTACATAGGGGTTACATTATGGTATAGTTACTTTCAACAATCACAACCTCCTAAGTCGGTAGTCAACTATAGGTCTTATCCCGATAAACGGGATAGTCTAACATGTAAGTATCCAAGTATCAAACTTAAGCAATTTTCATAACCCTAGCAATTCCGCAAATAGTATAACAATGCTATTAAAACCAAATTCAAGTCGGAAGCAAGTCAAGATTATCCTAACATATATGTTCACGCACATGGTTTTGTGTCAATAATCCAAACACATTAACATCACCAATAATCTTTCAAGATGTAGCAATTCATAATAGGCATAACAACGTAGTACTTACGAGAAATAGATGAAGAATACAAGAGTACTTACGTGATTGAAGCCTTTGGAGATGTTCTTGTGAATTGGAAGAGCAAAAAGAAAAAGTTTGAGATGATTTGGAGAGAGTATATGGCTCCCTCAGGTCAATTTCTAATGTGGTTATGTTTTAAGACTAAGTCCCCTTTATATAGGAAGAGAATGGGTCGGGTTTTGACCCATTTACAAACGGTTTTGGAGACAAAAATGCCCTATATGCAGCGCATAATGCTTGGCATAGTCATAGTATAGGCGGCGCATAGTGTATGACATTTAGGGACATATGCGCCACATAGTGTATAGCATTTGAGATACTGAGACCTAATGCTATAGCATAGGCGGCGCATAGTGTATAGCACACTTAAGAATGGGCAGCGCATAGTGTATAGCACACTAGATTGCGAGACCTTGGGCTATAGGATAGGTTGTGCAATATTCGTGGCCTAGTTTTACCTAGGCCTAGCCTTCCTCGATGCCTATTTTGGCATGAGCAATGCTCAATCCATAGCCTTATGCATCCTTATTCCTAACTTACCACCTTTTCCAATACATCCAAATCGTCATTTGAAACCAATCTCCTCGTTGAATACCTTTTGCACCTATATTTACTCAAAACCAATGAAAACGATTAGTACGATGGGTTGCCTCCCACCAAGCGCCTTAGTTTTTGTCGTGGCACGACTCGTATTTTTGGATTTTTATTTATCAAAAGAAAAACAAGTACTAGAATGAAAGAAAGACAAAACGATAAACGATAAACGATAAAACGATGCAACAATGGAACGATGGGTTGCCTCCCATCTAGCACCTTATTTATTGTCGTGGCTCGACATAGTTACCTCGAGTACTTAGACTTCGTCGAGATAAGTGATAGCCATATAATTCATCGAGTCAAGAGGACCGATATAAGGTTTAACACGTTGGCCATTCACTTTGAAGACAACACCATTATTGTCTTCCAATTCGACTACTCCAGACGAGTAGACTTGGATAACTTTGTATGGACCAGACCACTTAGACTTTAACTTACCTGGGAAGAGCTTCAATCGTGAGTTGAAGAGAAGTACCATATCACCCCTTTGGAAGTTTCGTCGAACAATCCGCTGATCACGATACTTTTTCGTCCGCTCGTTGTATAGGTCTGATCTTTCATATGCATGGAGACGGAACTCATCTAATTCGTTCAGCTGCTCCAACCTCAGATTCTTAGCATCATCCTGATTCAAATTCAACTGCTTCTATGCCCACAATGCCTTATGCGCGAGCTCGATGGGTAAGTGACAAGCCTTCCCATAAACTAGTTGATAAGGAGACATGCCAATGGGCGTTTTGAACGCAGTCCTGTACGCCCATAGTGCATCATTAAGTTTCCTAGACCAATCCTTCCTATTCGCATTAACCGTCTTTGCAAGGATTTTCTTGATCTCGCGATTGGAAACTTCTACTTGTCCACTAGTTTTGGGATGATAAGGCGTAGCTACCTTATGTTGCTTGACACCATACTTGGCCAAAACTGATTTGAATAGCTTGTTGCAAAAGTGAGATCCTCCATCACTTATGATAGTACGAGGTACTTGAAAGCGAGAGAAGATATTCTTCTTTAAGAACAATACAACACGCTTCCCTTCATTGTCGGCCAAAGCTACAGCTTCCACCCATTTTGAAACATAATCTACAGTAACCAAGATGTACTTCATTCCGAACGAATTCACGAATGGACCCATGAAATCAATATCCCACACATTAAAGAGTTCTACCTCAAGAATTTTGGACATGGGCATTTCATGGTGTTTTGAAATAGCACCTTGACGTTGGCATTGGTCGCACCTTCTAACATAGTCGTAGGCATCTCTAAATATCGAAGGCCAATAATAACCACTTTGCAAAACTTTTCTTGCCGTCCGATTGCCTGCGCGATGTCCTCCAACTTGGGAAGTGTGGCATGCTTCCAATATAGTAGGCACTTCTTCATGAGATATACATCGTCGAATGATACCATCCGTGCATCTTCGAAACAAATAAGGTTCATCCCAATAGTAGTACTGTACGTCATGCATAAACTTCCTCCTTTGGTGGTAAGATAAATTGGCAGGTATCACATTACTCACTACGAAATTTGCAAAGTCGGCATACCATGGTAGTTCCTCCATTGTTGTCGCTAATATCTCTTCGTCTGGGAATGCATCATCAATCTGATTTTCAGGTTGCGCCACATGTTCATTCTCAAGTCGAGATAGGTGATCGGCCACTTGGTTCTCGCAACCTCTTCTATCTTTGACCTCAAAATCGAACTCTTGTAGCAGCAACACCCATCGAATTAAACTTGGTTTTGCATCCTTCTTTGTCATGAGATACCTAAGAGCTGCATGGTCTGTATGAATGATCACCTTAGTACCTAATAGATAAGCACGAAACTTCTCAAACGCGTACACAACTGCTAGGAGCTCTTGTTCAGTAACAGTGTAGTTCCTTTGGGCTTCATTTAGGACCTTACTCGCATAGTAGATAGGATGAAATAATTTCTCCGTTATTTGTCCAAGTACAGCTCCAATGGCTACACCACTAGCATCACACATGACTTCGAACGGGAGAGACCAGTCTGGTGCTACCATGATAGGGGCTTCAATGAGTTTTCCTTTAAGGCATTCGAATGCCTTTAAGCAATCTTCATTAAAGTCAAACTTCGCATCCTTCTCCAATAGTTTGCACAATGGACTAGCAATTTTCGAGAAATCTTTGATGAACCGACGATAGAAACCTGCATGGCCAAGAAAACTACGAACTCCCTTCACCGAAATTGGAGGCGGTAGCTTCTCAATAACCTCTATTTTTGCTCGATCAACCTCTATTCCTCTTGCGGAGATCTTGTGCCCAAGAACGATTCCTTCTTTTACCATGAAGTGGCACTTTTCCCAATTCAGCACAAGGTTGAATTCTACACATCTTTGCAATGCCATGCTCAAGTTTTCCAAGCACGACTCAAAAGATTCACCAACAACTGAAAAATCATCCATAAATACCTCCAAAGTGTCCTCAACTATATCAGAGAAAATGGACATCATACAACGTTGAAAGGTGGCTGGTGCATTACATAACCCGAATGGCATACGTTTGAAGGCAAACGTACCATATGGGCATGTAAATGTTGTCTTCTCTTTGTCTTCGGGGGCAATACAAATCTAATTGTAGCCTAAATAACCGTCCAAGAAGCAAAACCATCCTTTCCCCAATAATTGATCTAGCATTTGGTCCATGAATGGCATTGGGAAGTGATCTTTGAGTGTCCAAGAATTCAACTTTCGGTAGTCCATGCATACTCTCCATCCAGTGACGGGTCTGAGTGGAATAAGCTCATTCTTCGTATTCGCGACCACCGTCATGCCTCCTTTCTTGGGAACACATTGTACCGGGCTTACCCATGTACTATCTGAGATAGGATACACAACCCCCGCGTCTAACCACTTGATAATTTCTTTCTTCACCACTTCTTGCATAGTTGGGTTTAGACGTCTTTGATGCTCAATGGTGGGTGTGCATTTTTCTTGAAGCTGAATTTTATGCGTACAAATACCTGGTGGAATACCAATAATATCCGCAATGGTCCATCGAGTGGCTCGTATATACTTGCTTAAAATAGCAATAAGAGCTGCAACTTGTTGCTCACCCAAATCGGCTACCACAATAACTGGAAGTGTGTTTCCGCTTCCTAAGAATGCGTACTTTAAATGACTTGGCAGCTCCTTCAATTCTAACGTGGGTGGATCTTCAATAGATGGCTTAGCTGGTGGTGTGGGTCGGTTCTTGAGATCAAGGTTCAGCTTCTTGGGAGCATAGCGATATGTCCCTGATCCCGATACAGCATAAATAGCTTTTTCACCATTTTCAGCATCCTCATTCTCTCCATTCATAAGCATAACCTCTAAAGGGTTATCAATAATTTGCTCTTCTTTAAGTAATTCTTTCTCATCATCAAAGAAAACATCATCCACCGAAAATACACTGATATCTTTGGGTTGCTTCATTGATTTGCATACATCAAAGCGAACCACTTCGTCATTTATTCGGAATGAAATCTCATTGGCTCTCAAATCAATGAGCACACTTCCTGTAGCAAGGAAAGGGCGCCCCAAGATTATGGAAACTTCTGAGTCTGCCTCGCAATCCAAAATAACAAAGTCTGCCGGAAAGATGAATGAAGAAACCTTTACCAATACATCACATAGAATACCAACAGGTCGTTTTACCGACCTATCCGCCATGACGAGCCTCATATTGGTTGGAGTAGGATTACCCAACCCCAACTTCTTGTAAATTGATAATGGCATCAAATTGATGCTGGCTCCTAAGTCACATAATGCTTTGGCAAAATTCAAAGATCCTACGGTGCAAGGAATAGTGAAAGCTCCGGGGTCGGCCTTCTTCTGAACTATCAATCGGGTAGCAATTGTACTACAATGATGCACATCTTCTTTCAACTCATAGATTGCTGCCCTCTTCTTTGTCAAAAGATCCTTCATAAACTTTGCATACCCAGGCATTTGTTCAAGTGCCTCCACCAATGGAACATTAATGGTCAGCTGATTCAACATAGTCATGAATTTGCTGAACTTTGTGTCATCCGTCACCTTCTTCAATCTTTGGGGAAAAGGTGGTGGTGGGTATGGAAGTGTTCTTTCCATGGCTTTCTTCTCCTCTTGCTTCCGTTTTTCCACTTTTTCAGGCTGCACCGTGCTGGAGGTGGCGTCCTTGACGTCAGGAGTAGTAGCTGCGGCATCTTCTCCTTTTGCGTTTTCATCCATGTCCGCAACTTCATCAACCACTTTCTTGCCTTTTGCTGAAGTTTCCAGCACCTTACCACTTCTGGTAGTGATGGCCATGCATGACCCATCATTCCTTGGGTTTTGCAGAGTATCGCTAGGTAAAGTGCCGGCCTTTCTTTGATTGAGTGCTGCTGAAAGTTGGCTCAATTGTTGCTCTATTTTCTTTATAGAAGTGGAATGTGAATCAACTAATTGTTTCATGGAGGACAAATAATTGCTTACCTCCGTTACTCCCGCGCTCGTTGCTTCCACTCCTTTCAATAATTTAGCCATCATGTCTTCCATACTTCCAGAATTAGATGTGGTGGTGTCACGTCTACCAGGGGGAACGTACAAACAACTCTTTTCATTCTTGTTTTTCCAACTACCTTGGTCTTTGTTTCTAGATTTATCATAGTAGTTCTGACCTTGGTTTCCTAGGGTATTCCCATGGAAACCCCCCTGATTGTTCAAGTAGTTGGCCTCCTCTTCCGAATCAGATTCATCTCTTCCTTTTGACAAAATGGCTTTGACTTTTTCGGTCTTCCCTGTTAATAAATGCTTTGTAAGAAGATCCATTTGTGTTTTCAGATGCGCCATATCTTGATCACGTTCTTCTTCTCTTCTTCTTTGGTCTGCAGTCATGCCAATAGACAAAGTGGGGCTTGCTACCTCAGAATCCCTGGTATGCCAAGCTCTACTTTGTTTCGTCATACGATCCAGCATATTGCTTGCTTGACCAAAGGTGAGGTCCATAAAAGATCCTCCAGCTGCGTTATCCACCACTGGCTTAGTTATTGAATTCAAGGCTCTATACAATATCTCCATTAGGTGAATATTGGTCATGTGATGGTTTGGGCATCTCGCTAGCTTTTCTTGAACCTCTCCCATGTTTCATGAAGAGCTTCAGTGGGAAACTGACGAAAGTTGCTGATTTCATCTCTCAATTGTGCCCTCTTGGATGGCGGAAAGAATCTTTCTAGGAAAGCATCTCTCAATTGCCTCCAATTTGTAATTGAATCAGGAGTCAGCCCATTCAACCATAGGGTTGCCTCCCCAGACAGAGATAATGGAAATAGACGTAATCGAATTGCATTCTGACCAACAGCAGGATTGTCAAACGACTTGCATGTGGAAATAAAGTTGATGAGATGCATATTCGGATCATCGCCTGCTAGTCCACCAAATAATCCCTTGAGTTGCAATAACTAAATCATAGTGCTTGTGATGTTGAACTTGGCTCCGGGCGCTAATGGTGGTGGAATTATGGCTCCAGTGGCTCCGGAACCATCAAGATCATCATCATCATCGTCGAAAGCTGGCTGCATAGGTTGGCGATCATACCTAAACCATGCTTGTCAACCACTTCTGTTGGCAGGTGTTATGATTTCAGCATCACGCCTTGGGTTTAGTAACTCGTCATCACCTAAATCTTCATCGTCGGGATTTGTTACTCATGCAGGGTTATCAATGTTCTGCTGTTGAACCTGGGTTGTGGCAAAGGGCAGCCAGTCTTGCTTGTTCCTGTTGAGCAGCCATCCTTTCGATTTCTGCTTGTGCTTCCATTCTGCCAATACGTTGTGGTTCAGGATTGATAGGTAATAACGGTTGACCAGAACTTCGAGTATGGGGCATGCACTAAATAAAAACCTGCAGTAAACAAAAACAAAAACTAAAAGTAAAAATACGAGAATCTTTGACCAAAGGGTCTAGTAATTATCACGAACTTGATCGACACTCGTACTCCCCGGCAACGGCGCCAATTTTTGATAACGCTCAATCTATAGCTCTCGTAGGAGTGTTAAGCGGTCGTTAGAAAATATAGAACCCAACTGGGTTGGGTATCGATCCCACAGAGAATAGCTTGGTCAACAAGTAGGCAACGATTACTAGACTTTTAGTGCAAGTCTCGTAAGAAGGGGAGATTGTAATGTGTAATCAAAATATTAAAGTAAAAACTAAAAATAGCAAAGTAAAAAGAAAGAATGTTTAGTATGTTGTAAAACAATGAGAATTAAGGCGTTGGGGTTATGTCCACCTCCTGAGTTATACGTCTCTATTGACTATGAGTGTGTAGAATTCAGACATGTATGTGCTTATAGAGAATTGTATTTGATGGTAAATCCAGGCGTCTTTCGACCTATTCGAGGATTATTTCACTTTAACTCTTTCGAGCTTAAAGCGTATCTAACGGTACGAATTCTCCAAGAGGTTAATCCAGTTATGGCACTAACTGTTTAATAGGGAATTTAGGATGGGACCCTACTACCTTGACACTATCTCTTTTCCAGACAAATAACCTTTCTTTCGAACAAGTTAAATGTTATACTGGCGTATTCTTGCGTTTGCAACCACAAAGAATGTAGATTAAGATGAAGAGAATAATGATATAAGCAGCATACGTGTCACGAACTCACAAACTCACAACAATAGATAGTATCTCAGTTGGCTTCCATAACCCCAACAGAGAAGTTTAGTTACCCATGAATGCGAAGGAGATCACGATTGACATTGTTGTTATACCACAAGATTGATTAATTTCGTGTAGCACAAGTGGTAGGCGTTTAGGCGTGAATTCCTTAGCAAAGTAACATTTCTCTTGTTGCGGAAATTAAGAACTAATGAATAGAAGAAGAAAAATAGAATTAATGGAAAGATTAGAATTGTTAATTGATGGAAGAATTAGAATTGTAAGAATCTTAATGTATATCTCCACTAAGGGAGGAATGTCAGAAGATGAATAAAAATCTCTAGCATGATAGGGTATTTATAATACCCATATCCTAATCCTACTAGGCTCATGAAATATCTAACCAAATCCTACTAAACTAATGAAATCTTAACCCAATTTTACTAGGTTAATGTATCATTATCCAAATCCAAATAAACTAATGAAATACTTAACCCAATTGTACTAGGTTAATGTATCATTATCCAAATCCAAATAAGTTACTGCAAGTCCCCAAAGTCTTCAGAAATGTTGTTTTAGCCCGGGACAGATTTTTCATGCATCACTTTTGGTCCTTTAGGCGTCCAATCTCCCTTTCCTTCCTTCGTGAGCTTTCTTTGGTGTCAAGTAAGCCATAAAATGCTGATTTCTGCATCAATTATACCTGAAACTTTGCTAATCATGTTCGTTAGTCACTTACAGGAAAAAGGACTAAAAGTGCATGAAATACGTAATTTGTTCTCAAAACATGGCACAAATATGGGCAAAATATATTGATATAGGCGTGTAAATTCGCCTATCATCAATGTCCTTAGTAGATTATCTATGGGATGTGTTACTCATGTGGAGAAAGAAAATAAGGTGTTAGTTCAGAAAGTTCATCAGTTATCTAGATTGGGTGTGAGGCTGGTTGATTCAGCTGAAGGTAGTATTTGGGTTCAAAGTAGTTTTGAATATTCCCTAGGTTCAGAAGTGAAAGAGAAACAAGACAAGGATTCTAGTTTGGTCAAAATGAAGGAGTTAATTAAAGACCAAAGGGTAGAGGTTTTCTCCCAAGGGGGAGATAGTGTGTTGAGATACCAGAGTAGGTGTTGTGTGCCATGTGTTGATGATTTAAGGTAGTGGATTATGGAAGAAGCACATGGTGTGCAATTTGCTCTCCATACAGGAGCCACCAAGATGTACTACGACTTGCGAGAAATCTATTGGTGGAGTGGTATGAAAAGAGATATAGCAGAGTTCATAGCTAAGTGTGCAACTTGTCAACAGGTTGAGGTAGAGCACCAAATACCTAGTGGTATGTTGGAAGAGTTTGGTATCCCCACTTCGAATTGGGAAAAGATGAATATGAACTTTGTGACTGGTTTTGCCCATTTGCGTCGTCAACATGATTTAAGTTGGGTTATAGTAGACATATTAACTAAGTCAGTGCATTTCTTGCTAGTTCACACATCTTACACAACTGAAGATTATACTAAGATGTATATTTGAGAGATAGTTAGATTGCATGGAGTTCTTTTATCCATCATCACAGATAGGGGTACTTAGTTGACCTCTCGGTTTTGGAGAGCCTTTCAAAAGGGTCTTAGTACCTAAGTTCATCTTAGTTCAGCTTTTCATCTGCAGAAAAATGGTCGGGCAGAGAGGACTATTCAGAATTTAGAGGATATGTTGAGGGTACGTTTTCATAATTTCAAATATAGTTGGGATGAACATTTTCCACTGATTGAGTTCGCTTATAATAACAGTTATCATTCTAGTATTAAAATGGCTCCATTTGAAGCACTTTATGGGCAAGGATGTAGATCGCCAGTTGGTTGGTTCAAATTGGGTAAGGCAACCTTGATTGGGACAAACATGGTGTTTGAGGCCATGGTTCAAGTTCAGTTGATCAGAGAGTGATTGAAAGCAGCCCAGAGTTATCATAAATACTATGCCGACATGAGAAGAAGAATCCATGAGTTGGAGGTTGAAGATCTTGTATATTTGAAAGTTTCACCCATGGAGGGGTGAAGAGGTTTGGCAAAAAGGGGAAACTTAGTCCCTGTTATATAAGTTACTTCTGTATTTATAGTCTTTTTAGGAAGGTAGTGTATGATCTTGAGCTACCCGCATATTTATCCTCAGTTCATCCTGTGTTTTATGTGTCCTTGTTAAAGAAATGCAAGGATAATTCAGCTGTTGTAGTTCCTTTAGAAAGCACAGATATTTAGAATAGCCTTTCTTACTAAGAAGTCCCAGTAGAGATTCTTGATCATCAGATTCGTAGACTATGGATTAAAGAAGTTCCCTTGGCCAAAGTTGTGTGGCGAAATCAGTCTGTCAAGGGTGCTCCTTGGGAAACAGAAGCAGACATACGTACCAAGTATCCATATTTCTTCTCCACGAACTCAGATTTAGCTGAAGGTAATAGTTTTCCTTCATTCAATTCTTTTCTAGTTTTAGATTCATCTATGTAGTTATCTTCATGAGAATTCATGCACCCTCAGATCTGTTCAATAGCTCTTTTTAAATAAGATTAAGTTATTCAATTTATTTCAGTTGTACATGATAGCTTATAGCCTGAGATTCCTCAATATTTTCAGCTTATCTATCCACATTTGAGGACTAATGTTCCTAAGGGAAAGATATTGTAATACCCTGCACTTTTCCTAGCTTAAATTCATTCCTAGAATGTTAAGAAATATCTTCCAAAATGAAGAATATTTATTTCGTATGGAATTTTTAAGATTTAGATATTCTATTATATGGGAAATTGAATAAGGTTTCCAGCGATACAATATTTGCCTAATTTCGACACTTGGTGATGGAGTTATGACATTTTTAAGTTGATAGTGTGCCACCTAGGCACTCGGCGCATCGCGGAGAAGGGTAAAATGATGATTGTCAAGTTCCAGTGGCCCTTCATGATAACCTCGCATCACGGAGAAGCCTAAATTCTTAATTTTCCCATTCCAGTAGACTGACACGATATTGGCGCATTATGGCTATGGCCAAACTGGAATTTCAAAAGGGCACCGCGATGGTGGCGCATCACAGAGAATGTCTAGTTCCCACTCATCTATTTTCCAGAAAGCCACCCCGATAGTGGTGTGTTTTTGTGGCCACCCAAATTGGAAAAATGTTACATTTTCAGTTCTATCTAGAAGTTTAAAGAGGGCATTTTAGTTAATTCCCAAGGCCTCAATTCATCCAAAATAAGGAACTAAACCCATTTTAAGCACTTTATGCCCAATTTCATCCATTCTCTCCAAAAGCAAAACACTAAATCTACAAAGCTTCTTCTCCAAGAGATAAACGCCATTCATAGATTCTCCAATAAAGCTCTAAATGGAGGATTTCCAAGGCAAGATAATCAAGAACTCATCCCCAATAACTCAAATAGGAATCAATAATACAAGAATCTTCATATAATCATTAATGAAGGTATGTGGGGTTTATGAACAAGGATCTTCTTCCATCCTTGTGCCCAAAACCATGTTTTTACATTAAATTCATATGATTTTGAATGATATTTCATGAGTATTGAATTAGTGTTCAAACCTATTATTGCTATTTGCAAAGTTAGGAGTTTCTGAGATATTTTGAAGATGAATTGCATGTATATTTTCATATTTTCTTACCTATTGCAGTAAATTATAGATTTTGAGATGAATTATCATTGTTTACATTATCAAGCATGATTATTATGATGTTTTGACATGAGTTTGATACATGGGTTACTAAGCCCCAAGTTTATATGTTGAGATTTTGAGAAAGATGATGCTTTACGATCTTATGAGCTAATTATATCAGATTTACAATAAATTTTGATCTTTTGATTCTCATATAAGTTTTGTAATCCACTTTAAAGATTTGTTACCAATTACGAAAAGCAAAATAACTTCATTTACATATTGATTTAGATAAATGCATAAATGGTTTCATAATAAACCCTTATGCTAGTTTTAAAGTGGATTTCTAACAAGATGCATGTAGCAAATAAAAAGGGAATAGTATTTAGCACTGAGTTGGGTATGATTCCAAGGTCTCATACCCCAGAACTATGTACCACTATAGATTTGAGATTGAAGGGCACATAGTAGGCTGAGATAGTGATTATTTAAGTAGAGGTTATACTCCGTGGCAAGAGTATGACACCACTCCCCAACCTAAGGTTTCTTTGTTAAGGTTATGAGACATTGGACTCCATATTACTCGCACGATTTATGTCAGTTATAAGAACCTCCCATATAGATAAGCTTTTGAAAAAGTATTTCCCTTGTAGAACAGTTTTTAAAAGAATTCCCTGCTAGTTAAAGTCAAAGATTTATAGAAAAGCTTTTAGAAAACTAAGTGTAAAGGCTTATAGTTTACTCAGATTATGCTTTATAGAAAGATAACAGTTACAAACTTCAACCTTTAGATTTTAGATTTCAAAAGTGATCTCTTTCTACACTTAGACAGTATGATTTACAGACAGAATACAAGTATAGCTTTCAGAACTAAATATTATGACTCACTAGATTTATAAAGTATGATTGATTTATTATTCATGATCTCAGAATTTTAGATATTCCGTCATATGTGAGTCATTTACATTTAGCATGAATTGTTTTAAAAATTATGATGATAAGATGATGGTTTACTTATGCATTTCACCCTCATTATTCAGTACATCCTAAAAGTACTGATCCACATATACATCTATGTTAAGCATTGTCTCATAATGTATGTTCAGGTGCTCAGTATCAACAGCATGAGTAATTTGAGCATCTCCATCTACATTTGATAGTTAGTGAATCCTCATAGTCTGTGGACCTATTACTCAGATTTTGTAGTTTATCAGTTTATGAGATTTTACCATTTGTTTTAGATAGTTCAAGTTAGTTGGGGGTTTGACCTAGTTACTCTTTAGTATCAGTAGTAGAGGCTTGTCAGACTGCCAGTTTTGATTCAGATTATTCAGTATTGATGCTTTAAATATTATTCTTTGATAATATAGATAATTTCTGCATTCTAGTATAACTTTTATATCTATATTTCTATCATTATGAGATTTAGGCTCAATAGTATGCAGACAGGGTTAGCTTAAGATTACTGTAGTATTGAGCACCATGTGACATCTTAGGACCAGGTTTCAGGGCATTACAGTTAGTATATTTTTGTTACATGCCCTTGTATTATCGGACCAGAAATGTTATCTTTAGGTTCCTAGGTGAGTCTGTTATAAAATAGGAGGGTGGTTCTCTAGTTCCAAGGGGGAGATTTCTTTCTTATCTTTGAGATCGGAGGTTGATCTCTAAAGGTTGTCTTTATCACTTGGTCTGGGTTAAAGATTCCAAGTTGGATGGTCCTTCTTTTTAGTCAGTTCCAGTGGTTAATGAGTTTCCATAGGTCTTTTTGGATGATCTTCCTGGTGTTCCTACAGATAAGTAAATAGAGTTTTGTATTGACTTGATTTCGAACACTCAACCAATTTCTATTCCTCCGTATAGAATAACTCTAGCTTAGTTGAGGGAACTCAAGGAGAAACTTAAGGATCTTCTAGATAAGGGGTTTTTTCATCCTAGTGTATTCCCATGGGGTAAACCAGTGTTGTTTGTATGTAAGAAGGATGTTCCCTTCGAATGTGCATTGACTATAGGTAGTTGAATAAGGTGACATTCAAGAATAAGCATCCGCTTACAAGGATAGATGATTTGTTTGACCAGTTGCAAGGTGCAAAGTTATTTTCTAAGATTGACCTTCGATCTGGGTACCATCAGCTAAAGATTAGGGAGGTAGATATCCCTTAGATGACTTTTCATACTCAGTATAGGCACTTTGAGTTTTTCGTAATGTTATTTGGATTGACTAATGCTCCAGTCGCATTTTATGGATCTATTAAACAGGGTTTTTTATCACCATTTGGATCTCTTTATTATTGTCTTTATTGATGACATTCTTGTTTATTCAAAGAGTAAGGTGGATCATGCTAATCTCTTCCATGTGGTTTTGCAGACATTAAAGAAATATCACTTATAAGGGAAGTTGTCCAAGTGTGAGTTTTGGTTGAACGTTGTAACTTTCTTGCGTCATCAACACACCTTTATTTTCAAAGTTTATTAAAGGAAAGATTTATATCTTTTCCACTTTGTATTAAAGCTTTGTTATAGATTGGAAATATATTTAAAAATACAAATGACTCCTTCATGTGGTTACCCCAACCTTGTTCGTTATTAGGGAATGAATGTTCCTAGTAGGGGAGACTCAAGCACCTAGTTTTTGGACCTTAGAAAATTTCCTAGAATTTTGATATCTTCACCCAATATGACTCATGGGTACGAGTCGTATATTAGGGTATGGATAATTTGGTCAAGTCGTATGCTGACTAGTGTTGGTTGGTGGGATGGATTTTGGTTACTGAAATAGATACAACTTAAGGGTATAGGTCGTATTGGTAGTCACAAATCATTTGGTTCCTTAACTTAATATTAGACTTGGTTACTTAGGTTGGATCTGAGTATGAGTGGCTCACTATGAGCTTTAATGTAGGGAATGAGTCATACCTAGGACTCATATGGTGAGCAGTGTCTAGATTTTCCTTGGGTTTAAATTTACTAGGAGTACGGATAAAGGGTATGGATCGTATGCTTTGGATACGAATTCATTAGATGATTTATATGGCGGGTAGTGTTTGATCCAAAGGTTGAGGTTATGATATAAATGGAGGTTACAACTCGTATAGGAAGGGTACGACTCGTATGGGTCAGTTGTATCCCTGTGATGGGATTCTGGTGCAACTTAAATAGGGGTATTCTGGTTAGTTCCCCACTTAGCCTAATGAGGTCCCATGATTTTTAATCTACTTGGAAGGTTATTTACCCTATTATTCCTATCAGTAACCCTTAGAAACTCTTCTAACCACTCTAAAATTCTCTCAACAACATTAGGGAAAGGGAAGCTAGGGTTTCAACTACAGGATTGATTTGGGGCTTGTCTTGGTGATTTCTTTCAATCATCATCTTGGTTTAAGGCATGTTCTCTTCCCTTATTGTTAATTGTATCTGAAGGCATGGTTTTTATGAATGTTTTCATGGTTTCATTGATTGTATGATTTTGTTTTTCAAATATTATTTGGGATTTTGATATTAAATGGTTGGTTATGGTTTTTCCATGGTTTATTTATGTTTTTATATGCATTAATGGTTGTTTTGGATAATTGGATTGCATAGGAACAATTTAGTGGTAATTTGAATTGCGTTTGCTCATATTATGCCCCTAATGTGTTTTACAAAATGCTTATAAAGATTTGTTCATTGCATTGACTATTTTTAATGGAACTCTTGCTTGTTTTAAGACCTGGTAAAGGAATTATGCATGGTTTAAGTGTCTTGGAAAGGTAAATGGCTAAACAGTTATTCTTGTGGGGTACAGGAATCCTCCAAGTGGGTTAATATGGTACATGGAAGGGCACTTAAAATTCCCCTTAGACCTATATATGATTGGCTATAGATGATAATTGCAAGTAAGGATTGGTATGGCGATACCAATATCAGTGGACTTAGTTAATAAATGGATAATGTTTTGGTTATTTGGAAATTGGTTTTAATTGGGCTATAATGGCGGGGTGTGTAGCAAAGTTGTGGAAGGTGAAGGCCTCAGGGGGATAAAAACATGAAACTCATATTTGCCGATATAAGGTTGGTCTTGGTGATCGTATGAATGATATCACACTATATTTTGAGGGATGTACTAGTCATCTCAAGGTTTACTTCCCTGGTCATGCAGTTACATGCCCTAGGGCCCTTTCAGTAGGGGGAGCTTAACCTATATAGCCTGTGGACGGTTTAAGATGGCAAAGCTACATAGCCTAGATAAAGTTTTTAAGGGAATGTTAAACCCGATCCCTTTTCCAGGCATGTTTATATATATATATATATATATATGTATGATTGAGTGCATATGGATGGTTTTTACTTGGTTTTATAAATGGCATTATTTATCCTTATCCTTATATCATTCTAGCATTCACTCACTAACCTGTCTACTTGTGGCTGTATACCCACACTATGCAGGAATCGACCGTTCTACTCCTTCTACATAGTGATTGACTGGGGGATAGAATTTGGACTGAAGTGGTGAGCCTCCATCCTTTTTGAAGGCTCAATTTGATGTTACTCTTCTGGTTAGAGGTTTTATGGTACTCCTTAGGTTTGAATCGGCGGGATCGGTATTGGTGTCAGCCTTGGAATTGGAATAAGCTGAAGGGTTGAAATAATTTGTTGATATTGTTGGTTGTTCCATCCTATTTCATATTAGGATTATTATATTATGATTTGGAACTTATTTGGTTATGGACTGGTTTATGGCCTTCGGTATGGTTTGGTATGATTGGATTGTTGGTATGGGATGGTTGGACTTGATTGGATCGGTCACGGTTATGATCCCATCCTAGTGTCTTCATGTGAGATTTTACACTATCTTGCTACATGCTCGAAATTAAGACAACTCAGGGTAAGCGGCTGGAGGTTCGGTTGGGTAGCGGGGTTTGTCTCTAGTCCCCGCCGAACTTCGGACGCCCAATATGACATGAACCCCAATAGAGTCACGTCATTATTATTCCCATTCATGTTGATATCCTCATAGGTGATTCTTCCATGGTGCATCAAGTGTATAAATAATGTGTGGTGGATTTTTCTAGGTGTGATACTTGGTTAGACTGGATGATCCTTAATATGATTAATTTTGATGTCATATTGGGTAAGAATAGGATGTCTTCTTATCTTGCAATTTTGGATTATTTGGTCAAGACTAATAGCATAGAAATTTTGGGTGTGCCAAAGTTAGTGCCATGACCTTATTTTTGAGTCATGATGGCAACTACTTTACCCCACCAGTAGGTAAGTCAAACTGTAGCACAAAGCTATAAACAATGGACTAATTTTATGAAAAATGGTATAAATGCCGAAAATATTCATGTAAGGATTGCAGACAATAAAACATAGAATAATAATAAAATAAAAGATAAATAAGAGAATTAACAATCTCATGACCTAGAAAAATCTGTACAAAAGCCAGTAATCCAAAATAATACGAGCACTATAATAGTAAAATATACATCAGTCTCAAAAATTGAAATACTATGCAAAAGCAAAGGAAGGGAAAAGGTCAACTCTATTTTTCAGAGCTCACCCTATCTTCAAACTCTAAGATGCACAATCTTAGAATCAACGACAACCACTAGTACTCAGATCTATTCTAAAAAGGTACAGAAGTGTCGTATGAGTAACAAAGCCACGGGTATTCAGTAGGCATCATCAACTGACTTAGCTAAATATAAATTTAAATATAATTAAATGTGTAGATAACTAATACTAAGTCAAAGTAAGAGGGAAAACCTGAAACAACACTCTAATGCTATAAATAAATAATCAGAACATTAATAGTTTGAAAGAAAACTTAACTATTACTACAAAACTGGCCCCCGTAACCCAATAACATGGAAAAGTAAATAACCCAACGTGGTCACCTATAATCTTGGAGGGTACAATCAAGAGAAGTAATATCCTGAATTAAACTAATTAACTTTATCTCAAAATCATAATTGTGGATCCTTCCTTACCATAACCACCAGACTCAAACACGTGCCATTACTATTATAAATAATCTCTTAATGCGGAACTTGAATTAAAACTCATATCCTGAACAATACTCTAATCAAATCGGTTTTAATATCATAAATCACCTAGTATTAATCTAGAAAAAATAATTATAAGACTAGACCTCCTCTAACCCTAAGTTATACATATAGATATAGATAGATAGATAGATAGAGAGAGAGAGAGATGATGTAACATATCTACCAAATTTACAAGGAGAAAATAGTAGTCTTAGCCTAAGGTGGGTTGGAGGGGCCCACTTCTAATCCTCAAAATCCATTCTAAGGCAAATTCTACTAGAACTAGGCTAAGGAATCCATACATACTACTAAATGTTAATAAGCCACAATTTTGTCCTAAGATAGATATTTAACTTAAAGGATAAGTAACTAAGTCAGTTATGCCTAATTTATGATTCCTTAATTGGTTAATTAATCCAACTATATTACATATATCTTCAAGACTAAATTCCCAACCCACATCTAGAACATTATCATAAATATACTACAACTTACCTAAATTATGAGAAAGGTAAACCTAGCCTACCTGGACGCTGAAGGAAGCCCGGTGAAATTTTCTAAATCATTGATTTCCCCTTCGAGAAGCTTCTACATGATGCCACACTATCAAAATGACAATTTACGCATCAATTCGAGAACAACGGTACCCATATTGCATTTTGATGCTTCAAATTCAATATTATATAAAACTCCCATATGGGGCCCACTTGTGCAATCACAGTTTCAAAACTGTCAATATATCTTCTTATGCTTGAGGAACATTTACTTCCCAATAATGGGTTAATTCTGAGCTCAAATTACGCGAAAATCGACACAATAATAATCTAGTGATTTTTGGGTTAAATTGAGAAACTAACAATTAATTTAATGGAAATACATCAAGATTTTGATGAGGAAATGAGTAATCCAAGTTCCCAAACACACCAAAATCACCAAATAATGTTTTTCCTAATTTTCCATACTCTCTAGGGTTTTCACTCTTGAGACTTATTGGGCAAATGGGGAGAAAATCAAGCTAATGGGACATTTAATGCCTCCAAGGTGCCACTTAAGCGGACACTTGGTTGCTTAAACGGTCATCTCTAAAGAAGTCAATTACTGCAAAAGTGTTAACTGCCTAGTGCCTGGCATACTACTTAAGCGGATAAGTCAGTGCTAAAGTGGCATGTGCTTTAGCCGTCAACTTGCTACTAAAGTGGATCACTGGGGCCGAATAGGGTTGCTTAAGTGCATAGCTAGCTGATTAAGTAGCTTCCACTAAAGTGGCAAAAGTTCAACTTTAGCATAGGAACCAACTCACACTCATCTTTCCAAGTCTCCACTAACCCTTCGAGATGTGTTAGAAACCCTATAAATGCAAACAAACTATTCTACCTTATCAAATTCTACACTCTGGACTCAATAGCACAGTCAAAAATTCCCATCTAATGTTGTTTCAACAAAGTGTGGGCCCTACACCTAAGGTCCATTTTTATCAATTTCTTATCAATAGCTCAGAATGACTCTGGAAGACTTTAGACCCAAACAAAAGGTCCCCCGTACTTAAAATTGATGTTCTAGATTTAATGGAACTTTTACATTTGGTTCATGAATTCATTAACCTAAAGTTTATGCCCGATGGCCAATTATCAAAGACTTCAAAATAGGGAATTATATCTAAAAACCAAACAAACTACTCGATGACTTAACTATCAGCTCCCACAAGTCATAAATGACTTGGGGTATCTATAGGAGAGATGTAAATGGTTAAAATGAGTGAAAATGCAACAAATGAAATAGAGAGTCATTAAAATTTATCCTATGTATCAAAACTTGGCAATGTCTTACTTTCCTAGACCCTTGAATTAATTTTATTCTCTCTTTCAATTCTCTTTTGATTTGTGTGAAAATAAACTCAGTATATACATATATCTTCACGAATTGTTTCCCATTATTGTCTTTCCAAGTATAGTAAATCATGGATCCATATATTGATGTTATTATTTCCTTATTCAACTACCTCCAACACCTTCTTTTGATCCAAGACAGTGTTTGATATATTCTTCCTCTAGGAACTACCACTTAAAACCGATTTAACCATTTGGTTTTCACTTCATTCATCCAGGTGCAATCTAAGAAAAGATGTAATCATCTACCTACAAATGTAATCTCTGCATTGTTTCCTTAGTGATTAGTCTTTCTTGATATTAAAGCCACAACATCACCCTTTACCTTGGTAACATAATAGAGATTCATATAAAATCTGATTCAAGCCACTTGTTTAAATTCTCATCATGGAATTGTAACTTCTAGACAGGGAGTATTTTCCACAGGATGTTAACATACAAGTTACCTCTTGGTACAACTGTTCCATCCCCTGATTGAGATTATTTAATTTTCTCCAATACCAGGTACTCTCTTGTAAAGTTTTTTGTTGCCTTATTTCATCTGATCCCTTCATATAAAATTATGGATTTATTTCACCCATAAAACATCTTGCTTACTAGCCAGTTGCCATATCAACTTCCCTACTGTAGCAATATTCCACTTTTGACAACATTTGATATTTAAACCACCATATTTCTTTGGTACATACACCTTTTCCCATGTCACAAATTCCACATTCCTGTGCCCTTACGTAGTACCCCATAAGAACTATCTCTCTATTAATTTTCGTTAGCACAATCTGTGATAGGATGAAAATACTGCGCCAAAAGTTGTAAATTAAGAAGAACACTACATTAATGTTCAATAGCCTCTTAGCATTAGACAATTGCCTTGTCTACCCTATTGAAATTCTTTTACTAATTTTCTCTACCAGCTGAAAATAATCCACCTTTTTCCATCTCTTTGAAGAAAACAGAAGGCCAAAATATCTAATAAGCAGGCTCCCTAAAGAGAACCCTGTAATTCTCAAAATACTGTTTTTTGTAGGTTCATCCATACCAACCAACAAAATATTAAGAATTTTGTAAATTTGCTTCTAAAACATTCAAATGGATAAAGTGTCTAAGAGCCTCTATTACCCTATAGATAGACATTATATCCACTTTAAGGAACACCATTACATCAACTACAAATATTAGACGAGTGATCTTAGTAGCCTGACACATGAGATGATACTGGAAATGTCATGACATGAACTAGGGCCTAGCCATGATGGGTATCTCAAACCCATCTTAGGCCGGAGACCACCCCCTAAACTAACAACCTAAGCATAGTAAAATCCTAGCTGAAGAAAAACGAAACAATAAGAATAATAACTAAACCAATAGGAAGGTTCTAAGAATCCAAAACAAATAACCAACCCACACTTTGTCCTCAAAACCTCTAAAACCAGAATACCAAATTAGGTCGGGACATACTCCCGACCATGATAATGGAACTCTTCAAATCCCAAAATAAGAAAATAAACCTAATGAAATGGTAAAGCTTTCTAGATGATGGAGGCTCACCACCTCACTACAACTCAAATAATATTCGTTCCACCTTAGACTATGCACGAATAAACAAAGAACCCTAGGACCCTAGATTATGAAATGATATAACATCTAGAGAAGTTTAGATGGATAAGAACAGACTTGTAACTCAGGGAAGGGGTAAAATAACTCCATGTCAAAAAATAATCAAAAACCACATGCACACATTTATATGTATATATACATATATATAAAATTTCAGGGTAGGGTACAATGTTAGAAATATGAGATCTTTACAAACCATTAACTTGGACTGTGTAGCTCTATCCGTCATAAGGGCACCCATGGACTATATGGGTTCAGATCCCCCAGTTAGAATGATCCTAATGAGTGTTAGCCACATGAACAAGGAAAATCCGAGGAAGCTCCAAAGACACCAAGGCTCTAGCTATTCCAATATATATATATATAGTGTGTGTGTGTACTATGAACACGATCATAAAAAACCACACTCCGGTAAATGTGATTCTAATTTTTGTTCCCTTCAGGACCCCCACCTTCATGGCAAGCTACAGACCATATTTAATCCCAAATTATAATATTTGCATATAATCCCATCTATTAACCCAGGAGTCATTTATAAAGGAATTTACTATTGGTATCATCATACAAATTATGCTTACAAGCTAAGTTCAATTATGACATTCCAAATCAATTAAACCAATTGACTCCTAAGTTTCAATTTAAAAGGAAACCATAGCCACCAAATCCTCTTAAAAACCATTTTTATGTTCCATTAACCTTTTACGCAATGCAAGGTTCTAAGAGTGTGTTAAATTGTGCATATATCCATGTTTTATACCCAATTTCACAAAGTGGATTGAGGTTCATATAAAATCCATAACATAATCCATAAATTTAGAGAGAACCATGTTCCCTATTCCAATTCCCATACTCATGCACTTATTAAGTTTAAAAACCCTAAGATAAAGCATGAATGATAAGTTTAAAACCTTGCGAAAAGAATTCAAGTAATAACCATTCCAATCTCGCAACCTAATTTCAAAACCCAACAATTAACTTCACATTGGTAATAGTTAAACCCATGCTTTTATGAGAAATAAAATTAGGGAAAAGTGGCATGCCTAAAGTACAAAGCATTTTGGAGAGAAAACCACCAATTGAAGCCTAGATGATAAATCATTTGAAACCCTACCTTTCTCTTAACTTTAGAAGTTTGAGATGCGAGAATAATGCTTATGATTTGGTAAATAATGAAAAAAAACTGTTGGAGTATTTTGAGTCGTGGGATAATAGTTGATGGGAAGAACAGACCAAAATGCCCTAATGAGAATGGGTAGGAAAACTATCGTGCGTCTCTACGGGTCAGGTTACGACTCATGGTTATTGGTCATGAGTCGTTGCCTAGACTTGTAGTTCTAGCAACATCTCAGGGAAAACACACTTTTGTGGTCACGAGTCATTCCCTACAAGTCATGACCTGACCTTATGACTCATGAAGGTTAAGTCGTGATAAAGGAAGAAGCCTTATCTAATCTTACTAGTTAGGCTACGAGTGGAACCATACAACTCATGATTAGTGCTACAGACTCATCATATGAGTCGTTGCTTGGGCAGTGTTAAATTTTGTAATTAAATCTAGGAGTTCAAATTGTGTGGTTTTAAACTACCCCCTTTCCCCAGGATCATTCATCCTAGAATAAGGAGTTAGGACATCCCTTTGGCCAAAAATAAGACAAAATACAACAAAAACTAAGAACAAATTTGAAATGCGTTTTGAATAAAATAACATATATATTAAGCATCTTTATTCGACCCGAGGAACAAGAATGAATATTTTGGCCTCATATCATCTTCAGCTTCCCACGTAGCTTCATCTACCTTTTTATTTAACCAACACAACTTTACCGAAGGCACATCCATAGTTCTCAACCTACAAAATTGCCTATCCAAAATATTGATTGGGACTTCCTCATAGGAAAAGAAATCTGAAATACCAACATCCTCAATAGGAATAATCAAAGAAGGATATCCGCACACTTCAATAGCATAGACATATGGAAAACGAGATTAATAGAAGCCAAACTCATGAACAACTCCAACTTACAAGCAACATTCCCAACTCTTCTCAAAATCCGATATGGACTGATATAATAAGGACTGAGCTTCCCTTTCATCCCAAACCTCATCACTATTTTTATAGGAGAAACTTTTAAGAACACCCAAATACGAACCTCAAGCTCCAACTCTCTTTTCCTCACATTCGTGTAAGACTTGTGGCAACTCTGAGCAGCCATAAGACATTCTCTAATCACCTTCACCTTCTTTATGTCTTTGTTAACCAAGTCAGGACCAAAAAACCTAGTTTCACTAATCTCAAACCAGGTAATAAGAGACCTAAATCTCCATAAAGATTCTTACAATGTGTTATCTTAAAACTCAAATGATATCTATTATTGTATGCAAATTCGATGAGAGGTAAGTGATTTAAACAACTTCCATTAAAATTAATCACACAAGCCCTTATCATATCCACTAATGTTTGAAGAGTCTACTTTGCTTGTCCATCTATTTGAGGGTAGAGAGCCGTGCTAAGGTTAATTAGTCCCAAAAACATTCTGATAAAAATGCCAAAAGTGAGAAGTTAATTGCATACCTCAGTCTAAAATGATGGACATAAGTGCTACATGCAACTTAGATTCTACTAAATAAACAACTTGGTATAGTCCTCTCTAGAGTAGTTAGTCCTTACAAAAAAGAAGGGAGCAGACTTAGTCTTCCTATCCATAATGAACCAAATAGAATCATACATATTCTGAAACTGCAAAAAAATCCGTAATGTAATCCGTATTGATCATCTCCCACATCCATATGGACAACTCTATGTTTTAAGACATGCCACTAGGCCTCAAGTGTTTTTCCTTAACCTGCTGGCAAACCATACACTTAACCACAAAATTTGCCATATCTTTATTCATATTGTTCCCCTAATAGATCTCCTTCAAGTCATGGTACGTCTTAGTCAAACTCGAATGGACCGTATATCTAGATTCATGAGCCTTAGCCAAATTTCTTTCTCGCAGTCCATCAACATTAGGAACACACAATTTGCCTTGATACCACAGAATGCCATCTCCATGCTCTCAAATTCCAGAACTTTCCTCTAACCCATATCATACTTAATCCACATAAGTATGGGATCCAAAGTTTGCTTATCATTCACCAAGAGATGATTTAATAACTTTTTGAACAATAATTCCTCCATCCTCAAAGTCAAAAAGATGAACTCCCTAGTTAGCAAGCCAATAAAAGTCCATCACCAATACTTTATTTTCCTCATCCACGTTAGATAAGCTCCATATAGACAACTTGCTAAGAGCATCAACAACAATATTAGCTTTACTTGGATGGTAGTGAAGGCTCATATTGTAATTCTCAAGCAATTCAAGCCATCGCCTCTTTCTGATATTGAACTTATTCTGAGTGAACCCATATTGCAAGCTCTTATGACTTGAATAAATACCCTCATTCACCCCATAAAGATAATGGCACCAGATTTTCAAAGCAAAAACCATAATAGCCAACACCAAGTCGTGAGTCAGATAGTTCCTCTAATGAACCTTAAGATGTTTGGAAGCATAGGCTACAACCTATTCATGTTGTATCAAAACACAACCCAGTCCTATATCAGAATATACCATAAACGCAACAGTACCCTCAGAATGGTCAAAATTAGCATTGAAATTAGCTTATCCTTCAGCTTCTTAAAACTTTCCTCACAAGAATCGGACCATAAAATCGTAACCTTTTTCTGAGTCAACTTTGTCAACGGAGCTACAATAGAAGAGAAACTCTTCACAAATCTCCAATAATACCCAGGCTGGACCAAGAAGCTCCAAATATTTGTAAGAGTCATAGGTGTTGGCCACCTATTAACCTCTTCAACCTTTCGTGGATCTACCCTATCCTCTCACTAGATACAACATGCCCAAGAAAATTCACAATATTCATAAAAAACTAACACTTACAAAATTTAGCTTACACACTTTGGACCTTAAGACTCTACAACACGATTCAGAGGTGATTGGCCTGATCCTCTTCACTCTTAGAGAACACAAAGATATCATCAATTAAAGCTATCATAACCAAGTCGAAAAACTACCTGAACACTCGATTCATAAGATCCATAAAAGCATCCAAAGCATTACTCAACCCAAATGACATAACCAAAAACTCATAGTGTCCATACCAGGTTCAGAAAGCAGTTTTGGAATTATCAACCGCCCAAATTTTCAAATGATGTATCTAACACCATGAAGCTGGTCAAAAAGATCATTAATCCTAGGAAGGGAATACTTGTTTTTTCTATTACTTTATTCGATTGTTGAAAGTCTATACATATCTGAAGGGACCCATAATTCTTTCATATGAAAAGCACAGGAGCAAACCATAGAGAAATACTAGGGCGAATAAATCTTTTTTCTAGAAGGTCATTCAGTAGCTCCTTACGCTTGTTAAATTTTGTCAGAGCCATTCTATAGGGAGGAATAAAAATAGGACAGGTATCCAGTAAAAGATCTATCACACAATCTATTTCCCTATAAGGAAGAATTCTAGGAAAATCATTGGAAAACACTTAAGGAAATTCACTGACCATGGGGACAGGTTGTAAGGAGGGAAAGTCTAAACTAAAATCCATAACCCAAACTAAATGATACAAATACCATTTGGAAATCAATTTCTAAGCTCTAAGATAAGAAATATGCCTTCCTTTAGGTACTATGGAACTTCTCTCCCATTCACTTACTAGTTCATTAGGGAATTAGAAATTGACCTTTTGGGTCCTACAATTTTGGGAAGTATTACACGAATAAAGCCAATGCATCCCCAAGATGACATCAAAATCCGCCATATCCAACTCTATCAAATCCACTAATGTCTCCCTATGAAAGATGGACACTACACAACCCCTATAATTTTTTAGGAACAATAAAATCACACAATAGAGTAGACATAGAGAAGGGTTTGGAAATGATTTTAGGGATAAAACCAAAATGTACAGCCATATAAGGGGTTACATTGGATAGGGTAGAACCCGAATTAATAAAACAATACAAATTACGATAGAAGAGTTGTAATATACCAGTAACAACATTAGAGAATGTCTCAGATTCCTAATGGGTTTTAAGAGAATAGAGATCATTCTGGCTAATGCCGGTACCCGAAATGGCACCCTTTCGTGTAGGAGCCGAATAAGTGGAGATCAAAACCTTATTAGCTCTAGTGGCTACCTTAGGCATAGGATAGTTCCTCTACATGTGTCCAGGCTGACCACAATTGAAACATAAGTTCCTCCCATAATTACAATAACCATGGTGAATTTGTCCACTAGATCTACAAGGAGGTTAAGGTTGGGATGATTGAACTCCACTAGCCTGAGACTGGGCACCATGTGCCTTAGAACCACTGTTGGCCTAAAAAAGATGATCACCAAATAGCTTAGGATAAGGAGCACTAGCTGAAGAATATGAATTAGAATTTTCCCAAGTATTCTTCTTGGTCCATTGTCTACCATTCCTTCAAATATTCTACCAATTCACACCTTGCTTGAAATACTTGAATTTCTTATTCTGCCTCTCTCCCATATCTGCTTATCTCTTCTTTTTGTCTTCTACCTACTACATATAAACCACAGGCCTGGAGATATCTATGTCATTGTTCAACATTGCAACCTTAAATTCCAATAACATGTCATAGGACAACAAAAATGAAAACTTTCTCATTTTAGATCCCTAGATAAACATCAACTCCTTATCATATAGAGATAGTTTTTCAAATTTCAAGGAATACTTTTTAACACTAATCTTACCCTGATTCAGATTCACAAACTCCTCAGCCTTAGCTTCACTCAGCTCCAGAGGAAAGAAATGATCAACAAAGGTACCCCAAAACCCATCCCATAATGCTGACTTAGCATCATTACCTCTCAACTACTCTTACTCTTCATACCATAGTAAGCTAAATCCTTCAGTTGGTATGTAGCAAACTCTACCCCTTTAGATTGAGTAGCATGCACCCTTCTAAACATCTTCTCCATCTCATCCATAAACTCTTCAGGATTCTTCTAAACCTTAGAACCTATAAAGGTTGGGGGTTCAACCATATTAACTGGCCAATCCGAGTGACCTCAAATGAATGAGCAATAAAACTGATATGGTCCGAATGATGAGACTGAGATATTATCAATAGAGTATGAAAATGAATAGACTGATAGGGCTTCATATTATAAATGACTCTCTGAGGTGGTTAATCAAAAGTGTCACAAGCTCAGGGAGCCCAACGAGGACTAGTGGGGACTGGTGGAGCTCCACGTGGGGAAGTGCATGTCATGACCAAACCTCTCAAGTTATGATGATACCTAATATAACACATCATGGGAAAGCTAAAGCCTTGTCGAGAACGGGTACTAACCGACTACCCAACTAAATAAAGGCAAGAATACAGAAAATATGAAGTAAAATATCAAATACATAACATTGTACAAAAACCTAGTGGTATCAGTACAAGAGCTACTAATATTACAAGAATCTAAGGTGAAATACAAATAAATATACTGATAAAACTGCTCTCTAAATAAAATATAGAGACTAGTCTAATACATAAGAGAGAGGTAAATAAACTCTGAACATCAGTAGCTCACTCTATGTCTCCAAAACATAACTGCTCTGCAAAATGCACACATCAATGGTGATAAACCATACTATGATCTGCAAGCTGCAAAATTTTAGTATAAGTACCAAAAAATGTTACTCAGTAGGCAACTATCAACTGAGCTTTAGAGATAAAGCACATATATAAAATGTATTAACAGAATGGAAAATGACACCCAAGTGTCTAGCCAACGTTTAAGACATCCAATGAGATAATAAGGATAAACTATCCTATTCATGTCTAAGATATAAACATATTAAGGATAAGGAAGTATCAAGGATGAGCTATCCTATTCTATCCATACTCAAAAATCACAACACTATACCGTATATCCTTAGCCAATATGTGAATAATGGACAAAGAAAGATTATATAAATATATATATATATATGTATATATATATATGTATATATATATATATATACAAAGCCAAGAAATGAATATACAATGTGAACAAATGAAGGAAGGAATATACAGTAATACCATAGCTATATATAGCTAGATATAAATATTTATGGATACAAGGTCAACTCAAAGCATCACCTAGATCATCGTATCTTCATTTTAAGGCCTCATTATAACCCAATTAAGATTTGGAACTATCATACTTAGGGTTTCTAATCCATATGTTTAATCTTGAAATAAACATGCATAATAGATCAATTTTAAGATAGAACAGGCCATAAACATACCTCAAATCCTGATACCGAATCAATGACCAATTTTTCATAAGCTAGACATAACAATGACATAATAGTTATAATAATAATATCAATAATAGAATGAGTAACAAATTATTTGAAACAACCGAATATCTATCGGAGCCTATGCGTATCCCTACCCCCATATCCATAGGGTTTAATTAACATACAACAACATAAGGCATAGTCATCACCTATATCTATCCAACCCTTCCATAAAAGTTGATAAACATACGTGCATACTGGTAATAGGGAATGCTCATGTAAGTATAAATGCAATGGGATCCACAATATCCTAATACCAATGTCATAACCATCATTGTTATATCCACCATCATCATCATCATCCTTATCATAATCATCCTTCGGCTTTGCCAAGTAACTATGTATATGTATTTCGCACATCGAGCTACCCAGAATTAAATCGGTAGATATGCACAAAGAATATACATATAATAGGTTCATTAACTCAAGTCTTTGCTAAAAAAGTTTAAGTTTGTAAACCCATTACCAAGAGTGATCTTCAAGACTAAATCATTATAAGGTTTAGAAAGGGTCGGAATATCTCACGATAGTAGTAAATAATAGTGTCAAATTATGGATCATAATCTATCTAGGTCAATTCATTAAAACATCATTATCAACTGTTGTTATGTATGTAAATTATTTATTAAGTTAGGCAGTTATTATTATAAAGAAATCTAATTTAAAGATGAAGAGTGGGATTTGACATTTAATTAGAATGAATAGTCATAATATCATATTCTAACTAGAATCATATCATTAACCAATATAACGATCATGAATGTACCAAATTTATGCATGCCATCACCAATATTAAAAATTGGAATCATAAGCATTATTCAATATCCAATCTTGGTGTTGAGATTCTTAATTGGAATTGTAGAGTTTATGTGCAACCTTCATTATAGATTTGTCTATGTCTAGATTTTACTTATAGGCTGATTGATCCTAGTCTATGATTGTGTATTTGATCTTCTTGACTTCGATGGATTATAGTTGCTAGGTGTTCAGATAATGGCCCACAAACCCGATATTGATTCTTTTAACTTTGTCCTCGAGTTTTTAGTTTTATTTGGAAATTTCAGATGATATAATCAGTGAGAGTAACATATTGAGTTGAATTCAGTATGGCTTCATTATCGATTGATAGGACATCCTGGAGCAGATTGTTTAGTGATGAGTAGTTATGCCTTGATCTACTGGATTTCAGTCTGATTATCACTCAAAATAGCTGTAGTATTTTCATGGTTTTCATTACTTGATCATCTCTATATGTGTGCCCAGATAGCCCCGTATGAGATTATTCTCATGTTTGCCGAATGGAATTTTGGTGTATAAACTTTTCTCAATTCAGTAAGAGGCTAAATGATAATTTAAGTTGAATTTTAGCTATTGGGGAGTTAAGTGAGAAAGATGGTTGAAAAAGAGATACCGGTGGAAAAATCCCTCAAAAGTAATCTTTCTTCATGAATTTTAACTAAGAAGTCGTGCTTCGAGCATGTGAGCTCAGCACCATATCCTTTCCTGCTTTTGAGATCTTTCTATCGATTGACTTTTGGGGACAAAAGTCCTTTTAGTAGTGGATATTGTAATGACCCTTCAAGTCATTTTTCATAATTTTGTTTATTTTCACTGTTAGAGCTTCTACATAGCTTCCCAAGTCATTTATGACCAGCAGGAACTGACAGTTCAGTTACTAGGCAATTAATTTGGTTTTTAGTGCCAATTTCCTATTTGGAAGTCTTCTCTGGTTTCAAATGGCCACCTACCAAAAACATTGGTAAAACGATCTCGAATGCAAATTCCAACTGTGACAGCGTCTCTAAAATATTCATTTAGTCTTCGTATACCTTTGGTTCGTGTCCCAATGTACCCAAGCTCCTTTCAACCTATTGGTCAAAAAAATGGTAATTTTAGTGTGGGGCTCATATTTTGTCAAAACAACCTCGAATGTAAAATATGACTTCACCAATGCATCCAAAAAATTGAATTTAGTGGATTTACACAGTTTATTTGTGAAAATTGGATTTTGACGAGTCTCGAGGCAGTAGAGCAAACTTAGAAAATTTTCCAAGTTTGCTGATCTCTAGTGCATTGCAATCACACAAGGGTGGCTATAATTGCCCTATGGAGATCGAACTAGGTGAAGGGTGATCTCAATATGGCAATCATGGACTAAGGAGTGTGATCGCGGCATCTCCTTACCTGGAAGGGGTAATTAAATGACCCCTTAGGCCGCATTTTGGTCATTTTCTCCTCAATCTTGAGATCAAAGCCCTAAATGGGTATGATAACTCAAAATTGAGTTATGTGGGTTACTTAAGAGATTGATTATCATCTATTATCATGAATATATTTGGATTTATGTTAAGAATAATTCAATTGTAAGCTTGAATTTCTTTATTATTTGACCAAAGCCCCAAATCACTTAGGGTTTGATTTTAGCCCAAATTTTGCTTGGTTTTGACCCATTCTTGAGTGTTAAAATTCCTTATTGGTATATGAACATTGGGTTGACCTCAAAAATGCATTTTCTATAAGTGGGACCCATATGAGGTTTTTGTTGTTGTTTTTAGACCTGAAGCACAATGGTGCAATACGGGTATCGTTATTTTCATATTGATCAATATATTATGATTTTGATAGTCTAATGGCATTTTGGGATTGTGCAATGAAGACAAGCTTTGAGTGAATCGTTTGAGGATTTGCGATTTATCTTTTAGGTAAGTTATGTCTACTCTTCTTTGTAGATGATGTGCGATATATATTTTGTGTGAATGTGAATATTAAGATTGATTATGAGTAGAATGACTTAGTCTTGACTATTAATTTCTTTGAGATTTAATGATAGTTTTAAACCTTTAAGGTGGGATGCTTATTACCTTATAGAATCCTATTTCCATCTCCTTATATTGGACTAATTTGTAAAATGGGTATGACATAATTGTAGGTTTAGGAAGTGGTTGAAGTGTTGAAATCATGGTTGGTATGATCAACCTTAGTTTGACTAGTTCAGTGGTCGTGCATTGTACTTTGGGTAGAGTTGACTTAAATGCTCATATTTCTAGACGAAGTACCTATATTAGGATTGGTTATGGCTTATTTGACATCTAGAAGTTGAACTAGATACCTTAGCCTAGTTTGGGGCATAGATTTCCTAAATATAGAAATTGTGGATTAGAAGTGGAATTATCTGGCCCACTTAGGCCAAGACTTGTATTAGCCCTTGTGCACTTAGTTGCGGATGCTAGGCATAATGGATACTATTGATCCTTTAACATAAGTTTTCTTCTTGACTTAGTAAATTGTGATGACTTTCCCCAAATTATGACTAATGGCTTATGACCATGATATTCCTTAAAGAAGTGATCTTGGGCCTTTAGAGATGTTATTTCCTCCTAGATATGTATAAAAGGAATACTTATACATATCGAAAAGGTATAAAAGCATGTCTATGTGATCATCTTCTAAGCTTATTTGGGCAAGCTAAATACCTATGGTGCCATATAATTTCTGGGACTAGGATATGCTAAATCATTGCCCATTTGGTGGTGTAGACTACTACTATAACAATATTATTTGCTAATCATATATAAAATTCATCATGGAAAGAATCATGAAACTAATTTTAAAGTAAACTTATAACCATAGTCCTAACATGCTGAAAACATGTCATACTTCTTTATTGTTTCATGGATCATTGATGGCATATCTGGATGTCATGGTATGCCCGAATGTCTTAGTAATTATGAATCATATACTTAAAAACCCTGAGTTAATGAGATGATACCATAAGGTCAAATTATGTCAAACTCGTGTAATTCATGCTAAATTTGAAATTCATATCTTGTGTAGTTCATGTTAATTTTTTTAGGTAAAACCCCAAGTCTTGTAAACTATGCAAAAACATGGAAACTTTATGTAATGTTTGTTTATATAATGTGCATGTTTGAAATTCATGTTTGTTCATTCTAAATCATGAAAACTTATTCTAAATCGTATTAAGAATGTGAAAATCCTCGTAAACTTATCTTCATGTGATACACTTGCTTGCTATTTGGGCTAAACCATGCCAAAGGAAAGAACTTATTTTACATTAATGCGTGAAATCTTGAAATCATGCTAAAGGAATGTAATTTTTTCAAAGCCCAAAAGTACAATACAAATTTATAAGGATTTCGTGAACATTCCATCAAATCTTAAACAAGGGTTAGAACACATGAATAAGAATGAAATTAAACCATGACAATTATCAAGCACGTAGAAACACACACAAATGGAACATGGGAATTTTAATTAAATGATTTGGAATTAAACCCTAACACAAGAATACATATCCATGGAATTTAAAATATTGAGTTTGGGCACAAGTATGAAATAATTATCCTGGTTGAAGACCCACATACCAGAACGTATCAATTTCTTAAAGGAGAGATTGAGTTTGGACTTTGGAGTTGAATTTTTGTGATAAGCCCCTCTTTTGAATTCTTGAGAGTTGAGAGAAGAACTAACAATGATTTATTTTTAATGTGTTTAGTTAATGTCATGACCCAATTTCCTAGTCAAGATGGCACATTCCACTTACCACTAGTAGGTAAGACGATACCGTAATATGAAGCTAATGCAATGGGTTACCTTAGTTGGAATGTCCAACGTGGACCCTATATAAGAACACAATATAAATAATAACATTCCACAACCTAAGACAACTGATATTCAAATACCTTTCCCATGACTAGATAGTATTAGTACAAGAGAATCTAGATTTGACAATAGGAATTTACAACTCAAATTATAAAATGTCTTATATAATCTCATACATTTGCCTCAAAAACAAAAGACAAATAAATATAGAGGGGAAAGAGGGAAACTCAAACTCCAACAGATCACTCGATCTTCGAGTGGTCAATGCGGCACGATCCCAACTCAACAACAATAACTAGAACCTGGGTCTTCAATAAAAAGGTACATAAGTGTAGTATGAGTACCAAAACACGGGTACTCAGTAGGCATCATCGGCTGGCTGATCTAAATTATAATGTAAAGACAATATAAGGTAAGACAATAACTTAAAGTCAAGGTATAGGATTGAACTTGAATCCTTTTTGATATCATTGTATAAAAAACTAAATTACTAGGTCAATAGCATAACATATAATATAAACATATACCATAATCATCATACAAAAGAGTAATCATTTTGGAAGAATAAATCCACCTATATACACTAATAACCATGTATTTACCACAATCAACACCAACTATCATTAGAATATAATGCATAAGTACTTACCATAACATACCATACCTTCAGGAAGTACACACAAAAGAACACAAAAAAGAACTCAACACGGTGTCCCATACCATCGAAGAGTACACCCAAGATCAATCCTTCAATATATCAAGGCACAACTACACAAGCAACTCACAAAAGCCACGGGTTGCACATTCCTGGCATGGCCTCTTACCGAGGTCTACAAAATTTATTAATACCGTAATTTAGCACAATGAAACCGATATCACCATAGCATAGTTATATAGATAATCTCTATTTCATTGATCAAATCCAAGTCTAGTCTATATTAGCTAATCTCTATTTCCATTAAACACTAGTTTAAAAGTCTTATAGTTTACTAGTCATCAAATAAGGAAAAACTACAAGTTACCAAAGCTATTAATTATTTACCCATCACAAGGCATTCTTTAGTTAGGATTCTCAATATATAAGTCATCAATTAGGATATCACGACATCGCATACTAGATGACAACTTAACCATTTATTATACCATACTAAGTCTATTAGTATAGTTATGCTACAACCTTAAGGACTAGTTTCCATATTTTAACCAAGTAAGTTCCATCAACTAGTTCGCTAGGCTTTTAACCTACAAGTCATAGTCATTTATTAGAAATAACTAGTTGTCACATAAGCCACTTTCCTAGGCAAAATTCCACAAGATAACTATTAATTCAGGTCAAGTAGATTTACTAGGTGAACCTTTTGTTCTACACAAGATTACACATACCAATTAGCCTTAACCTAATAATTGGCATAAATTACCTCTAGTTATCGATTAGAGTCGACAAGGGTCATACCTCTTATTTAGTGGTAAATGAAAAAGAATGAGTATCAAATACTAAGGAAGACATCATGTCTCGAGTAAACCAACGGTTTAGCCACACATAGCATAACCTCAGATATATTCATGCACTTATATATAGTTTCCCCACACGACATCATAACATCATTACCTCTTCCAAATTCACTGAGTATCATTATAACATCAACATATCCTTCGGATTCATTGGGTATCATCATGACATCATTACCTCTTTGGGATTCACCAAGTATCATCATAACATCAACATATCCTCTAGATTCACTGGACATCATCATAACATCATTACCTCTTTCAATTCACCAGGTATCGTAATATCATTACACAATCCCCAAGATAACAACATATATCTACATACATATCAAAATCAATAAACATACTCAAGTTCACAATAATAGGGTAATAGTTATGTAAGATACATATATGATCCTACTTTACTATTAATCATCACCACATTGTATAAGTATAAGTATGAGTATGAGCATTCATATGTTATACATAATCAACACCTTTCCAAGGCTGTCCTTATCATGACTACAGGAAATCGATCAAGTATACACATTATCCAAACATCGACTATATTCATAATCTGACAATAGAGTTTAATCATTATAATCTCAACAACGTAATTTAGACATTCACAATGTATCTAGGTCTCTAAGAAATTTCATAGTTCTAGTTTACGGTGGGTTAAGTCCCACTCCTAAATCTCAAGATTGCCAAATTTTTCTATCACAAGACTAACTTCTAAGCAAAATTAGAATAAGTTATCTAAATCACACCATAAGGGCTTATCAACCATTACTAAGCCTATATGGGAAGTCTTCTTCAAGCATTCTAAGTATGCCCAACACCAAGGTCATTTTCTAACTAAGGAATACCTAGATCAACATACCCTTAAGGTTAAGAAGAAATATTATTCTCATCTATTAGAGAAACTAAAAGGTTCTCCTATTCATAAGACTACTAATAGAACTATCCAAGGTTCTAGGCTAAGGGTCAAGCATCACCATTTACAAGTTAAATAACATATAAGAGTCAACTAATATCGAATATCACCATTCAATAATTTATCATCTAAAACCTACCAAATCTCAAAAGATATCAATAATTATACTACAATAAAGCTCAATCAAACTACAAGTAAGCCCAACCTACCTTGAGTTCAAACAACTCATAATCCAACAAGATTTGCCTTTCCTTTTCTTGAAGCTTCTTCTTCCATGAGCCAAGTTATCAACAATACAATCAAAGCATTAAAATAAGAATAACTATACCCATTATGGCACCATTATTTCATGGGTTCAAAAATGACAACAAAACCACAAACGGGTTCCACTTTTAGAAAATAAGTTTTTGAGACCAACCCATTGCTTAACTATCATTAAAGAGTTATAACCCTCAAGAAATTTTAGTAAATAAATCACATTTGTGGCTATAATTAATCCTCAAAGACTTAAGAGTTTTGGGTCTATAAGTCAAGAATTTAACACCAACTAGATGGAATCTTACCTTATATTTGTAGCAAGATCCAATTTCACAAGTTATTTAAGCCCCTAATCAACCCACAAAACTCACTTAGAAGATTTTACACTCTATTAGGGTTTGTAGCTTAAGAGGGAGGCAAAAAATGGCCAAAATTTTTGGCAAGATAGCCCTTAAATAGGTTCCATCCAGGTCTTGGGTAGTACGGCCACGCCCTCTCCTAGCCGAGGTCACGACACCATATTCTTGCCTAGACCTCCATGGTCACGGCATCTCATGATATGCTAGGCATGGATGAATCTTGGAACTTAGTTTTGTGTTTTAGCCAATGCCTCTAGATGCATCCGGAGTCCGTTTCGAGCAAATAAAATATGTAACCATATAGATTTCTACATTCCAAGTGCATTGGTAAAGACATATTTTTCACTTAAGGTTATTTTAATAGAGTTTTCTCTCGGTGGTCAATTAGGACCAACGAAGACTTCAAAATGAGAAAGTGGTTCTAAAAACCAAATGAACCTCTAGGTAACCGATCTATTGATTCTGGCAAGTCACTAATGACTTGTGGCAGCTATGGAAAAGCACTACCGATAAAATAACCAAGAATATGGAAAATGACCTAAAGGTACATTATAGTTAAATAGGGTTATATTAAGTCATAAGTGTGTTTGGGGGTCAAAATACCCATTTACATTTGCAAAAATAAATTAAAAGTAAAGTTGTGATGCCTATAGGATCTAGGGTACCACAAAATAATCATAGAGCTTTTGCAATGTAGCACAATGGCTATTATGGATCATAAGCTTTGTGGCACAGAGATGTCACAGACCCCTAATGTTTTGGGGTCATCATCATATACCACTCGATGTGGAAGAGACTATCTTTAGTAATTTGGTCATAACTTTTAATCTCGATATTAGTTTAAGGAGAATTGGATGAGTTGGAAAGAATACTCAAAGACCTTTAATTTAGTGGATCTTGAGATCTAAAACTTTTCATAAACTAGTATTATATGCATTTTAATTTGACTATTGATAAACTCTATATAAGAATTCAATTGGTAAGAAATCTTTCAACTTGGCTATGAGATAGGATTTACTTGTGACATAAATTCAGGTATAAAGACCTTCACACACGAATGAATTGATATTAACATTATGAAAAATTAGGAAGCATTAGATTTGGGTCTACACACATTTACTAAATGGGTCTTCTCTTAGCTCAAAATTTAGAGTAAGTTACAATATCTCCCCCTTGGGATCATTTGTCCTCGAATGAAGTTCAAATCTATAATTGTCATATAGATGGAGTAAAATAAGTAACTTGGACTATCTATGTCATTTAAACTAGAATGAACAAAATTTTGCTAACAAAATAGTTTCTAGCAATCAATATTGAGAGATTTAGAAGAACGAGTTGTTAGCGAATGAACTAATATAGGCATGAAGGACATTAACATTGCCTCTATCATGGCCTCTATTGGCCTCCATAAGACTTAGAAAGGGAAATATTATGAAATTTTAAGTGAAAGAATCATAGGAATGATTTATATGAGACATAAGAAGTAAGTCCAAAAAGTATGAATGATATAGTTTCAAACATAGACCACACTTTATAAGAATTTAGATGACATGAGACGTGGTACCCTAGGCATGAGGTAAGACGGATACTATGACTTAAGTTGTATAACTAATTTTTTCTAAGCATTTTGAAACTTTAAAACTACATTTCTCCTCTTGAATACTATACTTTATTAAATGGAACTTATAACCTTTACATGGGTGCAAGTTACTACTTCTACAATAGTTTGAGTCAAACAACATTCCCTCACCATGTTCAAGCCTAACTCAGAGTCTAAACGAGTCTAAACTATGAGATTCTATATCCTATGTCTTGTCAGACCTCTCATCTTTAGAATAATACACTTTACCACTTCAACAACTAGCTCCATACTCTGATCAAGAGTTCACTAGTAAACAATCTGTTCATCCACTTGTATATCAACATTACATTCTAGCCTATCATTATAAGCACATATGAACTACTAGGAAACCATACAATATAAATATTTTCTCATCTTCTGTAATTCCTCTATCAATAACAATTTCATGAACTATCACTAAAAAAGGGCACACCAAAACTTCTCAACAAACTATTACATATAATAAAAAAATTTCCTCGATCTCACTTCACACTTATAACCTTAGATAGAATGAGTAAATAACAATTTTCCATTATAAGGAACATCTAATCTCTCCCATCTATACCATGGTATTACCATATTTATTACTACTACTTAATAAAATGGAGAAATTAAAGGGTTAGAATATCATGAACTAAAGCATGAAGGAATATTATATATAAATTTGACACTTATTGAGGCTTGAGGAATGGAGTATCATAAGCATGGATTTGTAAGAGAGTTCTAAACATAGCAGATACATGACATAATAAGATTTCACTAGTCATTAAGGATGTATTATGACTTCATGGAGCTGAACATATTGAGAATTCATGGTTGCATGAGTTATGAGTGCATAATGTGGGTTTGGAATTCATGGATTCATGGTGTTTGTCTTGGACTATTGAGTGAGACTTTTTCTTCATATGCTATAAAAAGTGGAACTAAAAATATACATAAATCTTCTTGTAGTACATAAGTAAGACGTATGGTCATGGCTCTATATGAAAGACATAAGTAGAGTAGAGTATTGATTAGAACACACCAAAGATATTTATATGGGAATAAGTATACATATTTCCTTAACTCTACTTTAGAACTTACTAACCTTGCTAATTGAATCTCAAAGCCAGGATGGTTCAACCCTTTATCATCTCACTCTTAGATTAGTTGCCTTTCTAACCTTACATATATTCTTGGTAAGCTCTAAACTAAGCCACATCATCTTGCTCTAATGGTTTGGGTAGCTCTATCCTCATGGATACTAAGATCTCTCTAAAAGATTACATCAAAAGATACAAAACCTATGTTTGGGCTCCATTATAAGATACTACACCAAGACTAACTACTCAAATAGAGATCACATAAGACTCAAACTTGCAACACTATAATCACTAGCAAGATCATCAACTTAGATTCATACATATGCTAAGTCAACCTACCAGATCCATTCTACAAAACTAAAACCATCATGTCCACATAGTTGTTACCTTTATCTTATTTAAAAGCCATAATTCAAACTTGTAGTCTATCATTAATCTTGGATAGCCACTCAACTTCTCACACATTATACTAACCTTCAACTACTTGATAGGAATAAAGGAAACACTAGTTCACCAAAACTTATAATAACATATAATCAACTTAAACCAAACCTCTTATCTAACTTAAGTCTACACACACATTAATATTTTAGATACTTACTAATATTCCTTACCACTACATAATACACTATACACCTATTCACTCATATTATACTATATAAAAGTTCCAATCTTTCAATAACACTATAAATGTTATACTTCTAGACTCACACTTCTAGTATTGGGGTCATTCTGGCATAGGATTTGAAGAAGGGGCATGGAAGCATATCATACCTTATCTCAAATGCATGACTCACATAAATGAGAGTTGATTCTTTTGAATAATTTGACTTGAAAGAATTTATTGGATCCTCTCAAGATTGTGTACAATCATATAGATATATTTAAGTTCTTCTAGAAAACTTGGTCGCTATAAAGTTAAGCTTGACTACTTCTATTCCCACAAAATGAGAAATGCTTAAATTTGGATAGATTTTTTAGAGAACCCCTATATTGCATGAGTTAGGATATTAAAAAAATGAAATTTCCTAAATTCGCTATAGCCTATCAATGAAAAGTACATATAACTTTTACACAACTTTAAAAGCACCCCAGGACATTTGAACTCTATACTCTGATACTAAGGTTGCAACATCCTAAGACTACACCATGTATGTAACAAGGTGCTTAGTACATGAGTGATCCTAAGATAACCTATGGTACTGGCTTAATGCATGAGAAACTAATTAAAAATGTATAATAGCTAAACCGACTGGGCGAAACCATAAACATGAGATCATCTATTTATTGTTAAACTTTTACAACACTGATTATAAAAAAAGAAAACCTATAATGAAACATATCCAATCTTACTGATTGCTTATGAAGACTCTACTAATACTAACTATAGATAGTTCGGACATGAACTCTAGCTATAACTAATAAATAAATACAAATTAATAAATACTAGAACTACAATTGGAATAAGTCCTTGAGTAAAAAAACTCATCACCTGCTGGCTGGAGGCGCTGATCTACTTGATCATGATTTTTTGAGCTAGAACTAAAACCATTATTATGAAATAATGTAGACACACTAGCATATATATGGTAAGTCTGATAGAATGTATAAAAAATGGTGGAATTACATGTACAATGCATAAGTAAAACTGAAGTAATAAATCATGCATAGAGTTGAAAACATGTTGACAAGTATAAATGGTTCACAATTTGTACATTAATGACTAAAATATGTAATTGTTAATGATAAGGAAATATGAATACCAGTTTAGTGTACCAATTATACTAGTTTATAAATTATTCACAAGACTTGGGCATGCTAATGAATATAAAAGACTCATATAAAACATGATTTAAACTAGAAAACATAATGAGAACTAGCGTGATACTGAAACATAAAAATCAAAGTGTAGGAATCAATTGTATACTTAGTTAAAATCTTGTATTTTATGAGAGATTCTCTCAATTGACATAAACTATGTGAGCAATATGGAGTCCGATGTAAATTCCCCTACTATAAGGACCCAATATACCTTTATGGGGTATAAAAGCACATCTATATGATCACTTGTCCGAGCCTATTTTGGCAAGCTAAATACCTACAGTAGCTCATAGTTTCTGGGACTAGAATATGCTAAAATTTTACCCATTTAGTGTTAGATACTACTCCTAAAATAGTACTATCTGCTTATCATATATAAAATTCATCATAGATAGAAGCTTGAGACTAATTTTAAAGTAAACTAATGACCTTAGTACTAACATGCTGAAAGCTAGTCATGCCTCTTTACTATTTAATAGATCATTGATGGCATATCTTGATGTCATTCTGCATAACTATTGATGTTATGCCTGACTATCTTACTAATCATAAGTCATATACTTAAAAACCATGAGTTCATGATAAATTAAGACCATAAGGTCAAATTATGTCTAACTCATGTTATTCATGCTAAATCTTGAAATTCATATCATCTTGTGTAGTTTATGTTACTCTTTGTGGGGAAACATAAGTCATGTAAATTATGAAAGAAATTGGGTTGCGAGATTGGAATGATTGTTACTTGAATTCTTTTCGCATGGTTTTAAACTTATCATTCATGCTTTATCTTAGGGGTTTTGAACTTAATAAGTGCATGAGTATGGGAATTGTACTAGGGAACATGGTTTTCTCTAAATTTAAGGATTATGTTATGGATTTTATATAAACCTCAATCCACTTTGTGAAATTGGTTTTGAAACATGGATATATGCATAATTTAACTCACTCTTAGAACCTTGCATTGCATAAAAGGTTAATGGAACATAAAAATGGTTTTTGAGGGGCTTTGGTGGCTATGGTTTCCTTTTAAATTGAAACTTGGGAGTCAATTGGTTTAATTGATTTGGAATGTCATAATTGAACTTAGCTTGTAAGCATAATTTATATGACGATACAAATAGTAAATTCCTTTATAAATGACTCCTGGGTTAATAAATGAGATTATGTGCAAATATTTTAATTTGGGATTAAATATGGTGTGTAGCTTGCCATGAAGGTGGGGGTCCTGAAGGGAACAAAAATTAGAATCACGTTTACCGGTGTGTGGTTTTTTATGATCGTGTTCATAGTACACACACACACACACAGTATTTATATATATATTGGAATGGCTAGAGCTTTGGTGTCTTTGGAGCTTCCTCGGATTTTCCTTGTTCATGTGGCTAACACTTTTTAGGATCATTTTAACAGGGGAAGCTGAAACCATATAGTCCGTGGGTGCCCTTAGGACGGATAGAGCTACATAGTCCAAGTTAATGGTTTGTAAAGATCTCATATTTATAACATTGTACCCTACCCTGAAATTTTATATATATGTATATATACATATAAATGTGTGCATGTGGTTTTTGATTATTTTTTGACATGTCATTATTTTACCCCTTCCCTGAGTTACAAGTCTGTTCTTATCCATCTAAACTTCTCTAGATGTTGTATCATTTCATAATCTAGGGTCCTAGGGTTCTTTGTTTATTTGTGCACAGTCTAAGGTGGAACGAATATTATTTGAGTTGTAGTGAGGTGGTAAGCCTCCATCATCTAGAAAGCTTTACCATTTCACTAGGTTTCTTTTCTTATTTTGGGATTTGAAGAGTTCCATTATTATGGTCGGGAGTATGGCCCGACCTAATTTGGTATTTTGGTTTTAGAGGTTTTGTGGACAAAGTGTGGCTTTGTTATTTGTTTTGGATTCTTAGAACCTTCCTATTGGTTTAGTTATTATTCTTATTGTTTGGTTTTTCTTCAGCTAGTATTTTACTGTGCTTAGGTTGTTAGTTTAGGGGGGGGTCTCCGGCCTAAGATGGGCTTGAGATACCCATCAAGGCTAGGACCTGGTTCATGCCATGATATTTCTAGTATCATCCCATATGTCAGGCTACTAAGCTCACTCGTCTAATATTTCTAGTTGATCTAATGGTGTTCCTTAAAGTGGATATAAGGTTTATCTGTGGGGTAATGGAGGCTCTTAGACATTTTATCCATGTGAATGTTCTAGAAGCAAATTTACAAAATTCTTAATATTTTGTTGGTTGGTATGGATGAACCTACAAAAAACAGTATTTTGAGAAATACAGGGTTCTCTTTAGGGAGCCTGCTTATTAGATATTTTGGCCTTCTTCTTTCTTCAAAGAGATGGAAAAAGGTGGATTACTTTCAGCTGGTAGAGAAAATTACTAAAAGAATTTCAGTAGGGTAGACAAGACAATTGTCTAATGCTAAGAGGCTATTAAACATTAATGTAGTGTTCTTCTTAATTTACAACTTTTGGTGCACTATTTTCATCTTATAACAGATTGTGCTAAAGAAAATTGATAGGGAATGTAGATAGTTCTTATGGGGCACTACTTAAGGGCATAGGAATGTGGTATTTGTGACATGGGAAAAGGTGTATGTACCAAAGAAATATGGTGGTTTAAATACCAAATGTTGTCAAAAGTGGAATATTACTACAGTAGGGAAGTTGATATGGCAACTGGCTAGTAAGTAAGATGTTTTATGGGTGAAATAAATCCATAATTTTATATGAAGGGATCAGAGGAAATAAGGCAACACAAAACTTTACAAGAGAGTACCTGGTATTATAGAAAATTAAATAATCTCAATCAGGGGATGAAATAGTAGTACCAAGAGGTAACTTGTATGTTAACATCCTGTGGAAAATACTCCATGTCTATAAGTTTCAATTCTATGATGGGGATTATAAATAAGTGGCTTGAATCAGATTTTATATGAATCTCTATTATGTTACCAAGGTATAGGGTGATGTTGTGGCTTCAATATCAAGAAATACTAATAACTAAGGAAACAATGCAGAGATTACAATTGTAGGTAGAAGATTACATCTTTTCTTAGATTTCACCTGGATGAATGAAGTGAAAACCAAATGGTTAAATCGGTTTTAAGTGGTAGTTCCTAGAGGAACAATATATCAAACACTGGCTTGGATCAAAAGAAGGTGTTGGAGGTAGTTGAATAAGGAAATAATAACATCAATATATGGATCCATGATTTACTATACTTGGAAAGACAATAATGGGAAACAATTCGGGAAGATATATGTATATACTGAGTTTATTTTCACACAAATCAAAAGAGAATTGAATGAGAGAATAAAATTAATTCAAGGGTCTAGGAAAGTAAGGCATTGCCAAGTTTTGATACATAGGATAAACTTTAATGACTCTCTATGTAATTTTTTGCATTTTCACTCATTTTAACCATTTACATCTCTCCTATAGATACCCCAAGTCATTTATGACTTGCGGGAGCTGATAGTTAAGTCATCGGGCAGCTCATTTGGTTTTTACATATAATTCCCTATTTTGAAGTCTTTGCTAATTAGCTATCGGGCGTAAACTTTAGGTTAATGACTTCATGAACCAAATGTAAAAGTTCCACTAAATCTAGAACATCAATTTTAGGTGGGGGGGACCTTTTGTTTGGGTCTAAAGTCTTCCAGAGTTATTCTGAGCTATTGACAAGAAATTGATAAAAATGGACCTAGTTGTAGGGCCCACACTTTTTTGAAACAACATTAGATGGAATTTTTGACTGTGATATTGAGTCCAGAGTGTAGAATTTTATAAGGTAGAATAGTTTGTTTGCATTCATAGGGTTTCTAACACATCTCGAAGGGTTAGTGGAGAATTGGAAAGTTGAGTGTGAGTTGGTTCCTATGCTAAAGTTGAACTTTTACCACTTTAGTGGAAGCTACTTAATCAGATAGCTATGCACTTAAGCAACCCTATCCTGCCCCAGTGATCCACTTTAGTAGCAAGCTGACGGCTAAAGCACAGGAGTTCGGACATCCCTTTGGCCAAAAACAAGACAAAATACAACCAAAACTAAGAACAAATTTGAAATGCGGTTAGAATAAAATAACATATACCTTAAGCATCTTTATCCAACTCGGGGAACAAGAATGAATATTTTGTCCAATATCATCTTCTATCCAAAATATTCATTGGGACTTCCTCATAGGAAAAGAAATCTGAAATACCAACATCCTCAATAGGAATAATCAAAGAAGGATATCCGCACACTTCAACAGCATAGACATATGGAAAACGAGATTAATAGAAGCCAAACTCATGAACAAATCCAACTTCCAAGCAACATTCCCAACTCTTCTCAAAATTCGATACGGAATGATATAATAGGGACTGAGCTTCTCCTTCATCCCCAACCTCATCACTACTTTTATAGGAGAAACTTTTAAGAACACCCAAACACGAACCTCAAGCTCCAACTCTCTTTGCCTCACATTCGTGTAAGACTTGTGGCAACTCTGAGCAATCATAAGACTTTCTCTAATCACCTTCACTTTCTTTATGTCTTTGTTAACCAAGTCAGGACCAAACAACCTAGTCTCACTAATCTCAAACCATGCAATAAGAGACCTAAATCTCCATAAAGATTCTTAAAATGTGTTATCTAAATACTAAAATGATAACTATTATTGTATGCAAATTAGATGAGAGGTAAGTGATTTAAACAACTTCCATTAAAATTAATCACAGAAGCCCTTATCATATCCACTAATGTTTGAAGATTCTACTTCGCTTGTCCATCTATTTGAGGGTAGAGAATCATGCTAAGGTTAATTAGTCCCAAAAACATTCCGATAAAAATGCCAAAAGTGAGAAGATAATTGCATACCTCAGTCTGAAATAATAGATATAAGAGCTACATACAACTTGGATTCTGCTAAATAAACAACTTGGCATAGTCATCTCTAGAGTAGTTAGTCCTTAAAAGAAAGAAGTGAGAAGACTTAGTCATCCTATCCACAATGAACCAAATGGAATCATACTTATTCTGAAACTGCAAAAAAACCCGTAATGTAATCCGTGTTGATCATCTCCCACATCCATACGGATAACTCTATGTTTTGAGACATGCAACTAGGCCTCAAGTATTTTTCCTTAACCTGCTGGTAGACCATACACTTAACCACAAAATTTGCCATGTCTTTGTTCATATTGTTCCATTAATAGATCTCCTTCAAGTCATGGTACATCTTAGTCGAACTCGAATGGACCGTATATCTAGATTCATGAGCCTTAGCCAAATTTCTTTCTCGTAGTCCATCAACATTAGGAACACACAATTTGCCATGATACCATAGAATGCCATCTCCATGCTCTCAAATTCCAGAACTTTCTTCTGACACATATCATACTTAATCCACATAAGTATGGGATCCAAAGTCTGCTTATTATTCACCAAGAGATGATTTAACAACTTTTTGAACAATAACTCCTCCAACCTCAAAGTAAAAAAGATGAACTCCCAAGTTAGCCAGCTGATAAAAGTCCATCACCAATCCTCTATTTTCCTCATCCACGTGAGATAAGCTCCATATAGACAACTTACTAAGAGCATCAACAACAATATTAGCTTTACTTGGATGGTAGTGAAGGCTCATATTGTAATCCTTAAGCAATTCAAGCCATCACCTCTTTCTGATATTGAACTTATTCTGAGTGAACCCATATTGCAAGCTCTTATGACTTGAATAGATACCCTCATGCACCCCATAAAGATAATGGCACCATATTTTCAAAGCAAAAGCCATAATAGCCAACACCAAGTCGTGAGTCAGATAGTTCCTCTGATGAACCTTAAGATGGTTGGAAGAATAGGCTACAACCTATTCACCCAGTCCTATATCAAAATATACCATAAACGCAACAGTACCCTCAGAATGGTCAAAATTGGCGTAGAAATTAGCTTATCCTTCAGCTTCTTAAAACTTCCCTCACAAGAATCAGACCATAAAATCTTAACCTTTTTTCGAGTCAACTTTGTCAACGGAGCTACAATAGAAGAAAAACTCTTTACAAACATCCAATAATACCCAGGCAGGACCAAGAAGCTCCAAATATTGGTCAGAGTCATAGGTGTTGGCCACCTATTAACTTCTTCAACCTTTTGTAGATCTACCCCATCCCCTCACTAGATACGACATGACCAAGAAAATTCATAATATTCATCACAAACTAACACATACAAAATTTAGCTTACACACTCTGATCCTTAAGAGTCTACAACACGATTCAGAGGTGATTGGCCTAATCCTCTTCACTCTTAGAGTACACAAAAATATCATCAATTAAAACTATCATAACTAAGTATAAAAGCTACTTGAACACTCGATTCATAAGATCCATGAAAGCATCCAAAGAATTACTCAACCCAAATGACATAACCAAAAACTCATAGTGACCATACCAGGTTCAGAAAGCAGTTTTGGAATTATCAACCTCCAAAATTTTCAAATGATGATAGCCAAAAAAAAATCACTCTTAGAAAAGTATCTAACACCTTTAAGATGGTCAAAAAGATCATTAATCCTAGGAAGGGAATGCTTATTTTTCCTGTTACTTTATTCGATTGTTGATAGTCTATACACATCTGAAGGGACCCATAATTCTTTCATATGAAAAGCACAGGAGCAAACCATAAAGAAATACTAGGGCGAATAAATCTTTTTTCTAGAAGGTCATTCAATTGCTCCTTATGCTTTTTTAATTATGTTAGAGCCACTCTACAGGGAGGAATAAAAATAGGACAGGTATCCAGTAAAAGATCAATCACAAAATCTATTTCCCTATAAGGAGGAATTCTAGAAAAATCATCAAAAAACCTTTAAGGAAATTTACTGACCATGGGGACAGGTTGTAAGGAGGGAACGTCCAAACTAAAATCCTTAACCCAAACTAGATGATACAAATACCCTTTGGAAATCAACTTTTAAGCTCTAAGATAAGAAATATGCCTTTCTTTAGGTACTAAGGAACTTCTCTCCCATTCACTTACCAGTTTGTTAGGGAATTGGAAACTGACCTTTTGGGTCCTACAATTTAGAGAAGTATTACACGAATGAAGCCAATGCATCCCCAAGATAACATCAAAATCCGCCATATCCAACTCTATCAAATCCACTGATGTCTCCCTATTAAAGATGGACACCACACAACCCCTATAATTTTGTAGCAACTTTAGAATCACACAATATAGTAGACATAGAGAAGGGGTCGGAAATGTTTTTAGGGATAAAACCAAAATGTACAGCCATATTAGGGGTTAGATTTGATAGGGTAGAACCTGAATTAATTAAACAATACAAATCACGATAGAAGAGTTATAATATACCAGTAACAACATTAGAGGATGTCTCAGATTCCTGGTGAGTATTAAGAGAATAGAGATCATTCTGGCTAATGCCGGTACCCGAAATGGCACCTTTTCGTGTAGGAGACGAATAAGTGGAGATCAAAACCTTATTAGCTCTAGTGGCTACCTTAGGCATAGGATAGTTCCTCTACATGTGTCCAGGCTGACCACAATTGAAACATAAGTTCCTCCCATAATTACAATAACCATGGTGAATTTGTCCACTAGATCTACAAGGAGGTTAAGGTTGGGATGATTGAACTCCACTAGCCTGAGACTGGGCACCATGTGCCTTAGAACCACTGTTGGCCTAAAAAAGATGATCACCAAATAGCTTAGGATAAGGAGCACTAGCTGAAGAATATGAATTAGAATTTTCCCAAGTCTTCTTCTTGGTCCATTGTCTACCATTCCTTCAAATATTCTACCAATTCACACCTTGCTTGAAATACTTGAATTTCTTATTCTGCCTCTCTCCCATATCTGCTTATCTCTTCTTTTTGTCTTCTACCTACTACATATAAACCAAAGGCCTGGAGATATCTATGTCATTGTTCAACATTGCAACCTTAAATTCCAATAACATGTCATAGGACAACAAAAATGAAAACTTTCTCATTTTAGATCCCTAGATAAACATCAACTCCTTATCATATAGAGATAGTTTTTCAAATTTCAAGGAATACTTTTTAACACTAATCTTACCCTGATTCAGATTCACAAACTCCTCAACCTTAGCTTCACTCAGCTCCAGAGGAAAGAAATGATCAACAAAGGTACCCCAAAACCCATCCCATAATGCTGACTTAGCATCATTACCTCTCAACTATTCTTACTCTTCATACCATAGTAAGCTAAATCCTTCAGTTGGTATGTAGCAAACTCTACCCCTTTAGATTAGTATGCAGCCTTCTAAAACTCTTCTCCATCTCATCCATAAACTCTTGAGGATTCCTCTAAACGTTAGAACCTATAAAGGTTGGGGGTTCAACCATATTAACTGGCCAATCCGAGTGACCTCAAATGAAGGAGCAATAGAACTGACATGGTCCGAATATGAGACTGAGATGTTATCAATAGAGTATGCAAATGAATAAAAGGATATGGCTTCATATTATAAATGACTCTCCGAGGTGGTTAATCAAAAGTGTCACAAGCTCGAGGAGCCCAATGAGGACTAGTGGGGACTGGTGGAGCTCCACGTGGGGAAGTGCATGTCATAACCAAATATCTCAGGTTATGATGATACCTACTATAACACACCATTGGGAAAGATAAAGCCTTGTCGAGAACGGGTACTAACGGACTACCCAACTAAATAAAGGAAAGAATACGGAAAAGATGAAGTAAAATATCAAATACATAATATTGTACAAAAACCTGGTGGTATCAGTGCAAGAGCTACTAGTATTACAAGAATCTAAGGTGAAATACAAATAAATATACTGATAAAACTGCTCTCCAAATAAAATATAGAGAGTAGTCTAATACATAAGAGGGAGGTAAGTAATACTCTGAACATCAGTAGCCTACTCTATGTCTCCAAAACATAACTGCTCTACAAGATGCACAAATCAATGGTAATAAACCATACTATGATCTGCAAGCTGCAAAAGTTTAGTATAAGTACCAAAAAATGTTACTCAGTAGGCAACTATCAACTGAGCTTTAGAGATAAAGCACATATATAAAACATATTAACAGAATGGAAAATGACACCCAAGTGTCTAACCACAGTTTAAGACATCCAATGAGATAATAAGGATAAACTATCCTATTCATGTCTAAAATATTAACATATTAAGGATAAGGAAGTATCAATGATGAGCTATCCTATTCTATCCATACTCAAAAATCACAACACTATACCGTATATCCTTACCCAATATTTGAATAATGGACAAAGAAAGATTATATAAATATATATATATATATATGTATATATATATACAAGGCCAAGAAATAATATACAATGTGAACAAATGAAGGAAGGCATATACAGTAATACCATAGCTATATATAGCTAGATATAAATATTTATGGATACAAGGTCAACTCAAAGCATCACCTAGATCATCGTATCTTCATTTTAAGGCCTCATTATAACCCAATTAAGATTTGGAACTATCATACTTAGGGTTTCTAATCCATATGTTTAATCTTGAAATAAACATGCATAATAGATCAATTTTAAGATAGAACAGGCCATAAACATACCTCAAATCCTGATACCGAATCAATGACCAATTTTTCATAAGCTAGACATAACAGTGACATAATAGTTATAATAATAATATCAATAATAGAACGAGTAACCAACTATTTGAAACAACTGAATATATATCGGAGCCTATGCGTATCCCTACCCCCATGTCCATAAGGTTTAATTAACATACAACAACACAAGGCATAGTCATCACCTATATCTATGCAACCTTTCCATAAAAGCTGATAGACATATGTGCATACTGGTAATAGGGAATGCTCATGTAAGTATAAATGCAATAGGATCCACAATATCCTAATACCAATGTCATAACCATCATTGTTATGTCCATCATCATCATCATCCTTATCATAATCATCCTTCGGCTTTGCCAAGTAACTATGTATATGTATTCCGCACATCGAGCTACCCGGACTTAAAACGGTAGATATGCACATAGAATATTTATATAATAGGTTCATTAACTCAAGTCTTTGCTAAAAAATGTGTAAGTTTATAAATCCATTACCAAGAGTGATCTTCAAGACTAAATCATTATAAGGTGTAGAAAGGGTCGAAATATCTCACGATAGTAGTAAATAGTAGTGTAAAATTATGGATCATAATCGATCTAGGTCAATTCATTAAAACATCATTATCAACTGTTGTTATGTATGTAAATTATTTATTAAGTTAGGCAGTTATTATTATAAAGAAATCTAATTTAAAGATGAAGAGTGGGATTTGACATTTAATTAGAATGAATAGTCATAATATCATATTCTAACTAGAATCATATCATTAACCAATATAACGATCATGAATGTACCAAATCTATGCATGTCATCACCAATATTAAAAATTGGAATCATAAGCATTATACACATATTTCTCCATCCCATGCCGGAGAAATATTTATATAAAAATATATATAGTCATAACCTACAACCGTATCCTTTACAAGGATAATTACTTCTCGGATATCCAACCAATATGAAAACATGACCTTTGGCCAAAAAATATGTCCAAAATTTTCATAACATCGTAATCACAACCGCAGGACCACATTCGTATTTGGAACTCATATCAATAATAATATTAGTAACCTATCTCATATTTATAATTCATAGTCCAACTGTGCGGCATGCCAAATTTATAAGCGGTAAAGAATATTCGTAATCATCTCACACCTAAGAGGCATATTATAAGTAAGACATCTCATATCTGTGAGATATAACATATCACTAGGCCATAAATCATAACTATGAGGCACATCACAACTATAAGGCATCTCAAGTCTATAGGTCATATAGCACGACTATGAAGGATATCATCTATATAGGTCAATTACTATATTTAAAAGGAATATTGTCTCTAAAGGCGCAATATCATATCTAGGAGGAAATAACATCTCTAAAGGCCAAAGATCACTTCCTTAAGGAATATCATGGTCATAAGCCATTAGTCATAATTTGGGGAAAGTCATCACAATTTACTAAGTCATGAAGAAAACTTATTTTAAAGGATCAATAGTATCCACTATGCCTAGCATCCGCAACTAAGTGCACAAGGGCTAATACAAGTCTTGGCCTAAGTGGGCCAGATAATTCAACTTCTAATCCACAATTTCTATATTTAGGAAATCTATGCCCAAAACTAGGCTAAGGTATCTAGTTCAACTTCTAGATGTCAAATAAGCCATAACCAATCCTAATATAGGAACTTTGTCTAGAAATATGATCATTTAAGTCAACTCTACCCAAAGTACAATGCACGACCACTGAACTAGTCAAACTAAGGTTGATCATACCAACCATGATTTCAACACTTAAACCACATCCTAAACCTAGAATTATGTCATACCCATTTTACAAATTAGTCCAATATAGGGAGAAGGAAGTAGGATTCTATAGGGTAATAAGCATTCCACCTTACAAGTTTAAAACTCTCATTAAATCTCAAGGAAATTAATAATCAAGACTAAGTCATTCTACTCATAATCAATCTTAATATTCACATTCACACAAAATATATATCACACATCATCTACGAAGAAGAGTAGACATAACTTACCTAAAAGATGAATCGTAAATCCTCAAATTATTCACCCAAAGCTTGTCTTCATTGCATAATCCCAAAATGCCATCAGACTATCAAAATCATAATATATTGATCAATATGAAAATAACGATACCCGTATTGCACCATTGTGCTTCAGGTCTAAAAACAACAACAAAAAACCTCATATGGGTCCCACTTATAGAAAATACATTTTTGAGGTCAACCCAATGTTCATACACCAATAAGGAATTTTAACCCTCAAGAATGGGTCAAAACCAAGCAAAATTTGGGCCAAAATCAAACCCTAAGTGATTTGGGGCTTTGGTCAAATAATAAAGAAATTCAAGCTTATAATTGAATTATTCTTAACTTAAATCCAAAGATATTCACGATAATAGATGATAATCAATCTCTTAAGTAAGCCACATAACACAAATTTGAGTTATCCTACCCATTTAGGGCTTTGATCTCAAGATTGAGGAGAAAATGACCAAAATGCAGCCTAAGGGGTCATTAAATGACCCCTTCCAGGTAAGGAGATGCCGCGATCGCACTCCTTAGATCATGATTGCCATAGTGAGATCACCCTTCACCTAGTTCGATCTCCATAGGGCAATTATAGCCGCCCTTGTGTGATCGCAATACACTAGAGATCAGCAAACTTGGAAAATTTTCCAAGTTTGCTCTACTGCCTCGAGACTCATTCAAAATCCAATTTTCACAAATAAACTGTGTAAATCCACTAAATTCAATTTTTTGGATGCATTGGTGAAGTCGTATTTTCCATCCAAGGTTGTTTTGATAAAATATGAGCCCCACACTAAAATTACTAATTTTCCATTTTTTTGACCAATAGGTTGAAAGGAGCATGGGTACATTGGGACACGAACCAAAGGTCTACGAAGACTAAATGATTATTTTAGAGATGTTAGCACAGTTGGAATTTGCATTCGAGATCATTTTACTGATGTTTTCGGTAGGTGGCCATTTGAAACCAGTGAAGACTTCCAAATAGGAAATTGGCACTAAAAACCAAATTAATTGCCTAGTAACTGAACTGTCAGTTCCTGCTGGTCATAAATGACTTGGGAAGCTATGTAGAAGCTCTAACAGTGAAAATAAACAAAATTATGAAAAATAACTTGAAGGGTCATTACAATATCCACTACTAAAAGGACTTTTGTCCCCAAAAGTCAACGGATAGAAAGATCTCAAAAGCAGGAAAGGATATGGTGTTGAGCCCACATGCTCGAAGCACGACTTCTTAGTTAACCTACACGAAGAAAGATCACTTTTGAGGGATTTTGCCACCGGTATATCTTTTGCAACCATCTGTCTCATTTAACTCCCCAACAGCTAAAATTCAACTTAAATTACCATCTAGCCTCTTACTGAATTGAGAAAAGTTGATACACCAAAATTCCATTCGGCAAACATTAGATTAAGCCCATGCGGGGCTATCTGGGAACACATATGGAGATGATCAAGTAATGAAAACCATGAAAATACTACAGCTATTTTGAGTGATAATCAGACTGAAATCCAGTAGATCAAGGCATAACTACTCATCACTAAACAATCTGCTCCAGCATGTCCTATTAATCGATAATGAAGCCATACTGAACTCAACTCAATATGTTACTCTCACTGATCATATCATCTGAAATTTCCAAATAAAACTAAAAACTCGAGGACAAAGATAAAAGAACCAATATCGGGTTTGTGGGCCATTATCTGAACACCTAGCTACTATAATCCATCGAAGTCAAGAAGATCAAATAGGCAATCATAGACTAGGCTCAACCAGCCTATAAGTAAAATCTACACGTAGACAAATCTATAATGAAGGTTGCACATAAACTCTACAATTCCAATCAAGAATCTCAACACCAAGATTGAACAACCCGATCTCAACTACCCAAACCAAACTTAAAGACGGGTAGGCATTAGTACTCCAAATCTATAATAACTTCTAAATCACCATCCTAAGGCATCAAATTCAAAACTGAGTTGACAAATACAAACCAAGGTCAGATACTCTAATCGACCGTAGTTTCTGAATAAGACATATCCATACCAGGTCATACCAACCTAAAATCAAAATATTGCTGAAGAACAAAATTGCAAAATAGGATAAATCATCGGCTGAAAACTTCAGAGATCAACTCCATATCCACTGGAGAGACTGAACTATCAAAGCACACTCAATAACTCATAACAACTCTAACAACTCTGAGAAATGTACTCAAGCTAAAATCTAACCAACCCAACACTACAATCAGTAAAGAATAGCCATGGCTTATATCATTGAGGAAAAATACTTCATCAAGCCTCATTTGGGTGAACAAACATTGAAATGGTGATTTTTTGAATATACCCAAGTAGGACAATGAACACTCGATAAATCCATGAGTAATATTATAAAAGAAGAAATATACCATCTTGAAACCAAGGTCAATACCACTAAAAAAATAAAAAAAATACAAGAAAAAGAATCTACAATTTCAAACTTAAGAGTGATCACAGAAAAGGTCACCTACCTCTATCTCCCTGACTTCATAAAAGACAAGAATTACATCTATAGTGAGAATGGAGCATCCAACTCCATACTTATAAGAAGGGAAAACCATTACTAGGATATGAACACAACAAATCAAAGACATGAATCCAGGACATCTCGATATCAATATAAAACCGCTATCATGAAATAAAATAGCCACAAGAAAAGAATGAATCCAAATATGGTTAAGCTCAAAAATTGGTAATATAGAAAGGTATACCTAAAAGAAAAATCTTCGCAACCCAGGGGGAAAGTTTAAGAATATGTAACTCCATATGAGGAAATATAGCTAAATTTCCAACTCTAGAACCATACAGAACCATAGAAGGTCGACCTAACTTCGATATCGGAATACATTACTGAATCAATCTAACACAACTAACCAAGAGAAAAAATAATCAACCTCACCATGCTATGGTAAAGAACTCATCAAATCATGCTATATCTACTTAAGCCACTGAATAAGATATCAAGGAATGAAATTCTTACTAGATAACACTAGTTTATACAACTACTCAGCAATGATTAATTACATCATATAATAATACCAAACAATATGAATAACCTCAAGCAGTGATAGCAATAGCAGCAATAATATCAGCATCAATATAATGAATAGGCTGTAACAAAATAAACATTAATATCATGTACCACTCAAGGTCTACAATAAAGACAATCAGCCAAAATAAATGGACTCGAACCTAGATGCTACTCCTATAGTGGGGGAATATCAATACTGATCTACTTTATCCACTACTAAAATAAATAAACCACAAAGAAGCCACATAACATGAATTTAATTACAAGACACATAATAATCAATATGAACTAATCAAGGCATATAATCATCAATAGGAACGAAAACCCCAATAGGCATAGTAAAAAAATAAATATAGGAAACAAAAGCATACCTATTATGGTAAAGTTTATAATCACATGCATGATGGGCATAGGGAGAATAAATCTGAATGGTTCCAAACTTAGATTGACTGACTAAATAATCAACTGAGGCGCTAAGTGCATTATCTCTAACCAAAGATGCCATAACATCATGAGGCAAATCTGAATAAGCGGAATGACCAATAATCTCATGTTCAGACACTCTTTGGACCAGTGGCCCATCTCACCACAACTAATACAAGATCTTAGAATACTTTAAGATACTAGCATAAATAATTTAGAATGGCCGTCATGGCCTAAATACCTATACCAAAACTATGCAAGGTCTAAATGGGAACTCTGCTCACTATGATCTCTATGACTAATATATAAAGCACTCATAAATACTACCTATGTAGAACTGATACGCTGCAAGTAAAGCTGACCTCCACTAGAAGGATCCTCATTTCTCAGATAAAATACCAACAATGCAATACCAACAACATGGCCTCTTGTGTGACCTCCATGAATCTCAATACATAGTCACCTATGGAAAGAAAGACCTAGCTGCTATCAAGTGCTTTGGCACCCAATAGAGTGGAAATGAGAATTCTCTGATAAATCCATACACCATTCCCTCCTCAAAGGGATATAATATAGGAGAATTCTTATCCCAATCAAGAAATCCAGTCTCATACTCAGAATTAGTAAAGAACCTTGATTGACCCCAATAGGCTAAAATTGATTTGAGAATTGCTTAAAATCACTATAGTTGTGAGGGATCTAGAATCATGACTCGAATCCCTAATGCTAAACCTCAAAGAGCTAAAGTAGTCATGAGATCAATTAGAGCCTAGGATGGACCCAAATCCTTTTGGCTAATGCTAAAAATCTTCGATATCTATCTCTAACTTCTAGTCTGATACTATGCTAAAACTCTAAAAATACATGTTGAGGTCTCTTTTTCATCTTTTGACCATCTTGCATTTTTCATTAGGGACAAAATATAGTCAAAGAATATATTTGAGGTTCATAGAAATATGGAAACATGATAAGGAGTCAAGAAGTGAATTTTCTAGAATATCCCCATAACCTCCAAAAGATAGGTTATGGACATCTCCACACCGACCCGCAAGACTATACTAAACAGTTAACTCTTATACTAGTACATCGATGAAACATAGGCTTTAATAAAAATTTGTCACGATCAAATTTCTTGAGTCATGATGGCACCTAATATAGCCTACGAGTAGGCAAGGTAAACCCATAGTATTGAATGGCTAGTAACGACTACCCAACTAAATAAATACAAAATTTAAAAAAGATGAAGTAGAATATCAAATACATAATATAGTACCAAAACTTACTTAGTGGTATCAATACAAGAGCTGCTAATAATACAAGAATCCAAGTTGAAATACAAATAAATATACTACTACAACTTATCTCTTAATACAACATAGAGACTAGTCTAATACATAAAAGGGAGGAAAGTAATACTCTTAATATTAGGAGATCACTCTAAGTCTTTAAACTATGCTCCACACAATGCACATATCAATGTTGATAACCCATACTATGATCAACAAGTTGCAGAAGTGTAGTATGAGTACCGAATGAATAATGCTTAGTAGGAAATAGTCGATCGAGATCCAACAATAAAGCATATATATATAATATATAAAAAATGGAAAACTACACCTAAATGTCCAGTCCAGTCACTACATGCGCTCAGCCTGTAGGCGACTGTACTACATATGCCCAAGGACAGGGCACATATAAAGACCAAACATAGCCACTGACCCTTTTTTCTCCTATTTTATTAAGGGTTTGGTTTTAGGGTTTTCACATGTACTATAATTAAACCTTATGTGTTGTTTAGTAGAAGTTATGCACTCTTAATACTCACAAACTTATTTTGATTCCAAGATTTGATTTTGGTCTTGGAATTTACTTGTATTAATTTTAGTTGATTAATTTACTTATAGTATTGGGTTTTTACTTTTGATTATTGTGATTTAATGTTATCCTTTCAATCATGAATGTTGTTGATTACTTTAAAAGCATGATCAACTAAAAACCCTTAGATAGGGATGTGTAAACCCCAACTGATGGAAAATGTAGGGGAAGTTCTATTGTTTTTCTAAATCGATACCCATGCATAGATTATATTATCTTCGCTTGAATAGTTTTCTTAATGGGTCCAGATATTAGGATCCTGACAAGATTTTTTCTACTTACTCCAAAAGAGGAGTAGTGATTAGGAAAAGATAATGAAAATACTAATTTAGAGTTTAAATATCAATCCACGCTACTAGGTTTTATCAAAGTTATATGGTTTTATTGCATCTAATAGATAGAGACTCAAAAGGTAATAGTAAATTGGATCAACATAAGGGTTAGTAAGGCGATATCCTGAGACTCAAAAGGTAAAGGATGAGACCTTCTGCTCATCCAAATGACTGTAGAAGGTACATAACTTATTGATTCTTTATGCAAGATATTGGGTTAGTTCAATAAAAATGATAAGCTTGCAGAGTTGGGAAGAAAGAGGGAGCATAATTCTAGTGTTCACCTATGACTCATTACAACTAAAGTTGATATTCACCACTTATTTGATATTGCTATTCAAAACCCCTTATTTATATTTCTAGTTCTGCCTATTAATTACAATAATTTAGAACTATGATTCCATCTATTCCCTTAGTATTCGATCCCAACCATTGTGGGGTTACTATAATTGGCAGCAATCATATCATCTTTAGAGTGGAGGTGTAGCTTTATGTCACTAAATTGTAGCATTATTTCCAGGGAATATGGTATTGTTTCATGAATTGAAGTTGTTGCAGTTTTTAAGTTTACTTTTTTAGTTAGGTATACGCCGGTGTATCCTAATATTTAGAGTAGATGCAATCTCTTACTCCCAATGAATTCAAATCTAGAGAGGATCCTACAAACACCAAGTAGGATAGCATAATAGAAAAGAGATTATAATCATATAGAAGTTTGTGAAGTTGTACCTCCTCCTCCTCTTAAAGGAGTATAGAATATTGTTTATTGATAGAATGGTGAGCTTTTAGCTCAAGATGAAAATGAGAGGAGGGCAACAGAATAAGCTTAGTGGGTAGCTAGGGAGGCAAAGCTAGCTAAGCAAAAGAAAGAAGATAATGATTAATTTGCACATATTAAAAATTAAAATAGAGCTAGAAGTGCCCGTGTGCCAGTGATCCTAGCATATCAATATATGCAACCATAGATAAATTATGAAGAAGATCTGGAATATGTTGAGTGAGAAGATTTTGGAGCCATTATTCCTCCTGTTTTACCCTGGGCATCAAGTTCGATGTCACAATCGTAATGGTCCTACTATTAAATTTGAAGGGTGTATTTTCAAGTTTGCGTGTAGATGACCCAATTATTTACTTTTACAATTTTATTAGTACCTGCCATTCGTATACCATTCCTGGGGTGAATCAAGAAGCACTTAGACGGAGGTTGTAATACTTCTCACTTATTGAAGGAGCATCTTTATGGTTAGGGGAACTACTAAGAGGCTCTATCACTTTATAGAATGAGTTATCCAAGCAATTCTTGAACCGTTTTGTTTCTTTCTCCAATATGTTGCAACTTAAGGATGAGATCTATAATTTCATGCAATTATATTCAAAATCTATGTACGAGGCATGGCTCAGGTTCACAAAGAAGCTTAATATAGTCCCCATCCATCATATGTCAGGGATAAGCTTATTGGAGATATTTTACTGAGCCTTGACCATTAACACGAGAGAAATGATAAACACCATATCTGGTGGAGCTTTTATGAGACTACAGTGGGAGACATCTTTAAAAATGCTAGATCTGATCATGCTCTCTAAACGAGGGTTTCAAACTCAAGAGACTGAGAGAGGATCTAAAATATATGCTATTGGTGCCTCATGTGACCGAAAAATAGTTGATGATTCAGTAGCATAAGAGATTGCTCTGCTAAGAACTAATCTTAGTTAATGGCAAAGTAGTTTATAATAGTAAGTTCTAAGAAAGTAAATTCAGTAGTAGCACAAGGGTCGGCTTTCAAAGCTTATGAGTCGAATTGATGGAGGAAGCAAATTATCTGGATTATGAGTTTGTGGGTTTCTGAGCCCAAAGGTAAGGGAACCAAGGTTAGAACTGCTATGATAGATTCAAAAATCATAGCAGAGAATAAGTTGGTGACTGAAGAAAGAAGGATGACTATAGAGAGAAAGGAGATGAGTACATTCCACCTAGAAGATGAGATGCAAAATTAAGAATAGAAGATATGTTGATGAAGTAGGTAAAGGGTCCAGAAAATTAGGATATTAGTCTTAAGGAGATTAAGGCCGACATATCATGGTTGACCCAAAAAGTCGAATCCAATGAAACTGCTATCAAGTAGTTGGAGCACAAATTTGGGTAGATATTAGCAACTCTAAATCAGAGGCAGTAAAGTACCCTTTTGATAAACACTATACCAAATCCAAAAAAAGATAGTCATGATCTTGCCACTACCAGAAAAAGTGGTATGACTACTATGGATCTCTCACTACCTTCTGCAGAAGTTTTAATTAATAAAATACCTATTATGCAGTTGGAAAAGACCTTAGCTGATAATGATGCATTTGTTAAGGAAAGAGCTACGGGTTAAATCGTTGAGAAGGAAATAAGACAAATTTTAAGACTGCCCCACCTTTTCCTCAGTGATTAAAGTAGAAAATAGATAAAGGAAAATTTAAGTTATTCATTAATATGCTGAAAAAGTTAAGCTTGAATATTCCTTTTCTCGAGTCATCGGAGTAGATATTTGGATATGCCAGGTTTTTGAAGAAATTGGTCACAATTAAGAAAGGAGCTACAATTGAGGATGTTGGTGGCTTGCACCTCTTAGTGCAGTCACTGCAAAGTCTTTGGCTTAGTAAAAAGGTGACCCTAGAGCATTTATTATACCATGTACTATTGAGTCATCCCAATTTGCCAGAGCTTTATGTGACATAGGAGCCAGTATAAATTTGATGTCCCTAACTACATTCAAGAAATTGTTTTTGAACTCTCAAAAACCAACTTCAATATGGTTGTTGATGGTTGACTGCACGGTGAAAAAACCTTTAGGCATTTTGTTTGATGTGATTATGAGAGTTGATACTTCACCTTTTTTGCTAACTTGGTCCTTCTAGGTTGTGAGGTTGACACTGAGATGCCTATCATATTAGAGAGATCATTTATGGCCATAGGTAGAGAGTGGTTGATATGGAGAAAGGAGATCTGAATTTCAGATTCAATGGTTATGAGGCCATATTAAATATCTAAAAATCAATAAAGCATCTAACCAACATAAGAGTGGGGTCGCTGATTAATTGTATTGATGACACTAGAGGGTCTCCTATGGGTATCTTGATGAATTTTGAGTAATCAAGATACCTATGTTATGCCGTGATGTTGAATCAAGCATTTTATAGGAGGCAACCCATGGAATTATTGGTGAAGTCTGAGAAACAAACACAGCCACATCATGTCGTAATATCAAATCAAATGTTGAGTGGGAGGAAACCCACTATTTTAGTGTTCATTTTTTTGTTGTTTATAATTTGTAGGCTTTTTATCTCTTAGACTTCCCAGAATATGGTAAAAATGCTACATTCATCGATTTTTAGGTAAGGGGACTGTATGATCAACCCATCATGGTCACAAGTCCCACACGGGCTAGGTAAGTTGAGAAATAATTTAAAAGATGAAATTTAAGATGAGAATAGAAAGTTATGGGTTATGGTACATATTTATACTTTTGCAACATAAACATAAGTTTTGGCCCTGCACATACTGGCTGCATGTGGAACATGTGCCCCATGCCTGGATACTTGTGGCAGGCACATATAGCTGCCGCAGCTAGGTAAGTTGTGGGCTCAAATTTTAATTAAAATTTTGGGCACACCAACTCATATTTAAGACCTAAAAAGCCCCCTATCCTTAATTAAACATCATTAGTCTCATTCCAACTTATTCAAATGCTCAAAACTTCAACTTTTCTCTTTAAATTAAACTTCCCTCTTAGAATGAAAACTATCTCCACACTTAAGTAAAGGCTAAACTGAAATCTGTTCGAGATACCGACTTTTACCAACACACTAAAAACAAGTTCCAACTTTGTTTTTGCTTTATTTCTTCACTGTCCACTTCTGAATTTTCATAAAAGAGGTAACTTTGACGGCTCCTAATGGTTATGTATTTATTTATTTATTGAATAAATAATTTGATGTGTGTATTCCTATTAAAATATATAGAATCTATCATGCTTGTATGTAGGATCCTTTTTGGCCCCAACCAAAAGTTGAACATGAATTAGTAGTGTAATACCACAAGTTGAGCATGTTTAGTTTTCTTTGAAAATCATGATTCTTGATAGGTGTGTTTACATTGGACTTATTGGGATTTCAAATAGGATATATGTGTGTCAAAATTGAGGAAAATTTTGAACTTTTTGAATTTTGAGTTTTTCTACAACTTTTGTTATACCTCATTCTTTGTTGGAAACTAACGACTAGTTTTTCATATACATATGTCATGAAAATATAATAATAAGAACCAGGATGATACCTTGAGGAGATAGTATGAGTACCCCAAACCCTATGGTTCTTGGAGGAGTACCCGATTAAGTGGCTTAGAGATGCTGCAGATAGTGTCACTTGTAGAGTTAAAAGAGGATAGATACGCCAGTTGAATGAGAAAATTGTATTAGGTGATATGGGAATGATTCTACCTGAGTAGTCATGGTTGGTCAGACAGCCAAAATATGCCCAGCCTAGGACTCAGACCGAGGTTGCCAAGATTGTCTAGGATGCACAGACACGTGTAGATCGTCCTAGGATAAAGTCAGCATAGAGATCACCTCCACATACTCCTCCACCAGATAATGAGGATGATGAGGAGGAGGAAAATTTTGTGACTACTCCAGAGAGAGCAGCTCAGGATTCCATTCTGAGGAGACATCCCAGGATTCATCCAAAGAGGTAGAGCAGGAGGAGTTATTAATAGTACCCCAGTTTGAGGAGGGTACTGCCACACATGTATAGTAGTCCAATGTAATCCAGTCAAGGAAGGGTAAAGATCTGGATTCCCTTGATGCACTAGTACAACAGAAGTAGATTCCCACACCCACACATTTCTTAAAGACACCTCCTGAGGAGAAAAATCTGAGGTGGTATGTGGAAGGAATGCAGGAGATATTTGATATGGATAGTCATATTTCAGAGGCCGACAGGACCAAGAGGCTTATTTATGAGGAGCTTCAGATTGATCTATCTGGTCTTATTAGAGTGCCATGGTTGTGGGCTTCTTTTGATCGTTAGCTGTTAGAGTGGATAGCTAGACCACTTGATTCTTATAGCCCAACTATGGTGAATGCTTTTTATGCATCATACTGTGTCATATTAGTTATTTTAATGTGCATAGCTCCAGTCCTGATAAAACACATGGAGAAACCACACCTTGATCATTACTTATTAGAGGGGTCAAAGTTGATCTTTCAGTAAATACTATCCACCAGGTCATTTTTGGTCTAGCTTATATCCCGCCTGCATCTACAGTTGAGTGTGACTATAGACTAAGAGTCACATGTGATCGACATATTATTCGAGAGGCTGAGCTTAGATATGAAAGGGTTGAGATAGCTAGGTAGATATCAAGCTATATTTCACCTTTAGGTGATACCAGCCCATGGATCAAGGGTCATGGTGTGATTAAGAAGGGTCTATTGACTTTCGATGATAAATTTTTGTGGTTGCTTATTCGATATCGATTGTTCCACATAACTTTAGATAATACGTTGAGTTAGGAGGAAAAAACCCTAGTTGCTAGTTTGATGGCCAGATATTCTATTGATTTTGCAGCCATCCTTCGGCATGAGATCCATAATAGAGCATTTAAGGAGATGACTAATCTACCATTTCCTTGCATAAATAAGAGGTTATATGACAAGTCTTGTGTACTTGAGATACTAGTAGTAGATAAGATGGTACTTTTAATGGCTACTGTATAGACAAAAAGTATGAATAATTTAGCATGTCCAGGCCTTCCCAGGAGATGTAGAGGTCCTGTCGTAGTACCTCAAGCCCAGACTTAGGGCCCATCAGTTTCCACAAAGCATGGTGATGCACATGGAGGTGATGTGGGAGTTTAGTATTGATATGAATATAATGTAGTAGAGAAAGGCCCCATATATAAATGCTCTAAGCGAGGAGACACTATTCACTTCTTTATCAGCTCCAACTTTGACCTCAGAGCCGGTTGGCATATTTTCAGAGCTTACTCGCCCATCCACTATAGGTCCTACTAAAACTATGATTACTATATCTTGAGTGTTCTTGTAGAGCATAGTGGATAGTCAGAGGTCTACTAATGCTTGATTTGGGGTTTTTAAGATTCAGATGACTACCCTATACGAGTAGATATATTCAGGGTTTCAAATTAGAATCAAGATGGCAGAGTCCAGATGGGAGGCTAGACAGAGAGTTTCTTTGTTTGAGCCACATGCTGACATACAAGCTTATCTTGATGAGTTTGAGAGATAGGTTACCACTAGAATTACAAAGATAGAGGCACCGAATCTAGTATAGATAAGGGAGGAGATAAATATATTATGACCAGAGGCACGCTCTCTCACAGAGATCCATGTAGCAACCACTCTTTTAGTCATACCCCCATGCGTACCCAGATATTTTGATTTCTTCACAATGGATGACGAGAAGGTCCCAAAATTTTAGGGTAAGAGAGGTCCACAGGAGACTTGCAAGATCCTGTTATGCCATATGACCAGGCCGATAAAAAGGCCAGACATTGTTCGATGGATTTTGAACTTATTGAGAGGTTGATACATGATGAGATAGTAGCGGGTGCATTTTCTAGTAGTGCACCAAAAACACAACCTTACCTACTAAATGATATGCCCCTATCTGGGAATGCGCCTAACACAGATGCTTAGTGTGTCCCAGGTATATTCTCACTTCCCATTGTTTTGTATTATTTTTGGATACTGAGGATAGATCACAATTTTTAAGTTAGGAGTAAGTTATACCATAGCCCCCATTGGTCTCTGTTGTCATGATTTTTTCCCTATCGGTCGCAGTATGGTTGTAGAATTTCCATATCTTGATTAATTTGTGTCATACTATGTTTTGTTTCATATTGTATTATTGTATAATTAGGAGATTTTGAAGTATCTAGGGAAGTAGTCATGTTTTGATTGATTGTTGATAGCCCTCCAAAATATTTGGTTTAGAACTATGTGAATGTACAAATTTGTGAACATTGTTGATCTTGTTTTGGCATTAGAATTAGGGACATGTTAATCACTTGTTGTCACACCTCAAATCCTATTGGGGCAGACAGGCACCCGTAGCCGTAAAGGCCCGAGAGAACTAATACATAACCTTGTACTTCTCATGCATGTAACTATGATAACAAAGGTTCTAACAAACATGATGTTATGCATCGATGAGAATAACTACGTAGGCAAGAACAAAATTATCGATACAACACTTGGTCGTTGGGGCCACCACATCTAAAAGACAAGACACTACCATGTTTAACATTACATTAGTCTACAAAACCTCTAAAATATAAATAGACTTAGTTATGGTCATGACAAACCCCCTCCCTACTCTTGACTACTGCACAATACTAAAATATATGGAACAGACTCGGAAAGTACAAAATTAATGTTGAGATCGCCGATAGTCACTAAATAGCCTATGGTCGTACTAGGGAGGCGTATTAGCTAAAGCACCTGTACCTGTAGCATGAAATACAGGTCCCCCATTATGGAAATCAGTACAAATATATGTACTAAATATGTATGGCTAAAGGTAACAACACATGATACAAGACCTCAATAGAAATCAGATACAAGTGTATAAGTAGAACTAGTAGACCATATTTATATATACTTGTGGGACGACGTACATTACATTCTTTTCTTCATTTTTTTTAAATTTCTTAATTTATAATCTTTGTAAGAAATATAATGTAAATGACCAACTGATTAGTGGTAAATTGATAAATCGGGATCGGCCCTTTAATACCCCGTATGTTCCTAATCTAGGAGGTGAACCAGTTTTTCTACATATGAAGCCTCCTATCCTATGATTTTCACTTTAGTGCATGACTTACAATGAGTATTCGATTAATAAGATAGCTTACGATGTGTTAAGCGTGCTCATATGTGTCACTTAGAGTAATGCATGTTAATTGCTTTTGAATCTATCAGGTTTTAGTGCGTGATTTCGTAAGAGTAACCTTTGAATGAGGATAACTTGATTGACATGTGATATTTAGGAAGATTTAGACCCTCAAAATTATAGAGAATCGAATTATCTTTCGAATGATACCAATTTTACCAAAATCCAATATCCGAGCATGAAGTTATGGCCTTGCAAAGAGGAGTGTGATGCCTAACAATCGCACATGGATACTGGACCAAGTATGCGATGGAATGTGCAACACACAACCTCAGTTGAGTGATAGAATGTGCGATACACACCTCATCTTGTACGATAGGATGTGCGGAGCACATCATAGCATGTGCGAGGAGGTGTGCAACACACACTTATGATTTCAGCCACGAAAACACTTAGTTTTTGAGTTATTTTGAGGATAATTAAATCTTTTAACACTCCTTACACGTCCCTAAATTTAACCTTATGAAATTTATAGCTTCTAAACACATTACAACCCTATTAACATCTCAAAATACTTCATCCAAGAGCACAATAGGAGAAAAACAACTAGGGTTATACAATCAAGCTTGAAGATCCAATTTCAAGGAAATTCCTCCGTCAATCATCAAGAATCTTCCTTCTAAGTTATGCATAGTGTTCATCTATGGATCCATTCCGTTCATAGAGCTCAAGAACCATGTTTTAAATACTATTTTGTGAACTTTTTATGGTGATATGAGCATGTACATGTTGATGATTGTTTTTTAAGTTTCAAGATGATATCTAGAGGTGTTTTCATGGAATATATACTTGTTAGTTGAAAACTATGAACTTTAGGAGGTGCAAAATGGTACAAGTTATGAAACACACCTATGCCTTAAATAATGCATGCAAGGTGTTCGATAAAATGCTTAGGATGCTAGAAATTCATGTTTATATGGTTCCATGATGTCTAAATGACAAGTCCATATTAGCTATATACTTTAATATGAATTCCATGCTTTTCATGTGTTTCTATTATTGTGGTATAAAGCATGTGTGATAATGGAGATATACAATATGCATATCAAATATAGCTATGCACTCCCTACCATGCTTAATGTGTTGAGGAACTACATGATGTATGGTATCCCCTATTTATGATAATGTGAATTGTGGGGTCCAATCTTATGATCAAGTCAGTCATGTTGTGTCAGTTTTCTTCCATCGAGTCCTGAGGGTATTCGTACCCGAAATCTATAGCTATGTGCCTAAATCCATGTAATGTTTCATGATATACAAAATAAAGCCATGATTGAGTAGAATTCAGCCAGCCATGTGACTCAGGAAACCTCATGGTCTTAGTCAGTTATCAAATATCAATAGTAATCCATCAGTCAATGGAATAAAGTAAGTTCCACTCACATACAGTCAGTTAAATCATGTTCAATCTCTTCAGATGGGAGTAGGTGTTAGCACTTAGTAAACCCAAGAATGGGAACTCAACTGTATATGAGGGTGTGATTCTTAGGAGTCATCCTTGCATTCAAGAACTATGTACCCAGCATAGGTTGAGATATTGCAGCCTGTTATATGAGGGTAGATAAGGTGGTTTAACCTATTATATGAGGGTTCCCACTGTTCTCACTAGATTTACTTGTTATATTAGGGTTGCTCACAGGTTGTCCTTACAAGTGGCGTGGTGTTTACACCCTGCCAGTTAGGGCACAGATTGGACCCCAGCTTAGCCATAATGGCACATATGGGGAATGTCGGTTAAATAACTACCTCCCATAGTTTTAGAATCAGTCTCAGTAAAAGAAATCAGATAGTTCCATCAGATTTAAGAAAATCAGATACAATCGTCCATGTTATCAGAACTACAGTTTCAGCCATGTCAGCTATCAATAAAACATGTATTAGCGTACATATCTAGCTTTCACGTACTCACAATCTCAGTTACTATGTATGTATGTTTACACTCTCACATTCATATTAGTCAGTCAGTTAGCATTGTTCATGCATGTACACCATTTTGCATTAGCCTACCTCACTCGTATACTCGGTACTCCAGTTGTATTGACGTATTTTTTCTATGGTTCTTTCTTTCATGTTACACAATAGGTTTAGAGACATGAGCTCCAGATCAGTAGTAGCATCCAGCCGTAGAGTTGCAGTGAGTCCTCATCCATACGAGGATGATATTATTTTATTTCAAACATTATTTCAAATGTTTATTCAGTTGAACGTTATGGCCTATATGTTCATGTTTTCTGCACTATTACATTGTATATTGCAGTGTACAGGTACAAATATAAGTCATGGGTTAGCTTGAGGTCTATTGGGGTCATAAGCATCGTATAGCATTCTAGTTCTGATAATTGGGGCATTACAAACTTTGTATCAGAGCCTAAGGTTTAATAGAGTCCTAGAAAGTCTGAATGCCGCATCTAGTAGTGTCTTGTACATGGGTGTGTTGCACGCCACATTTATGTACAAGAGGCTATAAGATGTTTTAGGAAAAGTTTCCCTTATTTTGGTATTCATATCGTGCTAGTGAGCATAGTATCAAGTTAAACTCTCAGTCTAATCCGTTCTTCTCTTATTTCAGAATATGGCCCCAAAGAGAAGAAACCAGCCAGCTCCTCATCCCAAAGATCCTTTGGGCGAGCATATTTCTCATGCAGAGTTTAAGGACGCATTCACCACACTTGCTCAGTCTATGGCTTCCCAAAATAAACGGCCACCGTTATTTTGGCCAATCCAGTGGCAAATTCTGCAGCAGCTATGATTCGGGACTTCACCCGAATGAACCCTCCATCTTTTTTTAGGTCTAAGTCTGATGAAGACCCTCAAGAGTTAATTGACCAAATCTTAAACATCATTGATATCATAGGAGTTACTTCTATTCAGAGTGCCAAGTTAGCCACATACCAATTGTAGGACGCTTTTCTCACATGGTACAAATAGTGTAAGTCTGAGATGGGTAGATGATGCAGGTCCTATTGAGTGGGAGGAATTTTTCACAGCATTCATAGACAGATTCTTTCCCCAAGAGCTGAAGGAAGCCAAAGTTCTTGAGTTCAACCTCAGACAGGGAAATATTATGGTTAGAGAGTATTCTCTAAGATTTACTCAGCTAGCCAGATATGCCCCTTATTTGGTTGCAGACAATAGGGCTAAGATAAGCAAGTTCGTGTCAAGGGTGAATGATAACGTGGTAAATAAGTGAAGGTCTGCAATGCTGAATAGTGATATGACTTTATCCAATATCATGACCCATGACCAGCAGATAGAGGAGTAGAAGGTTAGAACTAGGGAGAAGTAGAACAAGAGAGCAAGATCAGGCAGTTTCAATTTTGCTAAGCCCAAATCCAAAGGAGGAAACCGCTCGCAGTTTCATCCCAAGTCAGCAGCTCTAGCTCTTTCCTCTGCTAGTGCCCCAGTGCCAAAATTCAGAGAAGGCAACAGAGATAGAGAACCAGGCTCTAAATATCAGGGAAGTGTTAGTAGTTCCCGTACTTATCCTCAGTGTCATAATTATGGTAAGCACCATCAGGGTATATGTAGAGCGGATCAAGGCATTTGTTTTAGTTTTGGCAAGCTAGGCCACAGAGTTAGGGACTATTCTCAGCCAGGTCCTCAGGGTCAGCAGAATCGTTCCACATCTCAGTTCGATCGTCCGAACCAGCAGGGAGCCATTTTTAGTGCTACTAGTGGGAAACACCCAAACAGACTCTATGCTCTTCAGACCTGACAGGATTAGGAAAATTCTCCTGATGTCATTACTAGTATGTTATAGATTTTCCATGTTCATGTTTATGCTTTGATAGATCTAGGTGCATCCTTGTCTTTTGTCAATCCATACATAGCAGGCGATTTCAAAATGAGTCCCAAAATTTTAGTAGAGCCTTTTTCGGTCTCTACCTCACTAGGTAAAACCATCATAGCTCGGTGGGTATACAGGAACTGTCAAGTTATGATATTTTATAAATCCACGTCAATAGATTTAGTCAAATTAGAGATGACTGATTTTGATGTCATCTCAGCAGGGATTGACTTCATTCTTGCAATGCCACAATTGACTGTAGGACCCGAATAGTTCAATTTTAGTTCCTGAATAAGCCCATCCTAAAGTTGAAGGGTAGTACTTAAACTTTCAGGGGTCAGCTTATTTCCTACCTTCGGGCAAGGAGAATGATTTTTAAAGGGTGTGTGTATCATCTCGTGCATGTTAAAGATTCCCATTTTAAATCTCCTAGCCTTGAATCTATTTTAGTTGTTCATAAATATTCAGACGTCTTTCCCAAAGATCTTGTAGGCATTCCTCCCAAAAGGGAAATAGACTTCGGCATAGACCTTCTCCCAGATACTCAGCCTATCTCTATTCTTCCATATAAAATGGCACCTGTGGAACGTAAGTAGCTGAAAGATCAGTTAAAAGATCTCTTAGATAAGGGATTTATCAGGACCAGTATGTATCCTTAGAGTGCACCAGTCTTATTCATGCACAAGACAGATAGTTCTCTCAGGATGTGTATTGATTACCATCAGCTCAACAAAGTCACGATCAAGAACAGTTATCTGATTCCTAGACCAGATGACTTGTTTGACCAACTTTAGGGTGCAAGTTATTTCTCCAAGATAGACTTAAGATCGGGCTATCATCAGCTCAAATTTGGAGAACGTGACATCCCAAAGACAACTTTTCATACTCGGTATGGTCACTCTAAATTTCTAGTCATGTCCTTTGGTCTTACCAATGCCCTTGCAACTTTGATAGACTTGATGAACCATTTTTTCAAATAGTACTTAGACATGTTTGTCATAGTCTTTATAGATGATATTCTTGTCTATTCTCGCACCGAGCGTGATCATTCAGACCATCTCAATATTGTTCTTCAGACTTTCAAGGATTATCAGTTATTCTACAAGTTTAGTAATTGCAAATTTTAGCTAAGATCAGTAGCATTCCTTGGCCATATTGTTTCTGATGATGGCATTAGATTAGATCTTTAGAATACTGATGCAGTAAGAAACTGGCGTCGCCCCGTATCTCCATCAGATATCAAGAGTTTCTTGGGTTTGGATGGATATTCCAGACAATTTGTCGAGGGATTTTATTCTATTGCATCTCCCATGTCAGGATTGACTCAAAAGAAGGTCAAGTTTCAGTGGTCAGATTCATGCAAGAAGAGTTTTTAGTAATTAAAGACTCGACTTACTTCAGCTCCAGTTCTAGCTCTTCCAGATGGTTCAGATGGGTTTGTAGTATATTGTGATGTATCGATAGGGGGTTTAGGTTGTGTCCTCATGCAGCATGGTAAGGTCATAGCCTACGCCTCCAGACAGTTAAAGCCTCATGAGAAGAATTATCCTATTCATGATCTTGAGTTAGTTGTTGTAGTGTTTGCCTTAAATATTTGGAGGCATTATTTATATGGAGTTCATGTAGATGGCTTCATAGATCATAAGAGTCTCCAGTATGTCTTTTCTTATAAAGATCTCAATCTTCATCAGAGAAGATGGTTAGAGCTCTTGAAAGATTATGACATGAGTGTCCTTTATCACCTGGGCAAGGCTAACGTTGTGGCCAATGCTCTCAGTAGACTCTCTATGGGTAGTGTTTCTCATGTTGATGATAGCAGTAAAAAGATAGCCCAGGAAATCCATTATCTTGCCAGACTAGGCATTCTCTTAGTCGACTCTTCAGAGAGTGGTGTCTGTGTTTAGAGTAGTTCAGAGTCATCTCTAGTTTTTGAGGTGAAAGAGAAGCAAGACAGGAATCCTAGCCTTGTCAAGCTAAAAGAATCAGTTCAAGATCAGAAGGTAGAGGTTTTGTCCCAAGGGAAAGATGGTGTTCTTCATTGTCAGGGTTGTCTGTATGTTCTAGGTGTAGATGACTTAAGGCAGCAAACTCTCACAGAAGTGCATGATGCGCAATACTCTATTCATCCAAGGGCCACTAAAATATAATGCCACTTTTAGGAGATCCATTGGTAGAGTAGGATAAAGAGAGATATTGCAGAGTTTATGGCTATGTGCTCTACATATCAGCAGGTTAAGATAGAGCATCAGAAACCTAGTGGTTCCAGGCAGGAGTTCACTATTCCTACTTGGAAGTGGTAAGAAGTGAATATGGACTTCGTGATGGGTTTGCCTAGAACTCATCATCACCATGATTTAGTTTGGGTCATTGTAGACAGAATGACCAAATCATCCCATTTCCTTCCAGTTTGTACTTCTTATTCAGTTGAGGACTATGCCAAACTCTATATTAGTGAGTTGGTCAGATTACATGGTGTTCCATTATCTATAATCTCAGACAGAGGTACCCAGTTCACCTCTCACTTCTGGAAAGCATTCCAAAAGGGTCTTGGCACCCAAGTCCATCTCAGTACAGCATTTCATCCTCAGACAGATGGTCAAGTAGAGAGGACCATTCATACTCTTAAAGATATACTAAGGGCATGTGCAATTAATTTCAAGGGAAGTTGGGAATACCACTTCCACTTGATTGAGTTTGCATACAATAATAGATATCATTCCAGTATTCAGATGGCTACATTCTAATCTCTCTATGGTAGGAGGTATAGATCTCTAATTGGTTGGTTCGAAGTTATTGGGTCCTCATCCATAGGTCTTGACTTAGTGTTCGATGCCTTAGACAAAGTTCAGTTGATCAGAGAAAGACTCCGAGCTACTCAGAGCCGACAGAAGTCATATGCGGATGTTTGTAGGAAGAATTTTGAGTTCGAAGTCAATGACTATGTCTATTTTATGATCTATCCCATGAAGGAAGTGAAGAGGTTCGACAAGAAAGGGAAACTCTGTCCCTACTATGTCGGTCCCTTCAGGATTCTTAGTCGCTTTGGCAAGGTAACTTATGAGCTCGAATTGCCTTCAGATCTAGCCTCTATTCATCCAGTCTTCTATGTCTCTTTGATCAAGAAGCTCATAGGTGACCCAGTTGAAATCTTGGACAACCAAATTCATAGATTGAGGAACAAAGAAGTCCCTCTAGTTAAAATTCTTTGGTGAAATCAGTCTCATGAGGGAGCTACTTGGGAAATAGAAGCAAATATGCGTACAAAGTATCCTCACCTCTTTTCCGCCAATTCAGATCAAGCTCAAGGTAATAGTCATCCTTAAGCTTATAAAGTTCACGTTTAGTTTTCAATTTCATGCTTATGTTCTCATTATAAACTTGGTACCGATTACCTACCATTGCATACTCAGTCATGCATTTATGTATCAGTCCAATATTTAATCATCCTTCAGATATGCATTCTCATTGCGAGAACCTCAGTCATACATTCATGAATTAGTTACACGTGCATCTGATACGCATGTCCAGTATGATGTAGTTAGTTTACCAAATATGTCAGCCATGAGATCATGTTTCAGTCATTTATGTCCAGTTCATGTTCTGCTTATATTTCATCCCCTCTCAGTAAATTCTCATCGAGGATGAATGTTCCCAAGGGGGAGATATTGTAATACCCGTATGTTCCTAAGCTAGGAAGTGAACCAATTTTCCTACGTATGAAACCTCGTATCCTATGATTCACATTTTAGTGCATGACTTACAATGAATATCCTACCGATAAGATAGCTTATGATGTGTTAACCATGCTCATATGACTCACTTAGAGTAATGCAAGTTAATAGCTTTTGAATCCATCATGTTTTACTATGTGATTCTGCAAGAGTAACCTTTTAATGAGGATAACCTGATTTATATGTGATATTTGGGAAGATTTAGACCCACCAAATTATAGAGAATCGAATTAGCTTTCCAACGATACCGATTGTACAAAAATCTGGGACCCGAGCCTGAAGTTATGGCCTTGCAAAGAGGAGTGTGATGCCTAACAAATTGCACATGGCTACTAGACCAAGTGTGCGATGGAATGTGCAGTGCAAAACCTTAGTTGTGCAATAGCATGTTCAAAGAACACCTCATCTTGTGCGATAGGATGTGCGGTGTACATCTTAGCATGTGCGATCAGGTGTGCGACACACACTTATGATTTCAGCCACGAAAACACTTACTTTTTGAGTTATTTGGAGGATAATTAAGTCTTTTAACACTCCTTACACATCCCTAAACTTATAGTTATAGAATCTATAGCTTCTAAACACATTACAACCCTATTAACATCTCAAAGTTCTTTATCCAAGAGCAAAATAGGAGAAAAACAACTAGGGTTACGCAATCAAGCTTGAAGATCCAATTTTGAAGGAAATTCCTCCGTCAATCATCAAGAATCTTCCTTATAATGTATGCGTTGTGTTCATCTATGGATCCAAGACATTCATCGAGCTCAAAAACCATGTTTTAAATACTACTTTGTGAACTTTTTTTGGTGATATGAGCATGTACATGTTGATGATTGTTGTTTAAGTTTCAAGATGATATCTAGAGGTATTTTCTTAGAATATATGTACTTGTTAGTTGGAAACTATGAACTTTAGGTGGTGTAAAATGGTACAAGTTATGAAACACACCTATGCCTTAAAGAATTCATGTAAGGTGTTTGATAAAATGCTTAGGATGCTTGAAATTCATGTTTATATGGTTCCATGATGTCTAAATGACAAGTTAATGTTAGCTATATACTTTAATATGAATTCTATGCTTTTCATGTGTTTCTACTGTTGTGGTATAAAGCATGAGTGGTAATGGAGATATACAATATGCACATGAAATATAGCTATGTTAAGGAACTACATGATGTATGGTATCCCCTATTTATGATAATGTGAATTGTGGGCTCCAATCTTTTGATCAAGTTAGTCATGTTGTGTCAGTTTTCTTCCATCGAGTCCTGGGGGTATTTGTCCCCGAAAACTGTAGATGTGTGCCTAGAGCCATGTCATGTTTCACGATATACAAAATCAAGCCATGATTCAGTAGGATTCAGCCAGTCATGTGACTCAGGAAACCTAATAGTCTCAGTCAGTTGTCAGATACCAGTAGTATTCCATCAGTGAACAGAATTAGTAAGTTCCACTCACTTACAGTCAGTGAAATCTTGTTCAATCTCTTCAGATGGGAGTAGGAGTTAGCACTTAGTGAACCCAAGGATGGGAACTCACCTGTATATAAGTGTGTGATTCTTAGCAGTCATCTTTACATCCCAGAACTATGTAGCCAACATAGGTTGAGATATCACAGCCTGTTATATGAGGGTACATGAGGTGACTTAACCTGTTATATAAAGGTTCCCACCGTTCTCAATAGAGTAACATATCATATGAGGGTTACTCACATATTGTCCTTACCAGTGGTGCGGTATTGACACCTTTCTAGTCAGGGTAGAGATTGGACCCCAGCTTAGCCATAATGGCAAATATGGGGCATATAGGTTAAACAACTACCTCCCACAGTTTTAGACTTAGTCTTAATAAAAGAACTCAGATAGTTCTTCAGATATTAGTATATCAGGACTGTCAAACACAGTCAAATTCAGTTATAGTGTAAAACTCAGATAGTTCCATCAGATTTAAGATGATCAGATATAATCATCTATGTTATAAAAACTACAGTTTCAGCCATGTCAGCTATCAGTAAACCATGTATTAGCATACAGATCTAGCTATCACATACTGACGATCTCAGTTACTATGTATGTATGTTTATACTTGATAACGCTCAATCTATAGCTCTTGTGAGTGTAAAGCGGTCGTTTGTGAAATATAGAACCCAACCTGGGTTGGGTATCGATCCCACAGGGAATAGCTTGGCCAACAAGTAAGTAAAATTATTAAACTTTTGGTGCAAGTCTAGTAAGAAGGGGGGGAGTCTTGTCGTGCAAGTAATGTAAACAAAAGCTGAAAATAATAAAGTAATGAGAGAAAGAGATTGTTACGTTAGTTGTAAACAATGAGAATTGAAGCGTTGGGGTTATGTCCACCTTCTAAGGTATACGTCTCTATTGGCTATGAGTGTGTAGAATTCTGACATGCAATTGCTTATAGATAATTGTAGTCGATGGTAAATCCAAGCGTCTCTCGACCTAAACAAGGACTATTTCACTTTAACTCTCTCGAGCTTAAAGCGTGTCTAACGGTATGAATTCTCCAAGAGGTTAGTCCAGTTACGGCACTAGCTTTTTAATAGGAAAGGGTGTCTTACTACCTTGACATTATCTCTTTTCCAGACAAATAACCTTTCTCTCGAACAAGTTAAATGTTAGACTAGCGTATTCTTGCGTTTGCAACCGCAAAGAATGTGGATTAAGATGAAGAGAATAATGATATAAGCAATATACGTGTCTTGAACTCACAAACTCACAGCAATAGATAGTAACTAATACGGCTTCCATAACCCCAACAGAGAATTTTAGTTACCCATGAATGCGAAGGAGATCACGATTGACATTGTTATTATATCACGATATTGAGTAATGGCGTGTAGGTCAAGTGATAGGCGTGTGGCGTGTTTCCTTAGCAAGTAACGTTTCTCTTGTTGTGGAAATTAAGAATAGAAGAAGAATAGAATTAATGGAAAGATTAGAAGAGTTGTAATTGAGAAGTAGAATGTGTCTCTCCACTAAGGGAGGACTTGTCTCTCCACTGAGGGAGGACTTGAGTAAAAATCTCTAGCATGATAGTGTATTTATAATACCCATATCCTAATCCTACTAGGTAAATAAATATCTAACCAAATCCTACTAAGCTAATGAAATACTTAACCCAAGTGTACTAGGTTAATGTAACATTATCATAATCCAAATAAACTAATGAAATACATAACCCAATTGTACTAGGTTAATGTATCATTGTCCAAATCCAGCTTGGTGTCTGTAAGTCCCCAAAGTCTTCAGAAATGCTGTTTTAGCACGGGACAGATTTTCCATGCAGCAGTTTTAGTCCTTAGGCGTGCAAACTCCCTTTCCTTCCTTCGTGAGCTATCTTTTGCGTCAAGTAAGCCATAAAATGCTGAATTATGCATCATTTATACCTGAAACTTTACTAATCATGTTCGTTAGCTCATTTATAGGAAAAAGGATTAAAAGTGCATGAAATATATAGTTTGTTCTCAAAACTAGGCTAAAATATGGGCAAAATATATTGATATAGGCGTGTAAATTCGCCTATCATCAACACCCCACACTTGATGCTTTGTTCGTCGTCGAACAAAATATCATGTCCTTCTAAGCATCGACTTAAGGTTTTTACAGCAACAACACAAAACATTTATCAAGACAAGCATAACGATTATCAACCAAGAGTAGCTTTCCAATTATAAGTAGAAACAATTTAGCCTCAAGTATAGACTCGTGATGGTGATCAACTCGCATGCAAACGTTAAAGTGCATAGAATCATATACAACTATCCAAAACTCATCAACCATGTGTGTCTCATCATATAGTACCCATAATCACTCACAAATATAGCATATTTTTCAAACATGGGTATCAACAATATCCTTGCTCTCGCTCTCACAAAGAATTCATATGTAGCAACTGATGACCATAGGCTTGCCCTTAGTGTAGTACTCCACTAAATGTGAGAATGTTAAGATTAGGATCAAGTAGGTCTTTTGATGGTTGTAATGTAGGCTAAGGGACGGGTAGGACTATTTTGGCCAGGAATAGTGACTAGGTTCCTAAGCGCTTTAATACATCACATTGTATCATTGACATTTTTTTTTCTTTCAACCTTTCTTCTTTCTTTTACTCTACCACCCTTGTTCTCCTCTTTCGTTTTTTAATTTTAAGCATAACTCACTTTTCATCTTTCTTTTCCTTTTTCTTTTCATAACATACCTCTTATGATAGCACTTTTTTTTCATAACACATTCAAGCACCATTACAATTTAAAGCGTCATACTCACCCAATTTCCTCTTATGTTGTCACATGACTTTTTTAATTTAAAGCACTTAGGAATTTGGATCAAATTATGGTCTTGAAAAAAATGGATTAGGCTTACATACAAGGTTGTCAAGAAATAGGCTAAAGGCTCAAAAGGGTTTAACTAGGGATGATGTCCATGGGTAGGTAAAACTGAAGGTAAACAAATATAGGTTGCCAAAGAAATGCCTAAATCATATCCTAACTTACACTCCTTATTTTCGCTTTGCATACATACCAGGCAAGTTCTAGCATCAGCCACAATCATAGAATATACTATTATCTCACACACACAAGGCACATGGTCGACTTGATTGGAAGTAATATAGACTCTCGACCCAACAAGTGAAGGAATTGAACCACACAATATCACATAATGAGTCACAACTAGAGCCTAGACGTCTCAATAGTCACAATTGTAGCACATACTCTTGTTATAATCTCATGCTGCCTATCAAAATAATTTCATGCGAAGCTAAAAAATTTACTCCTAAAAAAACTTAAAAAAACAAAAAAACTTAAAAAAACAAAGTAAACAAACAAACATAGGTGCAAACAGAGAAGTATAGCATGCGATACCGCCACCCCACACTTAAACGGGACACTGCCCTCAGTGGAAAATAAATACGAAGAACCTGGTTAGTCGGACTCTTCCTCAATGTCGGGGGTCATACCCCTTGCGTTGGGATTATCATAAGAGTCATCATCCTCATAAGTTCCGCATAAGTATCCCACTTAATTCCAAGTGTGAGTCGAGGTGTTTGCATCGAGGAGGGTTCTCCTTGCTCTCTTTGGCCTCTTTTCTTGCCTTTTTGTGAAGTGGTAGCCTTCTCCTTGCCTTGTCTCTCTTTAGGTGCCATTGTACCTGAGACTTGAAATAGTGTTAATGGTAGCACAATCTCAATGGATACAATCTATACATAAGCAGTAGGGGTACCACCCCACACTTAGTTTTGTTAACACAAATCAGTGAAGCGAAAGTGGTCGATTACTCAGATTTCGTCGACATACGTTTTAGGATTGTATTCCGACAAGAAAATCAGCAATGCATCACTTACTTGCAGCCATTGGACTACTTTCATGGTAGATATAGCAACACTAATACATAGGGGTTACCACATGGAATAGTTATTCTTACAACAATCACAACCTCTTATGTCGGTAGGCACTATAAGTCTTATCCCGATGGCCAGGATAGTCTAACATGTAAGTATCCAAACAACAATCTTAAGCACTATTCATAGCCATAGTAATTCCGCAAATAGTATAAAAATGCTATTAAAACCAATTTCAAGTCGGAAACAAGTCAAGATTTTCCTACGTACATGTTCACTCACATGATTTTGTATCAACAATCCAAACACATGAACATCACCAATAATCTTATACGATTTAGAAATTCATAATAGACATAGCAACGTAGTACTTACGAGAAATAAATGAAGAATAAGAGAGTACTTACTTGCTTGAAGCTTGTGGAGATGGTTTTGTGAATTGGAAGAGCAAAAGAAGAAAATTTTGAGAGGTTTTGGATGTATATGCGGCGCCCTTAAGTCAATTTTTAGTGTGGTTGTGTTGTAAAACTAAGTCCCCTTTATATAGGAAGAGAATGGTTCAGGTTTTGACCCATTTACAATCGGTTTTGGAGACAAAAATACCACATATGCGGCACATAATGCTCGACATATCAATGACATATGCGGCGCATTGTCTATAGCATAATGGGACATATGCGCCGCATAGTCTATGGTATTTGTAGACATATGCGCCGCATAGTCTATGGCATATGAGATACTGAGACCAAATGCCATAGCATAGGCGGCGCATAGTCAAAAGCATACCTAGGAATAGGCAACGCATAGTGTATAGCACACTAGATTCCGAGACCTTAGGCTATAGGATAGGTTGTGCATCTTTCGTGGACTAGTTTTACCAAGGCCTAGCATTTCTCGATGCCTATTTTGGTGTGAGAAATGCTCAATCCATAGCCTTATGCATCACCATTCCTAACTTACCAACTTTACCATACAATGCGTCCAAATCATCAATTGAAATCAATCTCCTCGTTGAATACTTCTTGCACCTATTTTTGCTCAAAACCAAATGAAAACGATTAGTACGATGGGTTGCCTCCCACCAAGCGCCTTAGTTTTGGTCGTGGCACAACTCTTATTTTTGGATTTTTCATTTAGCAAAACAAAACAAGTACTAGAATGAAAGGAAAAATGATAAATGATAAATGAAAAAATGATAAAACAATAGGTTGCTTTCCATCTAGCGCCTTATTTATTGTCGTGGCTCGACATAGTTACCTCGAGTACTCAGACTTCGTCGAGGTAAGTGATGGATCATTTTCTGAAAGGATTTAGACGACAATGAGGCTTACCTGTGGGCATGCGATCTTCTTCAAGATGGCTCTTACATTTTCTCGGAGAATCTCCAATTATATCATCAATAGTCCAACCCATAGCTCTCTTGTATCTCTTCAGAGCAGAGATGAGAGCTTCTACGTGCTGTTCACTTAAATCATCTGTACTCTCCGGAAGTATATTTCTACTTTCCAAGAACACATACCTTAAATAATCGGGAAGCTCTTGCGATTCTAGCATTGGTGGCTCGTCAAAGGGAGTCTTCGCTTTTGGTTGATACTTGAGATCACAATCTAGATTCTTAGGAGTATAAGGCTCTATTTCTGTTAGAGCACTCATAAGTTCTTCATAACCTTCATTATCTTTATGCTCAACTTTCAGTGGCACAACAGACAATGGCTCAACAGTAGGCTGTTTCTCTATAGATAATGCTTTCGTATCCTCATGATGAACATCAGCTACAGATAACTCATTCATATCGCTGGGTTGCTTCATTATTTTGCATATATCAAACCGTACCACTTCGTCATTAATTCGAAACAAAAGCTCATTATCTTTCATGTCAACAAGCACACTTCCAGTTGCAAGGAAGGGACGTCCCAAGATGATGGGAACTTCAGAATCCTCCTTACAATCCAGAATAACGAAGTCTGCAGGAAATATGAATGAAGAAACTTTCACCAACACATCATTCAAGATACCCACAGGTCGTTTTACCGACCTATCAGCCATCACGAGCCTCATATTGGTTGGTGTCGGATCGCCTAGCCCCAACTTCTTGTAGATGGATAGTGGCATCAAATTGATGCTAGCACCTAGATCGCACAACGCCTTGGCAAAATCCAATGATCAAATTGTGCAAGGAATAGTGAAAGCTCCAGGATCTGCCTTCTTTTGAACTAACGACCTTGTAGCGATTGCACTACAATGATGAACATTATCTGCTAACTCATAACTTGCTGCCCGCTTCTTTGTCAACAGGTCTTTCATAAACTTCGCATATCCAGGCATTTGTTCAAGTGCCTCCACCAATGGAACATTAATAGTCAGCTGCTTGAGCATAGTCATGAATTTGCTGAACTTTGTGTCATCTGCCACCTTCTTCAATCTTTGGGGAAAAGGTGGTGGTGGGTATGGAAGTGTTCTCTCCATGGTTTTCTTCTCCTCTTGCTTCCGTTTTTCCACTTTTTCAGGCTGCAGAGTGCTGGATGTGGCGTCCTTGATGTCGGGAGTAGTGGCTGGGGCATCTTCTCCTTTTGCATTGTCATCCATTTCCGCAACTTCGTCAATCACTTTCTTGCCTTTTTCTGAATTTTCCAGCACCTTACCACTTCTGGTAGTGATGGCCATGCATGACCCATCATTCCTTGGGTTTTGCACAGTATCGCTAGGTAAAGTGTCGTCCTTTCTTTGGTTGAGTGCTGCTAAAAGTTGACTAAATTGCTGCTCTAGTTGTCTAATTGAAGTGGAATGTGAATCTACTAATTGTTTCATGGTGGACAAATCATTAATTACCTCCGTAACTCCCGCGCTCGTTGCTTCCACTCCTTTCAATAATTTAGCCATCATGTCTTCCATACTTCCAAAATTAGATATGGTGGTATCACGTCTGCCAGGGGGAACGTACAAACCACTCTTTTCATTCTTGTTCTTCCAAATACCTTGGTCTTTGTTTCCAGATTTATCATAATAGTTCCGACCTTGGGTTCCTTGGGTATTCCCTCGAAAACCCCCCTGATTGTTCAAGTAGTTGGCCTCCTCTTCCGAATTAGATTCGTCTCTTCCTTTTGACGCAATCGCTTTCACTTTTTTAGTCTTCCCTAATAGATGCTTTGTAAGAAGATCCATTTGGGTTTTCATGTGCGCCATATCTTGATCACGTTCTTCTTCTCTTCTTCGTTGGTCTGCAGTCATGCCAATAGATAAAGTGGGGCTTGCTACCTCAGAATCCCTGGTATGCCAAGCTCTACTTTGTTTCGTCATACGATCTAGCATATTGCTTGCTTGACCAAAGGTGAGGTCCATGAAAGAACCTCCAGTTGCGTTGTCCACCACTGGTTTAGTTATTGAATTCAAGGCTCTATACAAGATCTCCATGAGGTGAACATTAGTCATGTGATGGTTTGGGCATCTCGCTAGCTTTGTCTTGAACCTCTCCCATGTTTCATGAAGAGCTTCAGAGGGAAGCTGACGAAAGTTGCTGATTTCATCTCTCAATTGAGCCCTTTTGGATGGCAGAAAGAATCTTTCTAGGAAAGCGTCTCTCAATTGCCTCCAATTTGTAATTAAATCAGGAGTCAGCCCATTCAACCATAGTGTTGCCTCCCCAGACAGAGACAATGGAAATAGACGTAATCGAATAGCATTCTGACCAACACCAGGATTGTCAAAGGACTTGCATGTAGAAATAAAGTTTATGAGATGCATATTCGGATCATCGCCTGCTAGTCGACCAAATAATGCCTTGAGTTGCAATAACTGAATCATGGTGCTTGTGATGTTGAACTTGGCTTCGGGCACTAATGGTGGTGGAATTATTGCTCCAGTGGCTCCGGCACCATCAAGATCATCATCATCATCGTCGAAAGCTGGCTGCATGGGTTGGCGATCATACCTATACCGCGCTTGTCGACCTCTTCTGTTGGCAGGTGTTGTAGTTTCAGCAACATGCCTTGGGTTTATCAACTCGTCGTCACCTAAATCCTCATCGTCAGGATTTGTGGCTCGCCCAGGATTATCAATGTTTTGTTGTTGGACTTGAGCAGCAGCAAGAGCAGCTAATCTTGCTTGCTCGTGTTGAGCAGCCATCCTATCGATTTCACCTTGTGCTTCCATTCTTCTAATTCGTTGTGGTTCAGGATTGATTGGTAATAACGGTTGACCAAAACTTCTAGTATGGGGCATGCACTAAAGTAAAAACCTGCAATAAACAAAGACAAAAACTAAACGTAAAAGTACGAGAATCTTTTACCAAAGGGTCTAGTAATTATCACGAACTTGATTGACACTCGTATTCCCCGGCAACGGCGCCAATTTTTGATAACGCTCAATCTACAGGTCTTGTGAGTGTAAAGCGGTCGTTTGTCAAATATAGAACCCAACCTGGGTTGGGTATCGATCCCACAGGGAATAGCTTGGCCAACAAGTAAGTAAAATTACTAAACTTTTGGTGCAAGTCTCGTAAGAAGGGGGGAGTCTTGTCGTGCAAGTAATGTAAACAAAAGCTGAAAATAATAAAGTAATGAGAGAAAGAGATTGTTACGTTGGTTGTAAACAATGAGAATTGAAGCATTGGGGTTATGTCCACCTTCTGAGGTATACGTCTCTATTGGCTATGAGTGTGTAGAATTCTGACATGCAATTGCTTATAGAGAATTGTAGTCGATGGTAAATCCAAGCGTCTCTCGACCTAAACAAGGACTATTTCACTTTAACTCTCTCGAGCTTAAAGCGTGTCTAACGGTACGAATTCTCCAAGAGGTTAGTCCAGTTACGGCACTAGCTTTTTAATAGGAAAGGGTGTCCTACTACCTTGACATTATCTCTTTTCCAGACAAATAACCTTTCTCTCGAACAAGTTAAATGTTAGACTGGCGTATTCTTGCGTTTGCAACCGCAAAGAATGTGGATTAAGATGAAGAGAATAATGATATAAGCAATATACGTGTCTTGAACTCACAAACTCACAGCAATAGATAGTAACTCATCCGGATTCCATAACCCCAACAGAGAAGTTTAGTTACCCATGAATGCGAAGGAGATCACGATTGACATTGTTATTATATCACGATATTGAGTAATGGCGTGTAGGTCAAGTGATAGGCGTGTGGCGTGTTTCCTTAGCAAGTAACGTTTCTCTTGTTACAGAAATTAAGAATAGAAGAAGAATAGAATTAATGGAAAGATTAGAAGAGTTGTAATTGAGAAGTAGAATGTGTCTCTCCACTAAGGGAGGACTTGTCTCTCCACTGAGGGAGGACTTGAATAAAAATCTCTAGCATGATAGGGTATTTATAATACCCATATCCTAATCCTACTAGGTAAATAAATATCTAACCAAATCCTACTAAGCTAATGAAATACATAACCCAATTGTACTAGTTTAATGTATCATTGTCCAAATCCAGCTTTGTGTCTGTAAGTCCCCAAAGTCTTCAGAAATGCTGTTTTAGCCCGGGACAGATTTTCCATGCAGCAGTTTTGGTCCTTAGGCGTGCAAACTCCCTTTCCTTCCTTCATGAGCTATCTTTTGCATCAAGTAAGCCATAAAATGCTGAATTATGCATCATTTATACCTGAAACTTTACTAATCATGTTCGTTAGCTCATTTATAGGAAAAAGGACTAAAAGTGCATGAAATATATAGTTTATTCTCAAAACTAGGCTAAAATATGGGCAAAATATATTGATATAGGCGTGTAAATTCGCCTATCATCAATACTCTCACGTTCATATCAGTCAGTCAGTTAGCATTGTTCATGCATGTAAACCCTTTTAAATTAGCCTACCTCACTCGTATACTCAGTACTCCAGTTGTACTGACGCATTTCCGCTATGGTGCTTTCTTTCATGTTACACCATAGGTTCAGAGACATGATCTCTAGATCAGCAGTAGCATTCAGCCGCAAAGTTGCAGTGAGTCCTCATCCATTCTAGGAAGATATTATATTATTTCATTTATTATTTCAACTCAATTTTCTTAGACAGAGTTAGTTGGAGATAGGTTTCTTCAAATCCTTATTCAGACAGTACTCAGAGGTTTTAAGATTTAGTATTTAAATTTTGTTCAGATTTGATTCAGTTTTCAGTTGTTTTGGGTATCTTTCACCCATATGGATATTACATTTTGACAGATTTTTATTCAATTGAACCTTATAGCCTACATGTTCATGTTTTCCACACTATTATGTTATATATTACAGTTTACAAGTACAAATATCAGTCATGGGTTGGCTTGTGGTCCCTCAGGGTCATAAGCACAGTGTAGCATTTCGGTTCAGATAATCAGGGCGTTACATGCCCATGCTAGGCTTATTCCCCTGATCTGCCACCCACATAAGAACATTGGGATCAGACCATACTAGTCTTATGCCCCTGAGATTCCCCCCATATATAAAGGTTTCAAGATTGGCCCAAGGTAGGCTTATACCCCTGGGCTGCCACTCGTTTTATAGATTTACATTACTTGGTTTATTTAGCCTTTGAGATTGTTACTTTGGTGGTCATAACATTATGGTACCTTGAAAAAATAGTCTACCAACAAGAGACATGTAAATGGCAACTTAATACAATAACAATGAGGTAAGGAGTTGTTGGCAGATAAATGAAGTGTTTAGGAGCTGAAAATACATAAGGGTTTTATTTGACTAAACGGAGAACTTCTAAAATTTTCTAGTGAAAATAGATGTGCAGGTTATATAATAAGCATGTATTAAGGTGTTTTAACACTTTAGAGAGTGGGAACAAGGTCATTGGCTACATGGAATGTAATGTGCTGCTATTATGTATCACTTGTTATAAGGTAACCTTGGAAGCTTACTTGATGGAAGAAATGTCTGATTTCATGCCAAAGAGTGCAAACAAGAGTATGCCTTACATACCAGGTTATATAACTCTGAAACTAACTAACTTGACTTCCCTCCTTTTAGATTACTTATCTACAATAGTATATATAGCAAACTAGTATTAGCAACAAATCAACACATTTGGGCTACTTATCTTCACCGAAACAATAACCGGGCAGTAAGCAATTAATCTATCAATCAAGGGTGTTATTTTAACCCTTTTCTACTCCAAATACACCCATATTCCATACATGTTATTGTAAGATTCACTGAAACCACCTCAACTTCATTACACCGTCCAAATAATATGCAAAACAGATTAGGCAGTAAGCAGATACAATAATTAGTTAGGTGGTGTACCGCCACACCTTTCTTTTATATTTCAATTCAAACTAGTAACATCTTTCTCCAATGTCATCCTGGCATCCCATAATACATACATACAAAACAATCAACAAAAAAGTCCCAAATCCTTTTTATTCTAGCATCAATTATTGAAGTCATCATCCCTTGAGTTCTCAATAACAACACATCCATAATTCTTTCTTAAATTCATACATAAGGAGAAAAAATGGGAAGTCACCTTACCTTAATTCTGCAACTTATTCTTTTAATTTGAAATCCTCAATAACTTTAACTTTCACTTTTCTTCACACTTTAAACCAAAGAAGAAAAGAAATCTCTTAATAAAAAAGAAAAAGTGAATAAGTAGCTTGTTCCGTATTCTTCCATGAATTAATAATTAATCACTTATATCATATTTTCCTAATCTTCCTTGAGATAATTCAGATAAACCATAAGTGTTTCCACTTACCTTGGCTTGTAAAGGTTGGGGCTTCTTAAAGAACCCTAGAAAGGAAAATAGGGTTGTTCCTTGTTGTTTAGAAGAAAGTAGAGAGCATTTATGAAGTAACCCTTTTTTGTGACTTAAGAATGAGGGAAAATGACCAGTAATGTGGCCTTATGAAGTCCCTAATTTTGTCCATCAATCTAGATAATTTTGGACTACAAATTTAATCAAATTGGTCTAAGTAGGTGATGCCCCTACTTAAGGAGTTCAAGAAGCTCAAAATGTCAAAGTAGGTGATGTACCTACTTGCATAATTTCTTAGTTAGGATCAATTATATTTGGGCCTTGGCAGATTTGAGCGTTAGGCCTTTTCTGCATTTTTCTTCTTCTTTTACTTAATTTGGGCCCAAATAACTATACTAATAAAGGCCCAAATCTGATTCATGGACTTGGTCCATTAACTTGGCTCATATAGCCCTAGTAGGTGACTCACCTATTAGCTTAATTAAGTCAAGAAAGCACCTCAATATTTCACTCCATTTCCATCTCCTAATCACCTTAATCTAACTTACAACATTTATACACCCGGTCACTTTAAAATTTAGATTCAAATACCAACTTACAATTCTAAGTTAAATAGTTGTATCGATGTTAACTTGATCGTGTCATATAAAAAGGTATGGGAAGCATCTATAATTCCATATACACCATTAATATTCACATAGAAAATATCATCCATTAACTAACACAAGTCTAGACCAAGTTACATATAAATAGAAAAAGTACATGCAACGTACGGGGTGTCACATCTTTCCTTTATTAGCAACATTCATCCTCAAATGTTAGAATAACTATCCAACAAAACAAGTTCAAGACTAAGTTAAATATCCCTATTATCATATAGTACTTAAATATTATACTTATTATTGCTCCAATTTAGCATCTTGGACTTTTTCTTCATATTTGAACAAGTGGGGGTACTTAGATTTCATTGCTTCTTCATCTTCCCATTTTATCTCCTCTACTTGTTGGTTTCTCCAAAGCACTTTTACAGAAGTGACTTCCTTATTCCTTAACTTCTTAACTTGTTAATCTACAATATAAATAGGTATTTTTTCATAGGTAAGATCTTCTGTACCTTGTACATCTTCAGTGGGAGTAATATGAGATGAATCTCCGATGCACTTTCGAAGCATTAAGATGTGAAATACTGGATAGACTGTTGAGAGTTCTTAGGGTAGCTCTAATTCATAAGAGACTTGGCCAAACCTCTTAGTAATCATATATGAGCACATATAACATGGACTTAGTTTTGCTTTCTTACCAAATCTCATAACCCCCTTCATTGGTGACACCTTTAAGACTACCAAATCACCTATAGAAAACTCTAGCCCCCTTCTTCTAAAATATACGCATAAGTTGTGTTGACTTTTGGATGTCTCTAGCCATTATTAGATCACTTTAACCTTTTCTATAGCTTGATGAACAAGATCTGGCCCGAACAAGGTAGTTTCACCCACTTCAAACCATCCAATTGATGATCTACACTTTCTCCAATACAAAGCTTCATATGGTGCCATTTCGATACTTGAATAATAGCTATTGTTGTAGGCTAACTCGATGAGAGGTAAATGATTACCTCAACTTCTTTAAAGTCCAATACATAAGCTTGTTGCATATCTTTAAGTGATTGAATGGTACGTTCCGCTTGTCCATTCATTTGATGGTGGAAAGTTGTACTTAAATTAACTTGTGTTCCTAAATTTCTCTGAAAAAAGACTTCCAAAATTTTCAATAAATTGAGCTCCACTATTTGATATAATAGAGATTGGTACTCCATGTAATAAAACTATTTATTTGATATATAATTCAACATAATCATCAACTGTATAAGTGGTTCTAACCAGTAGAAAGTATGCTGATTTGGTAAGCCTATCGACTATCACCCATATGGAATCAAACTTTAAAGATGTACGATGAAAACCAATAATGAAATCCAAGTTGACCATATCCCACTTCTAGATTGGAAGATCAATACATTGCATATAACCCCCGGGCTTTTGGTGCTCTACTTTAACTCTTTGACAATTTAGATATTCAGCTATAAATTCTTTAATGTTCTTCTTCATATCACCCCACTAATACATTTCTTTCATATCATGATACATTTTAGTTGACCCTGGGTGGATGGAATACCTTGAATGATGTGCCTCTATCATAATCCTCTTTCTTAGCCCATCTACATTAGAGACACATAATCTATTTTGGCATCGAAGTACTCCCTCTTGCGTTTGCTCAAATGAATTTGTCATACTACATTGTACATTCTCCTTAAGTTATAATAGTATGGGATCTACATATTACTTCTCTTTGACTTCAGCTACTAATGAAGATTCTGCCGCATTATGCACAATAAGACCTTCATCTGGAGTTTCAAGAAGGCGAACCCCTAAATTGGCTAGTTGGTATAGATATTTAGTCATCCCTTGTCTTTCTATAGGCAGTGCCATACTCTTTTGACTTAATACATCTAATACTATATTTGCTATCCTCGGATGATACAACATATCAATATCATAGTCTTTTCATAGCTCAAGCCATCTTCGTTGCCTCAAATTTAGGTCCTTCTAATTAAAGATATATTGTAAACTTTTGTGGTCAGTATATATGTCAACATAAATCCCATACATGTAATGTCGCAATATCATTAAGGAAAATATAACCACTGCTATCTCCAGATCATATGTTAGATAATGTTTCTTATGTGGCCGCAATTGTCTTGAGGCATATGCTATAACTTTACCATTCTACATTAACACACATTCTAAATTAATTCTTGAAGCATCACAATGCACTACATACCCTTATGTGACTTCTGGAAGTACCAATATAGGTGTAGACGTCAACTTATTCTTTAGATCTTGGAAACTCCTTTCATATGCGTCATTCCATTTTAACTTAGAAGCTTTATGTGTTAGCTTTGTTAAAGGTAAAGAAATTAAAGGAAACCCTTCAAAAAACATCCAATAATAACCTACCAACCCAAGGAAACTACGAACCTCCATAGGCATTATAGGTTTTGGCCAGTTCTTCACAGCTTCTATCTTTTGAGTATCAACCATTATCCCTTCATCAAATACAATATGATCCAAAAATGCCATAGATTTTAACTAAAACTCACATTTAGAGAACTTTGCATATAACTTATGATCACGAAGAATCTGTAATACCTGTCATAAGTGACTGGCATGGTCCTTCTTTGATCTTGAATAAACCAGAATATCATCTATAAAAACTATAATAAACGTATCCAGGAATGGCTTGAACACCCTATTCATCAAATCTATAAAATTTGTATGGCATTATTTAGCCTACAGGACATAACTATAAACTCATAATGACTGTATCATGTTCGAAAATTTATCTTAGGTATGTCCTTCTCTTTGAATCTCACTTGGTGGTTACCTGACCTCAAATCAATCTTTGAAAAACACTTGGCGCCTTGCAACTAGTCGAATAAGTCATCAATTATTGGAAGGGGATATTTGTTCTTGATAGTCACCTTATTCAGTTGTTGGTAGTCAATACACATTCTCAATGAGCCATCTTTCTTACGCACAAATAACAGTGGTACACCCTAGGGGGGCATACTTGGCCTTATGAATCCTTTTTCAAGCAAGTGTTTCAATTGCTCTTTCAACTCCTGTCATTCTGCCAGGGCCGTTCTATATGGAGGAATTGATATTGTTTGAGTACCTGGATTTACATTAATACCAAACTCCACTTCTCGATCTGGTGGCAAACTAGAAGATCTTCAGGAAATTCATTTACCACTAGAATAGTTTGAAGAGTTGGTGGCTCCGCATCTGTTTCCTTCACTATAACTAGATGATATATGTAACCCTTGGAAATTATCCTTTTAGCCTTAAAATATGAAATAAATTTACATCTTGGTGCACCAATGTTACCCCTCCATTCAAGGGCTACCTCTCTTGGAAAATGGAAACATACCCTCTTAGTTTAGCAATCTACTGTGGTATAACAAAAAGCCAACCAATCCATTCCCATTATAGCATCAAAATCTACCATTTCTAACACAACCAGGTCATCCATTGTATCCCGACCACAAATATTTTTTATACAACTCCGATAAACTTTCTTATCTATAATAGATTCACCAAATGTCGTAGATACTTCAAATGGCTTAACTAGCAATTCTGATGTGCTTTCGAACTATTCAGCAACCAATAGAGTGACATATGATAAAGTAGAATCTGAATCAATTAATACATATGCGTTATGTAAAAATATGGACAATGTACCTGTAACCACATCTGGAGAAGCCTCTAAATTTTGTCGATATGCTAGAGCATAGGCATGATTCTGAACTCCATCAGAGCTAGCTACTCATTTTGCACCTCTACCATGACCTATAGGCTGTAAACCCCTACCTAAAGAAGTCACCAATGATGATGATAAAATGACTAATCCAGTAGGTTGTTCCATACCACCCATGCCTCTTTGTGGGCATTCTCTCATCATATGCCCCGACATACCACACCTAAAGCAAGCATTTGTCCCAAAATAACATGCACCTAAATGAAGCTTTCCACATTATTTACAAGGCTTCCAAGGATGCCTTAATTGTCTCAAACTTCCTTTCTATTGATACCCCACTGTTCGTGAACTCTGAATCTCACTTGTTTACCCAAACTGGTTGCCTTCGAACTGTTAAAACTATGGTGAAGAACTAGCTGTAGGATAAGAAGATAATTAGTTAGGCGGCATATTATAAAACTGAGTCCTAAACTCACCTTGGTATTCCATGAACTGCCCCATAGATATGGCCCTCTTGGAATACCCTTTTTCTAATTCTTGTGTTCTTCTTTGCCTCTGATCCTCTATTTTTTTGTTCAAAAGCTTGTATCCTTGCTATGTCTATGTCTTTGTTCCAAGCAGCAATAGTGCAATATCTAAACAAATATGGATCCAATCTATCCAAATATCGATGAACTCTATCATCAATTGTAGCTACTACATTAGGAGATACCTAGCCAAAGAGTTAAATCGGAGGTTGTACTCTCTCACACTCATATTCCCTTCACAAAGATTTAGGAACTGATCTGTACGGGACTGTCGAATCTCAAACGAAAGGTAATGATCAATAAATGCCTCTTTAAAATCTTTCTAAGTAGCTGAAGGTGCATCGATACCGCTAGATCGTTTCCAGTCTTTATACCATAATATAGCCTCCCCTTTGAATCTATATACTGCTAGCTCCACTGTCTCCTTACCCAATACATGTATGACATCTAGAGCCCTTTGGATTTGATCAATAAAGTTCTTTGGGTCTTCATTAAGATCTGATTCGGTGAACGTGGGACGATCTAATTTAAGAAAATCCTATGTTCGTAGGCTAGATGCCCTATCTGCCCCACTAGAACCTGTGGTTGGAATTGCCTGTACTTGAGCTTGCCCAAAAAATATATGAGCCAAAAATTGCACCACATTCCGTAGATCTTGGTCAGTTGCATGAATCGGTGGTTCTGAGGATGCGGTTCTTCTTGAGATGGAGGAGTAGAAGAAATTTGAGATACAAACTCAGCTTGAGCCTCACTTTGATTAACTTGTCTAGGTGGTGACTTGCTTGTCCCTTCTTCGGCAGCCATGTCAACTCGCTTAGCTGTATTTGTACTCCTTCTTGTAATTAGCATCTTTACTGTAGTAAGAAAGAACATGTTTAGTGGTTAAATAACATAACCCCTAAATGCCCGTAGAGTCTTGTTCATAGATGTTGTGCACAACACACCCATAATCAAGACTCTACGTAGACACAACTTTGTATACTCTCTAGGATGACTTTCTCTAATACCACTTTTGTCGCACCTCAAATCTTATTGGGGCAGACAGGCACCCATAGACGTAAAGGATCAAGAGAACTAATCCATAAACTTGTACTTCTCATGCATATAACAATGACAACCAAAGGTTCTGAAAAATATGATATTATGCATCGATGAGAATAACTACGTAGGCAAACACTAAATTATATATGCAACACTAGGCGGTTGGGGCCACCATGTCTAAAAGACAAGACACTATAATGTGTAACTTTACATTGGTATACAAAGCCTCTAAAAGATACATTGACTTAGTTATGGTCGGGAAAAACCCCTTCCCTACTCTTGACTACTGCATAATACCAAAATATATGAAATAGACTCGGAAAGCCCTGAATTAACCTAGAGCTCACCGATAGTCACTGAATAGCCTGTGCTCGTACTAGAAAGGTGTATTAGCTGAAGCACCTATGCCTACAACGTGAAATACAGGTCCCCGTGAGGACGTCAGTATGAAGGTATGTACTGAATATATCAAGTTGAAGGTAACAACACATGATACAAGAGCTCAATAGAAATCAGATACAAGTTTATATGTAGTACTAGTAGACCACCTTTACATATACTTGTGGGAATACATACATTACATTATTTTATTTATTTTTTTACCTTTCTTACTTCATAATCTTTGTAATCAATATAATGCAAATGACCAGCTGATCATTGGTAAATAGATAAATTAGAATCGGCCTATTCTAGACTTACGCCCCTGAGTTGACACCCACATAAGAACATTGGGATTAGCCCATGCTAGGCTTATGACCCTAAGCTACCACTCACATATAAAGTATCATGATTGGCCCATGCTAGGTTTATGCCCCTGAGCTGCCACTCATTTTACATATTTACGTTACTTAGTTTATTTAGCTTTTGAGATTGTTACTTTGGTGCTCATATAATTATGGTACCTTGAAACAATAATCTACAAATAAGAGACTTATAAATAGGCACTTAATTCAACAAAAATGAGGTAGGGATTTGTTGGCACACAAATGAAGTGTTTAGGAGCTGAAAATACAAATGGGTCTTTTTTGAGTAAACGAAGCACTTCTAAAATTTTCTAGTGAAAATAGATGTGCAGGTTAAATAATAAGCATATATCGAAGTGTCTTAACACATTAGAGAGTGGGAACAAGGTTATTGGCTACATGGAATGTAATGTGCTGCTATTATGTATCACTTGTTATAGGATAACCTTTGAAGCTTATTTGATGGAACAAATGTCCAATTTCATGCCAAAGAGTGCAAAATAGAGTATGTCTTACATAACTGGTTATATAACTCTAAAACTAACTCAACTTGACTTCCTTCCTTTTAGATTACTTATCTGCAATAGAATATATGGTAAACTAGTATTAGCAACCAATTAACACATTTTGGCGACTTAACTTTACCAAAACAATAACCGGGTAGTAAGCAATTAATCTATCAATAAAGGGTGTTATTTTAACCCTTTTCTCCTCCAATTACACCCACATACCGTACATGTTCTTATAAGATTCACCGAAACCTCCTCAGTTTCAATACACCCTCCAAAAAATATGCAAAATAGATTGGATGGTAAATACATGAAAAAATTAGTTTGGTGGTGTACCTCCACGCCTTTCTTCTATATTTCAATTCAAAATAGTCACACCTTTCTACAACATCGACCTGGCAGCCCATAACATATACATTTAAAACAATCTACAAAAAAGACTCAAATCCCTTTTATTGTAGCAATCAATTCTTGAACTCATCATCCCTTGAGTTCTCAATAAAAACACATCCATAATTCTTTCTTAAATCCATAAATAAGGAGAACAAAATCGGTATTCAACATACCTTAATTCTGAAACTTATTCTTTCAATTTAAAATTCTCAAGAACTTCAGCTTTCACTTTCCTTCACCCTTTAAACCAAAGAAGGAAAGAAATCTCTTAATAATAAAGAAAAAGTAGCTTGTTCTGTATTCTATCTGGAATTAATAATTAATAACTTATATCATGTTTCCTAATCTTCCTTAAGATAATTAAGATAAACCATAAGTGTTTTCACTTATCTTGGCTTGTAAAGGTTGGGGCTTCTTCAAGAAACCTAGAAAGGAAAATAGGGCCACTTCTTATTGTTTAAAAGAATGTAGAGAGAATTTGTGAAGTAACCCTTTTTTGTGACTTAAGAATAAGGTAAAATTTCCAGCAATGTGGCCTTGTAAAGTCCCTAATTTTGGGCCATCCACATAGCTGATTTTGGACCACAAATTTAATCAAATTGGTCCAAGTAGGTGATGTACCTACTTAAGGAGTTCAAGCATCTCAATATGTCAAAGTAGGTGATGCACCTACTTGATTAATTTCTTATTAGGTCTCAATTATATATGGGCCTTGGTAGATTTGAGCATTGGATATTTTCTCCATTTTTCTTCTTCTTTTACTTAATTTGGGCCTAAATAACTATACTAATTAAGGCTCAAATCTGATTCATGGACTTGTTCCATTAACTTGGATCATATAACCCAAGTAGGTGACTCACCTACTAGCTTAATTAAGTCAAGGAAGCACAATATTTAATTACATTTCCATCTCCTTATCATCTTAATCTAACTTACAACTTGTACACACCTGGTCACTTTAAATATTAGATTCAAATACCGACTTACAATTCCAAGTTAAATAGTAGTATTAATGTTAACTTGATTGTGTCACATAAAAAGGTATGGGCAATGTCTGGAATTCCATCTACAACATTAATATTCATATAACAAATCTCATCCATTAACTACCACAAGGCTATACCAAGTTACATATAATAGAAAAAGTACATGCAACGTACGGGGTGTCACACTTTGTGTGTTGAATTCAGAACTTTACTAGTTAGTTTTGCCTAGGTTGATGGATAGTCAGTTAGGAAAGGATCAAAGGCCGTTTTTTTTATTTTTGTCCACTTTTAGCCTAAATGACCTTATATGTGTCAAATAGTATCCCTTGATCCATGTTTTGAGACTTATAATCTATTTCTTTGTTTTCATCATTCACCTTAACATTTTTGTTATAATAAAGTTGTTTTGGCCCTGGTCCTCCTTGAACATTGTACACCTCAACTCAAGAAAAATGACTAAGTTGAGGGTATCTATCATAGGGGTTCATAATATAAAGTTGGTGTAGAAAGGTAAAATAAGAGAAAAAGTTAGTATGACGAGGTGTGGTAGAAAAAGAAAAGAAACAAAGTGCAAAAGAAAGAATAAAATACCACACCCAACTTGAATGTGAAATAAATAAATAAAAAGGGACAAACATGGGTGGAATAAATAGGAAATTGGCTAATAAGTTAGACTCCAAGGTTATTGTAGTTCCAAGGAGGCTTAGTCACTTGATATATACATATGTACTATACTAGCCCACAAAGCCTACATTACAAGCCATGAAAAGTTCTATAGTGATCCTAAATTTCCATGTTTAGGAAATTACGCCCTAAACTAGGCTAAGTTATCTACTTCAACTTCTATATGTCAAGTAAGCCATTACCAATCCTAAGATAGGAACTTCGTCTAGAAACATAGGCATTTAAGTTAACTTTGCCAATTGTTTCACGATCACTAGAATAGCCAAACTAAGGTTAATCATACCAACCATGATTTCAACAATTAAACCAAATATCAAGCCTAGCATCATGTCCTACCCATTCTACGAATTAGTCTAATCTAGGAGAACACAATAGGATTATAAAGGATAATAAGCATTCCATCTTATGAGGCCACAACCCTTATCTAATCCCAAAGAAATTGACAATCAATACTAATTCATTCTACTAGTAATCAATCTTAACATTCATATTCACACCCAATATATATCACACATCATCAACAAAGAAGTGTAGACAAAAGCCGACCTTAAAGTCAAACAACAAATCCTCAAATAGTTCGACAAAAAATTGTCTTTATTTTACAATCCCAATATTCCATCACACTATAAAAATTGTAATCTAATTATAAATATGAGAATAACAATATCCATATTGCGCCATTATGCTTCAGGTCTAAAAATGAGACTAAAAACCCCAAGTGTGTCCCGATTATAGAAAATTCATTTTGGAGGTCATCCCAACGTTCATACAACATCTAGAAATCATAAACCTCAAGAATGAGTCAAAATGAAAAACCCTAGGTTTTGGCCCATAGAAAATTCTAGATCTTTATGCTCACAATTCTATTAATGACTTAAACATATGAGTCACATATTATGGGTATGGGTTAGGTTACCCCAGTCGTAAGGTATACAATTGATGGTTGTTGGAATTTGTTATGGTAACTATTTAGTTGTATGAGTTGTTAGAGGTAGTGAAGGGTTGTTAGGGTAATCCTTAACCAAATAAATGACTTACAGACTTGACTTGGCTCTGAGTATAAGTAGCTCACTAAGAGACATAAGGATAGGTTACGAGTTGTAAAGTTGGGTCATGTGTTGTCTAGTTTCCAATCCTTTGAGTTCTATCTTGGAAATGACTAGACCATATGAGTCGTATAGTATGGTAATAAGTGGCTCATAAATTCATAGGGTGGACAGTGTATAGATAGCCAACTTACTGTCTTAGTGATATCTTAGGGGCACGAGTCGTATATTGTGGTCATGAATGATGGGGTTGACTCATAAACTATAGTATTTTTATAGTTTTAAATTAGGGGCACTTTAGACATTCCTCATTTAAAACCCTTCAGACCCTACATCCCTTTATCACTCTTTGGTCATTCATTCCACACTTTACAAGATTAAACATCCTCTTTACTCTCTCAAAATCCTCTGAAGCAACATTGTCTAGGGATTTTCGAAAGTGGCCATCTAAGGGATCAAAGATAAATTTCTCTCCGTGAATCATTGTAATTTAGGCATGTGAATATTCCCTCATTGTTATTTTACTAAAAGCACATGTTTAAAGCATTGTTCATGAATTATTAATGGTTTTTTTGAAATAAAGGTGGGGGGTTTGAATGCATATTATTGAATATTGTTTCCAATGGTTAAAATTGTGTTTATGCATATTTTAATGATAGTTTTGCATGTGTGGGTTCATGGGAATGATAATTTAATGTAGGGGTCATGTTTGAACCCCAAATTTTATGATTTTTGCTTTGATAATGGCATGCCCTCAACCTGTTTGTGAAATTATAAATGAGGATAATTTTGTCTCATAGTTTAATTATTCTTGGATTCCTCGCATTGCATAACTTCTTAAAGATACATGAATTGGTTTTGGTTGGTTTTATATGTCTTTTAAAAGCCCGTGGTGGCCATGGTTTGATTATAAATGGTTTTGGTTAAATGGAAATGATGGAGTATAATTTGGTTAAATGGTTTATATGGCATAAGGTAAGAGACATGGAAGCTCTAGTTTTTGTATGATAATACCAATTATTAATGACTATAAAAACTCCTTGGTAAATGATTGGGAATATGTAAATGATTTAATATGGTTTTAAAGAGGGTCGAGTATCAAATCCATGGAAGGTGGGGGTCCTGAGAAGACCGACACTAGAAACTCATATTTGTCGATGTGAGGGTGGTCTTGCTAACCGAGTGCAGTATGTAACACTTTATGTTTATGGAGCTGTGCTAGTTATCTCAGGTTCTTTTCTCTATTTTTGTGGCTAACACACATCAGGGCCCTTTTAATAGGAGAAGCTAAACCGGTATAGCTCATGCATAGTTTTAGGACGATCAAGATACTCAGCCTAGGTTAAGGATTTAAATGCATGCTAAACCTAGTTCCCTATCCTGGCATGATATATATATATAAGTGTTTCATATGGTTATTAATTTGGTTTTTAAATGATGGCATTCTTTTATTTTTAACCCTGAGTGACATATTAGCATTTACTTTGCTAACCATCTTTGGGCGTTGTATCCCCATATGATGCAAGAACCGTTCATACTACAAGTCCTCCTACTTAGTGTTTTTGATTCAGTGACAACTTTGAGTAAGATTGAAGTGGTGAGATTCTATACTCTGAAAGCTCCATTTTATGCTATGGACTTTACTACTTTTTCTTTTATTATGGTTTTTGCTATGGTTGGGGGCATGTCCCAATCATATGTTCTTTAATTCAGGTTAGTGGCTTTGTCAGACTACTATAGACTTAGGCGGTGTATTTGTGTTAGCCTTGGTATTGGTATTGGCATTGGGATTGGTATTGTTTGTACATTTGGTTATGGTTGTTTGGCTATAATTATAGACTTACTATATTGTCTTTAGATTATTACTATTTTATTTTGTTATATGTTCTGAATTTATCCAACATAAGGTGTACGGTAGTCAACAATAGGGTATTGGGGGTTATCTCTAATCCTAGTAGGACTTGAGATACCTGAAATGACTAGGCTTTAGTTTGGGTTATGTTAGATTGGTATTAGAACCCTAGGTTCATGGTTAATTACGTGTCTGACAAATACATATCAAGTAAAGTCTCTTTTAAAGGTGTGTAGCACTCCACACTCATAAGGTAGAGGCTACAAGGCATTTAGGAATATTTCTCTTTATTGTGTTCTATTTTCAAGTTGTAGACATATGGATTGGTTGTACTCATCCTACAGGTCTTTAGACTGTCAGACCGGTAAAGTCATCTTTATATTCCCTAATAAGCCAATTATTAAATAGGAGGGTTGCTCCCTAGCTGCTAAGGGAAGGTTCATATCATATCATAAGGATTGAAGATTAATCTCCAAGGGGTGTCTCTATTATTTGGTCTGGGTTAAAGATTATAACATAGAGGGTCCTTCTTTACGTTCTGTATTAATGGTGAGTGAATTTCTTAAGGTATTCCCTGATGACCTTCCTGGTGTTCTTCCCGATAGGGAGATTTATTTTAGGATTGATCTTGTTCCTGACATACGTCCTATTTTTACTCACCATATAAAATGAATCCAAATGAGTTAAAGAAGCTTAAGGAGAAACTAAAGGATCTTTTAGACAAGGGTTTTATTCTTTCTATGTGTTATCGTGTAGTGCACCATTATTCTTTGTGCATATAAACATTGGTTCCCTTTGTATGTGTATTTATTGTCGACAATTGGATAAGGTAACAACAAAGAATAAATACCCTCTTCAAAGAATAGATGATTTGTTTGATCAGCTTCAAGATGCCATGTTTTTCTCCTAGATCTACCTTCAATCCGGGTATCATTAGTTAAAGATTAGGAAGATAGATATTCCTAAGACTGCATTTCATACCTGGTATAGGCATTTTGAGTTTCTGGTTATGTCGTTTGGGTTGGACAATGCCCCGACGACATTCATAGATTTGATGAATAGATTCTTTCATCTGTTTCTAAATTTGTTCATCATTATGTTCACATATGATATTTTAGTTTACTCTAAGAGTAAGGTGGATCATCACGATCACCTCCGTATTGTTTTGCAGACCTTGAAAGATCAACAGTTGTATGACAAATTTTTGAAATGTGAATTTTGGTTGAACGTTGTCACTTTTCTTGGTCATGTCATTTATAGTGAAGGTATCATGGTGGATCTACAAAAATTTGTAGTGGTTAAGAAGTCGCCTAAACCTATGACTCCAATCGATATTCAGAGATTTTTAGGTTTAGTCGGTTGTTACATGAGGTTTATGGAAAGTTTTTTTACTTTAGCAACCCTATTTACTAAGTTAACCCAAAAGAAGGTAAAGTTCTTGTGGTATGATGCTTGTGAGGGTAGTTTTGTGAAGATAAAGGATAGCCTTACTTCAGCAATAGTCTTGACTTTGCCTGAAGGCACAAATGGATTTATGGCCTATTGTGATGTGTCTCAAGTGGGGCTTGGTTGTGTCTTCATGCAGAATGGTAAGGTTATAACATATGCCTCTAAATAGGTAAAGGTGTGTGAGAAGAATTATCAAACTTATGACTTTGAGGTATTAGTTGTGGTGTTCACATTTAAAATCTGGTGTGACTATTTGTATCGAGTGTGTATGGATATGTTTTACAATCATAATAACCTACTATATATATTTACTTAGAAAGAGATAAACCACAAGAAAAGAAGATGGCTTTAGATGCTCAGAGATTATTACATTAGTCTTCACTACCATCCAAGTAAAGCTAATATGGTTGTCGATACTCTTAGTAGGTTATCAATGTAAAGTCTATCTCATATGGATAAAGGGAAGCTAGATTTTCTGAAAGATGTTCACCATTTGTATAGCCTTGGAGTTCGTCTCTTGGACTCTAAGGATGGTGGTGTATTTGAGTAGAAGGTGGCGTACTTATCCTTCGGTGTTGAGGTAAAGGAGAAGAAAGTGTTAGATCCTATCTTGATAAGGATCTAAGATGATGTAAGTGGGAAAAAAGTGATGGTATTTGAGATTAGTGGTGATGCTATCTTGCAATATCAAGGGATATTATGTGTTCCTAACATAAATAGAATGTGAGAGAGGATCTAGGTTGAGGCGCATGAGTCGCGTTATGCTATTTATCCTAGTTCAATAAAAATGTTCATGACCTTAAGGATATGTATTGGTGGATCAATATAAATCAAGATGTGTCTAGTTTTTTAGCTAAGTGCATGGTGTGCCAGTAAGTGAAAGTTGAGCACTTGAGGCCCAGAGGATTGTATCAAGAAACTGAGTTGCTTTTGTTGAAGTGCAAGGTGATCAATATGGATTTCCTTATCGAACTTCCTTGGTCTCAAAATAAGTTTGATTTTATTTCGGTCATCGTGGATAGGATGAGAAAGTCTTCTCATTTCTTGCTAGTAAGGACTAGTTTTTTTTGGCAAAGGATTATGCAAAGTTGTACCTACAGAAGATTGTAAAATAGCATGGTATTCCTATTTCTATCATCTCGGATCGTGGTACGCAATTTTCATCATACTTTTAGCAAAAAATTCAGAAGGATTTGGGAACCTAGGTGAGTCTTAGGATCCACCCGCAGTCGGATAGGCAAGTAGAAAGAACTATTCAGACATTGGAGGATATACTTTGATCTTGTCTGTTTGACAATGGTGGTAGTTGGGATGAGAATTTCCCCTTATAGAGTTTTTATACAATAACAACTACTACTCTAGAATTTTTATGGCTCGGTGTGAGGCCTTGTATGGTAGAAGGTGGAAGATTCTTATTAGGTAGTTCAAGGTTAGTAAGGTAGAGATATTTCTTCCAAACTTGGTTCACCGGGCTATGGATAAGGTGAAGGTGATTCAGGATAGGCTTAAAGTCGCTAAAAGTCCTATGCCGATGTAAGCCATAAGAAGTTAGAGTTTGAGGTTGGGATAGGGTGTTATTGAAAGTGTCTCCCACAAAGTGAGTGATGTAGTTTTGGAAGAAAGGAAAGCTTAGTCCCCTGTATATTGGTCCGTACTTGGTTTGGAGAAGGGTGGGTAATATTGTGTATGAATTAGAGCTGCCTTCTAGTTTAAGCTTCATTCACCCAGTGTTCCATGTGTCTATGCTGAGAAAGTGTGTGGGTGAATCATCACAAATTGTGCCAAACAAGGATATTGGTATTTTGGATTTCTTGTCTTATGAGTAGGTCCCGATTAAAATATTGGATCGACAAGTTTGTTTGTTATGGATGAAAGACGTAGCTTTGATAAAGCTTCTATGAAGGAAACACAAGATTGAAGAGTCTACTTGGGAAGCTGGAGAGGACATAAAGTCCAAGTATCTATTCTTGTTTCCCGCTCTGAAAGATTGTGCATAAGGTATGTGTTATTATTAACATCTTTGTTTTCTAACTTAGTTAAAGGTATGAGTAGCGATATTTATTGGTTCAATTGCCGAGGAATGTTCCTGGTGGAGGAGAATTGAAACATCGTGGGTTTTTGCCCTTGGAAAATTCCTGAACTTTAAGCTTACTATCCTGTTAACAGCTTAAGTATATAAGTCGTATGGTGTGGGTACGAGTCAGGTGATCCTAGTTGTGAAGTATACAGTGGATGGTGGTTAGGGTTCCATTATGGTAATGGTTTAGTGGTACGAATCATTAAGGGTGGTGATGGGTCGTTAGGGTGGTCCTTAACCAAATCAGTGACTTACTGAATTGACTTGGCTCTGAGTACGAGTGGCTCACTAAGAGCCATGAGGATGGGTTACGAGTGGTAAGGTTAGGTCGTGTGTTGTCTAGAGTCCAATCCTTTGAGTTCTATCTTGGAAATGACAAGACCATATGAGTCGTATGGTCTGGTAATGAGTCGGGTTATGGAGTCATAGGGTGGAGAGTGTATGGGAATCCAACTATGCCTTGGTGATGACTCAAAGGTACGAGTCATGGGGTCGACTCGTAACCACTTGCGGTATTTTTACAGTCTTAAGCTTGGGGCACTTTGGACATTTCTCACTTTTCTCACATAAAACACTTAAGTCCCCACGTCTCTATGAAAGTTTTTCATCATTTATTCCACAATTTACAAGATTAAACATCCTCTTTACTTTTTCAAAATTGAAGTAACATTGGCTAGAATTTTTCCAAAGTGATCATCTAAGGGCTCAAAGATCAATTGATTTCTGTGAATCTTTGTTATTCAAGCAATCACTCTTCCCTTATTGTTAGTTTACTAAAAAAACATGTTTAAAGCATTGTTCATGAATCATTAATGGTGGTTTTGAAATCAAAGTTGAGAGGTTTGAATGGATATTATTGAATATTGTTTCGCATGATTTAAATTGTGATTATTCATGTTTTAATTATGCTTTTGCACATGCGGGTGCATGCGAATGATGATTTCATGAAGGGTCATGGTTGAACCCTAAATTTTATGATTTTCACTTTGATAATTATATGCCCTCAACCAGTTTGTGAAATTCTTTATGAGATTGGTTTTGTCTCATAGTTTAATTATTCTTGGAGTCGTTGCATTGCATAAATGGTTAAAGAAACATGAATTGTTTTTGGTTGGTTTCATATGGTTTTAGAAAGGCCTTGTGGCTATTGTTTTGATTATTAATGGTTTTGGTTAATTGGAAATGATGGAGTCTAATTTGGTTAAATGGTTTATATGGCATAAGGTAATAAACTTGCAAGCTCTAGTTTTTCTGTGATGATAGCAATGGTTAATGCCTAATAAAAAGAATATTTGTTAAATGGTTTGGAATAATTAAATGATTTAATATGGGCTTAAAGATGGTCGAGTAGCAAAGCTATGAAAGGTGGGAGTCTCGGGGGGACTGACACTTGAAACTCAAGTTTACTGATGTGAGGGTGGTCTTGGTGACCGTGTGCATGATGTAACACTTTATATTTTTAAAGATGTACTAGTCATCTTAGGTTCTTTTCTTAGTTCGTTTGGCGAACAAGCACTGGGGCCCTTTCAGCAAGGGGAGTTGAACCTATATATCCCATGGGTTGTTTTAGGACAGTCAAGCTACTCAACCCAAGTTAAGGATTTAAATGCATGCTCAACCTTGTTCCCAATCCCGACACGATATATATATATATATATATATGTATTTGTGTGTGTGTGTGTGATTGCATATGGTTATTAATTTGGTTTTGAAATGATAGAATTATATTATCTTTATCCCTGAGTTAAATGCTAGTGTTCACTCCACTAATCATCTTCGGGTGTTGTATCCCCAAGCGATACAAGAACCGGTCACACTACCATTCCTCTTACTCAGTGACTTAGATTCGAGGACATCTTTGAGTCAGATTAAAGTGGTAAGTTTCCATACTCCGAAAGACTCTATTTCATGCAATGGACTTCTTTTCATTATTGTTATCTCTTTTTTTATGGTTTTGGTTATGGTCAGGTGCATATCCCAATCAGATGTTCTTTGATTCCAGTTAGAGGCTTTGTCAGACTATTATCGGCAAGGTTAGTGTCGGAATTAGTGTTAGCCTTGGTATTGGTATTTGCATTGGGATTGGTAGGTTGGACATTTGGCTATGGTTGTTTTCTTATGATTATATACTTACTATATTATCATTAAATTATTAATTTGTTTATCTTTTAATATGTTTGGAATTCATCCGACATAGGGTGTAGGGTGGTCAACGGTTGGGTATTGGGGTTGCTCTACGGTTCTAGTTGGGCTTGAGATACCTAAAAGGACTAGGACCTAGTTTGGGTTGTGTCAGAAAACCAAGCAAACTTTTTGCTAAAATCAAGCCCTAAGTGATTTTAGGCTTTGGTCAAATAATCAAGAAATTCAAGCTTGAAATTGAAAGAATCTTAGGTTAAATTTGAAGATATAAGCGATAATAGATGATAATCAACCTCCTAAGTCACCCACACTACTCAATTTCGAGTTATCATACCCATTTAGAGTTTCTCTCTCTCAAGATTAAGGATAAAATAACCAAAACACTGCCAAAGGGGTCATTAAATACCCCTTTCCAGGTGAGAAGATGTCGCGATCGCACTCCTTGAATCATGATCGACATAGTTAGATTGCCCTTCACCTTGTGAAATCTCTATCGGGAGATTATAGCATCCCTTTTACAATCTTAATGCAACAGATATCTGCAAACTTGGAAAATTTTCCAAGTTTAAAACAACACCTTGTAACTCGTTCGGGATCTGATTTTCACAAATGAACTTTGTAACCCCATTAAATTCAATGTTTCTGACCTGTTAGAGGTTTTGTATTTTCCATCCGAGGTCATTTCTACCAAGCCTAAAATTGATATTTCCGAGTTGATGGCACAAACAAAATTTGCATTAAGGATCGTTTTGTTGAAGATTTTGCTCAATTGACATTTGGAACAAACAAAGACTTCCAAATAGGAAATTGGCTCTAAAAACCAAGTGAACTACTCAATAATATAATTGTCAGTGCTAGTAAGTCATAAATGTCTTGGGGCAGCTATGGAGATGCTCTAATGGTGAAAATAAAAAATTATGAAAAACGATCGAAAGGATAATTACAATATCCAATACTAAAAGGACATTCCTCCCAGAAAATCAACGGATAGGAAAATCTCAAAAGCTCGAAAGGTTGAGGTATTGGGTCTGCATGCTCCAAGCATGACTTCTAGATAACTTCAGTGAAGAGAGAACAATTTTGAGGGATTTTTCTACCGGTATCCCATTTTCAAATAGATTTCTCACTTAATTCCCAAACAACAAAAATCAACTTAAATTATCAACAGGCCTCCAACTAGACTGACAAAGGATTATACACTGAAAGTACATTAAGCAAATATGAGAATAAGCCTATAAGGTCTATTTGGGAACACATATTGAGAAAATAAAGGAATGCAATCCATGCTAATGCAAAATCTAGTCCGGATGATAATTTGATTGAAATCCAGAAGATCAAGGTTTAACTATTTATCACTGAACAATCCGCTCCTGGATGTCCCATCAACAAAGAATGAAGCCATATTGAATCCAACTCAGTATGCTGCTCTCACTGAGCATATCATACAAAATTCCCAAAGAAAACTAGAAACTCGAGTCTAAAGCTAAAATAACCTATAACGGGTCCATGGGCCATCATCTGAAAACTTAGCAACTATAATCCATCCAAAGTTGAGAAGATCGAATAGGTAACCACAGAGTAGGCTCAACCAGACTATAAATGAAATCCGAAAGGAAATAAATAAAAAACAAAGGTAGCACACAAGCTCTACACTTCTAATATGGAATCTCAACACCAAGGTTGAACCGCCCGATCTCAACTACCCAAACCAAACCTGAAGACGGGTAGGCATAAATACTCTAAAACCATCATAGCTTTCAAATGGTCATCCCAAGGTATCAAATCCAAAATATAGCTGCCAAATCCAAGCCATGGTCCAAATACTCTCATTGAATATACTGTCTGAATCAGACATATCTATATAGGGTCATGCCGAGCTGAAATCAAAACATAGTTGAAGAACAAAACTGTGATAAAGGATAAATCACCGGCTGAAAACTTAGGCAATCCACTCCATATTTTCTAGAGGGCATGAACTATCAAAGCATACTCAAGAACTCATAAATGCCACAAACCACACTTAGTGATCTCAAAAAATCTAACAACTCAGAGAAATGTACTCAAGCCAAAAACTAACCAATCGAACACTTCATCTAAGCAAATAATAGCCATAGGCTCATATAATCAAGGAGAAATACTCCATTGAGCCTCATTATGACATAAAAACTCTGAAATAAGAATTTCTCAAATCCACCCACGTAGGACAATCATCACTTGATCTATCCATGAATCACACATAGAATAAGAAAAATACCAATCTCCAAAACAAGGTCAATGCCAAGACCACAACTAGAAATTCAAACAAATCAAGATAAAGAATCTCCAATTGCCAATTTAAGAGAGATCGTTTGAAAGGTCACTTGAACTCTATTCCCCTAACTCCATGGAAGCCAATAGTCACATCGTAGTGAGAAAGAAACATCAAACTCTACACTACAAAAAAGGGAAAACCTTCACTAGGAGACGAACCTAATAATCAAGGAGATAAATACTGGACATCTCGATATCATCAAACCACTATTGAGGAATAAAATAGCCACAAGCAAAGAACGAATCTAAAACTGGTTAACCTCATATAGAAAGAAATAGCCTAAGTGAAAACCTTCACAGCCTAGGGGCAAGTCTAAAAATCACCAACTCAATATCAGGCAATATAGCTAAATTTTCAACTCTAGAACCATACAAAACCAAAGAAGGTCAACTTATCTTTGATATCACAATACATTCTCAAATCAATCTAACACATCTAACCAAGAGGGAAAATAATCAACCTCACCATGCTATAGAAAAGAACTCATCAAATCAGGCTATATCTACTCAAGCCATCAAATAAGATCACAAGGAATGAAATTTTAACTGGACAATGCTAGTCTATACAGCTATCCAGTAAGGATTAATTAAATCAAGTTTTAATAAAAAAATTATGTCAGTAACCCCAAGAAGTGATAGCAATAGTAATAATAATATTAACATCAATATAATGAATAGGAGGTACCAAAATGAACATCAATATAGTATACCATTCTAGGGCCATAATAAGGCCAATGTGTTAAGATAAATGAGACTCGAACCTAGATGCTACACCCAAAAGGGGGAAATATCAGTAAAGATCTACTCTATCCACTAATAAATAAAATAAAATACGGTGTAGTCACATAATCATGAGTTAATTACAAGGCACACAATATTCAAGAAAAACTTTTAAAGGCATATAGTTATCAATGGGTATGAAAACCCTATAACGTATAGTAAAAAGATAAATGCAGGAAAATAAAAGCACACCTATCATGGTGAAGTCCACAATCACATTCTTGATGGACATAGGGAGAATAAAACTGAATAGGTCCTCAGACCAACTGGCTAAATCATCAACTGGGGCACTAAGCGCATGATCTCCAACTAAAGATGCCATAACATCATGAGGCTGATCTGACACTCTCTAGACTAGTATCTCATCACAACTAAGACAAGATCTTGAAATACTTTAAGATATTGCCCCTCATAATCTAGAATGGTTGTCATGGCCTGAAGACCAATACCAAAACTTTGCAACGTCTGATGAGGACTCTACTTGTTATGATCACCATGACAAATTTGAGAACCACTCTTGTTTGAAATCCTACCTGCGTAGAGCCGATATGATGCAAATGAAGCTAACCTCCACCTGAAGGATCCTCACTCCCAAATAAAATACCAGCAGCATAATACCAAGGGCACAACCTCTTACCACCATCTCTATGAGTCTCAATATATACTCATATATAAGAAGGAAGACGTAGCTGCTATCAAGTGCTCTAGCATCCAACGGAGTGGAAATGCTAATCCTCTAATAAATCTATACACCATGCCCTACCTAAAGGGATATAAAATAGAAAAATGACCAGACCACTTAAGAAATCAAATCTTGTACTCAAAAACTGGTAGAGAACCCTTATGAAAACCAATAGACCCAACTTGGTCTGAGAATTATTTGATGACTTGATTGTGATCCATAGCTATTAGGGATTTTTATTCATGACTTAAATCCTCAATATGGAATCTCAAAGGGATAAAGTAGTCAAGAGTGCAATTAGAGCTTAAATTGTGCCCAAATCCTTTTGGATGACGCCAAAAATCTTTGATATCCATCTATGACTCTCTAGTTTGACACCGCACTGAAAAACTGTAAATATGTGTTGAGCTCTGATCCATATCCTTCTACTATCTTAAATAATTTAGTAGGGACATAATAGAGTTAAAGAATGTGTTTGAGATTCATAAAAATATGGACACACGATAAGGATTCAAGAAGTGAATTTCCTAGAATGTCCCTGTAGCCTCTTGAAGATATGTTATAGGCGTCTCTGTACCGATCCATAGGACTCTATCGATCACTTAGCTCTTATACTATTACGTTGGTGTAAGCTAGGCTTTGATACTAATTTATCACGACCTATTTTCTTGGGACATGATGGCTCCTACTATAACCCACCAGTAGGCAAGTCAAATCGTAGTCCAAAATGGCTAGTAATAGACTATCAAACTAAATAATTACAAGAATATGGAAAATATAAAGTAGAATATCAAATACATAATATAGTCCTAAATCCTGGTGGTATCATCACAAGAGCTACTAATAATACAAAAATCCAAGGTGAAATACAAATAAATATGCTAATACAATTTATCTCCAAATACAACATAGAGACTAGTCTAATACATAAGGGAGAGGAAAGTAATTCTCCAAATATTAGGAGCTCACTCTAAGTCTCTGAACAATGGCTGCTCCACATGCAGAACACATCAATAATGATAACCCATACTATGATTTGCAAGTTGCAGAAGTATTGTTGAGTACCAAATGAATGGTACTCAGTAGGCAATTGCTGATTGAGCTCCAAAGATAAAGCATATATATACAACATATAAATAGAATGAAAAACTACACTTAATTATCCAGCCATAACATAAGATAGCCAATGAGATAATAAGGATAAACTATTATATTCATGTCCAAGATACTAACATATTAAGGCTAAGAAAGTATCAGGGATGAACTATCCTATTTTGGCCATACTCAAAAATTTCAACACTATTCCTTGTATCCTGGCCAATATACGAATAAAGGCTGAAGAAAGATTATAGATATATAAATATACAAGGCCAAGGAATGAATATATAATATGAACAAATAAAGAAAGGGATATACAGTAATACCATATCTACATATAGCTAGATATATAAACATATAGATACAAGGTCAACTCAAAGCACCACGAATATCATCATATCCTTATTTTAAGGACTCCTTATAGTCCTATTAGTATTTGGTCCTATCGTGCTATGGGTTTCTAATATGTATGTCTAAATATGAAAGAAACATGCATAATAATGCAATCGTAAGATAGAAGAGGCCAAAAACATAACTTAAATCTCGATAATGAATTTATCACCAATTTTTTAGAAGCAACACATTACAATGATTATAATAGTACACAAGTAACCGGCTAGTCCGAACAACCAAATACCTAGCTAAGCCTATAATGGAAGGTTCAACCAGCATATAATAATACAAGGCATAGTCATCACCTATATCTATACAACCCTCTAATACAAGCGGGTAGCTATAGGTGTATACTGGTGATAGGTGATGTTTATGTAAGTATGAATGCAATAGGATCCACAATATCATAATACGACTTTCCTAACCATCACTTTCACAATCATCATCATCATTTTCATCATAATAATCCTCCAGATTTACTGGGTATATATATATATATATATGTCTTACATAGTCTAGCAGGACTCAAATTGGTAGTTATGCACATAGGAACTTAAATATAATCATCCTCCGACCTATCTGGCTATTAATATCATCACCATAACATCCTTCGACCTTGTCGGGTATCATCACATCATCATAATATCCTCTAGCTTTGTCAGGCATCATCATATCATCATAATATCCTCCAGCCTATTGGGCATTATTACATCATTTTAATAACCTTCTACCTTGTCAGTAATCATCATATCAGCAATATTACATTACCAATAAACATATACATAGTAGGTGCAAAGACTCAAGTCGTCACTAAAAAGAGTGTAGGTTCATTAATCTATTGCCTAGAGTGATCTTCGGGACTAAATCATAATAAAGTCTAGAAAAGGTCAGAATATCTCAATCCGTAGAAAACAATAGTGTCAAATCATGGATTGGAATCGAATTCGGTCAATTCTTTAAAACATCAATATTAGTTGTGGATATATATGTAAATTATCCATTATGTTAGGCAGTTATTTTTGTAAAGCAATCTATTTCTAAGATGAAGAGTGGGATTTGACACTTAATTAGTAAGAATAATCATACTATCATATTCTAACTAAAATCACATCATTTACAGATATAATGATCATGAATGTACCGAATCTATGTATGCCATCATCATTATTCTAACATTGGAATCATAAGCAATATATCACATCTTCCTCTATCCCATTCTGGAGAGATGTGTATATAAACATACACATACATAAATATATATATATATATTCATCATCTAAAACCATATCCTTTACAAGGATAATTACTTCCCGAATATCCAACCAATATGATAACAAGGCCTTTGGGCTAATAATGTGTCTGAAATGATCTTATCATCGTAATCACATCCTTAGTCCCACATACATATTTGGAACTCATATAAATAATAAATAAGACATTTGGTTTTTATAAGTCATAGTCCAACTATGAGGCGTAACATGTTTATAGGTTGTAAAGCATATGTTTAATCATCTCATACCTAGGAAGCATATTAAAAGTAAGGTATTTCGCATATAGCAAATATAAAATATCACTAGGCCATAAATCATAACTATGAGAAAAATCACACCTATAAGGCATCTCATGTCTATAGGTCATATATCACAACTGTGAGGCATATCATCTCTATAGTGTAAACGCCATATTTAAAAGAAATATCATCTCTAAAGGCCCAATATCGTATCTAAGAGGAAATAACATCTCTAAAGTCCTAATATCACATCTATGAGGAATACGATGGTCATAAGCCATTATTCATAATCTAGGAAAAGTCAAAACAATTTATCAAGTCATAAAGTAAACTTATTCTAAAGGCTCAGTAGGCTCTATTATGCCTAGAGTTCGTAACTAAGTCCATAAAAGCTAACACAAGTCTTGAGCTAAGTGGGACAGACAATCCCACTTCTAATCCTTAATTTCTATATTTAGGCTTTCTATGACACAAAATTGTCTAAGGTACCTAGTTCAACATATAAATGTCAATTAAGCCATAAACAATCCTAAGATAGGAACTTTGTCGAAAAACATGGGCATTTAAGTCAACTATACCCAAATTACGATTTCATGATCACTAAACTAGCCCTATAAGGTTAATCATACGAAGCATGCTTTCAACACTTAAACCACATCCCAAACTTAGCATCATATAATACCTATTATATGAATTTTTCCAATCTTGGGAGAATGCAATAGGATTTTAAATGATAATAATAATTGCACTTTACAGGTCCAAAACCCTCTTCTAATATCAAAGAAATTAATAATCACGACTAATTCATTCTAACCTTATTTAATTTTAACATTCATATTCTCATGAAATATATATCACACATCATTTATGAAAAAGAGTACACAAAGCCTACCTCAAAGTTGAACCACAAATCTTAAAATCGTTTACAAGAAGATAATCTTTATTTCACCATACCCAAATGTCATGAGACTATCAAAATCATAAACTTATCATTAATACTAGACACGTTGGTAAAGTTATATTTTTTATCCAAGATCATTTTGACCAAATATAAGTCTCACACCCAAATTACCAATTTTTGATCTTTCTGACCAATAGGTCGAAATCAGCTAAAGTGCATTGGGACCCAAACCAATGGTCTACCTAACCTAAAATTGATATTCTGCAGCTACTAGCATAGTCAAAATTCACATTCAGGATCATTTTACTAAAGGTTTTGCTCCGTAGCCATTTGTAACCCGCAAAGACTTCTAAATAGAGAATTGGCTCTAAAAACAATGAAAAAATAATAATGAAAAATGATCGATGGGTCATTATAGTGCAATTAGGAGTAGGGACCCTAGACTAGGTTCTCACTCCATGAATAGGATTGCTTCCCTCTACATTGTCCTCAGGTAAGACAGAGGGTCCAGTAGAACTTCTATAAACATCAGATCTTTAGGGAGACATATTCAAAAACATGAGAAAACTAGGAGTTAGAGAATTTTCATGACACTACACATTACAGCCTTAACTAGAACACAAGAAAGGAAAATATTCCTAAATGTCTTATAGGCTCCCCTTTATAATTGTGGGCGCTACACACCCATAAAATGGACTCTACTCAACATGTCTTTATGGACACCCATAGACCCTGAACCTAGGCTATGATAACAAGCTTATCAAAACCCAAACTAGGGCCTTGCCTTGATTGGTATCTCAAGCCAACCGTGGATTGGAGACCACCGCCTAGACTAACCACCTAAAACCAAATAATAAGAATGATATATGAACCAATAAGAGAGTTCTAAGAATCCAAAACAAATAGCCAACCCTCACTTTCTCCATAAGACCTCTAAAACCAGAATACCAAATTAGGTCGAGATATGCCCCCAGCAATGACAATGGAAGTCTTGGATGAAAAACATTTACCATTAGTATCGCCATACCAATTATGCACGAATTAAAACATTTGCACATAATCTCATCCATTAACCTAGGATTAATTTACTACGGCATTTATCATTGGTATCGCCATACCAATTATGCTTGCAAGCTAAGTCCAATTATTCCATTCCAAACCAATAAAGCCAAATGACTTCCAAGTTCAAATTTTGAATCAAACCATGGCCAACAAGGTCTCTTAAAAACTATTTTTATGTTCCATTAACATTTTATGCAATGCAAGGCTCTAAGAGTGAGTTCAATTCTGCATATATCCAAGTTTCAAAACTAACTTTACAAAATAGTTTGAGGTTCATATAAATTCCATAACATAATCCATAAATTTGGGGAAACCCATTTTCCCCATTATAATTCACTTACCCATGCACTTATTTAGTTCAGAAACCATTAAAAAATCATGAATGATAAGTTCAAAACCATGGGAAAACAATTCAAGTAAAAACCATTTAAATCCCTGAACCCAATTTCAAAACCCAAAAATTAACTTCACATGGATAATAGTCAATAACATGTTTTAATTAGAATTCAAATAAAGGAATAAACACCAAGAATTTTAGAGAGAAAACAACTAATTGAAGATTAGATGATTAATCCTTAGAAACCTTAGTTTTCTCTTAACTTTAGAAGTTTAAGAGAGAATAAAGTTTATGATTTTGTAAATAATGAATAAGGGACCCTTGGGGTGTTTTAAGTCTTAGGATAATAGTTGGATAGGAGGAACTGACCAAAAATCCCTTAATAAAAATGTGTAGGAAAACTGTTGCCAGTCGCTGCTAGTCAAGTAACGACTCATGGTGATTGGTCATTAGTCATTTCACAGAACCATAGTCTCGGCAGCATCTCAGATCAACACACTATTGTGGTCACAAATAATGCCCTATGACTCATGACCTAACTCATGAGGTCTAAGTCATGATCAAGGAAAAACCCCTGGTCAAACTAACTAGTTAGGCAATGAGTGGCACCATAGGAATCGTGAAGATTGATAATGAATCATCATATGTGTTATTGCCTGAGAAATGTTTTATTTTGCAATGAAATTTTTGTGTCCAAAACTCTAGGTGTTACAAGAAATCCTCCACTTAATATATCTTCCTCAGAGTTCTTATAAGGTATTCCATAACAAGAACAAATAAAAGGGGTGACATAGGATTCCTTTTCTGAGGCCCCTCTTACCCTTAAAATATCCATAACCTACTCCATTAAGCTTGGCAATAAATCTAGTTATTGTATCATAAGTTATGACCAACTATACAAACGTAGATGGAAATTCATATCCCTTCAAAGCTTCATCAATGAACTCCTAGCTAACCATATCATAAGCCTTCTTTAAATAAATTTTCATTAAATATCATGGTGTTGTTTTCATCTTATAATGCCTTAAGAGGTCATGACATATTAGCACATTGTGAATCAAGGATCTACCCTCTAGAAAGGCTACTTAATTAATAGCCACAATCACTATAATAACTTTCCTCAGTCTTGCACATATTATTTTTTAGATGCACTTGTAAATAACATTGCAACAAAAAATTTGATTGAATTGGATTTCTAAAAGTGAGCTTCGGCTTTTCGTATTAAGGAAATTACCATTGCATTCAATTGGTTAAGTAATTATCCATTCCCCATGTAATTCAGTATTATTTGTGTTATATCTGACCCCACTGTACTCTAGGTTGCTTGGAAAATCCCACTCATATATCCATCTGGACCTGGACTCTTATTTATGCCTACGTTGAACATAACATCCTTGACCTTCCTCTTTGTGTAAGGTTGGACCAATGTTAGTAATCAACCATTTGCTACTTTCTTTTTGTGTTCCTTCTCTCCTGGCAAGTGCTGATAGTACTCAACAAAGACCTCTAAAATAGCTTATTGGATACTCTGTAGCACTCCATTTTCGTCCTATACCTAAATAACAGCATATTTTAGTCTCTTGTGCTGAATTACAGCATAAAAAAACCTTGCGTTGTCTTCGCTAAGTTTCCATCAATTCACCTTGCTTCTTTGTTTTAAAAAGCACTCTACCAAATATGATGATCTTTTTAATTTTTGATACATACTATTTTCTTATTCCTATAGATCACTATCTAGAGGCCGCATATGTTAATCAGCCTAGGACTTTACAAGAGCATCCTATCCTCATCTACCTTAGGAACGATATTCCTAAAATGCTGACTTACTCATCACTCTTACCTACTTTTTCATTGCCTTCAACCTCTTGACAATTTTGAACATTTGACACCCTTCCACATTATAATTTGATCCATGACTTACTATATTCATAAAATTGTTATGACTTATCACGACCCAAACCAGGGCCTGGCTGTGACGGGTATCTCAAGTCCACCGAGGACTGGAGACCACCCCCTTAGCCTATTCTAATGTAACCAAAACATATATATATATATATATATATATATATATGAAAGGATAGAAAAGATAAACCCAAAATTCAATATGAGATCAATATTTGAAAACCATCCAAAATACCAAAACTAATACTAAACATCAACCATAATGACCATATCCACAGTAGTCCAACAAAGCCTCTAACAAAAATGAATACCAATAAAATGTTAGGACATTCCCCCGACTAAAGACAAAACAATTCTAAAATAAAGTTTAAGACAAGGGAAACGAAAGCATGAAATAAATTTTTCGAAGGATGGAATCTCACCACTTCAAGTGAACTCTCGATCTAAACATGAACACCTGATCACTGTATAGGAAAAACCATTACCACCAATCTTAAAAGCCATCACCTTATGCCTATGTACATCATTATTTATTAGCATAAAGATAGGGTCCAACACCTATTTATCCTTTAACGTAGTGCCATGAGATGAGTTTGCCACCTCTTGCACAAACACACCACCACCCTTAGAATCTAAGAAACAAAATCCAAGGTTAACCAAACAGTGAATATCCTTCACCATGTCTCACTTCTCCTCCTCCACACGTGACAAGCTTCCCATAGATAACCTCTTAAGAGCATTAACAACCACTTTAGACTTACCTAGATGACAGTGGAGACTCATGTCATAGTCCTTGAGCAACTCTAGCCACCTCTTTTGCCTGAGATTCAACTCTTTTAAGGTAAATGCATATTGAAGGCTTTTATGATCTGAAAAGATGTCAACATATACCCCATATAGATAATGTCGCCAAATCTTTAATGTGAACTCAAATGCCTTAACAGTCCAATATTTGCTACTTTTTTGTGTTCTTTCTTTTCTAGCAATTGTTGAGACTACTCAACAAAGACCTCTGCTATAGCCTATTGGAAATTCCGTAGCACTCTATTTTTGTCCTATACCTAAATAATAGCATATTGTACCTAAAAATAGTATATTGTAATCTCTTGTGCTTAATCACAACATGAAAAACCCTTATGTTGTCATCACTAAGTTTTAATCAATTCATCATGCTTCTTTGTTATAGAAAGAACTCAACCAAATATTATGTTCTTTTGCATTTTTGATACATACTATTTTCCTATTCTTGTAGATCACTATATAGATGTTGCATATGCAAATTAGCCTAGGACTTTGCATGAGCATCCTATCCTCATCTACCTCAGTAACGATGTTCCTAAAATGTTAACTATTAATCACTCTCAGCTACCTTGTCATTTCCTTCAATGACACAGCCTAAAACCAAGTCGTTTCATAGAACACTTCAAGCCCACATGAATTGGAGGTCACCCCGATAACCCAACCTAATCATCAATATAAATGATAAGGGTTGGATTAATTCCAACCATATAAAGAAATAGCGGAAACATACTATAAGGAATAACTTAAACATGTCTAACACTTCATTAGATTTATCAAACTATCTATTACACCCAAATCCATAATCATCCACAATACCTAAATATAAATTGATGTTTAGAAATGTATATGTTGGGACAAGCCCCCGACAATAGCCAAATCAATTCAAAATAAGACAAAGTCTAAAGATAGGAGACCAAGAAGGAATGTCTTCTAAAGTGAGGAATCCCACCATTGAAAATTCAATACACGAACCGCTTCGACCACATAATCACTGTGCAAGAAGAGAAGATAATGCACAGGCCCCTGTAGACATAGCATCCATACATGGTTAGAGATTGGAGTGCTACCATGTAACTCAAGAATAGGGATAAAATAGCATCATCCATCAACAACAAGTAAATATATCATATTTCACCATGTTCATAGCCTTATCCATACATATAGGTATATCATATGTTAGACAAGTAAACAAGTCATAACAAGATTCTCAAAGCACTCAATCATTAGACATAAAGTGGAGGACTTCGACCTTTCCACTCTTAGATTCAACAATTCTTATTAGGTATGGGACTTCAACCACATTCACATATCACTTATACGAAGTACTTTAACTATGTATACACTCATTAAGAAAGGGAATTTAACCACTACACATCCATTCATGCACGGGACTCTAACCTCATATTCACATTCATTCAAGCAAGGGACTCTAACCACATGCCCATACATTCGGCAAGGGACTCTAACCCAAGTGATTTCACTTAGAGAGTTACTTCAACCTCAATAAATCTCATTGTGCAAGAGACTTCAACCGCAATTGATTCCACTAGGCAAGGGATTTTAACCTTAATCCCTTTCATTTGGTAAGGGACTTTAACCTCAAACCATTACGACTAGCATTAGTCCACATTAGGACTCCAACCCTTTGTCCATTCATCATCATCTATTCAATTCACACTTAAGGACCATAAACGATTTAGATAATTCAACACTATACATGACCACATGGTCCTTATGGGAGCCTTTGTTGCTTAACTACTTCAATAGGCCAATGCCTTAATTCAATTCGTCATACAATAAAATTTAAGGTCATCAATATTCTCACAAACTATTCACATTTCATGAACAATCTTATACCATGTTGATACCACACTTTAGTCCAACACACTATTCAAGTTCATTTTCATGTTTAGGGACTTTAACCCCTCATTAACCATCAACCAGCAAGGTCATAAACTTTTCCATATATGGATCATAATACCATTACAATATTATTTAAAAACTACTCATACTTATATGGCCATTTCCCTAATTTGAAACATCACCAACATAAGACTAGATATTTCACTGATACCTTTTCACAAACAGCTTGTGTACATGCCTTTACCAAAGCCTTTTCCAAGGTAGAAATCATAAAAATTAGAGTTAGTCAAGACTCACATGTTATACCACATACAAAAAGCAACCACATGTGCAAATCAACATTAATAACATGTATAAACACAAGTCTAAGAAAAAGTTCACATTATTCATTATTAGGCAACAGATCCCTTTTCATTTGATTTCAAAATTGCCATGCACAGTTACTAATTCAAGTGTAAAATACATGGGTTTATATTTATTTATCAAGGGGAAGAGTTACATGCCTTAGACAACTTGATTCACTAAGAGTCTTGACTTCACTTTACCTCTCGAAGATCACCCTTGAAACCCTTGCCTCTAATTCTTCTCAAATAAGTTTGAGAGAGTATATAGGGTGTTTGATCCATCAAAATAGATGTTTAGAGGCTACAAACACTTATATAGTCAGGGGAATTAGGGTTTTGGGTGTGATAAATGACCATAAGGTCCTCAACTTACAGATAGAAAATGGGCCTGATGTTGGGTATGACTCACTTGAGTCAATCGTACCCTAGGGTATGTGTGGTACCCTAAATTATACTTTAGGCTTCTCCTAGGTCATCTACACTAGTTAGGGTATGACTACACATCCTTGAATCATATATAATGGGTAAGACTCGTGCCCTCACTCATACACATCACCCGTACCAAAAATAGTCCACTCTAAGTCAAGACTCCACTCTATATGATTGGGTTATGTACGCCTCATACTTGATATAATTAGGAGGATTCTCACTCATACCTAGGATAGTGAGTAACCCTCACGATACTTCGTAGGGTATGAGAGGGAAGGGAGTGGAGGATATGACCCATATCCAAGTTGTATGACTCATACCCCTAGTCATACCTACCCCAGTGATATCAAATGAAGAGATTTTTCAATGGTTCAAAGTATAGGTATTTTAATTCTCCCCCACTTGGATCATTCATCTGTGAATAATGAGTAAGGAAAGCATAAACACAACTACTCACATTGTCACACATCAAACCATTCTTTAAGCAAGTTAGAACAAAGCACACCACAAGACTGTAACACATATCATGCTCGTTTTTAATCAATCGTTCATTTCGTCTACTTTTGGAATCAAACCCATTACTTATCAAAACACTTACTCATTTCACAACATAGGGACTTTAAAATATCGAATTATCAAAGATATATTTTCAACTCAAAGACTAGGGACTCGAACCCATCATCTCTCAAAACCATGAATTAACTCAAGATATTAGGGACTTAAACCCATCACAAATAATGTTAGGCGTATTTACACACCTAAAGCACTATAATTTACCCATATTTTGGCTAAGTTTTAAGGACAAAATATATAATTCCTATACTTTTAGTCCAGTTTCCTGTAAGTGAGCTAACCAACGTGATTAGCATGTTTTCAGGTATTTATGATGAAGATTTCAGCACTTTGTGGACCTTTCGGTAGCAAGGGAAACTTCACGTAACAAGAAAGGCAGCTTTTGGAAGCTTGTGGACTGAATGTGATGCATGAGCAATCCGTCCTGGGAAAAATCAGTATTTCTTAATACTTAGGGGTGCAACAGTAACCCAGTAGGACTAGGACAAGGATAAAAACCCTATTTCAGTAGGACTAGGACAAGGATGTTATAAAAACCCTACTTGCTGAATTTTTCAGCAAGCTTTTCATTCACGTTTTTCATTAAGCTTTTCATTATTCTTTCATCAATTGCTTTTCATAATTAGTTCGCCACTTTTAGGATTTCTTCACGTTACTTTCTAACAGAGAAAGCACGGCTCTTGTGATCAACGGAGAAGGAAAAATGTCAAACCCTAGTGGACGCCTAAACCATCTTCATCGCCAAGATTATTCTAGGTTGTGGTATGATGATTATATCTATTGTGATCTCCGGTGTAATCATGAGTAGCTAAACTTCTCTATTAGGGTTATGGAAGCCTTATGATATACTATCTATTACTATGAGTTTGTGAATTATTGATACGTATGCTACTTATATCATTACTCTCTTCATCTTAATTAAATTCTTGTGGTTGCAAACATATAGAATACGCCATTATAGCATTAACTTGTTCGAGAGAAAAGTCACATGTTTGGAAAGAGAGTGTAACAAGGAAATAGGGCTACCAACTTCTGTTTACACGTTAATGCCATAACCGAATTAACCTCTAAGAGAGTTTGTACCGTTAGTTATACACTTTAAGCTCGAGAGAGTTAAAGTGAAATAATCCTTGATGGTTGAGAAACACTAGGATTTATCATTAGAATACGAATCTCTATAAGTGCATGCATGTCTGAATTCCGCATTACTCATAATTTATAGATACGTAGAACTCATAAGGTGGACATAACCCTAACTTATTTTTCTCTGTTATTAAATCCTACTACACAAATCATTTCATTCATTACTTTGTTTACATTAATTCATGCCATAATTCAAATCCCCTCTTTTCATAGAATTTTCGACCAACAGTCTAATAATAGTTGCAACACTTAGTGACCAAGTATTCCCTGTGGGATTCGACACCCAACCCAGTTCGGTTCTATATTTGACAGCGACCGCTTATACTCTTACGAGAGCTGTAGTTTGAGCGTTATCAAATTTTGGCGCCGTTGTTGGGGAATACGGTTGTCAACTAAGTTTGTGATAGTTAATAGACCCTTTGGTCAAAAATTCTCAGATTTTACTTTTAGTTGTTGTTTTTGTTTTATTCAGTGCATGCCAAATACTCGAAGTTCTGGTCAACCATTATTACCCATAAATCCTGAACCATAACTTATTGGCAGAATGGATGCACAACATGACATTGAAAGAAGGGCTGCTCAACAGGAGAGGGCTAGATTAGCTGCATTGGCAGCTGCTCAAGTGCATCAATAGAATATTGATAACCCAGGGTGAGCAACAAATCCTGATGATGAAGACCTGGGTGATGATGAGTTACTGAATCCTAGGTGTACTGATGAAGTAGTGGCACCTATGCAGAAAAGAGATCGTCAAGCTAGAATGAGACCTGAACGCCAAGCTGTGCAGGTTCCGTTCGATGATGATGATGACGATCTGGATGGAGCCGGTGTCATAAGGGCTATTATTCCTCCGCCCTTGGCACCTGGAGCCAAGTTCAATATCATTAGCACCATGATTCAGTTATTGCAGCTCAAGGGGTTGTTTGGTGGACTTGCAGGAGATGATCCGAATATGCATCTGATTAATTTTATCTCAACATGCAAGGCGTTTGACAATCCAGGAGTTGGACAGAATGCAATCCGACTGTGCTTATTTCCATTTTCTCTATCAGGAGAGGCAACACTATGGTTGAACGGGCTAACTCCTGACTCTATTACTAATTGGAGGCAACTGAAAGAGGCTTTCCTAGAAAGATTTTATCCGCCATCCAAGAGAGCACAATTAAGAGATGAGATAAGCAATTTTCGACAGCTTCCAACTAAAGCCCTCCACGAAACATAGGAGAGATTCAAGAAGAAGCTTATGAGGTGCCCAAATCATCATATGATCAATGTCCACTTGATGGAGATATTATACAGGTCTTTAAATTTGGTGACTAAGCCAGTGGTTGACAATGCTGCAGGAGGGTCATTCATGGACCTTAATTTTATTCAGGCAAGTGATATGCTTAATAGTATGACAAAGCAGAGTAGAGATTGGCATACCAGGTATTCCGAGGTAGCAAGCTCTACTGTATCTATTGGCATGACTGCAGAACAAAGGCGAAGAGAGAAGGAACGTGATAAAGATATGGCGCATATGAAAACACAGAGTCAAAGCTGTTGTGTCACAGGCAAGATATGAATCCGATTCTGAGGAAGAAGCTAACTATTTGAATAATCAGGGGGGTTTCCGAGGTAATGCCCAAGGAAACCAAGGTCGGAACTATTATGATAAATCTGGAAAAAAGGACCGAGATCAAGGTAGTTGGAAGAACAAGGCTGACAGGAGTGGTTTGTATGTTCTTCCTGGAAGTCGTGACGCCGCTGCATTTGGTTCTGGAAAGATGTCCATAGAGGACATGATGGCTAAGCTGTTGAAAGGAGTGGAAGAAACTAACATGGGAGTAGCTGGGGTAAAGAATGATTTTTCTTTAATAAATCAACTGGTTAATTCGCATTCCGTTGCAATAAAACAGCTGGAACAACAAATGAGTCAATTATCAGCAACATTCAATCAGAGAAAGGCCGGCACCTTACCTAGTGACACCGTGCAAAATCCAAGGAATAATGGATCATGTATGGCTATTACTACCAGGAGTGGTAAGGTGTTGGAAAATCCATCCAAAGGAAAGCAGGTGGTTGATAATACAGATGAGAATTTTATTGATGCCGATTATGATGATTCTGTAGAAGCTAAAAATCATAATGAGAGCATTCATGAGAAAACTATTCCCCTTCCGCCACCACCTTTTCCTCAGAAACTGAAGAAGAAGGCTGATGACACTCCTAAAAAGGTTGATAATCGGAAGCAAGATAAAAAGGAAGTGGTGGAGAAAACTATTCCCCTTCCACCACTACCTTTTCCTCAGAGACTAAAGAAGAAAGATGATGACACCAGGTTCAGTAAATTTATGACTATGTTGAAGCAGCTGACTATCAATGTTCCTTTGGTGGAGGTACTGGAAAAGATGCCTAGGTACGCTAAATTCATGAAGGACCTTTTGACAAAGAAGCAGGCACTAAGCTATGAGCTGGCAGATAATGTTCATCATTGCAGTGCAATCACTACAAGATCGCTAGTACAATAGAAGGAAGATCCTGGTGCTTTCACTATTCCTTGCATGATTGGATCATTGGATTTTGCTAAGGCATTATGCGATTTGGGGGCTAGCATCAATTTGATGCCGCTATCCGTCTACAGGAAGTTGGGGTTGGGCGATCCTACACCAACCAACATGCGACTTGTAATGGCAGCTAGGTCAGTAAAATGACCTGTTGGTATATTACATGATGTATTAGTGAAGGTTTCTACCTTCATTTTTCCTGTAGACTTTGTTATTTTGGATTGTGAGGTGGATTCTGAAGTTCCCATAATCTTGGGATGCCCTTTCCTCGCAACTGGAAGTGTGCTTATCGATTTAAGAGCTAATGAGCTTTTATTTCGGTTGAATGATGAAGTCGTCCGTTTTGATGTATGAAAATCGATGAAGCAGCCTAAAGATATGAATGTGTTCTCTGTAGATGATGTTTATTATGAGGACGAGAAAGAATTATCTGTAGAGAAGCATCTCACTATTGATCCATTGTCTGCTGTTCTGTTGAATTTTGAGCGTAAGGAGGTTGAAGAATATGAAGAAACCGGTTGTGCTCTAACAGGGATAGGGTCCTATTCTCATGGCCCTAAGAAGCTGGACCTTGATCTTAAGAATAGACCTTCACCAACAGTGAAGACTTCCATTGAAGAGCCACCAGTGCTAGAATCGGAAGATCTCCCCAGTCACCTAAGGTATGCGTTCTTGGAAAGTGGAAATACACTTCCGGTGAGTATTGCGGCTGATTTAGGTGAACAGCATGTAGAGGCTCTTATCTCTGCTCTGAAGAGGTACAAGAGAGATATGGGTTGGACTATTGATGATATAATTAGTATCCCTCATGGGATATGTATGCACAAGAGACATCTCGAAGAAGATTGCATGCCTACAAGTAAGCATCAGCGTGGTCTGAATCCATTCAGAAAACAATGCACCACCTATCTCGACGAAGTCTAAGTAATCGAGATAGCCATGTCGTGCCGCGACAATAAATCAAGCGCTTGGTGGGAGGCAACCCATCATTTTTAATCATTTTTTTTTACTAAGAGTTTGTTTTTGTAGTCGAGCCACTACCAAAACTAAGGCGCTTGGTGGGAAGCAACCCATCGTTCTAATCGTTTTTGTTGTTTTTGAGTAAGTGTAGGTGCAAGACATATAAAGGAGGAGATTAGTCTCAAACTTTGATTTGGAAGTGTGTTATGTTGAAGGTGGTAAGTTAGGAATGAAGAAGCAAAGGCTATTGGTTAGGCATTGCCTATGCAAATCTAGGCAACGAACAAGGCAAGGCCTATGTAAATCTAGGCAACGAACTAGGCAAGGCCTATGCTATGGCCTAAGCTCTCTGAATCTACAATGCCATAGCATAGGCGCCGCCTATGCCCAACTATGCCATAGCATAGGTGCCTCCTATGCCCAACTAGGCAAAGCTAAAGGCGCCGCCTATGCCAAAGCCTTTTCTCTCTGAATATACAATGCCATAGTATAGGCCCCGCATATGCTCAACTAGGCTATAGCATAGGCGCCGCCTATGCCCAACTAGGCAAAGCATTAGGCATCGCCTAACCTTCCTAAATCTCTCAAAACTTTTCTTTTTGCTCATCTAACCTTACAAGATCAGCTTCCAAGCCCATCACCAAGTAAAATGGCACCAAAACTTCGACCAGGAAAAGAAAAAGCGTCCACCTCACAAAAAGGTCAAAAAAAAGGGCAAGAAAAGAGCAAGATGAATCCTCCTCGCTGCAAATACCTCGACGCACTCTTGGAATCAAGTGGGGTGTATTTTGAGGAACTTCTGAGGATGAAGACTCTGATGATGATTCCGATACAAGGGGTATGACCCCAGACATAGAGGAGGAGTCCGACTAATCAGGTTTTCCTTATTTATTTTCCAGTGAGGGCAGTGTGTCCCGTCTAAGTGTGTGGTGCTGGTATTTGTATGCCGTACTTCTTTGCCTGCATTTATTTATGTTTGTTTGTAGTTAAATTTTTAGATTTTTATTTTAGATTTTGCATGAGATTGTTTTGATAGGCGGCATTGTATTATGACAAGAGTTTGTGCTAAAATCATTACTATTGAGACGTTTAAGCTCCACGTGTGACTCACTGTGTGATAATTATGTGGTTTAATTCATTCATCTGTTGGGTCAAGAGTCTATACTGCTCCCAATAAAGTTGACCATGTGCCTTGTGTGTGTAAGGTTGTAGTATATTCTGTGTTGTGACTGATGCTAGAACTTGCCTGGTGTGTGTGTAAAGCGAAATAAAGAGTATGAGTTTAGGAGATGATTTAGGCATTTTTTTGGCAGCCTATGATTTTTTACCTTCTTTTTACCTATCCTTGTACATTATCCTAGTTAACCCCCTTTGAGCCTTTAGCTATTTTCCTTGACAGCCTCATATGTAGCCTAATCCATTTTTTTTTCAAGACCATAATTTGATCCAAATTCCTAAGCGCTTTAAATTGTAGAGTCATGTGACAAAATAAAAGGAAATTGGGTGAGAGTGATGCCTCAGAGTATATTGGTACTTGAAATAGTTATGAAAAGAATGGCTATCATAGTGGTGTGTTATAAAAAATAAATAAATAAATAAATCGAATAAAAAGAAAAAAAATATAGTTGTTTTTATGTTTGAATAACAAAATAGGTGAAAAGGGGTGGTAGATGAAAGAAAGGTAACAGGGTTGTTTAAAAGAGAGTGTTAATGGCATAATGTGATGTATTAAAGCGCTTAGGGAACATAGTCACTATTTCTGGCCAAAATAGTCCTACCTGTCCCTTAGCCTACATTACAACCTGTAAAGACCTATTTGATCCTAAGCTTAGCATTCTGATATTAGTAGAGCATTACACTAAGGGCAAGCCTATGGTCATCAGTTGCAACATATAAATTCTTTGTGAGAGAGAGAGAAAGGAGAATCTTGTACCCATGTTTCGAGAAATTCAAAACTTGTGAGTGATTATGGGTGATATCTTGTGTGAGACACACATGGTTGATGAGTCTTGGGTAGTGTTATATGGTTCTTTTTGCCTTAACTTGTGGATACGAATTAACCATCATCACGAGTCTATGTTGGAGGTTGAACTGTGTCTAGTAGTGATCAAGAAAAGTACTCTTTGTTAATGATTGTCGTGCATGTCTTGAGGATAAATTTTGTGCTGTTACTGTGAAATCCTAAGTAGATGTTTGCATGGACGTAATATTTTATTTGAGGACGAACAAAGCTTTAAGTGTGGGGTGTTGATGTTAGGCGTATTTACACGCCTAAAGCACTATAATTTACCCATATTTTAGCTAAGTTTTAAGGACAAAATATATAATTCCTGCACTTTTAGTCCATTTTCCTGTAAGTGAGCTAACCAACGTGATTAGCATGTTTTCAGGTATTTATGATGAAGATTTCAGCACTTTGTCGACCTTTCGGTTGCAAGGGAAACTTCACGTAAGAAGGAAGGAAGCTTTTGGAAGCTTGTGGACTGAATATAATACATGAGGAATCCGTCCCGGGCAAAATCAGTATTTCTTAATACTTAGGGGTGCAGCAGTAACCCAGTAGGACTAGGACAAGGATAAAAACCCTATTTCAGTAGGACTAGGACAAGGATGTTATAAAATCCCTACTTGCTGAATTTTTCAGCAAGCTTTTCATTCACGTTTTTCATTAAGCTTTTCATTATTCTTTCATCAATTGCTTTTCATAATTAATTCGCCACTTTTAGGATTTCTTCACGTTACTTTCTGACAGAGAAAGCACGGCTCTTGTGATCAACGGAGAAGGAAAAACGTCAAACCCTAGTGGACGCCTAAACCATCTTCATCGCCAAGATTATTCTAGGTTGTGGTATGATGATTATATCTATTGTGATCTCCGGTGTAATCATGAGTAGCTAAACTTCTCTGTTAGGGTTATGGAAGCCTTATGATATACTATCTATTACTATGAGTTTGTAAATTCTTGATACGTATGCTACTTATATCATTACTCTCTTCATCTTAATTAAATTCTTGTGGTTGCAAACATATAGAATACGCCATTATAGCATTAACTTGTTCGAGAGAAAAGTTACATGTTTGGAAAAGAGAGTATGACAAGGAAATAGGGCTACCAACCCCTATTTACACGTTAATGCCTTAACCGGATTAACCTCTTGGAGAGTTTGTACCGTTAGTTATACACTTTATGCTCGAGAGAGTTAAAGTGAAATAATCCTTGCTGGTTGAGAAACGCTAGGATTTATCATTAGAATACGAATCTCTATAAGTGCATGCATGTCTGAATTCCGCATTACTCATAATTTATAGATACGTAGAACTCATAAGGTGGACATAACCCTAACTTATTTTTCTCTGTTATTAAATCCTACTACACAAATCATTTCATTCGTTACTTTGTTTACATTAATTCACGCCATAATTCAAATCCCCCCTTTTCATAGAATTTTCGACCAACAGTCTAATAATAGTTGCAACACTTAATGACCAAGTATTCCCTGTGGGATTCGACACCCAGCCAATTGGGTTCTATTTATGACAGCGACCTCTTACACTCTTACGAGAGCTGTAGTTTGAGCGTTATCAACAACCAAGACACACACGATTTCAAAGAATTAGGGACTTGAACTGATCATATAACAAGGCATAATTCAATTCAAAGCTTGGGGACTTTAACCAATTTTATAAACAAGGCATAACTCAATTTAACACATTGGGGACTTTAACCCATGATTTTCAAAGACATAAATCAAGGTAAGAAGAATAACACTTACCTTCATCACAAGTTCTCAGGATGGGAAACAAATGGGGGATACTTGGACTTCATGTCCTCTTCCGCCTCCCAAGTAGCTTCCTCAAACTTTTGGTTCCTCCATATAACCTTCATCAAAGCCACTTCTTTCATTCGCAATCGACGAGTTTGAGATACCAATATCCCTAAGGAAATAACCAATTAAGGATCACCCAGATATTTCCACAACATAGATATATGGAAACCAGGTGAATGGAGTTCATACTAGAAGGCAATTCCAACTCATACGAACCATTGCCAACCTTTTTCAAAATTGAGTAGGGACAAACATACTAGGGACTAAGTTTCCCCTTTTTACCAAATTGCATCACTCCCTTCTAGAAGACACTTTCATGAATACCCAATCGCAATAATAAACTCTAAGTCCCTACACCTTACATCCGCATAGGACTTTTGTCGACTTTGAGTGGTTTTAAATTTTTCATGAATTTCCTTCACCTTCTGTAAGGCTTGGTGAACTAAATTAGGGCCAAGAAACATACCCTCGCCAACTTCATACCAACCAATAGAAGATGGACATCTCCTACCATATAATTCCTCAAAAGGGGCCATGCCAATGTTAGAGTGGTAACTATTTTTATAGGCAAACTCAATCAAAGGAAAGTGGTCATACCAACTACCACCATAATCAATCGCATAAGCCCACAACATATCCTCTAATGTTTGGATGGTCCTCTCTGATTGTCCAACTATTTGAGGTTAGAAATTAGTACTAACTCATACTTTAGTACCTAAACTTTTTAAAAATACTTCCAAAAGTGGGATGGAAATGAAGGACTACTATTTGAGATAATCGAAATTGGAGCATTGTGCAACTTCATGATCTCCATAAGATACAACTTAGCATAATCGTCCGCTAACTAATTTATCCTCACGGGCAAAAAGTAAGCGGACTTGGTCATTTTATCAATATTGACCCAAATAAAATCATATTGATTCTGAGATCAAGGAAGATCGATAATGAAATCCTTATAAATTGCCTCCCACTTCCATTCAGATAATGGAATCTCTTTATACAAGCCCTCGACCCTCATGTGCTCAACTTGCACTTGTTGGCACACCATATACTTGGCCACATAACTAGCCACCTATTGTATCATATTACCACACCAAAAGAACTCTCTATGATCATGATACATCTTGGTGGAACTGGGTTGAATAGAATAACGGGATTCATGAGCCTCGACTATGACCCTTTCCCTTAATCTATCGATAATAGGAAAAAATAGTCTACCTTGGTATCTCAAGATACCATTACCACCAAACACGAAATCTGCAACTTTGTGTTGACCTATATTATTCTTGATCTTTATCAAGTCAGGGTCCAATATTTGTTTTTGATTTATCTCATCAACAAGAGATGAGTGAGATATCGGATACATAAATACACCACCATCCTCAAAGTCCGCGAGCCAAACTCCAAGATTAGCCAAATGGTGAATGTCCTTCACCAATTCCCTCTTATCTCATCCACATGGGACAAACTTCCCATGGGCAATCTAATAAGAGCATCGGAGACTACATTAGGTTTATCAGGATGGAAATGAAGACTTATATCATAGTCTTTCAACAACTCAAGCTACCTTCTTTGAAAGAGAGTCAACTCTTTTTGAGTAAAAACATATTGAAGACTCTTATGATTCGTAAAGATATCAACATGAACCCTATAAAGATAATGTCTCCAAATCTTTAACCCAAAAACCATGGATAACAACTCTAGGTCATGAGTAGGTTAGTTCTTTTCATGAACTTTCAATTGCCTAGAAGCATAGGCCTCTACCCTACCATGTTTCATAAAAGCACAATCAAGACTACTACGAGAAACATCACAATAAACTATAAAACCATCATTACCTTTGGCAAGGTCAAAACCAGAGTTGAAGTCAATTTATCTTTAAACTTCTTAAAACTACCCTTACAAGTATCTGACCATAAGAACTTGACCTTTTTTAGGGTCAACTTGGTCAATGGAGTAGCTATAGTTGAGAAATTCTCCACAAACCTTCTGTAGTAACTGGATGACCCAAGAAGCTCTAAATATCGATTGGAGTCATAAGTCTAGGCCACTTCTAAATCTCCGTAACATTTTGGGGATCTACCATGATCTCTTCACTAGAGATAACATAACCAATAAAAGTTACGGCTTTCAACATAAACTCAAACTCTTAGAACTTGCCAGACAAATGATAATACTTAAAAGTTTGCAATATGGCATAGAGGTGATCGACAAGATCCATCTCACTCTTAAAATAGACAAAGATGTCATCAATGAAGACAATAACAAAAATGTCTAAGAACAGATTAAAGACCTTATTAATCATGCCCATAAAAGTCGTCGGGGCGTTAGTCAACCCAAAAGATATGAAAAGAAACTCATAGTGATCGTATCGGGTTCTAAAGGTGGTTATAGGGATATCTACATCCCTAATTTTAAGCTTATGATAACCAAATCTAAGATCAATCTAAGAGGAGCACTTCGCACCTTGAGGCTGATCAAATAAATTATCTATCCTGGGAAGAGGATAATTATTCTTTACGGTCACTTTTTTCAACAAACGATAATCAATGCACATACGAAGGGAACAATCCTTCTTGCACACAAAAAGAGGGGATCAACCCATGAAGACACACTAGTAAGGATGAAACCTTTATCAAGGAGGTTCTTTAATTTCTCCTTAAGCTCTTTTAGCTCCATCGAAGCCATTCAATACAAAGGGATGGAAATTGGATGAGTGTCCAGAATAAGATCAATCCAAAAATCAATTTCCCTATCAGGAGGAATACCAAGAAGATCATTAGGAAACACCTCGGGAAACTCATTAACTATGGGAATGGATTCTAAAGAAGGCTCTTCCAAGTTAAAATCTTTAACTTAGACCAAATGATACAAAAACCTCTTTGAAATCAAACTTTGGGTTTTCAAATAAGAAATGAATCTTCCCTTAGGCACCAAAGAACCACATTCCCATACAATGACCATTTCGTTAGGAAATTTGTACATGACCTTACAGGTCCGACAATCTAAGGAAATATAAAATGAATACAACTAATCCATCCCAGAATGACATCAAAATAAGCCATATCCAACTCTATCTAGTCTACAAGACTATCTCTACTACCAACAGATACCACATACCCCTATAGACCATTCTAATAATCATAGAGTCTCCTACTGAGGTAGAAACTTAAAAAGGAACTGATAGACTCTCCCAACCATAATCAAGATGCAAAGCCACATATAGGGTCATATAAGAAAGTGCACACCCTAGATAAAGCAAACAATATACATCATGGGAGAAACGTCTCAACATACCCATGAAAACATCAGGAGATGCCTCAAAATCCTAGCAAGTAGTAAGTGCATACAAGCAGTTTTGGATAATTCCGATGCTAGAAACTGAAGCTAAAGCAAACAAAACACACTTTGGTGTGGGAGTAGATTGAATTGCAATAGGATCCTTGTTAGCCCAAGAAGCTGCTAGAGAGGGGCACCCACACTTCATATGCCTGATCTAACCACAACTAAGACATTTGTTTTGCCCCTTCTCACACTGACCATTATGACTCTAACCGTAGAATCTACGAGAAGGGTGGGGTGGAGCCTATTAGGAACCACTACCCTAGAATTAGACATCCCGTGCCTGGGACTCACCACTAAACAGAGATTGACAATCACCTAACAGATTTAGGTAAGAAGAGTGAACACTATCAAAGGAAAAAGAACTCACACTCTGATGTTGGGCATATTTACACGCCTAAGTACCATGATTTACCTATGTTTTAGCTAAGTTTTGAGGATAAAATATATAATTCTTGCACTTTTAGTCCATTTTCCTTTAAGTGAGCTGACCTATGTGATTAGCATGTTTTCCAGGTATTAATGATGAAGATTTCAGCACTTTATGGACTTTTGGGCAGCAAAAGAAAACTTCACATAAGAGGGAAGGCATCTTTTGGAAGCTTGTGGACTGAATGTGACGCATGGAGAATTTGTCCCGGGCAAAATCAGTATTTCTAAATACTTAGGGATGCAGCAATAATTTAGTAGAAAAGGACATTATAAAAACCCTATTGCTGAATTTTTCAGCAGGTGGTTATCATTATTCAGTTTACAGATTCTGTAAGTTTTAGAACAGAGAAACTCGGCTTTCTTGAGGAACGGCTAGAGAGAAAAACGTCAATCCCTTAATTGACACCAATTCATTTCCATCACCAAGATTGTTCTAGGTTGTGGTATGATGATGATGTCTATTTTGATTTCCGTTGTACTCATGTGTAGCTAAACTTCTCTGTTAGGGTTATGAAAACCTCGTAAGATACTATCTATTGCTATGAGTTTGTGAATTCTTGATGTGTATGCTACTTATATCATTACTCTCTTCGTTTTAATTAAATTCTTATGGTTGCAAACATAGAGAATACACCATTATAGCATTAACTTGTTCGAGAGAAAATTTACATGTTTGGAAAAGAGAGTGTGACAAGGAAATAGGGCTTTCAACCTCTATTTACACGTTAATGCCTTAACCGAATTAACTTCTTGGAGAGTTCGTACCATTAGTATACACTTTAGGCTGGAGAGAGCTAAAGTTAAATAAATCCTGGATGGTTGGGAAACACTTGGATTTAGAATTGGAATATGATTCTCTATAAGTGCATGCATGTCTAAATTCCGCGTTACTCAGTTAATAGAGAAGTAGAAATTACAAGGTGGACATAACCCTAACTTATTATTCTCTGTGATTAAATCTTACTACATACGTCATTTCATTCGTTATTTTGTTAACATTTTTTCACGCCTAAACCATACCCCCCTTTTCCGTGGAATTTTCGACCAACAGTCTACTAATAATTGCAACACTTAGTGACCAAGTATTCCCTGTGGGATTCTACATCCAACCCAGTTAGGTTCTATATTTGACACCGACCGCTTACACTTTCTTACGAGAGCTGTAGTTTGGCCATTATCACACTCCCCCACTTGTTTCGTGGACACTTTCCATAATCTCTACTACTGGGTTCGAAAGACCTAAACTTATTCCCTAGACTTTTCCTGAACTCAACTTACTACTTTTTCTCTTCTTCTATTTGTTGCATATACATGATCAAACTAGAAAGGTCCATGTTTTAAATCAACAAAGTTTCCTTTCTCTGAAGGACTAACCATGGGATAATCCAAAACAAAATTACGTATTCTATCCTTCATGTTAGAAACCATTATGGAAGCATACCTTAATAATTGATGGAATTTCATGTCATACTATTAAACGAACATCCTTCTTTGCTTCAAGTTCATAAACTCTTCCGCTCTTGCTTTTTTCAAATCTTGAGGAAAGATGCTGTCCAAGAAAGCCTCAGAGAAATCCTCCCATATGGTGGGACTAGCATCTACACCTCTAGACAACTCCCACCCCTCTTACCATTGCTACGCTATATCTTTCAATCGGTAGGAAGAAAACTCAACAGCTTGTATCTCTGAAGCATGCATGATTTAGAAGATCTTTTCCGTTTCATCAATAAAGCCTTATGGATCTTTTTTAGTCTTCATACTCGTAAATGTAAGAGGGATCAACCTTATGAATTAGCCAATTCTTGCAGCCTCAGAAGAAATAGTAACCAAAGCACCACGCTCCACTTGAGAGGCTAATAATTGAGTCAAGAGGATTATAGAAGGATGAAATAATACATTAGTAGCATCCCTAAGAGATGATGAAATAGAAGGGTCACTCTTATTATTGGGTTGGTAGGGATAGGTGGAACCCCATAAAAGTAGTCAGATGCAGTAGCCATATCCCAGGTTTGAACTCCAGAAGTTAGATGAACTTCTTCCATAGGGCCCTCAAAAGGGGTTGCCTGAGTCTCAGATCTCCTTTGAGACATGATCAAAAAGATAACAAACAGAGATCAGAGGAATCCAAGACCTTAGACTCTATAGCTTGAGATTGAAACATAAAAAAGGGGAAATATTTCCTAAAATGTCTCATAGTCCCTTTCTTATAAGTGTGGCACACTTCATACCCATAAAAGAGACCCTACTTGACACGGCATTGTGGACACCCAACTAACCATAAACCTAGGCTCTGATACCAACTCGACATGGCCTAAAACTAGGCCATGTCGTAGGGTCAACTCAAGCCTACATGAATAGGAGGTCGCCTCAATAACCCAACCTAATTATCAATATAAATCACAAGTGTCGGATAAATTCCAACCTTATAATAAGATGGAAGGAACATACTATAATTCATAACTTAAACTTGTCTAACACTTTGTTAGATTCATCAAACTAGCCATTACACCCAAGTCCATAATTATCCGCAATACCTCTATACAATCAATGTTTAGAAATAGATATGTCCAGACAAGCCCCCGACAATAGCCAAACCAAGTCAAAATAAGACTAAATCTTAAGATAGGAGACAAAGAAAGAATGTCTTCCAAAGTAAGGAAACTCACCACTCCAAAGTCAATACATGAATTTCTTCGATCACCTAATCCTACACAAGCAGAGAAGATGATTCTCCGGCCCCTATGTCGCATTGGGACATAGCATATGGAGATAGTTAGCAGTTGAAGCACTAGCATATAACTCAAGGATATGGATAAAATAGCATCATAAATCAACAACAAGTCAATATATGATATTAAACCATAGTTATGACCTTATCCATACATATAGGTATATCATATGCTAGACAAGTAAACAAGTCATAACAACATTCTCAAAGCACTCAATCATGAGACACAAAGTGGAGGACTTCGACCTTTCCACACATTTATTGAATAATTCTTATTAGGTATGTGACATAAACCACATTCACATATCACTTAGACGAAGGACTTTAACCATGTATACACTCACTAAGCAAGGGACTATAACTACATACAGATCCATTTAAGCAAGGGAATCTAACCACATAATCACATTAATTTAGGCAAGGGACTCAAACCATATGCCCACACATTAGGCAAGGGAATCTAACCTCATGTTCTATTAGATAGGGGACTCTAACCCAAGATATTTCATATGGCGAGGCACTTCAACCTCAAAATATCTCATTATGCAAGGGACTTCAACCATAAATGATTTGATTAGGCAAGGGACTTTAACCTAAAGTCCTTTAATTATGTAAGGGACTTTAACCTCAAGCCATTACAACTATCATTAGTCTACATTGGGACATCAACTCTTTGTCCATTGATCATTATCTATTCAATTCACACTTAAGGACTTTAACCCATTTAGATAACTCAACACTATACATGACTGCTTGGTCCTCATTGGAGCCTTTATTTCTCGACCATTTCAACAGGCCAGTTCCTTAATTTAATTCATCATACAATTCAATTTATGGTTATCTAGAAATTCACAAAATATTCATATTTCATTAGCAATCTTATACCTTATTCATACAACACTTTATTCCAACACATAATTCAAGTTCATTTTCATGTTTAGGGACTTTAACCCCTCATTAACCATCAATCAACAAGGTCATGAAATTCACCATACATGGTTAATAATATATTTATAATATTATTTAACAACTATTCATACTTATTTGGCCATTGACCTAATTTGAAACATCACAAACATAAGACAAGATAATTCACTTAGATAACTTCACAAATACCTTGTTTGCATACCTTTTCCAAGACCTATTTCATGGTAGAAATAATCAAGAATAGAGTTACTCAAGACTCACATCTTATACCACATACCAAAAAGTACCCACATGTGTAAATCCTCATCAATAACATGTATAAACACAAGTCTAATCAAAACTCCACCTTATTAATCATTAGGAAACAAAACCCTTTTTATTTGATTTCAAAATCACCATGTACACTTTCTAAGTCAAGTGTAATATACATGGGTTTAGAGTTAATTATCAAGGGGAAGAGTTGCATGTCTTAGACAACTTGATTCACCAAGAGTTTTGACTTTATTTTTCCTCGTGAAGATCACCCTTAAAACCCTAGCCTTTAGTTTTTCAAAAATAAGTGTGTGAGAGTATTTAGGGTGTTGGATCCTTCAAAACGAATGTTTGGGATGCTACAAACACTTATATAGTGAGGGGACTTAGGTTTTGTATGCGGGAAGTGACCACAGGGCCCTTTATTCACTTGAGTCAATCATGCCCTAGGGTACAAGTGGTACCCTAAATTATACCCTAGGATTTTCCTAGGCCATCTACACTTGTTATGGTATGAATACACACCTTTGAGTCATATATACAGGGTACGACTTATGCCCTCAATCGTACACTTCACCCGTACTAAAAATAGTCCCCTCCAAGTGAAGACTCCACTCTATATGATTGGGTTGTGTACGACTAGTATACTTAGATATGATTGGAAGAGGCTTACTCATACCTAGGATAGTGAGTAGCCCTCACCACACTTCCTAGGGTACAAAATAGGAGTGAGAGAAGGATACAACCCATATCCAAGGGGTATGACTCATACTCCTAGTCGTACCTACCCCAGTAACATCAAATGAAGAAATTTTTCAATGGTTCAAAGTCGAGGTATTTCATTTAACCTCTTGAATATTTTTAATAATCGAAACCTTACCATATTATGATTCCATCCATCACTTACTATAATCATAAAATTTGGATGACTTGTTATAACCCAAATCAGGGCTTGGCCATGACGGGTATCTCAAGTCCATCGAGGACCAGAGACCACCCTCTTAACCTATACCAATATAACTAATATATATATATATATATGAAAAGATAGGAAAGATAAATCCAAAATTCAATATAAGATAAATATCTGAGAAACATCCATAATACCAACATTAATAACGAACATCAACCATAATGCGCATATCCACAATAGTCCAACAAAGCCTCTAACAAAATCGAATACCACTAAAATGTAGAGACAAGACTTGACCATATCTAATAACAAATTTAAAATATAGTCTAAGAATAGGGAAACCAAAAAAATGATATGAAGTCTTCTGAAAGATGAAAGTTCACAATTTCTAGTCAACTCTTGATATAACCAAAAATATATGATCACTACGCAGGAAAGGTAGACTTTTCTTTAGACCCTACATCACATGGAGATACAACATACGAATATGGTTAGTGATTGGAACACTAGCATATAACTCAAGAATAAAGGAGTAACATTATACCATAATCCATAATATGAAAACCAGCAAAACTCAATGCACAACATCATATGCAATAAAAATTTGTATTTGTTTAATGTATGATGGGGGGAAAAGGGAACAAGGTTTAGCATGCATTTTTAAACCAGATATGAGAGCTTTGTCGTCATAAAGGCACCCATAGGCTATATGGGTTCAGCTCTCTTACTGATAGGGCCCCAATGCGTGTTAGTTGAATGTACCAGAAAAACTCAAGAAGTCTAATTCCATCCACAAAATATAAAGTGTGTCTCATGAACACAGTCACCATGATGAAAGTTCACATCGGAAAACATGAGTTTCCAGTATCGATTCCTTCGGGACCTCTACCTTCCACGACTTTTTTACACAACCCCCTTTAATCCTATATTAAAATAATTTACACATTTCCAACCATTTACCAAGGAGTCTTTTAATTAGGAATTTCCTATTGGTATCTTCATAAAAAGATTAGAGCTTGCAAATCTATCCTTTTAGTCATACAAAACCATTAAACAAAAATTGACTCTAAAGTTTCCAATTAAACTAAAACTATGGCCACCAAGGTGTTTCTCAAACCATTTGAAAATGAAACCAAACCAATTTATATTCAGTTAACCATTTAAGAAATTCAAGGATTCTAAGAATAGTCAAATTATGAAAAAAAATCATATTCATTACCAATTTCACAATTAGGTTGAGGGAACATAATTTCCAACACCATATATCAAGAAAAAAACATCTAATTATGGATTAACCATGTCCCCTTAGTTTAACCAGTCCCACACATCCCACAATGTTCAAAGTCATAAATAAAGCATAATTATTGCATAATAAACCATGGAAAACATTTAAGTCAATCACATTCACAACCTTTAACCCATAGTTCAAAAACCCATTCTCAAAATCATGAATAATAAAAAAAATTTCAGGCTATTAATAAAATACAAGTATAGGGAAAGAGATACATGTCTTAATTAACAAAAAAACTCAAAGAAATTGACACCCTTAGGGTCCTAAATAACCACCTCATTGGACCTTACTTTTGACTTGAAAAGGGAGATATAAGAGAGGATGTTTAAGAGTAAATAATGACCTTCATATATTGAAAACTGATAGATATAGGTACTTATAGTGATTAAAAATCATTTATAGCTAAAATAAACCCTTTACCCCTCACCCCATTTAAAAAAAAGACAGCCTAAAATTAATATAGGTATATGACATTGACCTTATCATGGAGGTCCACCCTCTATGTTATGAAACTTATCACAAGGATTATATTCTATGTTACATGGCTATCGTCGAGGCTTACTACCTCCATGACCTAAAACTACCTCGAACCTCATCTGAAAATTCTAAAACTTTTGCAGGTTATCTTTTTAACATCCCCAAATATAATTTTAGTAAAAAATTGATATTTTAAGAATGTGAAGGCCAAAAATAAAATACCCAAATTTTGAGGGTGTTATATTATCCCTCCTTAGTATCATTTGTCCTCAAATGATGAGCTAGGACACATTTCATATAAGAATGGTGATAACACACCAAAATTAAAAGATAAAATAGGATAACACTAAAGAAGAACGAAATTCATACCTTTAGCTTCTTCATCCATCATATGGAATAGAAATGGATACTTATCCATCATATTCTTTTTTGCCTCCCAAGTGGATTCTTACACTTTATGGTTCCTCCAAAGGACCTTTACCGATGATACATCTTTAGTCCGCAACCTACAAACTTGTCTATCCAAGATCTCCACCACCACCCCTTCGTAAGATAGGAAATCTGAGACATCAACATTATTAAATAGGCACCACCAAGGAAGGATCATCCATGAATTTCCTCAACATGGACACATAAATCATAGGGTGAATAGAACCCAAACTCATCGGCAATTTTAACTTATAAGCAACACTTCCACTCTCTTCAAAATAAAATAAGGACCAATGTAATGGCGACTGAGCTTTCCCTTCTTTCAAAAATGAATCACTCCGTTAATGTGAGACACCTTTAAGATCACCAAATCACCCATATACAAGCTCTGATTCTCTTTGCCTCACGTACATATAAGACTTTTGGTGACTTTGGGCAGTCCTAAGCCTATCCTAAATCACATTCACTTTCTCCATAGCTTGATGAACCAAATCAGGATCGAACAACCTTTCCTCACCAACTTTAAACTACCAAATGAAAGGTATACTCCTTCTACCATACAACGCCTCAAATAGAATCATACTAATACTAGAGTGATAGATACTATTGTATTCAAACTTTACAAGAGGTAAGTGGTCAACCCTACTACCATGAAAGTCAATTACACAAGATTTTAGCATATCTTCTAAAGTTTGAATGGTCCTTTCTGCTTTTTTATTTGTCTATGGGTGGAAAGCAGTAGCAATGGTCACTTTAGTCCCCAAACCTCACTGAAATAACCGCCAAATATAAGATGAGAATTGATTACCATAATAAGAAATAATGGAAACTGGAGCACCATGGAACTTCATGATCCCTTTGATAAATAACCTTGCATATTCCTTAACAGAATAATTATTTCTAACTGGTAAACATTGACAAGACTTAGTCATCCTATCGACATGATGCAAATAAACTCAAACTAGTTTTAAGATCACGGAATGCTGGTAAAAAAATACATATTTATCACTTCTCATTTCTATACAAGCAACTCTATTTCTGGAGCAAATCCACCAGGCCTCAAGTGTTCCACTTTCACTTGTTGACACACCATGCACTTAGCCAAAAATCTATCCATGTCCCTCTTCATGTGAAATGACCCTTCAGGTCATTTTTTGTGATCCTAGTTATTTTTACTCGTAGAGACTTTCCATATCTACCCCAAGTCATGTATGACTTCTTGGAACTGATAGTTCAATTATCGAGTAATTTGTTTGGTTTTTAGAACCATTTCCCTACTTAGAAGTCTTTATTGTTTCCAAATGGTCATCGAGCACAAATTTTAGTAAAACAATATCGAATAAAAATACTGACTGTTCCAGTAACTTTAGAATATCAATTTTATGTTGGGTAGACCTTTGGTATTGGTCCCACTAAACCCAAACTCATTTCAACCTATTGGTCCAAAAATTGATAAACTAGAAATTTGGGTGTAAGGTCCATATTTGGTCAAAAAAACCTCGGATGGAAAATATGACTTTACAAATATTTTTTGAATTTCAAGATAGGTGTGGTTACATATCTCATTTTCTCATATTGGACTCCAAATGCATCTTGGGGCCTTGGCTAAAACTTTGAATCAAATTCCAAGTTTCAGCCTTCATCTAGTGCAACAAGGTATCGCGATCATGTAGGCATTGGTGCAATCGCAATGTCGAGATTGTAGGTAGCATGGGTGTATGATTGGACTAGCTAGGGGCCTAGTTAGGTTTATTTCAATACTCTTTTTGGTTGAGAATTAGCTATTTTCTCTATTTTCTTGAGTCCTAAAATCCTAATATAGAGTGTAGACCTCAAATTGAGTCTTGGGTGTTTATTGAGAGCTTAAATAACTTGCTTAATCATGATTAATGATGTATATAAGGTATGAATCCTTTGATTTTAGTGTTTAATTCTTAATTATTTGACCTAAAACCCAAATAACTTGAGGCTTGATTTTATCCCTAAATATGGTTGATTTGCACTAATTTATTGAGGGTTATAACCCCCTAATGGTATTTGAACTATGATTTGGTCTTGAAAACTCATTTTTTGTATGTAGGACCCATTTGGGAGTTTTTTGTTTTATTTTGGACCCGAAGCACAATGGTACAATATGGGTATTGATATTCTCATAATAATTCATTGATTGTGTTTTTATAGCTTGGCTCATTGAAGAAGCATTGAGGAAAGGAAAAATGAGGTTTGTTGGATCGTGAACTATATTTGGATTTAAGGTAGGTTAGGCTTACTTGTATTACATAGAGCTTTATTTTAGTTTTATTCTGATAGCTTGGTAAGATTGGGCGGGGTCTTAGGTGTTGAATAGTATATGGTAATGTTTCTTTAAAAGGTGTGGGCATTTCAAATTGCTTTTTGTTTAAGGAAGTTCTGGTAGAGATCTTATAACGACAAGTCTGTCGGTTGTGGATGAAAGATGTGGCTTCAGTAAAGGTTCTTTGGAGAAACCAAATATTTGAGGAAGCTACTTGGCAAGCCAAGTAGGATATGAAGTCCAAGTATGTATTCTTATTTCCCATTTTGGAAAATCATGTTTAAGGTATGTGTGATCTTAATATCGTTGTTTTATGACTTTGTTAAAGTTAACTATGGGTGTATTTCTGTGTTAAATTATACTAATGTATGCCTTGACCCATCATTCGAAGTTGAATGATCTTAAGGGGGGATATGAAACACCACAAGTTTTTGTCCTAAGAAAATTTTGAGTTTTGAGCTTACTTCCTGACTATGACTCTTCTTAAAAGTCATAGGGAGTCATTTTGGGTCGTAGGACCCAGTCGTAACATACCCAGAAAGATTTGTATAAGTCACTATTTTGACTACCACTACCTTTATATGAGTCGTAAGGACTCTAAAAAACTCATTTAGTCCTTTTCGTAAAGGAACCAATGTGATGCCTATTTGATTCAATCTTGAGTACGACTAGGTGTAAGGATTCATATAGACTCGTTATGATGAGTAATGTCCTCTCTATAATCGGACCAGTATTGGTATTCTGGAACACTGTCTAGACTACGACTGAGGGAAAGGAGTCCTAGGTGACCCTACAAGTAGTAATGTTACATATAACGACTGGCAGCTTATTTTTTGTCCTTTTTAAAAAAGATATTTTAGACATTTCACTCTTATTTCAATAATAACCTATGACCTATAAACATACTTCGGGCCCTATTTTCATCCATAATAAACATCAAATACACTCTCTTCTCTCGCAAATCCTCTCAGGCATCAATACTTAGGGTTTCCAAGTAGTGGTTCAAGTAGAGCTTCAAAGGTTGAATTCTCTCCATAATCTTTGGTATTTCAGGTGTATGACTCTACCCTTAAACTTGTTTTATCTAGTGCATTAATTTACATGGTTAATTAGGTGGATTTAGAATAATGGTTTTGATATGGTTGAGGTTTTTGACATGAATGGTTCTTAAATTGATTTCCCTTGTTTATTATGCATTAATCATGCTTTGTTAATAGCTTTGAACTAGTGGGGTGCATGGTATTGGTAAATAATCATAGGGGGTTTTGTTTTGCCTAATTGTGATTAATTTTGGTTTTACATACGGTTTTGCAAAGTGAGTTCCCTCAACCAAAATGTTACTTTGATAATGATACATGTCTTTATCACATGTTTTGACTTGCTTACTTGAACTAATGCATTGACATAAAAGGTTAATGAACCATGGTATAATTTTATTTAACTTTAGGGTATGAAAATTTCCTATGTAAATGTTAACTAAACCTAAAAGGTCATGAATTTCCCTTATGTGATGGTTAATAGATTGTGGAATGATAATGAACTTGAAAATGGGTTTGGTATGATGATACCAATGGGATGCCTAAATGCATAATAAGTTCAATAAATTTGAAATATTTGTTGAATATTTTAATTAGGCTTAAAAGTGGGTTTGTAGTCGGTCTTTGAAAGTGGAGGTCCCAAGGGACCAATACTAAAAATTATGCTAGCCGGCGTCGGGGTCTGAATGACCGAGAGGTTCGAGAACCCCTTATTATTAATATATGATTAGGATGTTTGAGTTCCTCATGTTATATAAATTAGTTCTTGAGTGACCTTTGATTTATGTCGAGAGGTTCAAGTGCCCCATCAGGTACATAATATATGATTATCATCTGGTTCGTATGGCTACATGCACTATTTCCTTCCAGCTGGGGGGGGGAGAGATAGTCCCATATAGTTGGTGGGTGCCTTAATTATGATAGTTATGCTACATAATCTAGGTTAATATTTTAAAAGTTCATGCTATGCCTTATTCCCTACCCAACATATGATATATGTTATATATATATATGTATGTATTTTCATTTGATGATGTACATTGGATTTGAATGGTTTTTAATTATTACTCATGGTATTATTTTATCCCTTGTCTCTGAGTTACATGGTAGTGCCCCAATTGTCAACCATCTTCGTATGTTGTATCTCCACGCAATATAGGAACCAAAAATTTTTATCCCTTCTCTACGCAGTGATCAGGTGATCATAGATAGCTCATGAGTTAACTTGAACTGGTGAGCTTTCATCCTTTGGAAGACTTCATTTTATTTTTTAGTTTCTTATGTCTTACTTTGTTTCAGTCTCTCTTTTGGATATGGTTGGGGCATATCCCCACACTAATTGGTATTAGGTTTTGTTAGAGACTTTGTAGGTACTGAGGACTATTGTGTTAGTAGTTAGTATAGGTAATCGGTGGGATAACCACTCATCTTTGATGAAGTTTGCATATAATAACAGCTATTATTCCAGTATTCAGATGGCTTCATTTGAAGCTCTCTATGGTAGGAGATGCAGATCTCTGATTGGTCGCTTAAAGGTAGGTGAGGCCACAGTAGTAGGGTTCGACCTAGTGTTCAATGCCTTAGAGAAGGTTCAGGTAATCAGAGAAAGACTTAGGGCTGCCCAGAGCCGACAGAAATCATATTCAGATGTAAGGAGAAAGGATCTTGATTTTGATATTGTGATTTTTTGTTCCTAAAAATCTCTACCATGAAAGGTGTAAAGAGGTTCGGCAAGAAGGGAAAGCTCAGATCATCGATCCTTACAGAATTCTCAATGGATTCAGCAAGATAGCTTATGATCTTGAGTTGCCTTAACATCTAGCCTTAATGCATCCAGTATTCCATGCCTCTTTGCTAAAGAAATACATTGGTGACCCAGTAGTCATAGTTCCTTTAAAGCATGTAAATATTTAGAATGGTCTCTCTTTCGAATAGGTTCCAGTCCAGATCCTCGATCATCAAATTCGTAGGCTGAGCAATAAAGAAGTTCCCTAAGTTAAAGTTCTTTGGTGAAGTTAGTCTGTTGAGGGAGCTACTAGGGAAGAAAAAGAAGATATGTTGACCAAGTATCCTTACCTCTTCTCCGCAACCATAGATCAATCTTAAGGTAACATTCTTCCTTAGATTTACTCAGTTCCATGTTCAACTATACTTATAACTTGGTATCCATCATCATTGAATATTCAGTCATGCATTCATAAATCAGTTCAGTCATGTACTCACTCATGCATCAGATATGCATTTTCAATACGAATACCTAGCTTGTAAGTAACTTCAGTCATAAATTTCATGCATCAGATATTCAAGTTCAGTGTAAGAGCTTAGTTTGTCAGTAGTTTAGTCATGTAGTCATGCATCAGATATGCATGTTTAGTATGTAAACTCAGTCTATTAGTGTCTCAAATTAATCAAAATCATTCGAGGATGAATGTTCCTAAGGGGTAGATATTGTAATACCCCATATTTCTCAAGCATAACTTAATTCTCAGTTCATGAGTTATGCAATATAAAATTGCTTGAAATTCAGTATTTTTCAATTTAGAGCATGCCATTGCGTGGAAAATTGAATTAGATTTCCAACGACATAAAATTTACCTAAATTTGATAAACAGGTAAGAAGTTATGACTATTTTAAGTTCCAATTGTTAAAAACCATAATTCAGGCCAGTAGCGTGTTGCGGAGTAAGACAAAATGACAATTGTAAGTTTTTACTGAGGTACCACAATATCGACATGTCGCGCCAAAGCTCATTTTCATATTTGTCAATTTCCAGTGATCCAACACGATTGTACCGTGTCGAGCTTCTAGGTCCCATCCAGTATTGCAATGTGATTCCACCAAGTCACACAATCAGCCATATTCCCAATTGTCATTTTCCAGTGGCTTGGCACGATAGCGGCGCGTCACGCCAGGGCCCAAAATTGGGTTTTTTAGTTTGAACTTAAGTCATTCTCAGGGGTAAATGGGTATTTTTCAATGGCCCTAATCAGTATAAACACAAAATTTACCCCTAAATAACCCATTATCTCAGCATTTATTCACTTTATTCAAAGATTAAGTCATTCTCTCTCAAAAGGGGCTAAACCCTAGCTTCAAGAAACAAGAGCAAAAATCAAGAATCTCTCCAAGAACCTTAAATATTAACACAATAAGGTAAGTTAGGTGTTCATGTATGGATTCCTTTCACCCATAGAGTCCACGAATCCATTTTCAAAAATACAAGATTGTTAATTATGAACTTCCATGCTTGAATTGAATTGAATTCATGTTCATGTTATTATTGGGTTTTAGTCCATGGTTAAATTACATGTTTTTATGAAATAAATCATTGTATGTGTTGAATTACATAATTTTCCTGATAAACCCTTCAATTTGTAAGTTGATTGATGGAACCATGATAACTATATATTTTGATTATTGTATAACCTAAGCATTCTCCCATATGTGTGATAAAATGTCCATGTGAATGAAATAGTGTCATTATAACATGATAACATTTATTTCCCATTCATGTACAGGTAGATACATTACAAATGTTTGGTTAAATGCCTCTATGAGTGAACTATGGACAAGTATACAGTGTTATGATTTTCAAGAGTATATTATGCTTTATTTTTCATGCTATCGAGTCCTGGGGTTATTTAATACTAGACCATTTAGCTGTGTACTTAGAGCCAATATCAATTATAGAATCTCAGTCAAGTTATGATCAGTAGTACTCTCAGTCAGTTATAGAACTCAGTAGAACTCAGTCAGTTACCAAACTCAGGAAAACTCAGTAAGCTCAGTTCAGTCCAGTCTAGTTCAGTACACTCAGTTTATTATCTTTTAGTTGGGAGTAGGATTCATCACCGAGTGAAACCAAGGATGGGGACTAACCTTCTAGTAGAGGGTGTGTTCCTTAGAAGCAATCCTTGCATTTTAGAACTACGTACCCAGCGTAGGTTGAGATATCAAACCTTACAATTGATGGTTGATGAGGTATTTTAACCTTCCAGATGAGTGTTTCACCAGTCTCATTAGAGTACCTGTAAGATAAGTGTTTCATTATTCTCATTTGAGTACCTGTCTGATGAGGGTAACTCTTTAGTGTCTTTACTGGTGGCACGGTACTAGCACCCTTCCAACTGGGGTCATAGGTTGGACCCCAACTCAGTTATCTTATTTAGGGCATGTCAGTTAGATGATTACCTCCCATGTCTCAACCTCAGTCTTCAGAATAAAACTCAGTTTAGTTCTAAAGAATCAAAACTGTCAGATAAAATCAATCAGTATCAATAACTCAGTTGTTAGTAACTCCAGATATCAGTTACTCAGTATTAGAACTCAGGACTTAGCTTCAGACAAGCTTAGTCACAGTATTTATTTATATGCACATTAGTGCATGCTCATTATTTATAGTGGTATCAGTTATTTATGTACTCTCATATTTAGTTACACTATATCATACATTTAGTAATTGTTCATACATATTAACCCTTGAATTCAGCCTTACCTCATCTAGCATACCAGTACATTCCTCGTACTGACACATACTCTTTCTTTGAGCTATGATTTCTCATATCATAGGTTCGGCTGCTCAGGTTCCCAACCACGCATAGATAGATTCAGATTAAGCCAACAATAGTAGATTAGCAGTGAGTCCTCATAATTTGAGGATATTTTGTTATTTCATTATTTCAGTAGACTCAGCATTTTAGTAGATGGAGCTAGTTGGGTGATTGTCCCATCAACTCCACTTTCAGATAGTTTTAGTTAAAGGCTTTTCAGACTAGTTTTCAGATAGTGTTCAATTTAACAGATTTTTATTTCAGTTGATACACTTTAGCAGTATTTATAGATTTTAACCTTATGGTATTTCATCCTATTCTTTGCATTTATAATAGTATTATTTTCAGTGCTCACAATAGATATCAATCATGGGTTAGCTCCTTTGGGTTTGTAAGCATCGTGTAGCATCTGGGGTATAGACTAGGGGAATTAAAAACATAGTATCAGAGCCTATGGTACAACAATGTCCTAGGAATTTTGAAATCCACATCTGGTAGAGTCTTGTGTATGGGTGTGTAGCGTACCATATTTAAGGACAAGAGGCTATGAGATATTTTAGAAAATAGTTTCCCTTCTTTTAGTATTCATGTCGTGCGAGTGAGCATGAGCTCAAGTTAAACTCTCAGTCTAATATGTCTCCTCCTTTTTGTTTATATAACATGCCTCCCAAATGGACTAACAAAAAGAGAACTAGAAATCAGTCAGCACCTCAGCCCGTTCAGGCAGATCCCCTGGACGAGCATGTCTTCCATACAGAATTTATAGTTGTATTTACTACTCTAGCCAACTCTATAGTGGCTCTGAATGAATGGACAGCTATTTTTCCGGCTAATCCAGTGGCCAATACTATTGTATCCAGGATTTAGGACCTCACCCGAATGAATCCTCCCATATTCTCTGGATCTAAGCCAGAAGAGGATCCACAGGAGTTCCTCGATCAAGTTTAGAAAGTCATAGATATTATGGGAGTGAGTGAGAGAGATGAGTTAGCCACCAATTAGCTACAAAATATGGCTTATACATAGTTTAAGAAGTGAAAGGTAGATAGGGGCACAGATATAGAGCCCATAGAATGGGAAGAGTTTGCTACTATTTTTCTAGAGAGATTCTTTCCCTTAAAGATGAGAGAAGCCAAGGTGTTAGATTTTATCAATCTTAGGTAGGGCAGTATTAGTGTGAAAGAGTATTCCCTCAAGTTTATGCAGTTAGCCAGGTATGCTCCCCATATAGTAGCAAACACTAGGTTTAGAATAAGAAAGTTTGTATATGGGGTGTCAGATAGTATGGTTAAAGAGTTTAGAACCATGATGTTGATTAAGGAGATGGACATATCTATGATCATGGTCCATGCTTAGCAGATAGAAGATGCTAACATAAAAAAATAGAGAGGTAGAACAAGAGAGCTAGAATAGGTAACTTCAACTTTAATCAACCTTAGTTAGAAGGTGGTAACTATTTCTATTTTTGCTCGAAATCTTCAGTTCCAGTTTCATCTTTAGCCAGTGCTCTAGTACCTAAGTTCATAAATCATAACAAAGATAGGGCACCAGGATCTAAATCTCAAGGTAGTATCAACAGTGCTCGAACAAATCTTCTTTGTCAGACATGTGGCAGAAACCACAAGGGTGTCTGCATAGTTGGTAGTGATGTTTGTTTCGAGTATGGCAAGCCAGGCCACAGAGTCTGAGATTGTCCTCAGCCAGTTTCTCAGTATACTTATTCTTCAGCTCAGTGAAGTCACCCAAATTAGCAGGGTGCCACTTCTAGTGCCACCAATAGGTAATACCCAATAGGGTTTATATGCTTCAGTCTAGACAAGATCAGGAAAATTCTCTTGATGTGGTCACTGGTACATTACAGATCTTCCATTTATATATTCATTCCTTACTTGATCTAAGAGCTTCTTTATCTTTTGTAACTCCTTATATAGCCGTTAACTTTGGAGTCCATCCAGAAATCCTAGCAGAACCTTTCTCATCTTTTAACCCAGTGGATAAACTTATCATAGCCCGGTGGGTATACAGGAACTATCCAATTATGATATCTCAGAAAGTTACTTTAGTAGACCTTGTAGAGCTACAGATGGTGGATTTGGATGCCATTCTCAGCATATATTGGCTCCATTCATACTATGCCTCAGTTGATTATAGAAACAGAATAGTTCATTTTCAATTTCCAAATGAACCAGTGCTTGAATAGAGGAGTAGTACCACAGCACTTAAGGGTTAGTTGATTTCATACCTTAGAGCAAGAAAGATATCCCAGGGATGTATCTAACATCTTGTGTGAGACAAAGACTCTAACTCAGAAACTTCTAGTCATGAGTCAATTCCAATAGTAAATGAATTCTCAGATATATTTCTTGAAGATCTTCCTAGAGATCCTCCTATTGGGGAAATAGACTTTAGAATAGAAATTGTTCTAGACACTCAGACTATATCTATTCTGTCTTATAGAAAGGCACCAGTAGAACTCAAAGTGTTAAAACAATAGTTGAAGGATCTCATAGATAAGGGATTCATCAAACCAGCATTTCCCCATGGGGAGCACCAGTCTTATTCATGTGTAAGAAGGACAGTTCTCTTAGAATATGTATAGACTACCATCAGTTGAACAAAGTCACAGTCAAGAATAAATATCCACTTCCGAAAATTGATAACTTGTTTGGCCAACTTTAAAATGTCAGTTACTTTTCTAAGATAGACCTCAGATCAGGCTATCGTCAGCTCAGAGTTAGAGAATGTGACATTCCAAAAATAGCTTTCAGAACCTTGTATGGTCACTTCAAGTTTCTAGTCATGTCCTTTGGTCTTACTAATGCCCCAACAGCTTTCATGTACTTAATGAATCATGTGTTCAAACAGTACTTGGATATGTTCGTTATAGTCTTCATCAATGAAATTCTTGTCTATTACTGTAGCGAGAATAATCACCTATATCACATTAGAATTGTACTTTAGACTCTCAAAACTCATTAGTTGTTCGCAAAATTTAGTAAGTGCAAATTTTGGCTAAGGTCGGTAGCATTCCTTGATCATATTATTTCCAGAGATAGCATTAGAGTTAATCCTTAAAAGACCAAAGTAGTGAGAAACTATCCTAGAACTATCTCTTCATCAGATATTAGGAGTTTCTTGGGTTTAGCTGGATATTACCATTGGTTTGTTGAAGGGTTTTCATCTATTGTATCCCCCATGTCTAGATTGACTCCGAAGAAAGTCCAATTTAAATGGTCAGATTCTTGTGAGAAGAGTTTTCAGGAGCAAAAGACTTGACTCACCTCAGCCTTAGTTTTAACTTTACCAAATGGTTTGGATGTGTTTGTTGTGTACTGTGATACATCTAGAGTAGGTTTGGGTTTTGTCCTCATGCATAGAGGTAAGGTCATATCCTATGCCTCTAGAAAGCTTAACCCTTATGAGAAGAATTATCTAACTCATGATCTTGAGTTAGCAGTTGTTGTATTTGCCTTAAAGATTTAGAGGCATTACTTGTATAGGGTGAATGTTGATGTGTTCAAAGATCAAAAAAGCCTTCAATATGTGTTCTCTCAGAAAGATTTGAATTTGCATTAGAGAAGGTGGTTAGAATTATTGAAAGATTATGAAATAAGTGTTGTTTATCATCAGGGCAAAGCCAATATAGTGGCTAATTCTCTCAGTAGACTATCTATGGGTAGTGTTGCTCATGTTGAGGATAGTAAGATAAAGTTAGTTCAGGAAGTTCACCAGCTTGCCTGACTAGGTGTCCGCTTAGTTGATCCAGCAAAGGTAGTGTGCGGGTTCAGAATAGTTCTAAATCCTCTCTAGTTTTTAAGGTAAAGAAAAAACAGGATAGAGATTCCTATCTTGTTAAGTTGAAAGAGTCAGTCAGGGATCAGAAAGTAAAGGTTTTCTCCCGGGAGGATATAGTGTGTCACGTTTCCAGGGTCATTTATGTGTTCCAAGTATAGATGACTTAAGGCAATAAATTCTTGTAGAAATGCATGGTGCGCAGTACTCGATTAATTCAGGGGACACTAAGATGTATCATGCTTTGCAGGAGATCTATTGGTGGAGTGGTATGAAGAGGGATATTGTAGAATTTGTAGCTAATTGTTTGTTATGTCAGCAAGATAATATTGAGTACCAGAAGCCTAGTGGGTCCATGTAGGAGTTCAATATTCCCACATGGAAATAGAAATAAGTGAACATGGACCTTGTGATGGGTTTTCCTCGTACTCGTCATCATCACGATTCTAATTGGGTTATCATTGACAAGATGACCTTATCAGCTTATTTCTTTCCAATTCATACTTCATATTTATCCGAGGACTATGCCAAACTCTATATCAGAGAGTTGGTCAGATTACACGGAGTTCCATTATCCATTATCTCATATAGAGGTACCCAGTTTACCTCTCATTTTTGGAAAGAATTCCAAAAGGGTCTTGGTACCCGGGTTCATCTTAGTACAACATTCCACCCTCGGATAGATGGTCAAGCAGAAAGTACCATTCAGACTCTAGAGGATATATTGAGAGAATATGTTGTCGATTTTAAGGGTAGTTAGGATAACCACTTGCCGTTAATTGAGTTTTCATACAATAACAACTATCATTCCAGTATTCAGATGGCTCCATTTGAATCTCTCTATGGTAGGAGATATAGATCTCTAATTGTTTTGTTTGAGGTAGGTGAGGCCTTAGTAGTAGGGCCCGACCCAGTGTTTGATGCCTTAGAGAAGGTTCAGTTAATTAGAGAAATACTTAGGGCTGCCCAGAGCCGACATAAATCATATACAGATGTGAGGAGAAAGGATCTCTAGTTTGAGATCGATGATTTTGTGTTCCGGAAATCTCTCCCATGAAAGGATTAAAGAGGTTTGGTAAGAAAGTAAAGCTCAGTCCCCGATATGTCGGTCCTTATAGAATTATTAGCCGTTTCGGCAAGGTAGCTTTTGAGATTGAGTTTCCTTTACATCTAGCCTTAGTGCATCAAGTATTCCATGTCCCCTTGCTAAAGAAATGCATTGGTGACCCAGCAATCATAGTTCCTTTAGAGCATCTAAATATTCATAATTATCTCTCTTTCAAAGAGGTTCCAATCCAGATCCTTCATCATCAGATTTGTAGACTGAGGAACAAAAAAGTTCCCTTAGTCAAAGTTCTTTGGCGAAATTAGTCTGTTGAGAGAGATACATGTGAAGCAGAAGCAGATATGCAGACCAAGTATCCTCTCCTCATCTTCGAAACCTCAGATCTATCTTAAGGTAACAGTCTTCCTTAGCTTTAGTCAGTTCCATGTTCAACTATAATTATAACCTGGTATCAATAACCGTTGCATATTCAGTAATACATTAATGAATCAGTTTATTTATGTACTCACTCATGTATCAAATATGCATGATTAGTATAAAAACCAATCTTGTCAGTAGCTTTAGTCATAAATTCTATGCATCAAATATGCATGTTCAGTGTAAGACTCAGTTTTTCTGTAGTTCAGTCATGTAGCCATGCATTAGATATGCATGTTCAGTGTGTAAACTCAATCTATTGGTGTCTCAGATTAATCAAACTCATTCACGGATGAATGTTCCCACGGAGCAGATATTGTAAAACCCAATATTTCTCTAGCATAACTTAACTGTCAGTTCATGATTTATCCTACATAAAATTTGTTTAAACTTAGTATTTTTCAATTTAAAGCCTGCCATTGAATAGGAAATTGAATTATCTTTCCAACTATATAATATTTTCCTTAATCCGATAACCGGGAAAGAAGTTATGACTATTTTAAGTTCCTGTCACTAATCATTGTAATTCAGGCCATTAGCGCATCGTGGAGTAAGTCAAAATGGCAATTGTCAGTTTCCAGTTAGGTGCCATAATACCAGCATGTCACGCAAGATCTTATTTTCTCATTTGTTAATTTCTAATAAGCCAATGCATTGTACCGCATCACGTCGAGCTTCTAGGTCCTATCCAGAATTGCAACATGATTCCACCGTGTTGCGCCATTAACCATATTCCCAGTTTTCATTTTCCAGTGGCTTAGCGCTATAGCGGCGCTGACGCTAGGGCCTAAAATTGGGTTTTTAGTATGAATTTTAAGTAGTTCTCAGGGTTAAATGGGTATTTTTCCACGGCCCTAATCAGTATAAACACAAAATTTACCCCTAAATAACCCATTATCTCATCATTTATTCACTTTATTCAAAGATTAAGTCATTCTCTCTCAAAAGAGGATAAGCCCTAGCTTCAAGAAACAAGAGCAAAAATCAAGAGTCTCTCCAAGAACCATCAAGAATTAACAAATTAAGGTATGTTAGGCGTTCATCTACAAGTTCCTTTCACCCGTAGAATCCACGAATCCATTTTCAAAATACAAGATTGTTAAATTATGAACTTCTATGCTTGAATTGAATTGAATTCATGTTCATGTTATTATTGGGTTTTAGTCCATGATTAAATTACATGCTTTTATAAAAAAAATCATTGTATTTCTTGAATTATATGATCTTCATGATAAACCCTTCAACTTGCAAGTTAATTGATGCAGCCATGATAATTATATGTTTTGATTATCATATAACCTAAGCATGCTCCATATATGTTTGATAAAAACCTATGTGAATGAAATAGTACCATTATAACATGATAGCATGTATTCCTCATTCATGTATAAGTAGATGCATTACAAGTGTTTGGTTAAATGCCTCAATGAGTGAACTATGGACAAGTATACAGTGTTATGATTTTCAAGAGTATATATTGCTTTAGTTTTCATGCTATCGAGTCCTGGGGTATTTAATACCCGACAATTTAGTTGTTCCTAGAGCCAGTGTCAGTTACAGAATCTCATTCATGTTATGATCAGTAGTACTCACAGTCAGTTATAGAACTCAGTAAAACTCAGTCAGTTACCAAACTCAGGAAAACTCAGTAAGTTTAGTATCAGTCCAGTCTAGTTTAGTATACACAGTTCAGTTTATTTCAATTGGGAGTAGGATTCAACATCGAGTGAACCTAAGGATGGGGCTCACCTGCCAGTAGAGGGTTTGGTCCTTAGAATCAATCTTTGCATTCCTGAACTATGTAACCAGCATAGTTTGAGACATCAAACCTGCCATTTGAGGATTGATGTGATGTTTTAACTTGCTAGAAAAGGGTTTCACCATTCTCATTGGAGGACCTGTTAGATGAGGGTAACTCTTCAGTGTCATTACTCATGGCACAGTACTGACACCCTTCCAACTGGGGTCACAGGTAGGACCCCAACTCAGTTATCTTTTTTGGGGTATGTCAGTTAGATGATTACCTCTCACAGCCTTAGTCTCAGTCTTCAGAATAGAACTCAGTTCAGTTCTATGGAATTAGGACTATCAGATATAGTCAATGAGTATCAGTAAATCAATTGTTAGTAACTTCAGGTATCAGTTACTCAGTACCAGAACTCAGGACTAAGCTTCAAAAAAGCTTAGTCACAGTATTTATTTTTATGCATATTAGTGCATACTCAGTATTTATAGTAGTATCAGTTATCCATGTACTCTCTTATTCAGTTACTCTATACCATACAATTAGTTAATGTTCATGCATATAAATCCTTGCATTTAGCCTTACCTCATCTAGCATACCAGTACATTCCACGTACTAATGCATACTCTTTCTTTGTGCTATGGTGTCTCATCTCATAGGTTTGGACACTCAGGTTCCCGATCACGCTTAGATAGATTCAGATTCATCCAGCGGCATTAGATTAGCAGTGAGTCCTCATCATTTGAGGATATTATTTTATTTCATTCTTTCAATAGACTCAGTATTTCAGTATATGGAGTTACTTGGAAGATTGTTCCATCAACTCCACTTTCAGACAGTTTTAGTTGGAGGCTTTTCAGTTAACTTTTCAGAAACTGTTCAATTCTACTAATTGTTATTTCAGTTGATACACCTTAGTAGTATTTATAGATTTTAACCTTATGGAAGTTCATCCTATTTTTTGTATTTACTACAATATCATATTTTAGTGCTCTCAATAGATATAGTCATGGGTTAGCTTGTGGTCCTTCAGGGTCGTAAGAACCGTGTAGCGTCCAGGGTACAGACTTGGGGCATTACAATAGGTAACTGGGACATGACCCCCAGCTATCTCTAATCAATACAACTGAATATAAGATGATATTGTAACTTTAGTTGACTCGAGTCCTCGAATCAAAAGAACTCATCACTTGTTGGTTGGAAGCCGCGAACTGTCTGACTATGATGTGCTACAACTGGTACCTGCATTATGAGACAATATTGCACATAGGCATATATGTAGATCAGTACTTTAGGAATGTACTGAGTATGTGGGGGTTAATTCATAAATAAAACAATAAACAAATATACTCATAATCTTTCAAATAATGCATGCAAAGTGTAGATGACACACTATGAGCTTGAATAAAACAAAATTGTAAAATCCTAAACATGATTAATGAAGCATAAGGATAAACTTTGTGAGCTATAACACTTAGTTCTAAAATCTTTACTTTTACACTTTCTTTTTTAAGGTTCTTCTAACCGACATAAACCAAGTGAGCTATCATGGAGTCCAACGTCTTACCCACGTTGGAGAGAGCTATTCTACCCTTAACATTGGAATAAAGCCTTAACTGAAGTAATCACTATCTTTAACTTCATCTATATTTGGAAAAACCTTAACCTATGTTAGCTCATAGTTCTTGGGAATGCGACCTTAGACTCATACCCAACTTAGTGCTAAATACTACTTCCTTATTACTTATGTGCTCATGCTTTAGGAAATCCACTTTAAAAGAGAATAAGGGGTCGTTTGGTTAGGAATGTAGTAATGCTGGGATTAGTTATGCTGGGATAATTTATTATAGAATAAGTTATATTGGGATTAGTTATGCTGGGATTATTTTTTATTGAGTGTTTGGTTTGTCGTATTCAAAGTAATATGCATGGTATAATTTCTAAGAATAAATTAATTGATTACCAAAATACCCTCCATCTCATTTAACTTCTTTTTTTATATATATTTCTTTTCAAGCTTTAAATATATATTCTTAAAAATAAAACTTTCATCTTATTTAGCTTAATTTTTTTGTGTTTCTGTATTTTCATGATTATATAATGTGTATTTTAAAATAAAACTTTCATCTTATTTAGCTTTAATTTTTTTGCATTTTATTCCCATGATTATGCTGTGTGTGTTTAAAAAAAATCTTACTACATCTTATTTAGTTTGAAATAAAAACTTCCAACTTATGTTTGTTAAAGTAAAAGAAGATTTGTTGTTTATGTCACTTCATTTAAACACATATCACTCATATAATATAGAATATTAAAGTTTAATTTAATTGATATATCAATATCAATTTTTAAGTGATTAAAAAATCATTTAATTTAAAATATGTAATTGAACAATGGAGTCGATTGTTAAACGATAATGTGCATTAAAACTAGGCAACGCCTTTATAGTTGCTAAAATCTTTTATATATTACCAGTGAATGATAATTATTATAAAACATACTTGCTATAATTAATCTTTTCATTGTGTAGTAAGAACTTTTTGTGTTATCAATTCAAAAAAATTAACACTTGGAAGAAAATGTTGATGTTGAATTTCATTTTTCTATGCTTAAAAAATTATAGTACCTACATTTTGTCAGATATATAAAAAGTTATAGTACCTAGTTTTGATTCTTATTATGTATGAATCTAACATATTTTGATTTTTAATTTGTTAATTGTGCATTTTGATCCTTTATATAAGAAAATAGCATATAAGTTTATAAAATTCACAAGAAATGGGATGAAAAAAAGCAACGTTCAATTAATAAGAGTTTAATTTTTCTAAGTCATATATTTCCGTCGTTCCAAAATAAGATATTTTATTATTTTAAATTTGTCATAAATAGTGTGTTTTTGATAATCAAGTAGATATCAATAATATTTTTTCAATTTCAAAAGAAATTATTAGTGATTGAAGAACTAAGAGAAGATGAAGAAGATTGGAGAAATGTGTTTGTAATGGGTTTGGGGTAATCTTGTTATTTTATAGTTTTATCCCAAGTATAAATTATGATGGGATTGTTATACCACCAAAGGTGGGGATAAGTTATCCCGGTAATATTTATTAGTCCCAGGATAAGTTACCCCAAATATTAGCAACCAAACAATGTATTAAAATTTTTATCCGGTGATTATTTACTGTAGTACCTCACACCAAACGACCCCTAAGAGTTTATAGAATTAAAACAAGTTATGTTTCTCTTTGCCTTAGTTTAAACTCAAGATGAACAACTTTGTATTCCATATCTTAGCTTAGGATCAAAAGATCACTTCTTTCTTTTAAATCTTGGTCTAAAATTACCAAAGAAGAACTTAAGAATATAATTCTCTTGAAATCTCACCACTTAAACTTAGAGCTTGAAATTCATGCTTAAAAATAATGGTGATTCATAAAAACACTTCATTCTCAATAATAATCTTGAAATACTTCAACAATATAAAATCAAGATAGGGCAATCTCATTCATAATATAAATCTTATAAGTTAAAACATAAGAATAAGCAATTCTTGATATACTCAAAGCTTTAAATCTCATGATAATCACGTGTTTCAAGAATATAGAAACTTGGGTAGGAACCCTAATTCAAAACAAGTAAATTGAATCTTAACATCATGCAATTTGGGCACAAAGGTGAAAGGATACCCTTTTTCATAACCCCACATACCTTAATAAACTTGACTTGGTGGAGAAATTTTGGCCTTGAAAGCCTTGGAGATGATCTTGAAAGCTTTCTAGAAATTCTTAGATTAGAGAACTTAAATTCTTGGTTTTTTCTTGAAGAGAAGATGATGGTATGGATGAACTTGGGGATGATTAGGGTTTGTTCTTGAGAGAAAATTTGGATAATATGGGTATATAATGTCCTAACCGAAGCCTTATGTCATGTTTTTATGAATTGGATTAAGGTGGGAAAAGAACTAATTGTCCCTCCATCATTTAAACCAAAAATTCATAACTGTAATGCGGATTAAAGGCTAATTGCAACACGGTCTTATCACGGTGGCTTACTTGTTCTGACAAAAATGATCATAACTTCTCATTCGGATATCAGATTAAGGAGAAATTAGTATCGTTAGAAAGCTAATTCAATTATCTACAATTTGGTGGGTCTTGAGCTTAAAATTACTAATATATCAATAGATATACACGTTAAAAGTTGACCCTTGTATAATCAAATACCAAACTTAAGAAGTATCAAAGGCCCTTAGCTCAACTTTTCTCTTAGTGATTTCTATGAACACTTTTCACCTAATAAGAACTTCACACACTAGGATAAATATCATGATACATTCATCCAAATTATAAATTAAGAACTTGACAAAAATACCTTCACTACGATGCGATGATGTTCCCACCGCTATACCCACTGCGATGCACCACTATTGGGGGCGAGGTTCTGGAATAGAAATATAAAAGTAACCTAATCCTCATCCAAAAAATACGAAACTTCCCTGAGATATACTTCTTGCTTCCCTGAACATGAATTAACTCAAAAATGAACATCTCAGGGTCGGGAAGACCAAAATGAAAATCCTCAAAGTTTAGGGATCTTGAAAATTACTAAGTCCCCAACACTTACTAAAAATTTCAAGCCTTAAGCCCCTTAGTCATGTAACTAAGAGCTGAATTAAGCTAGGATTAGTATAGGGTATTACAATATCTCCCCCTTGGGAACATTCGTCCTCGAATAAGATTGGTTTGGCCGAAATACTATGGAAAGTCTGAGATGACGCATTGGACACTTACGAACTGAATCATCACTGAATATCTAAATTTGAAACATGATGCATGGACTAAACTGAATTCATCATTTACATGGATGAGAAAAAATACCTCTTGGAATGGCCATACTCATGAAACTTCAGATAGTAAGACTAGATTGAAAGAAGGAAAAACTATAGAAATTTGTCTGTCTGACTGCTAAACTGGATTGTTGGCTATATGGACTAAATTGTACTAAAAGTTTATACTCAACTATACATTCAACTTTAAAATTGTACTTCACTTGAGGATACTAAATATATTCACTTGGGCATTGATAACTCTACCTACTAAAGTCTAAGATGAACCAAATTCTCTCACTATGTTGGTATTGCGTTCCTCCCAACATAAGTCATCGAACGATCACTTCGAGTTGAAATGATTCTTATTAATTTATTATTACTCTAATACCCAAATTATCTTTGCTATAACTAGGGATGAGTTGACAGGGTCAACTACAACTTCAATTGAGTCTTTGCAATTGCATGATGTTGGTATTGCGTTCATCTAGACCTGAGTCCTCAATCGATCACTCTGAGTTGAAATAATTCTTATTAACGTATTATTAAGCTAATACCTAAATTAATTTAGCTACCACTAGGGATGATTTGAAAAGGTTAACTACAACTTCAATTGAACCTTACCAATTACATGATGTTGGTATTGTGTTCCTCCTGACATAAGTTATTGATCTATCACTCTGAGTTGAGCCAATTCTTATTAACTTATTATTAATATAATACTTAGATTGATTTAGCTACAACTAGGGATGAGTTGATGGGGTCAACTACAACTTCAACTGAGTCTTTGCAATTACATGATATTGGTATTACATTTATCTTGACCCGAGTCATCGAACGATCACTCTGAGTTGAAACCATTCTTATTAACTTATTATTTAGATAATACCTAAATTTATTTAGCTACAACTAGGGATGAGTTGACTCGGCCAACAATAACTTTAATTGAGTTACTCTCTCCCATCTACAAAATTGTTCATCATCACTATCTTGACCTAAAGAGAGATCACTAAAAGGATAGAATATGAGGCCCTGAAATATGAAGGGATACAAAGCATAGATTGACACTTTATTGAGGCTTGAGGAATAGAGTATCCATGACAAAGATTCATTAAAAAGATCAAAACTGAGGATATGCATGGCAAAATCTACATTTCTCTAATCATTAAGAGAGTAGTATGAGTACCTAAAACTGAACATACTGTAAAGCATGAGTACATGATTCATGAGCTGCATGAACTAAGTTTGGAGTTCATAAATTCCTGGAACACAATTCATACTACTGAATGAACTGGAACTCCTCATACTAGGAATTGGAAGAGTACGTGATTCTCTATTATGTGCATGAACATGAACTATGATCATGGAACTGAAACGTAAGGCATAATTAGATATCATGATAACTGAAGTACAAATACAAAAATAAGATTAGGTCGGGACTCTTCCTCCCTAGTATTATTCTACAACACACTGGCATCACTACTAGAATCTGAGAATCTAACTTGGTTCCTTGTTCTATCATCTCCCCCTTAGCTTTAAACCATTATTCTAAGTCAGTGGAACCCTTTACTAAATTTAAACTAGAGTATAATCACTTCACTCTAGAGTCTGGGATATAATAATACAGTAATAATAAACTTTCCCTAAAAGACTACACCTGAAAGTTAAAACCCACTGCTAATAGTTCCATCTGAGATACAACTCAATCTTTATATAGCCCCAATAGTCACCATATAATAAATTGAACACTTATTAACTTAGAATCTTCATGAGTATCACCATACCTGAATTGCACACCATCTAGAGCTTCAACTCTTATTTCTATTAGCTCAATCTTTAAAGATTCAAACTCATATTCTAATACTTAACATGGATATACCAAAACCTTTAATGAACCATACTACTTCCATCATAGCCTACTAATATCACATCTCTAAACTTATATTTTTTTCCCAAACCATAAGAACAAAAATCATACAAAAATACTCAACATCACCTATCCATACCTGCTTAACATTGCTATTAAGAATACCATATAATATATAACTAGTCTTCTTCCCATTTAGCAACTCAGGGGTACTTCAACCGCACACAACTCTTAACAACCTTAGAAAATAATTCAACACCATATCACCTTGGGAATACCTCTACATCATACTTACAATATCTTACTTAATTACAAATAATTGAACTTTAACTCTTGCATGCACTGTTCAAGGGAACTAGATCACTTCCATATAACTAGCATCACTAACGAAGCAATCGTTACTTCTACCTTGATGATCATATACTATTCAAACTTAACGTCTAGTTCTAAACATGATTTTCAACCCAACCTCACATATATCTCACTTGGAAGCTATAAAATAAAGAATCAAGAAACACACTAGCACCTCATAATAATAATAATAATTGATAACGATCGTATGTCCTATCTTATTATAATCCATTAGCACATACAACCTCTACAAATCAATACTATTCACCCATCCGTATACCTTTATTACATTCAGAGCTCTTAAAGCATCAACCAATCTTATTGTTCACAGCCACACAGGGAAGTCTATATTAACAATCCTTAACCACCAAATTTTTTCATTAATAACCTATATTTTTCTAACATAATAAATACCATTAATAACTTCTTTTCCACTCCAAGAAATCAACAATTCACCTTAACTGATAACTTCTTCTTTACCTTCAACCATGGAACTTGAACCATATTCATTACCCCTAAGCTGACACACAAGAACATATCACCTTAACACAAACTCGATAGTATGCATAAGCTCATCGATGTACTTTAGATCAATTGTTATTCCTATCTTTCTAGTCACTAAACTTCTAAACCCATACTTCAAACTATAAGAAGGCTCGACTAGTTATAAATCATAACACCCTAGGTTGAAAATCCCTTGAATACAAATTTTATTTAACAATCTAGGTTCATACTATCTCCTTCATAAGCACTATCTGCATTGAAGGGTTAATCAGAAATCTAGAAACATTTCTTATTCTATCTTAACTGAACAACTCATATGTATGAGGACATAACTTTCAACTTAAGGGAATTATAAAAAACTAGTGAGTTCATATCAAGCCCCTTATATGACTTCTGTAGTTACTAATAGCAAATTTGAGAGCATTATCTTGGGAGAAATTAAAATCTAGTACTCAGGTTATCTCAAAAGGTTATAGATGGAGAATTATGGAGTTATACAGGAATCAACAAAAGTTTCTAAGAAAAAGACTTTATAGCACGATCTAAAGCATAGAAAAGGGAAATATTTCCTAAATGCTCTATAGCCTCTCGAAGAAAAGTACAGACGTCATTGTACCTTCCACTAGAATATACTAGACATAACATCATAAACACAAAAGGACACCTAAACTCTATACATTAATACCAATTTTGTAATGCTTCACCCTCTGGACGTCATACGGTTCTTAGAACCATAAGTGATCCAAGCTAACCTTTATACTGGCATAACTTTTGAGAAACTAAATAAGATACATTAATCTAAAAGAAATAAGTAGAAAAGATATCTTTACTAAGTAGGTTCAATACAAAACTATATAAAATGATTACAACTTTGGTTTTACAAAACATAACTGAAATTTAAAACATCAACTATACTGACTGTCTATGAAGCCTCTACTAATATAACTATAGGTAGCTGGGACTTGACCCCCAGCTATCTCTAATCAATAAAATTGAATATAAGAATGATATTGAAACTATATTTGACTCGAGTCCTCAAATCAAAAAAACTCATCAACTGCTGGCAGGAAGCTGCTAACTGTCTGACTATGATATGCTACAACTAGTACCTATATTATGAGACAATGTAGCACATAGACATATATGTGGATCAATACTTCTTGAATGTACTGAGTATGTGGGGTGAATGCATAACTAAAACAATAATCAAATATACTCATAAAATTTCAAATAATGCATGCAAAGTGTAGATGACTCACCTTGAGCTTGAGTAACACAAAACTGCAAAATCATAAACATGAGTAATGAATTATATGGATAAACTTTGTGATCCATAACAATTAGTTCTAAAATCTTTACTTTTACTCTTTATTTTGGGAGATTCTTATAACTGACATAAACCATGTGAGCTATCATGGAGTCCAACGTCTTACCCACATTGGGGAGAGTTGTTCTACCTTTGCCATCGAAATAGAACCTTCACTTAAGTGATCACTATCTTTAAATTCATCCATAGTGGGAAGAAGCTTAACCTATGTTATCTCGTAGTTCTAGGGAATGCGACCTTAGAATCATACCCAACTCGGTGCTAAATACAACTCACTTATTACTTAAATTCATATACTTTAGGAAATCCACCTTAAAATAGCATAAGAGTTTATATAATGAAACCAGTTATGATTTTCTTTACCTTAATTCAAACATAAGATCAAAAATTGTGGATTCTATATCGTAGCTTAGGATCAAATGATCACTTATTTCTTTAAATATTGGTATAAACTTATCAAAGAAGAACTTAAGAATATAATTCTCTTGAAATCTCAACACTTAAACTTAGGGCTTGAAATTCATGCTAAAAAATCATGGTGATTCATAACAACACTTCATGCTCAATAATAATCTTGAAATACTTCAATAATATCAAATCAAGATAGTGCAATATCATTCATCATATAAATCTTATAAGTTAAAACATAAACATGACCAATTCTTCATATACTCAAAGCTTTAAATCTCATGATAATCACGTGTTTCAAGGATATAGAAACTTAGGTATGAACCCTAGCTCAAAATAAGTAAATTAAATCTTAACATCATGCAATTTGGGCATAAGGGTGAATGGATACCCTTATTCATAACCCTATATACCTTAATAAACTTGACTTGGTGGAGAAATCTTGACCTTAAAAGCCTTTGAGATGATCTTTAAAGCTTTCTTGAAATTCTTGGATTAGGGAACTTAAGTTCTAGTTTTTTCTTGAAGGGAAGATAATGGAATAGATGAACTTAGGGATGATTAGTGTTTTTTCTTGAGACAAAATTTGGATAATATGGGCATATAGTGCCCTAACTAAGGCCTTAGGTTGTGTTTTTACAAATCGGGTTAAAGTGGGAAATGACCCAATTGCGTCCTCATCATTTAAATAAAAAATTCATAACTGGAATGCAGATTAAAGGCTCATCGCGATGTATTCTTATCGCGGTGGCTTTCTGATTCTGACAAAAATGATTATAACTTTTTGCCTGGGTGTTATATTAAGGGAAAACTGGTATCTTTAGAAAGCTAATTCAACTGACTACAATTTAGGGGGTCTTGAGATAAAAATTTTCTGATATATCAAAATTTATATAGGTTCAAAGTTGATCCTTGTAGAATATACCAATCTTAGGATGAATCAAAGGCTCTTATCTCAACTTTTCTCTAAGTGATCTTTATGAACACTTTTCACCTAATAAGCACTTCACACATGAGGATAAAGATCATGATACATGAACTCAAATTATAAATCAATAACTTGATGAAAACACCTTCACTATGATGTGATGATGTGCCCATTGCTATACCCACCACAAGGCACCACTATAGCTGTGAGGTTATGGAATTAAAATCTAAAAGTGACCCAATCCTCATTCAAAAAATTTAAAACTCCCTCGAGTTATTCTTCTTACTTTCTAGAACATAAATTAACTTAAATATAATATCTTGGGGTTGGGAAGACCAAAATAAGAATCCTCAGAGTTTAGGGGTATTGAAAATGACTAAGTCCCTAACACTTAGTGAAGGTTTCAAGCCTTAAGCCCCTTAAGAAAGAACTAAGAGCCGAATTGAGCTAGGATTAGTATGGGGTATTAGAACTGTGGATCAGATAGCAGATATCCTAACTAAGATTCTTCACAAGGAGCAATTTGTGAAGAACAGGTGGAGGCTGGGGTTGATTAAAATAACCTGAACTACTAAGATGAATCACTTTTTCTCTATAAAATTGGATATGATCAGGAGATAGGTATTCTTGATAAAGTGTGTACTTGTTGTTTTAACTCAGTACAATACCTTTGCAGGTATGCATGCATAGGAATAACTTTGGAAGAGAATAGTGGAGACAATCATAAATTTAAGGATTCACTCAAGAAAGAGAGGGAACTGGTCCCCTCTCTTAGGTTAGTGTCGTGAATGTGCATTTTTTTCTATCAAAAAGAGTTGTGTCTTCTCTATCTGTGTCAAAAAATTATCTTATCTTAAAAATAAATATGATTTGCCCTAAAATTAAAATCAATCACATATTATTCTTTCAAAAATTTCATCCTTGTACGTATTTGTACCCCTAAGTTCTTTTCATGTATATGTTTTATTCTTTAAAGGAGCACCTAATCTCAAGTAGCCCAAGTGTGATAAATTTTTTTCAATAAAAAAGGGTCATCAAATGTCTGATAATCCCTCATTCTAATACCCCACAAAGGACTCAAAATTCACCTAAAAATTCTCCAATCCTTTCAAAAAAATTATTTTATTAAAATATTTATCTCCTCCAAATTTAGTATAAATAAAAATACACTCTCAAACTATTATCAAAAAACTAAACCAGCTTCATCCTTCACATATCTGTCAAAATAACACTTAACTGAACTAGTCTGTGCAACCACCTCCCCAAATCAACCTTAAATGAAAGAAACCCTAAAGAAAATAGAGCCTTTTTATGAGCCGGCTTCTAAAGTAGAGGACAGTAAAAAGGTTGATCTCTTTCCTAAAGTCATGTTTTTTGAAAATCTCTTTTCCTCCAAAGAATCAACCAAGTTAAGTTATCCTTTCCCTTCAAATCCAAACTGCTTATTTACTCAACTTATTGATGAAGATTTATCCCTAAAAGCGCATAATCTATCTGGCAGTGTTATCAAAAGTGAAGATTTCGTTACTGAAAATCTCATTTAGCTATCAGATAACCAAAAAACGAGTTTGTTTGGTACTAAGAAATAAGATGTTAGTATGAAAACAATAATTTATTGAGTTAAATCAATAAGTCCTACCGAGAAGTATTAGACTTCAGAGGGACCTGGTCCCAAAAAGAGGAAAATAACTGAAAGGGAACTATCGGTGCTTCTAAGAGAAAAATATTTGAGAAAGAAAGAAAAATTGTGCCTAAGGAAGTTGGAAACAGATTCTTGAGAAATAAAAAAGCACTGATTAGAAGGGTTTTTAACTCAAGTATATTAACAAAACCAGGTATAATGGAATTAGTTGAGCTTGTTAAACATAAAAAATGGCTCTATCTTATGAAAGGACCCATTCCCTCTATCTTTGATGAGGTAGTTAGGGAATTTTACTCTATATCAGACTTTTTGGAAGATACCCTAAATATAAATATTGTAGTTCAAGGGAAGAAGCTAAATCTTAATATCGTACTACTTGGGAGAATTCTAGATATTCCCATCAGTGGTGCTGTGAGGATTGTTTCAAAACAGCAACCCTCAATAGAGTTTATGGCAAATGCATCAAAGGTTAAAGAAAAATCTATAGCTACAATAAATATGAGATCACTCAAAAGTGAGTTACAATTAATCTTTGATTTTATTAACAAAGTGATTTTGCCAAGATCACAAAATAGAAACATTGCTTCAGCAACTGATTTGTATGTGATGGAGTGTCTTGGCATTTTTAAGTTGATTAGTTTGCCTTCTCTAATGATGGAGCACATACATAAATTTGTTCATGGGAAGAATGGAAGATATAGAATGCCTTATGGATATTAGTTGAATTCAATATTTGATTATTTTGGAATTATCTGTGAAAATAGAACTCCTTGAACTGTGAAACAACTATTTAATCTGAAAACTCTGATCAAAACTAAGTATGTGGAAAGGAAATCAGGAACTATCTCTTAAGAAGATCTAATAAAAGAAATAGAAGAATGGAAGCTCAACACAGCTGCTAAAGATGTAGAGATTAGCAAATTTCCAAAAATAATTTAGTAACTTTCTAATGAAGAACCAAGAGTCTCTTAAGAACTTAGAATAGAGAATATCGAACTAAAGATGAGATTTTCAACTCTAACTAATGTGTTTCTTATCTATAAAATAGATATAAAGTTTCTAACTAAGGAATTGTTACACTATCATGCTATAGAAAATAATAAGATGGATCTACTTCTCCAAACCCTCTTCCCAAGTCCTCACCTATTTAGTTTCTTGATTTCTATGGCTTTTTCTATGGAACAAAACTTTAAATCTTGCACTGTAGTGATACTTAACTTTTATATATGAATGAATCTTTATTTATGTGTTTCATTTAGCGTTTCTTCACTTTAAAGTTGTTCTTCATGTTAGTATTACCCTAGTAGCCATGAGTTAACTGATTTGTGCTTCTTTTACTCTTGGTTTACTATTCTTAGTTTTAAATAATTCCAAAATGGAAAATACTAAATTCATTTGGTAAGGACCAAGGTACTAGGTGTGACACATGTATTGAAGGATATGTTTAAGTATAGTATATTGATACGGGGAAGAATGTTAGCATGTTGATATATTGATAGGGGGAAGCATAGTACATCGTGATAGAGGAACATTCACTGATAGTAGTGGTGATCACTCTGATTGAATTAGGTGAATTAATTTTGATGCTCCAAAATCTATGGTTTGTCATTATAAAAAAGGAGGGGAATTGTTATATCTTGTTTTGATAATGATCAGTTAACAATAAGGGACCAGGTTCCTAGGTCTTCATGAAAACATATACCTGACACTTCTCTACGCACTTTTATCTATTAGTATAACAAACTGTGTAGGTGATTTGTGTACCAGACAAGACACCTGTCCCAATCAAAATTCTACCCTAATTATTTTCCTACTATAAATAGAAAAGAATTCTTCTTAATTCAATGGTTTTAGCTATTTGATTATTCAAGAAGAAAATGGTGAAAACTTACTATTGCTTAAGTTCTAATTTTTTGTATGCTGAGAGAGTAATTATTCTCGAGTCCAGTCTTGATCTGTAGTTGAACTACTCATCTTATAAGAATAATGTTTTTATTGTGTCTGTAGAGTTCTTAGGTATATCTACCTGAGTTGATATTGGTTAGAGTTAAATAATACTAAGAAGATATCTTTACGGAGTTTTCAAGGAGAGTTTGTAATAGAGTTATTACATATTAGTGGAGCTTAGAGTTAAGTTCCAATGGAGTTTATAATCATGAGTTTGATCATAGTGGATTCTTGAGTACTTATGAGGGAAAGTCGGGATTTTTCCTTCCTTGAGCAAAGAGGTTTCCACATTAAATCATTGTATTCTTTACTTTCCTGCAAAGTTTTATTTTCTTGCTATTTTACTAATTTATCGCCTGTATTTGACTCTATGGGACCTGGTTCCTTAAAAGGTGGTGCACCCCCACGATTTATCGAGTATCTTGTTTGTGGTATTTTGCTAAGGTCTATGATTTACGTATAACTAGTTTATAGTATTATCTTATAGGTGTATTGTTTCCTTTATTATCTAATGGTGTGATATCCCTTTTTGTTGTTTGATTTTTTTTGTTTGTTATATTATTATTTTTCCTGAGTCAGGGGTCTATAAGAAATATCTCTACTTCATATAAGGTAGTAATATGGACTGGGTACACTTTAACCTCCCCCCCCCCCCACACACCCTACATTGGTGGGAATACATTGGGTATGTTGTGTTGTTGTAATCCTACGTCAGGCTTGTGCTGACGTACACTCAATTCACATAGTGATGTGTGGCCCATACTAGGATGCTTAAACCTTCAATTTACATTTAAGGTTATGCAGAACTATTATGCAGAAACATTTCACATTTTGTAGCCTGCGCAACTCTAAGTTCTATCTTGGTTAAAGTCCCTCTTTCTGCTATTAGGTGCATTCAAAAATTTGACTTGTGCAGTTGCACACAATCTTATGTCATCCACACAATATTTTTAAGTCACTGCATCTTTCTTCAGCTTAACAACTTGTTTTTTTCATTATTTTTAGGCTTTCTTTGAGTCATCCTTTTTTATTAACATGTTTCTTGAATACCTATAGTTACGAGCATTTTGACATGAGGATTATTTAAAATTATAAGAAATTAAAAAATAATTATAGCTTAATAAATTAATAAGTTGGTAACATACCAACTTATAAAGTTTATGCTCTAATGATTTTGAGAATCATCCAATCATTAAAATACTTTTCAGTAAGGTACACAAACCTCAATTATCCTTTTTAACAATTGTAATTAAACAAGGACTTAACTTAAGAAAAATTTCAAAACAATTCTATCATTGATCTTGATGTAATGACCCTTCAAGTTATTTTTGGTATTTTGTACTATTTTGGCATTTAATGATTTCCTATAGTATCCCCAAGTCATTTTTTACTTTATGGAGTCGCTTGTTCAATTATTGAGCGGTTTATTTACATTTTAGAGCCAATTTCTTATTTGAAGTTTTTTCTATTTATAGTAGGGTATTGGGCCTAAACTATAGGTAAATGGCCTCACAGGCCAATTCTGATAGTTTTGCTAGATTCGAAAGGTATATTTTAGTCCAAGAGGACCCAAACCGAACTCATTCTAAGTTATTAGGTGGTTTTGGATTAAAATGACCATTAGGTGTGGGACTAATATTTCATCGAAACAACCTCAGGTGAAAATTTTGATGGCACCATTCTGTCTAGATTGTTGAATTTGTTAGGATACAATAGTTTATTTGCATTCACAGGATTCCAAGAAAATCCTAAGGGTCCGAGCGGAACTTGGCTAATTTTTCAAAGTTGTTAGTGCAGGCATCAACTGGTGTGACCGCTTGCGCGTCCATTTAGTCACTAAATCGGAGGTTGCTAAAGTGTCCAATGTACCATTTTAGCAAAATCCCAGGATCCCCCATGTTACTAAAGCTACCCTATTACCACTTTGGTGATAGTCTCTTCAGCGATGATTTACCATTCTAGCAATAGGGTCATAGATTGGATGGACTGCTTTAGCTATACCTTGCCACTTTAGCGGTGACTGCTTAAGCGGTCCTTTGGATACTAAAAAGGCCATCGCTGCTATTTATGAGGGTATCTTTATTTTGGCTCATTTATTTCAAGTTCCAATTTCCATAAACTATAGAAAGCTTAGAATCTTGTATAACTCGACTATTAGGTCTTGGGATGATTTAGAGGCATCATTTTGGTCATTTTCTCACTGCTCTTTTTGTAAGTTTCCATTAATTTCTTTATTAAATTTTTTATTTAAATTTAAATTCCTGGTTTACTTTATGGATTAATTTAGGATTCGATTGTGCTCAGATTTTACCCATTATTAGGATAAATAATTCTTGACTCTAAAGGGATACAGTTTCAAAGTTGTTAAGCATGCCCCACATAAAATTTTTAGCTCAATTTTGGAACGATATTATTTATATGCAAAATGAGAATTTTTATTCTCGTGTTAATGCATTGATTATTATTTTGATAGTGTGGTATCGTGTGGAGGCTTCTTAGAAGGAAAAATCTCTGATCTAGTCGAATTTATCAAGCTTTTGATGGCATCCAGGTAAGATAGGATTACTTGTCTAGTAGATTGAGATTTATTGTGATATTGGCATAGTTTTATGCTAGCCATGGGTAGGGTTTTACATCTTAGTTGTATGTTTATTGACTATCGGATTATTTAGATAACCGTTTTAGGTAGATTTGGACTCATTCTTCCCCTAGTGTCAGGTTGGTATCTTAAGCCTAGCATTGACTTATTTAAAACGTAGTAGTGGAAAATTGGAAACTTAGATTAGTTTAGGGTATATACTTCCTTTAGCATGAATGGTCAAGATTGGTAGTAGGCCTTGTTGGCCCTTCTTCAGGTCAAATATCTACATTAGCCCCTCTTAGACATGGGAAGTCCTCCTTAGTCACCCTAGTATAATTCTTGACCCTTAGAAAGATTTATACACCTTATCAACATTTGGTTATACCTATGAACTTGTACTTAATTTTGGTTCAAGTCCCACAAATTAAGATTCATACGTGAAACTTTTATATATTGGTATAATTCTCTATTTTCAATTAAAGTTAGGCATTTACGACCCACTTATGACATTATTATGATGATATTGCTCTTTGTTTTGGTTCAATATTGGCATTATGTTTTAAATAAAATCTCAGGTATGGTCTCACTATTGTTCACATAAAGTTATAATTATCGATACTCTTTTCCTTATTTCCATTCACCGGGCTTATAGATGCTCGGTTGGGTTTTTCCTCATTGTTTGCACTTTTTGGGATTTCGGTGGTCAAGTTAAGTTATATTTAAACTCAATTTATATTGATATAAATTTTTAGTCATGATTATTGCTTCTACCTACATTTAGAGTTGCATTTTATATATCATCTTAATCCTCAACTTTACATTACTTCCTCACATTTTATAATGATTTCGTTTACTCTCCAAACAATTCCTACTAAGTACCCATTGTATTGGTACTTATACTACACTTTTGTATATTTGTCAAATGAAGTTCTAGTATGAGTCACCTCCACTAATGTTATATCTAGCTTGCTCTCGGGATTCACTACTTTCGAGCAGTCTTTAGTTATCGTGTCTATTTGTATATTAGATACTATTTGGTGCCTGATTCTCTTGTATTTAGTGGCACTTATACCGACCTTACTAGGTCATGGGATATTCTTATATTCTCTTTCTCTCTCTTTGATGTATACTCTATTACACTTATAATTTATTGCCTATAATTCCATTGTATTCTTGTTTTTGGTATTTATATATCTTACACCATCTAGCCTATTACTTGTTATTCCAGGCTACTATTTGGCTTACCTATTAGTGAGTTAAATTAGGTCATATCATGAATCACAAAATCAGGTCGTGACACTCGAATTGAGCTCTTGGAATTTGTAAATTAGAAGGAGAATTTTTCTATTTTCCTTGCTAAATGGATAAAATAATCTTGTTGTAATTTAAGTATTTGAATAGTTGATAATAAAAAAAAATAGCACAATCTATGTAAAAATAATATTTCACTCATTTTAAATTTCAAAAAACTTGAAAAATTCATTTTAAAGTGCAGAGAGCTAATATTGGATGTCAACAACAAGGACTCTAGAATGAGATGAAATAGGCACTACGTTGCCAATTAAGATCCCTCCATGTAATGACTCAAGTTTTTAAGTGAGTGATTTCCTTATTACTTAAAGAAAACAAGGACTCCAAAAAGGCGGACTCAAGAAATGTATTTACTTTGGGAGATGGAGTGATTATTTGATTGTTGATTCCACAATAACAGATTTGGCATATGTCCCTTTGATTGAAGCACCTCTTATAATATATTATAGTAATAGTGATGCGGTTGCAAATTCAAAGAAACCACACAACTGGAAACATATTAAGCGAAAGTACCATTTTATTTGAAATATAATGCATAGGAGACATAACATGGTTGCAAAGGTTATTCCTGAGAACAACCTGCAAATCTTTTAACAAAAGCTTTAGCTCAAAAGACATTAGATGGTCTTATAGAAGGAATAGGTATTAGAGTTGTAGATGCATGGTTGTAAATTTAAGTAGGACATTGTTAGGATATAACATTTGACATGTATTTAGTTATAGTAAACTTTATGAACAATTATGTATTTAGTCAATTCTATGAAGTTATTTATATAAATAATTTAAGCGTATTCTGTCCTTGACATATTTAGTAGATTATTTGGTTTAAAAAGATTAAGTTTATATATAGAAGATTAAGTTATCATCTCTTATAATTTAGAACTATAGTTCACAATTTGTGATGAAATTTTGTATTAACCATAAGAATAATCATACCACAAGATTAAAAATAATTTATCTTAATAACAAGAAATCTAAAATTCTAATGTCTTGTGCAAGTACATTTTTTATATATTAAATATGACTGAGTAAAGACAAATGTGTCAAACTGACTTTGTAAGATATATTCTCTAGAATATTAAATGTCCTTATATTCTCAATATTTATATAACTATTACAAGTTGTATATATAAATTAGTAGGATCTGCCGATGCAAAGATACTCTAACATGGTGTAATATTGTCTGCGTTGGATTGTGTTCATACAGTTTTTTGTAAAAAGTCTCACACCATGATAATATTAATAATGACCATTTTTGTTTTCAAGTATGAACCTCCCATTATAAGTCCTTTGTTAAAATTCTTCTTAAAGTTACAATTTTTAGGCTAGGATAGTTTCAAATAAAATTCCGATGAGGTATGGTGTAGGGAAATCCAGGAATGATTTGATTAGTTTTGTGGAATCTGACTTGAATTATAGATAGTTGAGATGAAAAAGAACCCATAGAAATTTAGGGAATCGAATTTGGGTGAGTAGAACTCCCAAAACTGATCTCGGTGTAAAGTGCATTATTTGGGATGTCCCAAGTTTAAGGTATGTTGTAAAAAGTAAGATTTTGGGGTGAAATCAGAAATTTTGTCCCATTGATGTTACTGTAGCGACTGGCACACCTTTAGAGACACGGGGCTATAGTAGAGAAATTTACACTAAAGCAGTGGTCAAAGACTGGTCAACACTGCTATAGTGGTGAAAATTGAAATTTAATTAAGTATTCCCTCAATATAGATTATTATTCTAAAACTTATTTTGGGAAAAAGAGGGAAGATTTGGAGCGATTTACACTAGAAATTCTTCATTTGGCTTTTAAAAGGTAAGGAAACCATCCTCGATAACTTGTAATTGATGATTAAGCCTTAGAATTTCTAATTACAAAGTTTGAGGAAGGTTTTAGGGTGGAATTTAGTTATTCTCTAGTGTAAGAGAAAATTAAGCAATAAGTTAATGGTTTTTGTTCATTAATAGTTAAATTACCCTTTCGGTATGTTAATTCACTAATTCAACAATGGAATTGGTAGTTTTAGATGAATTACAGTAGAAAAGCCCTAGAACTGTAAAGGAATAATCATGAACTTGACCTAAGGGGATAGGGTAAGGTGTAATTCCTGTCATGGTAGGTCATGGTATTAATTAAGTATTTATATGACTATTCTAGACCACAAGTAAGTGAAAATGTAAAGAGTAGCAAAGCTCCGGCTTAGAAAAGTTGTGCATGCTTGGTTCAAGGTAGGTGATACTATAGTTGCTTAATCAATTTTATGTTATATGTGAATATTAACTACCTATTAGTGTGACTTGTTGGTGCATGTTTCTTGGTGTGCCAATGCAGATGATTTTATAACTATTATATGATTTTGACCTACCTAATTTGTTAAATATGGAATGTTTAATGTTTAGAAGGTTCTCACAATCTCTTGGTGAAACAAGGTTGGAAAACACTTTTGTCTGTAGTTTAGTACATGGATGGATATTTTCCCCTTCAGTTTATGGATAGAGGGTGCTTGTAATACTATTAGTGTGTAGGTGAGTTTACCAATTTCATAAGTGAACCAAGTGTAATTACCCTCTAGGTTATTTTATACATTTCTATGCATTGTCATAGTTTATAACTTTCTTATAGCTGTCCCAAGTCATTTGTGACTTGATGGAACTGGCAGTTTAATTATCAGGCAGTTTATTTAGTTTTTACAGTCAATTCCCTATTTGAAAGTCTTCACCAGTAGGATTGGCTATCGGGCAAAAAAACTTTAGTTTAACAACTTTGTATGCTGATTTTGATAGTTCTAACAGCTTTGGAATGTCAATTTTAGGATGGAAGAACCTTTGATTTAAGTCCCAGGGTTTTCGGACTCATTCAAGCTATTGATCAGAATTTGAAAAAAATGGTCGTTTGAGTGTGAGGCCCACTTTTCATTGAAATGGCCTCGAATGGAAATTTTAACTAGAGCATTAGTACAAAATGTCAAATTTGATAGGGTAGCATAGTTCGTTTGCATTCGAGAAATTTTGAATGAGTTTTGAGAACTTGGACTGCTTTAGAGGTAAGCGGCCAACCAGTATCTTAAGCGACCATGCTTATTTGTAGGGATGCTAAACCAAAGCACAATCCACTAAAGAAGAGGCCTATTAAGAAACCCTTTTTTGGCTTAAGTAGAGGGTGAAGGCTCAGTGGGTATCGCTTAAATGGTAATTGGCCACTTTAGTGGTCATGTGGCCGCCGCTTAAGCGGTCAAGTAGCCGCTTAAGCGATCAAGTGGCCACTTAAGCGGTCAGTGGTTTCTTAAAAGGTAAAGTGGTTGTGCTTAAGAGGCACTTGGTAGGCCATTAAATGCCCGTTTTCATAATTTTTCTTCCCCTTTTACACAGGTTCAAGAGTTTTGAGCCCAAGTGAGTGTGGAAAGTTGGAAAACATTATTAGGAGATTTTGGGGTGTTTGTGAGCTTGGATTACTCATTTCTTCATCAAAATCTTTGCAAGTTTCCATTAAATTCATGGGTAATTCTTTATTTTATTCACAAAATACCTAAATTTTTGTTAAGCGGATTGATGCATCTTTTAAGCCTAGAATTAACCAATTCTTAAGGATAAATGTTCCTTGAATATAAAGGAACGTGTTGACGGTTTTGAAAGTGTGATTCCACAACAGGACCCCATAGGGGATGTTGATTTGATTTTGGAACCAAAGAAAAAAATGCTTTACGGGTACCATTTTTCTCATATTGATGAGTAGATTACCATTTTGAAAGTGTGGAACCAAGTGAAAGCTTCTCGAAAGGGGAAATCGATGATTTATCAAATTTCTCAAGTCTTTCATTGACGCCCAGGTAGGCTAGGTTTACCTTCCACATAGATTGGGCTAAATTATAGTATATTTATGATACTTTACTAGATATAGGTTAGGAATTAGGACTTGGAGTTGCATTTAGCGTGAATGGTATTAGTTACCCGATTTAGAGACTTAATTGGCTGTAATTACTTATTGACTTATTCTTTAGGAAGAATTGCTATCTTAGGACTAAAATGTGGCTTATTAAATATCAAGTAGTGAAATTGGATACCTTGGCCTAGTTTAGGGTAGAATTTATCTTAGAATGTATTTTGAGATTTAGAAGTAGGCCCCTCTAGCCCAGCTTAGGCAAAGATTATTATTAGTCCCTTGTAGATTCAATATACCTTGTCTATTAGATTAATTATGTTCTTTAACCGAGAAGTTTTAAATATATGGCATTTGTTTATAGATTCGTACTCAGGAGATGATACTACTTCCGGTAGTCCAATGATTTATGATATAAAGATTGATTCAATTCTGTCATTATTTGTTATATGATTTCTGGTTCACGTCCGGCAAATGATGACATGATTTTCGGTTCAAGTCCCGCATTGGGAGGCCACTTATGATGGTTATGAAATTGGTTTTAGACTGGTTTTTATGTTATGAGAGGATCCACAATTATGATTTTGAGATACGACTTGTTAGTGTAATTTCAGTTATTATTTCTCTTTAATTGGACCCTCTAGGCCTATGGGAGCCCCATTGGGCTATTTACTTTATTTCATTTCTTGGCTTATGTGAGCCAGTTTGTAGACATAGTTGTTGTTATTTATTATTATTATTATTATTAGTAGTAGTAGTAGTAGTAGTACTAGTAGTAGTAGTAGTAGTAGTATTCCCTTAGTTTTATGCTTTCACAGATAGATAGGACGCTTGCTACCGCAATACAAGAAGAGGACCCCGCATCTATAACTACAAATCCTATCGAACACATGGATGACCTCGAGGAAGAGGATAGACGAGATATGTAACCCCAGCCCTAGACCAGGATAGAGAGCCTTTACCAAGCCCTATTTATACTCTCGTGCCACAGATTTCTCCACCCTAGCCAGTGGTGGGCTAGGTTGCTGCCTAGGCTCAATTGGGGTTTATTTCTTTATCACTGCTTAGGGATGCATTAGTTCAGATCTTAGGTTTAGTTGGTGGTGCATCACCTGATGGTTCTTAATCTATGGACCAGAGTGGTAATAAGGCAGAAGCACAGCCTATAGTTATGATTCCCACAGTTGAGATTCCACCAGCGCTAGTAGTTTCTGACAATGCTCGAGTGCAAACGCAAGTGTACGTGGTCTATCAAATAGTAAAGTGGCCTTAAAGAAATCCTAATGTCGATCCCACAGGGACTTGCTTCAAAAACGATTCAATACTAGTTCATAGTTTAGATTAATTTGATGCGAAGCATAACAAAAACAAAGTTTGTAATATTGTAAACTAAACAAAAGTAAGCAATGCATAAAGTAAAGATCTTGAAATAATCAATAAGATAAAACCCAGGGTTAAATCACTCTTGAACATTTATACTATGTTATTGAATTTCATTTATTAACTTGCTTATATTGGTTGTTGATTCGTAGGGTTAATCGCATGATCATGGTCTCCCAACCTCTAATCCTTTACCTAAGTTGAACCTTACAACTACATTATTGAGCGGAGATGTAATAGTCCATTTAAGTTTTGACATATATCATCCTATGAATGAATTAAGTAAGGTATCGAAGTACATCCCTGTCCTACACTAATTTGAATTCCTTATTTCATAAAGAAATACAAACCATACTTTGTTCATCTCTATGTTTTATCTCCTATTCCCTCTCCTGAGTTCAAAAGGTAGACAATAGATATATTTTCCAGGTGATCAATCCATCAAATAGTTATATAGCAGATGAACTCACAACTAATAATTATAATCAAAGTTAAACAAACTTAATTCAAAACTATATTACTCATGTTCTTGGCTTTAACCCCAGAAAGAGAGCATTTATCTATGCATAGTAATAATCGTAATCACAAGGTTGTAATTAATGACTTAAAACATGAATGACTAAATTTAAATAATTAAAACCTAAAGATGAATTTTTAGAAGATCCTAAATCTCCAAATTATATCTAAATATGTGTATAAACATGACACAATATGTGTACATATAGTTATCCAAGCCTTAGCTGTGTAGGAGTTGAATTTCATGTTGCAATTGAGCACGGGACTAGAGGGGTATCCGCCCTTGGTTGAGCACCACTCCAGGTGAGGTTCCACCCTGGATATATAACCGCTTCCGATGAGGCTCCGCCCTGGCTAAATCTCTGCTCCATGTGGGGCATCGCGGGCTAAACGCCTTGACTCACTGGAAGCTGTTTCTCAAATTTTGGTTAAGTGTTGATCCTCCATTCTTTCATCCCTTGAATTGTGGTGTATTTCTCATGGATTTAAGGACTTTTCAACATCAAAATATCATAATATTCATATAATAAAGCATCCTACATAATCACACACCACGAATTAGACATCATAACAACACAATATCCATGTCGATGAATCAAAACAAGAGCTAAGGCTAGGCTAATTCGCATTGATCTTTAACTTTATGTTCTGACTATTAAGTTAATCAAATTGAACCTTTCACATTAATAACAAGTCATTCAACTCATAATTACTCATTAAAACCATTTTTATCACATTAAACGCAATAGAATCCAATGAGATCAACTAGACAAGCACCTAGATCAAGCTAGGAAAAATAGTTTCCACGATACAACTCTAAATGACTCATTGAAGTATAAACTTGTTTGGAATTCACTTTGAACATTATAAACGCTTGATTTAACACTAATATGAGCATTCCTATCATTATCAACTCATGTAGCGGACGAACCATTCTCAAAACAAGGCTAAAAAGGCTATAATAGTGACACTAGAATGCATAAATACACCCAACATCACCACCCCAAACTAAAAGAATTGTTCATCCTCGAACAAATCTTTAATGTAAGTATCATATGCAAAGGAGACTCTACACTTATACTACATGCAATACACTTAAGCTAGTACTACCATGAATATACGGAATGCAAGTTTCTATACTAAGCATGTTGTTTACACACTTTGAAGCTAATGAACACTAATCCAAAACATTCTAGCCTCAAGAATTGACTCACCTAGTTGACAAAATTATGGTTATCATTTAATCAAAGACATCATATAAATCACCCACAATCATCAAATATGTACCCCTCATAACAAGAGAGTTACCCATAATCACTCATAATGAAGCAATTTATAACATGATGGGTACAAGAATCAAATGACGCTCGCTCTCAAAAGCAATTAACATATTACACACAATAAACCATAGTCTTTCCCTTCGTGTAGTGCTCCACTAATATCAGAACAATAAATTTAGGATCAATTAGGTCTTTTTCAGATTGTAATGTAGGCTAAGGGACGGGTTAGAAATATTTGGGAATAGTGACTACCCTATCTAAGCTCTTCAATACACTAAATTATACATTTAAAACCAATCTCCAAAAACCAAATTACACTTTTTCCATTTGCCTGTATCTTTTATTTTGCCCCATCTCTTTCAAGCATTTTCACAAACACATGGCGGAAGTATTGTGTATAAGCACAACTCATTTAATTTGAATAAATTTTAATTATTTTTCATTACTCAAATTCCCACCACAACACATTACAATTCTCTTTTGAACACCAATAGCAATTACTTCGGGGCTTCAATTTCACCTTTTTTTCTTCAATTTCATACTCCTAAATCAATTAATTTTTTATTAAAACAACTAGGAGCTTTGGATCAAATTATATTCTATCAAAGAAGGGTATTAGGCTACATATGAGGCTACCAATGAAAAGTTAAAGGCTCAATGGGGTTACTAAGATTAAGCACAAAGGGTAGGTCACATGAACGTATGAAACAGGGCTGTCAAAGAAATGCCTAAATCATCTCCTAAACTCACATTCTTTATTTTTCTTTACACACACCTTGAAATTTTTATGCATCATATGAATCAACGAATATACAAATATGCACATGGCACATGCTCAACTCAATTGGATTATCATAGAACCCCAACCAAACAATAGCATGAATTCAAATTTAAACCAAAAAGTACAAGTGTCAGAAAAATGAGCCTAAGAGTCTAAAAACGTAGAAATTCGTTTATTCAACATGCTTTCACAATTAAAATACTTTCACCATGCAATAAAAAATAGCACCAAGAAGAACATCTTACACACAAAAATTTAAATTGAGCTAAAAATTAGGAATTTCCCCACCCCACACTTAAAAATCTACTTTGTCCCCAAAGTGAAATTAAAAGTAAGAGATAGAAATACTCCTTGAAGACTCTAGGCCTATCTAGTAGCATCTGTACACATAAAAAAGTCTAAGGGTCCCCATACTCAGTCTTTGCATGTTTTTTTGCTTAGGTTTTTGGTACTCAGACTTTTCATTAACCTGTGAATCAATAAAAACAAAAACTACATGAAATAAAAACTAAAAACTAAAAACAAAACATACCTACTTAACATGGTTTGCCTCCCAAGTAGCGCTTGATTTAGTGTAGCGACATAACCCAATTAACGACTGATTCATTCTCTTTTCTTCTCTTTCTTACACTTGGTATCCATCTTCGTATTATTTTCACCCCTCTTAGGTGTGCACTCTTAAGGGTAACCAATTTTTTAACTTCAATATTTTAAGGCTCATCAACTTACATCATATCAGGTTGCGATATTGGGGACTTAGGTAGCTCAACAAGGGTGTCCGAAGAGGTCCTTGATAGATTAAACACCCCACACTCATCCCTTTCAATTACAGATATCATACATAAATATTTATATTGGGATGGTGCGTTAAGTGATTTATAAACTTTAAAAATTCCCTCTTCATCCTCTAAACTCATTTTATGTGTGTCTTCTCTCATATCAATTGACACTCTTTTTGCTAAGAATGGATGCCATAAGATAATTGGTACTTGTTTGTCTGTATTATAATAAAAAATAATAAAGTCAGCAGGAATAATAAATTTACCAACCTTTATAAGGACATCCTTAAGTATTCCTTCCGAATATGCAATGGACCTTTCTGTTAATTGCAGAACCACGGTGGTCATTCTAGGCATTCCCAAGACTAATGTGTTGAGAAAAGATAGAGGCATCAAATTAATACTTTCCCCTAAGTTCTCAGTATGTGTACCACCTTACTACTTCCAATTTGAATAGGGAGAGTAAACTTCCCAGGGTCCCTAAGCTTCATGGGCATTTTTTGTGTTACGACCTAACTACCTTCCTCAGTGAGTGTTATTACCTCCATATCCTACAAAATTACCTTATTATAAACCACGTCCCTCAAGTATACCCTGCAACACATCTAACAAAGGTAATTTAATGTGAAGATCTCTAACATGTCAAAGAACTTCATAATGATTGCATCCTCCTTTGCTTTTATTTGCATCTGAGGGAAAGTAAGTGGAGGCATCTTCTTCCTCTCTGGTTCAACAACTTTTATTTTCAAGTACTCATACTTTCTTAAATTATCAGCAACTTTTTCGGATACCTGTTGGGTCACTACCTTAGCATCTAGCTCCTTTGTTGCCTTGGGAGGTTCTCCATAAATCTCTTTACCACTCCTCACAGTGATTACCATAACTTGTTTTGGATTTTTTATCTGCTGGCAAATTACCTTGAGGCCTAGTATTTAATGCTTGTTGTAAATTCCCCAACTGTAACTCTAAGCTTCTCTAAGATGCTTGCTGATTTTTATATCTACAGCCAACTATTTCTGATTAGCTAGAACCTGCTTCATTATTTTTTCCTAGTTGTTAGTTGACTGATTTGGTTGCGCCTTTGGTTGCTGAAATTATTGTAGCTATTGGGAGTTCCATGTCTACATTGGTGGTTGGGTCTGCCATTTCATGTTGTAGGTGTTACTAAAATTAGGCCTCTGAACATTGCCTAAACATATCACAGATTCCAGATTTGATTCACACATAGCTGCTGCATGGCTACTATTACCGCAAACATTATACCAACCTACAGCTTGTTGGATTGCATTGACTGTGGTTGTAAGTTGTGCTACTCCGAACTTTAGACTGCTTATTTGATTTTGCAATACAGAGATTTGAGCAGATATGGCAATGAATTTGTCAACCTCCAATACACCTATAATTATTTTCGTAGCGCTCCTCGAGTCTGAATGCCACTCTAAATTTCTTTGGGCTATGCAGTTCAATAAAGTGTATAGCTCATCATAAGTCATCTCAAGAGCTTTACCACCTGCAGTTGAATCTAACAAGATTATCGTATTGTGGTTAAGAGCCTCTATAAAAGTATGAGAAGGTACCTTATTAGACTATTGATGGTGTGGATAGTCCCTAAAAAAATCCATGAACCACTCTTAAGCATGATAAAGATGTTTTTCTGTCTTCTATTTGAAGCACACTATATCACTGTGAAGTCTCGAAGTCTTACCAAACAGGAATAAGCGAATAAGGAATTTTTTGTCTATGTCATCCCATGAGGTGATTGAATTTGTTTGTTCTGCATTCAATTACTTTTTTGCTTCCCTAATTAGCGAAAAGAGAAACAATGCCATCTGCACATAGTCTACATTCACACCCATGCGAATGAATGTGTCACTTATTTCCCAAAAAAATTGCAAGTGGACCTGTGGATCTTTATGTGAAAGCCCTGTGAACTGTCCACTACTGATCAAAAGTCATACCATTTTTGGTTTAATCTCAAAATTGCCTTCAGCTATAGTCTTCTAAAATGGGGAGGTCAAATTGGTTGGAAATGGGCTTTCTATTTCTTTGATAGTCCTACAAGTTGCTTTTTCATTAGCCATATTCTCTTAGTTTTCTGCAATTTAAGGAATTCTGGGGAGAAGGTTTGCTTCTCTCCTTTATTGATGGAACAGTTGTTCAGGTTCGGCGCTTGGTTCGACCAAGTCCTGATCCTTTATGAGCTTTTGTAAACCTGTTTCCTGCAAAAACACAACCAAGACAAATCATAAAACACCAAATAAATCTAAAAATAAACTAAAATAGTTTCCAAATTACAAGTCCCTAACAATGGAGCCAAACACTTAACAGCGCCCAAGCGTACACACAAGTGTACATGGCCTATCAAGTCGTAAAGTGCCCTTAAAAAAGCCGAATGTCGATCCCACAGGGACTTGCTTTAACAATGATTCAATTCTAGTTCACAGTTTAGATTAATTTAATACTAAGCGTAACTAAAAGAGAGTTTGTAATATTGTAAACTAAAGAAAAGTAAGCAATGCGTAAAGCAAAGATCTTGAGACAATCAATAAGAGGAAACCCAGGGTTAAAGCACTCTTGAACAGTCATACTATGTTATTGAATTTCATTCATTAATTTTCTTATCTTGGTTGTTGATTAGTAGGGTTAATCGCATAACATGGTCTCCCAATTTCAAATCCTTTACGTAAGTTGAACCTTACAACTACATCGTTGAGTGGGGATGTAATAGTCCACTTAAGTTCTGTAAGCTATCATCCTACATATGAATCAAGAAATTTATCTAAGAACATCCCTGTACTAAACACTAATTTGAATTCCTTATTAAATAAAGGAATACAAACCATACATTGTTCAACTCCATGTTCTATCTCCTATTCTATCTCCCGAGTTCAAAAAGCTAGACAATAGATATATTTTTTGGGTGATCAATCCATCAAATAGTTAAATCGAAGAAGAAAAAACAACTAATAATTATAAGCAAAGTTAAATGAACTTAATTCAAAACTATAGTACTTATGTTCTTGGCTTTAACCCAGAAAAGATGGCGTCTAGCCACGTATAGTCATAATCATAATCACAAGGTTGTAATTAACAACTCAACACATGAATGAACTAAATTAAAATAATAAAAAACTAAAGATGAAGTTGTAGTAAAGCCTCTAACCAAAAGAGTAAGAATATCCGATTGGGACATGCCCCGAACCATAGCCAAAACCAATATCCAGAAATAAACCAAAATGTCTAAAAATATCCATAATATGAAATTGAGCCTTATGGAAATCTGGAAGCTTACTACTTCAATCCAACAACTATCCCAGATTCAGTCACCATGTAGGAATGAAATGGTTGGTTCCTGCATAGCATGGGTATACAGCCACCCGAAGATGGGTTGGCATGTGATCGCTAGCATGAACTTAGCATAAGGATAAAATAATGTCATTTATAAAACTAAGTAAAACCATCCGTATGCACACAGCCATACATATATATAACCATTCCGAGAAAGGGACTGGGTTTAGATTCTATTAAAACCTTTACCTACGTTGTGTAGCTTTGTCGTCCTAAACAACCCATGGGCTATATGGGTTCATCTATCCCTGCAAAAAGTGCCCCAGTGCATGAAGTCGCACGACCAGGGAAGAAAGCTTAGGATGACTGTACATCCCCCAAATATAGAGTGTAACATCATGCACATAGACACCAAAACCAACTTCACATCCGCAAATATGAGTTTCTAGTTAAGGTCCACCTGGGACCTTCACCTTCCACAGCTTTGCTACACACCCCGTCATTATTACCTAATTAAAACCATTACCAAGCAACCAACTAATCCATTAACCATTTATTAACCAAGGCCATTAATAGTGGTATCGTCATACCAATAATAACATGCAAATTTGTCCATAGCCAACCATATATAGGTTTAAGGGATTCTATGTACCTTTCATGATTTCCAATTTACCCAAACCATGGAAACCAAGGCCTTTTCAATACATTTAAAACCATTTAAACCATTTATATCATTTAGAGTTCCATTACCAAGTTTAAACTATGCATAAGTTCCATTGAAAAACTAATATTATAATGAAAATATTGTTAAAGGCATTTTATCAAACAATTTGGGGCATAGTATTTCCAAAACCAAAGTCTATTACCAAAGAACCATTCCCATGAAAAAAATTATCCAAAACCACCATTAATGCATATAAAAGTATAATTAAAACATGGGGACTCTAAAATAAGGTGATATTTTAGAGTCGGTGTTAATTCTCTCTTCTTCCACAACTTTCGGGCAGTCTTTAGTTAGTGTGTCTATTTGTATATTAGATACTATCTGGTATCCTGATTCTTTTATATTTAGTGGCACTAATACCAACCTTATTAGGTCATGGGATATTCTTTTGTTCTCTTTCTCTCTCTTTGATGTATACTCTTGTATTCATGTTTTTGGTATTTATATACTTTCCACCATCTAGCCCATTACATATTTTTCTACGGTACGGTTTGGCTTACCTGTTGGTGGGATAAAGTAGGTGCTACCATGAATCATAAAGAAATGATCTCCTGGAATTCGTAAATAAGAATGAGAATTTTTCTATTATCCTTTCTAAATCGATAAAATAATATTATTGTAATTTAACTATTTGAATAGTTGATAATAAAACAAAATAGCACAATCTATGTAAAAATAATATTTCACTCATGTTAAGTTTCAAAAAACTTAAGAAATTCATTTTAAAGTGCAGAGAGCTAATATAAGATGTCAACAACAAGGACTCTAGAAAGAGATGAAATAGGCAATACGTTGCCAATGACGATCCCTCCATGTAATTACTCAAGTTTTTAAGTGAGTGATTTCCTTATTACCCAAAGAAAACAAGGACTCCAAAAAGCAGATCTCAAGAAAAGTGTTTACTCTAGGAGATAGAGTGATTATTTGATGAACTTAAGAAATTTATTTTAAAGTATAGAGAGCTAATATTGGATGTCAACAACAAGGACTCTAGAAAGAGATGAAATAGGTGCTACATTACCAATGACGATCACTCCATGTAATGACATAAGTTTTTAAGTGAGTGATTTCCTTATTACCCAAAGAAAATAAGGACTCCAAAAAGTCAGCCTCAAGAAATGTATTTACACAAGGAGATGGAGTGATTGTTTGATTATTGATCCCACAATAAAGGATTTGGCATATTTCCCTTTTATTTTAGCACCTCTTATAATTTATTATAATAATAGTGATGCGGCTGAAAATTCAAAGAAACCACACAACTGGAAACATATTGAGCTAAAGTACCATTTGATTTAAAATATAATTCATAGGAGAGTTATCATGGTTGCAAAGGTTATGCCTAAGAACAACCTGCAAATCTTTTAACAAAAGATTTAGCTCAAAAGACTTTTCATATTCTTGTAGAAGGAATGGGTGTTAGAGTGGTAGATGCATGGTTGTAAGTTTAAGCAGGACATTGTTAGGATATAACATTTGACATGTGTTTAGTTATTGTATACTTTATGAAACAATTATGTATTTAGTCAATTTTATAAAGTTATTTAAATAAATAATTTTAGCATATTCTGCCCTTGACAGAATTATTAGATTATTTGGTTTAAAGAGATTAAGTTCATATATAGAAGAACAAGTTATTAGCTCTTATAAGTTAAAACTATAGTTCACAATTTGTGATGAAATTTTTTATTAACCATAATAATGATCATACCACAAGATTAAAAATAATTCATCATGATAACAAGAAATCTAAAATTCTAATGTTTTGTGCAAGTGCATTTTTTATGTATTACATATGATCGAGTAAAGACAAATGTTGCAACTGAATTTGTAAGATATATTCTCTAGAATTTTAAATGTCATTATATTCTCAATATTTATATAACTATTACAAGTTGTATATGTAAATTATTAGGATCTACCGATGCAAAGATACTTTTACATGGTGTGATATTATTTGCATTGGACTATGTTCTTACAGTTTTTTGTAAAAGGTCTCACACCATTATTATATCTATAATGAACATTTTTGTTGATATGTATGAACCTCCCGTTAAAAGTCCCTTGTTAAAATTCTTTTTAAAGTTACAATTTTCAGGCTAGGCTAGTTTCAAATAAAATTCCAGTGAGGTATGGTGTAGGGAAATACAGGAATGATTTGGTTAGTTTTTGTGCAATTTGACTTGAATTATAGATAGTTGAGATGATGAAGAACCCGTAGAAATTTATGGAATCTAATTTGGGTGAGTAGAACTCCCAAAATTGATCTTGGCATAAAGTGCATTATTTGGAATAACCCGAGTTTAAGGTATGTTGTGAAAAGTAGGATTTTGGGGTGAAACCGGAAATTTTGTCCCATTGATGTTGTAGTAGTAGCTGGAACACCTCTAGGGAGACGGACATATAGCAGAGAAATTTATGCTAAAGTAGTGGCCAAATGTAAGACCCCGCAAATCCTAAGCTTAATTCATTTCATTTATGCTTGTTAAGGGGATCCTGTACTTAGAATGTTCCATCTAAGTTTCTAGACTTAGTTTATTTTAGCCTTCAAAAGTTTGCAGTCTCATTTCGTGACTTTAATATTATTTAATAGTCTGTATTCCTGCTAATTCATGCCCAAGAAGGTCAATAGGTGTTCCCGAACAAGTTTTGGATTTTTCAGAACTTGTTTAGACCACGTTCAGAATCCTAAAATAGTGGACCAACATGATCTTGGCGTGTTGTACCGCCAATCACGTTGGTTGATATTGTTGCAAGTTGTCGGGGTCAAAGTACTGATGCTCAATGTGATGATAGCGCGATATGTCAACTATCGCGTCAATTCCATTATGTACCGCGTTGCTAATAGCGTCGGTACACAACTCTTAGTCATTTAAAGTCGCATCCTCAGGGTTAATTCAGTCTTTTTCTCATACCCATCAACCCTCATAACTCAAAATTTAGCCCTTTTTTGGCTAATCCTATTCATTACTCACAAGATCCTCATGAACAAAACCCTAGGGATATCAATTCAAGACTCAATTTCTAAGGGATTCCACCATCAACCTTCAAGAATTCACCAACTAAGGTATGTCAAGTGTTCATCCAAGGGTTTCTTCCATCGTTGGAGTACAAGAAATCATTTTAAAAACTCTAGATAATGTTTTTGATAAATTTCATGATTTTGTTTGATTGTGTTCATGACTATTATGTTAATGGGTTCTTTAGTTCATGATTTAATTGCAATATCTATAGGAAGTAAAGTGATATATGTGTAGTATCATGTGAAACCATGTTAAACCATTGAAATTTGTCAATGGGTATGTGAATTGTGATCCCTATTTGTTGTATAGGGCTATGTGCATATGTTATGCTCACCAAGTATTTGATGAATTGTTCATGTGAGTTAATAAGTGAAATAAATCATGACATGCTAGTTATATGCAAGTTGTATCATGCAACTGTTTGACAAATTGTTCATGAGAATGAAATAATGCCATGTTATAGTATGTCAATACGTATTCCCCATTCATGTTCAAGTAATGCATCTCAAGTGGTTGTTGAAATGTCTAAATGAATGAATGATAAACATGTAGCCACTACTGATCTTTTAAGCATGTACCATAATTTTTTTTATTATGCTATTGAGTCCTGGGGGTACTTGTACCCGACAATTTAGCTGTGTGCCTAGAGCCAGTATCAGTTTTCATGATACTCATAGTCAAGCCATGATCAGTAGAACCCAGTCAGTCATATGACTCAGGAAAAATTCAGTAAATTCAGTATCAGTCTAGTAATCTCTACAATCTCAATCAATTATCAGATCTCAGTAGTATTCAGTTCAAACCTCAATAACTTAGTAAACTAGAAGAACCTAGTAGCATTCTGTCAGTTGAAAGAATTTAATAGTATTTTGTCATTTAATGAAACTCAGTGAACTCAATTCAGTCAGTAAAAAATGTACCCTCAGTAATAGCTCAGTCATGCCTAGTCCGAACTAGGAAAACCAGTTCAATTTCTATTCCGTTAGGAGTAGGATTTAGCACCGAGTGAACCCAGGGATGAGGGCTCTCCTATTATCCAGTAGAGGGTGTGATCCTTAGTAGACATCCCTGTATGCCAGAACTATGTAGCTGGCATAGGTTGAGATGTACCCCTACGAGTGTAGGGACTATACATATTCTTTGAGATTTCCTTACAGGAGGGGTGGATGGAAGAGCTCCCTATCAGAGAGGTTTTACTTACAGCTTGTCTTTACCCATGGCACAGTACCGATACCCTTCCAGCTAGAATTACAAGTTGGAGCCCATCAGTTCAGATTTGGGGTATGTCGGTTAGATGGTTACGTCCTACAGTCTTAGTTTCAGATTCAATCTCAGTAAAAGAAATTGTTTAGTTCTACAGATATCAGGATTATCAGATATAGTCGCTCATCTCAGTATGGAACTTAGCTAGTTCTATTGGAATCAGGACTGTCAGATATAGTCATTCAATTCAATCTAGAATTCAAGTAGTTCTTCAGATTTAGGACTGTCAGATACAGTCACCCAATCTAGTAAAGAACTCAGATAGTTTTTCAATATCATATACTCAATTATCAGTTATCAATAATATAGTACGAGTAACCTTAGATATAGGGTAGATGTAAACTTCATAATTCATATCATCAATAGACTCAATTATTCAGTATCCCAGTATTAGTAAACTTAGATATCAATACATTAGTATTCAGTATTGTCATGACCCCAGTCCCAGTTTATGTATTCATGTATGTATTTCTCATGCGCTCATGTTCAAGTCATTAGTTAGTTATTATTGTTTATGCATATGAACCCTTGCATTCAACTTACCTCACTTGCATACCAATATATTCAATACTACTGACGTATTTATGCTATGATGTTTTATACCCTACATTTAGAAGCACGATCTCTCGAGCATCCTTAGTAGATCAGACGTTCAGCAGAAAGACTAATAGTGAGTCCTCATCATTCGACGATCACATGATTATTTTATTACTTTATTAATTTAGTTATTTGGAGTAAGTTGGGGATATGTCCCATCAACTCCATAGTTTTTATATAGTTTAGAGGGTTTTAGACTACAGCATATTTCAGATAGTTTATTTTAGTTTTGGGTATTGTTATATCCCATTACAGACATTGTTTTATATTCAGTATTAGTTCAGTTTTGAACCTTTGGCCTTACAACTTCTATTCTACATATTTATATTATATTATTTAGTGCTCAGTTATAGATATCAGTCATGATTTAGCTTATGGACCTTCGGGATCATGAGCACCTATTGCATTCCGGTTACCATATTTGGGGCATTACAAACTTGGTATCAGAGCCTATGGTTCAACAGTGTCCTAGGAAGTCTGAAAAAGGCATTAAGTAGAGTCTTGTGCATGGATGTGTTGTGCACCACACTTATGGACAGGAGGCTATGAGATATTTTAGGAACAGTTCCCTTCTTTTAGTATGCCTGTCATGCCAGTAAGCATGAGCTCAAATTTAACTCCCAGTCTAATCCATTCTTCCTTTCATTTACAGAACATGCCTCCCGAAAGAGTTACCTCAAGGAGAACTAATAATCAGTTAGCACCTCAGCCCATTCAGGCAGATCCCCTGGATGAACATGTTTCTCATGTAGAATTTAGGACTGCATTCACTACTCTAGCCAATCCAATCATAACTTAGAATGAATGGCTAACTATTATTCTTGCCAACTCAGTGGCTAATTTAGTAACAGCCAGGATTCGGGACTTCACCTGAATAAATCTTCCCCTATTCTCTGGTTATATGTTTTAAGAGGATCTACACGAGTTCCTTGACCACGTTTAAAAATTCACAGATATCAGATATCAGGGAGTGACTTTCGGTGAGAGTGCCGAGTTAGCTGCCTATCAGCGATAAGATGTATCCCATACATGGTTTAAGTAGTGAAAAGTAGACATGGGTACATATGCAGGGCCCATACAATGGGATGATTTTGATATGGCCTTCTTGGATAGATTCTTTCTCCTATATCAAAAAGAAGCCAAAGTGTTAGAGCCCATCAATATTAGACAAGGTAGCATGAGTGTGAAAGAATACTCCTTCAAGTTTACCCAGTTAGCTAGGTATGCTCCCCATATAGTAGCAGATAGTAGATCCAGAATGAGCAAGTTTGTGTTTGGGGTTTTAGGTAGAGTGGTTAAGGAGTGAAGGACAGCAATGTTTATTAAGGAGATGGACATATCTAGACTTATGGTCCATGCTCAACAGATTGAAAAGCAGAAACTTAAGAAGAAAGAAAGAGAGAATAAGAGAGCCAGAATAGGTAGTTATAGTTTTTCTCAGCCAGGGTCATAGGGTGGTAACCATTCTTAGCATAGTCAGAAGTTTTTAGTCCCAGTTCCCTATTCATCTAGAACCCAAGTACCAACGTTCAGAAACGACCGTAGGGATGGGGCACCAGGCTCCAAAACCCAGAATAGTAAATGAATTATTCGCACTTATCTGCTTTGTGAAGAGTGTGGTAAGTATCAAAAGGGTGTGTGTAGATCGAGAAATAATATGTTTTTCAGATATGGCGAGTAAGGTCAAAAGATCCAAGACTATCCTAAGCCTGATCCACAAAGTCACCATGGTCGTCCTTCAGCTTATTTTGGTCACCTGAATCAGCAGGGTGCTAATTCCAGCACTATCAATAGGTAACACCCAAAAAGACTCTATGTACTTCAGTACCGATATGATCAGGAAAGTTCTCATGATGTAGTCACTGGTATGTTGCAAATCTCTCATTTATATGTTTACAATTCTTTAAAGTTAGGAGATTCTTTTTCTTTTATAATGCTTTAAATACTAGTCAACTTTAAGATCAGACCAAATATTAATGGGGCCTTTCTCAATCTCTACCCAGCGGGTCAGTCTATCATATCCCGACAAGTATACAGGAACTGTCCGGTTATGGTACCTCAAAAATCCAGGCCTTCAGGTTTTAGTTGTAATACCAGTTTGCGTAGGAATAGTAAGGAAAGATGATTCCTGGCCTACTCCTATCCTAATGAGAAGTTTCTACTTCAACCATTATGATAGTTATGCATGCATCACATCATAATTCCGTGAACCCAGCTTATATTCACACTTTCTATAAAATCATGTGAGTTTTAAGTTCCTAGTACGAGGAATCCCAGTTCACTAAGTGTTACGAATCAAGTCCTATGAACATAGAAATTCCAAATTCACGTTATGTAGCTCATGACTAATGCACCAATATTATGTACAGTATGTTCAGCCCATATGACTTATGCTAAACTCCCAATGATCAGTTAAAAATTTAGACTATGTCATGTATATCCAAAGTTTAGACCCCTCAGTGAATCTGTGGTGTCGATGTTCCATCCCCTAGCCTTCAGTTACAGTGTCATTCAGTAATTCGTATTCAATAAAGGACTCAGACAGTCCTACAGAACCATGGCCTTCAGTTATTAGTTATTTAGCCATCAAAATTCAGTACTTCAGTACTAGTCTAACCCTCATTTATCAGGAACCAGCATTCAGTCCCAGTTATAGTCTTAGTTATGGTTACAGTCTTAATTACCATCTTAGCTACAATCTCAGTCCCAATCCTAGTCCAGTCAGATCATAAACTCAGTTCACTTTCAGGATTATCAAACCATAGCATATGGCCATCAGTTATTCAGTCATTGGTATATTCGTACCTCAGTTTACAGAATGTTTTTGAATTATATTGGATGTTTAATCTTTCGTTCTTAAGGTAATACAATTTTTCACTTATTCATGCTCAGTTACCTCACGTTACCCAGTCAGTCATTACCTTTTTATGTATAATACTCTATAGTCTAAGTCCATCCTTTCAGGCTAAGTATAGTTCAGCCTTATACACACAGTAGTCAGCTATCAGTCATTTAATTAATCAGATAAGTTAGTATATTTATGCATTCGTGCTCAGCACCCACGTGAATCTTTTTAGTAGTCTCAGTTGGATTACATAAGGCTTAGTCACATTATCTTAGATGATGCTTCATAGGCTTTGTCTCCTAATACAAGAATCCCAGCCATGTAACGATCTCCTACTCTGATATCCTGCTTAGATCAGGCTAAGGTTCGCTTTCTCCCTTCAATCACTAGAACTCTATAGAAAAAATATCATAGGAAATCTCCAGTTGAGTAGAAGTTTCTAGTATTAGTTAGTTAGGAAGCCAGTAATTTCGTTTAGTAGCCAGACAAACAAGTTCAGATGGTGTGCTTTCCCATTTTCCATCTAGTTGCACTATCTAGAGTTTTGTAAATGTTATCATTCTAAGATGGATTAACCAGGTAGTTACGTGTTCATCCCAGTTCATATATCATGTCATAATTTTAGATCTCAGATATTCATATAGAAGGTGCCTTGTGCATTGCTATATCTTTTCTCATAGCTCAGCAAAGTCAACCCAGTATTTTTCAAGGGACATAGTGCCACAAGGGGGAGATACACTATAATTCTCGGAACCTTCATGACATAAATGTGTCACTCACTCTCTTTTTATAATTAATCTAGTTTGGGGTAAGGGGTACTCATGAGTTGACCCTCAAACTCCTATCTCAGCGATAAGTCATATATTTAAGGTACTCAGTTTAGATCATGATATCCAGCTCATGTATCACGTTCCATACTCAGTTATTTTGACGTATTTCTGCTCATGCATATCTAGTAATTAATTTCAAGCTCATTAGCATTTTCAGTTTAAGGAAATAGGCTCCCTTGAACTTTTCCAGTTTTATGCTCAGATTTTCATGATAAACTTGGTAACAATTACCATTACATATTCAGTCATGCGTTCATATGTTAGATCAGTCATGTAATCATGCATCAGATATACATGTTAAGTATAATATATTCAGATTATTAGTCATGCCAGTTGTGAAATCATGCATTAGATATCCATGCTCAGAATAAGTCTCAGCAAATCAGTGATGTTAGTAATGTACTCATGTTTCAGTTTTTCATATTCAGCATGTACTTCAGCTTATCATTTCCCCCATCCCAATAAGTCTTATTTGAGGATGAATGCTCCCACGGGGGAGATATTGTAAGGCCCCACAAAATCCTAAGCTTAATTTATTCTCTTTATGCTTACTAAGGGGGTCTCGTACTTAAAAGGTTATACCTAAGTTTCCAATCTTAGTTTATTTTAGACTTCAAAAGTTCAAAGTCGTAGTTTGTGACTCTAATGTCCTTTAATGGTTCGTATTCTTGCTAATTCATAACCAGGAAGGTCAATAGGTGTCCTCGAACAAGTTTTGGATTTTTTGAAACATCTTTAGACCACATTTGGAAGCAAAAAATAGTGGACCAATATGATGTTGGCGTGCCCAATTGCCAATCACGTTGGTTGATATTATTTTAGGTTACCAGGGTTAAAGCACTAAGGCTCGACATGATGATGGCGTGTTACGACAACTATCGCATTGATACCATGACGCGCCATATTACTAATAGCGTCGATGCCCAGTTCTCAGTCATTTAAAAATCGCATCCTCAGGGTTAATTCAATCTTTTTCCCACAACCTTCATCCCTCATAACTTAAAATTTAGCCCTCTTTTGGCTAATCCTATTCATTATTCACAAAATCATCAAGAACAAAACCCTAGGGCTATGAATTCAAGACTCAATTTCCAAGGGATTCCACCATCAACCTTCAAGAATTCACTAACTAAGGTATGTTAAGTGTTCATCCAAGGGTTTCTTCCACCCTTGGAGTCTAAGAAACCTTTTTAAAAACTCAAGATAATGTTTTTGATGCATTTCCTAATTTAGTTTGATTGTGTTCATGACTATATGTTAATGGGTTCTCTAGTTCATGATTTAGTTGTAATATCTATGTGAAATAAAGTGATATATATGTAGTATCATGTGAAACTATGCTGAACCTTTGAGATTTGTCAATTGGAATGTGAATTATGTTGCCTATTTGTTGTATAGGGTTATATGCATATGTTATGCTCACCAAGTGTTTGATGAATTGCTCATGTGAGTTAATAAGTGAAAGAAATCGTGCCATGCTAGTTATGTGCACTCATGTGAGTTAATTTGTGAAAGAAATCATGACATGCCAGTTATGTTCAAGTTGTCTCATGCAAGTGTTTGACAAATTGTTTATGACAATGAAATAATTTCATGTTATAGTATGCCAATAGGTATTCCCCATTCATGTACAAGTAATGCATCTCAAGTGGTTGTTGAAATGTCTAAATGAATGAATAATAAATATGTAGCAATTGTTGAGCTTTTAAGCTTGTGCCATGAGTTAATTATTATGCTATAGAGTCCTGGGGGTACTTGTACCCGAGAATTTAGTTGTATGCCTAGAGCCAGTGTTTGTTTTTATAATACTCACAATCAAGCCATAAATAGTAGAACCCAGTCAGTCATATGACTCAAGAAAAATTCAGCAAATTCAGTATCAGTCTAGTAATCTCAGTAATCTTTGTAATCTCAGTCATTTATCATATCTCTATAGTATTCAGTTTAGACCTCAGTAACTTAGTCATCTTGCAGAACTCAGTAACATTCTGTCAGTTAACAGAATTTAGTAGTATTCATTCATTGAATGGAACTCAGTGAACTCAGTTCAGTCAGTAAAAATATACCCTCAGTAACAGCTCAGTCATGCCTAGTTAAACTAGGAAAACTAGTTCAGTGTTTATTTAGTTTGGAGTAGGATTCAGCACTGAGTCAACCCAAGTATGAGAGCTCACCTCTTATCCAGTAGAGGGTATGATCCTTAGTAGCAATCCCTACATTCTAGAACTACGTAGCCAGCGTAGGTTGATATTTACCCCGACGAGTCTAGGGACTATACATCTCTTTTGAGTTTTCCTTATAGGAGGGGTTGACAGAAGATCTCCCTATCAGAAAGGGTTTACTGGTGGCATGGTACAGACACCCTTCCAGTTGGGGTTATAGGTTGGACCATACCAGTTCAAATTTAGAGCATGTTGGTTAGATGATTTCCTCCCACAGTCTCAGTTTCAGATTCAGCCTCAGTAATAGAACTCAATTTAGTTCTATAGATATTAGGTCTGTCAGATACACTTGCTCAGCTCAGTATGGAACTGAGCTAATTCAATCATAATTAGGACTGTCAGACACAGTCATCCATTTTAGTCTAGAACTCAGATATTTCTTCAAATTCAGAACTATCAGAGACAGTCACCCAGTCCCTTAAGAACTTTAAAAAACTTTTAGTATCAGTATACGTGGTTATCAGTTATCAATAATATAGTACCAGTAACCTCAGATATCAATTACCTGTAAACTCCGTAATTCATATCATTAATAGACTCAGTTATTCAGTATCCCAATATTAGTAAACTCAGCTGTCAATACATCAATATTCAGTATTGTCACAACCCTAGTCCCGAGTTATGTATTCATGCATGTATTTCTCACGTGCTCATATTCAATTCATCAGTCAGTTATTATTATTCATGCATATGAACCTTGATTTAGCTTACCTCACTTGCATACCAGTACATTAAATCATACTGATGTATTTGCGCAATGGTGTTTTATACCCTAGGCTTAGAAGCACGAGCTCCCGAGCATCCTTAGTAGATCAGAAGTTCTGCATCCAGACTAACAGTGAGTCCTCACCACTAGAGGATAGAATGATTATTTTATTGCTTTATTATTTCAGCAGTTCGGAGTTACTTGGGGACATATCCCATCAACTCTATAGTTTTCAGATAGTTTAGAGGCTTCCAGACTACAACATGTTTCAGATAATTTATTTTAGTTTTAGGTATTGTTATACCTTATTACAAACATTGTTTTATATTCAGTATTAGTTTGGTTTTGAATCTTTGTCCTTAAAACTTATATTTCACATATTTCATTCAATGCTCAATTATGGAAATCAGTCATGGGTTAGCTTCTGGTAATTTGGGGTTATGAGCACCGTGTAGCATTTCGAGTACTAGATTTGAGGCATTACAACAAAGGCTGGTCAACACTGCTATAGTGGTGAAAAGTGCAATTTAATTAAATATTCCTTCAAAATATATTATTATTCTAGAACTTATTTTGGGAAAATAAGGGGAGATTTGGCGAAATTTACACTAGAAATTCTTTATTTGGCTTTTACAAGTTAAGGAAAGCATCCTCAATAACTTGTAATTGATGATTAAGCCTTAAAATTTCTAATTACAGAGTTTGAGGAGTGTTTTAGGGTTGAATTTAGTTATTTTCTAGTGCAAGGGATGAAATTAAGCAATAAGTTAATTGGTTTTGTTCATTAATAGTTAAATTACCCTTTCAGTCTGTTAATTAACTAATTCAACCATGGACTTGGTAGTTTTAAGTGAATTACACTAGAAAAGCCCTACAAGGAGAAAAGAATAATCATAAACTTTACCTAAGGGGTTAGGGTGAGTTATAATTCCTGGTATGGTAGGTCATGGTATTAATTATGTATATATATGCCTATTCTAGACCACGAGCAAGTAAAAATTGTACGAAGGCGCAAAGCTCTGGATTATAAGAGTTGTGCATGCTTGGTTCAGGGTAGGTGATAGTATTGTTGCTTAATCCAATTGATGCTATATGTGCATATTAACTAATTATTATTGTGACTTGTTGGTGCATGTTGTTTTTTGTGTGGTCAATGCAGATGATTTTATAATTATTATATGTTTTTGACCTACCTAATTTGTTAAATGTGGAATTTTTAATGTTTAGAAGGTTCTCACAGTCTCTTGGTGAAACAAGGTTGGAAAATACTTGGGTCTGTAGTTTAGTACATGGATAGATATTTTACCCTTCAGTTCATGACTAGAGGGTGGTTGTATTTCCATTAGAATTTAGGTGAGTTGAACAGTTTCGTGAGTGAACAGATGTAATTACCCTCTAGGTTATTTTCTATATTTCTATGCATTATCATAGTTTATAGTTTTCCTATAGCTACCCTAAGTCATTTGTGACTTGCTGGAACTAAAAGTGTAGTTACCAGGCAATTCATTTTGTTTTTACAACCAATCCCTATTTTGAAGTCTTCGCTAGTATGAATTGGCTATTGGGCAAAAATCTTCAGTTTAACAAACTTGTATGCTTATTCTGATAGTTCCAACTGCTCTGGAATGTCAATTTTAGAATAGAGGAACCATTGATATGAGTCCCAGCATTTTTGGATACATTCAAGCTATTGATCAGTATTTGAAAAAAAATGGCCTTTTGAGTATGAGGCCAACTTTTCATTGAAATGACCACGGATGGAAATTGTGACTATAGCATTGAGTCCAAACTATCAAATTTGATAGGGTAGCATAGTTCATTTGTAATCAAGAAATTTTGAATGAATTTTGAGCACTTGGACTGCTTTAGAGGTAAGTGATCAGGCTTACTAGTTAGGGATGCTAAAGCAATGCATAGTCCACTAAACAAGAGGCCTATTAAACAACTCTTTGTTTGGTTAATTAGAGGGTGAAGGCTGAGTGGGTACTGCTTAAATGGTAATTGACCTCTTTGGCGGTCAAGTAGCCGCTTAAGCAGACAGTGGTTTCTTAAAAGGTCAAGTGGCATCACTTAAGAGGCACTTAGTAGGCCATTAAATGCCCACTTGCATAATTTTTCTTCCCATTTTACACAAGTTCAAGAGTTTTAAGCCTAAGTGAATGTGGAAAGTTGGAAAACATTATTAGGAGATTTTAGGGTGTGTGTGAGCTTGGATTACTCATCTCTTCATCAAAATCCTTGCAAGTTTCCATTAAATTCATGGGTAATTCTTCATTTTATTCACAAAATCCCTAAATTTTTGTTGAGCAGATTGATGCACCTTTTTGGCCCAGAATTAACCAATTCTTAAGGGTAAATTTTCCATGAACATAGAGGGGCGTGTTGATGGTTTGAGTGTGATTCCAAAAGAGGGCCCCACAGGGGATTTTGATTTGATTTTTGAACCAAAGCATAAAAATGCTATATGGGTACTATATTTCTCATATCGATGAGTAGATTACCATTTTGAAAGCGTGAAGGCAAGCGAAAGCTTCTTCAAAAAGGAAATTGCTGATTTAGCAAATTTCACAAGTCTTTCTTTGGCACCCAGGTAGGCTAGTTTACCTTTCACATAGATTGGGCTAAATTATTATATATTTATGATATTTTACTAGATATGGGTTGGGAATTAGGACTTGGAGTTGCATTTTGCGTGAATGGAATTAATTAGCCGATTTAGAGACTTAATTGGATGTAATTAACTTAACGACTCATTCTTTAGGAAGAATTTCTATTTTAGGACTAAAACGTGGCATATTTAATATCTAGTAGTAAAATTAGAAACCTTGGCCTAGTTTACGGTAGAATTTACCTTAGAATGTATTTAGAGGTTTAGAAGTAGGCCCCTCTAGCCCATCTTAGGCAAAGATTATTATTAGTTCCTTGTAGATTCAATATACCTTGTCTATTACATTAATTATGTTCTTTAACCGATAAGTTTTAAATATATGGAAGTTGATTATAGATTTGTACTTAGGAGATGATACTACTTCTGGTAGTCCGGTGATTTATGATATAAATATTGATTAAATTCTGGTGTTATTAGGTATATGACTTCTGGCTCAAGTGTAAAACCCCAGGAAATTTTTTGTGGAAATTTTGTGCATAAACGTCTTGGGTTCTATCTTCTAGAATAAATTATAAATTTTTTGTTTGGAATGTCTTAGATTATGACCCACCATTGCGTATAGTATCGAATAAGCTATCCAACGATATGTGAATCATCCAAAATGGGCACCTAAGCGACTATTTATGAACATTCCGATCGAACCGTGAATAGTAGTGAACAGTAAAACGTTCAGGAAAAAGTACTGAGCCCTGGCATATTTTTGCTCCAAATTTAAATAATCATAACTCCTTGTACATAATGATCTGGGTGATCTACTATATATCAATGGAAAGACCTGCGAGTCCTCTTTCAAATGAAGTTGGTTTCATCCAATTTGTCTGTCGGAGCAAAAAGTTATGGTCGATCTACTTCAGCCTGTCAAAATCACATTTTTAGGTCAACTTCAAATGATCATAACTCCTCGTACACAATGATCTGGGTGAGATACTATATAGCAACGGAAATATAGGAGAGTCCTCTTTCTAATGAAATTAGTTTCATCCAATTTGGATATCAAAGTAAAACGTTATGATTGATCTACTTTAGACTATCAAAACAGTCCACCAAAGGACAGATTCGAGAATTATTTAATTTTTAGGGGCGTTTTGGTCATTCTCCCTCACCCAAAATCCATCCGAACCCTATATTAAAGCCTATTAGAATCATCATATATTATATTTCATCAAATTCCCTCAAAAAAAAAACCCTAAGCTCCTACATCCAACTTTAAGAACCTCCAAAGTTCATCATTAATTCTACAAATTTTTTCAAGATTCCAAGTTCCTAGTTCAAGAACTCCAAGGACCATCATTCAAAGGCACGATTAACATCTCAAAAATGAGTATCGATCTGAAGTTCATCATTCAAGGTATGTGGGGGTTTTCAACAAGAACTCTCTTTCGTTCTTGTGCCCAAAAGTAATTTTCTTTACAAAGGCATGATTTTTATTTGATTTTTATGAATTTGAAGCATGAACCCATATCTTATGATGATTATTATGAAATCTTGATATTTATTATTTTGAAAGATGAATTTACATATGTGGAGATATAAAGCATGAATCTTGAATGATATTTATCATGATTTTGATATTTGGGTCATGAATCCCCATTGGAAATTGTGTTTTTTTGAGAAAGTGTGTGTTATAAGCACGTTGATGTTGAATATTTGAGATATTTTGAATGATTTGACCTTTGGTCTTAATGGAGTTGTTTTGAACTCGAGAGTGAAAAAAATCCACAACGTGGTTGATTTTGATAGATGGGAAGCATAATGGCTCCCAATGTATATTTATATATTACTGAAATTATTTTGTTGTGAATTGTCTTTGAAATGATCTGAGCTAAGTCTAGGAGAAATCTTTAGCACAAGTGGGAAGTATAAAGCGAACATTACTTTTCTAGAACTACGTGCCCCAATAGGAGTGAGCCTGAGTCTGATTTATATAGTGATCACTAGTTTATATGGATTTGATATCGATAGTCCTACTCCAATGGCAAGGATAGGATGGATCTCCCCAACATGGGTTGTACGTTGGACTCCATGTAGCTCACATGGTTTATGTCGGTTATAGAATCTTCCAGTGTGTGTGTGTTTCCTTGTGTCTATGGTGAATGGTGAAGTGATTTAAAAGTAGAATTGTGAAAGTTATTCTTTCGAAAGATTTAAATGATATTTACATCATGAGAATTGATATTCTTGATGAACTAAAAGTGATTGACAAATTATAAGATGACTCACATGTGTTATTGTACTTATTTCAACCTCTTATGATTCTGATGATTTTCTTCGGGTTGTGTGAGTCTTTCATACATCCTGCATATTTCTTATAAAGGCTTATGATGCTGATGTTTATACAACTGCATAACCCCCCAATATACTCGGTTCCTTTCCATGGTACTGACCCACATCTTTGGATGTGGGCTACATTTTCTCAGAAGGTAGGTTCAGGTGCTCAGTTCTAGGTTTGATAGTAATTCTTTGGGCACGCTGTTCTACATCCTCTATTATGGTGAGTCCTTATGTTCCGAGGACATTATGTCTGATGTTGGTTTCACAGAATTGATTACATTTGATAACTGAGTATGAGTTAGTTGGGGCATGTCTCAATGGCTTGCTGGTTTTATTGATTTTCTTAGAGGCTTGTCAGAATAGTATAGATGTTGGGAGTTGACTAATAAGTCATATTTTGTTATCTTTCTGAAATTTTTTTATTCTTAGATGATGATTAATCTATTGATATTTGAGGATTATTTATGGAAACCCCATTGATTTGTGTTGAACTGAATAAAAATGGATCAAAGGGTTAGCTTGGGGATACTCGTAGCCTCAAGCACCGTGTGATGCTCTGGAACCCATTTTTTGAGGAATTACAAACTTGGTATCAAAGCCTAGGGTTTTAAGGTATCCTAGGGAGTCTGACAAGCCGCGTTAAGTAGAGTCTTGATCATCGGTGTGTAGCGAACCACATCTATGAGCAAGTGGATACAAGACATTTTAGGAAAAAGTGTGATTCTTTCTTTCAGAAGCCTATCATGCTTAAAGTGTCTCTCTCTGCTATTGATTCGTGCTCTTCTCTTTCAGAAATGTGCCTCCACATCGAGCGAGAAGAAATAATGATGGTCAGCAGCCTCAACCCGCTGACCCATTGAATGAAAACATGTCTCATGCTGAATTTTAGTTAGCCTTTCAGGCGCTGGCCCAGGCTGTTACTACAAATGTTCAAGCCAACTCGTCCCCAGTTCCACAGCAGCAGGGAAGTGATTCAGCTGCTGCCAGGATCCGTGACTTCATGCAGATGAATTCGCCAGAATTCTATGAATCCATGTCTGATGAGGATCCAAGGTTGTGTTTAGAGGAGGTACGGAAGATTACTTAGGTAATGCATGTATCTAAGAAACATAGTGTGGAGTTGGTTGTGTATAGGTTGAAAGACCTTGCTTATGACTGGGTTGTTTCTTGGAGGAAAGGTAGAGGTGAGGGAGCTATCCCTACAGCTTGGCAAGAGTTCCATGATACAATCCTGGATAAGTTTTTCCCTTTGGAGATGAGGGAGGCAAAGGTGGAAGAGTTTATGAACCTGGTAAGGACTCTATCACTGTTACGGAGTACTGTCTAAAGTTCAATCAGTTGGCCAAGTATGCTCCTGACTTAGTGGCTGATAATCAGGCTAGTATGAGTAAGTTACTGACTAGAATGTCTAGTTATATGGTTAAGGAGTGTAGGTCTGCTATACTGAATAGTGAGATGAATCTTTCTAGGCTAATGACTTATGCCCAACAGATTGAGGTAGAAAAGATTAAGGAGAGAGATAGAATGAGAGGGAATAAGAGAGCTAGGTCCAAGCAGCACAGACAGGGTCAGACTAAATTGCAGGGAGGGAGTCGCCCTCAGTATCAGGATCATTTATCTATGCCATCACCGTCATCTGCTAGTGCTCCTACTCCTAGAGGTAGGCAGGATCAAGGTAGCAGGTCATATGCATCCATGTCCCAGTACAGTGCTGGCAATAAGATGAATCGTCCCCTGTGTCCTAAGTGTGGTAGGGCTAATTTGGGTGAGTGTTGGGGTGAGAAGAGGGGTTGTTTCTGATGTGGTGACATGGGTCACAGAGTTAGAGATTGTCCACAGGATAGACAAGGGCATCATGACTATTGCCCTCAGACCTAGACTCAGACTATTAGTGCTCCAGTTTCAGCGACACGCCCAGCCCCAGCTCAGGGCACCTCTTCTAGCATTGCTGGCGGGTAGCGCCAGAATAGATTCTATGCTTTACCGTCCCTCCAGGAATAGGAGGACTCTCCCAATGTTGTTACTGGTATGCTTCATATATTTTAGTTTGATGTGTATGCTTTGTTGGATCTTGGATCCAGTTTCTCATATGTTACACCTTTGATTGCTGTGAATTTTGAAATGAGTCCTGAGATTATTCCTGAGCCTATCCTAGTTTCTACCCCAGTGGGTGATTCGATTGTTGCCCAAAAAGTGTATAAAAAGTGTCCTGTTACCGTTCTTCATAGAGTGTTTCTGGCTAATCTGGTTGAGTTAGACATGGTAGATTTTGGTGTGATTCTGTGTATGGACTGGCTTTATTCTTCTTATGCCTCTATTAATTGTCAGACTCGAGTGGTCAAGTTTCAGTTTTAGGGTGCATCTGTGTTTGAGTGGTCTAGGAATTTTGTGTCACCCAAGAGTCATTTTATCTCTTACCTCAAAGCTAAAAAGCTTATTTCCAAGGGTTGTATTTACCATTTGGTTAGAGTCAAAGAAACTAAGTCTGAGACTCTAACTCTCTAGTCTATTAACACGTCAATGAGTTTTCTGATGTCTTTCCAGATGATCTCCTAAGGATATCTCCTGATAGATAGATAGAGTTTGGGATTGATTTTCTTCCCGATACTCAGCCCATTTTATTTCTCCTTGCTGTATGGCCCCTGCAGAACTTAAGGAGTTGAAAGAGCAACTCAAAGATCTACTAGATAAGGGTTTCATAAGGCCCAGTGTTTCTCCTTGGGGTGCTCATATGTTGTTTGTATGAAAGAAAGATGGTTCTTTGCATATGTGCATTGATTACCGCCAACTGAATAAAGTCACCGTAAAAAATAAGTACCCCCTTCCAAGAATAGATTATTTGTTTTACCAATTGCAAGGTGCAAGTTATTTCTCAAAGATAGACCTTTATTTTGGCTATCATCAACTCAAAGTTAGGGAGTGTGACATCCCGAAAACCACTTTCCAAACTCATTATAGCCATTTTGAGTTTCTTGTTAGGTCTTTCGGGTTAACTAATGCCCTTGCAGCTTTCATAGACCTCATGAATCGAGTGTTTAGACCATATCTGGATATGTTTTTCATAGTGTTCATCGATGGTATACTGGTGTACTCCCATAGTGAGGATGAACATTTTGATCATCTTCGAACTATCTTGCGAACCCTTAGAGATCACAAGTTGTTTGCTAAGTTCAGTAAGTGTGAGTTTTGGCTAAGTTCAATTGCTTTTCTGGGTCATATCATTTCTTCTGAGGGTATTACAGTTGATCCCCAAAAGACCGAAACTATTAGAAATTGGCCTAGACCTATTCTTTTGATTGATATTCGAAGTTTCTTAGGTTTAGCTGGCTATTACCGCTGTTTTGTTGAGAGTTTCTCCTCTACAGCGTCTCCTATGACTCGGTTGACCTGCAAGAGAGTGAAGTTCTTGCGGTCCAAATCTTGTGAGAAGAGTTTTCAGGAGTGAAAGACTCAACTCACTTCTGCCTCTGTTTTGACTTTGCCTGATGGTGTTTATGGTTTTCTGGTGTACTATGATGCTTCGAGAGTTGGGTTGGGTTGCGTATTGATGCAGAAGGGTAAGGTGATAGCTTATTCTTCTAGACAGTTGAAACCCGATGAGAAAAATTACCCCACCCATGACCTTGAGTTGGCTGTTGTTGTGTTTGCTTTGAAAATCTAGAGACACTATTTGTATGGTGTCCATGTTGATGGTTACCCTAATCATAAGAGTCTACAGTATATGTTTACCCAAAGAGAATTGAATCTTAGGCAGAGACGATAGTTAGAATTATTAAAGGACTATGATATGAGTATGTTGTACCATCTGGGCAAGGCCAATGTTGTGGCGAATGCCTTAAGTAGAGTGCCCATGGGTAGTGTTTCGCATGTGGTAGAAGGTAAGAAGGAGTTGGCTCGAGATGTACATCGTTTGGCTAGATTGGGGGTTAGGTTGTTTGACTCTGCTGAAGGTAGTATAGGGGTTCAAAGTAGTTCTGAGTCGTCCTTGGTTTTGGAAGTGAAGGAAAAGCAATACTTAGATGCTAGTTTGGTCAGACTGAAGGAGTCAGTCAAGGACCAAAAAGTAGAGGTTTTCTCCCAAGGGGGAGATAGTGTGTTGAGATTGCAGGGTAGATTGTATGTCTCAAATGTTAATGATATGAGACAGAGGATTATGGATGAAACGCACAGGGCGCAATATTCTATTCATCCTGGTGCTATCAAGATGTAAAAGACTTACGAGAAATCTATTGGTGGAGTGGCATGAAGAAAGATATAGCAGCTTTTGTAGCTAAGTGTGCAACATGCCAACAGGTTAAGGTTGAACACCAAATACCTGGTGGTATGATACAAGTGTTTAGTATTCCCACCTGGAAGTGGGAAGAGATAAATATGGACTTCGTGATTGGTTTACCTCCTTCTCGATGCCATCAAGATTCCATTTGGGTTGTGGTTGATAGGTTGACTAAGTCTGCTCATTTCTTGCCTGTTCATACTTCATATACTGCTGAGGATTACACCAGATTGTATATCTGATAGCTAGTCAGACTGCATGGAGTTCCCTTATCTATCATTTTGGATAGGGGTACTCAGTTCACTTCGTAATTTTGGAAAGCTTTTCAGAAGGGTCTTGGTACATAAGTGCTTTTGAGTTCTGCTTTTCATCCGCAGACCGATGGTCAGGCTGAACGGACCATCTAGACCTTAGAGGATATGTTAAGATCTTGTACACTTGACTTAAAGGGAAGTTGGGATGATCACTTACCGTTGATAGAGTTTGCTTACAATAACAGTTTCCAATCTAGTATTGGCATAGCTCCATTTGAAGCCTTATATGGGGGAAGTGTAGATCTCCCATAGGTTGGATCAAGGTGGGTGAAGCAGCTATGAGTAGTCCTGATTCATTATTTGAGGCTATGGAAAAAGTTAAGTTGATTAGGGAAAGGTTGAAAACTGCGCAGAGTCGTCAGAAGTCATATGCGAATGTTAGAAGGAGAGACCTTGATTTTGAAGTTTGTGACCTAGTGTATCTGAAAATTTCACCCATGATGAGGGTGCAGAGATTCGGAAAGAAGGGGAAGCTTAGTCCCCGTTATGTTGGTTCTTACAAAATTCTTAGCTATGTTGGTAAGGTAGCTTATGAGGTCGAGTTGCCTTCCGAGTTGTCCTCTGTTCTTCTAATATTCCATGTCTCCATTCTTAGAAAGCATGTTAGCGATGTTGTGGTAGTAGATTCCTCTGTGAGTGCTGACATTCAAGAAAATCTTTCTTTTGATGAGATTCCTATTGAGATTCTTAATTTCATTGTCGGAATATGGAACAAAGAAGTTCCCTTGGTCAAGGTGTTGTGGCAAAACCAATTTGCTAGGGGTACAACTTGGGAAGTTGAGGCGGATATGCGATCGAAGTTCCCGCACCTATTTTCTGAGAACTTCGATCAAGCCGAAGGTATCGTTCTTTCCTAAATCATGCACTTTTGATAACAGTTGCAGCAGTTCAGCTGTCATTTATTATGTGTTCAACTGTAGTTTCTTGAATTTATGCATTCTATGTTGTATTCATAGTGAGAAACGATGTGGTGATGAGTCTAACGAATGGTTTCAGTTGTATAATCAATTCACTATCTAATCTTGGCATATCTAGCGTCATTCGAGGATGAATGTTTCCAAAGGGGGGATGATGTAATACACCGGAAAATTTTTCTTTGAAATTTGGTGCGTAAACATGTTTGGTTCTATCTTCTAAAATGAATTATAAATTTTTCATGCAGAATGTATTAGATTATGACCCACCATTCCGTAGAGTATCGAATAATCTTTCCAACGATATGTGGATCTTCCAAAACGGACATCCAAGCGATGAGTTATGAACATTCCTATCGAACCGTGAATAGTAGTGAACAGTAAAACGTGCAGGAAAAAGTACTGAGGCCTGGCGTAATTTTTCTCCAATTTTAAACGATCATAAATCCTTGTACATAATTATTAGGGTGATCTACTATATATCAACAGAAAGATCTACGAGTCCTCTTTCCAATGAAATTAGTTTCATCCAATTTGTCTATCGGATCAAAAAGTTATGGTCGATCTACTTCAGCCTATCAAAAGCAAATTTTTGGGTCAAATTCAAATTATCATAACTCCTTGTACACAATTATCTGGGTGAGATACTATATATCAATGGAAAGATATGAGAGTCCTCTTTCTAATAAAATTAGTTTCATCCAATTTGGATATCGGAGTAAAACGTTATGTTTGATCTACTTCAGATTATCAAAACAGTCCACCAAAGGACAGATTCGAGAATTGTTTGATTTTTAGGGGCGTTTTTGTCATTCCTCCTCACCTAAAATCCATCAAAACCCTATATTAAAGCCTATTAGAAGCATTATATGTTATATTTCATCAAATTCCCTCTAAAAAAAAATCCTAAGCTCCTACATCCAACTTCAAGAACCTCCAAAGTTCACCATTAATTCTGTAAATTTATTCAAGATTCCAAGTTCCTAGTTCAAGAACTCCAAGAACCATCATTCAAAGGAATGATTAGCATCTCAAAAATGAGTATCGATCCAAATTTCATCATTTAAGGTATGTGGGGTTTTTCAACAAGAACCCTCATTCGTTCTTGTGCCCAAAAGTAATTTTCTTTACAAAGGCATGATTTTTATTTGATTTTTACGAATTTGAAGCATGAACCAATATCTTATGATGATTATTATGAAATCTTGATGTTTATGATTTTGAAAGATGAATTTACATTTGTGGAGATATAAAGCATGAATCTTGAACGATATTAATCATGATTTTGATATTTGGGTTATGAATCCCCATAGGAAATTGTGTTTTTTTAGAAAGTGTGTGTTATAAGCACGTTGATGTTGAATATTTGAGATATTTTGAATGATTTGACCTTTTGGTCTTAATGGAGTTATTTTGAACTCGAGTGTGAAAGAAATCCATAATGTGGTTGATTTTGATAGATGGGAAGCATGATAGCTCCCGATGTATATTTATATATTACTAAAATTGTTTTAATGTGGATTGTCTTTGAAATGATCTGAGCTAAGTCCAGGAGAAATCTTTAGCATATAGTGGGAGGTATAAAGCGACCTTACTTCCCTAGAACTACGTGCCCCCGTAGGAGTGAGCCTGAGGATGATATATATAGTTATCACTAGTTTGTGCAGATTTGATATCGATAGTCCTAATTTGATGGCAAGAATAGGATGGCTCTCCCCAACGTGGGTTGTATGTTGGACTCCATGTAGCTCACATAGTTTATGTCAATTATAGGATCTCCCAGTATGTGTGTTTCCTTGTGTCTATGGTGAATAGTGAAGTGATTTGAAAGTGGAATTATGAAAGTTATTCTTTCGAAAGATTTAAATGATATTTACATTATGAGAATTGATATTCTTGATAAACTGAAAGTGATTGATCAATTATATGATGACTCACATGTGTTATTGTACTTATTTCATCCTCTCATGATTATGATGATTTTCTTCAGGCTATGTGAGTCTTTCATATATCCTGCATATTTTTTATAAATATTTAGGATGATGATGTTTATACAACTGTATACACCCCTATATACTCGGGTCTTTTCCATGGTACTGACCCACATCTTCGGATGTGGGCAGCATTTTCTCAGAATATAGGTTCAGGTGCTCAGTTCCAGGTTCGACAGTGATTCTTTAGGCACGCTGTTCTACATCCGATGTTGTGGTGATTCCTCATGTTCTGAGAACGTGATGTCTGATGTTGGTTTCACGAAATTGTTTACATTTGATAACTGAGTATGAGTCAGTTGGGACATGTCTCAATGGCTCGCTGGTTTTATTGACTTTCTTAGAGGCTTCTCAGACTAGTATAGATGTGAGGAGTTGACTATTAAGTTATATTTTGTTATCTTTCTAAAATTCTTTTATCCTTGGATGATGATTACTCTGTTAATATTTGAGGGTTATTTATAGAAACCTTGTTGATTTATGTTGAACTAAATGAAAATGGCTCAAAGGGTTAGCTTGGGGCTAGTCGTAGCCTCAAGCACCGTATGACGCTCTGAGACCCATTTTTCAGGGCGTTAAATCAAGTCCGACATATGATGACATGAGTTTCGGTTCAAGCCCCGCATTGAGAGGCTAATGATGATGGTTATGAAATTTGTTCAAGTCTGGTTTTTATGTTATGAGATGATCCACAATTATGATTTGAGATACAACTTATTAGTGTGATTTCAGTTACTACTTTTCTTTAATTGTACCCTCTAGGCTTATGGGATCCCAGATTGGGTTATTTACTTTATTGCATTTCTTGGATTATGTGGGCTATTTTGTAGACATAGTTGTTGTTCTTTATTATTAATATTATTATTATTATTATTATTATTATTATTAGTTATTTACAATTTGGAGCACTATTCTAGGTTTTCTCTCCTATCTTGACTTAGTTTATTTATATCACATTTTATTATATTTAGATTATGATTTAGCTAACACGGCCGGTGATTCCTACTGGGTACCCATGGCTTTGGTAATCATACTATACTTTTGTACCTTTTTAGTGTAGATTCGAGTACTAGTTGTTGTCATTGATACAATTATCTTGCGAACCAGAGTTCGGAGACTGGGTAATCTCTCATAGATAAAGTTGACCTTTTCTCCATCTTCTGTGTTTTGATTAGTCTTTCTATTTTTGAGATTAAAGTATATTTGACAGTGATAGTACTTATATTCTTTTTGGATCAGAGGCTTTTAAGCCAACCCTATTACGCCGTGGGATGTTTTTATTTCTTTTATTTATCTTTTGTTTTATTTTTATTCCATGATTTATTGCTTGCAAGTCTTTTACTTATGTATTTCTAGCATTTTTACAATTTTTTATCTAATTAGCCAATTGTGTATAGCTACAGTCTATGGTTTGGCTTACCTACTGGTGTGATAAAGTAGGTGCTAACATGACCAGCAATTGGGTCATAATAGATTGGTATCAGAACTCTAGGTTCACCAGTATTATTGGTACAAGTGCAAGTGTCTAGTAGAGGATAGTCGAGAGATGTAACCCCAGCCCTAGACCAGGATATAGAGCCTTTACAAGACCCTATTCCTACACCCATGCCACAGATTTCTCCACCCTAGCGAGTGGTGAGATAGGGTGTAGCCTAGGCTTTATTGGGGTTTATTTCTTTATCACTACTTAGGGATACTGATACGAGCCAAATGTCCATCTATGCTTTTGAAGACGTCATTGGATGCCAATGCATAAAGTCTCAAGACTTGGTCACCTCGAGGACACAAAAACATGCATAGAGGACTCATTTTGAGCATGACATAAGGCAAATCCATATGTGGAAGATTACGTGGGGGCTTACCTTGATGCCAACCCGAGACTACAAGTGTTGAAGAATGACCCCACGATTGTAGAGCATTAAAGAAGAACCCTTCATTGAGGGTATTTTTGGGATCATACTTTGTTAGAAAGATACTTCATGGACACTCATTTCATTAAGGGTAATGTGGTTATTTTTGTTATGTAATAAGCTAGCCTCTATATAGTCTTCTATTAAGTCATTTGCTCTAGAGTTTTGGAAGGATAAATATGTGAAATACTTCTTCTCTATTTGAGATGTAACACCCTTAGTGTAGAGCTTGGATAAGCTATTGGTGTAGGGCTTAGAAAAGCCAATATTTTTCTTTGCTTGGAAATGGTGGATCTTGAGCTGAGTTGATTCCCTTGGCGGTTACCATAAGAACTTGGTACTTGTTAACTTATTTTTTAGAGGTTTTAGAGTTTTGATACACTCTTTAATTGCTAACTAATGGGTTCTCTTTGTGTCAAGTTATCTTTCTTTTACTTTTTTGAAATTTTTGTTTGCTTCTCGTATCGTGTTGTTGTCTTGTTGTTGCGGGTAAAGGCTTGTGATTGTGGGTTGTTTGCTGACTGTTTTGGTGTTGTACATACCGTTTGGTATCATTTGGTATCAGAGCATAGCTTGATCTTATTCCTACAAGATCAAATATTGGGCTAGCTCACTTGAAAAAAAAAAAAGAGGTGTTGAAAACTGAAAAAGTCAAAAATAGTAATGTGTCCATGTTTTTTGTGTTTAGGACGATTTAAAGCCTAGTTTTATTATATTTTTTATGTTTTTTGTTGTTTCTAGTGTTAGACCCTTCTTCACTAACACTTATAGAGTCATATCTGAGTTGTTTTTGAACTTTGAAGGTTGCTGTTTTTTGAGAATTGGTGGCTTAAAAGAGTGTTGTTGAAGTTTGTTGTTGAGATTGTGGATTAAAAAAGTTTTTTTGATGTTTTTGTTGAGGTTTGGACCTTGAAAAATGTGTTGTTGATGTGTGGGATTCAACTTGAACCATAGAACTCCAAGATTCAAAAGTTGTGTTCTTTGTGTTCTTCACTATCTTCATATTTTGGTGAAGAGAAAATGGTTGTTTGATCTTAGAAATTGAAGAAAGAGAGTGTGTCTTGTTGTTAGTCTTGAAAGACACAACTCTAAGACATCCAAAGTGGAAAGGGAACAAAAGGGTTACAAAAGTTGTCTTGCCAAAAGGGAGAAAGTCCACCTACCAAGACTTACAAAAAGGGAAAGAGCCAAAAGTCTTTCAAAAAGGTGTTCAAAAAGATGCAAAAAAAGGGCTCCAAAGTCTTTTTTTTACCCTCCCATAGCCGAAATCCCACCATTCCCCACTTGGAATTTGATTAATATAACTTGAAAATTTCTCAAACTTTCAACAATTTTAACATCCAATAGGAGGTTGCCACGTCATCACCCTAAAAAACGACCCTTAGGCTCAAAATTTCAGAATTTTAAGTTTCATTTCTTGTTTCTTTAATTTCAATTTTCTTGATCCTAGTACTAATAGACAAACTAGTAATCACCTACTAGGTTGTTAATTAGATTTTGAATACGTTTCTTTCGTATCTTAGTCATTTGTGTGCTTTTCTCTTTTGTAACTCGTAGTCACTTCTTTGTTTCAAGTTAGTAAGTGAATTTTATTTTGTGTCTTAAGTCAATCAAAACAAGAATCCATTCTGGCTGCCAAGTAGGATTGACATCTTATTGACTACCTGAGTATAAGCAACTTTCAATATTCTCCGCTCCAATTGTGAGAATCACAAAGGTGAGTGTATCGAGTGTTGGTAAGGAGCTTTTACTACTAACCTTGTTTGTTTTCTTTTGTTTGTTGTTGACTTTTTTTAAATTTAGGTACCATAGCTTCCCATAATTTTAAGGCCATATGTAATCGCATCCATGACGATCTTGAAGATATACAAAGGCACATTGAAATTATACGCCAATTCTTACCCAAACTCTCCCCTCAAAATCCAATTGTCCAAACAACTTGCAATGAGAGCTTCCCGAAGGAATTTGCTGCCCAAGCTTGTAATGGAATTTTAGGCCGAGTTAAAGATGAACATAATCATGAACGTCAAGGTAAAATAGCTAACTCTTACACTTCTATACATGCGAATGATAATTGTGTGGCTAGTAGCCCATTGATTATGAGTTGTAGCTTTCCTATATATGAATCTATTGTTTCTTTGCCATTTGATGATGATGTACTTGTTGTGAGTATGGATACACTAGTTGATCCTATTGATGACCGAATCGACCCTTCTTGTAAGATCGATTTATGTCCACCTAGTGTTGAAACCATTGTGCTGAATGAAAGTACATCGTCTTGTCAAATTTATGTTGATCAACTTTTGTGTGAAAATTACTCACCACTCGAGGATGTGTGTGATGTTATTAATGAATCTCAAGTGTGTGATGATGTTGACAATGTTCATCAAAGGATTAGGAGTGAACCCGTGAGCTTGCCCTTTGATTCTAATATTTGCTTGGCTCATAGGGATAATTATGTGCTTGAAACTTCTTTAAAACTGGATAATAAACTTTTAGAGGGTGAACTTACTTGTTCCAAATCTGCACACGAGATAGATCATGCTCTCTATAGGTATAATGTCTTGTTTGAAGATGGTATAATCACTCTCAATGAACCTAGTGGTCAGAATGATGGTATAGCTTGTCTTGAAGGCTAACCCACTATGGTGTGATGACATTCCTCCTAAAGATGGAAATCTCTTTTTGCCAGATGAGAGTACTAGGGTAAGGAATGTATAGTCCTTCTTGACAACCTAAGGGCAAAGATGTCATTGATTCCTTGGGGTAATGTTTCTAAATATGCATCCTTGCTTGACGCACTTTTTCTTAAATTTTATGAATCCTAACTTGTGGATGCCAAGTTGTCTATTTGTTTGAAGAAAAGAGAATGTGTGTGCTTAAATGCTTTGTTTTCACCTGTGCATGTCTTTACACTTGATTCTTTCCTATACTACCTATGATGACATACATGCTAGTTTCAGGTTTGCATTAAGTAGAGGTATAGGTCTTGTTGGTTGGTCCATTTGTTTGAATGACAAAGTTATGTGGGATTGGTGGACTTTGATACCAATAGTGGCACTGCGTTTGAAGAGGCCACTTAAAGAGACAATGAAACAATTGTGCTTTATGGTTCCTAAGACAAAGGTAGCCTTACTTTTTGGACTTAGTAATACCATTACGACTTTTGTAGTTTCTTTATCACTTGATACTTTTCATAGACATTTTGTTTGTAACATTCTTACTAAACTTTTCATGACTAATACAAAGGATTCATGGTTATATCACAAATATGTACCACCTTGGCATGATGATTTAATTTGTTGTACTAACCCTAACCCTTATGCCATGAGAAAGTTCTGCTTGTTTCTCCTTTCTTTAGTTTTGCAAGGTATGGATTTGAGGTCGAATCCTTTTTAAGAAGGGGAAGATGATACGAGCCAAATGGCCATCTATGCTTTTGAAGATGTCATTGGATGTTAACGCATAAAGAGTCAAGACTTGGTCACCTTGAGGACACAAGAACATGCATGGAGGACTTGTTTTGAGCATGACATAAGGCAAACCCGTGTGTGGAAGATTGCGTGGGGGATTACCTTTGGTGCCAACCCAAGAATACAAGTGTTGAAGAATGACCCCACGGTTGTAGAGAATTGATGGAGAACCCTTCATTGAGGGTGTTTTGGGGATCACACTTTGTTAGAAAGACACTTCATCGCCACCCCTTTTATTAAGGGTATTGTGGTCATTTTTATTATGTAATAAGCTAGCCTCTATATAGTCTTCTTCTATTAAGTCATTTTCTCTGGAGTTTTGGAAGGATAAATATGTGAAAAACTTCATCTCTCTTTGAGAGTGTAACACCCTTAGTGTAGGGATTGCATAAGCCATTAGTGTAGGACTTGGAAAAGCAAATATTGTTCTTTGCTTAGAAATGGTGGATCTTAAGGTGGGTTGATTCCCTTGGCGGTTACCGTAAGAAATTGGTACTTGTTAACTTGTTTTGTAGAGGTTTTAGAGTTTTGATACACTCTTTAATTGCTACCTAATGGGCTCTCTTTGTGTCAAATTAGCTATGTTTTACTTTTTGAAGTTTATGTTTGCTTCTCGTATCGTGTTGTTGTCATGTTGTAAGCAAAGTCTGATGATTGTAGGTTGTTTGCAGACTATTTTAGTGCTGTAGATACCGTTTGGTATCAGGTTGCATTAGTACATCTCTTAGGTTTAGTTGGTGGAGCATCACCTGATGGTGCTTAATCTATGGACCAGAGTGGTACTAAGGCAGAAGCACAACCGATAGTTGTGGTTCCCACAATTGAGATTCCTCCAGCGCTGGTAGTTTCTGACAGTGCCCAAGCGCACACGCAAGTGTATGTGGTCTATCAAGAAGTAAAGTGGCCTAAAATAAAGCCAAATGTCGATCCCACTGGGACTTGCTTCAACAACAATTCAATTCAAGTTCATAGTTTAGATTAATTTAATGCTAAGCATAACTAAAAGGGAGTTTGTAATATTGTAAACTAAAGAAAAGTAAGAAATGCAATAAAGATCATAAGACAATCAATAAGAGAAAACCTATGGTTAAAGCAATCTTGAACAATTGTACTATGTTACTGAATTTCATTCACTAACTTGCTTAACTTGATTGTTGATTCGTAGAGTTAATCGCATAATTATGATCTCCCGACCTCTAATACTTTACCTAAGTTGAACCTTACAACTACATCATTGAGCGGGGATGTAACAGTCCACTTAAGTTCTGTAAGCTATCATCCTATGTATGAATCAAGTAAGGTATCTAAGCACATCCCATTCCTAGACTATAATTTGAACTCCTTATTTTATAAAGGAATACTAACCATACTTTGTTCATCACTATGTTCTATCTCCTATTCCTTCTCCTAAGTTCAAAAAGGTAGAAAATAGATATATTTTTTGGGTGACCAATCTATCAAATAGTTAAATGAAAGATGAACACACAACCAATAATTATAAGGAAAGTTAAATGAACCTAATTCAAAACAATTGTACTGATGTTCTTGGCTTTAACCCCGGAAAGAGGACAGTTAGCCACGCATAGTCATAATCATAATCACAAGGTTATAATTAATGACTAAAAACATGAAAGAACTAAATTAAAATAATAAAAACCTAAAGATGAAGTGGTAGCAGCCCCTCAATCTCCAAAATATGTCTAAAGATGTATAAAAACATTACACAACATGTGTATATATAGTTATCCATTCCTTAGTTGAGTAGGATTTGAATTTCATGATGCAATTGAGCAGGGACTGGAGGGGGTGCCACCCTTGGTTGAGCACTACTCTAAGTGAGGCCTCACCCTATCTAGAGCACCGCTCTAGGTGAGGATCCACCCTAGCGATAGCCCTGCTCCAGGTGGGGTATCGTGGGCTAAATGCCTTGACTCACTGTAAGTTGTTTCTCAAATTTTTGTTAAGTGTTGATCCTCCGATCTTTCATACCTTGACTTGTAGGGTACTTCTCCTGAATTTACAGCATTTTTAATATCAAAATATCATCATATTCGTCTCACAAATCATCCTACATAATTACACACCAGGAATTAGATATCATAACAACACAATATCCATGTCGATGAATCAAAACAAGAGCTAAGGCTAGGCTAATTTGTATTGGTCTTTAACTTTATGTTACCGATATTAACTTAATTAAATTGAACCTTTCACATTAACAAAAAGTCATTACACTCATATTTGCACATTAATACCATTTGTAAAACATTAAACACAATAGAATCCAATGGGATCAACTAGACAAACACCTAGCTCAAGCTAGTAAAACTAGTTTCCACGATTGAACTCAAAAGGACTCATTGAAGTACAAACTTGTTTGGAGATCTCTTTGAACATTATAAACACATGATTTAACACTTATATGCACATTCATATCATTATCAACCCATATAGAACACGAATCATCCTCAAAACAAGGCTAAAAAAACTAGAATAGAGACACTAGAATGCATAAATACACCCAACATCACCGCCCCATACTTAAAGCCTTTTTCGTCCTCGAACAAATCTTTACTCTAAGTATCATAGGATAAAAAGAATCTACACTTATACTACATCCAATACACTCAATATTGTACTACCATGACAATAAAGAATACAAGTTTCTACACTAAGCATGTTGTTTTCACACTAAAGCTAATGAACACTACTCCAAAATATTCTAGCCTCAAGAATTGACTCACCTAGTTGGAAAACTCATGTTTATTATTTAATCAAAGACATCATACAAATCAACCACATTCATCAAGAATATGCCCCTCACAATAAGAGAGTTACCCATAATCACTCATAATTGGGCAATTTATAACATAATGGGTACAAGAATCAAATTATGCTCGCTCTCATAAGGAATTCACAAGTTACACACAATGAAACATAGGCTTGCCCTTAGTGAAGTGATCCACTAATATCGAAATGATAAATTTAGGATCAATTAGGTCTTTTTAGGGTTGTAATGTTGGCTAAGGGACGGGTTGGAATTATTTGAGAATAGTGACTAACCTCTCTAAGTTCTTTAATATACTACATTATACATTTAAAACCAAACTCCTACAACCAAATTACACATTTTCCATCCACCCATATCTTTTGTTTTTCCCCATCTATTTTAAGCATTGTCACAAACACATGGTGGAAGTATTGTTTATAAGCACAACTCATTCAATTTGAAAAATTTTTAATTCATTTTCATTACTCAACTCCTCACCACAACACATTACAATTTTCTTTTGAACACCAATAGCAATTACTTTGAGGGCTTCATTTTCACCTTTTTCTTCTTCGATTTAATACTCCTAAATGAATTGATTTTTCATTAAAGTGCCTAAGATATTTGAATCAAATTATAGTCTATCAAAGAAGGGTATTAGGCAACATATGAGGCTACCAAAAAAAAATTCTAAAGGCTCAATGAAGCTGACTAAGATTAAGCACAAAGGGTAGGTCACATGAAGATATAAAACAAGATTGTCAAATAAATGCCTAAATCATCTCCTAAACTTACATTCTTTATTTTTCTTTACACAAACACCGGTCAAGTTATAGACATCACATGCAACAACGAAGATATAAATACCTCACACGCACATGGCACATGCTTAACTCAATAGGATTATCATAAAACCCCAACCAAATAATAGCATGAATTCAAATTTAAGCCAAAAAGTACAAGAGTTATAAAAATGCATACAGTCACAAATGAGCTCACATAAGAAAAAGTAGACCCTGGATTAAGCAAACAATATAGATCATGAGAAAAGAGTTGTAACGTACCAGTAATGACATTAGGCAATGCTCAGATTCCTGCTAAGATGCAAGAGTATCAAAACCTATTTCAGCCATCACTAGAACCAGGAGTAGAAACAGAAGTAGATGCGGAACCATAGGTTTCAGGAGTAAGATATAAAGACACCAGTACCTTAGTTTCTTGTATAGCAACCTTATTAATGTAATAATCCTTGAATCGATGACCTATATAGCCACACTTGAAGTATCTGTCCATCCCTTCACTGTAATAACCCCAATTTTGATAACCACAGAACTGTCAAGAAGAGAATGAAGAAATCAACTGACCCCAACTCACTTGAGATTGGGCACCCTATTCCTAAAAATTGTCACCACCCTAATGATACATGTCACTTAACTACTTTGGGTAAGGAGCGATTGTAGTAAAAAGGAAACCAAAACTCCCCTACTTCTTTTTTAGGCCAATTGAACCTCCCCCAGTGACTTGGACTCAGTTCTCTGAGGTTTTCTTAAATAAGTATATGTTGTACATCCTTAGAGATCACCACGAAGATAAATTATTAATATTAGTACATGGCTCTATGACTGTTGTAGAGTGTGAGGCTCGATTTAATGAGTTGATAAGGCATGTTACATTTATTCTATCGAGTGAGTCTGAGCGGGTTCTATGTTTTATTCGATGGTTTCTATGTTTTATCTGAGGATTGGGACATTATCTTTGTATGTCCATATAGATTTTGAATATTGTTGGAAGGTACTTTATTAAGGCTTTTTATCATGCCCACATTATGGAAGAGATACATTGTGAGGCCTAAGGGGTAACAATAAGAGGTTCTATTATTAGTGTAGTTTTAGTAGAACCCAAAGTGGCTCATAGTTTAGAGATATTAGTTCTTAGGGTAGGTATCCTCCATGTCATCCTTATCAGTGTTAGGGTTAGCCGAGTAGGACCATCTATGTCGCACTTTAGCTTACTGATAGAGGCATGTCTAGTTATTATGATCATCCTAGCTCAAGTAGTGGTCAGCCTCTGAGAGGCTCATATTTTGGGTGTTCTAAATAAGGTGGATTTTCAGTCCAGACGAATCTTCTAGGTTTAGTACAATGCCTAGGTCATATTATGATTATGGGGCTTTATGTATTTCTCTAGAGAGTGTCTCCATCATGGAGTAGTTATGCTTGTAACGTAGAGTGTTCAACCTATTTAAAAAGCACTACTCCTATCTAGAGGTGGTACGCATGGTCATTGGGGTGGTTCCCAAGGTGCTCATAGAGGTCCTTGGGTAGGTAGGATAGGTAATCAGTTAGGTGCCCAGCCTAGCTAGGGGGCGGGTGAGGTTATCTATTTGTTATACCTTGTAGGTTGGAGGCAGAGTCTTTAGATGTTGTTATAAGTGCAATAACTGTGTGCTATTATCTATCCTTAGCTTATTTGATTTGGGATCACCCTATTCTTATGTATCTACTTATTATGCACCATGGTTAGAGTTATCTTAGGATGTCTTATCTATATTATTATGTATATCTATTTCTGTGGATGATTCTTTAGTAGTGGATTGAGTTTATATATCATTGTTGTGGTTGTTTGAAAGTATGATACTGAGGCTAATCTTATTGTGTTTGATATGGTGGATTTTGATATAATCTAGGCATTGACTAGTTATCCTATTATTATGTAGTCTTGGATTATTTTTTCAAGGATGTTACCTTTGTCATGCTTGACATACCCTAAGATTTTCGGTGATCTTTTATCCATGAGTCAATGGGTATTATTTCTTATATTTGGTCTAGGAGACTTATCTCGTGGGTTTGTGTTCCTTATCTCTTATATTCATGATCTTAGAGTAACGAGTCCCTCACTTTACTTTGTTTATAAATTTCATATGTTTCTTGATAATTTTCCTACAAATCTATCTGGTCTTCCTCCTTAGCATGATATTGAGTTTATTATTGATCTTGAGATAGGCAACTGACCTATTTATATGAAACCTTACCATATGGCTCCTACTGATCTTAAGGAGCTAAATTCTAAAGTTTTGGATCTTCTAGATAAGGTTTTTATAGACCAAATATGTCACCTTGGGGTGCTTCTATATTTTTTGGGAAGATGAATGATGGTTTCTTTCGTATGTGTATTGACTACAAGAATCTTAATAAGATGATGGAGAAGAATAGGTATCTCACGTTGATGACTTATTTGACTATCATCATGGACCAACGGTGTTTTCTAAGATTGACTTAAGATCCAGTTAACCTCAGTTGAGGATTCAGGCTAAGGACATCCCAAAAATATCCTTTGGAACTCATTATTGTCATTATGAGTTCCTCATGATGTCTTGACCAATACCCAAGTTGCATTCATGGATCTGATGAACCATGTTTTCAGGAATTATTTAGATTTTATTTTGATTATGTTCATCGACAACATTCTTGCGTATTCGAGGACTAGGGAAAAATATAAGTAGCATTTAAAGATTGTGCTCCAGTCATTAAGAGATCATAGGTTTTTGCCAAATTCTCAAAGTGTGAGTTTTCGCTTGAGTTGGTGACATTTCTCAGAGATGTGATGCCTAAGGATGGGATTGCAGTGGATCCAGTAAAGATTAAGGCTATTCATGATTGGTCTAGCCTTATATCTCCATCTGAAGATCACGGCTTTATTAGTTTGATTAGTTATTACAAAAAGTTCATTCAGGGTTTAGCTACTATTGAAGAATTGATAACTAAATTGACACAAAATTGGGTTTCTTTATAGAGGTCTAAGGAGTGTGAGTTAAGATTTTGGAGGATTAGGGATTTTCTAACGTCAACTCTTATATTGGCTCTTCCTATTGAGGTTGAGAGATTCACTATCTAGTATGATGCTTCTAGTGTAAGTTTCGGCTATGTTTTTATGCAATAGGGTCAGTTATTGATTATTTATTGAGGAAACTGAAGGTGAACGAGTGCAACTACCCACTCTAATTTGGACTTGGAAGTCATAGTTTTTGCCTTTAAGATTTGGAGGCATTATCTATATGGCGTGTATTATGATATCGATACCAATCATCATAATTTTCAACATATTATGACCTAGAGAAATCTTAGTTCTACGAAGAGCAAATAGATGGAGGTGATTAAGGATTATGACCTCTCTATTTTACACCACCCAAGCAAGAAGAATGTGGTAGAAGATGCCTTGAGCCAAAAGGCAGTAATTATGGGTAGTTTCGCTTCTATCTTAGTTTCTTAAAGTTCATTGGATTGGGACATCCAATCCTTAGCCAACTTGATGGTATGACTTAATATTTCACACCGCAGGAAGATTTTTGCTAGTGTTGATGTAAGATCTACCTTACTTGAGTAAATTCAAAGTCATTAGTTTAAGACTATGAGAATTTGTATCATCTGCAATCAGGTGTTAGGTGATAAAACTAGGAAAGATACCATAGATTCAAAGGGTATTTTAAGATTTTATGGTCGCATTTATGTTAAGAGGGGTAGTGACTTGATCCTATAGATATTACATATGCCTCACAACTCTAGATATTCTATTCACCCTTGTACATCTAAGATGTATAGGGATTTGATGAAAAATTAGTGGTGTAGTGGTATAAAGTGAGATGTAGAAGACTTTAAGCTCGTTGCCTCTATTGTCAGCAAGTGAAAGCCGATCATCAAATGCCTGGTGGCTTGATTTAGAGATTGCCCATTCCTAAGTGAAAGTGGGAGTGGATTACCATGGACTTTGTTAGTAGGTTGCTTCACACCTCCAGTGGATCCATGGTATTTGGGTTATCATAGATCAATTTACCAAATAGGAACATTTCATTCCTATGCACATGTCCTTCAATGTCGAGAGGTTTGCTCGCATTTGTGTTTGTGAGATAGTTTGCCTTTATGGATTTCCTATATCTATCATCTCAGATTGGGGCTTAGTGTTCACTTCTATCTTTTGAAGAGCTTTTTAGAAGGATTTGGTTACTCAGGTGCATCTTAGAAAATAATTTCACCCTCAAACTGATAGGCAGTTATATCAAACTATCTAAGTTCTTAAGGATATGATCCGAGATTGTATTATGGATTTTGGAGGTTAGTGGTAGCAATATTTATCTTTGGTAGAGTTCGCGTATAATAATAGCTTCAATTCTAGTATTAAGAGGCACCATTTGAGGAATTATATAGTAGATGTTGTCGATCTCCAATAGATGGTTCGAGACCTATGATATTAAATCCTACGATACTAACTTGTTTTAGGAGTTATTGGGTAGAGTTAAGATGATTCAAGATAGGCTGAGGACAGCTCAGAGTAGACAAGAGGCTTATACAGATCATAGGATTAATTCTATGCAAATTGGAGTTAAAGATCGGATATTCCTCTGAGTATCACCAATGAATGGTGTGATGAGATTCGTGAGGAAAGGCAAGCTCAGCCCCAGATATATTAGACTATTTGATATCATTCGCACAGTTAGAGAGGTGGCATATGAGTTAGCCTTACCCTCATATTTTGTTGTTGTTAATTACATTTTCCATGTTTCTATGTTGTGTTGATACATTCTCTATGACTCTCATATACTTCAATAGGTCTAGATTTAGTTGGACGAGATATTGACCTTCATGGAGGAGTCAGTGTGCATATTTTCCAAGGATGTCAGGTGGTTGTGCTCTAGAGAGATTCAAGTATTTAAGGTTCAGTAGAGACACCAGCCAGTAAAGAAGGATACTTGGGAGATCGAGAGTGATATGCAGACCCAATATCCTCTCTTCTTTAAGCCTTCAGGTACATCCAAACCTTTACTTTAGCAGACAAAGTTTTTTTAGTAGTGGAAGTTATAATGACTATCTACATTATTTTTTCCATTTTTATGCATGTCAATTATATAGAGCTTTCCTGTAGCTACCTCAAGTTATTTGTGAAATGTTGGAGCTAACAACTGTTATGGTGCAGTTTGTTTAGTTTTTGGTGCCAATTCTATATTTTAAGTCTTTACAGGTAGGAACTAGTATCAGGCATAAAACTTTATCTTAATGACCTCATATGCCAATTCTGACAGTTCCAACTACTCTGAAAATATTTATTTTAGGCTGGGGGCCTTTAATTATGGTCCCAAGGCTTCTGGACTAATTTTGAGCTATTGATGAAAATTTTAAGAAAATGTCCCATTGGGTGTAGGGCCAAGTTTTCTCAAAATTCCATCGAATGCAAATTTGACTATGCCATTGAATATGAAATGTTGAATTTTGATAGGGTAGCATAGTTTATTTGCTTTTCACAGGATTTTGAATGAATCTCAAGGTGTCATTGGAAACTTGGAATTTTCTAAGTCCCACTGGTGCACCATCAGTTGGTGAAACTACTAAAATAGGACCTGGGTCACTTTAATGGAGGTTACTTAAGTGGCCAATCGGTCGCTAAAGCGACCAGGCTTACCAGTTAGGTTCGCTAAAGTCTAGGCGGCTTAAGTGGCCCTTGTCCTTTTAAGTAGAGGGCGCAGGATCAGTGGGTATCACTTAAACGGTACTTGGACACTCTTAAGCGTTCAAGTGGCCGCCGCTTAAGCGGTCCAGTGGCCACTTAAGCAGACAGTGGTTTCTTAAAAGGTCAAGTGGTTGTGCTTAAGAGGAACTTGGTAGGCCATTGAATGCCCGTTTGCATAATTTTTCTTTCCCTTTTACACAAGTTCAAGACTTTTGAGCCCAAGTGAGTATGGAAAGTTGGAAAACATTATTAGGAGATTTTGGGGTGTTTGTGAGCTTGGATTACTCATTTTTTCATCAAAATCTTTGCAAGTTTCCATTAAATTCATGGGTAACACTTCATTTTATCCACAAAATCCCTAATTTTTTGTTGAGCAGATTGATGCACCTTTTTGGCCTAGAATTAACCAATTCTTAAGGGTATATTTTCCTTGAACATAGAGGGGCGTGTTGATGGTTTGAGTGTGATTCTAAAAGAGGGCCCCATAGGGGATGTTGATTTGATTTTGGAACCAAAGCATAAAAATGCTATATGGGTACTATATTTCTCATATTGATGAGTAGATTACCATTTTGAAAGCGTGAAAGCAAGTGAAAGCTTCTCGAAAAAGGAAATTGATAATTTAGCAAATTTCACAAGTCTTTCTTTGGCACCAAGGTAGGCTAGTTTACCTTTCACATAGATTGGGTTAAATTATTATATATTTATAATATTTTACTAGATATGGGTTGGGAATTAGGAGTAGGTAAAAACATATGCAGCATTTAAAGATTATACTCCAGTCATTGAGAGATCATAGGTTTATACCATATTCTCAAAGTGTGACATGTTGGAGCTAACAACTATTACCGTGCAGTTCGTTTAGTTTTTTGTCCCAATTTTGTATTTTAAGTCTTTAAAGGTAGGAACTAGTATCGGGAAAAAAACTTTATCTTAACGACCTCATATACCAATTCTGACAGATCCAACTACTCTGAAAACATTTATTTTAGGCTGGGGGCCTTTAATTCTGGTCCCAAGGCTTCTGGACTCATTTTGAGCTATTGATGAAAATTTTAAGAAAATGTCCCATTGGGTGTAGGGACAACTTTTCTCAAAATTCCATCTAATGGAAATTTGACTATGCCATTGAGTAAGAAAAGTTGAATTTGATAAGTTAGCATAGTTCATTTGCGTTCACAGGATTTCGAATGAATCTCGAGGGGTCATTGGAAACTTGGAAATTTTATAAGTCCTACTAGTGCACCATCAATTGGTGAAACTACTAAAATAGGACCTGGGTCAATTTAATGGAGGCTACTTAAGTGGCCAATTGGTCGCTAAAGCGACCGGGATTACTAGTTAGGGCCACTAAAGTCTAGGCGGCTTAAGTGGCCCTTGTCCTCTTAAGTAGAGGGAGCACGATCAGTGGGTATTGCTTAGGCGGTACTTGGTCACTCTTAAGCGGTCATGTGGCCACTTAAGCGGTCAAGTGACCGCCGCTTAAGCGGTCAAGTGGCTGGTTAAGCGGTCAAGTGGCTGGTTAAGCGGTCAAGTGGCAGCTTAAGCGGGCAAGTGGCCCCTTAAGCGGTCAGTGGTTTCTTAAAAGGTCAAGTAGTTGTGCTTAAGAGGCACTTGGTAGGCCATTAAATGCCCGTTTGCATAATTTTTCTTTCCCTTTTACACAAGTTCAAGACTTTTGAGCCCAAGTAAGTGTGGAAAGTTGGAAAACACTATTAGGAGATTTTGGGGTGTTTGTGAACTTGGATTACTCATTTCTTCATCAAAATCTTTGCAAGTTTCCAATAAATTCATGGGTAATTCTTCATTTTATTCACAAAATCCCTAAATTTTTGTCGAGCAGATTGATGCACCTTTTTGGCCCAGAATTAACCAATTCTTAAGGGTAAATTTCCCTTGAACATAGAGGGACGTGTTGATGGTTTGAGTGTGATTCCAAAAGATGGCCCCATAGGGAATGTTGATTTGATTTTTGAATCAAAGCATAAAAATGATATATGGGAACTCTATTTCCCATATTGATGAGTAGATTACCATTTTGAAAGCGTGAAAGCAAGCGAAAGCTTCTCAAAAAAGAAAATTGATGATTTAGCAAATTTCACAAGTCTTTCTTTGGCACCCAGGTAGGCTTGTTTACCTTACATATAGATTGGGATAAATTATTATATATTTATGATATTTTAATACATATGGGTTGGGAATTAGGATTAGGCAAAAACATTTAAAGATTATGCTCCAGTCATTGAGAGATCATAGGTTTATGCCAAATTCTCAAAGTGTGAGTTTTGGCTTGAGTCGGTGACATTGCTCAGAGATGTGGTGTCTAAGAATGGGATTGTAGTGGATCCAATAAAGATTAAGGTTATTCATGATTGGACTAGCCCTATATCTCCATCTGAAGATCGCAGATTTATAAGTTTGATCAGTTATTATAAGCAGTTCATTCAGGGTTTAGCTACTATTGCAGAATTGATGACTAGATTGACACAGAAGTGTGTTTCTTCATAGAGGTCTAAGGAGTGTGATTTGAGATTTTAGAGGATTAGGGATTCTCTAACGTCAACTCTTATATTGGCTCTTCCTATTGAGGTTGAGAGATTCAATATCTATTATGATGCTTCTAGTGTATGTTTCGGCTATGTTTTTATTCAATTGGGTTAGTTATTGCTTATTCATTAAGGCAACTGAAGGTGAACGAGTGCAACTACCCACTCTAATTTGGACTTAGAAGTGATAGTTTTTTCCTTTAAGATTTGGAGGCATTATCTATATGTCGTGTATTATGATATCTACACCTATCATCATAGTTTTCAAAATATTATGACCCAGAGAGATCTTAGTTCTAGGCAGAGCAAATGGATAGAGGTGATTAAGGATTATGACCTCTCTATTTTATACCAACCAGGCAAGAAGAATGTTGTAGAAGATGCCTTGAGCTGGAAGGCAGTAGTTATGGGTAGTTTTGCTTCTATCTTAGTTTCTTAAAGGTCATTATCTGGGGACATCCAGTCCTTAGCCAACTTGATGGTATGACTTAATATTTCACACCTCAGGAAGATTTTAACTAGTGTTGATGTAAGATCTACCTTACTTGAGTAAATTCAAAGTCATTAGTTTAAGAATATGAGAATTTGTATCATCTCCAATCAGGTGTTAGGTGATAAAACTAGGAAAGATACCATAGATTCAAAGGGTGTTTTAAGATTTAATGGTCGCATTTATGTTAAGAGGGGTAGTGACTTGATCCTATAGATATTACATGTGCCTCACAACTCTAGATATTCTATTCACCCTTGTACATCTAAGATGTATATGGATTTGATGAAACATTAGTGGTGTAGTGGTATAAAGTGAGATGTGGAAGACTTTAAGCTCGTTGCCTATGTTATCAGCAAGTAAATGCCGATCATCAAATGCTTGGTGTCTTGATTTAGAGATTGCCCATTCCTAAGTGAAAGTGGGAGCGGATCACCATGGACTTTGTTAGTGAGTTGCCTCGCACCTCCAGTGGCTCCATGGTATTTGGGTTATCATAGATCAATTTACCAAATACGAACATTTCATTCCTATGCATATGTCCTTCAATGTTGAGAGGTTAGCTCGCATTTGTGTTTGTGAGATAGTTTGCCTTTATGGATTTCCTATATGTATCATCTCAGATTGGGGCTCAGTGCTCACTTCTATCTTTTGAAGAGCTTTTTAGAAGGATTTGGTTACTCAGGTGTATCTTAGCATATAATTTCACCCTCAGACCGATTGGCAGTCAGATCAAACTATCTAAGTTCTTGAGGATATGCTCCGAGATTGTATTATGGATTTTGGAGGTTAGTGGTAGGAATATTTAGCTTTGGTAGAGTTTGCGTGTAATAATAGCTTCCATTCTAGTATTGAGAGGCCCCATTTGAGGAATTATATAGTAGATGTTGTCGATCTCCAATAGATGGTTCGAGACCTATGATATTAAATCCTACGGTACTACTTGCTTCAAGAGTTATTGGGTAGAGTTAGGATGATTCAAGATAGGCTGAGGATAGCTCAGAGTAGACAAAAAGCTTATATAGATCTTAGGATTAATTCTATGCAAATTGGAGTTAAATATGGGATATTCCTCTGAGTATCACCCATGAATGGTGTGATGAGATTCGTGAGGAAAGGCAAGCTCAGCCCCAGATATATTAGACTATTTGAGATCCTTCGCACAGTTAGAGAGGTGGCATATGAGTTAGCCTTACCCTCATATTTTTTTGTTGTTAATTACATTTTCCATGTTTTTATGTCGTGTTGATATATTCTCTATGACTCTCATATACTTTAATAGGTCTAGATTTAGTTGGATGAGATATTAACCTTCATGGAGGAGTCAGTGTGCATATTTGCCAAGGATGTCAGGTGGTTTCTCTCTAGAGAGATTCAAGTATTTAAGGTTCAGTAGAGACACCACCTAGTAAAGAAGGCCACTTGGGAGATCGAGAGTGAGATGCAGACCCAGTATCCTCACTTGTTTGAGCCTTCAAGTACATCCCAAACCTTTACTTTAGCGGACAACGTTTTTTTAGTAGTGGAAGTTATGATGACTATCTACATTATTTTTTCCATTTCTATGCATGTTAATTATATAGGGCTTTCCTATAGCTACCACAAGTCACTTGTGACATGTTGGAGCTAACAACTGTTATGGTGCAGTTCGTTTATTTTTTTGGTGCCAATTCTGTATTTTAAGTCTTTAAAGGTAGGAACTAGTAACGGGAAAAAAACATTATCTTAACGACCTCATATGACAATTTTGACAGTTCCAACTACTCTAAAAATGTTTATTTTAGGCTGGGGGCCTTTAATTCTTGTCCCAAGGCTTCTGGACTCATTTTGAGCTATTGATGAAAATTTTAAGAAAATATCCCTTTGGGTGTAGGGCCAACTTTTCTCAAAATTCCATCGAATGGTAATTTGACTATGCCATTGAGTATGAAATGTTGAATTTTATAGGGTAGCAAGTTCATTTGCATTCACAGGATTTCAAATGAATCTCTAGGGGTCATTGGAAACTTGGAAATTTTCTAAGTCCCACTGGTGCACCATCAGTTGGTGAAACTACTAAAATAGGACCTGGGTCACTTTAATGGAGGCTACTTAAGTGGCCAATCGGTCGCTAAAGCAACCAGGCTTACCAGTTAGGGTCGCTAAAGTCTAGGCGGCTTAAGTGGCCCTTGTCCTCTTAAGTAGAGGGAGCAGGATCAATGGGTACCACTTAAACGGTACTTGGCCACTCTAGCAGTGATGCTTAACCGGTCAAGTGGTCACTTAAGCGGCACCTCGGAGGCCATTAAGAGACCTTTTGCCTATTTTTCTCCCCATTTTCCACAAGTTCAAGAGCTTTGAGCCCTAGAGAGTGTTGAAATTTGGGGAAACATTATAAGGGATTTTGGGGTGTTTGTGAACTTGGATTACTAAGTTTTTCTTCAAAGTCTACTATCATATAGGGAATGAATAGGGAAGGTGTGGATTCGAGATCTAAAAATTCATAAACATGAAAATGAAAGACTTATAACATACCAGTGACCATTTCTGGAGAATCTTCCGGATCCTATCGTGTGTGGAGTTCATAGAACCTTTTCTAACCTTGTCTACTAGCTGCACTTGATGAGGCACCAAACTGAGTTTGTTCACCTGTTTAAGCTGTTGAAGAGTTAGACTGACTTTGTTTATGATTATCTCTACCTCTCTGTGAAGCCACAGGACATTCGCTCAATCAGTGGCCCGGCTTGCCACACCCATAAAAATTATTACTACCAGCCATATATAGCCTTGTGTTTCTCACCAAAGTTCTTGAAAACTAGGCTAGCACAAACACTATTCATTATACACTGGGACTTGGTAATGTTCCACGTTTTGATGGCATTTTTGAAGCTTAAAACAATGAAGTTATGCAAGTACATAGGTATTTTTGTTTGATGTGATGTTTTGTGTTAGTTTTGTAAGAAAACAAAGTTCGGAGCAGAGAAGGAAAAAAATTATGAAGCATAGTAGGAACCCTACCTATGGACCCAACCTATGGGCCTATAGGTAGCCTTTCTACTATACTTCATCACTTTTTGCTTCTTCTTTGCTTCAAACATTGTTTTCCTGCAAAACAAACACAAAAGTGCATCACATCCAACAAAAATACCTAAGTACTTGCATAATTTCCTTCTTTTAAGCATCAAAAGTGCCATGAAACCATAGGATATCAACACCCTAAAGTTAGAACGTTTGCATTTCCTCGAGAAACTAACACGTATCAGATAAAACATGATGATTAACTAAAGAAAACTGAAGGCACCTACGGCAGTCAACTCAATTTGTCTCAAATACTTAACCCCCTTCTATTTCCAACATTCAAAACCATTATGTGGATTCATGTGTCATAATTTTATGACACAAAAAATCAAGCGATGGCATTATATTAGGAACAAACAACAAATCATATATTTAATTTACATTACCCGAACAGATAAGCTATTATGAGTACAACCCATATACCCTCACAGTAAAGAATTCCCAACTTTCATAGTATGATAATGTATGTCAATGTAGGGATGATATCAAGACACTTACGCTCTCAAAAAAAGTTCCAACAATGTGCAAAAAAATACCCGAGCTTGTCTTTTTTTTCTATACCTTAGTTTTCTAGGTAGTTGGACTAGTATCACTATAGGACTTTTCTAGGCTTTTAATGTAGGTATGGGGGAAAATATGGTACATTTGTGATATAGTGACTCACCCTCCTTAACACTAAACTTACATTATTTGATCCACTTCTCAACTATGTTTTCTTTATTTCTCCCTCTTTATCCTTTATTTCTTATTCAGGGTGGGTGTGGTTTTCTTCTTGTTTTGCATTTATTCACTTTTTTTTTGTTATTTTTCTTTTTCATACATTTTGACCACACCCAACCCTACTTTTTTCTTATTTTTCAACACATTTCTTCATACCCATTTTCAACTGTGCACCTATATTATAGCCACCCTGAACTTAGGCAATTTGTAGGAGTTGAAGTTCACAGTGTCCCAGGACGGAACAAGGACAAAAAAGGTTCATTATAATTAAACAGGAAAGTGAAAAGGTGAAAACAAGAAAATAGGATAATTTAGGCTCAAATTAGGGATCAAAGGATGCTTATTCTCATATGGTCAATCTTTTAGGCTAAGAGTGGACTTATTTGAACATGGACTATGATCATTTCCTAACCAACTATCCTAAAACCTAGGCAAAACTAACCAAAAAAGTTTTGTATTCAATGCACAAAGTGAACTAAGCAAATGATTCGTAAACCTATGGTACAGGGTTCTATTATCAACTAATCCCTATCTAGTTCATGCAAAGATAAGCTTTGATTATTTTGTCCCTCATACTAATGTCATAACAAGATTCAAACAACGGTCACACAGTTCACAAAAAAATTTGGAGGGGTATTATTTTTTCTTAAACACTTAAACTTAAAACAAAACATGTCTACTGCAGTTAGGTTCCTTTTTTTCTCTTCTAATTAAATATAAGAAACACATATACTAAATAATACAATGTGATACCTAACATGCCAGTTTTAACTAAGATAAAGAAGTTGATGGAAAAAGAAACACAGCAAGAAAAACCCTTGATTGTGGTACACCCCTTACCACTAACTGAAAACTGGTGAATTATCCCCAGTGCATACTAAAAACTAAATAACACAAGGGTACAGGGACTTACCTGGACACTCTATGAATCAGAAGTGAGATCTCCCATTTGGGGCATCACATGGCTCATCGCCAGGAGAAGGTGGTAGTGCTCAACTAGAAGAGGTTCCCTATGCAAGCTGTGCATGTCTATCCTCTTTGATATCTTATTATCACATAGAATGTCCAATGGACTTTTTTAAGGACTGTTGAAACTTCTCAGAGTCACCTAAATCCTTCTCCTTATGTCCCCTATAGGTGCCAATAATAGGGGCCTTATCATCCTCAACAATTAAATAAAAAACCAATAGAGGTGATATGGGCATCAGCTATATGAAATAATAAATCATTGGAGAGATGATTGGAATATCGATCATATCTAAAGAGCGTACCTCACATCTCAATGTATCCACCACCATGCAAAGGCCCGATAAGTTAAATACTTGGGCCTTGTGAATTCGTGCTCCTATTCAGGCCTAAAAATTTTCTATATGCCCATGTAGATCTCTCATGAACAACTCTATGATAGCCATTATCCTATCCTCCACTCTTACCTCAAAAGTCTCCAAAGTATTCCAGATACATGGCCAAATTTTTCCATATAGTGTGGCTAACTAGGTCTCTATATGTTTCGGTGATTGATTATATCCTATTTCCAATTAACCATCTATTGTAAAGACTCCTAAGGTACACTAACAAAACCATAAACTAATGGGAAAGGAGGCAACATAGAAGAAAAAATAAGAGCTAAAGTTCCCATAGCTCTCTCGCCAGCTGAAGTAGTTGTAGGCTCTATGCTTTGACTGCCATATTAATATTAGCACTCAATATCAGCCTCTCAACCATCTCAATAAGAATAGAAATCCCTTCATAGTGGGCCACACTAAAAAATATTAAAGGTGGTACACTATGTAGCGCAATTAGGTTGGCAGTATCCCTAGTCAACCTGATATCTTCCATGTGGGTAACCTCAACCCTATAATCAATCTCTACAATATTTAGCACGATGGCCTCATCACATAACCTCTACAGTATACAATGAAATAAAAGGGTGTAAACTCTCATAATTCCCTCTCGTGGATCTCAGTCCAAATCCACCTTACAAAATTGATATCATAGCTAGCTATGAGGCTGGAAATTAGAGAAGCTCTATCCAATATGAATACATTATTTGCAAAAACTCAAATTTATCCTCATAATTATGCACCAAAACATTTCTACAAAGCACTGCGACACCTTCATAATCTCCCACTTCCCTTTTACCCAAGGGGCTTCAGTACCCAATTCTACAATCTACTCAGCTACCCATCTAGCAAAGTCTACTCTTTTCACTCTCTGATTAGAATTTCAATCCATGTACCTACTTCTTATAAGTCTCAACCAATAGTCAAACTCTATTATAGTTGTTGGCCCTACAAACTCTGATCCAAAAAAAATTGCCTAATAGTCTCCTCCAATACATTGATCCTACCTCTCTGACTAATGTGTGAGTTGGTATGGGCTGGTCCATTTCTCTCCCCAATTTTAGGGTAAATTTGATAAATGGACACCATATATGAAGTATTGAATACCCGAACAATCTTTGGGATGTAAGAACCTGAAGATTTGGCCATCTACCCAAGTCGATATCTATCAAAAAGACCCTACAGGTCTGGATATCCTATAACTCAATATGGTTCTCCTCAAAAATACTACACTATGGTATACCCTACTTAATTATGGCACTATATATGACATATATAATCTACATCCCATCCACACACTATCTCGGTATAGCCTAAGCAAGTAAGATGGTTAATATATGTGCTGACTTTATATCCTGAGCAGTAAAAGCTAAAGCAGCAACAATTAGATTACTCCATATTTGAAAAAGAAATGTCTTGATTACCCAGATTTGTATCAACACACTCCTCAAACTAGGGTGAAACCAACTCACTCTTACCTTCGTCAAATGCACACTCTGAGTCCTTCTTAGACTGAGGGTTGGCTAAATCCTCCTTATCACCAAAATGACAACCTAAATCATCTTCTTTCTTATTAAACTAGGGAAAGTATGGTTATAAATTTTTTGATGACTTTAGTCAAGGCCTAATCCTAATAACACAAGCCAATGAAATCTTGGGCCCTGACTACAGTGTCTGTGGTGGTGCGGGTGAGATCCCAACTAAATAATAGCTGGTATGAGCTGGGAGACTAGCTAAATATCTTCCCTACCTGCAACTTACCCCTGTTCTTAGCCCCTAGCTTGGTGTGGGTCTAAGGGTGCACTCTCTTCACTCACTATATACTCCTCTACTTATCCACTTTGCTGGCGAGACTAATCTCTCAAGCTAAATTGTATTCCCTTCTTTAAGGTAGCCTTGGGTTCCATATTACATTTAAAAAAAGTTGTCGTTGATTGAAACACAAAATTTAAATAGTAAAAAAGAAGAAAATATGGTACTTCGACCCAGAGGGTACCTACAACCCCTACCTATATGTCATAAGTAGCAGACAAAGCCCTGAACCATCAGGGCTTCAAGTCTGTAGCTACGTGGCCATCTATAGGTTTTTAGGTACAAATTACATGCTCATAAGTAGGTTTCTTGGGTTCAAGATGAGGGTGAGTCAACTTTTTCCCAAAATTTCCATCCAACAATTTTCAGGCTTAATTTAATTACTAATACATGCTACAGGTCAAATCCCATAAGTATATACCATAGTATTCAACTTAATCAACTTCTACTTCTACTTTTGGAGTGCTCATAGGCTTCTTACGTCAACAATCATGTATAAACTGGATTTTCACCATTTTTAGGCTCTAAATATTGCAAGAACTATGATAGTTTAGTAATTATAAGTTTATTCCAAGTGCAATCTCAAGTTTAATTTTCAAGAAAAAAATTTTCTAACAAAATAAAACCAAGAATTCTCACATTGAATGAAGATTTTTTAGTAGAAGAAGATGAACAAGTGATAGTAGCCTTAACTTCTCTGAATAATATGTACAAGTGGGGTAATGTGGAGTCGGGTTTTCCTTTTTAAGCTTATAAATGGAAGTTTTATAGTTTGAATTAAAGTGGGACTTTTAAATTTAAAGAGTTAGGGGGTGAAAGGGTTAGATATAGGGCTAAAGAGAATATGCATGCCGAATTGAGTCAGCTCATATGGGCCCAACCCATAATTTTTTTAAAAAAATAGCCCACTATATGAACCCTAGATTTGACCCTACTTATGAGTCATAGGTAGCACCTATGCTTTCTTAGGTAGGGGTCGTAGGTTGGCCTCTTTAGTATTGTTGGTCTCCGATTGCTATGACCCTACCTATGAGGCCATACATTGTACTTATGGGATCATAGGTAGGGTCTATAGGTTGAAGTTTAGAGACTTAAAATTTACTTTTGATTCCCATGATCCAACTTACAAGTTGTAGGTTGGACCAACGACCCCATAAGTATGTTTGTTGGTCCACTTACCTAAAAATGTCTAAAATTTTGAAATTTTTACCATTTTCCTAGTGTTTCTCCATGCTTTTAACCTAAATAACATAAATAAAGTGAACACCAACACCTTAAGTTTCCTCTCAAGCAGCGCTTGATTTAAACTTGTGGCACGATATGGCTATATTGGGTACTCAGAATTCACCAACAAGCCCAAGGGTTGCCTCTCATATGGTGCCTAATTTAATGTTGCAGCACAACCCAGCACCTCTTTTCTACTCAGGCTTATCCAAGTCTAACATTTTCACACATTTTTAACTCTTTCATTCTTCCCATGTAATGCATAAAACGATTCCAATTCTCCTTGAATGGGGTATCACTAGCTCATTTTATTTTAATCACACTATATTGAAATAATCTAACCACAATGATGTTCTAGAACACCTAAACTTCAACTTGCCAAGACACAAGCAAAGTTTTAGATTATACAACAAGACCACATCACCAGGCTAGAATACCTTTTTCTTAATCTTTTTTATCATTGTACAACTTCATCTTCTTCTTATATAAGGCTTAACTTTCATAAGTATGGATGCAGAATTCACCTAATTCATTTATCTTATCCACTCTCAAGTGTGTGGCATCACTCCACTCAAAATTTATCTTCTTCCATGCCTATAGTGTCTTATGCTCAAGTTTGATCAGTAAGTGGCATGCCATGACGTACACAAGCTGATAAATAGAGACACCTATGGGAATTTTGTAAGTTCTTTTGCAGGCCCAAAGTGCATCATCTAACTTTCTTAACCAGTCTTTCCAGTTGGCATTTATAGTTTTCACCAAAATGGACTTGATCTCACGATTGGAGACTTCAACCTGCCCACTTGTCTCCGGATAGTAAGGCGTTGTCACCTTACCTCAATCTTCCTACTTGTCTACGAAAGGTAAGTTGTTGTCACCTTACCTCAACCTTCCCACTTGTCTGCGGATGTTAAGGTATTGTAACCTTATATTTCACACCATATTTATGTAGTAAAGCTTTGAATAGAATATTACAGAAATAGGACACACCATAACTAATAATAGCTTGTAGAGTACAAAAGGGAGAGAACATATTCTTCTTCAAAAATATTGTTACACTTCCCCTCATTAATACAAAGCTCGATTACTTCCACCCATTTATTTTAATAGTTGGCTACCACCAAAATATATTTTATGTGATGAGAACTCACAAATTGTAATAACCCGATTTTTGGTATATTTTACTAATTATGTATTGTGTGATTTCACCATTTTACCCCTCCCCATGGTTTCATTAAGGTACTTTTGAAGTGTGGGGATGATTGGCACAGTTCCCAATGTATTTCAGGGGGATTTGTGTGAAATAGCAGATTTTGGTAGTTGTAGAGGCTTTATAGTTTACTTCGATTAACATTTATTAATTTGTGCATCAAACAGTTAAATGGACTATGTCAGCGAATCTAGAGCATTAATTTTATTTTGGTAACATGGTTAGTATGTTTTTACGGCTCTTATATCACATTTTGAACCTCGGATCAAAAAGTTATGAAATTGGGTTTTGGGGGTCAACTTGTGAAAAAACGATTCTTTTTCAAAAATTTGAAATTGTCATTAAGTCTAAAGCACCGAATTTAGTCTTGTAGCATAGTTTGTGTACGTTCTCGAGATTCCAAATAAATCTTAAGGGGTCCTTAGAGACTTGGAATTCTCCAAGTCTCCAGCTGGTGCACCACTTAAGTGACACTTTAGTCGCTTAAGCCACTTAGCTTGATAGCCAAAGTTTTACCTAAGTGACATCAGGCTCGCCTAAGTGATTATCTCTTAAGCAACAAAGGCAGGCATCACCTAAGCGATACTTGGTTGTTAAGTGATAATTTCTTAAGAAATGGTCGAGACCCAAAGGTCGCTTAAATAATTCTTGGGTCAGTTATGGCCCCTATCTTCATAAGTTTTCACTATTTTCGAGACATGGAACTTAGGATTTTTGAATTTTTGGGAAACTTCTTCCATTTCAAAGCTTGGTTAAGACCCTCCAATTTTAGTTATTTTTCTTTTTTTCTTATCGTTTAAATCCTCTTAAAGCTAAAATTTAATGATAGAGTTTGGGGATTTTGGTCTAGAAGTCTTAAAAATGGTAAATCTTTGATATAAACCCCAATTCTAACTCATTTCACTTGGGATTTCTTATATAAGTTCCTTTAATCATGGGGAATATAATTTTGGACTAAAATTTCATTTTCACCCTTTTTTTGAAAACCCATTTTGGGGGTCCATTTTGACCTCAACCCAAAATGGATGATATGAGTATCATTGACTTTTTTTTAATGCATAGATTTCAAATTTGTGAGTTTTAGCTGATTCTGGGTTCGTGCGGGAGGTAAAAGCTCGGTGTTAAAGGCTCATTTGTACCAATTTGGCTTCGAGGTAGTTATGGCTTAACTTTCTTCAAACTGGTTTGGGTAGTTAATAATGGTATAAAATTGTGTTATGGTTATGCGAACTAATCATCTAAATCGCTTATAATTGTGTTATAGTTGTGTGGAGCCTTTATTGTTATTGTTAGGTAATTTTTGAGACATTATTTGCCATGTATGACTGTGTGGGGTCTTATATGATATTTTTGGCCTTGAGTATGTATATTTAATTGTATCTTTTCTGGTGAAAAAATCCCAAATTTTAATTTACATGGCATCAATGATGTATGCTTATGTATTTTTTATTGGCATAAGGTTTACATTGGATTCGTGGATGGTTTGTATAATGAGTGGATTTTTGGCTAATATTGTTGAAATATTAGTTATTTTTAGAACCTCTCATGGTAATTAGTTAAGAGTATTACATCTTCCTATCATATACATTCATAAAACATTGATATTATTATGAAAATACTTGAATCACTGGCTTTTTCTAATAGAAATATGACATCTTTAGAACTCTCTACTAATTACATGCTAGAGAAGAGTTATAGATATAGGTATTAGATATTGGATTGAATATGGGTTGTGAACCCCCATAGGTCCTACCTAGAAGCACAGTTGGGTAGGTGTATATGGAGGTTGTGTGACAACCTTGAGCACTACATCATCATCATTATCATCATCATCTTTATCTTTATTAAATTTTATTTATTGAAAACATTATGTGTTATATTTTTGTTCATGATGTGATATCTATCCATTTGTACCTTTTTGATGTGTTTGATTTGATATTTATCTTTTTTTACTTTTTTGATACTTGTTTTTGGTATATGTGTATTTGTAGAAATGTTAGTGGCGATGGTGAGGGCTATCATTTTGATATTTTCTAATTGTAGGTGGCATGCCCATAGTATGCATTTTATTTTCTTTATTTTTTACTTTTCTCAGTCGGCCTATGATACTACTAAGTACAAATGGACCATACTCATCCCTAATGAGCCCTACTCGGTGCAGATCTAGGTATGAGTGCATCACGCAATAGCTGATTCAAGCAATATCTAAAGCATATTCGAGGTAGAGGTTGATCTATGATTTCGAAGTTGACCTACTATCTGGTCTTATCTAGCTCATGTCTTATTTTTTATTTTGATTTAAATATTAATCCTTTTTGGACTATCATTCTATCTTTTACATTTTAGATGTATTTAGTATTTCTTACACTATTACACTAGGTTTTGGAATGTTGTATGGTATTTTTGGTTATGTACTTTTACTATTATCATATTTCTATTGTACATTTGTTGAAAAAGCCTAGACTTTGGTTTTGGTATTAATTTCTCATTGTATATCAGTTTGGGTGATTGGATTACTTATCAAGGATTATCGCAACAAGTACCATCATTAACCTTGGTTTTTGGGTCATGACAAATTAGTATAAGAGTAGTCAGGTTTCATTGGTCTCAGTAGTGTAAGAACGGGGGTGTTTATTAGAGTCTCACAGATCTATACATAGACATCCATATCTATCTTCAAGACATTATAAGGTATTTATGAAATTTCCTTATTTAGTTCCTTATCATGCGGATTCTTTCATATCGTGTGTCCTAAGTTATATTTCACTCTTTTTTACACAAATGGTGAGGACTAGATCCTTTGAGTCTAGGTATAGTAAGCTATCATCCGAGGAGAGATCTTAGTTTTGAAGGTGCATTGCAATCCGTAAATAGGCTTAAAGGTAGTGGACGGGAAAAAGGATCTATTTTATTTAGAGTTAGTACAAGGGTTCTATCCCCTATGCCTCAGGTTAAGTATACTAGAGATATGGGACCTACTTCATTCCCAAAGAGTTTTTCTACCCCAGTATTAGAGAGGTTACTGATTTGCTTGCCAACCTATTTGGTGGGAGCTCCTTTGAGTGCTCCTGGTGTTTCTCCAACTTCAGGTATTGTACCTTAAATTATGCTAGAGAATGCCTATGATGTTCCTTAATTTTTGAGTATATATCCTCTAGTGGTACCAACATCTTCTTATGGTACCCCACAGACTTCGAGTGTTGTTCCTCCTTCAGTACTTATATTTGAGTATGGTATTTTGATATTAGGAGTTCAGCCTTCTTTTATGTTAGCTCCTTTAGTGGGATCTCTGCCAACTAGTTTCATTATGCCTCCTATTATTGCGAGTATAGATGTGTCTTTTGAGGATTAAAAAAGGTTTAAGAAGTTCACTCATTTGGCTTCTCCTAGGTTCACTGGTGTTGTAGGTGTGAATGCCTACGAGTTCTTAATTAACTATTGCAAGAATTTGCATAACCTTGGTTAGCTTAAGTCTAATGGAGTAGCTTACAGTACTTATTAGTTTAGAGATGTATGTAGGGATTTGTAGAGGTCACTTGTTAGTTTTAAACCTCTTGGTTCTCTAGCAATTAGTTGGGATCAGTTCGTTGAAACCTTCTTAAATAGTTTTGTGTCTTACAGTCTGAAGGATTAGATTAGAAATGAGTTAGGTCACCTAGAGCAGGGCTCCATGACTGTTGTAGAGTATAAGGTACATTTTTATGCCTTGTCTAGATATTCTTATGCCAGTACTTCCAATAAATTTGAGAAGATTCAAAAGTTTATGAAGGGGTTAGATGTTGCACTCCAACTTTTTGTTGTCCAGATGATAGTGTTTGGGGCATTATTTTAGAGTATAATGGATCATGTTAAGATGACTAAGTCTATTGTTCAAGCATCTTAGAGAGGCGCTTAAAGGGTGCATCGTCAAGGCTAGTTTAGAGGTCAAATCCTATAGGTGGAGATTCTAGAGGTTTTCATAGGTATCATAGTAGACTAGGTCAGGTAGCCTTATTGGGTTCAGGTAGTGGATCTTCTATTTCAGAATCTTAGGGAGGTCGTTCTAGCTCAGTCACACCTCCCTCTATTGATTCGGGTTATAAAGGTTGCTTTGTGTATGATGAGGTTAACCACTTGGTCAAGGACTGTCCTCATCATATTTTCATAATTGTATCAACTGAGAGAGGTAGAGGTTCTACTAGAGGTGGGTATGGCATAGGTGGTGGCTTCTATGCTAGTGGTCGTGAGGATATTCAGTTAGGTGGTGGTCACAAACAGTGCTATGTTATACCTGCCAGACCAAAGATAGAGGCTTCTCATGCAGTTATCACAGGTATCATCCCCATTTATTTCAGATCTACATCAATGTTATTTGATTCGGGGTTGACTTTATTCTTTGTATTTACATATTTTACTTTTGGTTTTGATTCTGCTAGTAAGCCTTTTGCCATGCCTATCTGTGTATATACCCCTATAGGTGACTCTTTAGTTGTGGATCGGGTATACTGATCTTGTGTGGTCACTTTTATTCGGAACTAAACTTTGATTTATTTGATTATCTTAGATATGGTCAATTTTGATGTCATTTTCAGTATGGATTAGTCTGCTCCTTATTATGATTCTTTGATTGCTATGTTAATATCGTGACTTTATCTTCTGGGTATGCCAAGGCTAGCTTAGAAGGGTGTGATTTATTCAAGTCCCAAGAGGGTTATATCTTTCATTTAGTCTAGTCTCTTGGTTGATAGGAGATGTATGTCTTATTTGTCTCATATTCATGATACTAGTGTTTCTTTACCTCCTTCTTTTATTTCTGTTTGTATTGTTTGTGAGTTCATGGATGTTTTCCCCATGGATTTGCCTAGTATGCCTTTGGATCATGATATTGACTTTGCTGTTGATGTTAAGTCAATCATCAAGACCCATTCTATTCCTTCTTATAGGATGGCCCCCACAGAGTTAAAGGAATTGAAAGATCAATTGTACGAGTTGTTGGATAAGGGATTTATCCAACCTAGTGTATCACCTTGGGGTACGCCTGTCTTGTTTGTGAAAAAAGGGTAGGTCTACGCATATGTGTATTGATTATCAATGGTTGAATAAGGTGATGGTTAAAAATAAGTATCCTCTTCCACATATTGATTTTTTTACCAACTTTAGGGTGATTTGGTGTTTTTGAAGATTGATTTGAATCTCGGTATCACCAATTGAGGATTGATCTTTAGATATTCAAAAGATAGTTTTTTGGACTCAGTATGATCATTATGAGTTCTTGGTCATGTCTTTTTGATTGACTAATTCCCCAGCCACATTCATGGAGTTGCTGAACCAACTATTTCAATTGAATCTCGATTCTTATGTTATTCTATTTGTAGGTGATATCTTGGTTTATTCTAAGAGTGAGGTTAACCATAAGGAGCATTTACAGTTTGTGCATCAAAGATTAAGAGATTAGAAGTTGTATGCTAAGTTCTCCAAGTGTGAGTTATGGTTGGAATTTGTCTCTTTCTTGAGTCATGTGGTGACAAAGGATGGTATTATGGTTGATCTGCCCAAGATTACAGTGGTTCATGATTTGGCTAGGCCTGCATCTCCTATCGAGATTCAAAATTTTGTTGGTTTGGCTGGTTACTATCTTTTCTTTGTTGAGTATTTTTCATCTATCATATCTTCTTTAACTAAGTTGACTCAGAAAAAGATTTCCTTTCGGTGGTCTTTTGAGGTGATCTTCCAAACGCTCAAGGATTTGTTGACATCAGTTGCTATCTTGACAGCCCAAGGAGGCCGCGGGGTTTACCATATTTTTATATGCTTCAAGTGTTGGGTTAGATGTTGTATTGTATTAGAACAGTAAGTTGATTGCATAAGCTTATCGTCAATTGAATCCCCATGAATGTAATTACCCTACCCATGATTTGGGTTTATGCATTATTGGTTTTTCTTTGAAGTTATGGAGGCCATTACTTATATGGAGTCTGTTGTGAGATTTTCTTGAATCATCAGAGCCTTCAGTATTTCTTCACCCAGTAAGGTTTGAATATGAGGCAGTGGTGTTGGCTTGAGTTGCTTAAGGATTATGTTCTTGTTATTCTCTATCATTCAGGCAAGGATAATATTGTTAAAGATTCCTTGAGCCAAAAGTCGACTAACATAGGTAGTTGGTTCATCTATTGATTAAGGAGCAGCCTTTTGCCTTAGTGGTTCAATCTTTTGATAAACAGATGGTTAGGCTTGATATTTTGACACCTTGGTAAGTTTTTGGAATTTGTTAAGGCTAGCTCTTCCTTGATAGAGCAAATCAGGCACATCAGTTCGATAATGTTGGGTTGACAGTGATTCAGTGGTTCAATATTTGGATAAACAGATGGTTAGGCTTGATATTTCGACACCTTGGTAAGTTTTGGAATTTGTTAAGGCTAGCTCTTCCTTGATAGATCAAATCAGGCACATCAGTTTGATGATGTAAGGTTGAGAGTGATCCAGGATAAGGTGTTGAGCAGTGACACTAAGAAGGCATCGCTTGATTTAGCTAGTGTTTTGAGAATGGTGGCTATTGGATGTGATTTATTTTGGAGAGGCTCAATTTTCTATGTATTACATCCATCTGGGAGTGACTAAGATGTACCATGACTTGAGGTAACATTACTGGTGGGGTGGTATGAGGAATCATGTAGCTGATTTTGTAGTTCGCTGGCTCTGTTGCCAACAGGTGAAGGACGAGCATTTGAGTCCTATCGTTTTCTTCAAAGGTTACCCATTCCCGAGTGGAAATGGAAACAAATCACTTGTAATGACCCTTAAAATCATTTTCCACATTTCTGCTAATTTTTGCCATTAGATCTTTCTATAACTGCCCCAAGTCATTTATGACTTGTTAGAGTTAACAGTTCAGTTATCGAGCAATTCTTTAGTTTGTAGAGGCAATTTCGTATTTTGAAGTTTGTTGGTTCCAAATAGACACCGGGCAAAAACTTTAGTAAAATGATTTTGTATGAAAATTTTGACAATGCTAGTAGCTCCAGAATGTCGATTTTAGGCTAGGTAGACCTTTGGTTTGGGTCCCGAGATACCCAAGCTCATTTCGACCTATTGGTCAAAAAGTTAAGAATATGAAATATTAGTGCGGGACCCATAATTTGTATAAACGACCTCGGATGGAAAATTTGATTACGCTATTGAGTTTAAAACATTAAATTTAGTGTGATTACATAGTTTGTTAGCGTATATGGGATTCAAAATGAATCCATAGGGCTTGGTGGGAACTGCGAAGCTTTTCCAAGTTTCAGCTATTTTTTGGTGCAACTTCTATCATAATCTAAGGGTCATGATAGCAGTACCCTTTGCAGTTTAAGTGATGTGATTGCGGGGAGAGGTATTGCGCTCATAACACCTTGTGCAGTCATCAAGATAGTGCGATCGCAGGTCTGGATTAGCAATAGCAGGGCCCGAGTACCTGGTATGGGTATAAATAAACCCTTATGTCACGAATTTAGCAATTTCTCACCCATTTCTAGAGAGAGAAAACCCTAAAGAGTGAGATATCCTAAAATTGAGACTTGTGGGTGACTTTGAAGATTGTTTAACATTTGCTTTCGCAATTATCTTCCGATTTAAGGTAAGAATTCATCCTTTTCTTAGTGGATTTTACTGATTTCTTGCTCAAAACCTTAAAACCTTGATGGCTTGATTTTATCCCTAATTTAGCTTGGTTTTCACCCATTTTTTAGGGTAATGATTCATTGAGCATGTAAGAATGTTGGATTGATTTTGGAAATGCAATTTCGATGAGTGGGACCCGTATGAGGGTTTTAATGTGATTTTTTGACCCGTAGAACAATGGTGTAATATGGGTATTTTTATTCTCATATTAATGAGTAGAATGTGTTTTATGATAGCTTGGAATCTTGAGGAGTCTTCTCAAAAGGAGAAAGCGGTGCTTTAACGGATCTTGTTATCTTTCTTCGGCGTCTAGGTAGGCTAGATTTTATCCCTTGTTAGATTGAGCTATTTCATATTATTCTTATGACGTTGTGTTAGATTTGGGATGGGTTTTAGGTGTTCGATCTAATAAATGCAAGACTTGGGTTAGTTGGACCGTTTAGTCCATTTTGAAACCGTAGAGTTGAAACACTTTACTTGTTTCCTTATGCCTTAGGTGAATTGGACTTCATTTCTCACGTTTAGCATGAGAATGCCTTAGATCACTCAAGATTAAATAAAAATTCTCTAGTTACTCATTCGTAGGGTAAGTTGGACTTAGTTTTATATACTAACGAAGGTTGCCTTAGTTTCATTTGACTTAGTTAAAGTTCTTGAGAAGAATCTCTACCTTAAAGCTATTTGTGGCTTGCTTAACATCTAATAGTGGATTTAGACACCTTAGCCTAGTCTGGGGTAGAACTTGAATTAGAATGTATTTTGAGGATTTAGAAGTAGGCTCTATGGCCCATCTTAAGCCAAGATCAATGTTAGTTCTCTTGAAATACTTATACACTTGATGAATACCTAGAGAATACCCTTTTAAGGCAATATTGAGAAACTTTGATACTTCACCAGTAGATCTCTTTCAAGTCATGGTACATCTTCATTGAACCTGGATAAACAATGTATCTGGACTCATGAGCCTCAGCCAAGATCCTTTCTCATAGCCCATCAACATTGGGAACACACAACCTCCCTTGGTTCCTCAAGATACCATCACCCCCAATCTCAAAAGCTAGGATATTCTGTTGACCCATATCACTCTTGACCTGCATCAAAATAGGATCCAAAACCTGTTATCCCTTACCTCCGCAACAAGATATGACTTCTCCATCTCTTGAACAAGCATACCTCCATCCTCAAAATCTATGATAAAACTCCAAGAATAGACAAGCGGTGATATCCGTTATCAACCCTCGTTTTTCCTCCTCCACATGTGATAAGCTTCTCATGGACAACCTGCTAAAAGCATCAGCAACCATGTTAGCTTAAAATGGATGATAATGATGACTTATATCATAATCCTTAAGCAACTCAACTCCTTTGCTTGAGATTTAAATCCTTTTAGGTGAACACATACTGCAAGATCTTATGGTCTTTATCAATATGAACTCCATACAAGTAATGGCGCCATATCCTTTAAGAAAACACCACAGCTAACAATTCCAAGTCATGAGTCGGATAGTTCTTTTTAAGAACCTTAAGCTATCTAAAAGCATACACCACGACCTTACCATGTTGTATCAAAACAAAACCAAGTCCCACATGGGACGCATCACAAGAAACAACAAATCCATTAGTACCCTAGGGCAGAGTGAAGATTAGAGTGGAAGTCAACTTATTCTTCAACTTCTCACAGCTACCCTCACAAGAATCCGACCACATAAACTTTACCTTTTTATAAGTCAATTTAGTCAACGGAGTAGAATAGATGAGAAGCTCTAGAAAAACCTCCTATAATAATCGGCTAAATCCAAATATCGATTGGAGTCGTGGGACTAGGCTACTTCTTAACCTCCGCAACTTTTTATGGATCCACCATGATCCCTTTACTGGAAACAACATGACCAAGGAAGGTCACACCCTTCAACCAAAACTCACACTTTGAAAACTTAGCATACAAACAATGATTCTTAAAGGTCTGCAACACTATACAGAGATGATTGACATGATCCTCCTTACTCTTAGAATATACTAGAATATAATTAATGAACACAATAACGAACAAGTCCAAATACTTATGGAATAACTGATTCATAAGATGCATAAATGTTGCCGAGGCATTAGTCAATTAAAAAGACATCACAAAAACTCATAATGGCTATATCGGGTGCGGAAAGCATGCTTAAGGATATCCACCTCCCTAATATTCAACTAATGATAACCCGATCAAAGGTCAATCTTATAAAAGTATGTAGCACCCATAAGCTAATCAAATAGGCCATCAATCCTAGGAAGAGAATACCTATTCTTCACCTTCACCTTATTCAACTAGCGGTAATATACACACATTTGAAGGAATCCATCCTTCTTATGCACAAAGAGAACTAGGGCACCCCACAAAGACACACTAGGGTGGATAAAACCCTTATCAAGAAGATCTTTCAACTTCTCCTTAAGTTTTTTCAACTCAGTCAAAGTCATTTTATAAGAAGGGATAGAGATAGTACGAGTATCTGATAGAAGGTAAATCCCAAAGTTTATTTCCTTATTAGGAGAAACACTAGGAAGGTCATCGAGGAACACTTCAAGAAACTCATAGACCACAAGGATAGATTATAGATAGGGACCCTCTGAATTAGAATCATTAACATGCACAAGATGATAAAGACACTCTTTAGAAATAAACTTTTAGGATCTAAGATAAGAAATAAAAACTCATTCCCATTCTATAACTAGCACATTAGCAAATTTGAAAATGATCTTATGGGTCCGACAGTCTAAAGAGGCATAGCATAAATGCAACCAATCCATCTCTAAGATCACATCAAAGTCAACCATATCCAACTCTATCAAGTCTACCAAGGTCTCTCTACCACAAATAGATACCACATAACCCCTATAAACTTTTTTAGTCACAACAGAGTCACCCACTAGGGTAGACATAGAAATGGATCAAGAATATACACAAGGCAAAAAACAAAATGAACAGCCATATAGGGGGTCACATAAGAAAGAGTCAACCCCGGATCAAGAAGATAATACACATCATGGGAAAAGCATTGTAACATACCATTAATGACATCAGGAGAGGCCTTAAAGTTGTAACGGGTGGCAAAAACATATAGACAATTCCAGCCACTGCCGATACCCAAACTAGAAGTAGCTCCCTTTGATGATGGAGCTAAACAAGTACCAATAGGGACTTTATTAGCCCCAGTAGCAACATCGCCTAAAGGACAGTTCCTCTGAATATTGTCAGGCTTTCTATATCTGAAACACTTATTTCTTTCCTTATTGCAAAAACAATGGTACAACTATCCATAAAATCTACAAGAAGGGTATGATGGAGCTAATTGGGCCTCACTATCCTGAGATTGGGCACACTGCTCCCTAAACCTATTATCATTTTGAGATCAACAATCACTGGACGGCTTAAGATATGGAGCATTATCCATTGAATAAGAACCAAAATTCCTCCAAGACTTCTTCCTGCCCCCACTGCTTACTACCTCTACTACTATCTTGTTGACCTCCACCCTACTCAGAATATCTAAACTTCTTACTCTATTTTTTCCCTATCTCGGCCTGCTTCTTCTTCTCCTCTTCAACCTATTTTATGTACCCCAAAAGTCTAGAAATATCAATGTCCTTTATCAAAAAGGCATCTCTGTACTCCAAAACCAAATCATGGGACAACCCAAAAGAGAATTCCTCATCCTAGCCCTCATAGAAGACACCAACTATGGAGCATAGCGAGACAACTGATGAATCTTCAAGGCATACTTCTTTATAGTCATTCTGCCTTGTTTCAAATTTACAAACTCCTCAGCTTTTACCTCCCTCAACTTCTGAGAAAAGAAGTGATCTACAAAAGTACCAAAGAAGTCATTCCATAATGCCACCTCTGCATTATCACCCCTAGACTGATCCCACTACTCATACCACTATTATACTATATCTTTCAACTGATATGCAAAAAATTCTACCCCCTAAAAGTCATAAGCATGCATCATATAGAAAATATTCTCTATTTCATCAACAAACCCTTAAGGATCCACCTCATCCTTAGCCTTAGAAGAATTCACAGCAGTACCAACATGACCTGACTAACGTGACTGAGATGTCACCAACTAGGTCAACTGATAATTAAAAAAGTGGAATGCGTCATTAGAAATATCTCCTTGAGGGTATGGGAAATGAACATTTTTAGCTTGGGGATCCTGAAGAGTACTGGTAGGGACTGATAGAACTCCACGAACGGCAGTACAATTAGAAAATAGAACCCTAGACTCAGTTTAAACTCCATAAGTAGGATCAGTTCCACCCTTATAGTCCTCATATGGGATAGAAGAGTTTCCATGAGCATCATATCTTCTGGGAGGCATAATCTGAAATGCAAACAAATAGAAATTAGAGGGTACTTACACATCCTAAACTCTACTACCCAAAAGTAGAACACAAGAAAAGAAAAATATTCCTAAATATCTCGTAGCCTCCTCGTTATAAGTGTGGTGCACTCCACACCCATTAAGGACATTCTACTTGACATGGCTTTATGGACACCCAATTGGCCATAAACCTAAACTTTGATACTAATTTTGGCACAACCCAAACCAGGGATTGGCTGTGAAGGGTATCTCAAGTCCACCGAGGACCAGAGACCACCCCCATTGCCTAATCAAATAGAACATAATACACCTAGAAGCAGATGAATTCTAAATATATAACAAGAAAGAAAAGTATAAGATTAAAAAAATCTGACAATGTCAACAACCGACCCAACTGTAGTAATATACAAAGCCTCTTAAAAGTACCAATCATCAACCTAAGTTGGGACATGCCCCGATAATAGCCAAAGTGAATCCAAAAAGGAAATAGTCTGTAACATAATAAACCAAAAAGTAATTGGCCTTTGAAAAAAAGGAGGCTCACCACTTCAAGATGACACAGGAACAACTCTGGAATCACCTACCACTATACAAGAAAAGTAAAAGTACCTTCGTACCCTACATTGTGTAGGGATACAGCATTTGAGGATGGCTAGTGGGGTGAGAACTAGTATGTAACTCAAGGATAGGGGATAAAATAATGTCAAGTCAAATACAATTCAGTTTATGTGCACCACATCATATACATATATAGATAGAATGTCGGGATAGGGAATAAGGTTTATCATAAAATAAAACATTATCCTGGACTATGTACTTCAACGATCATAAACCAGCACCCACGGGCTATATGGGTTCAACTTCCCCTGCTGAAAGGGCCCTAATGCGTGAACTGGAGGTATAAAAGTAGACTAGGGAATGCCTCAACCCCACTTCAATCCTAGATAAAAATATATTAATAGTGTGAATCATGCACACACAGTCATCAAGACCAACCCTCACATCGACAAATATAAGGTTCCAGTATAAGTCATTCGAAACCCACACCTTCCCGGGTTAGCTACATAACCTCCATTTAGCCCAATTAAAATAAGTTTCACATAAACTATTTCATTAGACCATGGAATTACACATTATGTCACACCACAAGTATCGTCAAACATTTATATTTTCAAGCTTACACATATGCCATTTTAATTACATTTCATCATCATGGGGAATGCCTTGACCCCCTTTGTTCATTAAATCAAAACATAGCCAAAAATTCCTTCAAACCCCATGTACATTCTTTAACCATTTATGCAACGCAATAGTATAGGTGAGTAAGTCAAACCAAGTGACAATTCCATAGTTCAAATCCATTTACACAAGTGGGCTGAGGGATAAGAATTATTCAAAACTAATTCCAAGTTTGAAACATCAATTTAGGGAAATACCTCGACCCCCATTCCAATTCCCATATCCATTCACCCCATTAGTTCAAAATCATTCAATTCTAAGCTTAAACAACTCATAAAAAAATGGGAAAATAATTTAAGGATCAACCATTCCAAAACAATCAACCCATATCAAAACCCACATTTAAATCCATATAACTAAACCATTTAAAAAATATTTTTTTCATAAAATAAGATAAGGTGAAGTGTAACATGCCTGAAGGTATCATAACTATAGAGAAAAATTGCCCTTGAGAGCCCTAATTGACAAACTTTTTTGAAACCCTAAATGTTCTTGACCTTGGAGATTTGAGAGAGTTTTAGAAGTTTTATTATTTTATTTAGAGTGATGATGATACCCTAAAGGGGTTTTAATTCATGGGTCATGGTTGGGAGAGAGAAGAAATATCCAAAGTGCCCTTAATAAAATGACAGATTAATTATTGCCTAGTTGTTATGGATGACCTTATGAGTCGTAGGGTCACCCTATGACTTTTGTTAATTAGTAACAGTTTGGACTAAATCCATAGGCACCGGCACTGGTTTGACTATGTGTTATGCCCGATGACTCAGATTCAGACCTTACAATGTGTGAGGACAAATTGTAGATAATACATAAATATTGGCCACCTTTACTGGTTTGGCTACGAGAGCCACTATACGACTTGTAATGAGTCATGATGACTCAGTGGGTTTCAATCATGACCAACATAGACACTCATCCAAACATATTTATCTAACTATGATTGGGATTCTACGACTCGTAATGACTCCTTGCAACTCACAGGAAGAGTCATAGTTTGGACAGTGAGTATAAAAACTCAAGAATTTCTAGGGGGAAAATTAGGGTGTTACATTAGAAGAAGGACTAGCTCAGTCCTAGATATATTGGACCTTTTGAGATTCTGCGCTTAGTTGGTGGGGTGGCTTATGAGTTAGCTCTACCTCTAGATTTTTTCATTTTTCATCTAATTTTCTATGCTTTTATACTGTAGCAATATATTCTAGATTTTTCTCATGTTTTAGATGGGATTAATTCAAGTTGGACGAGCATTTGATCTTCGTGGAGGAGTCAATGCTCAATTTGGCTAGTGTGTAAGGCGCTTGCACACTAGGTAGATCTTTTATTTAAATTTTAATAGAGAAACCTCCCAGTAGAGGAGTCCACTTAGGATATCAATTATAATATGCGGACCCAGTATCCTCACTAATTTGAGACTTTAGGTACATGCTAATCCTTAACTTCTATGGATGAAAGTTCCTTTAATAATGGGTATTATAATGACCCTTTAGTTCATTTTTGATATTTCCCCTTATTTTCACCATTAAAGCTTTTTTATAGCTTCCACAAGTCATTTATGACTTGCTAGATCTGACGGCTCAATTATCGAGCTATTCGTTTGGTTTTTAGAGCCAATTCCCTGTTTTGAAGTCTTTGTTGGTTTCAAATAGCCACCAAGAAAAAACTTAAGTAAAACAATATCGTATGAAAATTCTGACTGCTTCAACAACTCCAAATGTTAATTTTAGTCTAGGTAGACCTTTGGTTTGGGTCCCGAGACACCCGAGCTTATTTTGACCTATTGGTTGGAGAGTTAAAAAAAATATAGGTTGGGACCCACATTTGGTCGAAACTATCTCGGATGGAAAATTTGATTGCACATTAAGTTTGAAACATCAAATTTCATATGGTTACATAGTTCATTTGCATATACAAGGTTCCAAATAAAACTCGAGGGCTTGACAGAAACTTGGAATATTTTCCAAGTTTCAGCTGTCATCTGGTACAGCTGCTATTGCAAACCAAGTGCCACAATTATGGTACACTTGGAAGGCAAAGTGATGTGATTGTAGGAAGAGGTGTTTCACGTGCAACACCTTGTGCGGTTACTAAGATAGTGTGATCATAGGTATGGGTCTACGATAGCGGGATCCAAGTACCTAGTATAGGTATAAATAAACCCTTATGTCACAATTTTTGCCATTTCTTACATATTTACTAAGAGAAAAAAACCTAAAGAGTGAGATATCTTAAAATTGAGGCTTATGGGTGACTTAGCAGTTTTTTTAATATTTGCTTTCTCAATTATCTTCTGATTTAAAGTAAGAATTCACCCTTTTTCTTGATGGATATTATTGATTTATTTTTCAAAACCTAAAAACCTTGATGGATTGATTTTAGCCACAATTTATCTTGGTTTTCATCCATTTTTTAGGGCAATGATTCCTTGAGTATGTATGGTCCTAAGTTAGGGGTCTATCGAAAATAGCCTCTCTACTTCTCTTGAGGTAGTGGTATGGTCTACGTACACTCTACCCTTCCCAGACCCCACTAAGTGGGAATACACTGGGTATGTTGTTGTTGTTATTGTATTCCTTGAGCATGTAAGAATGCTGGATTGATTTTGAAAACGTTTTTTCAATAAGTAGGACTCGTTGGGGATTTTAATGTTATTTTTGTATGCAAATAACAATGGTGCAATATGGATATTTTTATTCTCCTATTGATGAGTAAAATGTATTTATGATTGCTTTGCATCTTGGGGAGGCTTCTTGAAAGGTAAAAGAGGTACATTAGTGGATCTTGTGAGCTTTCTTTGGCATCCAGGTAGGCTAGGTATTATCCCTAGTTAGATTGAGCTATTTCATAGTATTCTTATGATATTATGTTAGATTTAGGATGTGTTTTAGGTGTTGGATTGAAGAAATTCAAGACTTAGGATAGTCAGACCATTTAGGCCATTTTAAAAGCATAGAGTTGAAATACTTGACTTGTTTCCTTATGCCTTAGGTGAATTGGACTTCATTTCTCATGCTTAGCATGATAATGCCTTAGATCACTCAAGATTATGTAAAAAATGCTATTGTTACTCATGCTAAGGGTATGTTGGCCTTAGTTGCTCTAGTTACTCATGCTTAGGGTATGTTAGCCTTAGCTGCTTACACTAATGAAGGTTGCCTTAGTTTTATTTGACTTGGTTAAAGTGTTTGAGAAGAATCTCTACCTTAGGGCTATTTGTCGCTTACTTAACATCTAAGAATGGATTCAGATACCTTATCCTAGTCCGGGATAAAACTTCACTTAGAATATATTTTGGGGATTTAGAAATAGGCTCTATGACCCACCTTAAGCCAAGATCGATGTTAGTTCTCTTGAAATACTTATATGCTTGTTGAATACCTTGGGAATGACCTTTAGAGGTAATATTGAGAAACTTTGATACTTGATGGTTATGTTAGTAAATGTGAGGGTTGACGCCTATGATTATGTTATTATTTATGCTATTGGTGATGCTATTCATGATCTTGATTATATATGTGTGTATGTGTATTTGGTTTAAGTACGAAAGATAATTATGCTATTTATTAAATACCCAGTTTGAGTTCGAAGGATGATTATGACACTATTGATTATATTTACTGGTTTGATTTTGGCTATTGATTATTTACCAGTTCAAGTCTGACTATTGATCATATTTACATTTTTGAGTTTGATATACATATTATGCTATGATGACATACTTTTTACCATTAACGATATCGGGCTGTGAGATTTAGAGTAGAAATTTGGCTAAGTTGGAAAATGAGGAAATAGTTATAATATGGCATGACATAAATGGACTCTAGTGTTAAAATGACTAGTTGACAGATGATTCTTAGTTAAGAAATGATAACTAGCTAATAACTGAAGTAGTTACAATAGATGGTTTGTTAATTAATGGTGACTAGTGTATCATGATGATAAGGTTTCTATATGATGGTAAAATTGTGAAATGATGTAAAATGACGATAAAGGTTAGTTATAATGTTGGATGATTGAATTATTCTATCTTGATTATACTCTCCATGAATATAGGGCTCTATGATGAGTTATTTACTTTTTTGCACTATTTGGCATATGGGAGCCAATTTTTTAGTTATGACTGTATGTGTTGATGCTTTATGTTATGTTTTTATTTTGATTCACTTACTTATCTATGCACAGCAATGTCGAAGCTCTACTGGAGTTGAATAAATGTGTAAATCATGAGTTTTAAGAAGATTTGAATAGAGTTCACACTATATTGCATGATAAGAATATGAAAGAAGTAAATCTTTTCGTAAAATACTTCATAGCCTCTCACTCATAAGTGTGGCATGCTTCACACCCATGAACAAGACTACTTAACACGGCTTTCAGAAACCCTAAGACACATTAAACTGAATGCTCTGATTCCAAGTTTTTCATAACTCGAGACTACCCCTTAGTTGTGACACGATGCTTAGAGTCGTAAGTGACCTCAAGCTAACTCCTGGCCTAGCATAACAACATAAAACTAAAATAATTGATGTAGAAACACTATATAGAAGTTGGACTAAATGACAAATTAATAAATCAGCCAATAATATTATCTGGGTTTAAAACCAAAAGGCTGAATATCTAACTGTATGTTCGAAAGCCTTTAATAAGATGAGTTACTGAGACAAGCCCTCAGTTGACTCTAACTGACTGAAACTAAAATGAAATAAAATGAAATATTAATATTATTTCTCAAATAATTATGTCACCAAAGTACCACTATTAATTTAGAGAAGGTCGTACTATGCGCGATCCATATCTTGAATGTTAGAACCTATATTAATAGATAATATAGCACAAAAAATGTTTGTGATCAATAGTTTGAATATAATGAGTCTGTGAGCTAGGAAATAAATATCATATGACTAATATGATGTATGTAAGATAGTAATCAAATGCATTACCTAGTAATAAACATATACAATATGATAAACTAAAAAATTGAATACAAGGTCACACAAGTATCTAAAGTTGAGCCATAAACTATGAAATATAAAGTATGGACTGTGGGAGCTATGGATACCTGACATACCCCAATCTGACTTAATCATTTCCCAACCAGTAACCCCAGATGGAAGGGTGTTATATACCTTTCTAAGGGTACGAACACTAACTGGTATGTATTACTAAACTGATGTCCAAAAGGACTAAGGTGATAAGACTGGTCTGATGGGTAACCCTTTAAAATATATAATATATTCGTAGTTTTGGGGCTAGGGACTTTTATTAAAGGTCTTAGACTAACTGAAGAGTGAGCCTTCATCCCTATATCCACACAGTGCTAAGTACTATTCCCACCAAAATGACACTAATAATTAAAATGCTCAATAATAGTAATATTCTGATAAATGAAAATAAATACACTATCTTAGAGCATTCAAAACATTTAAACTTGAACATATAATACACATAAGTATATGCATGAAATTCTTATTCTGGAGAATGAAACTGTTACGACAATTTCATGAACTAAATAAATTAAGGAATTTAATAAATCAAGTCCAACAATTATGGATTTCACAATATAATTAGGGTTTATAAATTGAAAATATAATGGTAATGATATTTATGTTAAAGCATGGGTTTATAACTCAATGGGATCAAGAATCTGAAATATCAAGAAATTCACAACATTCATAAAGCCTAGGTTCTTAGGATGGAATTAAACAGAGAAATTAAGTTAACTTTGGTACCCCATTAATGAAATCCCACATACCTATTGATAAAAACCCTAAAGAAATTTTTGAAATTGGAAGATTGAAGAAGATGAACCCTAGTTTCCCTAAAGAGGAGAAATTGCCTCTTTCATTCTTTCTTATGCAAAGTGTTGAATGTTTTTTTGGTATTGAAGGCTTGGGGTATCATTAATATTTATACTCATCCTTGACGTGGCTTAAACATTATAGTTTTGATGTTAAAAGAGTGGGAAAAGACAGCAAAGCTCCTCATGAAACAAAACTAAAAATCTCCAGCATTGCATCATACGAACCATCCCACGATTATGGGACCCACTGATAATTATGGGTGGTGCACGTGGTTTAGAGGATGAATTTGGGATCTCTAAATTCCACCAGATGATCCATGGTATGATCGTGGGACCCACCTATAATTGTACCCTAGTTTGTAATTTGGAAGTACAATCTTAATCAACTTTAGGAGTCATGGTCACAATGATACGTAATCTCACCAAGATCATACCTACATTTGTAGGTTCTCACTGTTAGATAGTGTTTCTCTAAAATGGCCATAACTTTTTACTATAATAGCAGATTAAGGTGAAATAGTATGAGTTACAAAAATAATTTAAATATATTTTATTTGGTGGGCCTTGAGCTCAAAAATACTTTATAATCTAGGATTTATGCTCATTTGAAGTTGACTATACAAAGATTCTTCTCAAGAAATCAATAGGTAAGGTAGGTTTTGACTTGGCCTTGAGCTAGGAGTCACTTGTGGCTTAATATGTGTCTAAATTACTTCTCATACATCCAAAACATAATGTTCAATTCTTTATGCACTTGAATCATGTTTCTAATCATATATTGGATTTTTAAGGTGTTACAGGTCCCCTCCTATAGAGTCATTTTTGGTAGTTTTTGAATTCTAGGATGTGTTCCCTTCAGACCAATCGGGTATGCCTCCCGATAGAGAGATCAATTTTTGTTTTGACTTAGAGCCAAGCACTCTTCCTATATACATTTTGTAATAGAATGGCTCCAATGGAGTTGAGGGATCTCAATACTCAATTGTAGAAGCTACTTGAAAAGGGTTTTATTCGTCTGAGTGCTTCATGTTGGGGTGCTCCAATACTGTTTGTCAAAAAGAAGAAAAATAGTTTGAGGATGTGTCGTGCTTATGGACAGTTGAAAAAGGTTACTATCAGAAATAAATAACTTTTTCTTTAGCATAAATGATTTGTGTGACTAGTTGTAGGGACGTCAGTGTTCTCAAAAATTAATTTACAATCGGGTTATCATCAGCAGAAAATTTGACTGGAGGATGTGCCAAAGAAAACTTTTAGGACTTGGAATGGTCATTATAAATTTCTAGTGATGTCTTTTGGGTTGACTAATTCACATATGACCTTTATGAGTTTGATGAATGGGATCTTTAAGTTGTTCTTGGATTCTTTTATTATTGTTTTTATTTCTGATATTCTTGTCAACTCTAAGGTAAATAATAGCATGCAGTCCATCTTTGCATGGTTTTGGAGATTCTAAGGGAGAAACGATTGTCTGCTAAGTTTTTAAAGTGCAAATTCTAATAGTCTTTAGTTGCCGTCTTGGGGTATGTAATTTTTAAAAGAGGGGTAATAGTGGATTCCTAGAAGATTAAGGTAGTAAGGAATTGGATTCGGCATAGTTCAATGACATAAGGAGCTTTACAGATCTTGTTATTTATTACCATAGGTTTCTGAAGAACTCTGCATCCATTGCAATGCACTTGACAACGTTAATTAGAAAGAAGTACCATTTGTTTGGTCATATAAATATAAAGAGATCTTCAAAACATCAAGAAACTCTTGACTACAATGCGTATTCTTTCATTGTTAGTTAAAGGTTTGGACTTTATAGTGTCTTAATGATTCACTTTTGGGTTTGGGTTTTGTGTTAATTCAAGATAAAAATATCATTACTTATGCTTCGAGGTAGTTGCAGCCTCACAAAAGTACCTATTGAACACATGACCTAGAGTTGGCATCGGTGGTCTGTACATTAAAGATTTAGAGACACTATCTTCATGGTATCAAGAGTGAGGTCCTCACAGATCACCATAACCTAAAACACTTATACACTCAACAAGATCTAAATTTAAGGCAGCGGTGGTGGATTAAATTAGTGAAGAAGCATGATGTAACTATTCAGTATCATCCGGGTAAGGCTAACATGGTGGCAGATGCATTGAGACAAAAAGTGGTAAGTATGGGTAGTTTATCATTCCTAAGGGTGTCCAGGCGACCACTAGCTAGAAAATTTCAATGTCACAACCCGATTTATGAGTCATGATAGAACCTACCATCTCCGACTAGTAGGTATGCAAATACCATAACCTAGAGCTAACGCAATGGGTTAATCCAGTAAAAAAGGCCCAACATCAGTGAAATATAAGAACACCAATTGTAAACATAAGGGTTCTAGATAGAATAAACAATCATGAAAGATACCAATCCCAAAACCTAATAGAGCTATGCAATACCTGTGCTTATTCCTAGCTAGAAATCATCTCAAGGATGCAAGTACTTGCTTTGAAATACAAATCTATTTTTGTACCCACAGTATTTTTGAGATTTCTATATTCTACAACGTGGGAAATTGATTTAGCTTTCTAACAATACCTATTTTGTCCAAATCCAACACCAAACAAGAAAGTAATGGATGGTTTACTCATAATTGACCGAAATGCCCAGGTAGGACATCCAAGTTAATGTACCACCAAATAAGTGAAGGACCGCCACTTTAACCATCATAGCCAAGGCAGTAGGGCCACGTTCTAGATAAGGATTAACGGATGAGTTGACAGACCGTCAGATTTTTGACGGACCATCATCCAGGCCGTCAACCTTATCCAGTAAACCCCATTTCTGGTCCACGTATGACGGTCGATATGATGGACCAAAAAGTTCCTGATGCACCGTTAGTCGGGTCATCACACGCCACATTTTGTTTACTTCTAGGCCATTTAAACTTGGTATTTTTGGACACTTACCACTCACCTATATATACCCAAATGGGTCCGAATTCAGCCATTTTGCTCATTATTATTTTATAAACAAAAAACTAGGGTTTCTCTCTAACTGTATTCTTCAAGTACAATACCCAATCTTCTTCAAAAATCAAATGATTTCAAATCTATCAAGTTCAAAAACATCAAGAACCTTGAGTCAGGTATGCGTAGTGTTCATCTATGGATCTATTTCGTTCATAGAGCTCAAGAACCATGTTTTAAATATTATTATGTGATTTTCTTATTGTGTTATGAGCATGTACATGTTGATGATTGTTGTTTAAGTTTCAAGATGATATCTAAAGGTGTTTTCATGAAGTATATATGTTTGTTAGTTGAAACTCATGATCCTTATGTAGCTTAATATGGTGAAATTCATGAACACACTTAAGCTAAAAGAATGTATGCAAAGTGTTTGATAATATTCCTAGATGATAAAATTCATGTCCCATGATTTAATAGTGCTTAAATGACAAGTCTATGCTCTATGCTTTACGATTTCCCATGAATTCTATGTGAGTGATATGCGTTATTGTTATGATATGGATTGACCATGATATTGACTCTATGCAAGTATATACATATTGTATGAATTTCCCTTCCATGTATAAGATGTTAATAACTATGCTTAGTATGAAATCCCCTACTCATGATATGGTAAATTGTGGACTCTACTCTTACGATCAATTCAGTCATGTGTGTCAATTTCCTTCCATTGAGTCTTGCTGGTACTTGTACACAAAAAATATAGTTGTGTACTGAGAGCCATGTCATGTTATCACGATAATCTCAGTCAAGGCATGATCTATAGAACTCAGTCGGGTATGTGACTCAGGAAACCTCAGAAATCTCATGATCTCAGTTAATTCTCAAATAGTAGCACTAATTCATCAGTCAACGGAAGTCAGTTACTCAGTCCATGTACCGTCAGTAAAATCACATTCAGTCTCTTCAGATGGGAGTAGAAGTTAGCACCGAGTGAACCCAAGGATGGGAACTCACCTATCAGTGTAGGCTGTGATTCTTAATAATCATCCTTGTGTTCCAAAACTACGTAGCCAGTGTAGGTTAAGATATCTTCACCTATCAGATTAGGGTTGATGAGGTGGCTTAATCCATTAGTTTAAGGTTCCCACTGATCTCATTTTAAGTACCTACCAGCTAAGGGTCACTCACAACTGTCCTTACCAGTGGCACAGTATTGACAGCCTTCTAGTCGGGGTAGAGATTGGACCCCAACTTAGCTATATGCGTTATTGGGGCATGTCGGTCAAATAACTACCTCCCATAGTTTCATTCCTAGTCTCAGTAAAAAGAACTCAGATAGTTCTTTAAATTTCAGTATATTAGGATGGTCAGATACAGTCAATTCAGTTACAGAATGGAACACAGATAGTTCCATTAGATTCAGGACTGTCAGACACAATCATCTATGTTATCAGAATTTCAATATTTGTCATGCTAGATATTAGTAGACCATTTATTAGTGTCCAGATCTAGATATCACATAATCATGATCTCAGTTACTATGTATACATGTTTGCACTCTTACGTTCATATTAGTCAGTCAGTTAGCATCGTTCATGCATGTAAACCCTTTATGCATTTAGCCTACCTCACTCGTATACTCAATACTCCTAGTTGTACTGACTTATTTGCGCTATGGTTCTTTCTTTCACGTTACACCATAGGTTCACAGATACGAGCTCCAAATCAGCAGTAGCAGTAGCATTCCAGTCGCAGAGGTGCAGTGAGTACTCATCCATTTAAAGGCGATATTATTTATTTCATTTATTATTTCAGTTCAATTTTACTAGATGGAGTTAATTGGAGACGTGTTTCTTCAAATCCTTATCAGACAATATTTAGATGCTTTTAGATTTAGCTCAAATTTGATTCAGATTTCAATTGTTTTGGGTATTCGTTACCTCATATGGATGTTATGATTTGTCAGATATTCTATGCAGTTGAACCTTATGGCATATTGTTCATGTTTTCTGCATTATTACATCATATATTATAGTATACAGGTAAAGATATCATTCATGGGTTAGCTTGTGGTCCTTCGAGGTCATAAGCACCGTGTAGCACTCTGATTCAAAAAATCAGAGCATTACAAACTTGGTATCAGAGCCTAAGATTCAATAGAGTCCTAGGAAGTCTGAAAGCCGCATCTAGCAGAATCTTGTGCATGGGTGTGTTGCGCACCACATTTATGTGCAATAGGATTTTAGATGTTTTAGGAACAATTTCCCTTCTTTAGGTATTCATATCGTGCTAGTGTGCATAATCTCAAGTTAAACTCTCAGTCTAATCCGTTCTTCTCTTATTTCAGAATATGCCTCCAAAGAGAAGAAACCAACCAGCTCCTCAGCCCGAAGATCCTTTGGGTGAACATATTTCTCATACGGAGTTTAGGGCCGCATTTACCACACTTGCTCATTATGTGGCAGCCTAAAATTAACAGCCACTAGTTATTCTAGACAATCCAGTGGCAAAATCAGCCGCAGCTAGGATTTGAGACTTCGTTGGATCTAAGTCTGATGAAGACCCTTAGGAATTCATTGACCAAGTCCAGAAGGTGATAGACATCATGGGAATTACTTCTTGTTAGAGTGTTGAGTTAGTCTCATACCAGTTATAGGATGTTGCTCACACTTGGTACAAATAGTAGAAGTTTGAGAGGTTAGAAGATACAGGTCCTATAGAGTAGGAAGAATTTGTCACAACTTTCTTAGATAAATTCTTTCCCCAAGATCTGAGAGAGGAAAAAGTTCTAGAGTTCATCAATATTCGGTAGTGAAATATGATGGTTAAGGAGTATTCTCTCATATTTACTCAGCTAGCCAGATATGCCCCTCATCTTGTTACATACAATAGGTCTAAGATGAGCAAGTTCGTGTCAGGGGTAAATGATAGCGTGGTAAATGAGTGTAGGTCTGCAATACTGAATAATGATATGACATTAGCTAGGATTATGACTCATACTCAACAAATAGAGGAGCAGAAGATTAGGACTAGGGAGAGACAAAACAAGAGAGCAAGGTCAGGCAGTTTTAGTTTTGCTCAACCAAAATCAGAAGGAGGAAACGGTTTGTAGTTTCGTCCTAAGCCAGAAATTCCATCTCCTTCCTCCGTCGGTGCCCCAGTGCCAAAATTCAGAGACAGAAAAAGAGATCGAGCAACAGGCTCTAAGTCTCAGGGTAGTGTCAGCAGTACCCGAACTAATCCCCTGTGTCAGACTTGTGGTAAAAACCACAAGGGTACCTGTAGATCTGGTAGCGATGTTTGTTTCGGTTGTGGCAAGCCATGATACAGGGTTAGAAAGTATTCACAGTCAGGTCTGCAGGGTAAGCAGAATCGCTCCACAGCCCAGTCCGATCGCCCAAATCAGCAGAGTGCTGCTTTTAGTGCTACTAGTGGGCAATGCCCAAACAGACTCTGTGCTCTTCAGAACCAACAATATCAGGAAAATTCTCCTAATCTCATTACTGGTACGTTGCATATTTTCCATGTTCATGTTTATGCTTTTCTAGATCCATGTGCATCCTTGTCTTTTGTTACTCCTTAAACAGCAGCTAATTTCAAAATCAATCCCAAAATTTTAGTAGAGCCCTTTTCAGTCTCTACCCCAGTGGGTAAAACCATCATAGCTCGGCGGTATACAGCCACTGCCCAATTTTCATATTTCAAAAATCCATGTCAGTAGATTTAGTTGAGTTAGAGATGACTGATTTTGATGTCATTCTCATCATGGATTGGCTTCATTCATGCTATGCCACAGTCGACTGCAGAACTAGGGTAGTTCAGTTTCAGTTCCCAAATGAGCCCTTCCTAGAGTGGAAGAGTAGTACTTCATCTTTCAGGGGTCAGCTTATTTCCTAAATGTGGGAAAGGAAAATAATTTCTAAGGGGTGTGTTTATCATCTCGTGCATATTAAAGATTCCAGTTCTGAATCTCCTAGACTTGAATCAATCTCGATTCTTCTTCCAGATACTCAATATATTTCTATTCTGCCATACATAATGGCACCAGCAGAACTTAAGAAATTGAAAAATCAGTTGAAGGATCTTTTAGATAAGGGATTCATTAGGCCCAGTGTATCCCATGGGGTGCACCAGTCTTATTCGTGCATAAGAAAGACAGTTCTCTCAGGATGTGTATCGATTACTGTCATCTCAACAAAGTTATGGTCAAGAACAAATATCCTCTTCCCAGAATAGATGACTTCTTTGACCAACTTTAGGGTACCAGTTATTTCTCCAAAATAGTTCTCAGATCAGACTAGCATAAGCTTAGAGTTAGAGAATGTGACATCCCAAAGACAAATTTTTGTACTCGGTATGGTCACTTTATGTTTCTAGTTATGTCCTTTGGTCTTACCAATGCCCCAGCCATTTTCATGGACTTGATGAACTATGCCCCAGCCGCTTTCATGGACTTGATGAACTATGTGTTCAAGCGTTACTTGTACATGTTTATCATAGTCTTCATAGATGATATCCTAGTCTATTCCTGCATAGAGTATGATCATTAAGACCATCTCAGGATTGTTCTTCAGACTCTCAGAGATCACCAGTTATTCACCAAATTCAATAAGTGCAATTTTTTTTTTAAGATCAGTAGCATTCCTTAGCCATATTATTTCTAATGATGGCATTGAGTAGATCCTCAGAAGATCGAAGTGGTAAGAACCTAGCCTCACCCCGTCTCTCCATCAGATAATAGAAGTTTCTTGGGATTGGCTGCTATTACAAATGATTTGTCGAGGGATTTTATTCTATTGCATCCCCCATGTCTAGATTGACTTAGAAGAAGGTCAAGTTTTAGTGGTCAGATCATGTGAGAAGAGTTTTCAAGAGTTGAAGACTCGACTCACCTCAGCTCTAGTTCTAGCTCCTCCGGATGGTTCAGATGGGTTCGTAGTATATTATGGTGCATCTAGAGTGGGTTTAGGTTGTGTCCTCATGCAGCATGGTAAGGTCATAGCCTATGGCTCGAGACAGTTAAAGCCCCGTGAGAAGAATTATCCTACTCATTATCTTGAGTTAGCAGCCGTAGTATTTTCCGTAAAGATTTGGAGGCATTATCTATATGGATTTCATGTAGGTGTCTTCACGGATCATAAGAGTCTCCAGTATTTATTTTCTCAGAAAGATATTAATATTCGTCAGAGAAGGTCGTTAGAGCTTTTGAAAGATTATGACATAAGTGTCCTTTATCATTTGGTCAAGGCCAACGTTGTGGCCGATGCTCTTAGTAGACTCTCCATGGGTAGTGTTTCTCACATCGAGGACAACAAGAAGAAGATAGCTCAGGAACTATCTTGTTACCTTAAATTAAAGTTGTGTTGAATTTATCAAAATACCCTTTAATCTTGTGGTTCTAAATATGCCATGTGGAAAGTTAAAATCAAAGTATTGCCAAAAAAGGAAAGAGGTCATTCTTTTTTAAATGGACTAAAAAGGAAAGTTAGTCATTCTTTTTTAAATGGAGGGAGTACCAATCTACTCAAAACTATAACCATACCATCATATAGTCCTCTATCTCATCAAAACACCTTAGTCATTCATTATTAGATAACCAATGTTTATTACTAAACCCATTTACTCACTAGAGATCATATAACCGCTAGTTATTATCTATCCACTATTTATCACATAAACACTATTCACGGGTTAATGAATAACCACCATTTACTAATTAGCCAATATCTAGCATCTAGCCTAGATTCACCACTAGGCCATATTCATCAAATAAACAATACTTAATTCTAGCCATCGTACTTCCACTAGTTACCATTAGTTCACTATTCATCTATCAAATAACATTTTTTATTAATTAGCATTATTAAACCATAAATCCTCACTTAACAACTAACCAAAATCATAGACTTAGTCATTAATATCAACTAATCATCCCCATCTCTAATCCCATTATCACTAATCTCTATAATAAAATAATCATCACTACTATTAGCCATCAATGTCATGAGTCCTTTTCATCACTAAGGTTCACTAATCCATTAGTCAATATTAGAAACTTAAGCAATATCCACCACTAAGCATCTTTTATACTTAAAACACAACTATACCACTTTCTATCTTAACTCATTAGAAGACTATAGCTGCCATCTCCAATATCAACATAATACCCAACTACACAAGAGTATAAATAAACAAGTAATTTCTATACATAGGGCTAGACGGATTCGAATCTATTATATATACATAGGCACATCAATAATCATCCTCCGACCGTATTGGGCATCATCATATCATTATAGTTTCTTCCATCCTTGTCGGGTATCATCTTATCATCACAATATTTTTTGACCTTGCTGAATATTATCATATTATCACAATATCCTCCGGCCTTGCTGGGTACCATCACATCACCACAATATTTTTTATTTGTATCGGGTATCATCATATTATCATAATATCCTCCATCCTTCTTGGGTATCAACATATCATCATCATATTCTCTGACCTTGTTGAGTATCATCATAATATCATCATATCCTCCAGACTCGTCGGGTATCATTATAAAGTCATCATATCCTCCGGTCTTTTTGGGTATTACCATGACATCACAATACATTAATTCATATCATTAATAAAGAACAATCCCTACAAGTTCAAAAGTAAATGACAAGACCCATAAGGGCTAAAGTAAATGACAAGCTCCACGAGGGCTAAAGTGAATGATAAGCCCTATGATATTAGGTGGCTTTATACACTTTTGTATCATTATTCTAGGTTATTTTGCCTTTTTTTGAGAGGAATTTGTGTGCTTAACATGTCCATATTGATATAAATAAGCATTTAAGTGTCCAAGTGTGTATTTACAATGTTCAAACTATTTTTCAATCAAGTTTGTGCTTAGTTGAGTCATTTAGAGTTCAACTAGGAAAACTAATTTTACTTGCTTGAGCTAGGTGTGTATCTAGTTGGTTTTGGTGGATTCTAATATGTTTAATTTGTTTCAAATGATTTAAATGTGTAATTATTAGTGGAATCACTTATTTGTAATGTGAAAAGTTTAATTTGATTAAGTCAAGAGTCAAAATAATAAGTTGAAGATCATTAAGAATTAGCCTTATCTTTGCTTTTGTTTTGATTCATCGTTAAGGATATTGTATTATTTCAATCTTTAATTTATAATGTGTGATTATGTAGGAGTCTTTGTGAAATGAATATGGTAATATATTATTGGAAATACACCACAAAAGACATGAAAAAAAGGAGAGACGTTCAACACTTAACCAAATTTTTAGAAGCTAATTCCAGTACACCGATGAGATAGCGTCACGTTGCTTCGATGTGAAATGCTACCAGCATCGCACCGCGCTAGTATATATGCATGCCAAGTTAAATCTTTGCCGACACAGTTATGCATTTGTCCTATTATTACTTTCCATGACACTCAGTTTAAGGCTTAGGGAATTTATTCCTAATCTCACAAAAATTAGGTAAAATCCCACTTTATCTATATAAATATGGCAATACATCTAGACAACATTAAAAAATACTTGGACAATACCTGAACAATTTTGGATGTGAAAAACAAAAGAGGCTGCTGCATAATTTTTTTATAGGTTTTTAATTCTTTAATTTTTCATATCATGTATTCAATTATTTGGATCATGATTATGAATATTATTGGCTAAAAAAACCCTTTTTCGGGGTTAAAGCCAAGAACATAATTACTATTATTTTGGATTAATTTTAATTAATTTTTTTTATCATATTTGGTTGTTTGTTTATTCTTGTTTTAATTATTTTAAGGATTCGCGACCCTTAGAATACATATATTGTCGACCTTTTGATCTCGGGAGAGGGAATAGGGAGATAGAACATGAGAATAAATAAAGTTTGGGTTTTTATTCTTTTATAAAATAAAGAATTAAACTTAGCGTCTAGGACAGAAATGTACTTAGATGTCTTACTTGATTCAAATGTAGGAGGATAGCTTCAGTTCACTTAATTAGATTATTACATCCCCTCTCAATTATGTAGTTCTAATGTCCACATTAGGTAAAAGATTAGAGGTTGGGAAACCATGATCATGCAATTAATCCTAGGAATCAACAGCCAAGATAAGCAAATTGACGAATGAAATTCAATAACGTAGTATGATTGTTTGAAGTTCTTTAACCCTGGGTTTTACTCCATTGATTGTTCCAAGTATTTTTTTATTTACGCATTGTTACTATAATTTTAATTTCCAAACTCTCTTTTTGCTTACACTTGCTCTAAATTAATCTAAACTGTGAACTTGAATTAAATCATGGTTAAATTAAGTCTCTATGGGATCGATATTCGGCTTTCTTGAAGGCCACTATATTACTTGATAAGATCATGTACACTTGCATGTATGCTCGGGCGCTGTCAAGTTTTTGGCGCCATTGTCGGGGACTTGTTATTTAGTAATTATTTATTTTAGTTTTACTTTTATATTTATTTTGTGTTTTCTACGCTTGGTCTTAGTTTTGTTTTTGTAGGAAATAGGTTTTTAAAGTAGAAAACTGGTAAGGGATCATGACTTGGTTGAACCAAGCTATGAACCTGAGCAACTTTACATCATCAAAGGAGAAAAGCAATCCTTCTCCCCAGAATTCCTCAATTCCAAGGAAACTAAGAGAATACTATTCCAATGGCTGAACAACAAGCAGCTCGTAGGACAGTTAGGCAAGTGGCAGTCCCACTTCCAACACACTTGACTTCCCCAATTCAAAGACCTGGAGCTAGGGTAATTTTGAGTTAAAACAAACATGGTTCAACTTCTAATCAGCAGTGGACAGTTTGCAAGGCTTTTATACGAGGATCCACAAGTCTACTTGCAGAATTTCATGAGCTTACTGACACACTCATTCCTACTAGGGTGAATATAGATTATGTGAGGCTGACACTATTTCCCCATTCACTGTTGGGGGAAGCAAAAAGATGGTTGAATGTGGAGCCGACCAATTCAATCACCTCATAGAATGACTTAGCCAGAAAATTCCTCATCAAATTTTTCCCTTCTAGCAAGACTGCGAGACTTCACAGTGAGATAGTGAGTTTCATGCAAAATCCAGACGAGAACCTTTATTATACTTTGGAATATTTAAGGCTCTTCTTTGGGATTGTCCACATCACCAACAGTCCAATGTGGTACTTGCTCATACTTTTGTAGAAGCACTTGATCATAATATGAAGATTTTGCTAGATTCAGCCGCAGATGGTCAAGCATTAAATCTGACTTATCATGAGCTGCACACATTACTGAGCCGCATAGAACAAGGAAATCTAGAGTGGCATTCAGATTCTAGAAGTGCGATGAAAAAAATTATGGGTGTATTAGAGGTAGATCAATTCACAGCCCTATCAACATAGGTTTCTGCCTTACAAAACTTGATCAACACATCATTTAGTAGCATGAAGTTAGGAGAAGCACAACCTACATCCACAGTCAATACCATCCAAAAAGTTGTAGGTTGGTGCGAGGTATGTAGAAATAGTGGTCATGTAGCGGCCATGTGTGCTTCAAATCTAGAATTTGTGATGTATGTAGGTAATTCTCAAAGGACAAATTATGGTAATACCTAAAACATAAAGTGGAAGAGTCAGCCATGGAAATCTCCACAGCCACAGGCCCAATTAAATTAATCAAATAGAAACATAGAGGATATGATGAAATAGGTTTTAGCTAATCAGATTTAGCTAATCAGACATAATTTGTTGTAGACTTGAAAAGTTTACAATTGGGCACAAGAAGTTTATAAGTGTAAATGGGACTGAATCAGAAAGCATTGAATACCAAGCCACTAGGTAGGTTGCTAGAAGATACAAAAAATCCAGAGAAGGTAATGTCAATTACCTTGAGAAGCAGTAAGAAACTTCAAGGAGAGCATCCAAAGTTAGCTAAAGAGGTAGATGCTGATGTGGTGACCCAAAAGGTAAATGACAAAGTTGCTAAAAATTAGAGAAAGTCTGAGTACTTGAAAACTAAAGTTGCTGAAGAAAAAGTGAAAAATACACTGTCACTACCCTTCCCTAAGAGGCAAATAAAAGTGAAGGATGATGCTATGTTCAAAAGTTCTTTAACTCATTCAAAGAGCTTCATATTAATTTATCTCTTTTAGATTTTTTGCAAAGTTTGCCCAAGTATGCAAAGTACTTGAGGTATGTGGTGGCAAAGAAGGCAAAATTACTGGATGCATGAGCAATAACGCTAGCTAAAGAATGTAGTGCGGTAATGACACTAAAAATCCCAAAGAAATTAAAAGATCAGGGGAAGTTTACTATCCCTATATAAATTAGGAGTAAAATGGTTCATGCACTGAGTGATTTAGGGGCAAGCGTAAATTTGATGCCCCTATCATTGTTTAAAATATTGGGCTTGAGAGAACCGAAACTGACCTTCATGGTGTTGCAGTTGGTAGATGGGACGTTTACACATTTGGATGGAATAATTGAAGATGTACTGATTAAGGTTGGTAAATTCATTATACCTACTGACTTTATTATTCTTGATTTTGAGGCAGATGAATTGGTACCAATCATCTTACGGCATCCATTCTTATCCACTGGTGGGGCCTTGGTTGATGTTAGAGAAAGCATTCTCAAAATAGGGGTAGATGATAAAGAGGTGGTATTTGATATTTATAAAACACCTATAGTAAAATCCCAAATTAAAGATTTATATGTTATCAATGTGATTGAAAAGGATGAGTGTAGGGTGGTTAATCCACCAAAGACCTCTTTGGATTAACTGATAGAGCGGCCCAAGTTAAAATTGTTGTCTCCCAACATGATGAAAGTTGAAGTAAATAAATATGTTTACCTTGAGAGTGCAAACTCAACAGGTCAGAAACGAATAAAAAAATAGCTCCCAAAAGGGAGTAAAGGGTGAAGGAATATGGTTGAATTGAGTTGGGTCGTGTCGCGACACTAAATCAGGCGCTGCTTGGGAGGCAATCCAAGTTAAATTAGGTATTTTTTATTTTTAGTTTTTTTTAGTTTTTATTTCACATAGTTTTTATGTTTTGTTGAGTCATAGTTTAATGGAAAGTCTGAGTACCATAAACCTAACCTAAGTAGCATGGCAAAGAATGAGTGTGGGGTTCCCGTGGACCTCATTTATGTGTAAAGATGCTACTAGCTAGGCCTAGAGGCCTCAGGGAGTATTTCTATTTCTTACTTTTAAATTCACTTTGGGTACAAAGTAGATTTTTAAGTGTGGGATGGGAAAATTCCCAAATTTTGACTCAATTTAAAAAAAATTGTGTAAGATTTTGTTGTTGGTTCTATTTTTGATTACATGGTGCAAGTGGGTTTGTTTGTAAAAGTATGTTGATTGAATTAATTTCTATTTTTTGAGACTCTTAGGCTCATGTTTATGACTCTTGTACTTGTTGGCTTAAAACTTCAATTTGTGCTATTGTTTAGTTGGAAGTCTATGATGATCCTCTTGAGTTAAGCATGCCACATGTGTGTGTGAGAATTTTTATATATTCCTTATTGCATGTGATGTATAGAACTTGCCCGGTGTGTGTGTAAAGAGAAATAAATAATGTGGGTTTAGGAGATAATTTAGGTATTTCTTTGATAGCCTAGTTTTATGCCTTTTTTTCGGTCTTACCCTTGTGCATAATCCTAGTTAACCTCCATTGAGCCTTTAGCTTTTTCTTTGGTATCCTTATTTTTAGCCTAATCCCTTCTTTGATAGACCATAATTTGATCCAAAAAGCTCCTAAGTTCTTTAATGGAAAAAAATAATTTAGTAAGGAGTTTGAGAAATTGAAGAAGAAAAAGGTGAAATTGATGCCCCAAGGTAATAGTTATTGGTGTTTATATTTGATGTGTGGTGGTTGGGAGTGATATAAATGGTATGAAAAATATTCCCATGATTGTAGAAAAAGAAAAAAATTGAATCTTGAAGGATTAAACAATACGCCCACCATGTGTTTTTGAAAATGCTTAAAAGAGATGGGGCAAAATAAATGAATGGGGTTGACAAAAAATGGTGTAAATTGGTTGTTGGAGATTGGTTTTAAACGTATAATGTAGTGTATTAAATCTCTTAGATAGGTTAGTCACTATTCCCAAATAGTTTCTACCCGTACCTTAGCCTACATTACAACCCAAAAAAGACCTATTTTATCCTAAGTTCATCCTTGCGTATTAGTGGAGCATTACACTAAGGGAAATATTATGGTTCATTGTGTGTGACTTGTGAATTCTTTGTGAGAGTCGGCGTAATTTGATTCATGTACCCACTATGTTATAAATTGCATTATTGTGAGTGATTATAGGTAACTCTCTTGTTGTGAGGGGCACATCTTAGATGAATGTGGGTTATTTGTATGATTTCCTTGATTGAATGATATGCATGAGTTTTCCAACTAGGTGAGACAATTCTTGAGGCTAGGATGTTTTGGAGTAGTGTTCATAAGCTTTCAATGATGTAAATAACATGCTGTGTAAAAACTTGCATTTCGTGTAATCATTATAGTACTATCTTGAGTGTGTTTATTTTAGTAAATGACAAGCCCCATAAGGGCTAAAGTAAATGACAAACCCCACGAGGGCTAAAGTGAATGACAAGCCCTATGATCTGAGGTGGTTTTATACACTTTTGTATCATTATTTTAGCTTATTTTGCCTTGTTTTGAGAGAAATTTGTGTGCTTAACATGTCCATATTGATATAAATAAGCATTTAAGTGTCCAAGTGTGTATTTACAATGTTCAAAGTATTTTTCAATCAAGTTTGTGCTTAATTGAGTCATATAGAGTTCAACCCGGAAAACTAGTTTTACTAGCTTGAGCTAGGTGTGTGTCTTGTTAGTTTCGGTGGATTCTAATATATTTAATTTGTTTCAAATAATTTAAATGTGTAATTATGAGTGGAATAACTTATTTGTAATGTGAAAAGTTTAATTTGATTAAGTCAAGAGTCAAAATAATAAGTGGAAGATCATTTAGAATTAGCCTTATCTTTTCTTTTGTTTTGATTCATCATTGAGGATATTGTATTGTTTCAATCTTTAATTTATAATGTGTGATTATGTAGGAGGATTTATGAGATGAATACGGTAATATATTATTCATAAAAAGGCCAAAAATTTATTGAAAATACACTACAAAAGACATGGAAAAAAGGAGAGACGTTCAACACTTAACCAAATTTTTAGAAGCTAATTCCAGTACGCTGATGAGATACCGTCGCGTCGCGTCGATGTGAAATGCTGCCAGCATCGCACCGCGTTAGTATATATGCATGCCAATTTAAATCTTTGCCGACACAGTTATGCATTTGTCCTATTATTACTTTCCATGACACTCAGTTTAAGGCTTAGGGAATCTATTCCTAATCTCACAAAAATTAGGTAAAATCCCACTTTATCTATATAAATATGGCAATACATCTGGACAACATTAAAGAATACTTGGACAATACCTGAACAACTTTGGATGTGAAAAACAAAGAGGTTGCTGCTCAATTTTTTTATAGGTTTTTAATTCTTTAATTTAGTCTTTAATTTTTCATATCATGTAGTCAATTATTTGGATCTTGATTATGAATATTATCGGCTAAAAAGAACCTCTTGCTGGGGTTAAATACAAGAACATGAGTACGATTATTTTGGATTAATTTTGATTAATTTTGCTTATCATATTTGGTTATTTATTTATTCTTGTTTTTATTATTTTAAGGATTCCCAGCCCTTAGAATACATATATTGCCGACCTTTTGATCTCGGGAGAGGGAATAGGCAGATAGAACAGGGGAATAAACAAAGTTTAGAATTTTATTCTTTTATAAAATAAACAATTAAACTTAGCGTCTAGGACAAGGATGTACTTAGATGTCTTACTTGATTCAAACGTAGGAGGATAGTTTTAATTCACTTAATTGGATTATTGTTAATTCACTCAATGATGTAGTTGTAATATTTATATTAGGTAAAAGATTAGAGGTTGGGAAATCATGATCATCCAATTAACCCTACGAATAAAAAAAACAAGATAAGCAAATTGATGAATGAAATTCAATAACATAGTATGATTGTTCGAAGTGCTTTAACCTTGGGCTTTACTCCATTGATTGTTCCAAGTATTTTTTTATTTACTCATTGTTACTTTAATTTTAATTTCCAAACTTTCTTTTTGGTTACTCTTGCACTAAATTAATCTAAACTGTGAACTAGAATTAAATCGTTGTTAAATCAAGTCTTTGTGGGATCGATATTCGACTTTCTTGAAGGCCACTATATTACTTGATAAGACCACATACACTTGCGTATGTGCTCGGGAACTATCACCTTATGAGGTCTAAATTAAATTACAAGCCCCACAAGAGCTAAAGTAAATAGATATAAGGGAGAAGCAAAGAAAATCATGCCTCAATAATCTAACGTTCATCATCAATGTCACTTTATCAGTAGATGTATGTATATGTAATATGAATAATATAAACTATCATTGGGTTTTTCCCCAAAATTTACATCTTTAATACTAATATTTTCCCTACATCCCATACTAGAGAGATGGTTATATAGATATGTATAAGAAGCAGCAAAAGCATTAGCATAAGTAATAATATAAGGAAGTATCATGAGTCCAAGCATAATATATAGAAAATATTTATATGTAGTCAATAAGTGTGCCTTCTAGCACCAGTAACATCATGGTCTCCAATATCGACAATAAGGAAGATTTCCAACATGATTATTAGCACAGTTACTAAGCATGACCATAACAAGGTCAATAGCATAGTTAAAGGTCCAAACACTAGCCTAATTAATGGCTTATTCAAGAGTATAAGCAAGGGTTTATCCTTACATAATCAATAATCTAGTCGTTTAGACCATGAGCATAATCATAAGAGATATCATGAATTATGGCCCATTAGTAGTTTATTCATTGGACTACTATTGGCTTAAATATAATTTATAATTAGTATGAGCAATAGCTAAAGCATGACATTTTCTATAGTTTGTTCATAGCATGGTCAAGACATTATTTATGGCTTAGGCCATATTATAGTCAAGGATTACTCAATAGAATATTTGTTAGCCAAAACAATAACCAATTACAATAACATAATTAATAGGTCGACATAGGATTTACCCAATAAAACATACAAAGGCATGACCACTTTGGCATTACTCTCAACGTCATTCCTCATAAACAACAAGTACTAAGAGTCTTATATATTGCCACAAAAGGACACTCTCTATCAATTACTAAGTGTAAAGGTTCAATGGAACTATCCATAAGACTTGCCTTAAGGTGGATAAAAAAGCCCACGTCTAAAGCTCTAATGCATTCTAAGTCAAATTCTACCCTGGACTAATCAACTCTTAGATGTATAGAACGCCACCATAAGCCCTAAGGTAGATATTCTACTCAAGAACCTTTACTAAGTCCAATGAAACTAAGGCAACCTTCACTAATATTAGAAACTAAAGCCAACTTACTCTAAGTATGAGCAACTAGAGAACATTTCACCTAATATTGGGTATTCTAAGGAATTCTCATGCTAAACATGAGTAATGAAGTCTATTCGACCTAAGTCAAAGGGAAACAAGTCAAGCTTTTCAATTCTAAGATTCACATAGCATAAATGATCCTAATAACCGAAGTCTTGCATTTCATCCATCCAATACTTAAAAATTATCCCAATCTAACAAGATATCACAATTATATCAAAACATAGCTCAATCTAACAAGGAGTAAGCCTAGCCTACCTCCAATCCGAAAAATGGTCAATAATCTACTAAACCTTTGTCTTTCCCTTCCGAGAAGCTTCTTTGAGGTGCCATGCTATCCAAAACACATTCTATACATTACTACAATAACATCGATACCCATATTACACTATTGTGCTTCGGGTATAAAAATGACACCGAAAAGCCAAAGTCGGTACCACATACGAAAAATATATTTTTGAGGTTGTAATGCCCCGATTTTCTAAACAGAAATGCTACACGGTGCTCATGACCCCCCGAAGGACCACAAGCTAACCCATGACTGATATCTGTACCTGTAAACTACATAATATATCATAAAATATGTGGAAAAATAAACTGTAAGGCCATAAGGTTCAATACTAATACATATTTGAAAAATATGGTATAACAATACCAAAAAAGAATATAAATACTAGAGTCTAACATCTAATCTGACATCTAGTCTGAAAGCCTCTAACTGAACTGAATAAGGAGTTGATGGGACATGTCCCCAACTAACTCCAACTACTGAAATAAAGTGAAAACTGAAATAGAAATGAAATCATCATGTCCTCGAAGGATGAGGACTCACGTCTAACTCTGACTGCTGATCCTGGAATCTACTGCTGATTTGGAGCTCATGCCTCTGAACCTATGGTGTAACATAAGAGAAAGCACCATAGCGCAAATGCGTCAGTATGTCTGAATGTTCTGAGTATACGAGTGAGGTAGGCTAAATGCAAAGGGTTATATGCATAGACAATACTGACTGATATGAACGTGAGAGTACATACATGCATACGTAACTGTAACTGTACTCGTGGAGAAACAGACTACTGAGTCTTAATACTGACAACATGAGTGTACTGATAATGAGATTCTGAAAGACTATTACTGAATACTAGGAGACTGATACTATATTACTGATAAAGGATTGATTGTTTCTGACAGTTCGAATTATGAAGAACTGGTCTGATTGACTGTATCTGATAGTCCTGAAGCTGAGTACTGATAGCATGAGTTCTGATAACTTTTGCGATTGATAGCATAAGTGACTATATCTTACAGTTCATAAATCTGAAGGAAAATATCTAGGTTCAATTCTATTTTTGAGTGGACTATATCTGACAGTCCTGATATACTGAAACCTGAAGAACTATCTGAGTTCTTTACTGAGACTGGGTAGCTATAGCTGACAGTCCTAAAATCTGTAACAGAAACTGTGGGAATTAGTTATCTAACCGACATGCCCCAAATACGCTATAATAGCTAAGCTGGGGTCCAATCTCTGCCCCGACTGGAGGGGTGTCAATACCGTGCCACTGGTAAGAACAGCTGTGAGAACCCTATACTGGCCGGTACTCAATGAGAACGGTGGGAACCCTAAACTGACGGGTTAAGCCACCTCATCAACCCTAATCTAATGGGTTAAGATGTCTCAACCTACGCTGGCTACGTAGTTCTAGAACAAAAGGATGACTACTAAGAATCACACCCTGAACTGGCAGGTGAGTTACCATCCTTGGGTTCACTCGATGTTAACTTCTACTCCCATCTGAAGGACACTAAACAGAATAACTAAGATGAACTGAATAATTGAACTGAACTGATTAGCAGAATTGATACTGATTAACTGGACTGATACTAGTGGTATTGTTTAGCAGAGCTAAACTAAGTTTACTGGATTTCAATGAATGATAGAATGTACGGAGTTCTGAGGACTGGTTGAAATTATTATAGTTACTGAGATTGACTGTGAATACTGAGGTTGCTGAGGTAACTGAGCACTGAGATTACTGAACTACTGAGATTATTGAGATTTCTGAGTTTTCCTGAGTCACATGACTGACTGAATTCTATAGATCATGGCTTGACTGATAGTATCAAGAAAACATGACATGGATCTAGGCACACAACTATATTTTTTGGGTACAAGTACCCCCAGTACTCGATGGAAGGAAACTCACACAACTTGAATTTCTTGAGTATACGACCATCAATAAAAATCCATAATACATGAGTGGGGGATTTCATGAAGTACATGGTCATCATAATATCTATCATTAATAGGAATGCTTATAATCAAGTCATAAATCTCATATTCTAATATCATGGGCATTCTGAAAACATATACTATTCATAGCAATTACATGGAAACCATTCAAGCGTAAGGGAACGGTAACATATAATGTTTAGTTCATATGGTAATGATTTGGGGATATTAAACTTCATGTATTTATTCAACATCTCAAACATGGTAGGGAAAGCATGGATATATTTTGTGTACATAATTTATATCTCCATTATCATACATGCTTTATACCACAACAATAAAAACACATAATTTGCATGGAAATTCATATTGGAGTGTATGACTAACATGAACTTGTTATTTAGATATCATGAAATCATGTAAATATGAAGTTCTAACATTAGGCATTTTATCGAACACCTTGCATGCATTCTTTAAGGCATAGGTGGATTTCATACTTGCATTCTATCAATCCATCTAAAGATCATGTTTTTTAACTAACAACATAACTTTCATGAGATATACAGTCATAATACTATTATATAGCAAAAAAAACAAGCATCAACATGGGTATGATCATATCACCACAATCAACCAAGCTTTTGTATTTTAAAGATTGATTCTTGAACTCCACAGACGAAAGGAATCTGTGGATGAACACTACGCATACCTTGGAAGGGAGGTTCTTGATGATTGACGGAGGAATTTCCTTGAAATTTGATCTTCAAGCTTGATTGTGCAACCCTAGTTGTTTTTCTCCTATGGTGTTCTTGGATGATGAGCTTTGAGATGTAAATAGGGTTGTAATGTGTTTAGAAGCTATATATTTCGTAGGGTTAAGTTTATGGACGTGTAAGGAGTGTTAAAAGACTTAATTACCCTCAAAATAACTCAAAACGGAGTGTTTTTGGCATTGGAACTGACTTAGGCGGCGCCTAACCAATCGCCTAAGTTTGGTTGGGTAGCGCCTAACCAATCGCCTATCCTTACTGTCTCTCATGAAAATAGGTATAACTTTTCATTCGGGTAATGGATTAAGGCAAAATTAGTATCGTTGGAAAGATAATTCAATTATCTACAATTTGGTGCATATAAATATGCAGAAATACCACATTAACATCAATTTATACTCGTTCAAAGATGACCCTTGCAAAATTAAACACTAAAACTTGATGGATTCAAAAACTCTTAGCTTGTATTACCATATGTGAATCATATGAACATGCTTAATGTATCATAAGCTATCTTATCGCTAGGATACTCATTGTAAGTCATGAACTAAAATGCTACTCATAGGGTAGGATCTTTCATACGTAGGAAAAATGGTTCGTCTCCTAGCTTAGAAACATACAGGGTATTACAATATCTCCCCCTTGGGAACATTCGTCCTCGAATGGAAATTAACTGAAGCGGGAGAGATGATAAGATGAAGTACATACAAGACATACACTACTGAAACATAGGTTCATGACTGTCATGACTGAAAGTTGAGCACAACATACTGAATATGCATATCTGATGCATGGGAAGCTAATTCATGAATATAAGACTGAGGATTCTAATAAAGTAAGTTTTCTTAAAATGAGAATGCATATCTGATGCACAACTGAAAGGCTGAATCCATGCATATCTGATCCATGATTATATGACTGGCATAATACGTGAATGTATGACTGAAAGTACTAATGAGCTGATCACACATATCTGATGAGTGAATTCATGACTAAACTTACTCATGAACATGCAATGGTAAAGGTATCAAGTTTGAACTAAAAACTGAGCATGGAACTGAATACCAAGTTTGGCACTGAAATATGAACATGAGAACAATTAAGTTTAAGGAAAACTGTTACCTAGAACTGATAATACCAATAAGTTTGAGATTAATTATTCCATATGCATGATCGGAAACATGAGAACATAACTAAGTCTGTGATGTGGTAGATATACTGAATATCATGATCTGAACTGAATCTTGAAAACATGGTATACGACTGAAGTTGGAGTTTGATGGTTAACTTATGAGTACCCCTTCTCCAAACTGGATTCATCAAAAGAAAATAGAGCAGCATATTTATGTCATGAAAGTTTAGGGGTATGATGTATCTCCCCCTTGGAACACTATGTCCCTCAAGGAATACTAACTTGGATGAGCTACTAAGGGAAATTGAGGCGATGTTCAAAACACCTAGGAACTGAGTCATGACTGAATAACTAGGATCTGAAACTGAGACATGATACATGAACTAAGCTGAACACGAGTGCATAAATATACTAACTTATCTGATTAACTGAATAATTGATAGCTGAATACTAGATCTTCAAAGCTAAACTATACTTAGTCTAAATAGCTGGGATGAGATTTTTTTTGAGTTTTATGCATAGTAGATAAGGACTAACTGAGTAGAATGAGGTATCTGAGCATGGATTCATGAATTCTGTATTATTTGTGAATGCAAGACCAAACGTATGACATAGCTCTAAGGTATTCTATAAACTGGGGTACTCAAATCTGGTTACTGAACTAAAAATGACATTATAACTAAGCCTATAGCTAGTACAAAAGTACTGAATTCAAGGACTGAACACTGATCACAGAGTGCTGGATACTGAAACTATAATTGAGTTGGCAACTGAGCTTTTGATGGCTACATGCTGGGGACTGACATAAGTCAAGGATCTAAATGTACACTTACACTTTGTACTTTCCCAACTTCTAAATACAACCCCTTGCTAGACGCTTACTTGCACATTTATCATGACATTCAAGCCAATCTTCACAACTACACCCTCATGAAAAGTAAGCATGCAACAATATTCTCTTATCTAAACAACTAGTCATCACTACATTGTTCGATAAGGCGAGATAACTGGAGGAGTAAATCAGGAGGACCTGAAACATGAATAGATACAAACTAAACTTGACACATGACTGAAACTTGAGGAATAAAATATCAATAGTTTGAATTTACTAATAAGGTCTGAACTGAGGATATACATGACATAGTCTTAATGTATCTGATCTTTAGGGGCATAGCATGAGTTATGGAAGCTAAGTATACTGGATAGCATGATATTCATACATGAGTCATGAGCTGCATGACCTGAGTCTAGAGTTTTCTGTACTCGTGGGACATGATTTGAATACTAAGGGAGCTAGAACTGAACCCCTTATACTGGGAACTGAAGGTGCACATAATCCCATGGAAAGTGTGTGAAAGTAGATTGTTCTCATGGAACATGACTCGTACTGTGGAGTAAAAGGGACTCCTTATGCTAGAAATTGAATTCATACATGATTATAGTTCGTGGCCATAGAGTTGGTATGCAATGCCTGAGTGGATTTCGTGATAGCTAAAGTACAAATCTTTGTACTGAGAAGAGGATGGGTTGGGAATCGTCTTCTCTTACTGCTTTTCTATACATACTGGCACTACTACTGGAATCTTGAGAGTCTGAATTGGTCACTTGATCTACCATCACATACCTATATTCTGTTCAACACCTGTCTGTCTTACTAAACACATCATCTAATTTTGTTTCCTCATATACTGCTAATATCACATTCACACCTTCATGCTTAATTTTGAGTCAATAAACTTAAGTGTTTAGCTCGTACTATTCAAGCCTACTGATCTAATCCCCATGAATACATAATCTAATAGAATAATACTATCCCAACTCTACTACTGCTAAACTTCTTGGTTCAAGAATGAGTTCTCATGATCATGAATAAAATTTGTACGACCTTGGAACAATAATGAACTGATGGGATACTGTTTGAGTCTGTTGCTAATCTCATAACTGACCGTAGGGACTGTCTGAGAAAGCCCTGACTTTAGGACTTGGAACTTCACTGTTTCTATTACCTTTAAAGTAAGGTAAAGTGAACATAAGGGGTGCGTGATATGAATCTACATGGTTTCCTAAAAGAAACTTGCTATAGCACGATCTTGAGACATGAAAGAATGGAAACTATTCCTAAAACATCTCATAGCCTCTTGCACATAAGTATGGTACACAACACGCCCATGTACTAGACTCTACTAGATGCAGCTTTCAGACTTCCTAGGACACAGTTGAACTTTAGGCTCTGATACCAAGTTTGTAATGCCCAATTTTCTGAACCAAAATGCTACATGGTACTCATGACCCTGAAGGACCACAAGATAACCCATGACTGATATCTGTACCTGTAAACAGCATAATATCTCATAAAATATACGGAAACATAAACTATAAGGCCCTAAGGTTCACACTAATACATATTTGAAAAATATGGTATAACAATACCAAAAAGAAACATATATACTGAAGTCTGAACATCTAATTTGACATCTAGTCCGAAATCCTCTAACTGAACTGAATAAGGAGTTGATGGGACATGTCCCTAACTAACTCCAACTACTAAAATAACGTGAAAACTGAAATAGAAATGAAATCATCATGTCCTCGAAGGATGAGGACTCACGTCTAACTCTGACTGCTGATCTGGAATCTACTGCTGATTTAGAGCTCATGCCTGTGAACCTATACTGTACCATAAAAGAAATCAACATAGCGCAAATACATCAGTACGTCTGAATGCACTAAGTATACGAGTGAGGTAGGCTAAATACAAAGGGTTATATGCATGGACAATACTGACTGATATGAACATGAGAGTACATACATGCATACGTAACTGTAACTGAACTCGTGGAGATACGGACTACTGAGTCTGAATACTGACAACATGAGTGTACTGATAATGAGATTTTAAAAGACTGAATTTACTGATATTGATATGTAAATCACTAATAAATGATGGATTTGATACTGTATTACTAAATACTAGGAGACTGATAATATAATACTGATAAAGGAATGATTGTTTCTGACAGTTCGAATTATGAAGAACTGGTCCGATTGACCATATCTGATAGTCTTGAAGCTGAGTACTGATGGCATAAGTTCTGATAACTTTTGTGATTGATAGAATAAGTGATTGTATCTGACAGTCCATAAATCTGAAGGAAACTATCTGAGTTCAATTTTATTTCTGAGTTAACTGTATCTGATAGTCCTGATATACTAAAATCTGACGAACTATCTGAGTTCTTTACTGAGACTGGGTAGTTATAGCTGACAGTCCTAAAATATGTTACTAAAACTGTGGGAAGTAGCTATCTAACCGAGATGTCCCAAATACGCTATAATAGCTAAGTTGGGGTCCAATATCTGCCCGACTAGAGGGGTGTTAATACCGCGCCACTGGTAAGGACAACTGTGAGAACCCTATACTGGCATCTACTTAATGAGAATGATGGGAACCCTAAACTAACGGGTTAAGCCACCTCATCAACCCTAATCTGATGGGTTAAGATGTCTCAACCTACGCTAGCTACGTAGTTCTGGAACACAAGGATGACTACTAAGAATCACACCCTAAACTGGCGGGTGAGTTCCCATCCTTAGGTTCACTCGGTGCTAACTTCTACTCCCATTTGAAGGACACTAAACAGAATAACTAAGCTGAACTGAATAACTGAACCGAACTGATAAGCTGAACTGATACTGATTAACTAAACTAATATTAGTGGTATTGTTTAGCAGAGCTAAACTAAGTTTACTGGATTCCAATGACTGACAGAATGTACTGAGTTCTGAGGACTGGGTGAGAGTACAGTAGTTACTGAGATTAACTGTGAATACTGAGGTTGCTGAGGTTACTGAGCATTGAGATTACTGAGATTACTCGACTACTAAGATTATTGAGATTTTTGAGATTTCCTGAGTCACATGACTGACTGAATTCTATAGATCATGACTTGACTGATAGTATCATGAAAACATGACATAGCTCTAGGCATACAACTATATTTTTCGGGTACAAGTACCCCCAGGACTCGATCGAAGGAAACTGACACAACTTGAATTTCTTGAGTACACGACCATCAATAAAAATCCATAATACATTAGTGGGGGATTTCATGAAGTACATGGTCATCATAATATCTATCATGAATAGGAATGCTTATAATCAAGTCATAAATCTCATATTCTAATATCATGGGCATTCCGACAACATATACTATTCATTGCAATCGCATGGAAACCATTCAAGCGTAAGGGAACGGCAACATGTAACGTTTAGTTCATATGGTAATGATTTGGGGATATTAAACTTCATGTATTTATTCAACATCTCAAACATGGTAGGGAAAGCATGGATATATTTTGTGTACATAATTTATATCTCCATTATCATACATGTTTTATACCACAACAATAACAACACATAATTTGCATGGAAATTCATATTGGAGTGTATGGCTAACATGAACTTGTTATTTAGATATCATGAAATCATGTAAATATGTAGTTCTAACATGCTAGGCATTTTATCGAACACCTGGCATGCATTCTTTAAGGCATAGGTGGATTTCATACTTGCATTCTATCAATCCATCTAAAGATCATGTTTTTCAACTAACAACATAACTTTCATGAGATATATAGTCACAATACTATTATATAGCAAAATAAACAAGCATCAACATGGGTATGATCATATCACCACAATCAACCAAGCTTTTGTACTTTAAATATTGATTCTTGAACTCCACAGACGAAAGGAATCCGTGGATGAACACTACGCATACCTTGGAAGGGAGGTTCTTGATGATTGACGAAGCTATTTCCTTCAAAAATGATCTTCAAGCTTGATTGTGCAACCCTAGTTGTTTTTCTCCTATGGTGCTCTTGGATGATGAGCTTTGAGATGTTAATAGGGTTGTAATGTGTTTAGAAGCTATATATTTCGTAGGGTTAAGTTTAGGGACGTGTAAGGAGTGGTAAAAGACTTAATTACCCTCAAAATAACTCAAAACGGAGTGTTTTTGGCATTGGAACTGACTTAGGCGGCGCCTAACCAATCGCCTAAGTTTGGTTGGGCGGCGCCTAACCAATTGCCTATCCTTACTATCTCTCACGAAAATGGGCATAACTTTTTGCTCGGGTATTGGATTAAGGAGAAATTGGTATCATTGGAAAGCTAATTCAATTATCTACAATTTGGTGGGTATAAATATGCAGAAATACCATATTAACATCGAGTTATATTAATTCAAAGATGACCCTTGCAAAATCTAACACTAAAACTTGATGGATTCAAAAAATCTTAGCTTGTATTACCTCAAGTAGTATATGAACATGCTTAATGTATCATAAGCTATCTTATCGCTAGGATACTCATTGTAAGTCATGAACTAAAATGCTACTCATAGGGTAGGATCTTTCATACGTAGGAAAAATTGTTCGTCTCCTAGCTTAGAAACATACGGGGTGTTACAGAGGTCAACCCAATGTTCATACACTATTAGGGAATCATAACCCTCAAGAAATAGGTGAAAATCAATCTTACTTTAGGCTAAAATCAAGCCCTAGGTGATTTGGAGTTTTGGTCAGGAATTCAAGAAATTCTAGCATGAAAATGAAGGATTCATACTTTAAATTTGATGTTAATCAAGAAAATATAAGTTAATCAAGCATCCAAGTTGCACCCAAGACTCAATTTGAAGTTATCACACCACTATAGGGTTTCTTAGACTCATGAGTGAAAAATAACCTCAATCGCGACTTTGGTCCTATTTATAGCCCTTATAGGTAAAGAGATGTCACTATTGCGGACAGCTGGACCATGATGGCAAACATGTGATCACCATGATCCCCTCTACGATTGTGGTATTCCCTTGCTGCACCAGATATCAGCTGAAACTTAGAATATTTTTAGAGTTTTGGCCAATGCCTCGGGTATAATCGGGAATTCAATACAAGAAAATGAACTATGTAACCATACTATTTTGATGTTCCGAACACGTTGGTGAAGTTGGATTTTCCATCTGAGGTTGTTTCGACCTAATGTGGGTCCCACATCTAATTTTCTAATTTTCAATTTTCTAACCAATAGGTCGAAATGAGCTTAGGTTTTCTGGAACCCGAACGAAAGGTCTACCTAACATAAAATTAATAATACAGAGTTGTTGGTGTAGTCAAAATTCGCATCCAAGATCACTTTATAAAAGTGTTTGCCCGATGTCCATTTAGAACCAACAAAGAATTCTAAACAAGGAATTAACTTTAAAAACTAAATGAACTACCCGGTAACTAAACTATTAGTTACAGCAAGTTATAAATGATTTGGGGCAGCTATGGATAAGCTCTAAAAGTGAAAATAAGTGGAATTACAGAAATAACTTAGAGGGTCATTACAATATACACTACTAAGAAGCTTTCGTCCCCAAAATTAATGATAAGGATACACTTGAAATCTCATCTAGGTGAGGATACTAGGCCCGCATCTCTCTCTCGCTCTCGATCTCCCAAGTGGCCTCCTCCACTGGGCGGTGCCACCACTGAACCTTAACCACTTAAATTTCTCTGGGGCGCAATCGTCTCATGTCACTAGATAAACTGGGCACAGGCTCCTCAACAAAGGTCAGATGCTCATCCAACTAGACTGAGTCCCATCTAAGCATATGAGAAGGATCAAGACTAAATTATCGCAATATAGAGACATGGAAAACTGAATGAAATGCACTAAAATCTAGAGGTAAAGGCTAACTCATGAGCTACCTCACCAACAGCGCGAAGTATCTCAAAGGGTCCAACATATCTTGAACGGATCTTACCCATCCTCCTAAACCTCATCACACCCTTTATGGGCGATACACTAAGGACTAAGATGCTCTTAGTGTATCCTGAATCACCCAAACTCCATCTAACAACCCCTGAAGCAAATCTTCAACTTAGGGGTTTAACCTCGGAAGTCTCAAACCATCCAACTAGAGTACAACCTCTCCTATTGAACAAAACCTTAAATCAATCTTAGAAAACATAGCTGCACCCTAAAGCTTGTCAAACAAATCATCAATGTGAAGCATAGGATAACAGCTCTTCACCTTCACCTTACTAAGTTGACTATAATCAAAACACATACGCAAAGATCTATCTTTCTTAATCACGAAGAATATAGGGGCGCCCTAGGGGGACACACTCTATCTAATAAGACCCTTACTAAGAAGACTCTAAAGCTGAAAATTTAGCTCCTTAAGCTCGACAGGAGCTATGCGGTAAGGTGCCAAAGAAATTGGTCGGGTACCAGAATCGAGGTCAATAGCAAACTCATTCTCATAGATAGAGGGAATACTAGGAAGGTCGTAGGGAACATATTAGGAAACTCACAAACAATAAGATCAGAGTCAAACAACGAACTCTCAACGCTAGCATCACAACAAAACTGAGATAAGACTCACAACCCTTAGAGATAAGTCTCATAACATGAACATATGATATAATCCCCATTACTCACGGCTAACCGCTCTCGACCACATGACTGGGGTACGCCGGGCATGGCTAAGGTAACATTCTGGGCAAAATAATCCATGACTTCATGATAGTAGGATGATCAGTCCATGCCTAAAATGACATCAAAACTACCATATCCAGAATAATAAGATCATCATAAGTATCAACATCACTAATAATTACAACACATGATCTAAATACTCAATCCACTACTAAAGAATCCCCTACAAAAGTGAATATGCTCAATGACACAAATAATAAATCAATAGATAACACAAACTGCTAGGCCTAAGAAGGAGATATATATAAGAATAAGTAGATACAAATCAAACAAAGTAAGGGCAGACTAGAGGCACACCAAATCACATTTGTAACTATAGCATCCAAAGTTTAATCCTCGGGTCTATCAGGTATTGCATATAACTAACCATACCCACCACCTGGTTGGGTACCTAATCAACCTCCAGTCTTATCTGTCTGAGAACCTCCTCGAGTACCCTAGAAAATCACCCATGTAACCATGAGAACCACCTCTAACTAAGGGGTGAACTGGTTTAATAGGGGAACACTCTAAGTAGAACCATACATTGACCCATGACTAGTGCACTCCCGCTATTAGTGACCAAAAAATTGATACGTAAAATAGAAAATATAAGAAAAACTAGAACAAATAGGTTCAACTGACCCAGAATAACCACCATGTCTAGACTGACTAGAAAATAAACACCTTAAAGACTGACCACTGCCCTTACTAAGGCGATCTCTATCTCAAGACTGACCTTCTTCAGTAATCTGACGAGCTGTCAGAATCGATCGACTCAGCTGACTATGAGGCTGAAAGGATAAATGCAGAGGATACCTACTCTAAGAAGACATATGAATATAAAACCTCAACCCTCTAACTTAATAATGGACTACCTCATACTCTGCAGTCTTATGGAGTCCTGCTCTAATCTGGGGAACTAAACTCTCAATTGATCTCTAAAATTGCATGGCATATACTTCTCCAAGAATATCATAGAGAATTAAGTCCATGATAAAGGAGAAAATCCAACTGATATAGAATCCATAAAACCTCTCCACTAATGACGAGCAGGCAAATACAACTAAAATATAGTGTAATCCAAACCACTAGTCTCAACAAGGCCTAGACCACAAAGCCTTTCCTTACAAGCAGTCAGGAACTCATGTGTATCCTCTCCAGGAGCACCAAAAAATCATGGTGGGTCTAACCTCAAGAATCTACCCACCATTTTTTGCTCCTCAAAAGACATAGCAGGCTGAGAAACCATTGGCTGGTCAACAATTGGCTGAGTAACTACCAATACGAGAGGAATCTCAACTCGAGAAGCTACAGCTACATGTTGTGTCCCCGCCTTAATATCACTTTGATTTATAGACTATGCACCATCAGATGGCACACCACCAATAATACCCAATAACTGAACACATGACGTAGAGATGACAGTGGTGGTCATTGCATTAAAGACTTGGAGACACTATCTTTATGGTGTCAAGTGTGAAGTCTTCACAGATCATCGTAGCCTGCAGCACATGTTCACTCAAAGGGATCTAAATCTAAGGCAATGGATATTGATGAAATGATGTATAATATAATTATTCAGTATCATCCATATAAGGCTAACATAATGGAAGATGCATTGAGCCAAAAAGTGGTAAGTATGGGTAGTTTATCATTCTTGAGGGTGTCCAGGAGAACACTACCTAGAGAGTTTCAATGTCACCCAATTTATGAGTCATGATGGCATCTAACAGATCCCATAAGTAGGTTAGCCAATACCATAACCCAAAGCTAATGCAATGGGTTAATCTGGTAAGAAAGGCGAAACATAGGCAAAATTTAAGAACATTAATTATAAGCATAAGGATTCTAGATAGAATAAACAATCATAAAAGATACCAATCCCAAAACCGAGTAGAGATAGTACAAGAGAAACTAATAGTACAATACAACACCAAGTCTACAATAGTCATTATATTTGTCTCAAATATGAAAGACAGAATACAAGAGATAGAAGGAAATTGGGTGACTCAAAATTCAAGAGCTCACCCTATCTTCAAATGTCAATCTCCGCAGGAACCACGATTAAAGGTGATAGCTAATACTCAGATCTAAACCAAAAAAGGTACAAAAGTGTAGTATGAGTACAAACATAATGGATACTTAGCAGGCATCATTGGTCGACTGAGTTAACTCATGATATAAAAATAGTAACATGCAAAATAATCATATACTAAGTCAAGATATAGAATCAAACCTGAATCATCTCCATCATCACTGTATATCATAAGTAAGCAATTCAGAATAACAGTATAACATAAGGCATCAACACATACCAATATCGTTGTACATAATAAGCATGAAATATCATAATCACAATATAACATAAGGCACTAACCCATGCTAGTATAGCCGAACATAACAAGTATTAAATATCATAATAACAATATAACATAAGGCATCAACTCATACCAATACTGTCATGCATAAGAAATAAACAATTCAAAATTATAAAGCAACACAAGTGTAATCACAAGCAAACCCAAGTACTAAGTTGGCACCTATACATAAACTAGTGCATAAACTAAAGAACTCATCACGGTGTCGCATACCACTGGAGAGTACATCCAAAAGAAACATAAAAGAATCAAATCATTGATATACCTAAACTTTCTCATGGTCCATAGCTTTCCATCAAACGGCCATTTGCCAATATTCATAATCATCATCCATAATCGTAATTGAATAACATATACCAATTTGCTCATAACCATAACCATGCCATCAAATAGGCCTTTATTTCATCAAAACACCTTATTCACTCATTATTAGCTAACCAATGCTTATTACTAAACCTATTTACTCACTGGCCATCATATAACCTTTAGTTATTATCTATCAATTATTCATTACATAAATACTATTTGTGGGTCAACGACTAACCACCATTCACTAACTATCCAATATCTAGCATCTATCCAAGATTCACCACTAGGCCATATTCATTAACTAACCAATACTTAATTTAGCCATCGTATTTCCACTATTTACCATTCATCATTGACCGCTAATCACCATTAGTTCACTATCCATCTATCAAAAACATATTTTATTAACTAGCATCAGTAATCCAAAAATCCTCACTTGACAACTCACAAACCTCATAGACTTAGTCATTAATAGCAACTAATCATCCTCATCGCTAATCCCATTATCACTAATCTCTATAATAAAATAGTCATCACTAGTATTAGCCATTAATGCCATTAGTCCTCTTAATCACTAAGGTTTATTAATCTATTATTCACTATTAGACACTTAAGCAATATCCACCACTAAGCACCTTTTATCTTTAAATCACAACTATACCACCTTCTACCTTAACTCATTAGAAGACTATAATCGACATCTCTAATATCAACATAATACCCAACTACACAAGAGCATAAATAAACATGTAATCTTCATACATAGGGGTAGCCAAATTTGAACCGATATATATGCACATAGGCACATCAATAATCATCCTTCGGCCTTGTCGGGCAATATCATATTATCATAGTATCCGTCGGCCTTGTTGGGTATCATCATAATATCTTTCGGCCTTGTTGGGTATCATCATAATATCCTTCGCCCTTGATGGGTATCATAATATCCTCCAACATTATCTGCTATCAATATAACATTGCAATATCTTCTGGTCGTACAGTGTATTATTATATCATCAAAATATCCTCCACCTTTATCGGGTATCAATATAACATCATCATATTCTCCGGCCTTATCGGGTATCATCAAAATATCATCACATCCGTCGGCCTTGTTGGGTATCATTATAATATCATCATATTCTCCAATTTTGTCGGGTATCATCATAACAACATAATATGTAAATTCATATCATTAATAAAGAACAGCCTCTACAAGTGTAATACCCCGTACTATTCTTAGCTTAGTTCAGCTTCTAGGTGCATGCATAAGGGGTGTAAGTCCTAAAAATTTCACTAAGTATAGGGGACTTAGTCATTTTAAAGGCCTTTAGAATTTTAGGATTTTTAATTTTGTTTTCCCAACCTCAAGATGTTCGTTTTTGAGTTAATTCAAGTTCAGGGGTATAAGAAGCATATCTCAAAGAAGTTTTGGATTTTTCGGATGAGGTTTAGATCATGTTTGGATCACAAAACCAGATGGTTATCACGATAAGACTACATCGTAATGTTATTCCCATTGTCATACAGACCGCATCGCGGCGAGGAAAATGAATGGCCGCAATAGGACCACATCGCGGTAAGTTTATTGTATCTAATTTTGAATTTAAATGCTTGATGGGAAATTATGTATTTTCACCCTCAACCCAATTGTTCATAACATGACTTGGACATCATTTAGGACATAGTTTTACCCTTTTTCTCAAATGTTTCTCCCAAGAAAGCCATTCCCTTTCTCCAAGAACACAAATTCAATTCCTTTCTCCCTAAGAAATCAAGAATTCAAGTTCCTCAAGTTCAAGAACCTTCAAGAAAGCATCAAGGTATCTCTTTCAAGTTAAGTTTTAAGGTATGTGGGGTGTTCGTCCATGGATTCCTTTCACCCATGGAGCCCAAAAACCTCTTTTCAATTAAAGATTGAATTTTTCTATCATTATTATATTTTGTATTGCTTAAGATGGGTTTAATTCATGTTTCCATCGTAATTTAAATGTCAATTTAGTCCATGTATGATCCCATGCAAGATTTTAAATTCCTCATGCTTTGAATTTCAGTTTCCATGTTTTAACTAAGTGACCTTCATGTTGTTAAATTCTCATATTTAAAATACTTCTATGTACAAATCCATGATTTTTACATGTTTGATGAAATGCCCATGTTTTTTATTTGAACTATGATTCAATATCACAGTTTAACTTTAAATGTCATATTTTAATGATCATTTAGTGCTGGTGGGTTATTAACACCCGATGCCTACGTGTTTTACATGATTTTTAGATTTTCAAGTATGATTCAATTAAATCATGATTATTCTTATTTATTCAATTATTATGATCATAATGAACATTATCAGTCATGAAATAATGTTCAGTAAAACTCAATCTAGTTTCAGTTCCAGTGTTAGTTTTGTTAGGAGTGGAAGTTAGAACTGAGCAAAACTAGGGATAGGGGCTCACCTATAAATAGAGGGTGCGACCCTTACTAGCAACCCCAAGTTCTAGAACTATGTAGTTAGTGTAGTTTAGAGATGTCTACCTTCTAGTTGAGGGTGACACATATCTCTTTAGAGTACCTTCCAGTTGAGCGTGACTCATTAGTCTTTAGGATACCAGTTTAGTAGATCCACACAGCCAGTGTTAGTACTCGTGTCACGGTACTGACACCCTTCAACTTGGGTTACAGGTTGGACTCCGATTAACTCATATTGGGGTATGTCGATTACATGATACCTCCTATAGTCTCAATACAGTATTCAATGTATATTTAGTTTAAGTTTGCTTGACCAAAGTGTACAAATTTATAGTTGTTCATTTATAAAAATATGTATCTGCTTGGTCTTGCATTCTCAGATATCACAATTTTCATGCATTCATGCTCAGTTATTTCATGTTGTTTAGTTAGTCCTTATCTCATATACATAGTACCCTATGCATTTCAGCCAGACCTTATCTTATATACCAGTATATTTAAATTACTGACCACATACTCTTCTTTGCGCTCCCGACCATTGTTAGACAGCCAGTGTTATTTAGTAACAATAGTGGTGAGTCTTCATCCATCGAGGACATGATTGCTTATTCTAGTTATTTTAGTAGTTCTTTATATTCAATCAGACGAAGTTAGTTGGGGGCTTGTCCCATCAACTCCTTAGTTAGTTAGAGGCTTTTCAGATAAATAGTTAGACAGTCAGTTAGTTACTTTCAGTTTTATCAGTGATTTCAAACACAAAAGTATTACATATTTTAGTATTTTAGAATTTCAGTTTTCAATTATTTATCAGCTTATTTTCTGCATATGCTATATTATTTCCATTTTATTCAGTGCTCACAGCATGTTCCAGCTCATGGATTAGCTTGTGGTCACTTGTGACCGCAAGCACCTTTATGGCGGCTAGGGAGTAGCCTCGGGTCTCTTTCTAAACTTTATTTAAACTCTCGTTCTAAACTTTATTTAAACTCTCTTTCTAACTCATCCTTTATTCCATTTACAGACTATGCCTCCCAGAAGATAGAATAGAAGAAGAGATGAGGACCAATCCGCACCTCTACCTATTCAGAAAGATCTCCTGAATGATCCCTTGAATGAGCATGTCTCTTACACCAAGTTCCAAACTGCTTTCACTACCTTAGCTCATTTAGTATCAGCTTAGAAAAACCAATAATTTATTGTACCAGCCAAACCAATGGCAAATACAGGTGCATCTAGGATTCGAGATTTCACTTGAATGAATCCCCCTTTATTTTTTAGATCCAACTCTAAAGAGGATCCGCAGGAATTTCTTGATATGGTTCAAAGGGTGACTGATATCATAGGTGTCACCTCAAGTGAGAGTGCAGAGTTGGTTGCATATCAGTTGCAAGATGTAGCTCACACCTAGTTTAAGTAGTAGAAGGAGAATGGTGGTGTTGATACAGGGCCTGTTGAGTGGGAGGAATTTGCCGTGGCTTTTCTAGACAGGTTCTTCCCATTAGAGTTGAGGGGGGATAAGATTTAGGAGTTTATTAATTTAAAGCAGGGAAGCATGAGTGTGAAGGATTACTCGCTTAAGTTTACTCAGTTGGCGAGGTATGCTCCTAATGTGGTGGCAAAGAATAGGTCTAGAATGAGTAAGTTCGTATTTGGTGTAGCTGATAGTGTGGTTAAGGAGTGTAGGACCGCAATGTTGATTAAGGAGATAGACTTATTGAGACTTATGGTTCATGCTTTGCAGATTAAGGAAGAGAAGATTAAAGATAAAGAGAGAGAAAATAAGAAGGTCAGAATGGTAGTTTTAATTTTTCTCAGCCAAGGTCGGAAGGTGGTAACCATTCTCAGTTTTGTTAGAAGTTCTTAGCCCCAGATCCATCTTCAGCTAGTCTGCCAGTGCCTAATTTCAGACAAAATAGTCGAGATAGGGCCCCAGGTTCTTTGTCCTAGGATAGTATGAAAAATATTTGTACTAACCCACTCTACAAGAAATGTGGAAGGCATCATCAGGGTATGTGTAGAGCTGGAAGTGATGTGTGTTTTGGATGTAGCAAGCCAGGTCACAAAGTTAGAGATTGCCTAAAGGTTGGTCAGCAAGGTCAGTCCAACCGCCATCCAGTTCCATTCAGTCGCCTAACTCAGCAGGGTGCCACTTCCAGCACCATCAGTAGGCAGTATTAGAAAAATTTATATGCTTTCCAGACCCAGAATGATCAGGAAAGTTATCCTGATATAGTTATGGGTACGTTAAAGGTCTTTCACCTTCATATTTATTTTTTATTAGACCCCAAAGTTTTACTTTCTTTTATAACCCCCTATATAGCAGTTGATTTTAGTATCAGCCCTGAATCTTTAGCAGAACCTTTCTAAAGTTCTACCCTAGTGGGTAAATCTATCATAGCCAGACGATTATACAGAAATTGTCCGATTATAGTATCTTATAAAGTTACCTCAACTGATTTTATGGAGTTAGAGATGACTGATTTTGATGTCATTCTTGGCATGGATTGGATCCACTCATGTTATACCTCAGTTGATTGCAAAAATACAGTCATTTTTTTTAGTTTCCCAATAAACCAGTTATTGAATGGAGTTGTAGTACTTCATTGCTTAGGGGTTAGATTGTTTCTTACCTAAAGGCAAGAAAATGATATCTAAAGGGTGCATGTACCATCTTGTCCGAGTCAAAGCCTCTAGTTTTGAGACTCCAAGTCTCGAGTCAGTTTCTATAGTAAGGGAATTTTCTGATGTAATCCCTAAAGACCTTCCCAAAGTTTCTCCTAAAAAGGAAATTGACACTAAAATAGATCTCCTTCTAGATACCCAGTCTATCTCTATTCTACCCTATAGAATGGCTCCAGCTGAGCTTAAGGAATTGAAAGAACAATTGAAATATCTCTTAGATAAGTGATTCATCAGGCCCAGTGTTTCCCCATAAGCATTTTTATCTTATCAGTGCATAAGAAAAATGGTTCTCTCAAATGTTCATCGATTACCATCAGTTGAACAAAGTCACAATCAAGAATAAGTATCCACTCCCTAAGATTAATGACTTTTTTGACCAACTTCAGGGTGCCAGTTACTTCTCTAAGATAGACCTCAGATCCGACTATCATCAACTCAGAGTTAGAGAATATGACATTCCAAAAATAACTTTCAGAACTCGGTATGGTCACTTTAGATTCCAAATAACATCTTTTGGACTAATGAATGCCCCTGTAGCTTTCATGAACTTTATGAATAGAGTGTTTAAGCATTACTTGGACATATTCTTCATAGTCTTCATTGATGATATTCTTGTCTATTCCTTTAGTAAAAAATGATCATGCAGACTATCTCAAAATTGTATTGCAGACTCTTAGAGTCTCAGTTTTTTGCCAAATTCAGTAATGCAAGTTTTGGCTAAGATTAGTAGCTATCATTTGCCATATTATTTTTGATGATGACATCTGAGTTGACCCTCAAAAGATCAAAGTAGTGAGAAACTAACCCAAACCTATCTCTCCATTAAATATCAAGAGTTTATTGGGTTTGGCTGGCTAGTACAGATGGTTTGTTGAAGGGTTTTATTCTATTGCATCCCCTATATCTTGATTGACTCAGAAGAAAGTCAAATTTTAGTGGTCAGATTCATATGATAAGAGTTTTGAAGAGTTGAAGACTCGACTCAGTTCAATCCCAGTATTGACTTTGTCAGATGGTTCAGGTGGGTTTGTATTTTACTGTGATACTTCCAGAGTTGGTCTTAGTTGTGTATTGATGTAGAGAGGTAAGGTCATAGCCTATGCCTCTAGACAACTTAAACACTAAGGGGGAGATGGTGTGCTTCATTGTCCACGCAGATTTTGTGTTCCATATGTTGATGGTTTGAGGCAGTGGATTTTGGCAGAGGCGCATGGTACACGATATTCCATTCATCCAGGAGCCACCAAGATGTACCGTGACTTATAGGAAATCTATTAGTGGAATGGTATGAAGAAGGATATTGTAGAGTTGGTGGCTAAGTGTTCAAATCGTCAGTAGGTTAATGTTGAGCACCAGAGGCCTGGTGGTACATTGTAGGAGTTTAGTATCCCCACTTGGAAATGGGAAGTGGTGAACATGGACTTTGTAATAGAATTACCTCATAGTGTCATCAGCATAATTCAACATGGGTCATTGTAGATAGAATAACCAAATCAGCTCATTTCTTACCAGTTCATACTTTGTACTCAGCTGACGATTATGCCAAGCTTTATATTAGAGAGTTGGTTAAGTTGCATGGAGTTCCACTGTCTATCATATTAGGTAGTGGTACTTAATTTACCTCTTACTTTTGGAAGGCTTTTTAGAAGGGTCTTGGTACCCAAGTTCATCTCAGTACAGTTTTTCATCCTCGGGCAGATGGTTAGGCAGAAAGGACCATTCAGACCTTAGAGGACATATTGATAGCATGAGTTATTGATTTTAAAAGAAGTTGGAATAACCACTTACCTTTAATTGAATCATCCTCTAATAACAGATATCACTCCAGTATTTAGATGGCTCCATTTGAGGCTCTCTATGGGAGGATATGTAGGTCTCCTATTAGTTAGTATGATTAAGTTGACGCTTCTATGGTAGGGACAAATTCAGTGTTTGAGGCGATGGATAAAGTTCAGTTAATTCGGGAGAGGCTGAAGACATCCCAAAGTTGTAAGAAATCTAATGCAGATGTGAGGAGGAGAGACCTTGAGTTTGATGTTGGTGACTTAGTATATTTAAAAATCTCACCCATGAAGGGGGTGACGAGATTTGGCAAGAAGGGGAAGCTTAGTCCCTGCTATGTTGGCCCTTATAGAATCTTAAACCATTTTGGAAAGGTAGCTTATGAGCTGGAGTTGTCTGCAGATTTGGCATCAGTCCATCCAGTGTTTCATGTTTTTTTTGTTAAGGAAACATATTAGTGATTTAGTTGTTGTTATTCCTTTAGAAAGTATAGGTTTTAAGGATTTCCTTTCTTTCGAAGAAGTCCCAGTTGAGATCCTTCGCCATCAGATTCATAGGTTGAGGAACAATAAAGTTCCCTTGGTTAAAGTTCTATAGAAGAATCGATATATTGAGGGAGCTACTTAGGAAGCAGAAGCAAATATGCATACCAAGTACCCTCATATTTCCTCTCAAACTCAAACTCAGGTTGAAGTAATAGTTTTCCTTAGATTGACTCTTTTCCATTCTCAGTTTCAGCTATATAATCATTCTCATGTCATTTCATTCATTCATGAAATTAGTTCAGTTCATGTATCATGTTTCAGACTTAATTATGTATTCATGTTCCCAGTCATGCATGTTCAATATGTGATGTCAGTTGCCTTAGTACAGTACTCTCAGTCTAACCAGTCTTATTCGAGAATGAATGTTCTCGGGCTAGGGGGTAGCCTCGGGTCATGACAACGAGGGAGAAAGTAAATGACAATCTCTATGTGGGCTAAAGTAAATGACAAATCCAACGAGGACTAAAGTAAATGACAAGCCCCATAAGGGAAAAGTAAATAGATATAAAGGAGAAGCGAAGAAGAGCATACCTCATAATCCAACGTTTATCATCAATGTCACTTTATAAGTAGATATATGTATATGTAACATGAATAACATAAACTATCATAGGGTTTTTCCCTAGAACTTATATCTTTAATAGCAATATCTTTCCTCTATCCCATATCAGAGAAATGGGTATATAGATATGTGTAAGAAGTGGCAAAATTATTAGCATAAGTAATCATATAAGGAACCATCATAAGTCCAATCATAATCTATAGAATATCTTTACATGTAGTTAATAAGTGTTCCTTATAGCCCCTATTAACAACATTGTCTCCAATATCGACAATGAGGAAGATTTCCAATATGACTATTAGCGCAGTTATTAAGCATGATCATAACTAGGGCAATAGCATAGTAGCCTAATAAATGGTATATTCAAGAGTATAATCAAGGGCTTATCCTTACATAATCTATAATCTAGGAATATGAGCTTAACTATAAGCAATATCATGAATAATGGCCCATTAGTAGTTTATTCATTGGCCTACTATTGGCCTAAAGATAATTTATCATTAGTACGAAAAATAGCTAAAGCATGACAAAATCTATAGCTTATTCATAGCGTGATAGAAATGTCATTTGTGGTTTAGGCCATATTATAGTCAAGTCTTACTCGATAGCATATTCGTTAGCCTAAATAATAATCAATTACAATAACATAATTAATAGCACGACATAGGCTTAAGCCAATAAACCATACAAAGACATAACCACTTTGGCATTACTCTCAATGTCATTCCTCATAACCAAGAATTACTAAGAGCCATCAATATTGCTTCAAAAGGGCACTCTCTAGTGGGGCCCAATGCGCATTCACTTATCCTCCTTAGGTGCCAACATCAGGTCAGTGGGGCCCAATCCCCATTCACTATCCTTTTTTTATCGTACAGTCAATCACACCGTGGTTGTTATGAGAAAGGAAAGATTCGGTGTTTTCTATGTGGTCAATTGGGTCACATATAACGGGAGTGTCCTATAAGGATTGTCGCTTGGGCGAAAAGGATATCGATTATCATTTCTCTAGCGTTGGCACCAAGGGGTCCCCAAGTTTAGGCTAATAGTGCCCAGTCGGCTCTATCCCGCCCTCCTTGCAGATTCTGTGGTTAGAGTCATCGTGGTCAGTGTAAGAAAGAGAAAAATTGATGATTTCATTGTGTTCAAGTCGGGCATATGCAACGTGAGTTCTAATCTCGAGATGCTTCTTCAACCAACAAAGCCCCTATTGCTACTTCTCCTACTCTAAAATCTAAAGGTGCTATCTCCGCTTCTATTTTTGGAACCAGCACTGGTCGGAGTCCCTTGTATGCACATTCTACTCACTAGGGGTCTGAAGCATTTTTGAATAATGTTACATGTATGTTAATACCTTTCTCCCATGATGTGTATTGTTTGCTTGATCCAGGGTCTACACTTTCTTATGCACCCCTGTATATAACGGTGCGTCTTAATTGTAGTCCCAAAAGTTATTGGTTCCTTTCTCTATTTCTACCTCGATAGGAGACTCTATGGTAGTTAAAAGAGTCTATAGGGAATGTGTGATATTTGTTAGTGGTAGGGGTACTTTTGTTGACTTGATAGAGTTTGACATGGTTGATTTTGAAGTTATTCTGGGGATGGATTAGTTTCACTCTTCCTATGCTTCCTTAGATTGTAGGACCCGTAGGGTCATGTTTAAATTCTTCAATGATTCGGTCATTGTATGGGAAGGTGGTTCCTTAGTTCCTAAGGGAGGTTCATTTCTTATCTTAAAGCCCAAAAGATGATTTCAAAGGGGTGTTTGTGTCATTTAGTCTGAGTTAAAGATTCTAACTTAGAAGAGTCTCCTCTAGAGTTTGTTCCCGTGGTTAATGAGTTTTTTGTCATGTCCTTTGGTTGACCAATTCCTTGGCGGCATTTATGGACTTGGTAAATAGGGTCTTCCATCTATTCGTGGAAATGGTTGTCTTTATCTTCATTGATAACATTTTAGTTTTTTCTATGAGCAAGGTGGATCATGTAGATCACCTCCGTGCGGTGTTGCAAACTTTGAAGGATCACCATTTGTATGCCAAGTTCCCCAAGTATGATTTTTGGTTAGAATTCATAGCTTTTCTTGTTCAGGTTATCTATCTCTAGTGAAGGGATCAGGGTAGATTCCCTTAAAAGGGATACGGTAGTGTGTCTTTGGGTGTTCGGACCTAAGGACTCCTCTTTAAGTATGTTGTGTTGGGATGGATCTAATAGATGACTTAGATGGTCACTATGAAGCAGTCTGTACCTATGGTGTCGTGTCTCTGTTGAGGGTCTTGCCTTGAGTGGCATGAGTAGTTCTTGTGCTTTAGTTCCTCTGTGACCCTCTTGTGTTGGATAGTGGCCCGGGGAGCATGGTGATGTTTTGAAATAATGGAAATGTAAAAGTCCCTAAGTGGGAGATTCTAGGGAGCCTTTTTAGGCATTGTATAGTGGGGGATGTCGTTCTCCCATTTGATGGTATAAAGTTGGTAAGGTAAGTTGCTTGACCCCAATTTAGTTCACCAAGCCTTAGAAAGATATTAAAGTGATTCGTGAGAGGTTGAAAACCACTCAAAGTCACCAAAAATTCATATGCGGATATATGGCATAGGAGTTTAGAGTTTAGTATAGGCGATTGGGTATTTTTTAAGGTGTCTCCCATGAAAGGAGTGATGCGAGTCGGTAATAAGGGAAAGCTCAGTCCTTGGTATGTTGGTCCCTACTTGATTGTGAAGAGGGTTGGCAATGTTTCCTATGAGTTGGAGTTACCTTCTAGTATGAACTCCATTCACTCGCTTTTCTATGTATCTATGTTGCATAAATGCATAAGTGATCTTTTATTGGTCGTGCCCTTAGAGGTCGTTGGTATTTTGGGTTCCTTGTCTTGTGAGGATATCCTGGTAAGGATCTTAGTTTGGTAAGTTCACCAGTTACGAACGAAAGAGGTGGCTTTGAAAAGGGTTTTGTGGAGGAGCTGAAGGTCCGAGGAAGCTACTTGGCAGACAGAAGAGGACATAAAGTCCAAGTATTCACAATTATTTTCCATTTTAGAAACTCATGCTTGAGATATGTATTGGTGTTCCTAACTCGGTCTGTGTCTTTGATAGATGATGGGTGAAATCCCCGATGCTTATGATTAATTCATGTCTTTAGTAGACAAGGGATTCAAGTTTTCAATGCTTGAGTTGTTTTATGTCTTTGAAAATCGATGGGTTTAAGACCCTAAGCTTTGAGTTGATGGAGTGTCCTAGATAAATAATGGGTTGGAAATGCTAAAGATTGATGAAATGAATGGTTGATTGATGATGATCACGATATGTGTTGGTTGCATCTTTGTTATGTGCCTTGTTCTAACTTGTTTGAAAGTTGTTTTGATATGTGATGATGTTAAGTTATGGTTATGCTTTCCTTATCCGTCATTCGCGGACAAATTATCCTAAGTAGGGGAGCATGAAACACCTAAATTATGACCTTGCAAATTATTTTTTCTGATTTCTGAGCATGTTGTCCAAGGTACGATTGGCCAAGCCACTCGTACCCTTGGATATGAGCCGCACCCACTTCCCCCTCCCCTCTCATATCATAAGCATCCTAAAAGGTTGGCATTCTGTCCTCTATACAAGTGACCCTCCACTTAATTGTATACTAAGTATACGAGTCATACCAAGTGAGTCGTATTGAGCTTAGACTTGAACCATGGAGTGGACTGTTTTGTATACAAGTGGTGCATACAGTTAGAGCATGATTCATACCCTTTGGATATGACTCAAGGGTGTCCACTCATACCGTAAACAATGTAGAAGTCATAGGAGGAGCCTAGGGTACGAGTTAGGGTACCACTCATACCCTAGGGTATGATTGCTTAAGGAGTCATATGGGGGAGTCATACCCCTGAACGGGGTCACTTTTCAGCTTTTAACTAAGGGCCTTGTGGTTCTTTCCCTTTCCTAAAACCCTAAGATCTCTCACTATATAAAACATTGTAGCCTCCTAATCCCTCATTTTACATGACTCAAACATTCCAAAATACTCTAAAAGTTCTTGGAGAAAGATTGGAGGCTCGGGTTTGGAGGATGTGCACCTAGAGGCAAGAAGAGCCAAGTTGTCTTGGTGGATCATCTTTTTTAAGGCATGTAGATCTTCCCCTTGTTAAATAACTCTAAACCAATGTATTTCACACTTGAATTAGTAAGTGTACATGGTGATTTAGGAATCAAATGAAAAGGGTTTTGTTGTCTAATGATGGATAGTGATGATTCTTGTCTAGACTTATGTTTGTACATGTTATTGATGATGAATTGTACTTGTGGATGCTTGTGGTATGTGATTTGACATGAGAGACTTGATTAACCCTAATCTTGATGATTTCTACCATGAGAATGGCCTTGTTAAAGGTATATACATAAGGTGTTTATGAAAATATCTAAGTGAATTGTCTAGTCTTATGTTTGTGATGTTTGAAACTAGGGCAATGGCCCAATAAGAACGAATGATTGATGAATGATAGTATAAATGTATTATGAACCATGTATTGTGAAATTGATGATATTGTTGGATTGATGACTAATAAGGGGCTGAAGCCACTAAATAGGAAAATGAACTTGATGTGTGTGTTGAGCCTAAATGTGGTGAGAATGTGGTGTAAGCTTGCTATATATGAATAATTATATGGGTCTTGATAATTGTCAATTTACTTTATGAAGAGTGGAACTAAGGCATTTAGTATATTAAAGTGATTAGTGGTTAAATGGTGTTATGAAGGTCAAATATGTGTCTATGGAATTGGTTTAGTGAACGTGAATGAGTCATGTAATGACTAGATGAATGTGAATGCTTGTGGGTGGCTGGTAAAGACCTTGTTGGACATTTATTGGGTCACAATGATTGTAAATTCTTGGTAAATAGTTGATAAGAACCTTGTTAATCATGTAATGGATTAGCTTATGAATTTAAATGGGGTGATGACCCTATAAGTATGAATGGTTGATAATTGGTAATGTGTTGATGTTGCTTCCCATGTAATTTGTTAAACTATGTCCATGTTGGTTTGATAGCTAAAAAAAGAGGTTCAATTCCTTAAGCTTGAACTTGAAATTGTGTGTGGAACTAAAGTGTGGCATTGAAATATTAATGAAGAATGAATTAGTAAGGGTCTTGATGACCACCGATTAAATTATATGATGACATAAATTGAGGCTTTCGCCTAATAAAGTGTTTAATCAATAAATATTTCCATGAAGACCTTATAGTCCCGTGTGGGTCTTCATGACCATGAATTGATTTACATGATGAAATGTGTTAAGCCGTCGGCCTATTAAAATGGTTGAGCAATGAAGGCTCCCATGAGGACCATGTGGTCATGTATTGTTGAATTGGCTAAATGATCTAGAGTCCTTAACTGTGAAATGAATAGGATGAGTGTAAATTCATGAACTAATAGGTCAAGAGTTCAAATAGAGACTAATAACGACAGGAGATTTGAGTTCCTCGTCTAATGATATGACTAGTGATTTGAGTTCCTAGTCCCATGAAACGACGGGTGATTTGAGTTCCTCATTTAATGATATGACTAGTGATTTGAGTTTTAGTCCCATAAAATAATGGGTGATTTAAGTTCCTCGTCTAATAACACAGTAAGTGATTTAAGTTCCTAGACCAATAATATGACTAGCGATTCGAGTTCCTATTCCGAAGAGATCTCTTTAGGTTAAAATACCTCATCAAATGAAATGGCTAGTGATTCGAGTTCCTAGACCGGTGAAATGACTAGCGATTCAAGTTCCTAGTCCAATGAAACGGTGAGTGATTCGAGTTCCTTATCTAATGAAATGGCTAATGAGTCGAGTTCCTAGTCCGATGAGATGGCTAATGATTCTAGTTCCTAGTCTAAAGAATGTCTTGTGGCCCGAGTTCCCCCCGCCTAATGAAATTGGTTGAATTGGTTAACTTGGTTGACTCGGTCAAAGTTAATGTGTTGGTTGAGTTGGTTTGGGGTTTGGATCCCCTTTGACTAATGTAACGAAGAAGTTTAAGGTTATAAAATTGGTAGGGTGGAAGATTGGAAGTTCTTCACTCCATGTCTCATGAATGAATGAATTGAGAATCCATTCTAAGTCTTGATTTTCCTTTGGAAGCATAATATGAACATGTCGTGTATATCTACGTGTATGAGTATGTGTTTAAGAATGTAATTAAGGTTCTATGCCTAATAAGAACGGTTTGAACCTAAGTGTGGAATATCGTAGTCCTCCACTTTATGTCTCATGATTGAAGAGTTCGAGAATGTTGTCAAGTCTTGATATCTTGTTGGCATATGATATGTATAAATATATAAGAGTAAGTGCATTAGTATGATTGAATATGATATATCAACTTCTTGTTGAATGATGATGTTATTTTATCCTTACCCTTGAGTTATATGCTACCGCTCCAACAACTAACCGTCTTTGAATGCTATATCCCAATGCGACATAGGAGATGCAGTGCACGGGTGTTCGAGCGGATTCGTGCATTGACCTTGAAGTGGTGAGCTTCCATACTCTGGAAGACCTACCTCTCATAGTCACATTACTCCATGTCATAAACTTGTATAGATTTGGAACTTGGCTATTGTCGGGGAATTGTCCCGACATATTATTGACTTCAGTTCATTAGAGGTTTTGTGGATGATTGTGAACTTGGGTATTTTGGCTAGACTATTGGCATTAATGAAATATTAGTTATTTTCTAAGTACTGTCTATTAGCCTTATATTTTTGCTATCTTATTATAAGGTCGGAATTCACCCGACCCTTGTGGTTGTTATGATGATGATTAGGTTGGGTTAATGGGGTGACCTCCAGTTCATGGGGGCTTGGGGTGCCCATACGACATATCCCAGTTTTGGGGTGTATCAGAATTCAAGAAATTATAGCATGAAAATGAAAGATTCATACCTTAAATTTGATGTTAATCATGAAAATATAAGTTAATCAAGATTCCAAGTTGCACCCAAGACTCAATTTGAAGTTAGCACATCACTCTGGGGGTTCTTGGTCTCTAAAATGAGTGAAAATGACCACAATCGCGGCCTTGGGACCTATTTTTAGCCACTACAGGTAAAGATATATTGTTATCATGACCACTTGGACTATGATCGCAAAGTCAAGATCGCTATGCTCCCCTCCGCGATTGTGGTATTCCCATATTGCACCAGATATCAGCTAAAACTTGGAATATTTTCAAAGTTTCGGCCAATACCTTGGGATGCATATGAAATCCATTATGAGCAAATGAACTATGAAACCACACTAATTTCAATATTTCAGATGCGTTGGCAATGTTGTATTTTCCATCCGAGGTTGTTTCGACCAACTATGGGTCCCATACCCAATTTTTTGATTTGTTAACTTTTCGACCAATAAGTCAAAATGTGTTTGGGTGTGCTGGGACCCAAACCAAAAGTCTACCCAATTTAAATCAATATTCTAAAGTTTCTAGCACAATCGGAATTCGCTTTCGAGATTGTTTTACTAAAGTTTTTATTCGATGGTCATTTGGAACCAACAAAGACTTCTAAACAGGGAATTGACTCTAAAAATCAAATGAACTACCCATTAACTGAACTATCAGTTATAGCAAGTCATAAATGACTTGGGGCAGATATGGATAAGCTCTAACGACAAAAATAAGAAGAATTATGGGAAATGACCTGAAGGGTCATTACATTCAAACTCTAGCATATTTAAGCATGTGGTTTGAGGTCTCAAAAAAGGGTGGTGTATTGGCTAGTGTCAAGGTAAAGTAAATATTTATGGATTAGATTGTCCAAACAATTTGAGGATGAGAAATTGAATGCATTTCAGAATAAAGTAGTGAGCGGTGAGATGGCAGACGTTACACTTAACATAGGTAGGGTGTTGTTGTTTAAGAAAAGATTATGTGTTCCTTTGGTTGGTGATTTGATTCGAGGTATTTTTTAGAGGCCTACAATTTGCACTATTCTATTCATTCGGGTAGAACCAAGATGTACCTATTTTTAGAAAGCTTTAATAGTGGCGTGTGATGAAGAGAGACATAATATATTATGTGTCCAAGTGTCAGAATTGTTAACAGGTGAATTATGAACATGAAAGGCCTAAGGGATTGCTTCAGATGAAGCCTATACCTATGTGGAAATGGTATCATATTGCTATGGATCTCGTGATGAGTCTTCTTAAGACTTTGGAGAAGTATGACTCCATTTGGATGATAGTAAGTCAGCTAACGAAATTAGCTCACTTTTTATTGGTTTGGGTAGACTACAACTCTTAGTAGTTAACTAAAACCTATATCAAGGTGATTTTCAAACTTCATGGGATGCCCCTTACCATCATTTTTAACAGGGATGCCAAGAACACTTCTAAATTCTAGGACGGGTAGCATGAGGATTTGGGTACCAAGCTCACATTTAGCACAATTTTTCATCCTCAAATTAATGGGCAATCTGAGAGGTTGATTGAAGTGCTAAAGGCCATGTTGAGGGCCTGTGTAATTAATTTTAGTGGTCAATGGGACCTGTTTCTTCCATTGTGTGAGTTTTCATAAAACAATAGTTGTCACTCCAACATTGATATAGCTCTATTCAAGGCACTTCATGAAAGAAAGTATAGGTCACCTACTGGGTGATTTGAGGCTGACGATGTCAAATATTTGGGCACAAACATGGTAAAAGGAGGCTCAAGAAAGTAAGATTTATTCAAACCAAGTTATTAGCTACTCAAAGTAGGCAAAAAGAGTATGCGGACCATAAGGTAAGAGAAAATGGACTTCAAAGTTAGTGAGCACGTTTTGCTTAAGTCATCTCCCGTAAAGGGAGTGATGAGGTTCAATCAATAGGGGGCAAGATCAGCTCATGGTATATTGGTCCTTTCGAGGTTCTTGAAGAGGTGGGTCCAGTAACATATAAATTAGAATCTACCACAAGGTTATTGTAAGTCCATTTGGTATTTGATGTCTTAATGTTGAAAAGGTACCAACGGGAAGGAGACTACATAATTAAATAAAATTTAGTACTTCTAGATAAGGATCTGGCTTACGTGGAGGAACCAGTAGCGATTCTAGATTAGGATATCTAGATACTGAGGACGAAGGAAATTAATTCGGTTAAGATTTAATAGAAGCATCATCTAGTTAAGGAAGCCACTTGGGAAATGGAGAAGGATATGCGGGAGAAGTACCCTTAATTGTTTGGGGATTCAGATACTGTCTTCTCTCCTCAATTTAGCCTACTTTTGCATTTGATCATTTGGGAATAAACAATGGATAAATTGGTATCTAATGTAATGACCATCTCATTGTTATGTATGAATATTTCATTAAATGTCCCATGCTAAATTTCTTTTTGAAGTTAGAAATTTTAGGCTAGGCTAGTTTCGAACAAAATCAGAGCGAGGTGTGGTCTAAGTATGTAAGGAAATTATTTGGACAGTTTTATTGGCATTTTACTTGAATTTTTGATAGCTAAGTCGATTGGGAACCCATAGGAATTTACAAAATAAAATTTGGGTGAGTAGAACTCCTGAAATTGATCTTAGCAAAAAGGGTGTTGTTTGAAGTATCCCAAATCTAAGGTGTGTTGTAAGAAGAGGGATTTTGGGGAAAAACTAGCCAATTTATCCAATTGACACCGCTATAGCAACTGGTATTCTGCTATAGCGACTGTGCTATAGCGGAGAAAATCCTGCTACATCAACAATCAAAGGTTGGACAACACCGTTATAGCTGCAGGTGCTGTTATCGATGAAAATCACAGTTTAATTAAATATTCTCTCAAAATAGTTTATTATTTTAAAACTCATTTTGGAGTAAAGAAAGGGCAATTTGAAGCGATTAACCCTAAAAATTCTTTATTTAGCTTCAAAAAGGTAACGAAGCCATCCCCATTAACTTGTAATTGATGACTAAGCCTTAGAATTTCTAATTTACGAAATTCGAGGGGGGTTTTAGGGAGAAATATAGTTGTTTCTAGTTCAAGGGAGGAAATTAAGCAATAAGATAATAAGGTTTGTTGTTAACAGTTAAATTACCTTACATTTTATTAATTGACGAATTTAACCATGAAATTGGTAGCTTTAGGTGAATTATAATAGAAAAGTCCTAGAACGGAAAATTAATTATCATGAACTTGACCTTAGGGGTTAGGGGTGATTTACAATTCCCAACATGGTAGGTCATGGTATTAATTATATGTTTATATGCCTGTTCTAGACCACTAGCAAACAAAAATTGTAGGGAAGGGCAAAGCTTCGGCTTAGAGGAGTTGTGCAACTTTCGTTCGAGGTAGGTGATAGTATTGTGTTTAATCCAATTGGTGTTATATTTTCATGTTAACTACTTTGTAGTGTGGTGGGTTGGTGTATGTTGTTTGGTATGGTCAATGTAAATGATTTTATGATTGATATATGATTTTGACCTACTTTATTTGTTAAATATGGAATGTTTGGTATTTAGAACGTTCTCACGGGTTTTTGGTGAAACAAGGTTGGCAGACACTTGTGTATGGGATTTATTACATGGACAGAGATTGTACCCTGCAGGTTATGGCTAGAGGATAATTATATTACCCCTAGCATGTATGTACAAGGCAAAGGTGAGTTTGACGGTTTCATGCGTAAACCAGGAAAATATGTTTACATGCTAAATAAATTACTCTAACTTAACTTGACAGAATTTGACTGGTGATAAGATGTTGACTTGCGATTTTGATCCTTAATTGCTTATTTGTTGCTTGTTATGATATGTGTGATTGTTGAGCATGGATTAACTCATTCTACTATAATTTGGTTATTTGTTCATATTCTCTTCTAGGGTTAGTCAAATTACCCTACCAGTACACTGTTGTTTTCTTGTGTGCTGATACTATACCTGCTCTTACTTTTGTGAGTAGCGCATAATCCAGCGGCTCCTACGATACCTCACTTATAAACCTGGTGGTTAAGCAGATTATATGCAGGCATATTCGAGCTACCATGGAATCTCTCCTTATTGGCATAGTTTCTTATTTCTGAACTTATGTTTCTATTATAATTTTTGGGGCTGCATCCCTTTCTTGACATTCTTTAGTAGTTTTGGTATGGACGACTTTCAGTTCCTAGGAATGGTTTATTTTCTTAAGTGCAATATTTTGTCTTTGATTGTACTTATTTTTTGGTTTAGCATGATTTTATCTATTAATTTATTGGTTCTTGATTTTTTAAGTATTGCTTGTTAGATAGTGTATTAGCATAGATGGTTCTCCCAATAGTTGAATAGTGTGGGTGCTACTCATGACGGATTTTGGGTCGTGACAATATCTTACATCTTATATGTAGTTTCCTAGTCTTTTCAGCTACCAATGTGAAACTTATATTAATACATCCAACAATTATTGGGCTCAGCCAACCCAAAGATACTCTTAGATGGTGCAATATTATCTGCTTTGATCCAAACCTATACAATCTTCTTTAAAAGGTCACACACCATTAAGAGATCCTGCATCTTATATATAGCTTCTCAGTCCTTTTACCTATCAATGTGGGACTTTGTTCACACACTCTCTAATCTCCCCTTGAACTAAGTTCCTCATGATACATCACCATGATATATGGATAACGGAGTTTAACTATAACACCCACATATTTTGAGTATTATTATGGAAATCGTAACCCACAACTAACTTCTTCTTGTATGTGCACCTCCAAGCTCGTAATGGTAAGCAAATCAACCTCCGCACTACATCACTCTGCCATATCCTCATACTCATCCTACTAAATTTGGGCTCTAATACTAGTTGATGATCTCAGAAAGTCAAAAGGTACTCTTACATGATGTGATATTGTCCACTTTAAGCCTAGTCCGTATGCTTTTCCTTAAAAGGCCACACACCATTAAGAGATCCTACATCTAATATGTAGCTTTCCAATCTTTTTAGCTATCAATGTGAAAATTTTATTCGCACACCCAAAATAAATTATGATTTTGATTTATTAAAAGGAAAAATTCACAGGTGGCTGGTAGATTGAATGCTAATAATATATATTGATGAAAAATAAATTAGTTAATTGGATCCATATCTTAATGTAGAAATTGATGGTATATATTTTGAAAAGCTTATAAATTTTCATTAAGTGAATTTATGAATTCAGCACATGAAATATGTAGTATTATAAAGAAAATTATCAACGAACTAAATTCATAAATAATTAATTTATTAACTTATATCTGTGGTTTTAACATGGTAAATTAAGTAAATATTTAAATAAAAATTTAAAAAAATATATAGAGGAGGCAAATACAATTTTTAATAGAATAATTTGAAATTTACTATGGTAAGAATAATTCATTCATATTTTAATTATTTATATAACAAGGAGCTTCAGTAATTAATTTTGTACTTCATGCCACGCCCACATTTAACTAAACTCAAAATCTCATTTCTTGATTTTAAAATAAAAGAAAGAAACCAAACTTAATTTTATCTAGGTTTCCAAGGCTAAACATGTGTGTATAAAATAGAGGTTATATGTTTATAAAATGGAGGTTATATGTTTGCATAGTATGTAATTGTCTGCCGCCAACATTAAAAAAGTTATCAACTAGCAATATGACAACAACAAACCCAGTGTATTCCCACCTAGTGGGGTCTGGGGGGGAGGGGGGGTAAGATGTACGCAGTCTATACCTCTACCTCTAACGAAGTAGAAAGGTTGTTTCCGATAAACCCCCGGCTCAAGACACGAGATACCATACAAATACATAGTAAAGCACAGAACAAGATTTCATAATATAAATAAGGCACCTATAAGTAATAGAAAACAGAGGGAAGCACCCAGGTTCGTAATAAAACATAGAACACGGAATCATAACAAGGATACCACCCCCACCAAGTAACTCCCTACATTAGCGACCCAAACTGGCCCTAGTCTTCTGCCCTAATTCGCGTCCTCCAGACCTTCCTATCTAGGGTAATGTCCTCGGTGAGCTGTAACTGCTCCATGTCCCGCCTAATCACCTCACCCCAGTACTTCTTCGGCCTACCCCTACCCCACCTAAAACCATCCAACGCTAGCCTCTCACACCTACGAACCGGGGCATCCATGCCCTTCCTCTTCACGTGTCCGAAGCATCTCAATCGGACTTCCCGCATCTTGCACTCCACTGGAGTCACACCAACCTTCTCCCTGATAGTCTCATTCCGAATTCTATCCCCTCTAGTCAGCCCACACATCCAGCGCAATATCCGCATTTCTGCCACCTTCATTTTTTGGATGTGGGAATTCTTAACTGGCCAACACTCCGCTCCATACAACATGGCCGGACGGATTACCACCCTGTAGAATTTGCCTTTAAGCTTGGGCGGCACCTTCTTATCACACAACACCCCAGAGGCGAGCTTCCACTTCATCTATCCCGCCCCAATACGGTGCGAGACATCCTCGTCAATCTCACCATTTCCCTGGATCACAGACCCGAGATACTTGAAACTATCCCTCTTACATACCTCCTGTGATTCCAGCTTCACTACCACCTCATTCTCCAGCCTCACGTCATTAAACTTGCATTCCAAATACTCTTTCTTGCTTCTGCTCAACTAGCAATATGAGATCAATATAAAAGATTATGAAATTGAAGACCTACTTTGACACAAGCGGAACTTCATCAATATCGTGGAATGAAGAATTGAGCTCAAAAATATACTTAAGTGAAAGAACAAGGAAGAAAGAGGTTATGGATGCAAAAGCGATCACTTTTGACATTCAAGCCTCATACTAAAGAAGGTCGTTATTTTATTAAGGATATTTTTGTAATTACTAGTGTAAGCTATAAATAAAAGAGAATAGCTTATTTTACGGATAGACTAATTTTGATGATTAATATTTTGATGAGAAACTTTGTGAGAGTTAAGGGAGACTATTTTGATTATTGATATTTTCATGACAAACTCTTGTGAGAGTTTAGGCTATGTTCTCTGTTTCTATTGAATGTTGATAGGACTGCTTGCTTGAGGATATCATTCCTCTTGAGAGTGTCTCGACGATATAGGTGTTTGTCGCATTTCTTAATAGAAGGTCTTGATTTTCATATAGCCTCGATTGCCTATTAAATCCTTACTTGTATTTTACTTTTTTAGATTTGGTATATTTTAGACTTAGTATTTGAGGGTATTAATTTTGATATAATCATTGTTCTCATTTCTTTTCCATTTTGTGTGGATCTTCTATTGTTAATTTCGTGTTCAAAATTTTAGGATTTCATCTTAGCTCCTACGTATCTATTTCTTGTATCATACTTGGAGGATATATTTTCACTCTTTGAAAAATATTTCTCGAATATATTCTAGCATGATGGTATATGTTGTCAATTTTTCATTTAAGCAATCATTTCTGCTTCCACTGTTCACATTTTCCAACAACTTCTTTGACATAATTAGTGACCTTTGGTTCAGTTCCCAGGTTGAGTTGAGGTCGATACCAGGTCAGGTCTTAGGTCAGTCTCGGGTCAGAGTGGTGGATAATGTAATAACTCTAATTGTGATTTTTAGTATTTTCTTTATTTTTTTTATTTTTCCCTTCCATAGTTGTTATATGTCATTGATGAGCTGTCGGTATGATTGGCACAATTTCTGAAGCGTTCGGTGATGATTTGAATGAGTTTGAGATTTTGATTAGTCTTGAAAGTAGGGATTTCCATGGTTCAGTTTGGATCAATTTTTGATTAAAATCAAAACCAAATCAGTTTACTTGAATTTTAAATTTTTAAAATCAAATCAAACTAAATAAAATAAAAACAATCGATTTAATTTGGTCTTTTAATTTTTAGCTAACTAATGATAAATTGATAATGATAAAATAACAGAGATATGAGACAATAATTTCGAATGAACATTAGGAATCAATAAATTCCACTTTACTAGCACAAGATGAATGTATATGAATCTTCTAGTATTTTTCAATACTATTTTGATGTTTTAGCATGTTTCAGTTGCATAACGTACTGTAGAGGTAGTACCACATCACATATCTAGCCTTTACAAAATTAAGATGAAACTTTAGATAGAACGGTTAATCCTACAAAAATTAAAGGGACAAGAAATTGAAGAGTAGATGGTTGTCTTAGTAAAGAAAATTAAATGCCGCCAATATATCACACCACATATAGACATTTAGATTTAGAGTGTGATTTGTACATATTTGTTTAGAAACTTATGTGTTATAGTGCATGTGAAAGAAGTTAATGATTAAAACATCTAAAATATTTACAATTATTTATGAGAAACTAATATCATCTATTCAAATAAATATAAAATTTAGGTATATAATTTATCAGTTAGGTTTGATTATTTATTCAGTTATATTTTAGTAAAATCAAAAGCAAGTTAAATATTGTTGGTTTTTAAAATTTAAAATCAAACCAAATCAAATCACTTTTTTTTAACATGTTTGATTTGGTTCACGGTTTGGTTTGGATTTTAATCAAATCGTGAACACCCCTAATTAAAAGTGATTAGTTTGAATTTAGTCAACATTTAGTGATCCGGGCATCGAAAAGTGATTTTGTCAATTCCACTAGATCCAATTATCAATTTTGAATTAATAGTGTGGTTAGTTCGGGTTTCAAGTCCTTATTTTGATTTTTGAGCACTTAGAAAAGAAACTAACTAAATTAGCCTAAAAAGTACCGGAGGGTTAACTTGTTGATAATGGCATTTTTGGTGAATCAAATGATTTCATTGAGTCTGGAATGTCAAAATTAATCTAGTAGCATTATTGAATTATTTTATGGGGTCCTAAACGAATCTCGAGGGTCCATTTGGAAGATTTTGAATCATTTTCCTTCGTTGACTGTTGTCATCTGGTACAGAACCTGATCTTCATCTCAATCGAATAACTTTGTGTTGTGATTGCGAGGTTTGACTAAGTGACTCACGCAATTGCGTGGGGGTTGACCACGATTGCGAAGAGTTGAGCTAGACTAGATCGAGTTTATCTATCGCGGTAGCGAGGCCCACCTACGACAATCGTGGTGGCTTATTTAATTGTCGGTTAATATTGATCCTTGCGATCACGTGGTAGACGCTGCAATCGTGAGGCATTGTGCACCTGTAGAGTATAAAAATTTTCTTTCTCGATTTTATCATTTATGGATCTTGAAACCTCGGGATTTACAATTTTAAAGAAGGTTCATCATCAGAAGTGTTTAGGTAAGCTTCTAAACATAATTTCTATCATTATTCATTGATCTAATTTCAAGAACATCTTCAAAACCTTGATTTTAAAATTGGAATGTTGAGGTTTTTCCTGGTAAAATGAAAAAAAAATGATTTTTCGTCGAAATCAACTTGTTTTTAGATGAATTTTCATATAAAGAATTCTTGAAGTATGAAAAACTTGATTGTTCAATAAAATTCTGATTTTGTCATTTTCTTGTCGGGATCGATCTTGAAAGTGTTGTGGATCCAAAATAAAAGTAGCTAATATGGGTATCATTAGACGCCTTTTGATGTGTAGATTATGTTTTTGATAGATTGAATTCATTTTGAGACCGCACAAAAAGGAAAGATCTTTGTTGAATGGTCCAGGCTCGTATTTCAGCTTTTTGAGGCGGGTATGACTAACTTTCTTCCGATCGGACTGGCTAGTTAACTATTCATGTAAAGTATGCTATGAGTTGGAGATTTTTTCATGAGATCATCTTTGAAAATCATTATTTTGTCATATGCTATTATTTTCCTTTACTATTATTGTGATGCTCGAGTATGGGCTTGAATTGATATTACCGACGTTTTACATGACTCATTATTACTTTGATGCCATGCGATAACTTGAATCATGATCTAGTGAGATTTAAGGAGATTTGAGCTTATTTATACCATTATTGAGTTGATTCATTACATAATATTTTTTGGGTTATAAGAACGCATCCTTATTTCATTCATCTTTATTCATAAAATTAGTACCTTGAAAAACATTGATTTTGAAAAAAAAAAAATGAAGCACTTTATAAATATCTTGATCGAGGGAAGTGTTGGTGAGGTTGACTGAGATATGAGATTATGATTGAATATGGATTGTGAACCCATCATGGGTCCTGTCTTGGAAGCTTGTGCTCGAAATGTGTATACAAAGTGATATTGAAACATTCCATCTTTATCATACCATTGCATTGCATCATTTGCACTTCTCATATGTTGTTTGCTAATTGTGTAATTTAGTCTTCCTTTATATATTCCTGTGCAGTCATTCTTATATTGTTATTACACTTGTATTATTTAAACTATTAGGAGATATGACTTAAGCGGTCGTTGAAAACATTTCTATGTGCAGGTGAAAATGCTTGTAGTATCCTTTAAATATTTTGTTTTCTACTTTGTTCGATCTGTCTATGATGCCTACTGAGTATACATGGACCATACTCCTATTTTCTGTATCTTTTTTGTGCAGATCCCAGTTCCAGCGCGACCCTCGGAGCTTGAGATCATGTTGGATTGGGGTTGTCTCAGAGAACTGATGAGCGCCTCATTCAGAGCATGACCCCAAAATTCATCGTATCTTTATCTTGATCTTGTCTTTAATTTATATTTCAAAGACAGATGTATTTTCATATTTTATGTCAGTTATTAGTGCTCTTTGCTCATGACACTACATTTTGAATTTGAATTGTATTTATTTCAGTTATGAATTTGTTTCATATATATTTGGTCTGACTTTAATTCAAAGTCTCACATGTGGGTGTTATTATCTTCTTTATGCATATCAATCTCTTACCGGTGTTGGCCTACCTACCAAGGTTGGGTTTGGGTTAGGGTAGGTGCTATCTTGACCTCAACTTTTCGATCGTGACAAATCGGCTCCTAGATCCTTTGTCAAGAGTTAAGGTCTAAGATCGTGATCGGTCTGATGTCATTAATATTTGACCTAAATGCTTTTGGAGACTATTTTCTTTTTACACACCAAACACCAAAACATTTTTAAAAAAGAGAACCAGTTTTTTTCCAAGAAAATATTTTCTAGGAAAACATGTTCCTTCATGCCAAACACACCCATAATCAGTGATTTTTCTTTAGTTTAAATAAGCACTGTAGAAAGACTCAAAAGTGAAATGTTTCAAAGAGAAAAAAAAAGATTTTTTTCCTCCATACGATACTTCTATTGCCTTATAGAGACAACTGGTAAAGGGTAGCAAACCAATTAGCCAATTTCCCAGAATCAGTGAGCAAAATGTATTCCTATCACTCAACATTCCATCTATAAAAATTGCAAACATCAACCTCTGTACAAGAATAGCAAGTTCAGCGTGCACAGAACAATTCAGAGAGGCCCTCCCGACTGATTTACCTACAGTAGCATAAAGGTGAAAAACACACAACAGAATGGCCCTCCGAATCTGCAACAATACCACTAAACTATCATACAGACAATCACAACTCATACTGGTTTCTAAGTACAAACATCCCTCGCCGAAGCCCTCTAGCATGCACAATACTATCCCAAACCTAAAAACCATCAATTCTATGGCTTTCTAATAAGGTTGATTCAGAAGGATCGGATTCAGCTCCTTGAGACTTCTTTAATTTTGCAATGAGAATCCACATATTTGCCAGTTCATTTTCAAGATAGGCTTCTCTTTGTTTGGATTCTTCAACCTTGCTCTGTAATTCAGCCTCTTTATGATCCCTTTCTGCAAGAGCAGCTTCATATGAAAGCTCTCTTTCACGGCGCAAAGCCAGCTCTCTTTTCATATCTGCACTCAACACATTTTGCTCATTTCGTCTCGGATGACCATCTCTTCTTCCATTTCGCATGGCAACACTTGGCTTACGCTGGGTAGAGGAACTCTTCTGGGCGGCTAGCTCAGCAGCTAATTTCTCATTATAATGCATTAGCTTCGCAACTTCTTCAGAAAGTGCCTTTAATTCAACTGCTGCAGCAGACGCTAGCCCTTTGGCATATGTACTCTCTTCTGCCAATTTCTGGTTCCGGAGCTCCAGCTTCTCCTTCGCCTCAACAAGTTCCGCCACTTTCTTGTGGAGTTCTTCAATCTCTCTTGCCTAACAGGAGCAAAAGCAACAATTCAGCTGACATATTGTTGTGGATGAGGACAGTGGGTTCATAACACAAGAATGTTAACTCCAACTTTATGTATGAGGTACTTGTTGGTACCTTTTAAGTATTTTGAACATTTTGTGTAATACAAACATGTATGCATAGACATAAGTATGTAATCGTCTCCAAGTGCCATAATGGGACCAGTGAAGTGTTCATATCTTTTGCCTTTTTCTTTAAGAGAAAGTTATGTAACCTTGTAACATACAAAGCTCTTCTTTGTGGAATCTCTTTCCCCCAAAAGGAAATGAGAAGAATTCTAGAATGGATTGCTACCTATGCCTAGATCGAGGGGAAATGGGAACTTTATTGATAAGACCAACTTAATTGTAGACAATATCTTATTATGAGTAATTCCGACACTTCATAAAAGAGGTGGTTTCGGTGAATGAATAATAATTGGGTCCTCTTTTCGAACAACACATAAGTTCCTGTTATTTTATATTTCCTAGAAAAAAGGGCTCAACCTACAGAGCTGTTCATGATGATTTAAAGAAGGGAGAGGTTTTCAAGGAACTTCGACATAATCAACCGAAATTCAATTAAGGAAATACAAAGAAAAAGGAGTACTGATTTGAATATAACTTTGTAAAACTTTTCTCTTTTATTCTTTTGTATTTCCTTTCTCTCCTTTCTATTTGTATTTATTTATCACTGCTACCACTGCATTCCGTGTTCTATAACAACAAAACTTCTTATTTTGTTGATTCACGAAATCTAAAATTCGGGGATTTCCATTAATTGGATGGTTTTTCATTTCTTTATTGCAACTCTACTGAAACTAAAAAGAAATCAAGGTTGTTGATCTCACTTATCTTAACTGAATCCATTATGGATAAAATTAATCTAAGGAAATTACAGTTTTGTTTTCCACTTATTCTTTATGTATTCTCCAATATATGTTTTTTTATTTAAAAAAAATGATAAAGAGACTTTTTATATCTATTTAAGTTGGATTATATTTAACTATTTGTAGTGTCAGTCCAACACAAGACCTTTTTAAAAATTTGTTATTGTTTTCAACTGAATTTGCTTTTGTTTATCTTTTCTAATCTATTTTTTCGATATTCAAAATTTATACTAATAACAATGTATCGAACAAATAAAAATAATTGTGATAAATGAAGTGGGTCTATTTAATTTAATTTTATGTTTTAAATTAACTAGAAAATGTGAATGTAAAGAGTTCTTTATTCAGTGGGTTTTAGTGGGTTTTGGTTGTCTGGTCCAATCTATTTTTTTTTTCTTTGGATTGGATCCACACAACTTTTTCGATATTTTCTTTGCGTTGTTATCTCAACAGTACAGTACTCAGCTTTTAAGTTCCACATAGAAATTCCTCCATTCTCTCGATAAAGTTTGGAAGACCATGACTGATCCAGAAAGGGAACGAATGCTAAGAATAGCATGTCGTATCAATGGAAAGTTCTGAGAATATTAAATTGATCCAAGATGGGTATAGAACCATGTTAGAATTCTTGGAATGAAACGGAATAAAGTTGGGTTAAATGAATAAATGCATAGGGTTGCACTTTTTTTAAAATATGTCTCGGAAATAAAGTAGGAGTACATAATTTTAGTAGTTTTAAATTATAAAATTCTATGTAGGTCAGACTTAGGAATTAGTTATCCTATCTGAATTAGGAATTAGTTATCCTATTTGAATTGAAGTCTAGCTAGAAATTTAGCTATAAATATATATTTTGAGTTATTAATAAAATAATTTTCTTTGATAATACAATTGCAGTATTTTCTTCTCTCCAACTCTATCTCTGTTATTTCTCTAATTTCAAAGCCAAAAACCAACAATTGGCATCAAGAGCCAAATTCTTAAGGGATCAGTGAGAGAGATGAATTCTGAAAACAACTTTTCCCAAATAGCTCCTCCTGTCTTTGATGGTGAGAATTACCATCTTTGGGCAATAAGAATGGAGACTTATCTTGAGGCTTTAGATCTTTGGGAGGCCGTGGAGGACAATTATGAGGTTCTTCCGTTGCCCGATAATCCCACTGTGGCTCAGATCAAAAGTCAAAAGGAAAAGAAAATCAGAAAATCAAAAGTAAAAGCAACTTTGTTTGCTAGTCTGTCTCCAATAATTTTCATGAAAATTATGACCCTTAAATCACCAAAAGAAAGTTGGTGATTATCTGAAGGAAGAATATACCGGAGATGAAAGAATACGAGGCATGAAAGTATTGAATCTAATAAGAGAATTCGAATTGCAAAAGATGAAGGAATCTGAGACCGTCAAAGAGTACTTAGACCGACTTCTTAGTATTGTTAACAAGGTAAGATTGCTTGGCACAAAATTTAAAGATCCAAGAATTGTTGAAAAAATTCTTATTACTGTGCCTGAAAGATACAAAGTATTAATTACTACCTTGGTAAACACAAAAGACCTGTCCAATATTACCTTGGCAGAATTGTTAAATACATTGCAGGCGCAAGAGCAAAGGAGGCTTATGAGGCAGGATGATGTGGTTGAAGGAGCTTTGGCAGCTAACCACAAGACTCACGGCAAAGGTAATGATACAAGATCGACAAGAAAGACACAAAAACATACACCAAAATAGTCAACAATTTGAAGAACCGAGGACCCCCTTTGATGACCTCTCTCGGATTCACAAAAAGAAGAAGAAAGGAAATGACATCAAGTGTAAAACACACTAAAAACAATAACAACAACACACGGTTACAAGACAAGAACACAAATGGATTACACTAGATATAGACATACGATTACAAGAAAGTAAAAATAGATAGATAGATAGATAGACAAATGAAGATGTAATATTAACAATCCAAAAGCTTATTCCACTTTTGGACCTTTAATATCACACACAACCTAACCCTATCTCTTACGTGACCTCAAGGGAACCGAAACCCTCAAGCAATCTCCGTTAAGGATTCCACCTTGCCCAAGGATTCCACCTTGAAAGAGGCTCTCAAAAGAGGCTACAAATATATCATCTAAAATCTCCCCTTAAAATGAAGGCAAACTAGCTATTTATAGGCCATGGATCTTTATTACACAATAGGCCCAAAAGTGTCTCTAAAAGCTATTGGGCCCAAAAGTGACCCAAAGCCCAAAATAATGTCATGGGCGTCCATGCTCTCTCAAAGCCCACGTTATCTTCCAAAAACGTCGTGGCTCAATGCTCCCGTGGATGACATCATCAAATGTAGCTTATCCCGCGCTCCAAGCTATAATCCACATACGTATTTGTTGCCCTAAAACAACCAAATCTTAGATCCATAGATGTGATCCTTGAAGCATCGATCCTAAAGGAGTGGAGTCCATTGATCTTGTATCATCCTCCCTTTCTTGAAGAGGATTCGTCCTCGAATCCAACTCCTTTATCAACTTGTCGTTGCACCTTTCAAGTTTGGAATTCTTTGGTAAGAACTCCGTTAGACTTTCAAGCTCATTTTTATATGACATTCTTCTTGCATCCTCCTTTGATATTATTTGTTCATGAACCTGCACAAATGAAGGAGTGATGCTTGGTAAAATACTAGCATCATGGTTAGCGAGTAACAAAGGTTCCATGTTAGAATTAGTCTTCTCAATTTGGATTTGAGTTGGATGAACAATGTCGTCGAGAACTTGGTTTGTACTGGGAACATGTTCTTGAAGTGGAATCGGATGTGATCTTTGGTAATGAGGTGTTTGTTGGTGGAATTGTGGTGGTTGGGGTACATTTGGTGGGGTTTGGGTAGTAAGACATGTCACCTTTTCCATGTTTTCTTCTAAACGTGACTCATCCTTCTTCCAACTATTCGATTCTTGTCGCCAATCCACGAGAGCTTTCATTATCGCCTCTTTTGAGATAGGTTGGATCTCATCTCCCAAAGCCATGGTACTTATAAATTAGGCACTCAACACAACTTTTTCTTCAATTTTGACGATCAAACACCACCTTTTGAAAAGAATTCAAAATGAAGGTTTGAATCTTCTCAAGAACACTCAAGAACACCAAGAACTTCAAAAATCTCTAACTCTTAAACCGATGATCGAAATGCGATGAAATTTTGCCAAGCCTATTTTCAACCTTCTAAACACATTCCAAACATCAATCTTTTCAGTTTCTCAACCAAAAATTTCAAATCTTGAACCCACCTCTCTTTCTTCAAGTTTAAGCCCACATCAAGGGTAGAACACTCAAATCAACTCCGATTTGGCTCAAATTCGAACCCTAGACTCCTATAGTGTTAGAGAACAAGAATCTAACACTAAAAATACAAGAAAACAACAAAATCAAAGACTCAAATTTTGACCTAGGGTTAAAAACGGGAATAGTACTTTTTTTTTTGAAATTTTTGATTTTGACACTTCTTTTTTTTTGGCAATTTTCAAGATAACAAACCCAAGATTGACTTCGTAGGAACGAAACCAAGCTCGGCTTTGATATCAAATGATACAAGATCGACAAGAAAGACACAAAAAGATACACCAAAATAGTCAACGATTTGAAGAACTGAGGACCCCCTTTGATGACCTCTCTTGTATTCACAAGAAGAACGAGAAAGAAAATGACATCGAGAGTAAAACACACTAAAAACAATAACAACACTTGATGAACAAGATGCAATAACAACAACACGCGGTTACAAGACAATAACACAAATGGATTACAGTAGATATAGACAAAAGATTACAAGAAAATAAAGATAGATAGACAAATGAAGATGTAATATTAACAATCCAAAAGCTTATTCCACTTTTGGACCTTTAATATCACACACAACCTAAACCTATCTCTTACTTGACCTCAAGGGAACCGGAACCGCCAAGCAATCTCCGTTTCTAAGAAAATAATCAACACAAGGATTCCACCTTGAAAGAGGCTCTCAAAAGAGGCTACAAATATGTCATCTAAAATCTCCCCTTAAAATGAAGGCAAACTAGCTATTTATAGGCCATGGATCTTTATTACATAATGTGTCCAAAAGTGACTCTAAAAGCTATTGGGCCCAAAAGTGACCCAAAGCCCAAAATAATGTCATGGGCGTCCATGCTCTCTTAAAGCCCACGCTATCTTCCAAACACGTCGTGACTCAATGCTCCCGTGGATGACATCATCAAATGTAGCTTCTCCCGCGCTCCAAGCTATAATCCACATCAGTATTTGTTCCGCTAAAGCAACCAAATCTTGGATCCATAGATATGATCCTTGAAGCATCGATTCCAAAGGAATGGAGCCCATTGATCTTGTATCAGGTAATAATTCAAGAAAAAATTACCCACCTTGCCAGCACTGTTGCAAAATAGGTCATCCTCCATTTAAATGTTGGAAGAGATCAGATGCACAATGCAAGATTTGTAATCAACTTGGCCATGAAGCTGTGATTTGAAAAAACAAATCTCAAAAATATGAAGCAGATGCCCAAGTCACCAAAGAAGAAGATCACTTATTTGTGGCAACATATTCTTCAACTAAGAAATCTGATTTTTGGATGATAGACGGTGGTCGTACAAACCACATGACATATGACAAAACTCTTTTAAAAGAGTTTCTGCCTTTGGAAAATAAGAAAGTCAGAATTGGGAATGGTGACTATATTCCTACAGAAGAAAAAGGGAATGTTGCAATCAAAATAATTTCAGGTACAAAAATAATTTCAAATGTCCTTTACGTGCCCTATATTGATAAAAGTTTGTTAAGTGTTGGTAAGCTAATGGAAGAAGGATTTAAACTATTGTTTGGAGATAAATATTGTTGAATCCTTGATTCCACTAATCATGAGATCTTACAAGTTGATATGAGAGGCAAAAGTTTCTTATTTAATCCAACAGAAGATGCACACAAGCCATGCAAGAACAAAGATGAATTGGCAAATTTATTCAAGAGGTCAAATTTGGCCGAAGCCGAGACTGCAATCTACAGTTTCTGATCCAAGGAGGAGTGTTGAAAATATGTCTCAGAAATAAAGTAGGAGTAGATAATTTTAGTAGTATTAAATTATTAAAATTCCATGTAGGTTAGACTTAGGAATTAGTTATCTTATTTGAATTAGGAATTAGTTATCCTTATTTAAATTGAAGTCTAGTTAGAAATTTAGCTATAAATATATGTTTTGAGTTATTAATAAAATAATTTCCTTTGACAATACAATTGCAGTATTTTCTTCTCTCAAACTCTTTCCCTGTTATTTCTCTAATTTCAAAGCCTAAAATTAACACACTTCAATGGCCCTATATTTTTAATAAGTGTCTCCCAACCCTCTCCTCCAGTTCACAAGTCTATCGTGGGGCCCTTGCTAGCTGTATAATTTAAAATGGATACTTGTTCATAGGTACCCACATGCGTGTACCCCCTCTATTTCACAGCTATATATGTTATCCCTCTCTATGTAAGGTTTCTTTGCCCGTTGATTCTAATCCAGAACCAAACCATCCTCTCCGGTAACCACCATGGTTTGTGATTTGCACCAAATGGGAATAATAAAGGTAAGACCACTATCAGCTATCTTAACCTCTTTCGTAACTTCAACCCCGTCTACTTTGATTCTCATCCTTTCCCATTTCAAGTGATTCTTTTTTAAAAAAAAAAGAAAAACAAAGGTAAAGTTGTACTCTTCAGCAATGAGGGTATGCAGGCAACCGTCAAAAAGATTTACATCAATGACCAAAAGCAAAAACAAGCAAACTACTGCTTAACAACAACGAAGATATAAAATCTACAATCTGTTCAGCATCCTTTATACTCTCTTCTTTACATAAAAAAAAAAAGAAAGTATTCATACAGTAGCATTTAATCTTTTGTAATGATTCTGCAGTATTCTCAAGACACCTCTTGTTTCTTACTCTCCAAATAGTCCACACCATATACAAGACGGGATCGTGTTCCACCATTTCTTCTGACTCTTACTCCTCCCTCTCCTCACCCAACAACTAAGAAGGTCTGTTGTATGTTCTGGCATGGTTCAAGTTGTGTGTGTCAGATTTAAGAACATAGCCCATAGTTGAATAGCGAACTTGCAATGGAGGAACAAATGGTTGTTAGTCTCATAAGTCTCATTACATAGTGAACACCAAGAAGCTATCTGGAAGCCTCTTCTTTGCAGCTTCTCACGAATTAGGCATGCCCTTCTGACCACTAGGCATAAGAAGCACCTCACTTTAGTTGGCGCCTTGTTCTTCCATACCTTACTCCAAGGTTACTGGAAGCTCCTTCACTTTCCTATTGTACAGTGCTGACTGATAAAATACCATCCTGATTATGCTTCCATTTCATTTCATCTGTTTCTAAGTTTATGCCCTTGAAATCATCCAACAGTTGCATCAACTCAGCTACTCTCCCCATCTCCAGTCACTCAGAAACCTTTTAAAGCTCAGGTTCCACCTATGCTCAGCCATACCTCATTTACCATGGCATCTTTAGAAGTGAAACCTTTTAAAGCTCAGGTTCCACCTATGCTCAGCCATACCTCATTTACCATGGCATCTTTAGAAGTGCTAGGATGTAAAGGTCCGGGAAGGAAGACATCAAGGTTCCTTGGACAATCCAGTGATCCTTCCAGAAATGAATCTTGGCCCCATTTCCCACGTTGTACACAATATTGCAATGCAGTTGATTCCAAAGATTTCTAATAGTCCTCCATACCGAAACAGCATATGTACTATTCACCACAGTGGAACACCATGGGCTAACCTGTCCATATTTGATAGAGATAACTTCCTTCCAAAGCGCTTGATCCTCTCTTCCAAATCTCCACAGCCATTTTGTCAACAAACACTTGTTTTGTAACCCCAAGTTTCTGATCCCCATACCCCCTGAAACTTCTACTCAGCAAAGCAGTTTGCCATTTAACTAGGTGGATTCCTTTACCTTCCTTATTTCCCAACCAAAGAAAATACCTCCTCAACTTATCAAGTCTTTCTTCCACTTTAGTAGGCATCGGAAATAAAGACATAACATAAGTAGGCAGAGAATCTAGTACAGAATTTATGAGAATGGTCCTCCCACCCAAGGACAAATATTGAGTCTTGCAATTTGCCAGCTTCTCCGTTTTTTCTATTATGTCATCCCATATCACTAGCTCTTTGTGATTATTTCCAAGTGGCATTCCTAGATAAACAGTTGGGAGTTTTTCAATTCTACAACCCAAAATGTTTGCCAAGGCCTAAATATGTGCAACCTCTTTGATGGGGTATATGCAACTCTTCCTCCAGTTGACTGTCAAACCTGAGACAACCTCAAAAACTATCAAGAACATTCTGATTATTCTGATTTGTTTATCTTTAGCTTCACAAAATATAATTGTATCATCAGCGTAAAGTAGATGACATATGCATATCCACCCCCGAGTGTGCCAATTTTGAATCCCTTTCTGAGTAGCCACTCTCATCATACCATCAAAACCCTCCATGGCTAAGATGAAAAGGAACGGGGATAGAGGGTCTCCCAGACGAGACCTAAAAAAGTTTCATCCCAATGATAAAGAGTAGAGAATTCTATCTAATCTGGAGGCAGTCAGATGATTTTCACCTCTTTTCCAAGTTTATGACCCTCCAAATAAAGGAGGATCATTTAGTTCCATTTCATTTATCCAATCAGTAAATTCTGTCATATCTCCTGTTAACCTCTGAGTAATTGATCTTTCAGTGGGATATCTTGTCACATTGAAATCCCCACAGAACATCCAACGCCATGTAAATGTGTTTTTAAATTGATCAGGTTCCTCCACAAATCCCTTCTGATAACTTTGTTGCAGTCACAATAGATTGAACTTGAGAACCAGCTCACATTCATATTAATGCCTTCAAACTTGCAGGTGATCACTTGTCCTGCCACTTCCACCAGCTCACCCTTCCAATTTCTCCTATCCCACAACACTGCTATACCCCCATTCCTCCCCTCAGCCTTTAAATGTAATTCTCCCAACCATCTGTTACACCACAGCTGTTTGATCAACTGTGAATCTACCCGTCAATTTTGTTTCCAGCAGAACATATATATCTGCATCCCACTGTTGAAGAAGACTTCTAATTCTTCTTCTTTTATTCTCATTGTTTCCCCCTTACATTCCATGTCACCACTTCTATCATTGAAAAACTGAAGTTGTTTTCCTCCCCCTGTTTCTCAGTTCACCATCTTTGAAATTTACGTAAAAGGCCAAATTCCTCACCTCTTTCGAAACATTATTTTAGATTATTGTCTTTCCTGGGCATCTCCATATTTTGCTTTAAACGTTCCCGCTTTTGATCAATCTTCAGAAAAAGCTCAAAGACAGTCTTATCACAACCTTCAAAGGCAGCCCCAAATAATCTACTGAGCTTGAGGACATTAGATTGCACCCATAAAGAAGCTTTGCCTTCAAGTGATTCTTTAATGATGTTCCCTCTGTTTCCAGCCAACCTCCACAATTCCCCAGTGGCTTTGAATATTTTCAGTCCAAAGATGGAGAGGAAGATCCATTGCTCTTATCCATGTTGAGGTTTCCCAATGGTTGCAGCATCCAGCAGTCAACAATCACCATTCCAAATGGATTTTCAGATGCTTCCAACTCCATTCTTTCTGCAGGATGTGCTCTGACATGTGTTTGCTTGGGAACTCAAATAAGAAGCAACCACCCATTTCATATATGTTAATTCCAAAAAGCATTCCAAGTGCTCACGGCCCACTTCTGTAGGCTTCTCCTTCAAATTTACATTGAAGCTCCCCATAACGCACCTGCCTAACAGTCCATTCTCATGATTTGCAGCACCTCCGGAAATGAAAATAGTATTATTGCTGATGTTGATATGAGATTCAGAACCCTCCTTAGTCTGCTATTTGCTGGCTCCTTACTGAGTTGCCACAAGGAATATTAGGGTCTGCTAGGAATATTTGACATAAATGGTCCTTTATATTCTTTGATGAAGTTATCAATCTTATATGTTGTCCCCCCACCCTGCATTGAATGTGAATATAATGACAGATCTATTCCCTCCTTGCACTGTAGCAGTGCTTATAAACCTTCCGAACTTGTGTTTTCTCAAACAAAAGAAGTATGTTGCTTAATTAATTTCCAACTTCTCGTATGAGTATCGATGTCTTTTGATGCCTCTAGTAACACAAAAACCATCCATTCCACGTTTCCCTGCTAAAGGTTATTCTGTGCATCACAACCTCAGTTCTGGCTGCTAGTTTGGTAATGTCGCAAGACTTAAAACCTACTACAAAGTAGATTCTGGGTTTCCCTACGAAACTACACCAGTTTATAGATTAAACACTAAGAGATGATTACATGCCACTCTTTTTGGGATTACGCATATTAAAAGAGTAGGTTACTGAAAGAAGCATTTACTGAAGACAACTTGACGTATCTAAATTAGGGTACAAGTTTAGTATGTAGCAGTGTATTGTGTTGTTATTCGTCCATACTAGTAGTAGTAGTATTGCTTCGGCAGTTTCTTGCCCTTCACTTTCTATTATTATTTGTTGCTGCTTGTGCTTTGATTAGAATATTATTTTGGTGTAGGTACCATCTGCTATTTCTTGTACTTTTGTTACTTCCTTTTCTGGACTGCTTTGGACGGTTTTTCCTTGAGCCGAGGGTCTATCGGAAACAGCCTCTCTACCTTTATGTAGGGGTAAGGTCTGCATACACTACCCTTCCCATACCCCAGTTTGAGGGATTATACTGGGTATTTTCTTCTTCTTGTTGTTGTAACTTGAGTGATCTAAATCTGATCCTAATACAATCCATCCCTCTTAATCTTAAGACAATCTCTACTTCGGATCTTTCCCAAAAATTAAATTTTGAAACCAACCAGATAATCTCTACTTCTAATCTTGTCTGAAAAATCAATATTCTAAACCAAATGTAGTAGTACTTATTCAAAACATCGAAAAAACACTTTTACCTACACAGTAATGGAGCTCCTTCTTAAGTAGAGAATGACACAACATAATCATCTAGAACACTTAGTTCAATTACTATTAAAGATCGAGAGACTTATTGAATATGAACAAATTGCAAGAATAAGCCACTCCGTAGGGTATATACTTGTGGTGGAAGCTGGAAACTGGTTACAGGTAGCCTTTCACTCAGAAAATAAAAATAGATTCAGTATTGCAAGTTGAAAAAGATAACAAGCCAAAAATTACATACATGTACACTTACATTTAAACAACAGTAATGTGATTACCAGGGAGTGTTGCATCAAAAAGAACTATGATTGACAGGTTGCATATTTAACAATAGGTGGCAAACGCGATAAGAAATCCTAAAGACGTTTGCAGAAGGTTTTCTAAATGTGGAGAAACACTTTGCAAATCAAAATGGGAACAAAATGTAAAATGTTGAGAAAATACGACCTTAGGCTAGGGGCTAATCTTATCCCTCTAGTACGATTCTTTTGTTTCATCTTTATAATTCTAGCAAATCATTTTCTTTTGTGCTGCAACAAATATATATCCCAAGTTATACGAGTCGAGTGGCCAACAAGACAGTAGGCAATATGCAAGAGTTCTACTCAATTGAGAAACACAGATATGAACCTGGGCCTGTAGGAATAATGCTTCTTTTGCATCCTTTAAGGCACCACTCTCCTTTTCAGCTATTAGTTCCACAAGTAAACTTTTGGTCTCAGATGAACGTAGTGAATGGGCAACTGATGGACTGTGAGCTCTCTTGTCTAAGGCATCAGAAAGCTGTTGCTTGAAGGACACAATTGCTTCTTGTAGATTCTCACATTCATGGGTCTATCAAAATAAGAAATCTCATTAGAACAGATTTCAGGAATCAATCAAAATTCCACGAGGAAACAGCTGAAAAGAGGTGTCTACCTTTTGATTTAGCTGGTCCTGAATTATTCGATTATCGGCAGCTCTAACCTGGTAAGAGCAATGTAACTCAACGATGTAATTGAAAGGATATCCATAAACTCAAACTATAAGGAGAAATGGAAGAAATAATATTCTTAGTGAAGGCATCTGGTAATACTACCTCAAGTTCAAAAGACTTCTCATTCAACTGTGCCAAGAGCTCAGCAACAGACTGCAGAGTGCATACAAAAGAAAAACAGTTTACATAGATTAGTATACTTTCAACATATCTGCTTCCATTCAATAATAGAAGAAACCAGACTCTTTTGTTTTTCGATGAAGGAAACCAGACTCTTTTAACTGATAAGGAAATAATTTTATTGAAGTAGAAGAAGCCACACTTACAACAATTTCTTCTTGGTTTTCCATCCTGTCACAAGGGCTAGTAATGGACTCAGCAATTTGCTTCTCCAATGAAGCTATTTGTTCATTCTTCATTCTTATTTCATCCTTCAGCGTCCTAATCTCCATCTTAGGCACTCAAAGAGTTATAAGTCAGAAAATATAACAGTTGCATTTTAAATAAAATACAAAAGATGCAGAAGAGATTGTTTCATGACTTATACTTGCACTTGTTCTTTCTTTGGACTGGGTGTAGCTTCCTCTGACAACCGTTTTAAAGCACTGGTATGCAGTGCCACTTCACCTGAAAAAATCTTTTGCTGCTCTCTCAGGAGGTCAATTTGATCAATTGTCTTCATGCTAGTCTATTACACAAGAGTAAAACTATGAGTAATCAGACCATGAAAACGCACTGTAAACGTCAAAGCACAAAGCTGACAGTGATTCCATGTGAGAGCATTCTAAACTTTATTTCATGAGGTAAATATTTGGATCCAATCACTAGTTTCATCATCTGGGACTTCTCAGAGAAACTTCAGACACCCTAGAAATGGAAGAATTCAAGAGCAGCATTTCCAGATCAACACTATATTTAACTTAACTCTAATAACCCTATTATATTGGGGTTTGTTACATGAAATCCAATAGATATACTAATGTTCACTGCATTATCAAACGTTGCAAAATATCAACTTCCATACCATAGAAGTCTCCGGGTCCAAAAGGTTATCCTCTGGAACTTCTTTATCCAATATGACATCAGATAAACGCTCTGCCGATGGTGTACTTTCTGTGGGTATAGAGCGTGAATTGCTCGATTCCATGTGATTTTCAGCTAGAGGAGTGGATGGTGTACTAGTTGACTTGATTCCACTGGATCTATCACTAGTGCTCGCCAATGTACCTGACCCACTGTCTCGTCTCTGTGAATAAGAGCAGAAGAATTTGAAGCACCATAAATAACAAGCTAAGAATGTCCTGTTGAAAATAGTAACTCAGGTCTCAGAGTATGGGGACTATTTTCACTAGTTTCAAAGGCTTGATTGACCCTAGGGATTGCAAGCATACAAACACGAGAAATTTTGGCCACATAAACCGCAGTGCGGTCAAGGTATGCCAGAATCAAACCAACCATGCTATCATATATATAAATCTTTCAACTAAAACCTCTGAAAATCCTTTTCTATACTGTTCCGCATGCAAATGCTAGAGCTTATTAAGTAAAAGGTCGTGAACAGTTATAGTGAAAAAGGGAAAAAGAAAATACAGCTAGGAACATAATAAGCTGTCCCTTCATTGATTCCATAAAACAGACAATTTCCTCATTTGATATAAACAGCATAGTTCAGAGTTTATCCACATTACATTCTGTTTATACTGCCGTCTGAGTATAAAATGAGATTATGAATGACCACCGAGATAACAAATGCTTAATGAATCTTCTGATATGTCATAAAATGGAAAAATCATGTCACATATAGTTGTATAGAAGAGTTCTTTTAGATCGTCATTGTTAACTGTAATGTGTTTTTTACATGATAAATAAAAACAGTTCCCATGTCCTTGCCACTAACATAATTGTAAAAACATGAAACATGAAGTGAAGTGGTTGTAATAACAATAGAGTAAATTCCAAATACCCGTGGCTTAAACCAGTTAAGCAATCCATTTTTCCGAGTCTTCTTTTCCTCTTTGAATGTATTGTCAGAAATGTCCATGTTGCCATCAACCGAAACATACAAATCAACATTTTCATCTTCCAAGATGAGATCTCGTCTTCGATGAGGAAGATATGCAAGCTATAAACTCAACAAAGGAAAGGAAAAAGGACAGTTAAGACCTTGTAAAACTAAAAACAGTACTGAAGTGTGGAAAGGCAGGTTCCTCCCTTGTGTAGAGTGTTGCATCATATTATAATCGGTTACAAGGGTGGATCCATGAAGGAGGGAGGGGGTGCCACATCACCAACATACCTCGATTGAAACTGTATATATATGCATTAGAAATATAATAAATATATAAAGTGGCACCCGCAGTAACAAGCAGCCATCTAGTGCCACTGGTTGAGCGTCCATGCTTCGCCCATGGGTGAGAGATCGATCCCAGCTTGCAACGTTTTCAGATGAACTTTTGTCTTCTTCATCTAATAGGCTTTACATATTAACTCTTCTTTTTTCTTTTTTCTTTATTTGTTATCGACTCTTTTTTTCATATGAGTTCCTATTAATTTATTAAGCTTTTGCCCTGAGTATCTAATATGCATCTACAGTGAGTTTTTGTTCGAGACATCCATCCTTGCATTGATAGCTCTAGAATAATTGTCCAGGACAACTATGAATACATAATATATTTTTATTGATACTAGTAATATTATTGAACTTTTATGCCTTTGTTTAAAATTGTCGGAGCTATTTAATTATCCATATAAACCAAAAAGACAATTATCTGAACCGAAGCTCAAAATAGATCAAGTCATAAAAACTGTGGCACCCGGAATTTCAAAATTCTGGATCCGCCTCTGTTCGTTTACCTTTGGAAACGCTACTAAGTACTGGAACTAAATGAACATATTGCAAAGGCAAGTATCAAAACAAAGGAATCATTACGAGTAACAGCACCTCTTCTTCCCCAAAGGAATGCCTTCTTCTAGGACCAGCCCGATGAGGAAATCTTGAGGACTGTGAAGTTTTAGTGGATACTAGAATTAGCTTTGTTAGACGCTGTATTCTACCAAGCAAAGCTGCTTTAGCTTCCTCTTCTTGTTCCAACCTCGACTGTAGTCTGACTTGACCATCTTCTAGCTTTAAGAAGTATGTCAAAGTAGATGAACTTTAGTTACATAATGCATTACACAATAGTAACAAACCATTGTGCACTCTAACACAATATCTTAAACAAAAACATCCAATTCACTGTAAACCAAACACTGTTAATGACAATGATGTATTAACTGTAGAAAACGCAGCACATTCTGCAGTGATTACTCAGTCAGAGCCAGATGTCTGAGACAGCCAACAATGATTTCAAGATCAGCCAGATAACAGGAAAGCTGCTAAACCTTTGTATTCTTTACAATATGAAGGATTCAATCAAACAACAAGCTCACATAAATCTACCCAAAAAAACTACAGGGAAGGAACAAATATAATTAACATCAAATATGCCAGTGCATAAAATTCAAAACTAGCAACTGTTTGGCAGCTAAATTTCCATTGAAAGGATTATTAAATAGTACAAAGGGGGTTTCAGAACATAGCACCCTATAACCAGTAATAGAACATTACAAGCCCATTATCAGTTAAGGAAAACCATAAAGGTATAAATAATATATCAAAATAAACAGCTATGCCATAATCCCAAACTTGTTGAGGTCTCTAAATCTATCAAAATAATTCAAATAAAACTCAAACAAAGAGAAAGATGGAAAATACTGACAAAGCGACCACTATAACCACCTATAAATGATTTCCTTAACTTTATGTTTGCCCTATTCATTTTTATTTGTTTACCTAATAATTCTTCCCCTGTTCATATTTTTTTTTTGTAAATATGTTTGACCTATTCATTCACTTCAGCTTAGCAGAAGGTAGCCCTTCCCACCCTCTTCCTGTATCACTTCATCCAAGAGCCCCTTCAAGAAAACAAGGCTGAAATCATATGCAAATTGATAGAGAGGAAACGACATCAACTCAATCTCCTGAAAATTAGCTGACTACTTGTAATCTTTTATGAAGTTGAATGAAACAGAAGTATGACCTCTCCCGGTCAATATTGCTGACTGATGAAAGGCAGAAAATGTAGAGGCGAGGAGAAAGCAACATCGGCCAAGGTTACCTTTTGTTTCAGGAGCACAAAATCTTCTCCGCTATCCTTCATTTGTGGAACTGCAACGATGCCTCTCTTTAGTTGTTCTAACTCTTCTCTTAGACGACGAATTTCATTTTGATATTTCTTGATAAGTGATTTTTCATCAATTATCTGCGAATTGACAGTTTCCAGTTCAAGCACACTGACAACCCCCAATCGAAGGCATCATGTATCTGGAATTGTCTTACCTTGTTTTGTGCTGCTTGAATCTCAATGTGTTTAGCACGATGAGCAAACTTCAATGTGTTGTGTGTCTCCTCAGAATTGCTTGACGAAGGAGTCACAGTGCATATTAGCTATTACAGATGAAGAAAAACCAGTTTGGTAAGGTATTCCCTTTAATTCAAACTGATATCGGTTTAATAAGGATCATTTGTATGATAGTCATGCTGTTAACAACAACACATAAAGAATGAAGAACTTACAGATACGCGTCCTTGACCACTTAATGAGGATTGAAGAAGCCTGGTCAGTTTTGAATCTCTATATGGTATATGAGTAGCTTTCCCATCAGTTAACTTGGAAATAACCTGCAAGGAAAACAAGTCAACTTACCCCACAACAAATGAAAACCAAAGATCGGAACCTACTTTCTTTTCTTCCTTCTTTTGGTTCTCTTAGTCACAAACCTCATCTTGTCTAGTTATTTTGTGAAGAAATGAAACCTTTTAAATGGACTTTCGATTAGTCCAACCACGAATAGAAGCATCTGCAAAGTACTTATGTATCATACAATGCTCACACAACATTTTCTAAACCTCTTTCATAAATTCATCATTTACAAATATACACTACACACCTCTTTTAACTTGACCTTGTTCATCAAATACACAAAATGATATAGCTAGAGTTTGGTTCTTCAAAAATAAATCATCAAAAAGTCCCTGGTTTTAAAATCTTCTGTCCTTTGTGCACATTACAATGTCAAGTCAATATACTTGATATTGGTACGTCCTGTATACAAGTTTCTCTTAAACATCTAAGTTAAATGTCAAAAGAGAAGATACTAGTCCAGAAAAACTATTTCTCTGATGATACAATAAAGTCATTTGGATCCTTACAGTTCCAAGAGTCAGTAGGCTTTTGTTGATGTAAGATCCCTCCTTTCGGCGCACACCGGTGGTTTCAGCCTTTGAGCTCTCAGAACCTGCCAAATCAATAAGGTGCTGCAAGCATTTTTTTTTTTTTTAACAAGAAGCAGAAAAGTGGGAAATGGAGAGTTAGAAGTCCTCAATCAGAACAAAGATCAACACTTTCAGACAAATAACAGTAACTTGACCCAATAATCAGTTGTTAGGAAGCGAGGACTAGTTTAAGCCAGTAACAGCTTGTTTGGATGTTGGTTATGCAACGTTTCATGATGTATCATACTATATTGTTTTGATACATATAATGATGATAAATTGCATCATTTCCGTCACCAGCAATATGAATAATAAATTCACAATAATACAAAGAATAAGTTCACGGGTAGAATTATTATAAAAAAAGATGGGGGTGAAGGGTAAAATGGCACTATTAAATAATTAGTAAGGGAAAAATGAGAAGAATAAAGGGGTAACAACACCATTACACCAAATCAGTCGTTACATAGAATAGCTCTTACGATCGTTACATAACAACGAATTTAACAATACTAAACAATAAAACCTGTGTAACAACCAAAACAATATTGTTTTTAAAGTAATCATACAACACAATACAATAGGGTAAAATCATCAAAAAAGCTGTAAGTTATGTATGATTTGTTCAAAGTAGTTATGTTGAAGTCTAACAAGTCTAGAACAGAGTTTTTACCAGCTGTGACAATGTAACTGCCCCTCCTTCACTATATTCACCGCAGGGGCTACTTTCTATTGTCTGCCAAAAGAAAGTTATCTAAAATTACTATGTACACATTGTTTCGACGAAACTCTATATGCAAATAGATCAAATAGCATAATGAATCACGGATTTATAGTTCACTGGTAAAAACATAAATACCAGCGTAAATATTGTGTGACTTCTGCTACTGAGTAGATTGAAGTTTGTGGAACCAACATGCCTATGCTCTGCAAGCAGAAAACCAATTTTCAAAAAAATTAAAACATAATATATAACTGATAACTCTATCTCTAACAAAGTACATAAAAGAGATGAACAATTCCTAAAAGAATGTACTTCACCAAGGAATTGAGAAGAAAACAAAGGATCAACAGCCTTTCTTGTTGTGTTATATGTTTGGCCTAAGTGTTCCTTTATGCATAGGTCGTAAAACTTGGCACCGTCTAGGTGCAATTAATAAAAAGATTTTTAAGAATTAAAATAGGTATAAGTAAGCGTACACACTACCCTCCCCAGACCCCATCTGTGAGTGTAACACTGGGTATGTTGTTGTAAAATTACTGTACAGTTATAAAAATTGTAAGAAGATAAATGCCTTCTGTCCAAAAGTTAACTCCAAGATAAAACAATATATGTCTGTGCACTACAAGTCGTATTTTCAAAATCTGAGTGTTCTGCACTGACAGGTCCTCTCTCTTCTGGCAGGAAGAATTAGTTTTTATGAACCTGTAGGTCAATCAGTGAATTTGACTTAGATACAAATTATTCTGTTTTGGATTTATTATAGGGTCCTTCAGGAGTTCTTCAGTGTATATATCTCACAGAGTTGAGTATATTCTGAAAGTATACTGATATTCGAATATCCAAAGGAAGAGAATAATTATTCTTTCTTTTGCCAAAATGGTCCCTAAATATGGGCGTATCTATTCATTTTAACCCTTCACTATTGTTTTCGCTCTTTGCAGTCCTCCGTCTATCTGTAAGCTAAGTAATTGTTTCAGCAGTACTTGTCAAAAAGTTGATGTTATTTCATCATACTGTAATTAAAGTGCACCACGCAAGGTTATTTTGGTCATTGTAGGAAACAATATCAAGTCTTTCCTTTCCAGTTTCCGGTTCCAATCAACAAAGTTAGAGCTTAGGCTATTACATTAAACATTCACTACGAGAAATAAGTGTAGAAATCCAACCCTTCTTTTTGAGCGCTTCTACTTTAAATCATAATTTGAGACTTTCTAAAGGTTCATATAATATATTTGGACTTGTAAATACGGTTTGGATTGAACTCAAGGGACTTTGGGTGATTCGGCTCCGGCACCACTGATACTCATTTTGCAATTGCATTTCGCGACGGCGAGGAGGAGTTCACGATCGCGGAGGATACAGGAGTTATACAGCGTGAATGCAACACCGTTGGAAACTCCGGCATGATCGTGATGGCCAGCTAACCCAACCCAGCGCGGTCGCTAGAGGTTCTCCGCAATCGCGAAGAAGGCCTGATCAGTATATATAGCTGATTTTATTTTTTCAGAAGTCCTTTTTTGTGGAGTTTGAGCAAGGAGCTCTTGGGTTTGGCATCAAGAAGAATGGAGTCTGAACCTACAAGGCTACAATCAAAGTAATGATTCTCTATACTGGTCCCAGTATTATGCTTGATTTTTTAAACTGTTAAATCATGGGTTCTGAAGGATAAAATCGGATATTTTAGATCTGGCCTAAATAAAAGAGAGAAAGCGAGGATTTGGACTAGCATTTGATATCAAAATTGAATTTTGAATATAGAATTGGATTTTCTAGCTAAGGGATAACACACCTACTATATACTTAATTTTGGATTTTGACCCGAAGGGTGACTTTGAGTTGATCGACCTCAAGGAGTCCTAAAATTATGGGATCAATTCTTCCAAACTAATTTGGACTCATTATTCATGATTTTGAATAGATTGAGGTCATTGGAGATCATTTGGAGCAATTTCAGCATTCCAAGTGAAGTAAAGATTTCCCCTTGAGGCAAATGAGGCTTTGACTTTAAATTTATTTGCTTTTCCTTAAAAGCATGTTACAATGTGTTGCTTGTATGCATTTAAACCATTTTGTCCATGTGCATAGGTTAGCATTAGCTAGGTTGGCTAGTTTGAAGTACCTAGAGTTCACTGTGAGGTCCTAAGCATGTGCTTTACATTATTTGATAGTCAAGCGATTTCTTGATATGACGTGATATTGTTTAGTTGATTTGCATGCTTTATCACTAGTTATCTTTTAGAAGTCGTATGTGCTACCTTGTGATATCTCTTTAGCTGTTTAGCACACTTTTACCATTTTGATTGCAGTACACGCAGCCTGGGCACGATGTATGTCCATATAGGTAGACAGTTGGGTTGACCTTGAGTGAGCGTACTCAAGGCACTACAGTAAGGTTGAGCTTGGGTGAGTGTACTCAAGGGCCCATAGTTGGGTTGAGCATGGGGGGGTGTACCTTGGGCCCACAGATCAGTTTGAGCTTCAGCAATGTCTAATGGCACCATCACAAATTAGCAGAGTGTACATCAAGTTTACTTTCATTATTTGTATTTAAGGGTGACTCTAGGACAAGGCAAGTTAAGCCCTTGCCTTGGGTGCCCAAATATTAAAAGGCCTCAAAAATACATTTATGTGATTACTATGAGAAATAATGAAGAAAAATATTATTATTGAATTGTGTATCTACATAATTACATTAAGACCCTATTTATAGACACTACATTACAATCATTTTTCAAGTAGGATTTTATATACTATTTCTATTCCTATTCATATTCTAACACTGCCCCTCAAGTTGGTGCATACATGTCATAAGTACCTAACTTGTTTTCAATAATGTAATCCATACGAGGACTAGTGAGGGACTTGGTGAAGATATCTGCAAGTTGATCACTTGACTTCACGAATTTTGTAACAATATCTCCTAAGAGTATCTTTTTCTCTGACAAAGTAACAATCAATCTCTATGTGTTTAATTCTCTCATGAAACACGGGATTTGACACAATATGAAGGGCCGGTTGATTATCACACACAAGTTCCATCTTACCAAATTCTCCAAATTTTAGTTCTCTCAACAACTGTGTGATCCAAACTAGCTCACAAGTTGCTACAGCCATTGCTCGATATTTTGTTTCTACACAAAATCGAGCAACCGCATTCTGTTTCTTACTCTTCCAGGATACCAAATTACCTCCTACTAAAACATAATATCCGGATAAGAACATCTATCAAAGGGTGATCCTGCCCATTCAGAATCTGTATATCCAATGATATGCTCATGGCTTTGATCCTCGAAGAGTAGTCCTTTACCTGGAGTTGACTTTATATATCACAGAATACGAACAACTGCATCCCAATGACTATCACAAGGGGAAGTCTTACAAAGGCAAGTCATACACTAACAGGAAAAGATATGTTAAGTCTAGTCTAGTCACTGTGATATAATTCAACTTTTCAACCAGTCGTCTATACCTTCCAGGATCACTGAGTTGCCCCTGTCCTGGCAAAAGTTTAGCAGTTAGATCCATAGGAGTGTCAATGGGTCAATATCCCATCATTCTTGTCTCCTCAAAAATGTCTAAGGCATACTTGCGTTGAGAAATAACAATACCTGATCTAGACTGAGCAACCTCAGTACCTAGAAAATACTTAAGTCTGCCGAGGTCTTTAGTCTGAAAATGTTGAAAGAGATGTTGCTTCAAATTAGTGATACCATCTTGATCATTGCCGGTGATAATGATATCATGAACATAAACCACCAGATAAATTCACAGATTTGGTTCAGAATATCGATACTGAGTGATCAGCTCTACTACGCACCATGCCAAGCTCCTAAATTACTGTGCTGAACTTCCCAAACCAAGCTCGAGGGGACTATTTCAGAGTGACCCGCGCAAGCGATATACAACCTCAGGAAAAAAGGTGTTACTATAATCTAGCCCAGCGTACCATCTGACCAAATAGACTGATATACCTAATCGCAACCAACAGTATATTTACCTGCATAAAGGGAAACAAGATCCCTAAGTACCACTCATATGTAAAGCAGACGTCTCATCAATCATAGCTTGCTTCCATCCTGAATGAGAAAGTGCTTCACCTATAATCTTATGGGATGGAAATAAAGAACAAGGATGATACAAAAGCATAATGGGGTGATGATAGACGATGATAACTCAAGAAAGTATAATATGGGTTAGTATTATGAGTAGATCGTATACCTTTTCGAAGTCCAAATGACTAGATAGGAGGAGGCAAGTCCGCAGTACGAGCAGCGTCTGGCGCATAACATGAATCATCTGGGACTAATGTTGGACGCGGATAGAAATGATAAGTCAGAAGTGGTGGAACTGCAACTGGAGATGTAAAAGTAATCATAGATTCCTCAAAGGTTGGTTGCACGTAAGATCGAAGGTATATATCAAGATGAGCAGAAAATGTATAGTAAGGTTGAGACTCAAAGAATGTAACATCGGGGGACATAACGTAACAACCAAGATTAGGTGAATAGCAACAATACCCTTTTTCGAACTCGAGAGCAACTAAGAAAGACATTTGAGAGCATGAAGGGCTAATTTATCTTTTCCTGAGACTAAGTTATGAGCAAAGCATGTGCTCCCAAAGACACGAGGGGGGATAGAGTAGAGATATCACCGAGGAAATAGTATGGAATGAAAAAACTGATTCTGAATCGAAGATGATGGCATTCTATTAATGCGATAGCAAGATGCAAGGATTGTATCACCCCAAAAACGCAGCGGAACATGGGATTCAATGACAAGAGTGTGAGCAGTCTCAATGAGCATGCCTATTTTTCCTTTTTGCTATACCGTTTTTCTAAAGAGTGTATGGACATGATGTTTGGTGAATAATTCTTTGGTAAGTCATAAACTCCTGAAACTGGAAGGGTAAGTATTCCAAGGCATTATCACTAGAAAAAGTACAAATAGAAACATCAAATTGATTTTGTATTTTAGTACAAAAACTTTTGAATATAGAAAATAACTCAGAATGATCTTTCATTAAGAAAACCCAAGTACACCTTACAAAAATCATTAATAAAACTAACAAAATCACGAAATCCTAAGGGTGAACTGACTCTACTAGGACCACAAATATTAGAATAAACTAATGAGAAAATAGACTCCGAACAACTCAATACTACGTGAAAATGTAGCACGAGTGTGTTTCCCAAGTTGACAGGACTCACAATCTAATGTAGACAAACTAAACAAACTAGGCACTATCTTATGTAGCTTGGATAGACTCGAATGTCCCAACCATTTGTGAATTAGGTCTGGAGGGTTTATAATGGAGCATGATGTGAAGGAATTTGAAGAGGTAAGATAGTAAAAGCCTTGTGATTCATGTCCTGTGTCAATTGTCCGTCCCATACTGTGGTCCTGCATAATAAAAAAATCATAAAAAAAATGTTTTACTACAATGAAGGGCACGCATCAAACGACTAATAGATGCAAGATTAAAAAGACATCCAGGGACATAAAGAATAGGGTCTAGAGTAATAGAATATAAGGGTTTAGCTTGTCCAACTCCTTTTGGTCTAGTTTGGAACCCAATGGCTAGAGTAATAGCAAGAAGTGATTGTAAATAAACAATATCAGATAGAAGTGATTTGTTACCAGAAGTATGATCAAAGAAGAGTCCATGACCCATGATCCAAGAGTACTAGACTGTGAAACACAAGCAAAAGAATTGCCACAAACGAAAGCATCAGGCTGAGCAATCGGGGCTACTTGTGGAGACATCTGCTAACTTGCTCGGTACTCGATACTGAAGGAACTCATCATATTCTGTGTGAGCAATATGAGCATTATTGGATGGTTGATAGGTTGTGGAGATGTCTTCTTCCTTACTCGATTCTGAAGGATCTCATTATATTCCTTTATAGCAATAGGATCACAACTGGGTGGTGAGCCAAGCAAAATATGACATATGTCCTGAGTGTGTCCAAACTTATGGCAATAACCACACTTAGATCAAGATTTTTCAAAACGACCTCCTTCTCACCGATTCTCCATAGGTTGATATGTTCGTTTTCCTACGGTTTGAGGTGCGAGAATAGAGGAGTCAATGCTGGGTGATGAAATCACTTTGTGACTGGAAGGGGCGGCAAGACAATAGACGAGAGAATGACTCATCAATTATAAGAACTGTAGAACTAGCTAAAATCTGGTCACGTATTGTATCATTGTCGGTAGGAAACCCAGCAAGTGTAAGAACTAAAAACAACATATGTCTGTGCTCTTGTTGCTTTTCCACATTTGTAGTAACGGCATCAACATTTCAAATTCCTCCCTGAAAGTTTGTATCTGTCCCAAGTAAGTAGTCGGATTCATATTTCATCAAGTTGGTCACCGGAGATATCACATCATAAAAATGCGATATATCATTAGTGTATAAAGCATGAGCCTTTTTCAAAACTAAATAACGTGTCTAGAATGGGCGAAACAGGGGCATCAACTTGGAGTCAATAGATCGCCACAAGAGACTACATAATTGAGCATCGACCTTCTCTCATTGTTCTTTGGCTTTCGCATCTTCCTCACTAGACTTTGCTTTTTCATCCACCACAATAGCCTTGATCTTAAAGTGATCTTGGACACCTTGAACTTAGCACCAAAGCTCAACTGAGGAAGCCGAAGCTAAATAATTTGAACTTTCCATTAATGGTTCGAAAGTGATCATAGGGCTTGAAATTTGACTTCTTTGTGAAATTTGACTAGAAAGCAACAAGAAACGGTAATCCGAAAAAACAGTAATGAACTGAGTTATGAAGCGGGATCTATTCTGGAAAAGATTTCTGAAAGTCGCGAACGAAATCTGAGAAATACTGTCTGAATATGGAAAATACTATTGTAATCTAGTCGGAGGAGGAGGATTTGGATGACACCAACAATCAAGCAAAAGATGAAAAAAATCGATTGGAATCTCTGGCGTGTGACACAGATCTAGTCGAAAAATCGTACCGTCATCGGCGTGTGAGGAGTTTCTATTCCGATAGTTCTACTTGGGGTTTCGTCGTCTAAGAATTCCGAGACTAGTGGTAATGGTAGTTTTTCGCATAACACTCACAAATCAAAGGATGACACAATCAACAACTTGTACAGTCACTAGAATTGACACATTGGACTGACTACTAAATTTTATGAATGTTTCTCACCGATTCTCTGATACCATATAAGAAATAGTGGAGAAAAATATTATTATTGAATTGTGTATCTACATAATCATTGTGACCCTATTTATAGACACTACATTACGATACTTTTCCAAGTAGGATTTTATATACTATTCATGTTCCTACACATTTCTAACAATTATTTATAAAAGATTTTAAATTTAACATATTTTGAAAGTTGGTAGGTTGTACAGTTGAGTAAATAACGACAAATCCTCTCATTACAACAACAACAACATACCCAGCGTATACCCACAAAGTGGGGTCTGGGGAGGGTAAAGTGTTTGCAATCCATACTTTCAACGACTCCCTCTATTTCAGTTTGTTTGACCTATTTTCCTTTTTAGTTCGTTTCAAAAAGAATGATAATCTCCCTTTTTAAACAAACAACACACTCCTTCCCTTTTTAGCAACTCTATAATTCCAACTTCCCGTCTAACATGTCTAAAACCACGAGATTAAAGAGCATTTTAGTACATTTTACATATTTAATTTAACATCACAAGATTCCAAAAAATATATATTTTCTAAACTCTGTGTCAAGTCAAAACATGTCAATCAATTTGGAACAGTTTCATGAATAATTTTTCTTCCTCTATCCATAGTCCATTTTCATGTTTATGATGATTTCAGTTTCTAATTCAACTTTGTTTCTCTGAATTAGCTAGTATTTCTTTTATGTCATATTTGATTGATCCATACATCAAAAAACAAGTTGTTTTGTTTCATCTTCTTAAACTAAGAAATCACTGAGGCAAGTGTTTTGAGGTTCAATACTCGGTTATAGTCTCACCCCTTGACCCTTTTCCACTCAAATACCATGTTTTTGTATAGGGAGAGTTAGATGCCTTAACGTGCGCCTAACCTAAACATCACGCATTGCACTTCATCTTATATCAACGCCATATGGGCTTCTTTTGTGTCTTATTATCAATGGATTTTATGAAAAAAGTTTAAGAGTCTTTTAATATACTTTTGTTTTAGGCTACCAAGTTTGTGAGCCACCCTTGTCTGTATTCATAATTTTAGGTTAGTTGTATTACTCGTATTCCATATTTATGCTTGTATTGCTATGATGAAGTGTTCGTATGCACTGCAAGTTGTTTCTAAGGACTTTCCCTGGGAATAGACTAAAGAGCGAATCATTGATCTTGTTGGATTTTTTAGCCTCATCATTACTGTGTGTGGCACAGTTCTAGACGGAATCCAGCAAATCGACCAAGAAAACCAACGAATATCTGGTGATTTCTATGCCTTAATCTTTCTTTTCTCCTCAGTTTAGTTTCTACAATGTTTCTTGCTGTGATTATTTGGCTTTTGCTTTGATTAATTTTGTTTTCACTCTCGTTCTCCGCAGATTATACAGATTGGAAATTGTTTCGGTTGCGTTAGGTTTATTGAATTAATTGTTTTTTGGTTTGATTAGTAGTTGGAATTTGTTTCAGTTTGTGTCATTAGGTTTATTGAATTAATTGTTTAGTTGAGTTTCTTTTAGATATATATTTTTGCTTCAGTTAACTCACGCAACTTTGCCTTATTGGTTCTTGCCTTTAGTTTAACTCGACTTTACTTCTACTCGCCTCAAATTCTGGATTGATTGTGCTTCATTCCTACTACATTGATCATGGCTTTTAAATTCTGGCTTATCTTTAGTATTGATTCCTGCTTGCGTAGTGTAAATCCTAGAATATTTTTTATTTGCATTCTCTAGCGAACGATGGTAGATTGGAGTCATGTTCTCGGTTGGAGTTGGGGATAGGTTTAGGGTGGGTAAGGGGGTCAAGGGAGCTTCTAGGTTAAGAGTAAGGTCTTGTAACATAGGGACTTTAACGGGAAAGTCCATAAAGCTAGTGAAGATTCTCAAGAAGAGGAGGATTAATATAGCTTATATCCAAAAACCCAAGTGGGTAGGAACGAAGGCACAGGATGTAGGCAGCTATAAGTTGTGGTACTCAGGAGGTTTGACGAATAGGAATGTTGCAGGAATCATAGTAGATAGAGAGCTAAGGGATAAAATGAAGAGGTTAGGACAGTCAACAATAGAATGATGACGATTAAGTTAGTCGTCGGAGGGACTTTGACTATTATCAGTATATACGCATCACAAGGCTTGGACGAGGAGGACAAGAACTTTTGGGAGGTTTTTGACGAGGTGGTGAGAGTTATATTGTTTTTTCGTGGGTGGAGATTTCAAACACATCGGGCCAACACTGAGGAGTTATAATGATGTGTAGGAAGACATTGATTTAGGGACAAGTACGAAGGAGGAGTCTCACTTTTGAATTTCGCAATAGCTTTGGGTTGGTGGTAACCAATTTGAATTTTCCAAAGGAGAAGCTCTTGGTAACATTTTAAAGTACGATGGCTAAGACTCAAATAATATTATTTGCTCCTTAAGAAGAATGATAAAGGTTCGTGTAGAGATTGTGAGGTTATCAGAAGTGAGAATCTTACGACCCCTCACAAGCTCATGAAATGGATTTGGAGATCAAGCAGAAGAGGAAGAGGAAGAGGACTGTAGATTTACAAAAGGCTGTTGGGTATATCATACAGTCAACTACAACATCTCCCTAGCAACTCCAAAAAGTCCATATATTGATCTATACTAACAACGGAACTACTTTTATACCAACAAAGCAAATTATATAAACACTTGTTTTTAACTCTAGAAATATGAAATTTTTGCCCAGTAAAACAAGTGTTGTTTCTTTCTAACCAAATAATCCAGAATATGCACAACGGTGTAGTTCTCCATATTTGCTTCAAAGCTTTATGCATTCTCTGGTGCTGCCAACTCTCCAATAATTCCTTCACACTCTGACGCATGATACAAATATTGAAAAAAATACACAACAGAGTCTAGCTAGCTATTCTGGATTAACTTTTTTCAAGTAGCTTATAAGTTGAAAGTTAAAAGCCACCCAACTTTTGGCTTTTAGCTTATTTTTGTTACTTTTTTCAGCCTAAAAGAAAGTGCTTAAAAGCACTGTCTTTCCCAAACACCTCCAAAAATAAAAGAGTTTAAAAGCCAAAAAACTACTTAAAATAAGTCAATCCAAACATCCTATATGGCCAATGCCCTAGAGATTTGATTTCTATGAAGGCTTGGGGAAGTAGTGTGGATGCGAATAGTATGGGATAGGACTGCTAGATGTGTTTGAAATCCCGGAAAATGGTTCTAAGAGTCCAATCCTATCTGAAGTTTCTCTTCGAGTTCGCATCCATTAACGCTAATGAACACGTCCTTAGAGGAAGATGGCTTTGGAAAAATCATGATATACGACTACAATGGTGAGCACTGACGGTTGGTGCAATCCAATCTAGGGTTACCCTAAATCTAAATATGGATCAAACTGGTGGACCTCCTTTTACACTTGTGGTCACAGAAGGTGTTTAGGGCAGCGGGGGATTTTAGCAGCAGATGGGTGAAAATGGAGGAAACAGAACTCCGTAATCATCTAAATAGGCACGAATACTCGTCAAGAACAACGGAAAACCCATGCAAAATGAGGTGAAGATAGTTGTTAAGGGTGTTGGGTTTATCACTCAAATGTGGGATGAGACTCTGATGAGGTTTTTCACCGGAGAAGCAGATCGCAACGTTGAAGGTGACAAGAAGGAATATGCTTTGAACCAGTGGTTAATACACGAGGGTGGTGCTGTGAAGTCCACGTCCATGCCAGCTGTTAGCAGGAACTCATGTGGGGTGTTCAGAATATTTTGAATTTAATGAAGCATGTGAATGCACACGTGGCGCGTGCATATGAAAGCGTGCATATGAAAGAGAGAACCTGATTCTTTGGGTTCAGATCCTCTGGCCCAATAATTATTCCAAGTGCGTGCAAAGAAGTCCAACAATAGTGGAAGGCCATCTGTGCCTTTTCTCGATGAAATAGAGGCAAACTACAGAACTTTAAAAAGGCAAAATGGAGAAGACGATCCATTCCTAATAGTACATGGAGATAAAGGAGATGTGATAGATATCCAAACTTCTCAAAAGGATGACGACGACATGTCAATCATCCAAACAGAGGAAACAACAGTTCTGGAGACACAAGTGGAAAGAAACATGCAATTAGAAGAGAAGGAGGAGGTTGAAACTTTAGAAGATATCTTACATTTAAATTCCGCCGAGCAGCAGATTGATCTCGCAGCAGAGAATGAAATTCCTTTATTGGTCCAACAGAACATAATCAAGCTCAGTAAAGAATTTGGGGTACACTTCAGAGATTGTGAAGAGGTGGCTCTGAAAGTTAAAATACTATCATGGAATGTAAGGGGCCTCAATGAACCGAGAAAGAGGCTACAAATAAAAAACATGAGCAATGTGGTAAGCTTCCCATCAGGAAAAAAATAACTGCAGCAGGTTCAACAGAGCAATGGAAGATTTTTCTGAATTTACCGAGGACATGCAGCTACAAGACCTACCTTTGATAAGTGGTACTTTTACTTGGAGGAAAGGCTGTTGGAGAGAAAAACAGATCTTAAAAAAGAAAAGAGAGAGCAGAAAGCATTATATGGTTTCATTGATCACTGCCAAATTTAAGAACATAACTGAAAAAGCTCACTAAAAAGAGTAAAATAAGCTACCATTATTTCTAATAATTATGACCTAAAGATAAGCAAAAGTAATAAAGCTGATTTTGCATGATTGTAGCCTCATTTAATAAATTTAAATTCTACTTTAAAGTTGTATTTACAGCAGCTGGTACAACTAATCTGCAGCTTTCGAGGCACTAATCTTAACACTCCTCCTTGACTCAAGCGCGGTAAGACCAAGTCTTTTTCCGAGAAACTCGAATCTTGCTCCAAGTAGATACTTAGTTGGCAATCTATTTAGCAGAAAAACTGCGGTATTGGTAGCTTCAGCCCAAAATTTCTTTGGTAGCCCTTTCTCATGGAGCAAACACCTTGTCATCTCAATTAGCATCCTATTTTTCCTTTCCACTACTCTGTTTTGTTGAGGAGTATAGGGTGTCATTAGCTGATGCTCGATTCCTGTTTCATTACAAAAGTTGCTGAACTTTTCTGAAGTATATTCGGTTTCATTATCTGTTCTTATCACCTAAATTCTGCAACGACTCTGACTTTCCACAAAAACCTTAAATTTCCAGAATACATCAGAGACCTCAGATTTTAAAATTCAAAAGATAAATCCAACAATTTCTGAAACAATCATCAATAAAGGCAATGTGGTACTTACTACCATTTAAAAATGGTGTTTTTTGAGGTCCACCTACATCTGTATGAATAAGTTGTAGCTTATTCTTTGGCCTCTATGATAAATTCTGAAAAGGAAGCCTTGTTTGCTTCCCATACCGACAAGCTTCACAAGCAGGCAAATTTTTCTTAAAGCTCAGGAGACCTTCTGCTAGTTGATTTTCTTTCATGAAGAGTATGGCATCATGATGATAATGTTAGAGTCTTTTGTTGCATAACCCGAAAGCATTTTCCAACCTGACAATTGTTGCTTGCTCATCGTCCAATAGATTCAAGGAAAAACTCCTTCCTCTCACCTTGACCTTGAACATCTCCTTATTATCAGAATCCTTGATGACACATGTTTTTTTCTTCAAACAACACTTTGAAACCATTTTCAAGTAGTTGCCCAACACCTAAGAGGTTTTGATCAAGATCAAGAACAAAGAAAACATTAGTTATAAGTTTCAAACCTGTAGGGCTTTGAATTGTAATTGTTCCTTTGCCTTTTGCGTCAAGATATTCTCCATTTCCAATTTTGACTTTGGAAATAACAGATCTATCTAGTTCTTTAAAGAGCTTTTGATCATTGGTCATATGATTTGTGCATCTGCAATCAATCAACCAATTTTTAAAAGTGTTTTTGCTAGCAAAACAAGTTGCTACAAACAATTCCTCCTCTTCATATTGATTTACAGCAGCCTTGGCTTCTTGTTGTGTTTGTGACTTGCATACCCTCTCCACATAGCCCAGTTGACCACATTTGTTGCACTTGACATCTGGTCTCCACCAACATTTCTGTTGAGAGTGATTTGTCTTTTTGCAATGAGGGCAGGGTGGATTACTTCCTCCCTGATACTAGCTTGCAAATTTAAGTTACTGAAAGTCAAGCTGAAAGAGTGGAGCAACACAGTCTATGGTAACCTAGGCATGCAGAAATCGAGTATCCTCAATCAACTGGTTGATCTTGACTTGATACAAGAACAGAGATTACTTTCTGATGATGAATCTTATTTAAGAGAGCAGTATTGGCAGTTGAGTTTGAGGATATTGCCGAGAAAGAGGAAGTCGCTTAGAGGCAAAGATCAAGGGCCCTTTGGCTTAAAAAAGGGGATAGAAACACAACTGAACCAGCCAGGATTAGAGATGAAATCACTAGGTTCTATCAGGAAAAATATTCTGAGACAAGAGCATGGAGACCTCAGTTCAGTCGTAGAATTCAGCATATGGTTTGTGAAGAGGATAATATAGTACTGCAAGGCCAATTTGAGGAGCAACAACAACAAACCCAGTGTATTTCCACCTAGTGGGGTCTGGGGGGTAAGATGTACGCAGTCCATACCTCTACCTCTAACGAAGTAGAAAGGCTGTTTCCGATAGACCCCCGGCTCAAGACGCGAGATACCACACAAATATATAGTAAAGCACAGAACAAGAATTCATAACATAAATATGGCACCCATAAGTAATAGAAAACAGAGGGAAGCACCCAGGTTCGTAATAAAACATGGAACACGGAATCATACCAAGGATACTACCCCCACCAAGTAACTCCCTACACTAGCGACCCAAACTGGCCCTAGTCTTCTGCCCTAATTGTGCAGGGGATAAGGCCCCTGGCCCTAATGGCTTCTCTTTTTTTTCTTTAATCACGTAAAAGTATTTTCATTCATAATCATGACCAAAAAGGTTGTATACACAGGCAACACCAAAAGACCAAGACACAACAAGACATGATTCCCTACAAACTCCTTCCAATCCTCTAAGCAACAAGTAACTTTTTGTTTACACCAAAAGAAAATAAGGGAGCGGAGGCTACTCCTCAACTGCAAGAAACTCGACTCTACACCTTCAAAAGCTCTCTTATTTCTCTCTCCCCAAACTACCCACATTAATGCAATTGGAACTATGTTCCAAGCCATTCGTCTCCTCCTTTCTCTCCTACTCTTCCATATAAGCATCAGATCTTTCTTTCACAGTTCTTGACATTACAAAAGAATTGTGAAACCACCTAAACATATCCCACCAAAATCTCATGGTAAGCCCACAATTTAGAAGAAGGTGATTCACGTCCTCGCCCGTCTCCTTGCACATGAAGCACAACAAACGCGGACAAACTTCCGCTTTCTAAGATTTTTCACTGTCAAAATCACCCTTCTAGTAGCCACCAAGTAAAAAAGTATACCTTCCTCTATATAGCATTCAATGGGAACTCAACCTCTTCTCTAACAAAAATTTTCTCATATAAAGACTTCACAGAAAATACTCCATGACTTCCAAGATGCCACAACCACACATCAGGATTATCTACCAGGATTATCCACCAGATTGATTTGCCTATGGAGTAAGTCTATCAATCTTTGAAACTCACTCACCTCCCAGTCCTGAAAATCTTTCTAAATCTCAAATCCCAAAAAGTCTCTCCACCTTGTAGCCTCCTAATTTGTTGAATTGTCAAGTCTCGTTGACAAGATATCCTTTACAAACTCTGAAATTCATCTTTCAAAATTATATTCCCTCACCATTTATGCCCCTAAAAATTTACTCTCCTTCCATCTCCAACCTTGAATGAGATATTTTCTTCAAAATTATCCAATCCCTACACAATATTTCTCCACAAACCACACCCGAAGGCGATATCTCTAGTTTTCCAACCCTCATCCTTAATCCCATATTTATCACCTATCAACTCCCTCTATAAAGCTTGTACCTCCATCCCAAACGTCCACATCCATTTGCCCAATACAGCTTTATTGAAGATTTTTAGATATTTAACACCAAACCTCCCTATGTTTTGGGGAGATGTGAAAACCTCTCATCGCACCAAATGAAACTTCTTCACTTCGTCGGCCGCATCCCGAAGGAAATATCTCTAGATCTTTTCCAACTTTTCAATGACCTAGGTTGCAACAAAAAACAAAGACAAGTAGTAGGTGGGGATGCTAGAAAGTGTGCTCTTTATAAGCATTTTCTTCCCACCCTCGGATAAATATATTTTCTGCCACCCTGCTAGTCTTTTCTTGACCCTCTAAATAACTGGATTCTACACAGTTTGATCCATGTGTGAAGCACCTAACGGAACTCAAAGGTATGTGGTTGGAAAAACCCCAACCCTATAATTCAAAACTCTAGCAAGTGATCCAATATCATTCACCTCCCCATAGGATACATCTCACATTTCCTCGAATTGATTTTAAGTCCTGACATCGCCTGATACCAAGAGAGAATTTGGCCTAGATAATCTAGTTGGGTCACAACTGCATCACAAAGTACTAAGGTATCATTCGCAAACAACAGATAAGACACTAATATTGCCCCTACTTCCCCAACCACCACCTCAAAACCTTTCAAGTAGCCTCCCAAAACAACTTTATCCATTATCGTGCTCAGGGCTTCCATAACTAAGATAAACAACATCGGAGATAGAGGGTCGCCTTGTCGCAAACCCCTCGAGCTCCCAAAAAACCCACATGGATTACCATTGACCAACACAAAAAATCTCACATCTTACTGAAGAAACGCAAAAATAGATCCATTTCCTCCCCTTCTCCCCAAAACACATTTGAAGCATAATGGAATCCATGATCATATGCCTTTTTAAGGTCAAGTTTGCACAAAACACATGCTACTCCTTGCTTTCTCCCAGAATCCACCACTTCATTAGCCACCAACGCTGCATCCAAAATTTGTCAGCCTTCCACAAAAGCATTCTGTGAAGTAGAACCGTCTCATCCAACACCTTCTCAAGTCTAATAGAAAGCACCTTAGAAAAGATCTTGTAAATGCTTCCCACTAAACTAATAGGTCTATAGACCTTCATGCTCGTAGCACCCTCCCATTTAGATATAATGACAATGAACGAGGCATTCAAACTTTTCTCGAATTCACCACTATTTTGGAACTCAGCAATAGAATCCATCACATCGGTTTTGACTATATTCCAACGATGCTGAACAAAAAAGCCAAAGTGACACCATCTGGGCCCGGAGCTTTGTCACCCGCACAACACTCTACCTCTCTTTTCACCTCCTATTCCTCGAATGCCCTCTCCAACCACTCACCCTCCTCTCTAATTTGACTGAACCCTACCCCCCCCCCCAACCAAAGGTAGGCCTCCACTCCACTTTCTCTTTAAACAAATTTTCATAATAATATACAATTGCCCCCTCTACTTCCTCTTTCCCCATAAGGTTCACCCCGTTAACCTCCACTGATGCTATGAAGTTTCTCCTTTTATTTGCTACCGCCACCCTGTCAAAGAATTTTGTATTAGAGTCCCCCTCTTCAACCATAAAGCTCTCGATTTTTGCCTTCAACTCACCTCTTGAGCCAAAGCCAATCCAGCTAACTCAGCTTTCTTCGTACAATGTTGGGAAGTGATAAAGGAGGAAGTGGTCACCCACATCCAGAATTTCCATGCACAGTGTTATTTTGATAAAAGCTTTAATGCTACGTTAATAGCCCTGATTCCTAAGATTCCTAAGAAGGAGGGTGCATCAGAACTGTTCTGATAAGATTTCAGGCCAATTAGCTTAATTGGGAGCTTTTATAAAATCATATCAAAGATCCTAACAGAGAGACTTAAGAAAGTTACGCCAAAGTTAGTGGATGATCAACAATTGGCCTTCATAAAGGGCAGGTAAATTATGGGTGCTATTCTAGTGGCTAATGAATGTGTTGATGTGAGAAACAAATCCAAAGTTCCAGGAATTCTATGTAAGCTAGACATACAGAAAGCTTATGACCGCCTGAATTGGGATTATATGTGGAGAACACTAAGGAAGATAGGGTTTGGCAATACCAGGATAAAATGAATGAGATTTTGCATGTCTACAGCGAAGTTCTCAGTCCTGATAAATGGCACTCCATCTGGATTCTTTTCCTCTCATTTTGGCTATGGGTGGTTTTAGTGATATGCTGGAGACAGCTCAAGTGAATGGTAGAATCAGGGGCTTCAAGGTGAATCAAAATGACCCACTGGGAGTGTCTATCTCCAATTTACAACACATTGATGTTCTGTGATGCAGAGTGTGAACAACTGAAACACCTAAGGGTTACATTTATTTTGTTTGAAGCAATATCTGGACTTCAAATAAACTGGGGAAAGAGTTTTGTCTACCCAGTGAATGAAGTACCACAAATCAATATCCTGGTCAATATCTTAGGTGGCAATATAGGTGAGCTTCCCACCATATATCTTGGCATGCCTTTGGGAGCTAAAAGCAAGTCCATAAACATCACATCTGGAACTCTGTGGTAGAAAAGTGTGAGAAGAAGTTGGCAAATTGGACAAGTCAATATTTATCCTTGGGCAGCAGAGTCACACTAATAAATAGTGTTCTTGATTCCATGCCAACCTATATGATGTCTCTATTCCCAATTCCTGGAAAGATCATTAAGAAGTTGGATGCTATCAGAAGGAATTTCCTATGGCAAGGTAATGATGAAGATGAGAAGAAGTATCATTTGGTCAAGTGGGATGCTGTTATAACCAACAAAAAAGAAGGGGGTTTGCAAATTAAGAATTTGAAAGCCCAAAACCAGAGCCTATTGTCAAAATGGTTATGGAGACTGGCAGCAAATGATAAAGGTTTATGGAAGAAAGGCATCATTGCAAGATATGGAAAGGAAAGATCATGGACTGCTAAGAAAGTTAAAATTCATTATGGGGTGGGTCTAGGGAGAACTTTCAGAAATCAGTGGCCAAAATCGTTGGGCAATTCTGTCATCAATGTCGAAAATGGTAGAAAAACTTTGTTCTGGGATGATGTATGGGTGGGACAAACACCCCTGAGACAACAATACCCAGACATCTATAACCTTAATCAACAGAAACTGGCCACAATCGCAGAAGTCAAAAATGCACAAGGCTGGAACATGACATTCAGAAGGTTCCTCAATGACACGGAAGCGGAGAGACTGACTCAATTCTACTATACTCTAGAACAAGCCAAGAGCCTCACCTCTGAGGAAGATTGACTATTGTGGAAGTGGACAAAGATGGCAAGTTCACAGTGAAATCAGCTTACAAGTTATTGGACATCTAAACTCAAATCAAGGAAGTGTGGCCTTGGAGGATAATCTGGAAAGCGAAGCTACCTCATAAGGTAGCTTGCTTCATATGGCTAGTTGCAAGACAAGCAGTTCTGACTCAGGAAAATTTAATGAAAAACGGAAAACAGTTATGCTCCAGATGCTGTTTTTGTGAACCTGAGACGGAGACAGTAAACCAACTTTTTTTGCACTGCAAAGGGACTGAGAAACTATGGCAGTGGTTCATTAATCTGAGGGGTATTAGATGGTCCATGCCAAGGAACACTGCAGAAGTCCTTGCATGTTGGAATAGAGATGGAAATCAGTCAGGACACAAGGAGAGATAGAAGATTGTCCCTGCCTGCATTTGGTGGACAATATGGATGGAGAGAAACCGCAGATGTTTTGAGAACAAGAGCATTCCTTACAAAAGCATTAAAATGAACTGCTTAGTAACCTTCTACTTTTGGTGTAATCATATTGTTCCTAAGAATCAGGGGGACATCACCTTACTTTTAGAAAGTTTATGAGGTAAATAGGTGATAAGAGCTTTTTTTGGATGTCCCTTACTCTTTTGATATAATTACTACTGAGGTACACTATTGGTGTATCCCTATGTTAATAATACCAGTTGACTTTCTCCAAAAAAAGCCTTTTTTAAGTTTTAAAAAAAGAGGCTTATCAAAAGTCCCAAGAGAGATTTTATGGAGATGTTGGGAGGCTAGAGGTGTACTTGTGGTGTAATCTAGGGCAATCTAAGACAAGTACGATGGAGCTATGACCTGGGCAAACAGTTGGGAGGAGACTCAAAGCACCTCCTATTTTGATGGGGTTGCACCAGAAATCATCCCTTAGCCCCTTTTTTGCCTTAGTGATGGATGAATTGACGCGGCAAATCCGAGGTGAGGTACCATTATGTGTGTTATCAGTGGATCACATAGTTCTTGGAGATTTCTCGATTATAAAAATAAAAAGAGAGACAGATTCCTATTCAAAAAGAAGAAAAACTCTCGGAAAGAATCATCACAAAGTTTATAAAATCAGATAAATCAACTTGCAGATATATTCACCAAGACACTTGCCGGTCTCCAACTAATTATATGTGCCGCAAGCTAGGTATCTACAGTCTGTATCCATGGATTTGAGAGTAGTAAGAACACATTGTAAATATACTGAATATCAACTACGATCAGTAAAAATAACTACAACTACGAATATAATTTAATTTTGATGCTCATTCATATTTTAAAATAGTATACATCACAATCCAAACCTCCCATAGCTTGATGTAATAATCTCACTATGAAATCCCCCACGGTTCTTTTTCCCATTCTCTTCTTTCTTATAAAGGGTATTTTAGCTAATGGCCTGAAAGACACCGGACCGCAAACCTATAAAAATGATAGTCAAGGTCTATACTGAACAATACCCAAGCAAGAGGAACAAATTCGGGGAAAGAAGATCCTCAAAAGGAATAAATTTAGAAACAGAATTATTGCTGCATTCAAATATCATATATCCAATTTAGAAAACAGTACTCACGTCATGTGTGTATATATATATATGATCCTCTTGGCATGATATGTCTAGCAAAATTTTGTTTCTTAACTTGTAGTGAAAAAACTTCCCAGCAATGGAGGAAAAAACTGATTTGATATAAATTATGCAGAAAAACTGGTTTAATAAATTATGCAGAAAAATTAGCGTGAAATGCGGACAGTTGTTGATCAACATCAATTAAATGTATTATTTTGCATGGATACGAAAGTAGACATGAAGAAAGTAAAAGTTGAAAATGGAAACATTTACTTTTAGATTCTCTTGTAGAAGATAGTTATACTGTGACTTATAAAAACATCAGCCTATACCTTCCCCAGCAGCAATAAGGGATAGAGCATGAGCAGGGGATAAAACAACTTCTTCCTTAATTCCTTCCACAAAGGTACCCTAAAAATCATTTAAGGAGAAACAAATAAGAACTGCAAAAAGAAATCAGAACATTGAAGGGCAACGTGCTATAAAATTTCAAAGCAGTTGGCATCAAATAAGAGATTTCAACATACATATAGCTTAGGATGGAGAAAAATGAGCACAACCAATACTTTACAAACTAACCCAGCATAAGCAATACTTTAAAAATAACTGGAACACTGCAAACTGCAAATTACTTTAATTAAAAAAAGAAGACCACTGCATATTGAAAAAGTAAGCATTTAATACTTTGTTTAAAGCATCTAGAAGCTCAACAAACGTCAACAATGGTAAATGACTCTCTGGAGACGTATGAACATAAGCGTGTGAGATTGGCTTCTAGGAGAAGGCCCTCATTGCAGATTTAGTAGACTCTGGGCATCCCATCAGGTGGATGCTTCAAAGCATTTAATACAGAAAGCTGGCTAAAGAACCCAGAAGAAGTCAATCAGAGAGTGACTACAGGTGCTATAACCACGATATTGCTTAATGTGTGCACTAACCGAGTGAAAGTGATGTTAGATAACAGTGACACTAAATAAGGTATAAGCAGTAAACAGTCCCTAGATTGTAGCTCACAATAGAACCATAGATGTACTGGTTTTTAAAAAATGCCCGCAATAGTCAATTTAATTTACATCCAATCAACATTCTTATGTAGCTGTGAACCATAGCAATACAGCTAGTCCATCGATACATATATATCCATTAAATAAGAACAATCCCTTCCCTGAAACTTCTGTTCTCAACCAAACAACACAGGGTCTGTTTGGTAAGGAGGAAAATGTTTTTCATTTTCTAGAAAAACATTTTCCTAGAAAATATTTGTTAGGAAAACAAGTTGTTTCTTACTTATTTTCTTGTGATCCGTATGCACGTAAAATATATTATCCTTAAAGCATTTGTATATGTCTAACACAATACAATGAGAATGGATAGGGGTGGAGTGATGGAAATTATGGTGGGGGAGGTGTGTGGTTGGGGGGAGGGGTGGTGGGTGGACTGGAGGTGGGGGGGTGAGTGATTATGAGAGTGGTAGGAGAAAATGCCACTTGTTTTCCCTACTTTCATTAAGGAAATCATTTTTCTTATTTTCAAGGAGCTTGTTTTCCTAAAGAATATATTTTCCGAAATTTTCAACCAAACGAACATGAGAAAAAGGGAAAGCATTTCCTTTGACCGAATACACCCTTAGATTTGCACAAATCATTAAATGTTAAGAGACCTTACCACTTGAGATGCCGAAATAATTTTTAATCCCAACGAGGAAGCATCATGGTGGTATATATTCTTCATCAGATTTCAGTTGTATATATACCCTGCAGTAGATATGTTACTTATGTGAACTTAGAGGGTGTTTGGATTGACTTATTTTTAAGTGCTTCCGACTTTTAAGCATCTTTTTATTTTTAAAGATGTTTGGCAAAGACAAAAAGTAATTAAAAGCACTTTAATTTAGGCTTAAAAGTACAAAAAAAAAAAAGCCAAAAGTAGGTTGCTACCTACTTTTGGCTTTTAGCTTTCAAGTCACTTAAAAAATGTCCATCCAAACACCCCCTTAGTGTTGTCCTGCTTATTATCTCAAGGGCGCTTGCACAATTTTTATTTGGAAAAGCGTCAAAAATACCCCTCTAGTCTATTGGTTAATTGCCCTTAGTTATACTATAGGGCCAAACATACCCCTTCTGTTAGAAAACTTAACAAAAATACCCTTATTTTAACATGGCAATTTAGCATCCTATATGGCCTAATATTTGGATTAAGTGGACGCCATGTGGCATGCCACTTCACCACCAAATTTATCTTCCACTTTTCTCTTTATTCACTTACTAAATCCCAAATCCAAATATAAATTCAACTTCGTTCTTCATTTTCTCTCCCCCTTCAAATCTCATAAACGCCATTTCTATATCTTTTCTTCTAAAGAAAACAAATCTCCTAAAAGAATGAAGAATTAATTGATTCTCGTTCATGAACAATTTGTGTTTGAAATCAACATCTTTTCAGTAGCATTTTCAGAATACGTTACAAATTAATGAGCTAATAAGCAAAATATTTACGGGTGAAAATCGTTTACACCCCTCAACTTTGATTTTAAAATCATTTACACCCCTCAACTTTGATTTTAAAATCAAACACCCCCTCAATTTTGAACAATAATCATTCTCCCCTTTATCCTATGTAATATCTATCTTATGCTTAACATGTTCAATCTTCCATTAATGTAAAATTTGTATTATATATACTATATCCCAAACCCTAGGTATTTACATTTTTATTTAAATTCATTAAAATTATAAATATAATATTTCTTTTAGAAATTAATCACAAAATCTAATGCTATTTTTATGGTTGGTATCTATTTATATTAAAAGTGTGAAGACTCTTAGAAATGTGATTCGAACTTTTTACACTTCATTAGAAGATTCCACAATAGATAAAATTGTCTTTTCACTATTTTTTTCAAATAATTGACATTTAATTATAATTATTATATTAATATTTAAGATTCTTAAACTTTATTAAAATTATAGCTATTAAATTTTTGGTTATTTGTTACCAGCTAAATTAGGATTCCCTTTTTTTTTTTTTTCCTTTTTCAAGGAGTTTGTAGTAGTAGTAAAATCTAATAGAAGTAGTAAAAAGCCGAAGTAAGGAAAATAGAACAATGTTTCTTTTTGTAGGCGGGGGGTGGGGGTGGGGGGGTTGGGCTTGTTCACATGTTGAACAAAATTAAATCCTAAAAGGTCTATATAAGGAAAAGGGAATAATAGTTGGGGCCAAGGAAAGGTCATTGTTCTCAAAATCAAAATAAAATTAATTAAAATTTTCTCATTTACTTCTATAATTGATACTCTTTGGAAATGTAAAATTAAGTTTGTAAAGTTCCAGGAAAGCATTTTAAGAGGTCGTTTGGTAGTGTATAAGGGGTAGTTTGGTAGAGCGTATAAGAATAATGCAGAATATGTTGTATTAGTAATTTTTATATTAGTTATGCTTTGCATTAGTAATGCTGAAATTGTTTCTTATACATTATTTGGTTTGATGTATTAGAAATATTATATTTTATATAAATTCTATAAAAGAAATGTTTATTTACAAAAATACCCTTCTTTGACTTTGTACACTTTCTTTGCAACAAAGCTCTTTTACCTTTAAAAAAACTCGCTTGCTCAATTTTTTCCGTGTAATAAAATTAAATAGTTGTTAGCATTGCTTCAATGCACTCAGGCTCAAGTGTGAAAATTCATGAAGTCCTATTTCTTGACTAGCACAATTTTAGCAGTGTGAAGAAAAGCAAGAGGACTGATAACACATTTTTCTTCTATTTCCTGATGTACCACTTGTATGTCACACACTTGAGTTATGCCATTGTTGCAAGGGTTATTTGGCTAGCTATTATGCTTGTAATCTCGTTGATTGAATTTGGGTTTATAATCCAAGAACAACAATAATCAGTGAAGTTGCAATCAGTTTACCATTTGCCATTAGGATTACTTGTAAGAACTTTATCTTTGCACATAAAATGTTACAGCGAAAGATTAATATAGCCAAAACAAAAATAAAATACAAGATGCAGAATCAGGAAGTCTCAAGAAATTTTTTTGAGAGTAAAGATGAGAAGATTCACTATTGTAAATTAAAATGGTGGGAAAAGAAAGTGTAAAATGTTTTGAGAAGGAAATTGAGGAGTATTAAGGTCATTTAACAAGTTAATGCATGTGTTTAAAGTGTTTGTATTACTAATACATGGAAAATAGTGTGAATTACTAATACACACCGCAAAACACAATAGTGTATAACTAATGCTCATAAGCAAAAAAATGTAGCAAACAAGGTAATAGAAGTACACATTAATTAATACATGCATTATTTTTCCAATACACTCTACCAATACACTCATTCAAAGCTATAAAACAATCAGCCCTTCCAAAAGTGATATCGGATCACAAGCCTATTCTTCTTGAGAGCGGAGACTAGGATGTTAGTCCTTCATACTTCAAGTTTGAAAACATGTGGCTTCAATCAGAAGTGTTTCTAGAGAAACTAAAAGACTGGTGGCAGAGCTACAATATAATGGGTAGGGCTGACTATGTACTACTACAGAAATTGAAAAGGCTGAAAAAGGATATAACAACCTGGAATAGGGAGGAATTTGGCAAGGTAGAGACCAGGAAAACCAAAGCCCTAGATGAGTTGTCAGCACTTGAGCAAGCGGCAGAGAGTAGACAACTAACAGTGTCGGAAACTAGTCAGATGATGAACCTGAGAATTGAGCTTCAACAACTAGCCAAGGCTGAGGAAATCTCTTGGCGGCAGAAATCAAGATGCTTATGAACCTGAGAATTGAGCTTCAACAACTAGCCAACTTTGAGGGCATTGCTTCGATCTCAGCTGAGGAAACAATGAATCTGGAAGCAATTTTTCAAGAAGATGAAGTATTGGCAGCAATTCAATCTTGTGCCCCAGACAAGGCACCGGGGCCAGATGGGTACACAATGGCACTTTATCAGAAATCTTGGGACTTCATCAAAGTTGACATACTTGCTGCTATGAACCATTACCATTAGCATTGTTGGATGGTCGGGTGATGCAACGCTTCCGGCATAGCCCTCATTCCGAAGAAAAAAGGAGCAATAGATCTCAAAGACTACAAACCAATTAGTTTAATTGGGAGTATCTACAAGATCATAGCTAAGGTCCTGGCAGAAAGGCTAAAAACAGTTATGGGAAAGCTAGTCTCTAATCATCAGAATGTTTTTGTTAAAGATAGGCAAATCACTGATGCTTCATTGATTGCAAATGATGTTTTTGATTGGAAACTGAAAAACGGAAGGGTAGGCATACTGTGCAAGTTGGATATAGAGAAAGCCTTTGATCAATTGAATTGGTCCTATCTTATTTCCATCCTTAGGCAAATGAGGTTTGGTGAAAGATGGATCAAATGGATCAGTTTCAACATCTCCACCGTTAAATACTCAATCCTCATCAACAGAAATTCAGTTGGGTTTTTCTCCCCGCAAAGAGGTTTGAGACAAGGAGATAAACTTTCTCCTTTTCTCTTTATACTTGCAATGGAGGGTTTAAGTAGAATGTTAGACAAAACTAAGCAACTCCAGTGGCTGAATGGTTTTGATGTAGGGAACAGGATCACTACAAACATTTCTCATTTGTTATATGCAGATGACATTTTGTAAGGTGAACAGGAATCAAGTTCTTTATCTGAATCTTGCCCTTCTAATCTTTGAACTCCTATCAGGTTTGCATATCAACATGCTAAAATGTGTGATCTATCCTATTAATGAGGTGCTGAATTTGGAAGAATTAGCGGGTATCTTGGGTTGTAGTATCGGTGAATTCCCAACCACCTATTTGGGGCTGCCATTAGGTGCCAAGTATAAGTCGACAGCTATTTGGGGAGGAGTTATTGAGAAATTTGAGAGAAAACTTGCCTCTTGGAAGATGCAGTATCTATCGATGGGGGGAGGTTAGACTTACATTGATCACAGTGTACTTGATAGTATTCCCACATACCATATGTCACTGTTCCCTATTCCTAGCAAAGTGTTGAAACAACTTGACAAGATCAGGAGAGATTTTTTTGTGGGAAGAAAACATTGAGGAGCACAAGCATCATCTGGTAGAATGGCCCAAAGTCCTCCTTCCCAAACTACAGAGGGTTAGGGATCAAGGATTTGGCTCTGCATAACAAGTGTTTACTCATGAAATGGCTATGGAGATACACACAAAAGGAACATGCCTTATGGAAGGAGGTGGTCAATGCAAAACATGGAATACGGAGTCATTGGTGCACCAATTTTTCAAGAGCATCTTATGGGGTTGGAGTCTGGAAAAACATGTGCAAGCTATGGGAGGAATTTTCTCAGCATAAACACTTCATAGTGGGGAATGGACTCCATATAAGATTTTGGAAAGACAAATGGCTCTGCAACACAATTTTGAGGGATGATTATCTAGGTCTTTTCCACTTAGCCAGGTATCCAGATTCAACAGTCTCGCAAAATAGAGATGGAACAATTTGGAGCATTATGTTTAGAAGAAATATGCATGATTGGGAGCTTAACGACTTGGTCAAACTTCAACAGACTCTCCAGAGTTTCTCTTTCAGTACTCGGGCAACAGATCAATTCAAGTAGGACACTACAGGAGCCGGGAACTACACAGTCAATACAGCCTACAGGAAGTCGGGAGCACTTAATCAAGTCACTGACCACTGGCCATGGAAGCTAATTTGGAAAATCAAGCTACCACCCAAAATCATCTGTTTTAGTTGGACTGCGCTATATGAAGCTTGCCTAACTCAAGACAACCTCTATAGAAGGAAACGCTACATTGTGAATAGATGCTACTTATGTCAGTAAGCAACAAACACCTTATTTTTGCATTGTACTGTTACAGCAAGTCTGTGGAACATGTTTTGCTCTCTTTTTGGACTCAGTTGGGTCATGCCACATAGTATCAAAGCAGCTCTTGAGAGTTGGTGCTGCTGGAAAGTTGACAACAACATCAAACAAGCTTGGAAAATAATACCTCAATTCTTTGGAGTATCTGGAAGGAACGTAATAGAAGATGTTTTGATGGACTACCAACGCCTTTACATTCTCTCAAAGCTGATTGTCTCATTTGTCTATATAGTTGGGTTAATATGTCCTTTGTAGATTCCCTAGATAGTTTCTTGAACATTGTTAGCTCCCTAGCTCTAGCATAATTGTACCAGAGCTAACAGACCCAACTACTTTTGCTCTTACTTTTGTAACTAATTTGCATCTTCTTGATGCCTTTAATGGAACATTTACTTTATCAGGAAAAAAAAAAAGAAATCCCCCCCCGAAAGGTATTGACTCTTCCAGTTTGATAGTCTTTTTGTGCATTTTTCCACTACCCCATTCCAGATCCCAACCGACTTACTTTTAGCTCCCAAAGGCATTCCAAGATAAATAATTGAAAGCTCTCTCACTCTTCCTCCTAATGTATTTGCAAGAGTTTCTCTCACAGTTACTGTGTAGTTACTGTGTTGATGGGATAGAAGAAGCTCTTTCCCCAGTTTATATGTAACCCAGAGTCATCAACAACAACAACAACAACAACAAACCCAGTGTATTCCCACCTAGTGGGGTCTGGGGGTAAGATGTACGCAGTCCATACCTCTACCTCTAAAGAGGTAGAAAGGCTGTTTTCGATAGACCCCCGGTTCAAGACACGAGATACCGCACAAATACATAGTAAAGCACAGAACAAGATTTCATAAAATAAATACGGCACCCATAAGTAATAAAAACAGAGAAAAGCACACAGATTCGTAATAAAACATGGAACAAGGTATCATAACAAGAATAATATCCTCACCAAGTAATTCCCTACACTAGAGACCCAAACTGACCCTAGCCTTCTGCCCTAATTCACGTCCTCCAGATCTTCCTATCTAGGGTCATGTCCTCGGTGAGCTGTAACTGCTCCATGTCCCGCCTAATCACCTCACCCCAGTACTTCTTCGGCCTACCCCTACCCCGCCTAAAACCATCCAACGCTAGCCTCTCACACCTACGAACCGGGGCATCCATGCCCCTCCTCATCACGTGTCCGAACCATCTCAATCGGACTTCCCGCATCTTATACTCCACTGGAGTCACACCAACCTTCTTCCCCCTGATAATCTCATTCCGAACTCTATCCCCTCTAGTCAGCCCACACATCCAACGCAACATCCGCATTTCTGCCACCTTCATTTTTTGGATGTGGGAGTTCTTAACTGGCCAACACTCCGCTCCATACAACATGGCCGGACGGACTACCGCCCTGTAGAATTTGCCTTTAAGCTTGGGCGGCACCTTCTTATCACACAACACCCCCGACGCGAGCTTCCACTTCATCCATCCCGCCCCAATACGGTGCGAGACATCCTCGTCAATCTCGCCGTTACCCTGGATCACGGACCCGAGGTACTTGAAACTATCCCTCTTACATACCTCCTGTGATTCCAACTTCACTACCACCTCATTCTCCAGCCTCACGTCATTAAACTTGCATTCCAAATACTCTGTCTTACTTCTGCTCAACCTGAACCCTTTAGACACAAGCGTTTGTCTCCACACCTCTAATTTGTCATTCACGCCCCCTCGCGTCTCATCAATCAAAACTACATCATCTGCAAAAAGCATACACCAAGGCACCTCCCCTTGAATATGCCGCGTCAACACATCCATCACCAAAGCAAACAAAAAGGGACTAAGAGTAGATCCCTGATGCAATCCTGTCTTGACAGTGAAATGCTCTGAGTCTCCTCCCGCCGTCCTCACCTGAGTTTTCGCTCCATCATACATGTCCTTAATTGCTCTGATATATGCCAGCGGGACTCCACTCACCTCCAAGCATCTCCAAAGCACCTCCCTGGGGACTTTGTCGTATGCCTTCTCCAGGTCGATGAACACCATGTGCAGGTCCTTCTTCCTTTCCCTATACTGTTCCACCAGCCTCCGTACCAGGTGAATTGCCTCCGTCGTCGAGCGGCCAGGCATAAATTCAAACTGGTTTTCCGAAATAGACACTATCCGTCTCATCCTCACCTCGACCACTCTCTCCCAAATCTTCATAGAGTGACTCAATAACTTAATCCCCTATAGTTATTACAACTCTGGATGTCACCCTTATTCTTATAGAGAGGGATCATGGTACTCCACCTCCAAGCCTCGGGCATTCTTGCCGTCTTGAAGATTTCGTTAAACAATCCAGTCATCCACCTTATACCAGCCTCTCCAGCGAACTTCCAAAACTCCACCGGTATCTCATCCGGCCCCGTCGCCCTACCCCTGAGCATCCTGCGAACAGCCTCTCTAACCTCTTCTACCTTAAAACGTCTACAATAACTAAAATCCCGACACTCCTCTGAGTGCTCCAGCTCCCCTAACACAATAGCTCTATCCCCTTTGTCATTCAAGAGCCTATGAAAGTACGACTGTCATCTATTCTTAATGTGGCCGTCCTCCACCAACACTGTACCGTCCTCCCCCTTAATGCACCTCACCTGGTCGAGGTCACGACCCTTCCTCTCCCTAGCCTTAGCGAATCTAAACAACTTTTTCTCCCCTCCTTTCCCCTGTAACCCTGTATACAAGCTCTCAAAAGCGGTCGTCTTAGCCGCCGTAACTGCTAACTTAGCCTCCTTCTTAGCTAGCTTGTACTCTTTCCTGTTCACCCGCTTCTCTTCTTCGTCCTTACTCTCAACCAACTTAGCATACGCCCCTTTCTTGGTCCCCACTTTCTTCTTAACCTCTTCATTCCCCCACCAATCCCCCCTATGATGCCCGGCCCGGCCCCTAGAAACACCCAACACCTCACTTGCATTCTCCCTGATGCACCTAGCCACCCTATCCCACATACTATCCACGTCCCCCCTACACTCCCACACCCCCATTCCCGCCAACTTCTCCCCTATCTCCCACGCATTCACTGGCGTCAAGCCGCCCCACTTAATTCTAGGTCGACACTCCTCACCCCTCCTCTTTCTAATCTTCTTTATACCCAAATCCATAACCAAGAGCCTATGCTGGGTCGAAAGGCTCTCACTCGGGATGACCTTACAGTCCTTACACAACACCCTATCCCCTTTCGTAAGCAACAAAAAGTCAATCTGGGTCTTGGTTATCGCGCTTCGAAAGGTGATCAGGTGGTCGTCCTTCTTCGGGAAGCCCGAGTTCACCACCACCAGCCCAAAGGACCTCGCGAAATCCAATAGAGTAGCCCCCTCTTCATTTCTTTCCCCAAAACCAAAACCGCCATGCACATCACCAAAGCCTCCCGGTAACGCCCCGATGTGCCCGTTGAAATCTCCTGCTACAACAATCTTCTCCGAGCTAGGCACGCCTCTCACCACCTCATCCAAAGCCTCCCAAAACCGCCTCTTCTCCTCCCCCTCCGAGCCCACTTGCGGCGCATAAGCACTACACACGTTCAGGGTAAACCCCCGAATGACCAACTTAATAGTCATCAACCTGTCATTGATCCTCTTCACCTCTACTACCTGATCTCTAAGCTCTTCATCTACTAAGATGCCAACTCCATTCCTATGCCTCACGCTCCCAGAGTACCACAGCTTGTAATCATCCACATCCCTAGCCTTATACCCTACCCACTTGGTCTCTTGAACACACGCAATATGAATCCTCCTCTTTCTAAGAATCTTCACAAGCTCTATGGACTTACCCTGAAGGGTCCCTATATTCCAAGACCCAACCCTCAGCCTACCCTCACTATCCCCACGTCTTCCTCTACCACCCCTGAGGCCAAACCTTGGCCTCCCTCCCACTCCCGCCCTTTCCTCATCCCCCGCCCCCACAACAGCCCTACGCAATATGTAACCCAGAGTGTGCTTCAAAAATGATAAATATGACCCTCAAAATCAGAACTTGTACCTCATCTGCATCACAGAAGACCAAGGTGTCATCTGCATACTGTAAATGTGTTGCTTCAAACATGTTTGCCTCTCCCAATTGGAAGCCTCTGATGCACCTCTTTTCCTTTGCTTTATTCAATAGATAGCTCACACTCTCCATTGCTAATATGAACAGAAACAGAAACAGAGACAAGGGATCACCCTATCTCAAACCTCTCTCTGAGACTAGAAAAATCCATTTGGTTCTCTGTTAATTAGCACTGAAAATTTGACTGTACTGATACAATGTTTTATCCAATTGATCCACCTCGCACCAAAACCCATCTTTGCCAATGGTTGTAGCAGGAAGTTCCGATTTAAGTGATCATAAGCCTTCTGAATGTCTAATTTACACATAATTCCAGGTTTGTTGTTGCATTGTCTGGAGTCAACACACTCGTTTGCAATTAATACCGCATCCATTATCTGCCTCCCTTTGAATAGGGGTTTGGGGGGAAGTAAGTACTGTTAGAGGGTTTGGGAGAAAGTAAATACTGTGAGAGGCTTGATGGAGGGTCGATGGGCAATTTGTGGAGACTTCAATATATTCAAATTTCCTACCCCAAAGAGGAATTGCAAGAGACGGTCCACAGCTATGGTGGGAGGAATTCTCAGACTTCATAGAAGACATGAACCTTATTGATCTTCAACTGGAAGGTGGTGCTTATACTTGGTATAGAGGGGACACACACACTACTGCCCCATCTGATATCCGAAAAGTGGGATGATAGTTCTAGCAATATCAAACAATCCCTTCTGCAGAGAGTAACATCTAATCATGTCCCTGTTATACTGCAATGTGGAGATTGGGACCAACAAAAAGCATACTTCAAGTTCGATAATTGGTGGTTGAACACTTATGGCTTTGTTGACAAAGTAAGAGTTGGACATAATTTTATTTTTCAGGAAAACCTGACTACACTTTTGCTTGTAAAATGAAAGCTTTGAAAGGAAAACTGAGGGAGTGGAGTAAAAGCAACCAAGGCAATCTGAAAGTACAAAAGTCAAACTTGCTCAATCAACTGGCAGTGTTGGACAAGCTACTGGAAAGCAGAAATTTAACAGAGGAGGAAACGGTGGAGAAGGCATCCCTACTAATGAAGAATGAAGAAGTGGCATGGAGGCAAAGATCAAGGGCCACTTGGTTGAAGGAAGGAGACAGCAACACCAAGTTTTTTCACAAAACTGCAAATGCCCAAAAAAGATGTATCAACATTGACCAATTAATGATCCGCGATGAATTAATGTCAGAGCCACAAAGTATCAAGAATGAGATTTTGAAATTTTACAAAGAACTCTACACTGATACTGAAGAGTGGGGGCCTGGAAGCAACTTTGACGATTGTCCAACAACAACTGAGGAAGAAAAGAATCAATTGCAAATCAAATTTAAAGAACAAGTCCTAAGATGTTTGAAAATGTGTGTCATAGATAAGGCACCAGGCCCTGATGGATTCACAATGAGGTTCTTTATTAAATGCTGGGAGATTATGGGGGTATTCCACAATTTCCATTCTTATGCTTTCTTTGAAAGGAGTTTTAATGCAACTTACATTGCTTTGATTCCCAAGAAGAAAGGTGCAAAAGAGTTAAAGGACTACAGATCAATAAGTCTCATCAGAAGCATCTACAAGATTTTTGCGAAAATACTTGCTGAGAGATTGAAAAAGGTAATGGAAAAGTTGGTAGACTCGCAACAGATAACATTCATAAAAGGAAGGCAAATAATGGATGCTATTCTTATACCCAGCGAAGCGATGGACTCAAGACAGAAAAAACCTGGTGTTCTTTGTAAGCTAGATATTGAGAAAGCATATGACCATGTAAATTGAATTTTTTTACTTACCATGTTACAACAAATGGGCTTTGGAGTGAAATGGATCAAGTGAATAAAATTTTGCGCTCTTACTGTCAGATTCTCAGTCATCATTAATGGTTCCCCGAAAGGTTTTTTCCAAGCTCAAAGAGGTCTCAGGCAAGGTGATCCCCTATCCCCCTTTTTTGTTCATAATTGTCATGGAAAGGCTAAACAACATGATCAAAATAGTCAATCTTAACGAGTGGATTAAGGGCTTTGAGGTAACAATGAATGGTCATTATAGCCAGGATATTACACATCTCCAGTACGCGGATGACACCTTGATATTCTGTGATGCAGATAAGGAGCAATTGAGAATTCTAAGAATTATCTTAATCATTTTTAAGGTAATTCTAGGCTACATACTAACTAGAGAAAAGAGTCCTCTTTTCCCAATTAATGAAGTAACAAACATGGAGGCTTTGGCAATGATTCTAGGGGGAGAAGTGGAGCTCTCCCTACTACTTATCTTGGCATTCCATTGGAGGCAAAATCAAAATCTACAGGGATCTGGAACAATGTCATAAAGAAATGTGAGAAAAATCCTCCAAGATGGAAGTGTCAATACTCGTCATTTGGTGGGAGACTCACTCTGATTAATTCAGTCCTAGATTATATGCCGACTTATATGATGTCCCTTTTTCCCATACCAGTAGGAGTCACTCAAAGACTGGACAACATTAGAAGGAAGTTTTTGTGGCAGGGCAATAAAGAAAAATGGTGTATCATCTAGTAAAGTGGAAAGAAGTAATTCTTAGCAACGCTCAAGGCAGACTATGAGAAATTTGAAGAATCACAGCAAAGCAATCAAATTGAAGTGGTTATGGAGATATTCTCAAGACCCTCAAAACTTATGGAGCAAGGTGATCAAAGCTAAGTATGAAGCGGAAGATAACTGGATGACAAAGCCAATTAACTCAGCTTATGGTGTTAGCCTTTGGAGGTTTATCAGGGTATTATAGCAAGCACTTAAATGTAAAGTCTCTATCAGAGTACAAAATGGTAGCAAAACTTCATTGTGGAATGATAACTGGTTGGGGAATGGAACCTTAAAAGTCTTATTTGCTGATATTTTTGCTCAAGCTCAATACCAACAGAGATCTATAGCTGAAATGTGGTCCCCTCAAGGTTGGAATCTGACACTTACAAGAAATTTGAACGGCTGGGAGGTGAACAGAATGATAGAATTTCACAAGCAGCTGGAGAAATTCACAGGAACCCAGAGTGGAGATGACATGCCCGCGAAACATATATCGAAGACTAATGTACCATATAAGGTTGCTTGTTTCTCATGGTTATTGGCAAAGGAAGTGATGCTCACACAGGAAAATTTAATCAAGAGAAAATGGATTCTTTGTTCTAGATGTTTCTCATGTGAAAAAGAAGCAGAATCAGTTGATCATTTATTTCTTCACTGCAACATCACTAACCAGTTATGGAAGATCATTAATCTTAGAGGTGCCTGGACAATGCCTAGAAAGATTACTGAAGCTCTCCTTATCTAGGAAGCAGCTGGAGCTGATAAACAGGTGGAGGAGGAGGTGGAGGAGGATACCTGCTTGCATCTGGTGGACAATTTGGAGAGAAAGAAATTCTAGATGTTTTGAGAACAGTAGCAATAGAGTCCAGAAGATCAAAGTTAATTGTATTCTGTTGTTTTGTTTTTGGTGCAATCAGTCTATTTAGAAGATACTATATCTATCCTAGACACTTTAGGTTCTTGTTAGGATGGTAGGCTTGTTTTGCTTTCTTTTGCTCACATGTATATATGGTTTCAGTACAACCTATGTACTGATTTGTGCTTAATACATACAACCGTTACCTTTTAAAAAAATGGGTTTTTTGAGATTTGAAGAGAGATAAAAGAGAAGTTGAATTTATTTTGGATTAGGGATTTTGTAGGTGAATAAAGACAACAGAAAAAAAAAAAATGTGATGGTGAGGTGCCATGCCACGCGGTGTTCACCTAATCCAAATATTAGGCCATGTAGGATTTTAGTTGCCATGTTGGAAAACCGTTAAAATGAGGGGTATTTTTGTTAAGTTTTCTAACGGAAGGGGTATATTTGGCCCTATAGTATAACTAAGGGAAAATTTAACCAATAAACTAAAGTTAGAGGGGTATTTTTGACCATTTTCCCTTTTTAATTATGTGCCAGGGAAATCATTCAAGTCGAACTTGGTGACTTTAGATGTAGTATTCATGAATAGAGATCTGTTATATTCCCAGATTCTCTCCAACATACCAGGGTAAAAGCTCTCACTAGCTGGGCCTTTTTTGGATAGAAAGGTTAAGAGTACTCTTTTTAGATTGATAAAAATTGCTAGCCCCCAACCCACCCCACCCCACCCAAAAAAGGAGAATAATTGCTAACTGAGTTGCTCCATAAATTTAGTTCAACGTAAAAGGAAGTACAATGTGGATTTATGGGGGGCGCACATTACGAGTTCAAATCTTACCAGGAGAACCAAGTCAGATACTTAGTGTAGAAGGTTAAAGGTGCAGACCCATTATCCATTGAGTTTCGAAGTTGGAGAAAGTGAATTCCTCGATTATCAAAATCCTTTCCAGAATTAGAAGACACCTTCGTAAAGTTACTCATATAGTTAAAGTTCAAGGCGTTGCTGTTGCTGAGCTAGAGAGCGCTTTCAGATTTGGCAAGCTTGGAGGTGAATCTTGTATGTGAAACAAATTGCTGACAATACCATTAATGTAGCATTCCTAAGGAAGAAACTATTCACGCATGTCATTTATGATAGTCCTCCATTGCAGGGTTGAAGAAAGATGGGTTGATCACTGAACCTTTTTTTTCGTTTTGATTAAGTAAAATTTCATTGAATAAACTGATAAGGTGCCAAGAATATATTGATCATGATAAATTAAACTGCACTTCCTCCAAGATGTAGAAGTGGCAGTTTCTTTTATTTGAAGGGATACCTAGTAGAAAAACAAGAGCTGCCAAGTGAATGAAAGTTAAAAAAACAAGGAAGTCATAACAGTTACTGACTTGATGCAGCATCATAAAGAAAAGTAGGTGTTTATCAGCAATGTTTATGTGAACATGCATAAGAATATTAATGGAAATGAAACCTGAGTGTCCTCTCTGATTCTTAAATTCTGTCCAGCTGGATTTAGCAAGTCATTAACAACCTGAATAAAGCATTAAGGATGCTATCAACTAACAGAAAACTGCTTCATCCTTAAACACCTAACGAAACTGTAAGCACAAACCTTTAATTCTCAAGTAACCACAATTAAACAGAAGAAATTGGTATTCTGAATGTATGAATTTTTTATGTGTAAACAAAATAGCTCAATGAATCATCAAAATTCTTTCAGAGCCTTATGAAGTTATGCTATACATGCATCATGCTTACACGTCAGATGATTGATAGCCTATATCTCAAAAACAGAAAATGGAAACGTATGGGTCATAGTTTTATTGCTCATTCCACCCATACATTTTTAGATTGAAGAAAGTTTTCAAAACGAAATTGTTTCAAAACTTTTGTATGACTGGTAATGGTGTTACATAATAAATACATGCTACTCATTTTTTTAATAAATGTATAGATGAAATCTTATAAACCATGCCCGAGTATTATCTAAATGGAATTTAAATTTTTTTTTGTGAATTCATATTCAATGGTAGTTATTTGTTGAAAAAAGGAAAAATCAGCCTTTTATCATTATCCACAGTGGTGGAAATCATGGAGATGGAAAAAATTCACCTTAATTATAAGTGGTCAAGTAATTAGGATAAACAACAAAAGGAAAGTAGATCAAAAGGGGGATTAACAGTTGACATTTACTACACAATATACCAAGCAGAACTACGGACTTGAAGCGAAAAGCCAATTTCTTCATAAATGGTTGGAACCTCACCTCATTGTAGATCTCCAGGTATGAGACGCGAAGCAGAAATTCTCGGCTCGGAGTCTAAACCAGCAACAAATTCAGCCAAGTATTTATGTCAAGAGTCTAAACCATAAAGTTTGCACTAACTAGAAGTACCTCTTGGATAATGCTGAAGGCGTCCTTCACAGCCAATGGTATAATACCAGGAGATCTTTGATCACCCTATGATGAGACACAAGTTACGTAAAATTATCAGATTCGTCCCTCAGATGAACAGTAAGTTGATTAGATAGGGCCCATTGCATAAAGTACAGGGAACGGTAACAGCCGTTCCAATTTTTAAGCAAACAAACAGCAAGACTATCATGTGAAACCTACAGTTACCAAGGCAATTTAAAGATTTGTGAACTCCTTGTAGTTAGAATCAGCCTTATTAAAAGCCATCATTTTGTAACTTAAAGCAATGAAAAAGGGTAACTGCTTCATAGGGATTCCATCCACTTTAGAGAAGTTTGAGCTTCAATTAACAGTGCACAAAGAATCTGTTTGGATAGGATTAAAAAAAATAGTTTTTTAGCTTATGTGCTTAAAAGCTGAAAATAAGTGTTTATAAATTAAACAAATAAGAGTTTGGATAGAAGTGCTGAAACTGAAAAAAAGTTGTTGATGTGTTTGGTAAACAAGTGTTATTAAGCACTTTTTTGTTGTCAAAATGACTTAAATGACCTTAACGATGTTAATACCATAAATAAGTTGAATTATATATAAGTTTTAATTCTAATAACTCAAAAACAAAGAAGAAAGATGAAGAGGAAACTAGAGGAAAGAGACAGAGAGAAGCGGCAAAGAGAAAAAGAAAGAAAAATAATATATTTAAGGGTTACAAATTCGGGGTATTATTGAAATTGGAGGAAAATATAAGAGATAAAAAGGTAAATGTCTTGGTCAAACTTAAAAGAATTTTAATCTAAAAGTAAAAAACTGGGGGTTCCCAGCTTCTCACTTTTTGCTTTTTTTTAATTTAGCTTTTCACTTTTTTTAAGTACCTTTTTCATTTTACCAAACACCTAAAAAAGCTAAAAAGGAAAAATTAAACGCTGGTTGACCAGATATTAATTCTATCCAAACGGGCTCAAAGTGATCCTGTAGGAACAGAAATAGTATATAGAATCCTACGTAGAAAAAGATTGTAATGTAGTGTCCTACCTGGAATAGGATTGGCATGTAGTATTTATAAATATGGTCTCAATGTAATAATATAGATATAACAATTCAATAATTCTTCTCCAAGAATTCTCACATAGTATCAGAGCAGGACCCATCTCACCTAATGTTGGGCCCCCAAATTAAATATTGCCCCCGCACCAAATATCCATTGTTAGGCATGAGGGGTGTTGAAGAAGGAAAAAAGTCTCACATTGGTGGTTAATGAGATAGGTGGTCTCTTTATAAGCCTTGGGCAATCCGCCTCCCTTTGAGATAGCATTTGGGGCGTGAGTTAGGCCTAATACCTTGATGACAAAATAAAGGATTGGGTCATTGGAATTGGTTTCCCAAATGGGTGTTGGCATGTCTCCTAAAAGAATACTGCCTACAATTCACAGAAAGAAATCCTTCTGCGGGATTACGTGCATTCTATATTTACTTACGTTACCAATTGTCAATTCTTGTTCATTGTCATTGAGATTCAGTCAATTTGAATTAATATTTAGGTATCGATATTACCTCTTTTTTTTCTCCTTTCAATCAAATAAAAATGATTGTCTTGAGCCGGGGGTCTATCGGAAACAGCCTTTCTACCTCTTTAGAGGTAGAGGTATGGACTGCGTACATTTTACCCCCCCAGACCCCACTAGGTGGGAATACACTAGGTTTGTTGTTGTTGTTGTTGAATCAAATAAAAATGATTGGAGTTTTTCTATTTGGAATCGTGTTAGGTCTAATTCCTATTACTTTAGCAGGGTTATTCGTAACGACTATGGGGTAGTCTCCGGTCCATGGTGGGCTAGACATACGCGTCACGGCCAGTCCTTAGTTTGGGTCATGACAAGCTTAGTATTAGAGCTAGGCTTAGGGTCGTTGGGTGCCCACAAAGCCGCATCGAGTAGAGTCCTTTTTATGGGTGTGTAGCGCACCACACTTATAGGGAGAAGGCTACAAGGCATTTAGGAATGTTTCCCTTTCTTGTGTTCTATTTTGGGTTGTAGAGTTATGCTAGCAAAAATTGGGCCAATAATATATCCATGAGAAACACTCATGCTGAAAGGACTGATTTGAGAGGTATCCTGGACAAAGAAGGTAGTCATTGTGCTTCTTTCTGGTGAACAGATGGGAAGAAACCAGCTAGTGTTTGTCTCGATTGGGAATTGAACCTAAGATCCCATGGTGCTCAAAGTATGTACAATCCTACTTGGAAAAGGATCGTAATGTATTGTCCTACTTGGAATAGGATTGACATGTAGTGCCGGTAAATGGGTCATAGTGTAATAATGTAGATACAACAATTCAATAATATTCTTCTCCAATATTTCTCATAGATCCCAACAAGGATCTGTCACTTCTTTCAATTTCAACTTTGAGGAGCTGGATTAATATTGGCATTGGATATTGGATGGACCTTGTCGCTTTTGCTTTTAAATACACTAATATGAATAACACATGAGTTCAGATATTTCAGGAACTAGACAAAGAATGGTAGGCTATCTGAGAATGTTCCCAGGTATATAGGTATACATTTCACCGTATGTTCCTGAAAACTGGATTCATTTTTCTCATTCCAATTTTTGCAAGCAACAGACACGTTATCTTCCAGTATGTGCTTTTCCGTTTTATCATTAACTATCTTTATTCTCATAAATAGTATGGTACTGTTAGACAATGACCTGATCTAGTTTTAACTGCAACATCAGTCGGAGACAAGAAACTGCAGAGAGACAATGTCAGTTCACATGACAGTCTAAAGCTCAAGACATTGGAGACACCACTGGCGACTAGTTAGTAGATCCAACCACAGCCATGGTGTCGGTAGATCCAGGCAACCAAAACATGAAAGTGGCTCCCAGCCGGAACAGCCACACACTGACACACACCGGAAGGAAGGAGGTAATATCCATGAGTACGGCACTTGTGACAATTCTAATGCAACACCACTGTTCCCTGAAAACTGGATTCATTTTTCTCATTCCAATTTTTGTAAGCAACAGACACCTTATCTTCCAGTATGTGCTTTTCCGTTTTATCGTTAACTATCTTTATTCTCATAAATAGTATGGTACTGTTAGACAATGACCTGATCTAGTTTTAACTGCAACATCAGTCAGAGACACGAAGCTGCAGAGAGACAATGTCAGTTCACCTGACTGTTATAAGCTCAAGACATTGGAGACACCACTGGCGACTAGTTAGTAGATCCAACCACAGCCCTGGTGTCGGTAGATCTAGGCAACCAAAACATGAAAGTGGCTCCCAGCCGGAACAGCCACACAGTGACACACACCGGAAGGAGGTAATTTCCATGAGTCTCAAGCATGCGCGCCACTTGTGACGAATTCTAATGCAACACCACTGTTTCCAGCCCATCCAGTTTTCAACACATATCATTGGCTGGGATTCTGTCAGCTTAATTTTCAGAGAATATTTTGCAGTCCAGCTGAAGCAAAAAATGTCTGGAGAGAGTATTCTCAACAAGCCAATAAATTCAACAAGGAAGCATAGGTGTGGCCAGTTTTGAATCTGGAGGATATAGGAAAATAGATAGCGGAAGAAGCCGGGTTTCAATTGGTCTTGTTGACATACGCAGTTGAGAAAGAATTCTTGACGACCTGTTTGGCAGGAAGCTTCACAATATGGGCTGAATCAGCTGAAGCTACAGAGGACTGGGCAGTGGAGACTCAAGATTAGTAACTGCACTGAAAGTTCCACTGCTAGGGGCATTTGATTTCTCCCCAGGTACACTGACCAAAGGGAAGCACCGAGGGTGTTGTAAAGGGGGGAACAAATTTAAACAAACAAGGAAAGAGTAGAGGAAACAATAATGAGGGAGATGAGGGAATGGCTGAAGAAGGCTATCGGGGAAGAGGTTACGGAGGTGGTGAATAACTGTAAGCAAGAGAAAACTCCTAGGCCTGATGGTTTCTTTTTCGGCTTTCTTCCAACAGTACTGGAACAAGGTTCAAGGAGAGGTGAGGAGACAATAGCTCCATTCAACGAAATTGGAAGTTCAAGAAGAGCCTCAAAGCATCCATTATTGCCAATTTTTCGAATAAGGAAGGAGCCGCGAGGTTGAGATGGTTCGCACATGTGATGAGGAGATGCACTGATGCCCTAGTACGGAGGTATGAGAGGTTGGCTATGGATGGATTCAGGAGAGATAGAGGTAGGCCGAAGAAATATTGGAGGAAGGTGATTAAACTGGACATAAAGCAGTTATGGTTTACCAAGGACATGACCCTATATAGGAAGGAGTGGAGTACGCGAATTAGGGTAGCAGATTAGTAGAAAGGAGTGTGTCCATGCTAGTAGGTAGGAGTGCTTTGTTTTGTTGTTTTTACTAGTAGTCGTAGTGCTACGACTTTTAGTTTCTTGTTCTTGGAGTTTTGGTGATGTTTGTTGTTGCGGGTAGATCGATTGTAGTATTATTTTGTGGTAGTCTTGTTTCGTTCACTATATGTTGTTTTTCTTACTATCTATTGTTCTTGTTCTTATATTACGTTTTTTCTAGACTGTTTTTGTCTTGAACTGGGGTCTATCAGAAACAGCCTCTCCACCTCACCTCTGAGGTAGAGGTAGGACTGCGTACATTCTACTCCCTCCCCCCCCCCCCAACTTTGTAGGAATATACTGGGTATGTTGTTAGAAGGAGCAGAGACCATCAAAGACTATCAGCAAAACAGTCTTTGGTGGGTCATTTGGAAATAAAACAATCTTAAATGTTTTGAAGGCAAAAGAGAGAACAAACACAAGCTGAAGTTCAATTTTTTATCCCTCTTAGCCTTTTGATGCAACGCACAAAATGTATATGATGTAGAGAGCTTCTCAGATATTCTCAGTTATCTCACAGGCTAGAGTAGGTAGGAACTGAAATTTTAGAGGTTCCTGGATATGAATTGAAATAACTCGTAAGGCTCCTGATGTAATCACTGCAGAATCTTAGTGCTTCTTTTGTATAGATTATAAAATGCTCACGTTATCCAAAAAAAAAAGAAAAGAGGGCGTTTGAAGTGATACGTTTGAGGAATAGCTTCTCTCTTTTCGTCAATTTGTTATACACCCATGAAGTTCCTGTTTCTGTATAAGATTGAGTGCCTTTGGTAGAGTGTAGGTACCCTACTTTTACATTTCTACTTCTTTGTATATTGGTTGCATACAGGATCTAATTTACGGCTTTATACATTCAATATAAATTATTTACTTTATACAAAAAAAGAACAACCTTAGCATAGTCTTATTATCATAACACTGGAGTCCTACAAGAAATTTGAGAACTTCGAAATTCCTTCACAATGATCAGTAGCACACCATCATTCTTCACTGAACAGTAGCAAGCAGTTTCAATATCTGCTACCGCTTCTGGTCCTTATTTCATGTTAGGATAGTTACTACAAAAAAAGTAAAGTTGAGCTGCCTCAAACCCTTTCAATGATAACTAGATTCTAGCTCAAATTAATCTTTTTTTCTTTCTTTAGCACGAATGTATTACCAATTAAAACAATAAGGAAGAAAGAGAAGTTTGGGATAGTGTTTTACCTATGAACAACCTTTCACCTAATTCCGTTTGTTCACCTGGTTTTTGAGTTCTTCAATCTGATACTCCTATGTTATAACATGTTTCCTTTAGATATATTCTTTTGTCAAGTAAGTTCATATGTTTCCTTTGGATATTTTTCTTTCTACTTTTAGGGGTAAGTCTACATTATCTTTGGCATCCAACGGGCCAATCTTCCATGAGTGGCATGACTGCAGCAAATTATTTTAGAGATAAAATGAATATTTATTTCATTTACACACACAAAGTGGAAACCATTAAACGTATATCCAATGACTAATGTCAAAGCAAGAAACAAAGAGTTGATCAACTAGGTAGTTGTAAACACGTAATAATGTAGTTCTGTAGCACTTGATTAATGAGATCATCCACACAGCATTATGATCAAAGCCTGTTCACAAAAAAACTAAACGGATAATTCCCCATCTAAACCTCATAGCAACACATATATATAATAGCAAGTTTAACTAGAGATAAAACTAACTTCTACTGTCCAATTCTTGCAGAAGTTTTTTATATAGGCACAAATATATCTTTCTCCAAACAAGAAATGCACAATCCTTTTCAAGAAGAACGGACATGAGAAAACCTAATAATATAAAATGCAGAAGACCTAATAAAATAAAACGTGAAAAAACTAATAAATTGAACTAGAAGTAATCAAATAGGCTTTCCATTCTTCCAAATGTAAGATCCTTATAGATAAATTCACACTCCTAAATCATGTTCAACCTGTACACTCACTTAAGGATGTTTAAGTTAAAAAGCATGCTGGGAGAGGGAAAAGATATGCTTTGAGTAGATAAAATCAACAACATAGAAACAACTATCTTACATGCATGGTATGGGTTTTCCCGCTGCTTGTAACTCCATATGCAAAGATCGTGCCTGCAATTGAAAGAAAAGCGGATGAATATCTGACTGTAAAAGAGAATATCAGCATCTCAAATTTCCTCTAAGGATTTTAAGGGAACTCGTTCAAAAAATCAGTAAAACTGTGAGATCTATATACAAGAAAAGGAACCCTGAGTGGTAGCTCAGCTGGTAAAGGCCTAAGAAAGTCCTTCAGGTCGCCAATTCGAGTCCCACCAGGGCCACCGGAGGCATTGAAAACCGGCCGCGCATCCAGGGCCCGTGGAACTAGCCGGAACTCCGCCTTGAAACAGCGGGGGCTGGTGGGTACAGCTAGTTGGGTTCGCAAAGCGATACCCGGAAACCACGGATATAAAAAAAAAAAAAATATATATATATATATATATATATACAAGAAAAGGAGCAGTATATATGGTAGTGGATGAAGCGCTTTCATAACAAATGAATACAATAGTTGGTCTCAGAAGAAAGACTAGAATCAAAGTACAACAATTCCGAGTTTATCAAATACTGTTCTTTTTTTTTAGACTGGTAACTTTTTATCAAATATTGTTCTCAATAAAAGGATTGGTTGCTAAGGATAAACCAGCTACCTAACAGAGGCCTAACTACAGCTCAAATTCAATGGAAAAAATACCATTCTTCAACTAACTTTCTGATAGCTTGCTCACTCAAAGCTACAAGACATGCCATAGATGGCAAAGGTTTCATCCTAGCTACCACTTTTCTTTGAAACACTAGGTGTTTGCATTTGATAGGCACTTATTGAAAGATAAATGAGCCTTCCACTATAACATTATCAGCCTTCCGTATTCTTTTGAAGTATAGGTTATCAGAAAAATATGCAAGCAAAAGATGGTGGTGTTCATAAGCAGCAAATGCACATCCAAGGCTACGTGAACTCTATTTACTTGTTTACACATAATCCTTGGTCATAAGATAAGAGCTACATACCATTTATTCCTTCCATGGAACCACCAACAACATGCTGTGCAGCAACATCATAGACATGACGCGTTGTGGTGGTAGGACCAAAAACCCTATCTGTAGAGAGTCAACCAAATTTGTTAGTTAGGCTATGACAGTAGTTAGATACAGAAGGACCAAGACATTATAATGCACAAGACAAGCATGTCTCACAATCAATTATTGAAACAATTGTCAGACACAATACACAAAAAGAACTAAGACTGAATAATGATTATGGTTTTGGAGTCTAAAGGTGTACCAGCGGCTTACATTAGGTTGATGGAGCCAAGACTCGGGTGAGAACAGTGGAAGGTGATTTGGAGCACTTCCCAGTTGAGATGGGGTTGCGCCAAGGATCAATGCTTAGCCCATTTCTTTTTTCCTTTGGTGATGGACGAATTGACGCGTCATATACAGGATGACGTGCCTCGGTGTATGTTATTTGATTGAGGAAACTCACGGCGAGGTTACAGATAGGTTGGAGGTATGGAGACAGACTCCGAAGTCTAAAGGGTTTAAGTTAAGTAGGACCAAGACAGAGTATTTGGAGTGTAAATTCAGTGATGCAGCTCATGAAGCAGGCGTAGAGGTGAGACTTGATACTCAAGTTGCCCACAAGAATGAAAGATTTAAGTATCTTGGGTCTTTAATCCAAGGAAATTGGGAGATCGACGATGATGACACACAAATTTTTAGTGAGACGTGGATGAAGTGGAGGCTTGCGTCTGGAGTATTCTGTGATATGAAGGTACCGCTAAAACTTAAAGGTAAGTTCTATAGAGTGGTGGTTAGACCGGCTTTGTTGTATGGGACGGAGTGTTAGCCAGTCAAGAACCCTCACGTTCAGAAAATACAAGTGGAAAATAAGGGTAAACAACCCAGAGAGATGATAGTCCAACAAATTTGTAGGTCTCATGACGGTGTTATTCACTAGGATTTAAGATTCAGAAGAACCTTCATGATTGGGATGATTGGGAGATGGAAGAATTTCACAATTTACTGGAGCTTTTGTACGGGATAGACTTGGATGCACGAGGTAGCAGGAGAGGGTGACGACTTATTCACTGTTAGCTCTTTTTATAAGAGGTTGCTAGTGAGAGAGGAAGGTGCATTTCCTTATGATTCAGTTTAGATCCCTAGAGCACCAAGGAAGGTGTGTTTTTTTGTATGGTTGGCGGTGTGTTTCTTTGTATGGTTGGCGGTGAAAGTGTAGATCATTTTCTTCTGTCGATTATGGAGGGTGGCCTTAAACTTGTTTAGGACGCAATTGGTCATGTCGGGTATAGTGAAGGAGGCTTTGCAAAGTTGGACTCCTAAAAGGGGAAGGAACGACTAAGAGCATAGAGTGTTGTCCCTTTGGCAATCATTTGGGGTATCATGAAAGAGAGGAATAGAAGGGCGTTTGAAGTGGTGGAACTTGATTTCGTAAAATTAAAGAGTAGTGTCTTGTACCCTGTTTTACTTTTCGTGAACTTGTGAGCTCCCAATTTGTATAGAGGATTGGAACTCTTGTATTGAGAACCATATTTGGATGTAGGTTCTCTTCTTTTGGGTATATGTATACGGGTTTCCCCTGTTGTTAATAAAATTATTTACCTTACCAATAAAAAAAATGTAGTAGAAATAAGGATGTTGAGATGGATGTGTGTGCATACTAGACGTGATAGGATTAGGAATGAGATATCTGAGACAAAGTGGGAATGGCCCCCATGGTGGACAAGATAAGGGCAAGAAGATTAAAATAGCTTGGCATGTGAAAAGGAGATGTGCAGATGCCCTAGTGAGGAGGTGTGAGAGGTTTAATATAGTTGAGCGAGGAGAGGCAGAGGTAAGCTGAGAAAATATTGGGAAGAGGTGATTAGGCAGGATAGGGTGCATCTTCAGCTTATCCAGGACATGACCTTAGATAGGAGGGTATGGAGGTCGCGGAACAGGCTAGAAGGTTAGTAGGTGGTTGAATGTTGTCCGAGTATTAACCTATTCTTGTAGTCTTTAGTTTGGTGGTTGTTCAAAGCTCTAAGTCTGTTGTAGTATTAGCCTATTCACATTGTCTTTGGCTTTTATCTATTGTCACCTATTGTATATTATGTTTAGGAGGTCGCACCTTGTTATTTATGTTACAGTTCCGCCTTACTTTCCTATTAGTTGTCTTGTTTTTCTTCACTATTGTTTTTTTCTTTTCTTTTTCTTCATTTTCATTACTACTTTGATTTGCTCACTTGAGCAGAGGGTCTTTCGGAAACAACTGCTCCACCTCCGTACAGTGCGGTAAGGTAAGGTCTGCATACACTCTACCCTCCCAGACTCCACTTTGTGGGATTTTACTGGGTATGTTGTTGTTGTTGTGTTGCTGAAATAATGATAGTGAATAGTGAGCTCAAACAGTCTAACTACTGTGAAACACTAAAGCTGCAATAAGCAATCAAGCACCTGACTCAAACATTCAAGTCCAGTATAGGATGCCGAAGTGTCCTTCTTATGCTAAATTTTCAGTCACAGACCCAATTCCTTGAGATGACCTCAATTGACGAAGTGGATCAAGTTGCAACTTCTTGTACCTCTTAGCTCAAGGAACTCATATACCTTTGGCAGCATGCAAGATGAAGCAATTTGTCATTTTTGGGGGAATTATTTGAAACTGATATCACCTGACATATGATTGAGCTTTCCTTTCTACCATTGAAGCAAATTAGGATATCTACAATTTGTTGATTTTCATGCTAATTTATCATTTGCTTAGGTATTTAACAAACATTACTATTAACCTACATATTTTATTTTATTTTTTGATAAGTACAAGTACTGTTGCAATTCATAATATCTTTTCTTTGAAGAGGAGCAATTCATAATATCATGACGTAGTTGATAAACATTTCAACATCGGTAGTTTGATAAAGTAAATAGCTTCATATGATGGCATCAAGAAGATGCATGGTAGAACCAAAGACGTTACAAAATGTAAAGAGTAACTCCATCACATAAGTGGTGATTCTGCAAGGGGTTATCAAAGTTCAAAAAATTGCCAGTTATGTAGAGGGGACGCATTGTGACAGCTAAATAGACACAAAAGATATCTAACCTTAGTAGAGTAATTTGGAGTTTAACTAACATCAAAAGAAATTTTTGACTCTAGTCATAAATTAAGTCAACCATTTTTTGGTTGAATAATAGGAAAATAGAAAGATATGAACTAGAAGCATTCAAGCAATAAGGAAGTAAATCTTATGTTTCTAATAAGAGCAACGCATTGTCTATGCTATACACAAAGAATAGCAATATACAACAAGACATACCATATGCATAAGCTAGTGAAGGATTATGCTCATTTCTAACAATGGTTTCTCCATCTGCGTACCATGAGATTTCCTCCCCTTGTCGAATCTCCCTCGGGCTAAATTAATCACAGTAACGACCAAATTAATTTTGAAAAAAGAAAGTGTCAATTTGCAAAACTGAGTAAAATTAGTTCCACCTTAGAGGTCGGAAACGCACTGTCACGGTAACATTCTCTTTGGGTCTCTCCGTCTCTGCTGACACACTTTCCGAGTAATAGAATTGCAGCTTACTCCTAGCTGATGAGGAAGCCGGGGAGGTCACATCGTCTATCGAATGCTCTGGAAACTGCTTAGATGATGACGTGGTTGATGAGGAAGGCGAATTACCTACTCTTGAGCTCAATTTTTGAGATTTCGACCCTCGTTTTGTTGCCATTTTATCTGCACAAATTTAGAAAAACATAAATGTAAAAGCTGAAAATACGGACAATCAAAACCAACATTTATAGGCTCAAATTTCTGCTACTGGGTAAGTATCTGAAGGTTAAATTAGCAACAAGAAAAGCATACAGGTGATAAAGGAAAAATTGGTTAAGTAGCGGCATGCATTTAGAGTTGAGATTCGGGAAAAATACCTTAAGCAATAAGGAGTATATATGAACAAGTACACGTTCACTTTAATTTAAGATCTAAAAGTAGGTAACAAAAAGACATCATCATTCTCTTCAGAGGTGTCAAAAATAGTGCCTTTTAGGTGAGAACTGAAAAAGGATTGTGTTTGGATTGGAAATTTCTCTCTCTATCCATTTAGTAAGTGTTTGCAATGAAAACTAAAATTTACACGAATTGGAATTAAAGTTGAGTTGAAATTGGAGTTGGATTTGTGGTCATATTTTTTTTTGAATATTTTTTGTATCTTTGAAAAAAAAATTTCAAATATGATTTTATATCTTGATTTTTATAAACTATCAAAATCACTCAATTAAAATTTAGCTACTAAACACAATTAGCTATTTTTATAAAAATAATTACATATATATGGTCATATTTAATGAATTTCATTTATGACATATATAATATTTGCATTAATAACCGTTTCTTCTATTTGAAAATTTTAAATATGGATGTTATATTAACAGATCATTGTTTCCTATTTTTTAGGTAACAAATATTATCTTTCAAATAAATTTATTATTTTAGGAATTTATTTAATTAATTTAATTTATTTTTCGTTCCTAAAAAATAGGAAATGATGATTTGTTATTAAATTTTAGGATGCCGCTAATTTATTTCTTTAATTTTCTCATACATGAAAGATTTTACTGTGTGTGAATAAATTATTTCTATATAAAACATACTTTGTATATTTATGGTATATTATATCATAGTATATTATATCATATACCATAAATATATAAATATGCTTAGTATGTTTCTTTATACTTTATATATATATACATATATATATATATACATATATATATATATATATATATATATACATATACATATATATATATATATGTATATATGTATGTATAAATTTCATATATAACATATTTTGTATATTTATGTTATAAATATGCTTAGTATGTTTCTTAATATTTTGTGTATATATATATGTGTATATGGTATATACATTGTATAAACTTTATATATAACATAATTTGTATATTTCTGTTATAAATATAATACTTTATATATTTATAGGTATAAATATAAATTAGCAGCAAAATAATATCTTAAATAAGGGAGAAAAATAATGATGAGAGAGAAAAAGAGATATATATTAATTAGGATAGCATTAAGTTTGAAATTATAATTATCTTATTCTTTAAAACTGTTATATACATAATATTGAAAAAGTAATGTATAAGGAGAGTTTTATGTACAAATTTAAAAGATTAGGGTTATATGTAATAATAATAAAAGTTGAAATTGGAGTTGAAAAATTGTGAAAACAACAAAAACCCGTTTTCCCTTTTCAGAAAAAATTTCCAAAATTATTTTTCGAATTTTCATGGCCAAACACCACAATTTCCAACTCCGAAAAAATTGTCCAGAAAAAAGAAAAAAAAATTCATGACCAAACGGGCCCTTATTTTAGCTTGTCTTGGAAGCGATGCACACTCGCTTGCTCTCTCTCTCTTTTACCTTCATGAAAGCTTAAACCAACTCCATTGTTTAGCTTTCAAGTGGAACAATGAGCAAATTATGTTGAACATATGCATGAAAGCACAACAAAAGATGACATAAGAGCTATGGTAGTGATAAATACGATGGATATGATAGGATTACAGTTGATATGCCTATTGAGAAAAGATTAGGGGGAGAAATCTTGACAGCAGTAATCATAAACGTTGAGAGTGATAGAATAACTGAATATGATAAGATGGTTCATACCCTACATGGCATAGGCTTTTAAAAGTATCCCTCAAAGAAGCTCGATCTTGACTTGAAGAATAGAACCACACCTCCTACAAGACCATCGATTGAAGAACCATCGATATTGGAATTAAAGGTTCTCTCTTCATTTGCATTATGCATTTTTGAGGACCAATAATACCTTACCAGTGATCATTGCAGCAGACTTAGTAAGAGCACAATTGGAGGCTCTAATATCAATATTACGAAAGTTTAAGAAAGCTATTGTATGGACTATTACTGACATTATGGGGATCCCACCAGATATATGCACATATAAAATACAGCTTGAGCTGTATAATATTCCCAGTATTGAGCATCAGAGATGACTAAATTCTTCTATACAAAAAGTATTTAAAAATGAGATAATTAAATGGTTAGACGCTGGGGTGGTTTTCCCTATTATAGATATTAGGTGGGTTAGCCTGGTTTAATGCATACCAAAGAAAGGGGGAGTTATAGTAGTTCTGAATGAAAAGAGTGAGTTAGCACCACTAAGGCTAGTGACTGGATGGAGAGTATACATGGATTACAGAAAGCTGAAAAAATAGACTCAAAAAAACCACTTTCCAATGCCATTCATGGACCAAATATTGGAAAGACTTATCGAAAGGGGTTGATACTATTTTCTTGACGGGTACTCGGGATACAATCAAATCATGATTGCTCCTGATGACCAAGAGAAGACTACCTTTACTTGCCTCTATGGGACCTTTGCATTTAAAAGGATGTCGTTTGGACTTTGCAATGCAACTGCCACTTTTCAGAGATGTATTATGTCTATTTTCTCTGACATGATAGAAGATACTATTGAGGTATTCATAGGTGACTTTTCAGTGGTTAGATATTCTTTTAATGATTACCTAGCCCACTAGCCAGTGCACTACAGAGATGTGAAGAATGCAGTTTAGTACTAATTGGGAAAAATATCACTTCATGGTGAAATGAGGTATAGTTCTAGGGCATAAGATCTCCAAACATTGCATTGAAGTGGACAAAGCAAAGATATAAGTAATTGAGAAATTACCTCCGCCAGTATCAGTTAAATGCATACAAAGTTTTTTGGGTCACGCTGGTTTCTATAGAAGATTCACCAAGGAATTCTCTAAAATTACATCCCCATTATGCAAAATTTTAGAGAAGAAGGTAAAGTTTGTGTTTGATGGTGAGTGTCTCAAGGCTTTATAATGCCTGAAGGAGAGGTTTATTTTGGCACCTATTATTGTGTCACCAAATTAGTTGGCACCTTTGAGGTGATATGTGATGTAAGTTGTAATACCCCGCAAAGTTCTTTCCTAGTCTGACCCTTAGAGCGTTTTTGGAAAAATGAAAATCGGAGACTAAAAATTTCAGAAATATCTTCCCAAGTATGAAACACTTTGAATCGTATTATATTTCTATAATTTTAACTTTTTGTCATGTAGAGCATTGAATAAGCTTTCCATCTTATCAAAATCCTACATCGGACGAGGGAGTTATGGCCATTTTACTAAACGGTATTGGAATCGCCCAGGTTTTACGGTCGACCTGGTGGACCTTCAGGTCCTTGGTGGGCCGTAAAGTGTCCCGTCAATCCAAGGAAGTGACCCCTCTTTTTGGTCATCATGTGACGGCCAAAGTGGTGGACTGTCAATAAGTTGACGGATCATCAAGGGGTCTATCAGGTCAAAATAGAATGGCCCATTCCTGACCCCCGAGTGACGGACAATCTGGTGGACTGTTAGATTCCTGACGGACCGTCACTTCGACCGTCATGACGAGGCAGAATGACCTAGATTTGGCACTTGAGTGACGGACGACCTGGTGGACCATCACAGACCCCGATCAACAGTTTTCAATTCTTTTTCTTTAGAGGATATTTTTGTATTTTCCTCTATTTCCCCAACCTCTATAAATACCCACTTAAGTGTTGAAGGCCTCATTTCTTTTCTCTTCTTTCACCCAAAAACTAGGGTTTTCAAAATAAAAAATTCTCTCTTCTTCCACCAAAAATTAAGAGAGAATCAAGAGCAAGGATCAAGAATTCTTCCAAGAGACTTCAAGAAAAGAGTTTCCCCAAGGTATGTAGATGTTGATTCTTGGGTCCCTTTAATCCAAGAAGCTCAAGTACCTTTTTTCTAAATCTCCAAGATTTATGTTTATGAATTTTTAATGATTCATGTGAGTTGAAATTGATGATCTTGCTATGATTGAGTTGTGGTTGATGTTTGTCTACAAGATTATCAAGCCTTGGCCTTAGTATGTGGTATTTGGGTGGTAAATGGATTATGTACTTGTTGTTGATATTGAATGACCTCCAAGATGGGATACTTATGTGGTTTGTATGAATCTATGATAATATATGAGTGGAAATATGTAAATTTGGTTGCTCATGATGAGTAGTTGGGTTATTATACTTATGCCTAAGTTGTGCATGTAAGATGTTCGATAAATTGTCTAAGAGACTAGAAATTAAGCATGGTAGTTAAATCGTGATCTAATGACTTCTAAGATAAGATTATGTGTTACGATTGTTGATGTGTTCATGACTTTTGGGTGTTGAATTGGTTGATTTAGCAGAGTATGTCTCCCATAGGTTGATAAAAGCTTAGAAGAAGAATATGGGCCATTATAGCATGTTGAATAGGAAGCCCCAAAATGTGAGCTAGTCTATGCATGCCTAGTGTTTGATAAAATGACCAAGTGAATGAATTATTCCATGCTAGTAGGAAATCCCCAAATAAGTGTGAACCTATGCATGTCCAGTGTTTGTTGAAGGACCTTAGTGAACGAGTGAAGATGTGATGGTTGTAAATTCCCCATTATGTTCCCTTTGATATATGCTAAGTTTTTAATATATGCCAAGTGATTAGCAAGTAAGCTATGACATGATAGTATGAAGTTTCCCAAGCGGTGTGAAATCCAAATACATGTTAAGACCGATATAGGTATGAAATAGTTGAGGTAAAACCTTGTTGAATGGAGTACAATCTAATAGCATGTTTCCTCTATGTTATTGTATGATTAATATCCCAAGATGCTTAAAGCGACCCTTTGGTAATTGTGATGATGAATAGTGGTCTATGTTTCCTAAATGTTGGATGTGATGCCTTAAGGATTTTAAGGGGGGGAAAGTATGTTATGATTTCTAATTACTTGGAGAGATGCTTTAATAATTGTGATGATGCATTAATGATGGTGACAATTAAGGTATGATTGCGATAATACATGAATGATTGAGATAATACATGAATGATTGTGATGATGAATGAATGCTTGTGTTGATACATGAATGATTGTGATGGTGAATGGATGATCGTGATGATGTGAGGATGATTATGGTTTACTTTTATGTTATCGAGTCCTGGGGGTATTTATACCCAATAATAGAGTTATTATCTAGAGCCCGTGTCAATTTCGCGATAATTCTAATCAAGCCACAATTCTTAGAACTCAGTGAACTATAGAACTATGTATCTTCAGATAAGTGCGAAGCTTAATTAGTCTCTGTAATCTCAGTTATCTCTGTAATCTCTGTATCGCTAGTAATCTATCCTCCATCTTGTGATCAACTCAGATTTAATAGTATTCAAGTGATTCAATTCTAATCTCAGAAGCAATTTAAATAATCTATTCAAGCTCTGCATTATCAGTCAGATGCTATAATTCGATATTAGTAAGTGGGACATTTTTGTTGTGAGTACACTTGGGTTATAATGCCATCTATTTGCTTGTCTCGGGTAGAGTAATTTGTACATATAAATGGTAGTCTTTTGCTAATGTAGTTGCCATACCTTGATTCCTTTGTGTCACATTATTGTGCTTCATATTCGTACACAGTTAGTTTTGAAAAGAGATATCAGAGGGCATCCTGTGATTTGAACTTAATGTGATGACTGATTGCCTTGAATATCTTAGATTCTCCTAGTTAAGCGTCGTTTTTTTTTGTTTTTTTTTGTTGCCTGAGGACATGCAAATGTTCTAAGTTGAGGGTGTTGTTATTCTATATAAATATAATACTTTTGATGCTTTAAATGAGGAAAAGATTCGAGTTTTTGAGGCCTTTTTATTAGATTTGATCTGTTTTGGGTATGTTTTGTAGGAAACTATGATTTAGATGATAAGTTCATGAAAATGGTGAAAAAAGGTCTTTTAGTTACTTTGGAGCAGATGATTGAGATGTTTTTCAGCTTGATCATGATTAAAACATGTTCAAGAATCGAGAAAAAGCTAAAAAAACTGACTCCCGGCACCTACTATATTGACCCACGGACCCTAGGTAGGACGCACGAACCATAGGTATGGAAAGTGGGTACCAGAAGTCCTTAATCGCGAGAGCTAACTTGCTGGAAAATTTCCATCCGGTACCTGCGGTGGTACACAATCTCGAAAGCAGACCACAGGTACAACCTGCGGCCGACACTAAACCGCGGGTAGCCACCGACGCTGATTTCCGCTATTCTATTCGGGCTTAGTTTTTAGGGTTTTCTCTTGTACTAGGAAAGGATAAAAACAACAGTAATTTGGGGAGTTAATAGTCGATCTGTTGCATCACAATGGTATATATGAATGATTATTAACCTTTATCTAATTACGTGAGACTCAAAAGATGATAGTTAACTTGGACCAGGGTAAGGGTTAGTAACGTAACACTCTGAGACTCAATAGGTAAAGTGTGAAATCCTTCTGCTCTTCCAAAAGACTGTAGGAGGTACATAACTTATCGGTTCTACATGCAAAGTACTGAGTTGAGATGCCAGAGGGAAACACAATCCTAGTGTTCACCCATAAATGATTTTAACTAGAGTTCATATTGCTACTTGCTCGAGACTAATAGAAATAAATCCCCTAATTTACTTTCCAGTACTGCCAGTAGACTATAACTGCTGATAACTGTAAACCACTTGTTCCTTTGAGATTCGACCACAACCTAAGTTGGGTTACTATATCTTGACTACGACCGTAACATTATCTAAAAGAGGTGTTGCTTGGACGTCATCAGGTATACACTCATCTTCAGAGGACAGATAGTCCTCATTATGAAGAACTCTTAAGTTTTCATCTGTAGATGAATCCTCATTATCACTTTGATCCGGACTTGACTTCTCTGGGAAGAATTTAATAAAATACTGCAAAAAAATTGCTTTATATTTTCATCTATGTTAATATTCTTGATTTATCCTTGATTTTACAGTCTTTCGCATAATGGCTTACTCTACCACATTTGAAACAAGCATTAGGCTTTTTGGACTTAATATAATCTTTTTTGGTTTTAAAATTTTCTTTATTGTAGATCTTTTCTCAATTCTCTTATTTTTCTTATTATAAAATTATTTTCTTTTTTTGCGCCTATAAGGCTCTTTAGAACCCTTAGGATTTTCAATGGCAATTTTTTTCACAAAATTCACCTAATTGTTGTCTTTCATTAAGGCGATATCTTTTGATTTGTTGATTCAATCTGTAATACCCCGCATGTTTCTAAGCTAGGAAGTGAATAAGTATTCCTACGTATGAAATCTCCTATTATGTGATTTATACTTGAGTACATGATTTACAATGAATATCCTAGTGATAGGATAACTTATGATGCATTAATCATGTTCATATGAGTCACTTAAGGTAATACAAGCTAAGAGTTTTTGAATCCATCATGTTTTAGTGTTCGATTTTGCAAGGGTCATCTTTGAACGAGTATAACTCGGTGTTAATGTGGTATTTTGGATGATTTAGACCCACCAAATTGTAGAGAATCGAATTAGCTATCCAACGATACCAATTTCTCCTTAATCCAATACCCGAGCGAAAAGTTATGCCTTTTTTTGTGAGAGACAGTAAGGATAGGCGATTGGTTAGGCGCCGCCCAACCCAAACATAGGCGATTGGTTAGGCGCCTCCCAACCTAGCTTAGGCAATCACTTGGGCACCATCTAAGTCACTTCCAGGTGCCAAAAACACTCCGTTTTGAGTTAGTTTAAGGGTAATTAAGTCTTTTAACACTCTTTACACGTCCCTAAACTTAACCCTACGAAATATATAGCTTCTAAACATATTACAACCCTATTATCATCTCAAAGCTCATCATCCAAGAGCACTAAAATAGAAAAACAACTAGGGTTGCGTAACTAAGCTTGAAGATCCGATTTCGAGGAAATTTCTCCGTCAATAAAAAAGAATCTTCCTTTTAAGGTATGCGTGAGTTGATTTATGGATCCCTTTTATCCATAAAGCTCAAAAACCCTCTTTTTCATTATAAAGTATGATTTCTATATTGTTGGGTGTTGATGATCATGTTGTTGATATTGGGTGATTCCCAATATGGAATTTTTATATGTTTTTATGAATTCATGATATCATATGAGTTGGAAACATGTAAATTTGGTTTTTCATGATGTATAATTTGATGATTTCACCTATGCTTAAGATGTGCATGTAAGGTGTTTGGTAAAATGCCTAAGAAACTAGAAATCATGCAATATAGCTAAATTGTGACTAAGTGAAGAATTTATGATATGCCCTTACGTTCCAATGACTTGTATGTTGATAATGTGCCTTGTAAATGTTGTTGGAATACTCATGAACTATTATTATGATATTATGTTATGTTTACTTGCAAATCCTACTTATGAACATTATGTATGATAATCATGCAATCCACATAAACTTCCATGCTATTGGTATGTGTTGCCAATATGATTATGCAATGAACATGATATTAAGATTGTGCAAGTACTTCCATGTGATATGAAAACCTTTCCATACAATACATTGTTGATAACCATGCCTAGTATGAGATCCCTACTTATGATATTATAAATTGTGGACTCTACTCTTATGATCAAGTCAGTCATGTGTGTCAGTTTCCTTCCATCGAGTTCTGGGGGTACTTGTACCCAAAAACTATAGTTGTGTGCCTAGATCCATGTTATATTTCACGATATCCGAACTCAAGCTATGATTCCATAGAAAGCATACATGGGGCATGTCGGTTAAATACTACTTCCCACAGTTTCAGTATCAGTCTTAGTAAAAGAACTCAGAGCGTTCTTCAGGTTTCAGTATATATAGGACTGTCAGATACAGTCGTCCATGTTATAGTTTCAGTATCAGTCATGACAATTATCACTAAACCATGTATTAGCTTACAGGTCATGCTATCACGTATTCACGGTACCAGTTTATATATATGTGTGTTTGTACTCCCACGTTCATATTAGTCAGTTAGTGTTGTTCATACATGAAACTCTTTATGTTCAGCCTACCTTTCTCGTATGCTCAGTACTCCAGTTGTACTGACGCATTTGCGCTATGGTGCTTTTTTTTCATGTTACACCATAGGTTCTGAGAAACGAGCTCCAGCCCAGCAGTAGCAGTAGCATTCCTACCATAGAGACACAGTGAGTCCTCATTGATTTAAGGACAATATGATTTGATTCATTTATTTATTTCTTCAGTTTAGTTTTACGGAGTTAGTTGGAGACATGTTCCTTTAACTCCTTATTCAGATAGTTTAGAGGCTTTCAGATTTATGTTCAGATTTATAAGTTGTTTTGGATATTTTCACCCACATGTTTTTATTCAGTTAAACCTTATGTCCTTACAATTCTATGTATTCCGCATTATTATATTATGATTTGTAGTATATAGGTACAGATATCAGTCATGGGTTAGCATGTGGTCCCTCGGCGTTATGAGCACCGTGTAGAATTCTGGTTCAGCGAATCAGGGTGTTACAAACTCGGTATCAGAGCCTAAGGTTCAGTATAGTCCTTGGAAGTCTGAAAGCTGTATCTAGTAGAGTCTTGTACATGGGTGTGTTGCGCACCACATTTATGTGCGGGAGGTTATAAGATGTTTTAGGAACAATCCCTTTTCTTCATTATTCATGTCATACTAGTGAGAATAATCACAAGTTATACCCTCAGTCTAATCCATTCTTCTCTTATTCCTGACCATGACCCCAAAGAGAAGAAACCAGCCAGCTCCTTTGCCCGAAGATTCTTTGGGCGAACATGTTTCCCATACGTAGTTTAAAGCCGCATTTACCATACTTGCTCAGTCCATGGCTGCACAGAATGAACGGCCACCAATCATTCCGGTCAATCCAGTGGCCAATCCCAAAGCATCTAGGCTTTGGGAATTGACCCGGATGAACCCTCCATCTTTCCATGGGTCTAAGTCTGATCAGGACCCTCAGGAGTTCACTGACCAAGTCCAGAAGGTCATTGACATCATTGCTACCAGTTGCAGGATGTTGCTCATGATTGGTACAAACAGTGGAAGTCTGAGAGGTTAGATGATACTGGCCCTACCGAGTGGAAGGAATTTGTCACAACCTTCTTAGATAGATTCTTTCCCCAAGAGCTGAGGGAAGCCAAAGTTCTTGAGTTCATCAACCTCAGGTAGGGGAATATGACGGTTAGGGAGTATTCTCTCATATTTACTTAGCTAGCCAGGTATACTTCTCATGTGGTTGCAGACAATAGAGCTAAGATGAGCAAGTTCATGTCAGGGGTCAACGATAGCATGGTAAATGAGTGTAGGTCTGCGATGCTGATCGGTGATATGACCTTAGTCAGACTCATGACCCATGCCCAGCAAGTAGAAGAGCAGAAGTTTAAGACTAGGGAGAGGCAGAACAAGAGAGTAAGGTCAGGTAATTTCAACTTTCTCACCCTAAGTCAGATAGAGGAAACCGTTCACAGTGCTTCTCCAAGTTAGTCGTTCCAGCTCCTTCCTCTACCAGCGCTCCAGTGTCGAAGTTCAGAGATGGCAATAGAGACAAAGCGCCAGGCTTCAAATCTCAGGGCAGTGTTAGCAGTGCCCGAATGAATCCCCTTTGTCAGACTTGTGGTAAGAACCACAAGGGCATTTGCAGAACCGATAGTGATGTCTATTTTGGTTGTGGTAAGCTAGGCCACAGGATTAGGGAGTGTCTGCAGTCAAGTCTTTAGGATCCGCTAAATCATTTTATAGCTCAGACCAGTCGACCGAACTAGCAGGGTGTCATTGCCAGTGCTACCAGTGGGCAATGCCCAAGTAGACTCTATGCTCTTCAGTCCCGACAGGATCAGAAAAATTCTCCTGATGTCGTTACTGGTACGTTACAGATTTTCCATGTTCATGTTTATGCTTTACTAGACCGAGGTGCATCTTTGTCTTTTGTTACTCCATACATAGCAGGCGATTTCAGAATCAGTCCCGAAGTCCTAGTAGAGCCCTTCTCAGTCTCTACCCTAGTAGGTAAAACCATCATAGCCCGGCGGGTATACAGGAACTGCCCAGTTATGATATCTCAGAAATCCACGTCAGCAGATTTAGTGGAGCTAGAGATGACTTATTTTGATGTCATTCTTGGTATAGATTAACTTCATTCCTGCTATGCCACAGTCGACTGCAGAAACAGGATAGTTCAGTTTCAGTTCCTGAATGAGCCTGTCCTAGAGTGGAAGGGTAGCATTTCAGCGTTCAAGGGTCAACTTGTTTCCTACTTTCGGGTAAGGGAAATAATTTCTAAGGGGTGTGTGTATCATCTCATGCATGTTAAAGATTCTAGTTCTGAATATCCCAGCCTCGAAATAGTCCCTGTTGTTAATGAATACTTAGATGTTTTTCTTGAAGATTTTCCAAGCATTTCTCCCAAAAGGAAAATCGATTTCGACATAGACCTTCTTCCGAATACTCAACCTATTTCTATTATACCATATAGAATGGCACCAGCAGAACTCAAGGAACTGAAAGATCAATTGAAGAATCTCTTAGATAAGGGATTCATCAGACCCAGCATTTCCCCATGGGGTGCGCCAGTATTATTCGTGCGCAAGAAAGACGGTTCTCTTAGGATGTGTATTGATTACCGTCAACTCAACAAGGTCACGGTCAAGAACAGATATCCTCTTCCCAGGATTCATGAACTATTCGACCAACTTCAGGGTGCCAGTTATTTCTCCAAGATAGACCTCAAATCAGGCTATCATCAACTCAGAGTTAGAGAATGTGACATTTCAAAGACAACTTTCCCTACTCGGTATGGTCACCTCAAATTTTTAGTCATGTCATTTGGTCTTACCAATGCCCCTGCAGCTTTTATGGATTTGATGAACCGTATGTTCAAGCAGTACTTGGACATGTTTGTCATAGTCTTCATAGATGATATTCGGGTCTATTCTTGCACAGAGTGTGATCATGCAGACCATCATAGGATTGTTCTTCAGACTCTCAAGGATCACCAATTATTCGCTAAGTTCAGCAAGTGCGAATTTTGGTTAAGATCAGCAGCATTCCTTGGCCATATTATTTCTTGTGATGGAATTAGAGTACAACAACAACAACAAACCCAGTGTATTCCCACCTAGTGGGGTCTGGGGCGGGGGGTAAGATGTACGCAGTTCATACCTCTACCTCTAAAGAGGTAGAAAGGCTATTTCCGATAGACCCCCGGCTCAAGACACGAGATACCGCACAAATACATAGTAAAGCACAGAACAAGATTTCATAACATAAATACGGCACCCATAAGTAATAAAAACAGAGAAAAGCACATATATTCGTAATAAAACATGGAACAAGGTACCATAACAAGAATAATACCCCCACCAAGTAATTCCCTACACAAGCGACCCAAACTGACCCTAGCCTTCTGCCCTAATTCGCGTCCTCCAGATCTTCCTATCTAGGGTCATGTCCTCGGTGAGCTGTAACTGCTCCATGTCCCGCCTAATCACCTCACCAAAGTACTTCTTCGGCCTACTCCTACCCCGCCTAAAACCATCCAACGCTAGCCTCTCACACCTACGAACCGGGGCATCCATGTCCCTCCTTATCACGTGTCCGAACCATGTCAATCGGACCTCCCGCATCTTATACTCCACTGGGGTCACACCAACCTTCTCCCTGATAATCTCATTCCGAACTCTATCCCCTCTAGTCAGCCCACACATCCAACGCAACATCCGCATTTCTGCCACCTTCATTTTTTGGATGTGGGAGTTCTTAACTGGCCAACACTCTGCTCCATACAACATGGCCGGACGGACTACTGCTCTGTTGAATTTGCCTTTAAGCTTGGGCGGCACCTTCTTATCGCACAACACCCCCGACGCGAGCTTCCACTTCATCCATCCCGCCCCAATACGGTGCGAGATATCCTCGTCAATCTCGTTGTTACCCTAGATCACGGACCCGAGATACTTGAAACTATCCCTCTTACATACCTCCTGTGATTCCAACTTCACTACCACCTTATTCTCCAGCCTCACGTCGTTAAACTTGCATTCCAAATACTCTGTCTTGCTTCTGCTCAACCTGAACCCTTTAGACTCAAGCGTTTGTCTCCACACCTCTAATTTGTCATTCACACCCACTCGCGTCTCATCAATCAAAACTACATCATCTGCAAAAAGCATACACTAAGACACCTCCCCTTGAATATGCCGCGTCAACACATCCATCACCAAAGCAAACAAAAAGGGACTTAGAGTAGATCCCTGATGCAATCCTGTCTTGACAGTGAAATGCTCTGAGTCTCCTCCCGCCGTCCTCACCTGAGTTTTCGCTCCATCATACATGTCCTTAATTGCTCTGATATACGCCAGCGAGACTCCACTCACCTCCAAGCATCTCCTTGGGACTTTGTCATATTCCTTCTCTAGGTCGATAAACACCATGTGCAGGTCCTTCTTCCTTTCCCTATACTGTTCCACCAGCCTCCGTACCAGGTGAATTGCCTTCGTCGTCGAGCGGCTAGGCATAAATCCAAATTAGTTTTCCGAAATAGACACTATCCGTCTCATCCTCACCTCGACCACTCTCTCCTAAATCTTCATAGAGTGACTCAATAACTTAATCCCCCTATAGTTATTGTAACTCTGGATGTCACCCTTATTTTTATAGAGAGAGATCATGGTACTCCACCTCCAAGCCTCGGGTATTTTCGTCGTCTTGAAGATTTCGTTAAACAGTCCAGTAAACCACCTTACACCAGCCTCTTCAGCGAACTTCCAAAACTCCACTGGTATCTCATCCGGCCCCGTCACCCTACCCCTTCGCATCCTGCGAACAACCTATCTAACCTCTTCTACCTTAAAACGTCTACAATAACTAAAATCCCGACACTCCTCTGAGTGCTCCAGCTCCCCTAACACAATAGCTCTATCCCCTTTGTCATTCAAGAGCCTATGAAAGTACGACTGCCATCTATTCTTAATGTGGCCGTTCTCCAGCAGCACTGTACCGTCCTCCCCTTAATGCACCTCACTTGGTCGAGGTCACGACCCTTCCTCTCCCTAGCCTTAGTAAGTCTAAACAACTTTTTCTCGCCTCCTTTCCCCTGTAACCCTGCATACAAGCTCTCAAAAGCGGCCGTCTTAGCCGCCGTAACTGCTAACTTAGCCTCCGTCTTAGCTAGATCCTTAGAAAACTGAGGCAGTAAGAAACTGGCCCAGACCTGTATCTCCATCAGATACTAAGAGTTTCTTGGGTTTGGCTAGCTATTATAGACGGTTTGTTGAGGGATTTTCTTCTACTGCATCTCCTATGTCCAGATTGACTCAGAAGAAGATTAAGTTTCAGTGGTCAGATTCATGCGAGAAGAGCTTTTAAGTGTTGAAGACTCAACTCACCTCCGCTCCAATTCTAGCTATTCCAGATGGTTCAGACAGTTTTGTAGTCTATTGTGATGCATCTAGAGTGGGTTTAGGTTGTGTCCTCATGCAGTGTGGTAAGGTCATAGCCTACGCCTCCAGACAGTTAAAGCCACATATGAAGAATTATCCTACTCATGATCTTGAGTTAGCAGCGGTAGTTTTTGCCTTGAAGATTTGGAGGCATTATCTCTATGGAGTTTACGTAGATGTCTTCACAGACCATAAAAGCCTCCAGTATGTCTTTTCCCAAAAAGATCTTAATCTTCACCAGAGAAGGTGGTTAGAGCTCTTGAAGGATTATGACATGAGTGTTCTTTATCATCCGGGAAAGGCCATTGTTGTGGCCGACGCTCTTAGTTGACTCTCCATGGGTAGTATTTATCATGTTGAGGATAGTAAGAAAAAAATCGCCTAGGAGATCCATCAGCTTGCCAAACTAGACGCTCACTTAGTCGATTCTTCAGAGGGTGGTGTATGTGTTCATAGTAGTTCAGAGTCATCTCTAGTTTCTGAGGTAAAAGAGAAACAAGATAGGGATCCTAGCCTTGTCAAGCTCAAAGAGTCAGTTTAGAATTAGAAAGTCGAGGCTTTCTCCTAAGGGGGAGATAGTGTTCTTCATTTTCAGGGTCGTCTATGTGTTCCAGGTGTAGATGAATTGAGGCAGCGAATTCTTGCAGAAGCACATGGTGCGCGATACTCTATTCATCCAGGGGCCACTAAGATGTACCGCGATATGTGGAAGATCTATTGGTGGAGTGGGATGGAGAGAGATGTTGCAGAGTTTGTGGATAAGTGCTCTACATGTCAGTAGGTTAAGATAGAGCATCAAAAACCTTGTGGTTCCATGCAATAGTTCACCATTCCTACTTGGAAATGGAAGAAGTTAACATGGACTTCGTAACGGGTTTGCCTAGAACTCGTCATCAGCATGATTAAGTCTGGGTTATTATAGATAAAATGACCAAGTCAGCTCATTTTCTTTCTATTCGTACTTCTTATTTCACCAAGGATTATGCCAAACTCTATATCAGGGAGTTAGTCAGGTTACACAGTGTTCCACTATCTATCATCTCAGATAGAGGTACCTAGTTCACTTCTTACTTCTGAAAAGCATTCCAAAAGGGTCTCGGTACCCAAGTCTACCTCAGAACAACATTTCATCCTTAGATAGATGGTCAAGCAGAGTGGACCATTCAGACTCTTGAAGATATGATAAGGGCGTGTGCAATTGACTTCAAGGGAAGTTGGGATGACCGCTTTCCTTTGTTTGAGTTTGCATGCAAAAATAGCTATCATTTTAGTATTCAGATGGCTCCATTCGAAGCTCTCTATGGTAGGAGATGTAGATCTTGGATTGGTTGGTTCGAAGTTAGTGAGGCCTCAATCATAGGTCCTAACTTAGTTTTCAACACCTTAGAGAAATTTCAGTTGATCAGAGAGAGACTTCAGGCTGCTCAGAGCCGACAGAAGTCCTATGCAGATATTCGTAGAAAGGATCTCGAGTTCGAGGTCAATAACTATGTTTATCTTAAGATCTCTCCTATGAAGGGAGTGAAGAGGTTCGGCAAGAAAGGAAAACTCAGTCCCCGGTATGTCGGTCCCTTCAAAATTCTTTGTCGCTTCGGCAAGGTAGCTTATGAGCTTGAGTTACCTTCAGATCTAGCCTCAGTCCATCCAGTCTTCCATGTCTCTTTGCTAAAGAAGTGCATAGGTGACCCAGCAGTTGCTGTCCCTATTTTGAGCATCGACATTCAGAACAGCCTCTCTTATGAAGAGATTCCAGTCGAAATCTTAGATTATCGAACTCATAGATTGAGGAACAAAGAAGTCCCACTAGTCAAGGTTCTTTGGCAAAATTAGTTTCATGAGGAAGGTACTTAGGAAGCTGAAGCAGATATGTCTACCAAGTATCCTCACCTCTTCCCCGCCAATTCAGATCAAGCTTAAGGTAACAGTTCTCCTTAATCTTATTTAGTTTCACGTTCATGTTTCCAGTATAAACCTGATACCTATTAACCGTTTCATACTCAGTCATGCATTCATGTGTCAGTTGTCCGTGTATCAGATATGGACGAGTTCAGTATGTTTAGCATGTCAGTCATGAGATTAAGTTTCAGTTTTTCATGTTCAGTTCAAGTTCTATTATTTTGTATCCCTTCTCAGTAAATTCTCATTCGAGGACGAATGTTCCCAAGGGGGAGATATTTTAATACCCCGCATGTTTCTAACCTAGGAAGTGAATAAGTATTCTTACGTATGAAATCTCCTATCATGTGATTCATACTTTAGTACATGAGTTATAATGAATATCCTCGTGATAGGATAGCTTATAATGCATTAATCATGTTCATATGAGTCACTTAAGGTAATACAAGCTAAGAGTTTTTGAATCCATCAAGTTTTAGTGTTCGATTTTGCAAGGGTCATCTTTGAACGAGTATAACTCAGTGTTAATGTGGTATTTGGCTGATTTAGACCTACCAAATTGTATAGAATCGAATTAGCTATCGAACAATACCTATTTCTCTTTAATCCAATACCCGAGCGAAAAGTTATGCCCTTTTTTGTCAGAGACAGTAAGAATAGGCGATTGGTTAGGCGTTGCCCAACCAAAACATAGGCGATTGGTTAGGAGCTACCCAACCTAGCTTAGGCAATCACTGGGGGGCTGCCTACGTCAGTTTCAGGTGCCAAAAATACTCCGTTTTGAGTTATTTTAAGGGTAATTAAGTCTTTTAACACTCATTACACGTCCCTAAACTTAACCCTACGAAATATATAGCTTCTAAGCATATTACAACCCTATTATCATCTCAAAGCTCATCATCCAAGAGCACTAAAATAGAAAAACAACTAGGGTTGCGTAACTAAGCTTGAAGATCCAATTTCAAGGAAATTCCTCCGTCAATCATCAAGAATCTTCCTTCTAAGGCATGCGTGAGTTTATTTATGGATCCCTTTCATCCATAAAGCTCAAAAACCCTCTTTTTTTATTATAAAGTATGATTTCTATATTGTTGGGTATTGATGATCATGTTGTTGATATTGGGTGATTCCCAAGATGGAATCTTTTATATGTTTTTATGAATTCATGATATCATATGAGTTGGAAACATGTGAATTTGGTTTTTCATGATGTATAATTTGATGATTTCACCTATGCTTAAGATGTGCATGTAAGGTGTTTGGTAAAATGCCTAAGAAACTAGAAATCATGCAATATAGCTAATTTGTGACTAAGTGAAGGATTGATGATATGCCCTTACGTCCCAATGACTTGTATGTTGATAATGTGCCTTGTAAATGTTGTTGGAATACTCATGAACTATTCTTATGAGATTATGCTATGTTTACTTGCATATCCTACTTATTATCAAGATGTATGATAACCATGCAATCCACATGAACTTTCATGGTATTGGTATGTGTTGCCAATATGATTATGCAATGAACATGATATTAAGATTGTACAATTACTTCCATGTGATATGAAATCCTTTCCATGCAATACATTGTTGATAACCATGCTTAGTATGAGATCCCTACTTATGATATTATAAATTATGGACTCTACTCTTATGATCAAGTCAGTCATGTGTGTCAGTTTCCTTCCATTGAGTTCTGGGGGTACTTGTACCCAAAAACTATAGTTGTGTGCCTAGATCCATGATATATTTCACGATATCCGAACTCAAGCTATGATTCCATAGACTTCAGTCAGTTATATGACTCAGGAAAACCTCATGATCTTATTCAGTTGTCAGATATCAGTAACATTCTGCCAGTCAACGAAATTCAATAAGATTAAGTCATGCACAGTCAGTTATTCATGTCCAGTCCCTCCAGATAGGAGTAGAGGTTAGCACTGAGTGAACCCAAGCATGGGAACTCACCCGCCAGTTCAGGGTGTCATTCTTAGTAGTCATCCTTGTGTTACAGAACTACGTAGCCAATGTAGTTTGAGACATCTTAACTCATCAGATTAGGGTTGATGAGGTGGCTTACCCCGTCAGTTTAGGGTTCCCACCATTCTCATTGAGTACCCACCAAATAAGGGTCACTCACAGGCTATCCTTATCCATGGCACGGTATTGACACCCCTATAGTTGGGGTTGAAATTGGACCCCAGCTTATCCATAACAGCCTACGTGGGGCATATCGGTTAAATACTACTTCCTATAGTTTTAGTATCAGTCTTAGTAAAAGAACTCAGGGCGTTCTTCAGGTTTCAGTATATATAGGACTGTCAGATACAGTCGTCCATGTTATTAGTTTCAGTATCATCATGACAGTTATCAGTAAACTATGTATTAGCTTACAGGTCATACTATCATGTATTCATGGTCCCAGTTTCTATATATGTGTGTTTGCACTCCCACGTTCATATTAGTCAGCTAGTGTTGTTCATACATGAAACTCTTTATATTCAGCCTACCTTTCTCGTATACTCAGTACTCCAGTTGTACTGACGTATTTGGGCTATGGTGCTTTCTTTTCATGTTACACCATAGGTTCCGAGACACGAGCTCCAACCCAGCAGTAGCGGTAGCATTCTAGTCGCAGAGACACAGTGAGTCCTTATTGATTTGAGGATAATATGATTTGATTCATTTCAAACACCTTAATACATTCTTTAAGATTGTAAAATTAAATGGCTTAGTTGTTAGTGCTAAAAAGATGAAGTTGTTTCAAACTTTCATTCGCTTTCTAGGTCATGATTTGCATCAGGGTAGTCACAAACCCATTTGTCGAGCCATAGAATTCTCTTCCAAATTTCCTAATGAAATCACGGATAAAACATAACTTCAAAGGTTCTTAGGAAGCCTTAATTATGTTGCTGACTTTATTCCTCATATTAGACAGGTCTGTGAACCTCTGTATAAACGTCTTAAGAAAAATCCAGTTCCGTGGAGTCCTGATCAAACTAATGCTGTTATAAAGATTAAATCTTTAGTTCAAAACCTGCCCTGTCTAGGTATTCCAAATCCTGAATCCTTCATGATTGTAGAGACTGATGCTTCAGATATAGGATATGGAGGTATCCTGAAGCAACGGGTAGAAGCTAACTCTCCCGAACAATTAGTTCGTTTCACCTCTGGAGTTTGGAATGCAGCCCAGAAAAATTACAGCACTGTCAAAAAAGAAGTTTTGTCTATAGTGCTATGTATCACTAAATTTCAAGATGACCTTATTAATAAGGAATTTCTTCTCCGAGTTGATTGTAAATCAGCTAAAGAAATTTTACAAAAAGATGTTAAAAATCTTGTTTCAAAACAAATATTTGCTAGATGGCAAGCTCTCCTATCTAGCTTTGATTTTCAAATCGAATTTATCAAAGGAGAACATAACTCCCTTTCCGATTTTCTAACAAGAGAATTTTTACAGGACCATGAGACCAACAAATCTGGGGAAAAACCCCAAGCAGGAACAACCTAAAATGGCAAGATCATTTGACTCTCCATCAGCATCCGTAAATCCATTGCGGCCAACAGTACCTCAACGACCTACACTCAAGACAGAGATGCAATCTCAACTCCATAACAAGTTCTCCGCATTGACGGAAGTTCAGTTTCCTAAGTTATCTCCACCAATCCCTACAAAATTGGTAGATCTAAAGATGAACTTGCCCCTAGACAAGGGGCCAATAGCCAACTCTCCCTCAGTTCAAACCAAACAGAGTTATGCAATGAAAGCCCCAGAGACCTTCGCTCAAGCAGTTGACCCCACGGTAGCCCAAGCTACGCCAGCATCTCCAAGCAAGGAGGATTTCAAGTTCATTACTACTCAAGTAATGCCTATTCTGGCACTAGACAAGGTCTATGAAGGATATCACTTAAATCAGCTCATTAAGCAGATTTATAACAACAACAATTTTGTGGATACTGAAGATCCACTCAAGACTCGCCGGTTCTACGAAACCATTTTGGTCGACATAGATTCTATTGAAGTCGAACACTCAGTAGATGAACGATATCCCGACCACATCGGCTACTCCAAGTTTACCATCAAGAGGGTACTAACCTCTTTCAACTGGTTTGTAGATCATCTACATACACCCATTGTCTTATCGATGCCACATAGGCCTCAGACTTACAATTGGTACGACTATAGATCGGCATGGTTCAACTTTTTGTTCGTTCGACCAGGACATACTTGGTTCGTTAAATATTATCCTGCCATGATGGGAGCCATTATACCAAGATGGTTTTATGAATGGTGGCTTTGTTTTGGAGGAACTAAAGACGTTCTTCCCCAGTAGTTTCTTAACAAACTTCCTGATTTTGTAATTAAGGAAGGATGTTCCACACTTCCCGACCACATTCAAATGTGTAAATTTTTTATTAAGAAAAGGATATCTTATATTATCTCCTGGAGCTTCTCCAAAGAAGAACAACACAGGATTAAGTATTTATCCAAAGAGATAAAGATTAAGGGTTGGACTCCAAAACCTACTGCTCCCAAAACTCCAGACAAAGGAAAGTCTGCAGCATCCTCTTCCAGCTCCTCCGCTAACAAGAAGGCTCTGAAAGAGAAGCTAAAAAAAGCCTTGGCCGATTTAGATAACCAAGATGCCTCTACCAACACTGAAGAACTACTCCAGCTCATCGCAGAAGCTTCTTCTACAGGAAGCAGTGATGATAATGGCGATATGCTACACCTACAGGGGATAGCTATGGCCTACTTAGATCCCTATTATGAATAGGAAATGACCCTTCTAAGAGATAGAGGTTCAAAGAACCAGAATTATCTCTGCAAAGGGCAATTCACTATTTCTGATTGGAATCTAAGACCCATCCTGTCTCTTAAAGAAGACAAAATATCACCTCAGCTTTTCAGAAAAGAGAATAATCTACTTTTACTTTAATAAAGTAAAGCGCACTCAGAAAAACTGGGGCAGCCTTTGGAAAAGGCAAGCCAAACCACTTTTGCTTTCTCAAAGTAATCACTCAACTTTGTTGGCAAATTATAAGCCGTCCACTTGTACACTCTAGATGTACTCCTTCAGTTATTCTTGCCTATATAAGGCATTGTAATACTCTAGAGAAGGCATTCAGAAATTTCCCACATAAGAAATCTTCTCTCTGCCCAATCTCTTGTAAACCAGTTTGTAATGTTTTTCTAAGTTTCCAATAAAACTTGTAAGTTTGTTTAAATCTTTTATATACTTTAATAGTCGTCAAAATTGAGTAGACGAGCATCTCTTAGGATAGCACAGATAGGGATATCTAAACTGACTAGCATGAGCAGCTAAGCACATAATCTGTCTAGAGCATGAGTAAAACTATGAGCATATAAGAACTTATTACTTTAATCTGGTATGAAATTACTTAATCTTTAATTATGTTAATACAACAAGTATCTTTGGAAGGTTTAGAAGACTTTCGTTTAGTCTTGCGGCTGGGTTTATAGGAATCTTTCCTATAATTATGATTTGAGGATAATATGATTTGATTCATTTATTTATTTCTTCAGTTCAGTTTTATGGATTTAGTTGGAGACATGTTCCTTTAACTCCTTATTCAGATAGTTTAGAGGCTTTCAGATTTATGTTCAGATTTACGTTCTGATTGAGTTGTTTTGGGTATTTTCAGCCACATGATTTTATTCAGTTGAACCTTATGGCCTTATAGTTCTATGTATTCCGCATTATTATATCATGATTTGCGGTATACAGGTACAGATATCAGTCATGGGTTAGCTTGTGGTCCCTCGGGGTCATGAGCACCGTGTAGCATTTCGGTTCAGTAAATCGGGGTGTTACACATTCTGATCTTATTACATATGGATTGTCCTTCTTGAGTACAAATATTAAACCATTTTTTCGTAGGTATAATCTTCATAATTTATACTTATTGCGAATCCTTTAAGAACTTTTCTCACTCTTTCCACAAAGAGAGGTGGTAAATCATTTATAAATTCAAACTTTTAATGGGCATTATTACTTTCTAATAATTCCATGACCCTAGATAAAAATACATCTTTGTACCATCTAAGAGATGAAAAAGTCTTGCTTCTTAAATTTTAAAGAATAGTTCTATTAGTGTCACTATTGTCAGACCATCTTCTTGAAAAATATTCCATAGTATTAAGGATTACAGTATATATTGCATTTGGACTAGTTGATCATCTTCTTGGTTAATTGATTGTAATATTATAAAATGCTGGTCAAAGGTTAAATAATTTTCCCACCAACTTTTTTACTGACCAGTTGTAATACCTAACAAGCTCCTAGATAAGTTTTTAACTATCCGTCATATGTTTAAAGGCACCAAAACATTTATGTCAAATCATAAATTAGTGTCATGATCATTCACCTTGAGTTCGAAGTATGTTCAATGCAATTATGGTTATAGGAAGCACTTTGAGCAAAGTGGAGTTGAAAACATTTGTATTGATTGGTTTTAATTTTGGGTTATGTAGGGTCAACTTTAAACAAGTGTAGCTCCTAGAATGTAACGTGTTAGGTGGCCTACTATATATCAATTGAAAGATCTTTGAGTCTTCTTTCCAACTCATCTAATTTCACCTTAATCCAATATTGGAGTAGAAATTTATGCTCATTTTACTTGAGGGTATCAGTCTGCCAGAAAGTAACGACTAAGTTGATGAGCTGTCAACTAGGTGATCACTAAATTGACAAGCCATCAACTTGGTGATGAGACATCAACTCAAGTCATCAACATTAATTAGTAAATGGAAAAATCTAGCTTGATATTAACGACCAGGATGAATATTTGTCACCAAATTGACGTGTCGTCAACCTAGTTGTCCAATGGAAATTCCTGCAACTTTTTAAAAGTTTTCTTAGGGGTATTTTGGACTCTTACTCACCACAAACCCTACCTCCACTACTTAAATAACCATATAAAGGTTATGTATTCATCAATTATTAATTATTAACGCTTATTCTCATCTCTACTCTTAAGATAAATGAAGTTAGGGTTTCTTTTTGAAGTTCAACTTTCAAGGATCCAAATTCAACCTTTCTTCAAAAAAAATAAAAATTTAGGTATGTGGTGTTTGAAAAAGGATAACACTTTCATCTTTGTGCTCAAAAGATTTGGTTTTGCAATTAAATTATAAGAGTTCAATTTGGGTTCATACCCAATTTTCATGTTTTTGAGATTATGGCATGAACATGTGATTTAAAGTTCAGTTAGCACAAGAATTTTCCTTTATTTATATATTTTCACTTGTATGATTGTTATTATGAGATGAATTATAATATTTTTACATGCATTTCCATGAGATGGTGAATATATATTATTTTCAGGCTGATTTTGTCAGTCTACAAATAAGAGCATATGAATTTATCATGATTCTCCAGTTTACAAAAAGTTTAGATTTACTATTACCACAATATGATTTAGATTTCATTTTTGATCATATGATCTTAGACATGATATGAAACTCACATAGTTATTCATAAGTGTGAGTTATTAACAGAATCATGATTGATTTTCAGATTTATAAACCCATTATTTCTTTTATGGTGAATTTTGGGTTCAACACATCTTACTTACCAAAAACTATGTTCCATCGTAGGTTTAGGGGCCTCGCCAAAGAGTATCCCCATTGCTCAATATAGGCTTAGTTTAGTGATCACTCCAATTTCAGTTTAGGTTCTATTCCGATGTAAAGGGTAGAATAACCCTCCTCAATGTGGGTCAGACTTTGGGGTCCATGCTTGCTCACATAGTTTATGTCGGTTATGAGAATCTCCTACAAAAAAAAGTACTCTAGAATCTAAATGTAGAGACTCACTATTTTGTTCAGAGATTATTTTATGAGTTATTCCTTATGAGATTTTAGCTTTTAGTTTTACCTATGATAAAGGTGAGTCCTTTTACACTTAGCCTGCATAATTTGAAAGTATATCCAACTTAAGTTTTACTTATTCTATAGGATTAAAGATTTAAGAAACTAAGTGTAGTGACTCACCCAACTTATTAGATTATGTTTTGTTATTCATATTTTATGATATTTAATCTTTTAGTTTATTTTAATATCTTGGTGTGTCTATTTGCACTTAGAATGAATATTTCAATATTATGCATTGATTTAGTTTTACTTATTGCATTCATCCCACTCACTTAGTACGTTCCTGAAGTACTGACCACATATACGTTTGTGTGACTACATTATTTCACAATGTAGGTACCAATTGTAACCCACACATTATAATTAGATAGTTTATAGTTTTCAGCCAGCAGATGATAAGTTCTCTTAATTCGAGGACTTGAGTCAACTACTGTTCTAGTATTAGATATTTTATTTTGTTGTATTGACTAGGGATAGCTGGGGGTCATGTCCTGGCTACCTATAGTCTGTATTAATAATAGCTTCATAGACAGTCAATCAGAGTTGACGTATTCAGTTTCAACTTTTTTTTGTATAATCTAATGATGTAAATATTTAAAAATAATTTTGTAATGAATAAGTCTAGCTAATGACATCCCTTCCACTTATTATTTTTAGTTTTATGTATTTATTTCAATTTCTTATGAGTTATGCCAGTATCATGGGTTAGCTTAGGATCACTTGTGGTTTGAAGCACTGTGTGACGTCCGGGGGATAGTCTCAGGGCGTTACAAACTCAGTATCAGAGCACAAAATTTAAGTGTTTTAGGGTGTTTGTAAAGCCGTGTCTAGTAGAGTTTTGTGGAATGGTAAAGAGACGCTTGTACTTTTACTCGAGAGGCTATTGTGCATTTAAGAAATATTTTTCTGCTTTATGCTCTAGATCATGCAGTATGGTTGTTTTCTGAGATACTTCTTTTGATTCATATGTTACTGCTTAATTCTCCATCTATGACTTATTCTTGTAATAGCATTAGTAGTAAATTTTAATTCCTCTCGAGATGATGATCTCAGATTTACTGTCCGTAACATCAGAAATCACACAAAGGGCTTGAAAGGAGCCTGCTAGTGTGTTTAAAGTCCTTTAATTTGAAGCTTATGTTCTCATCCATATGATTTGTGCAGTTCAGACAAATGTGCTACGTAATCAGATTTCTCTTTAACTTTTCATTATAGATAACACTCATGAAAGGAGAACATGTGCCTAGAGCATTGAATATAATTTTTATTAAGGGATAATGTAACTTAGGGTGTTATGATTCACAAGTAGTAGAACATATTTAGAGTTTGAACTATGGATTTAAAAGTGTATTAATCAAAAAAGGTGGGGTTAGTATTTGGTTGTGGGTAAATTGATAGATCTATGTTTGCTATTAAGTAAGATTGACGTAATCCATGTATGTTAATTAAGAGGTAGTGAACGTGGTGTAGGTTTCACAGTAGAAGGTAGAGAAGGAGTTATTATTTAAGGTTAATTGTGGTATGATTAAAGTAGGAAAGAAGTCCGTGATAGTATTCTATTGTGCTTGAAAAGTATAGGTTATTAACCAAAGTATTATGTTGATAAGGATTATTAATATGGGTTGAAAGAGAAATTGGTTAATGCTTGTAGGGATAGAAGTATAATTTAGATATAAGGATGGATTAAGAGTAGTGATGTGTGAAAGAAGGATATTCTAATGGATTATAGTATGATAAACCATAAGATTATGATCAAATATTATTATTATGAGGTTCTAGTAGACTAGTGTTTCTTTATGTTTTGCCGAGCTAGAATGGTATATGACATTGTGGTTAATCATGTTTAGTAATGGAATTTAAGCTTGAACAGTAAATGATCACCTAGGTGGATATAATGATTTCTTGGGATAGTGATGTTAGTTATGAAAGGTGAGCTTGTAGGCTTGGAATAATGCATGCAAAAATTTAAGTTCATTTATTTTGCAATTAAGTACGATGGTGTAGGTATGATGTAGAGACCCAAAGTGATATATGGATACATTATTTTCTAAGTTTTTAAAGTGTCATGTATGCTTAGATAGTGCCTGTGAGTTGCTAAGTGTGAATAAGGCTAGTTATATAGTTTACAGTGTTCTTGATGGCTAAGTATATGGATAGATAATTTTGAGTCTCTTTGAATGATTTGGTTTAGGGAAAAATCTAAGTTTAGAGAAGTGATATTAGTAAACTATGAACAAAATAGGCAGATTATGTGTTTAGTGAGGCATGTATTTTTGTCGAGAAGAGTGTAAGTATATGATGACGATTATTGAAGCTAGAGAAAGTTAAGTGTGGTATGTATGTAAGGACTGTCCAAGAATGAAGTTAGTATTGTACAGATGGAGTTTATCAGAGTAAGTGAGCATTCATATGAATTTGGAAGACCCCGCAAAATTCTAAGCTTAACTTAGTCTGTTAAATCTAGTTAAGGGGTTCCAAACTTAGAAAATTTTAGCTAAGTATTCAGACTTAGTGTTATTTTAGCCTACATAGGTTGGCGACTCTATTTCAAGGCCCGTATGACCTTAAAGTAATGATTTTTAGGTTGAATCATGATCAGGAATGTCAGTGGGTGTTCCCGGACAAGTTTTGGATTTTTTGAACTTCGTTTGAAACATATTTGAAAGCTCAAACCAGTGGATTGACGCGATATCGATGCGCTGTGTCGCCCATCGCGTCGATGAATATTTTTCTCCAGCTCCCAGTGTAAATTCTAGTAAGCCGATGCAGATTTAACATAGTGCATTGGCCATTGTGTCGATCTGCGCGTTACTGGGCACGTTTTGAATCTTTAAAAACCGCATCCAAAGGGGTATTTTGGTCATTTTTCCATCCCTATTCAGCCCCAAAAGCATGAAATTAGGTCATTCCTAGGGATTCATTCTTTCTTTCAAATTGCTCTCAAGAACAAAATCCTAGGACATCAATTTCAAGATCAATCCTCAAGAACACTTCATCAATCTTCAAGAATTCAAGCATTAAGGTATGTTAAGTGTTCATCCAACGGTTTCCTTCCACCCTTGGAGTTCAAGAAACCTTTTGAACTGCAAATAAATAGTTTTGATAAATTTCATGATTGAATTTGATTGTGTTCATAACTATGTCGTTAGATGAGTTTATAATCCATGATTAATTACAAGTTCAGGAGAAATAAATGGCATGTGTGCGTTTTTGTATGGTTTCATGTTAAAAACCCCTTTGAAATCATAAGTTGGGATTATAATTATGATGCTTGCATGTTATATTACAGTCGTGTGCATAAATTATGCTCTTCAAGTGTTTTGGTGAATTGTTCGTGTGATTTAATAATGAAATTATATCATATTAGCATGTATAGAAGCACATGTATATCAAGTGTTTGACAAAATATCTAAATGAATGCATCTTAATGAGCAAGTACTATTATGCTACTAAATTCATGCAGTGTTCTACTTTCCATGCTATCAAGTCCTGGGGGTATTTAATACTCGAAAAACCTAGTTGTTTACTAGAGCTATAGCGGTTATAGAACAGTTTCAGCTATTCTCAGTATTCAATCTTAGTTCTGTATTCAGTTCAGAACTCAGTAGTATTCAGTTTAGAACTCAGTAGACTCAGTCAATTCACAGAATTCAATCAGTAGTTTGTTTAGTACTTAGTGAACTCAGTCCAGTTTAGTCAGACAACACGATCAGTAACAGTTTAGTCAAGCCTAGAATAGTTTAAAAATCAATTCAATGTCTTTCAGTTGGGAGTAGGATTCAGCACCAAGCGAGCCTAGGGATGGGGGCTCACCCATTTGATAGGACTGAGATCCCTAGAAGTAATCCCTAAGTTCCAAAACTACATAGCCAACGTGGTTATGAGATGTCACCCGTTAGATAGGACTGACATACTCAGGGATGACCCGCTAGTTAGGACTGATCTCAGGGGTCACCCACTAGACTAGGACTGACCTCACAACCAGTTGTTTTTACCCGTAGCACGGTAGTGACACCCTTTCAATTGGGGTTACAAATTGGACCCCAATTTTGTTATCTTATTTGGGGTATGTCGATTAGATGATTACCTTCCACAGTTTTAGTTTCAATTTCAGTCTCAGTATAGAACTAAGTTCAGTTCTACAGACTTATGACCAGCTCAGTATATAACTCAGATTGGTTTTATAAAATTAGGACTGTCAGATACAGTCACCCAGTTATTAGTAATACTGTATCAGTAAACTCAGATAGTAGTATATTAGTATTCAAAACTCAGTATCCAGTGTTATCATGACCTCAACTATAGTTTACGTATTCATGTATGTACTTGCTTTCAGTTATGTTCATTTTACTTAGTCAGTTATTGTTCATCCATATGAACACATACATATCAACCTACCTCACTTAGCATACCCGTAGATTCAAAGTACTGATGTATATTTTTCTTTGCATTATGATGTCTTATATCATAGGTACAGACGCACGGGCTCCTGACCGTACTTAGCAGTCCAAACTATCAGCAACAGACTTTTTAGTGAGTCTTCATAGTTCAAGCACAAAGTTATTACTTCAGTTTATCAGTGGTTTAGTAGTCGGATTTAGTTGGGGGCTTGTCCCATCTACTCCGATTTCAAACAGTTAGAGGCTTTCAGACTAGAGTATTTCAGACAGATATTTTATTATTTAGTTTTTAGTATTCAGTATTTATTTTTAGTTTTGAACCTTATGGAAATTTCTACCAAATTTCTACATTATCATAGTATTATTACTCAGTTATTGCAACAGGTACCAATCATGGGTTAGCTTGTGGTCCTTTAGGATTATGAGCACCATGTAGCGGTCGGGGTACATACTTGGGGCGTTACAAACTTGGTATCAAAGCCTAAGGTTCAACAGAGTCCTTGGATGTTTGAATTTCATATCTAGTAGAGTCTTGTGCATGGGTGTGTAGCGCGCCACACTTATGGACAAGAGGCTACAAGATGTTTTAAGAAAAGTTTCCCTTCTTTCAGTATTTATGTGTGTGAGTGAGCATGATCTCAATTTAAAATCTCAGTCTAATCCACTTCTTCTTCTATTTATAGAACATGCCTGCCAAAAAGAACAACGAAAGAAGAATAGAAAACCAGTCAGCACCTTCGCCCGTTCAGGAAGATCCCCTGGATGAGCATGTCACTCATGCAAAATTCAGAGCTGTATTTACTACTCTAGCCAATTTAGTAGTAGCTCAGAATAAAAGGCCAGATATTGTTCAGGCTAATCAAGTGGCCAATACTGCTGCATCCAGAATTTGAGACTTCATTTAAATGAACCCTCTTTCCTTTATGGGATCTAAGTCAGAAGAGGATCCACAGGAGTTTCTCGACCAGGTTTAGAAGGTCACAGATATTATGGGAGAGACTTTTAGTAAGAGTGCTGATTTAACTACCTATCAGCTATAAGATATACACTATAGGTGGTTTAAGCAGTGGAAGGTAGATAGGGGTACAGAAGAAGAGCCTATAGAGTGAAAAGAGTTTGCTACTGCTTTTCTTGATAGATTCTTTATCTTAGAGTTGTGAGAAGCCAAGGTGTTAGAGTTCATCATTATCAGGCAAGGAAATATGAGTGTGAAAGAGTATTCCCTCAAGTTTACCCAGTTAGGCAGGTATGCCCCCCATATAGTACAGACAATAAGTCCAAAATAAGCAAGTTCGTGTCTGAGGTGTCAGAGAGTGTGGTCAAGGAGTGCAGGAATGCGATGTTGATTAAAAATATGGACATATCTAGGCTTATGGTCCATGTTCAACAGATTGAGAAGCAGAAGCTTAAGAAGAAGGAGAGAGAAAATAAGAGTGCCAGAATGGGTATCTTTAGTTTTGCCCAGCCAAGTTTAGATAGTGGTAACTGTCCTCAATTTAGTCAGAAGTTTTCAACCCTAGTTCCATTATCAGCTAGTACACCAGTACCAAGGTTCAAGAACAATAGTCATGATGGGGTGCCAGGCTCCAAACCCAGGGTAGTGTAAGCAGCGGTCGTACCCATTCGCTTTGCGAAAAATATGGTAGACACACCTAGGTATGTGTAGAGCTGGCAGTGATGTATGTTTTGGATTTGGCAAGCTAGGCCATAGGATTTGGGAATGTATATTAATGGCTCATAAGGGAAAAGATTTGCGCCAGAAGGGTTAGTCCAACTGTCCTTCAGTTCCATTCGGTCGGCCAAATTAGCAGGGTGCCACTTTTAGTACCGCTAGTGGTCAATGCCCAAATAGGATTTATGCACTTTTGTCCAGAAAAGATCAGGAAGGTTCTCCTGATGTAGTCACTGGTATGTTACAGATCTCCCATTTACATGTTTTGTCTTATTAGATTCAGGAGCTTCTCTGTCTTTTATAATGCCTTACATAGAGATCGATTTCAAAGTCAGACCGAAAACCTTAACAGAACCTTTCTCAGTCTCCACCTTAGTGGGCCAATCTATCATAGCTCGGAAGATATACTGGAACTACCCAGTTATGATATCTCAGAAAGTCAAGCCTTCAGATTCTAGTAGTAACGTAAGTATGTGTAGACAAGCAGTGGGAGGAAATGATGCCCAACCCATCTTTACCTTAGTGTAAAGTTTTGTAATTTGGTTATCATGATGTCTACGCATGCATTATAGAGTGTTAGTTCCCATGACTCATGATATGCTCCTAATGATCATCGGATTCAGATTTATGTCATATATATCCTTAGTTTGGATCTCAAGCCTCAGTAAGTGTAGAGTTCAATATAGTATTCATTCATGCTTCAGGTCCTCATGTTTTAACCCTTCAGTGAACTCTTTTTGGGAAATGATGTATTGATCAGCGATTGCATACTTGTTTTACACGAGGTTGTAGTTATGAATATAGGCTTGAATGTTAGGTTAGTGTGCAAGCAAATGGCTAGTAGGAAGTTGTATTTAGTGCATGAAATGGGGAAAATCAGAATTTTTTTTGTAAGATGAGAAGTTGAGAAAATACAGAGTGTGAGTGTCTATTTAGATCCTCGATTTATGTCAGTCTCCATCACATAGTTATCAGAACTCAGTATTTAGTTCCAGTATAGTATAGTCTCAGTTACCGTCTTAGTTATAGTCTCAGTCATAGTCTCAGTTCAGTAATCAGATCAAAATTTGATTTTGTTTCAGATTTGCTTGACCATTGCATACAATTATCAGTTATTCAGTTATCAGTATTTCAGTACCTTAGTTTATAGAATATTTCAAAATCATTTTATAAGCTTGGTCTTGCATTCTCAAATAATATAGTTTTCATGATTTTAAGCTCAGTTATCTCCTGTTACATAGTCAGTCCTTACCTCATATGTATAATACTCTACAGTTCCAATCAGCTGTTCAGACTAAGTGCAGTTCAATATTACATGACGAAATATTCAGCTATCAGCCATTTAGATAATCAGATAAGTTAGTATGTTTATGCACTCATGCTCAACACCCATGTGAATATTTTCAGTAGTCTCAGGTGATGTTCTATAATAAGGTGGAGAGTATAGTTGAGAGAGTATTCAAGGGATATGTATAAGCTTGAAAATTTGTAGTTACAGTGCATAAGGCTTAATCACTTCATCTTAGATGATATTTCGTAGGCCCCAGCTCATATTGCAGAATTTTAGCCAGGATGTGATTTTCTTATTCAGGTGTTTTATTAAGACATGCCAAGACTTCTTGCTCCCAAAGCCACTAGAACTCTATAGAAAGAGTGTTAAATAAAGATTCCAGTCAAATATAAGTTTTCAGCATAAGTTAGTCTGCAAAACTAGTAATTCAGTTTAGCAGTTAGGCGGACAATGTTCGTATGGTTGGGTTTCCAATCCTTCTATCTAGTTGCACTAACTGAATTTTCATGAAAGTAACTATTCGAAGATTGAGCAACCATGTGGTTACGAGTTCAGCTCAGTCTGGGTGTCATGCCACAGTTTCAGATCCCTCATATGCAGTCATGATTCAGTTCGTAGGTGCCCTATGCATTGTCTCAATTTTTTTCCTCAGTACGTCAGCCAAGTCAGCATTCTTCAGGGGACATAATGTCCCAAGGAGAAGATGCACTATAATCCCCCTGAGCTTTCATGACCTAAACCTTCCATTGTTTCTTCACGTAACAAATCCAGTTTGGTGTAGTGGGTACTCATAAGTGGACCCTCAAGGTCCAATCTCAGCCGTAAGTCATGTATTCATGAGCTCAGTTTAGTTTATGATATTCAATTCATGTATCCTATTTCAGTTTTAGTTATGTTCTCATGTTGTCGTTCATGCATGTTTAGTAAACAATCTTAGGTTTATCAGTACTCTCAGCTTAAGGTGTTGTCTTCCTTAGATTGGCTTAGTCCATCTTCATTTACAGTTATAAACTTGGTATCCATTACCGTTGCATATTCAGTCATGCAATCATGAATCAGTTCAGTCATGTACTCATGCATCAGATATGCATGTTCAGTTTGAAAACTCAGCTTATCAGTAGCTTCAGTTAGGTGTTCCATACATCAGATATGCATGTTTAGTGTGTAAACTCAGTCTATCAGTGTTTTTTAGCTTAGTTAGTCTCATTCGAGGACGAATATTCCCAAGGGGGAGATATTGTAAGACCTCACAAAATTCTAATCTTAACTCAGTCTGTTAAATCTTGTTAAAGGGTCCCAGAATTAGAAAATTTTAGCTAATTATTCAGAATTAGTGCTATTTTAGCCTTCGTAGGTTGGAGACTCTATTTTATGACCCTCATGATCTTAAAGTAATTATTTTTAGGTTAAATCATGATCAGGAATATCAGTGGGTGTTCCCGGATAAGTTTTGGATTTTTCGAACTTCATTTAAAACACATTTGAAAGCTCAAACTAGTGGATCGACGTGATCTCGATGCGGCACATCGCCCATCGCGTCAATGAATTTTTTTTCCAGCTTCCAGTGCAAATTTTAGTAAATCGATGCGGACTCGATGCGGTGCATTGGATATCGCATCGATGCCAACGATGTGGTGCATCGATTTACGCATTACTGGGAACATTTTTAGTCTTTAAAAACCATATTTGGAGGTGTATTTAGGTTATTTTCCCACCCGTATTCAGCCCCAAAAGCACAAACTTAAGTCATTCCTAGGGCAAAATTCATTCTTTCTCTCAAATTGCTCTCAAGAACAAAATTCTAAGGCATCAATTTCAAGATCAATCCTCAAGAACACTCCATCAAACTTTAAGAATTCAAGCATTAAGGTATGTTAAGTGTTCATCGAAGGGTTTCATTCCACCCTTGGAGTTCAAGAAACCTTTTGAACTACAATTAAATAGTTTTGATGAATTTCACGATTGAATTTGATTGTGTTCATAACTATGATGTTAGATGAGTTTAGAATCCATGATTAATTACAAGTTCATGAGAAATAAATGGCATGTGTAGGTTGTTTTGTAGGTTGGGATTATGATTATGATGGTTGCATATTGTATTACAGTCGTGTGCATAAATTATACTCTTCAAGTATTTTGGTGAATTGTTCATCTGAAGGCTAAACACGAAATAGGTACTAAAGATAACAAAAACCGGCAAGCAAACAAGAGAAAAACAACACACTAGAAGGGAGATGAAGAAGAAGATTGCATAAAATATAACGAGAGTAGAAAGATCTTTACTTACACCAATGAATAGCACTAGAAGGTGTATTAAAACTTCAAACAAACATCACCAATGTAAGCTCAAACCTTCCTCTTAGGTGACCCAAAGGACTCATACTTCCTCAAGCATACCTTTCTTGCCAAATTACCCAAGACAAGTGAAAACCAATTTCAAATGTATCAAGGGTTAAGTTTTAGTTTTACCTCTCTTAAGGCGAAGAGAAAGAATACAATCTAACACTAAGATTACAATCTAAAAATCCACTCAATTCATTATCTCAAAACTTAGGAAAATAAGAGCTAAGGTGCCTATTTATACTTATTACAAACAATGACAAAAATACCCTTAATGAAGGGTGTTTATTTGGAGTGTAAAAAGAGGACATTAAAAGACCATAATAGCCCTAAATTTTGGCGCCTCTTTGGTTTTGAAGTATAAGGCAAAAAGTCCTTTTTTCCCTTCAAGTGAGGCGCCTCTTAAGTGTATGGATTCCCTTCCCCTCCTTCAACTTGACAAGACTTTGAAAGGCTCCAAATACTTGCCAATTCCAAAGCTTGAGCCTTTGACCATGCCTTGTATCCTTCTGTTCTCTTCATGCTTGTATCATCTAGGTAAGATTTATATCTTAGGATTGGTTACGACATCTTGAAGTTGAACTAGATACCTTAGCCTACTTTGGGGTGTAAATTGCCAAAATATAAAAATTAAGAATTAGAAGTGGGATTGTCTGACCCACTTAGGACAGGACTTGTATTAGCCATTGTGAACTTAGTTGCGGATGCTAGGCATAGTTGAGATTATTGAGCCATTAGAATAAGTTTACTTTGCAACTTGGAAAATTGTTATGACTTACCCCGTATTATGACTAATGGCTTATGGCTATTATATTCCCTATAAAAGTGATATGAAGCCTTTAGAGATGATATTTCCTCTTAGATATGGTATTGGCCTTTTAGAGACATTATTTCTCATAGATATGATAATTGGCCTATAGAGATGGTATTCTTCATAGTTATGATATATCTTCTAGAAGTGAGATGCCTCCTTTGTATGAGACGAGTATAGAAATGCTTTATAGCTTATAGAGATGTTATGCCTCGTAAATACACTATGGCGTATAGATATGAGATAATTTATTTAAATGATTATTGATTTATGTTTCAGATATGCACGTGGGCCTAAGGCCGTGATTATGATGTTATGATTATTCCGGACTCATTTGTAATGACCCTTTCAATAATTTTCCATATTTATACTTATTTCTGCTATTAGGGCTTCTCCATAGCTTCCCCAAGTCCTTAATGACTTGTTGGGACTGATGGTTCAGTTACCAGACAGTTCATTTGTTTTTTTTAGAACCAATTCCCTGTTTAGATGTCTTCGCTGGTTTCAAATGGCTATCAAGTGAAAACTTCAGTAAAATGACCTCGAATGCAAATTTTAACTATTTTAGAAGATCTGAAATATAAATTTAGGCTAGGTAGTCCTTTCGTTCGGGTCCTAATGTGCCCGAGCTCATTTCAACCTATTGGTCAAAAAGTCAAAAATTTAAAAGTATGGCATGGGACCCATATTTGATCAAAATGACCTCAGATTAAAAATTCAATTTTTCCAATGTATTCAAAATATCAAATTTTATAGGGTTACATAGTTGAGTTACAAAAATTGGATTCCAAATGAGTCCTGAGGCATTAGTCGAAACTTGGAAAATTCTAAGTTTTAGCTATCGTTTGAGATGGCAAGGGATAGTGTGATCGTGATGCATGCCCTATGGGATCAACCTTGCATGACCACAGACCATAGAAGGAAATCATTGTATCTCCTTTTTTGGGGGTCTATAAACAGAACCCATGGTCGCAATTTGGTGTTATTTTTGCTTCACCCTCGAGAGCCAAAACCCCAAAATGAGTATGGTAACTCAAAATTAATCATGGTGGATGACTTGAGAGCATGATTATTATCTATTATCACGAATATCTTCGAATTTAAGTTAATAATCCTTTGAATTTATGTTTGAATTTCTTAGTTCTTGATCCAAAATTCCGATTTGGCTTAGCGCTTGATTTTAGCAAAAGATTAGATTTGTTTCCACCCATTTCTTGAGGGTTATGATTACTTATTCATGTATGAAAATTAGGTTGACCTCGGAAAAAGGTTTTTAATATATGAGACCCAGTTGGGATTTTTGCTGTCATTTTTAGAATTGAAGCATAATGGTGCAATATGGGTATTGTTAGACTCTTATTGTCGAGTAGATTATGATTTTAATAGTGTGATGGCATTTTGGACTGGTGGTGGCATTTTGGAATGGTGTAATGAAGATAATATTTTGGTGAATTATGTGAGTTTTGTGGTTCGGTATTGAGTTAGGCTCCTATGTACTCTTATCCTTAGATGATGTGTGATATATATTGCATGTGAATATGAATGTTAAGTTTGATTATGCATAGGATGACTTAGTATTGAATATTGATGATTAGGAATTAGATGAGGGTTTTGACCCGTAAGATGAAATGAGTAACACCCTTTTAGAATCTTATTTCCTTCTTCATAGATTGGACTAAATTGTAGCATGAATATGATATGATGCTAGGTTTGGGATGTGGTTTAAGTGTTGGAATCATGATTAGTATGATTAACCTTAGTTGGGCTAGTCTAATAGTCTTGAAACCATAATTCATGTGGAGTTGACTCGAATGCCCATGTTTTAGATGAAGTTTCTATCATCAGATTGGTTATGTCTTACTTGACACCTAGAAGTTGAGCTAGATACCTTAGCCTAGTTTGAGGTATAGATTGCCAAAATATGAAAATTAAGGATTAGAAGTGGGTTCTTCCATCCCAGTTAGGCCAAAACTTATATTAGCCCTTATGGAATTAGTTGCAGATGTTAGGCCTAGTTGAGAGTAATAAGCCTTATTTATGGGATTAGCTTAGTAAATTAATGGGTAACAATGTATTTTTCCCCAGGTAGTGGCTAATGCATTATGTCCTTGGTTTTGGGCCTATATAGATGCGATTTCCTCTTAGATATGATGTTGGGCCTTTAGAGATGTTACTCATCTTAGATATGTTATTTGGCCTATAGAGATGATATTTCTCTTAGATATAATGTAAGGCCTATAAACATGATATTCCTCTTGGATGCAATAATTAGCCCAGTGATGTGACATTCTTCATATTTATGATACATGACCTATAGATACGAGAGCCGCATAGGTGTGATATGCTTCGTAGTTATGAGCTATGCTTCTTGATCATTATGCCTACTAGAAGTGAGATGCAACCTTCTATATATGAGATGATTATAGATATGCTTCATAGCTTATAGAGATATTATGTCTCGTGAATATGCTATGGCCTATAGTTGTGAGATGACTCATATATACATGATTAATAATATAAGTTACATATATGTATATGGGCCTAAGGCCGTAATAATGTTGTGATTATTCTTGACACATTATTGGGCCAAAGGCCATGTTATGGTATGATTTGGATATCCGAGAAGTAATTGTCCTTGTAAAGGATACAATTGTAGTAATATATACATATGTATGTGTGTGTGTCTATATACACATTTCTCCGGTATGGGATAGAGAAATATGTGATAGGATGCTTATGATAAATTGATTGAATACCGATGATGATATGCATAGATTCATCACATTCATGATCATTATATTTGTAAATGTTGTTATACTAGATGAGAAATATGTGATATGATGCTTATGATAAATTGATTGAATACTGGTGATGATATGCATAGATTCAGCACATTCATGATCATTATATTTGTAAATGTTGTTATACTAGATGAAATACAATCTCGTGGCTATTTTTCCTAAATAAGAGATTAAAGCCCACTTTTCATCTTAAAAATAGATTTCTTTATGGTAACAAATGCCTAACTAAATGGATAAATTATATAATAAGTGAGGTAAATGATGATGTTTTATAGAATTGACCGAGACTAATTTCGGTCCTTGAGTTAACAACATTATTTACTACAGTCGTGAGATATTCTGGCCTTTTCTATACTTTATAATGGTTTAGTCCCAAAGATCATTTTTAGACAATGGATTTATGAACTTACACTTTTTTTAGCCATAACTTGAGTCCGTGCACCTATTGTATATATACTTAATTGATAAAGTGACATTGAGGATGAAAAATTAATTATGAAAATGTACTCTACCTTGCTTCTCTTTTTATATCTATTTACTTTAGCCCTCGTCATTCTTGTCATTTACTTTAGCCCTCGTGAGGCTTTCACTTTACTTTAGCCCTTGTGTGGCTTGCTTTCTATTATGTGACATTGATTTAGATATTATGATAATGATATTAATACCTGGCAAGGTCGGATGATATTATGATAATGATATTGATACCCGACAATGCTGAAGGATATTATGATGATATGATGATACCCAACAAGGCCAGAGGATATTATGAAAATGTGATGATACCCAAAAAGGCCAAAGGATATTGTGATGATGATATTAATTCCCGAAAAGACCAAGGAATATTGTGATGATTATATACCCTGTACGATCGGAGGTTGATTATGATAATAACTGTTATGATGATGGTGGTTATGGTATTATGGATTATGTTGTGTTTATTCTTGCATGAGCATCACTTATCACCAATATGCACCTATATCTATCAACCGATGTGGGATGGTTGCATAGATATTGGGTTATGACTATACCCTGTGTTATTGTATATTGATTTATCCTTTCGTACTTGGGGCGGTGGGGGCACACATAGGCTCAACTATGTATTTAGTTGTCTAGAATAACCAGTTACTCATGATGTTGTTGATATTTTTACTATCATTGATATAATCATTATTATGGCTAGTTATGATAGATTGGTCTTTAATTTAGTATCAAGATTTGAGGTATATTTCTGGCCTCTTCTATCTTACGATTGAATTATTATGCATGATTATCTCATGTTTAGATGTATGGATTAGAAATCCTGAGTATGATGGTACTAGATCCTAATAGGATTATAATAAGGCCTTAAAAGTGAAGACATGATGATTTAGGTTATGCCTTAAGTTGAATTCATATCTATATGTGTGTGTATGTGTATATATATAAATATATATACCTCACTATATGTAGCTATGGAACTACCGTATATCTCTTATTTCAATTGTTCATATTGTATACCCATTTCTTGGCCTTGTATATTTATATTTATCTTTCTTGCACTTGTACTATGCATATTGTCCAGTGATATACGTTATAGTATCGAGATTCATAAATATGACTGGAATAGGATAGTTCATCTTGGTTATTTCCTTAGTCTCAGGATGTTAAGTTTCGATATGTTAGTCTTTTGGATATGAATAGGATAGTTTTTCCTTATTTCCTTATTGGCTGTATTATATGGATGCTGGACATTTAAGTGTATTTTCACTTTATTTATATGTTATATATATGCCTTATCTTTGGAGCTTGGTTGGCAGTTGCCTACTGAGTACCATTCATTTAGTACTCATACTACACTTCTGCAGTCTGTAGATCATAGCGCGAGTTACCTCTATTAATATGTATATCATGCAGAGCAGCCATGGTTTGGATACTTAGAGTGATCTCCTGACGTTAGTAGTATTATTTGTCTCTTCCTTATGTATTAGACTAGTCTCTATGTTGTATTTAGGGATGAGTTGTATTAGTATATTCATTTGTATTTCAATCTTGTACTCTTGTTATATTAAAAGCTCTTGTATTGATGCCACTAGGTTTTGGGATCATATTAAGTAATTGTTTCTTTATTCTATATATTCCACAATTCTTTTGTTTATATATTTGATAGTCCTTTACTTACTGTTCCGGACTATGAGTTTGGCTTGCCTACTGGTAGGTTATAGTAGGTGCCATTATGAACTAAGAAATTGGGTCATTACAAATTGGTATCAGAGCCTAGGTTTTACCATTGTGTTAGTATAAGAGCTAATTATTTAGTAGAGTCATGTGGATCGATGTGGAGACGTCCGTAACCCATCTTTAGGAGGCTATAGTGAAATTCTTAGGAAAAATTCACTTCTTGACTCATTATATGTGTTCATATTGGAATAAACCTCGAATAAATTATTTACTTTATTCTATCTCTAATGAATAATACAAGATGGTCAGAAGATGTTGATGATACTTTAATATGTGTTTCTAGAATTTCAGCACAACGTCATACTAGAGAGTTAGAGATGAATATCATAGATCTTCACGTCATCCAAAAAGATGTGGGACTAGTTTACGCTCCAATTAAGCTCATGACTACTTCAGCCATTAGAGGTTTAACATTGGGGATTCAAGTCATGTTGCAGATCCCTCTTAGCCAAGGATGGTATTTGATTTATCAAGTAGTTCTTAGACCAGAGCTGAGTCTATTGGTGTTCATCAGGGTTCGTTATCAGTTTTTATGTATGAGATTTAGTTTCTTGAATGGGCAAGGCATGTTATTATGCTATATTTTTCTAAGCAGGACATGATGCATGGAATTATTAAAGGACTACCATTGCCACTTTACTTAGTGTCGAAGTATATGATAGCAGTTGGGTCTTTCTTCTCTTAAGTTCCGTATTATGCAATGGCCACAGAGAGAGCATGTATTGTGGCTTATGAAGGTGACGGTTAGAGGCTATGCCATTAATATAGCTCTATTGGTATTCCATCCGAGATCTTATTTTGATTGTAGCAAGATAAGACATTAATTCAAGAGTGCTCCATATATGGATTAGTGGTCGGGTAGAGTTAGTATGTTTTCCCTGCCATCCTAGAGTTTATTAGACAGGGTATGCTTATGGGACGGATATATATTATACTAAAGTTTGATATCAGTGTCAGTTGGACAACTATTTAGTCTTAGTTTGTGTTGTTTGCATAGATTAGAGCTTCAAGAGTTTTTTACTCTTAAAGAGAGTGGTTTCTAATTTAGAGAGTGTCTCTGACACGAGATTTCTAGTCATTCAACTCAATTAGATCAGCCTCATGATGATTGTGATATCTTTAGTTAGAGATAGTGTGCATGGCACCTCAGTTGATGATTTAACCAATCAGTCCAAGTTTAGATGCATTCAGATTTATTCTCCCTATGTCCTTAAGCATGCGATTGGGGATTTCACCATAATAGGTGTGCTTTTATTTCCCATATTTATCTTTTATGATGTATATTGGGGGTTTCATACTGATTAATGATTATATGGCTTGATGAATTGATATTGGTTATTATGTGCCTTATTATCTAATTCATAATTATATTACTACTCCATGGTTTATTTCTTTTAGGAGTGGATGGAGTAGATCTGTTCTGATATTTCTTATTATGAGTGTAATATTTGGTTTTGAGTACTATTTATATATTAGGGCCCTTGAGTGGTGCACGATATTGATGTTTATTTTAGTTATAACCTATTCATTATATTGATATTGATATTATTGTTGCTATTTCTATCACTACTTAAGGTTATTGATATTGTTGATATTATTACTTGATGTAATTAATCCTCGCTGGATTGCTATATAGACTAGTGCTATCTAGTTGAATTACATTCTTATGATTTTATTCGATGGCTTGAGAAGATATAGCCTGATTTTGATGTTTTCTTTCCCATAGCACGATGAGGTTAGTTATTTCCCTCTTTGCTATTTGTGTTAAATTAATTCGGGTATGTATTATGTTATCAAAGGTAAGTTGACCTTCCATGATTTTGTATAGATCTAGAGTTGGACTTGCCTCTCGGGTTGTGAAGGCTTCTATTTTGGCTATCCCTTCCTATTTAAACCATTTGTGAGCATGATCAGTTTTGGGTCTGTTCTTTATTTTTGTCTATTCCATCGCCTGATAGTGGTTTTGAGATCGAGCTATATTAGATTCATATCTTAGATTGGTTGGGTTCATTCCCTTATGATGGTTTGCCCTTGTTGTTAGTGTGGATTTGGATTCTTCATTCTCATCGTGATGTGATTTTTATCTAAAGTGGAGTTAGGGAGTCGGAGATAGGTGATAGTTCATATGATTGCTTCTTAAGTTGGCAAATTAGAAATTCCTTATCCTAAGTTGTTTGATTTTTCGGTGTTGGTCTTAACTTTGACCTTGGTTTTGAGATTGTTATATTTATTCTTTGATGATGTGATTCTTGGATGGATCAAGTGATGATTTTTCTACTTGGGTGGATTTGGAAAATCCCCATTTCAGAGTTTGTCCAGCCTAATAAGGTTTAGTGGAGGGATCCCCCTCAATGATATGTGCCTGTGGCTATTCTTTGCTGAGATAGAGTGTTGGATTGATTATTTTCGACATGAGTTGTATTTCTTTGAGTTGCTAAAGTTTTGCCACCACTAGTGTGCTTTGCAACCTCAAGTTTTGAGTATGTTTTGATGGTCAATGCCCTCCAATAGTTATGGGGTGGGTTAATTGCTTTTTCTATTGACAATTTATCATTTGGCATGATTTTTGTTTTGTGGATACATTTCGTACCCTCTAGCTGATATAGAGTTGGTTTCTTGTATTTTAGTCAATGGTTATCACTATGGCGATTGGTTTTCTTTAAATATGCCTTGACTGTGGCTTGGTATGATTCATCTTGGGTATGTCAGATTTGGATACTAAAGTCGATTTGAATGGTTGGCAATGATAAGGTCTTATTGGTTCAATTTTGACTTGGCACCTTGGAATGGCAATTTGGGAGTTATGATAGATTTGGAGTATTAATTCGTACCCGTGTTTAGGTTTGGTTTGGGTAGTTCATATCAAGTGATTCAACCTTGGTATTGAGATTTTAGCTTGGAATTGTAGAGTTTGCATGCAACATTCATTTTAGATTTATCTTAGTCTGGTTGAGCCTATTTCATAGTTACCTATTTGGCCTTATCAACTTCGATTCGATTATAGTTACTGAGTGTTCAGACGATGGCCCATGTACCCGGTATTTATTTTTTAGAGGTGACCTTGAGTTTTAGTTTTCTCTTGTAATTTTAGTGATATACTCAATAGATTTAATATACTCGAGTCGGATTCAGCATGGTTTCATTCTTGGTTGATAGGACATCCAGGAATGGATGTTTCAGTAATGTGTAGTTATTCCTCAATCTTCTCGATTTTAGTTTGATTACCATCCGAACTAGTGGTAGCATTGGCATATATTGTATTTCTTGATTATCTCCATTCGTATGCCCAAGTAGTTTCTTATGATCTTACTCTCATGTTTACTATATAGACTTTCAGTGTATAAACTTTAATTCTTCGACCTCTCGGTGTTGAGATTTCATAGATAGGACCCAGGTGATTTTCCTTATTGTTCGGAGTAGATAGCAAGTATGGTTCTGTAAGGGAAGTGTAGATTCAAACTTGGAGTCGGTGGCATGACTCATGTCTTGGTTTGTTTTTGTCATGGATGAGCCTATGACTGATTTGTGTGGGTATTGAGATAGTATCAATGTGTTGTGGCTCAGATTTGTATGCATCATCATTTTCAATTCAGTTGGAGACCTGTAGCAGTTGAAGTTGAGTTTTGGCTATTTGGAAGTAAGTGAGGGTGCTGATTGAAAAAGGGATACCTGTGGCAAAATCCATTGAAAGTGTCCTCGCTTCATTGAGGTTATCTGGGAAGTCATACTAGAGCATGTGGGCCTAGTACCTCACCCTTTCGAGCTTTTGAGGTTTTTTCTATTCATTGACTTTTAGGGACAAAAGTCCTTTTAATAGTGGATATTGTAATGACCCTTCCAGTCATTTTTCAAATTTTTGTTTATTTCTATAGTTAGGGATTCTCCATAACTGCCCCAAGTCATTTATGACTTGCTGGAACTGAAGGTTCAGTTATCGGGAAGTTCGTTTGATTTTTAGAACCAATTTTCTGTTTAGAGGTCTTCACTGGTTTCAAATGGCCACCGAGCAAAAACTTTAGTAAAACAATCTCGGATGCAAATTCTGACTGCCCCAACAAATTTGAAACATCAATTTTTGGCTAGGTAGACCTTTGGTTTGGGTCCCAATGCACCTGAGCTCATTTCGACCTATTAGTCGAAAAGTTAAAAATTTGAAAATATGGGGTGGGTCCCATATTTGGTCAAAACAATCTCAGATTAAAAATATGACTTCTCCAACGCGTTCGAAATGTAAATTTAGTGGGGTTACATAGTTCATTTGTGAAAATTGAATTTTGAATGATTCTTGTAGCATTGGCCGAATCTTGGAAATATTCCAAGTTTCAACTTCCGTATGAGATAGAAAGGGATAGCGCAATCGCGGTGCATGCCCTATAGCGATTTCCCTTGCAAGATCATGGTCTATCGAGGGTGATCACTGCATTTCCTTGCTGGGGGGATAAAAAGACCCCATGATCATGATTTTGGGTCATTGTTTCTTCACCCTTAAGAACCAAAACCCTAAAATGAGTGTGGTAACCCAAAATTGATCATCGTGGGTGACTTGGGAGCTTGATTATCATCTATTATCGCAAATATCTTCGAAATTAAGGTAAGAATCCTTTGAATTCATGCTTGAATTTCTTTGTTCTTGACCTAAAACGCCAATTTAGTTTAGGGCTTTATTAGTTTCTACCTATTTCTTGAGCGTTATGATTCCTTGTTCATGTATGAATATTAGGTTGACCACAAAAAAACATTTTTATATGTGGGACCCACTTAGGGTTTTGGTGTTACTTTTAGACCTGAAGAATAATTGTTCATTATGGGTATCGTTAGACTCGTATTGACGAGTAAATTATGATTTTAATAGTGTGATGGCATTTTGGACTGGTGGAATGAAGATGAACTTTTGGTGAATGATATGAGGTTTTGTGGTTCGGCTTTGGGGTAGGCTTTTGTCTACTCTTCTCCGTAGATGATATGTGATATATATTGCTTGTGAATGTGAATGCTAAGTTTGATTATGCATAAGATGACTTAGTATTGAATATTGAAGTTTTGGAATTAGATAAGAGTTTTGACCCCTAAGTTGAAATATGTAACACCCTTTTAGAATCCCATTTCCTTCTCACTAGATTGGACTAAATTGTAGCATGAATTTGATATAATGCTAGGTTTGGGATGTGGTTTAAGTGTTGGAATCATGGTTATTATGATTAACCTTAGTTAGACCAGTCTAGTGGTCTTGAAATCATAATTCAGATGGAGTTGACTCAAATGCCCATGTTTTAAATGAAGTTCCTATCATAGGATTGGTTATAGCTTACTTGTCATCTAGAAGTTGAAATAGATACCTTAGTTTAGTTTGGGGTGCAGATTGCATAAATGTTGAAATTGAGGATTAGAAGTAGGTTCATCCGACCCACTTAGGCCAAGACTTGTGTTAGCCCTTGTGGACTTAGTTGCTGATGTTAGGCCTAGTTGAGATTAATGAATCTTATTTATGGGATTGTCTTGGTGAATTAATGTTTAACGATGTATTCCCCCCCGAATAGTGGCTAATAGCTTATGGCCTTGATTTTGGGCCTATAGAGAAGTGAATTCTTCTTAGATATGGTGTTGGGTCTTTAGAGATGTTACTTCTCTTAGATATGTTATTTGACCTATAGAGATGATATCCCTCTTATATGTAATATATGGACTATATAGATGATATTCCTCTTGGATGCGATAATTAGCTTAGAGATGTGACATTTCTCATAGTCATGATACATGACCTATAGATACGAGATGCCTCATAGGTGTGATATACCTTGTAGTTATGAGTTATTCTTATTGATGCATTATGCCTACTATAAGTGAGATGCCTCCTATATGTAAGATGATTATAGATATACATCATATCTTATAGAGATGGTAAGCCCCATGAATACACTATGGCCTATAGTTGTTAGATGACTTATATATATACATGATTATCGCTATTAGTTCCAGATATGTATATGGGCCTTAGGATGGAATTATGATATTGAGATTGTTCTGGACACATTATCGGGCCAAAGGACGTGTTATGATCTGATTTGGATACCCGGGAAGTAAATATCCTTGTAAGGGATACAATTTTAGTTATATATATATATGGGTATCTATATAGACATCTCTTCAGTATTGGCCAGTGGAAGATGCGATATGATGCTTATGATTTTATTGACTGAATACTGGTGATGATATGCATAGATTCGGTATATTCATGCTCAGTAATTTTGTAAATGTTGTTATACTAGATGAAATATGATCCTATGGCTATTCTTCCAAAATAAGAGATTAAAACCAACTTTACATCTTAAAAATAGTTTCTTTACGGTAATAAATGCCTAACTAAATAGACAAATTATATACCTAAAATATGCTAATGATGATATTTTAAGGAATTGACCGAGACTGATTCCGATCCATGAGTTGACACTATTATTTACTACAGTTATGAGATATTTTAGCCCTTTCTATACTATATAATGGTTTAGTCCCGAAGATCATTCCGGGCAAAGGACTAATGAACTTACACTCTTTTTAGCCATAACTTGAGTCCTTGCACCAATTGTATATATACTTAATTGATAAAATAACATTGATGATGAACGGTGAATTATGAAAATATACTATTTTTAGCCACAGCTTGAGTCTGTGCACCTATTGTATATATACTTAATTGATAAAGTGACGTTGATGATGAATGATTTATTACAAAAATATACTCTACCTTGCTTCTCTTTTCATATCTATTTACTTTATCCATCGCGGGTTTTGTTATTTACTTTAGCCTTTATGGGGCTTGCACTTTACTTTAGCCCTTGTGGGGTTTGCTTTCTATTATGTGACATTGATTTGGATATTATGATGATGATATTGAAACCTGACAAGGCCACAAGATATTGTGATGATGATATTGATACCAAGCAAGGCCGAAGGATATTATGTTGATGTGATGATGCCCGATAAGAAGAATATTATGAAGATGTGATGATACCCGACAAAGCCGGAGGATATTATAAAGATATGATGATACTCAACATGGCCGGAGGATATTGTGATGATGATATTGGTACCCGACAAGATCGGAGGATATTGTGATTGTTATATACTTGGAAAGGCTGGAGGTTGATTATAGTGATGACGGTTATGATAATGATTATTATGGTATTATGGATTCTGTTGCATTTATTCTTATATGTGCATCGCCTATCACCAATATGCACCTATGTCTATCAGCTGGTATGGGATGGTTGCATATATATGGGTGATGACTATGCCTTGTATTGTTGTATGTTGATTGAACCTTTTGAGCCTGGGGTGGTAGGGGTATGCATAGACTCGACTAGGTATTTGTTTGCCGCAAATAACTGGTTACTCATGTTGTTGTTGATATTTTTACTATCATTGTTATAATTATTATTATGTCTAATTTATGACAGATTGGTCATTGATTTGGTATCAAGATTTGATGTATGTTTTCGGCCTCTTCTAGCTTACAATTGTATTACTATGCATGTTTATCTCATGTTTTGACGTATGATTAAAAATCCTGAGTATGATAGTAATATATCCTAATAGGATTATAATGAGTCCTTCAAAGTAAAGACATTATGATTTAGGTTATGCCTTGAGTTGACTTCATATCTATTTTTGTGTATATATATACCTAGCCATATATAACTATGGAACTACCATATATCCTTTCTTTTAATTGTTCATATTGTATATTCATTCCTTAGCCTTGTATATTTATACGTATCTTCCTTCTACTTCTACTTTACATATTGGCCAGTGATATACCATATAGTATCGAGATTCATAAATATGACTGGAATAGGGTAGTTTATCCTTGTTACTTCCTTAGTCTCGATATGTTAGTATCTTAGACATGAATAAGATAGTTTATCTTTCTTACTTTATTGGCTCTATTATATGGATGTTGGACATTTGAGTGTAGTTTCATTCTGTTTATATGTTATATATATATCTGCCTTATCTTTAGAGCTCAGCTGGCAGTTACCTACTGAGTACCATTCCTTTGGTACTCATACTATACTTCTGCATCCAACATATCATAGTACGGGTTATCGCCATTGATGTGTGCATCATGCAGAGCAACCATGGTTTGGAGACTCTCCCTTATATATTAGACTAGTCTCTATGTTGTATTCGGAGATGAGTTATATTAGTATATTCATTTGTATTTCACTCTTGTACTCTTGTTATATTAGAAGCTCTTGTACTGATACCACTAGGTTTTGGGATCATATATATAATTGTTTCTTCATTCCATCGATTCCAAAATTCTTTTATTTATTTATTTGATAGTCCACTATGGTTTTGGCTTTCTTAATAGTGGGTTATAGTAGGCGCCAGCATGACCTAAGAAATTGGGTCGTGAGAGCATTATTGGGCCAAGGGCTGCGTTATGATATTGGTTTGATATCTGGGAAGAATTCATCTTTGTAGAGGATACAGTTGTAGTTATGAATATAAATGTATATGTATATGTGTTTTTATATACATATCTCTCTTGTATAGGACAGAGGACGATGCAATATGATGCTTATGGTTTCATTGATTTTGATACTGGTGATGGCATACATAGATTCTATACATTCATGATAATTATATGTGTAAATGATGTGATACTAGTTAAAATATGATCTTATGACTATGCTTCCTAAATAAGAGTTAAACCCTTTTTTTATCTTAAAAATAGATTTCCTTACAATAATAACTGTCTAACTTAATAGATAATTTTTATATATAAAAGAGGCAAATAATGATGTTTTAAGGAATTAACCGAGATAGATTTTGGTCTATGATTGATACTACTAATCACTCCGGTCATGAGAGATTCCGACCCTTTCTACACTTTTATATTGATGTAGTCCTGAAGTTCACTTTGGGCAATGGACTTGTGGATTTGTACTCTTCTTAGTCACGACTTGAGTCCGTGCACCTACTGTATATGTATGTGTTGATGATTATGATGATATATTAACATCCAATAAGGCCGGAGGATATTGTGATGATGATATTGATATCCGGCAAAGCCAGAGGATATTGTGATGATGATATTAATACCTGGCAAGGACGGAGGATGTTATGATGATGATATTAATACCTGGAAAGGCCGAAGGATGATTATATTGATGTGCCTATGTGTACATCTACTTGTTCGAGTCCAGCTACACCTATGTATGGTATTTATATATGTATATATATAAATACCCGGCAACATCGAAGGGTGATCATGATGAGGATGATTATAATGATGATGGTTATGATGATGACAATATGATATTGTTGATTTAGTTGCATTCATTCCTGCATGCGCATCGCCTATCACCAATATGTGCCTATATCTATTAGCTCATATAGGAGGGTTGCATAAATATGGGTGATGATTATGCCTTATGGTGTGTTATATGTTGCTTGAACCTTCTGAGCCTGGGATGATAGGGGCATATGATAGGCTCAACTAGGCATTTGGTTGTCCAAACTAGCCCGTTCCTCATGTTGTTATTGGCATTTTTATTATCATTGTTAGTATTATTGTTATGATCATTGTGATGGCTAGTTTATGACACATTGGTCATTGATTCGGTATCGAGACTTGAGGTATGATTTCAACCTCCTTTATCTTACGATTATATTAATATGCATGATCGTCTAATAACTTGATATATAGATTAGAAACCTAAGTATTCTAGAACTAGCTCCTGCTATGGTTAAGAGGTCTTAAATAGCTAGTCTGATGATTTAGGCTGTAATTTAAGTAGACCTTGGTTATATACTTTTTTTTATATATATATATGCATACTTATCTGGATGTAGCTATGGTATTACTATATATCCCTCTTTTCCTTCATTCACTTGGATTATATACTCATTCCTTGGCCTTGTATACTTATATGTATCTCCTTTCTACCCTTACTTTTATATTAGCCAATGATATACGATATAGTGTTGAGATTCCTAAGTATGGCTGGAACAAGATAGCACATTCTTACTACTTTCTTAGCCTTCATATATTAGTCTCTTGGACATGAATAGGATAGTTTATCCTTATTATCTCATTGGCTATCTTATATGGTTGCTGTATATTTAGGTGTAGTTGTTTATTCTATTTATATGTTATATATATTTGTATTGTTTTTGGAGCTCAGTCGGCAGTTGCTACTGAGTACCACATGTTTGGTACTCATACTACACTTTTGCAGCCTGCAGATCATAGCATGGGTTATCGTTGTTGATGTGTGTGTTGTGCGGAGAATCCATGGTATAGAGACTTAGAGTGAGCTCCTGACATTTGGAGTATTACTTATCTCTCTCTTATGTATTAAACTAGTCTCTATGCTGTATTCAGAGATAAGTTGTATCAGTATATTCATTTGTACTTCATTTTGAAATCTTGTTTATATAAAAGCTCTTGTACTGAGTCCACCAGGTTTTGTGACTGTATTATGTATTTGATATGTTATTATAACGTTTCACATTCTTTTCTTTATCTCTTTGGGTAGTCCGTTACTAGTAATTTCGGACTACGGGTTTGACTTGCCTACTAGTGGGTCATAGTAGACGTTATCATGATCCGAGAATATGGGTCGTGACAACCCAGAAGTTCTATGAATTTGTCCTCACGGATACTAAGTCTTGTTTATTCAAACCCTACAAAGATAAAAAAACTCAATCTTATGTTACTCATACCACGGTATGGACTAACAAAATAATCTTACCCAAAGAATGGGGTATGCACGCAGCAAAACATCAAAGGCTTACTGAAGATTATGATCCTCGATATTATAACTATTTTGACTACCAAATAGCGTGGATGAGTGCATTCACCTTCCAAAATAAAACGAGCAAGCATTCTTGTTTTTTCCTTTGGAGAAAGCAACTGGCTTATGAATTTTCTTAGTGGTTCCTGCACTAATGATAACCAATTTATTATCACAAGTTTGAGATTATTCCTCTCTCAGTCTACGAAGGATATGAATATTTTACACAAAAGTTTCATAATGATTACCAAGTGCCTCTACTTTCATAATTTTTCCACAGGTTCCACATTCCGTGGATATTACCACAAAAATTTATCTTCCATAAGCTGGAGGGTCAAAAAGGGTTTCCATGGCTAGCTCTCCAAGGCCATTGAAAATGGTATGAAAATTGGGATTCAGCGGAGGGTACGTGCTAGACATAGAAAAATAGTTCTGATGTAACACTGGATATTTGGATCCAATGGATGATGCCCAAATCTCATTTTTTCAATAAAAATCAATTACGGGTACACAATTAGCAAAGTTAGGTAACAGAGGAGATTTTTTCAACCGATGGACAAAATCCTCCAATAAATCAAAGTTGAGGTTCCTAGCAATCAACGTTCATCAGAAAAGTCTAACACAGATGATGACGAAGATTTTCAATCAATTTTACATCATCAATTAGTCATCAACATTGATGTCATACATGATATCAACAACTAATTACTGAAAAATATTGGGGGTGTTACTGTAGCTTCATTATAGCAACACTGTAGCTATAATTAAAGGTGTTACTGTAGATTCACTGTAGCAACATTGTATCGCTTTTACTGTAACAATTTTTGTCTATAAATAGCCTACTTCTCCATTTGAGAAGGACACATTATTTTCTTTGGAAAAAGCTCTCTCTCACTAGAAATCTTGGTTAGAGTTTGCTCTCTCTCTCTCTCTCTCTCTCTTTCTCTTTTGTATCTTTGAAATTTACTTTTGGTATTAATATCAAAGTTCAATATTTTCAATTGTGTCTTTTTCATTACTTTATTAACTTGTCTCTTATTGTACTTATTACTTATGGTTCTCATCGTCACCTACTTCAATTAATTAATTGCATCATTTAGCATATGATCAGCCCTTCCACCTAATTTAGATATTGCATTACATTTATATACCTGCATCATTTATATTTTAGATTAACTAACTTGCTTCTTTATTTTGCATTTATTGCTTATATATATAAATATTCATATATATATATATATATATGTATATTTATATATTTTATATTAAGTTTTTAATTATCGTAATTTATAATACTTTTTATCTCATTTTCAAATAGCATATGTTACTTTATGTCTTCCTTTGTCCCATCTCAATTTATGTGCACTAATATAATTTCAACAGTCAACTAAATTTTTTATGTAGACATATCATTTTGTGTCTATTTTATCTTTGTTAAGATATTATTAATTTTTTAATGGTTAGATGACCATAATAATAATTAAGAAAGGGTGATATAGTAAAATTATGATTGAAGCAGTGAAGCACACATGTCTTAAATGACTTGTAATAACTAATTAGAAGCGATATGACAAAATTACTATAAAAAATGTGTGACAAAAATTTAAGTGTGCCTCATAGAAGACTCCAAGTTAGTTTAAAACATCAAAAGTTAAGTTATCATTTTATGTCTATTTTACTTTTTATTAAAGATTTATAATTTTTTAATACTTAGATGATTTATAATAATTAATTAAGGGTGATATAGTAAAATTATGGATGAAACAACAAAAGCAGACATATTAGGAGTGTTTATTTTACTTTTTTGTGTTAAATATTATTAATTTCTAATATGTAAATGACTTATAATAATTAATTAAGGTAATACTGTAAAATTACGATTGAAGCTGCTGAAGTAGGCATGTTGACCTCGTGCCTGCTTGAGCTGCTGAACTCCCTAAATTACTTAATGTCTTCCTCTGCCCCATCCTAATTTATGCGACACTTATATAATTTTGATAGACAACTAAATTTTTTATGTTGACATATCATTTTGTGTCCATTTTACTTTGTTTTATGAAATATTATTAACTTTTTAATGCTTAGATGACCATAATAATTATTTAAGGGTGATATAGTAAAATTGTGATTGAAGCAGCAAAGCAAACATATGTTAAATAACTTATAAAAACTAATTAGAAGTGATCTATCAAAATTACTATAAAATACTTGTGAAAATAATATTAGTGGGCCTCATATAAGACACCAAGTTAATTTTAAGCATCAAGAGTTAATTTATCATTTTATATCCATTTTACCCCTTTTTAATTAAATATTATTATTTTTTAATACTTATATGACTTATAATAATTAATTAGGGGTGATATTGTAAAATTATAATTGAAGCAGCTGAAGCAGTCACGTCATAAATGTCTATTTTACTTATTTTTATTAAATATTATTATTTTTCTAATAGATAAATGACATATAATAATTAATTAGAGGTAATACAGTAATATTACGATTGAACCAGCTAAAGAAGGCAGTACAAAACATGTCGACCTCGTGCTTGCTTGAGTTGCTTAACTCCCTAACTTACTTTATGTCTTACTCTATCCTATCCTAATTTATGTAGAACTAATATAATTTCGATAGACAATCAAATTTTTTATGTTGACATATCATTTTTTGTCCAATTTTTTAATGGCCGTTCATGTCATTTTCCATATTTCTGTTTATTTTTGTCATTAGAGCTTTTCCATAGCTGTCTCAAGTCATTTATGATGTAATGGGACTAACATTTTGATTATCGGGTAGTTCGTTTAATTTTTAGAGCCAATTTCTAATTTTGAAGTCTTTGTTAGTTCCAAGTAGGCATCGGGAAAAAACTTTGGTTAAATGATCTCAAAAGCAAGTTCTAACTGCACCAACAACTCAGAATATTGATTTTAGGCTAGGTAGTCCTTTGATTTGGGTATCAAGGTACCCGAGCTTATTTAGATCTATTGGTCAGAAAGTTGAAACAATAAAATATAGATTTGAGACTCACGTTTGGTCGAAACGACCTCGGACAGAAAATCTAAGTGCTCCATTGAGTCCAGAACATTGAATTTAGGGTGGTTACACAATTCTTTGCATTAGTGGGATTCTTAATAAATCCAGAGCCTCCGATTAAGTCCATTCTTGGAGTTAGCAAATCTGGTGCATCAGGTTTTCTGGTACACCGCGATCGCCACTCTTTTGGACACGATCACGAATCCGTGTGAAGAGGAGAAGGTGCAATCACGTAGGGCAGGTCGCAATTGCGACTGGTCTGTGCATGCCACAGATATTATGATCGCACACCTGCTTGTTGTGATAGCGACTGTCGAGGGCCTAGATTGGGTATAAATTGATCTATTTTCCATGATTTTAGGCATTTTCATCTCACTCCTTGAGTGATAAATCCTAAAATAGTATGAAAGATTAAAATTGAAGCATGTGGGTGATTTGGAAGCTAGATTAATATCCATTTCTTGATTCTTCTATGGATTTAAGGTAAGAATCCTCTAAATTCATGGTTGAATTTCTTGTTTAGGTGCTCAAAACCTCAAAATCCTTTAGGGCTTAATTTTAGCCTCAATTTAGCTTGTTTTTCACCTATCTTTTAGGGTAATGATTCCTTGAAGTTGTATGAATGCTGGGTTGGTTTCGGAAATGGGATTTTTATAAGTGGGACTCACATGGAGTTTTTATGTCAGTTTTGGGCTTGAAACACAATGGTGCAATATGGGTATCTACATTGTCATACTAATGAGTATAACATGTGTTTGATAGCTTGGCTTCTTGATGAGGTTTCTTGAAAGGGAAAAGTGAAGATTTAGCGATTCATTGAGATTTTTTTGGCGTCGAGGCAGGTTAGCTTTATCCCTTGTTAAATTGAGTTATGTCATAGTATATTTGTGATACCTTGTTATATTGGGATGGATTTTAGGTTTTTCATTGACGAAATGCAAGACTTGGGTAAGTTGTATCGTTTAGGCTAAATTGAAAATGTAGAGTTGGAATCCTTGACTCGTTCCTTAGGCCTAAGGTGAATTGGACTTCATTACTCATGTTTAGCATAAGAATGCCTTAGATTGCTCAAGATTAAGTATCATTCTCTAATTCTTCATGATTAGGGTAGGTTGGACTTAGTTGCTTACACTAATGAAGGTTGCCTTATGACACAATCGAAACAAGGCCTAGTCGTGTTGGGTAACTCAAGTCCAACCAGGATCGGAGACTACCCTACATCGGATGATTTCCAAACATATAACAAGATAAAATAATAATAGTTTAAATACATTAAGTCTATAATCCAAAATCCAACAACCTCAACCAATTGTCCAACCAGTATCAACCTCAATGCTAACACGAATACCAAAGCTGACACCAATAACGACATCGCTTATGCCCATAGCAGTCTAACAAAGCCTCTATCCAAAATCAATAACATTCGGTCGGGAAATGCCCTCTGATATAAGCCAAATGTCCATCATAGCTTTCGATGACATCATGCGAGGTCAACACAAGAAGAACCCAATTGTGGTCACATTGAGGGTACAGGAACACGCATGGGGGACCTATTTTGAGCCCACAATAAAACAATCCCGTGTATGGAAGGTTTCTTGGAAGCTTTCCTTGATGAGATGCTCGAGAGCTTCAAGTGTTGAAGAATAATTGTGAAAACCAAAAAGACACAAGGAAAGGCATATATTGAAGTATAAAGACTACCACATCATACACTCCATGACCGCCCCTTCATTAAGGGTGTAATGGTCTTTTTTTCTTCTTTTTTACACTCCATAGGAGCCCCTTTTTATTAAGGGTATTTTGGTCTTTTATGTAATAAGCTATAAATAGACTCCTTTGGCTTATTTTTCATTTAGATTTTGATGAATATTGAAGATTTATTCTCTCTTTAAGAGTGTATCTCCTTTAGTATAGGGCTTGAAAAATCCATAATTGAAACTAGGGTTAGCTTGAGTGTGGATTCACTTAAGTTGACAGTCGGCTTAGAAACGTTGGTGCTTTGGGGTGCTTCAAGTCCCTTTTGTATCAACGTAAGAGTGTAGTGTTGCCTTTGTGGATTATAGAGGGTTTTGGTGTTTGATATACACCTTAGCTCCTATAATTTGTATTGGTTTATGTCTCACTAACTATCCTTTAAGTTTACGCATTTTCTGTTCAAAAATCCGAATGTGTGTTTTTTTGTTCTTCTTTATCTTATCTTCTTCTCCTTAGTTGTGTTGTTATTTTTGGATTTTAGGTTTTTTCTCTTATAATTTATTATCAAGATCCATGTTTAAGAGTTGTTCCCACAACTCTAAGTCTTGGATTATTGATTACTTTGAAGAAAATCAACAAAAAAGAGTGTGGAAAATAAAAAATCTCACAAAAAAATTGTTAACCCATTTTTGTGTTTTGGTAGAATTTTAGACCTTATATCTACTTTGTTTTTGTCTGTTTTGTGAGTTTCTAGTGCTAGATCCTTGTTCCCTAGCACTAATAGAGTCTAGATCCAAGATTTGGGCTAAATCAGAGGTGTTTTGAATCATCCACCATTGTTGAGCTTGTGTTTGAAGCTATTTGAGGGTGGGTCACATTTTGGGCTATTGTGGTTGTGACATTTTTGGACTTATTTTGTGATATTTGTGTTTGGGTTGGTAAAGAAACCTTAGATCTTCAAGAAAATATCAATTTGGAGGTTATTTGCCTTGTGGTCAAACATTGATCAACTCTTGAATATTCTTGCTGTTCTTCATCATCTTCATATATTGTTGGAGAAGAATATTCAAAAAGAGGTGTTTGATCTTGAAAAAGGATGAAAGAGAGTGTACTACTTGTTCAAGAAAATTTCCAAGCACCTTCCTATTCATCCAAAATAAAGAAAACAACAAAAGGGAAAGAATAATCAAGTACAAGAATAAGTACAATTGAAAGTACATGGGAGGGGGGGTGACCATTTCAATTCAAAATCATTTGAGCTTGAAAAAGGCTCCAAACCTTATGTTTTCTTCTCCAAAGACCGAAATTACACTCTTTTTGTTGAATATTGGCCGAAACACAACTTTAAGAACAAAAAAAAATTACAAAATTAGCGTGCAGCCACAAGCTGCCACATCACCACTTTGGGACAACCGAATTTTGAGCTCAAATCTTGATTTCTTAGTTTCTAATTTTTGATTCTTTGTTACATTTTGTTGATTCTATCACTAATTAGCAAACTAGTAACTACCTACTAGGTTGAGAATTAGTTTTAGTGTCCTTTTCTTTTATGTTATCGTTCTTGTGTGCTTTTCTCATTTTGTAATTCATTGTGTTTTTTTGGTTCAAGTCCGAACGAGATTTCCTTGAGTCATTCAAGAAAAAATCTATTCCGAACAAAAGTAGACTCATCCCTCAATCACTCATGAAGTACAAGCCAAATTTTAACACTTGTAAAACCAAGAGTGAGGTAAAACTGAGAGAGAGAGTGTGTGAGGTTCTTTAAACTAACTTGTTTGTTGTTTTGTAGGTGTTTTCTCTTAGGTACCTTGACAATGGAAGTAATAACATCATCAACCCCGGATAGTTATAGTATTTATACTACCTCAGATCCTTTTGAAGATTTCCGTCAGAACCTTGAAAGTCTACACCAATTGATTATTCAAGCATACCCTCAAAGCCGAATCACCACTAACCAAAATATTTGAATTTTTCCTAGTTTCAATTCTTCTTATGTGCAGGTTCAAGATAACATACTTCCACTGGAGGATTCAAGGAGGGCTCCTCAAGAACACATGGTCGATGATCAAATAGAGTTTTTGGCTAAAAATTCCAACTTTGGGAAAATGATAAAGAGGTGATGCAAAGGAGAATTCTTGACAAACTCCTTTGTAATGATAACTTACCAAAGGATAAAATGGGCTTCCATGATCCAAACCTAGGTGAAGGCCATACCTCATATGAGCTAAAAGGTAACAATGCGATCTCCTACACTTCTACAAACTTAGAATATTGTTATATGGCTAGTAGTAGCCAAGTGGATGTAGTTGATAGTTTGCTTGGAGGAGAATTGCATTAGTCTTCCCTTTGTGATACTCTTGGTATTTCTAGATTACATGAATACCAAATTATTGTTGTAAGTTTGCAAGCACTAGTTGATCCTATAGATGACAAAATTAATTCTTTTCGTAAGAATGATTTGTGTCCATCTAGTGCTAGCACTTATAACTTGAATAAGGTTCCATTACCAAGTGACAAGAGTACTCACACACTAGATGACCCTTGTGAAAACCAAGGTGAGTCTACGTTGGTATGTGAGTTGCTAACAACTAGTGAGGATGTGAATGATGATCAACCTACTCACCAATGTAGTCCACTACTTGAGCATATATGTGGTACGTTTGATAAGTATCAAGTTAGTGATGATGTCGATGTCTTTTATCATGGGATTGGATATGATTCTTTGAGCATGTTGTATAATGAAATCCATATTGATAGCTTTGCTCAAAGAAACCAAGAAAAGGTACAATCGGGTGAAGGTGACCTTGAATTGCTTGAATATTTAGGAAACCCAAATTGTGATTGTTCTTGTGAAAATGTTTTTGTATATGATCCCTTTGCTGTTTATGGTGATTTATATCTATGTGGGGATTACTCTCTTAAAATATAAAGTGGTGCATTCTTACAAATACCATCTACTTCTTCTTTGTGTATTTCCTATGTTAAGCATACTAGTGGTGATGAACTTGAAACTAGTGAGTACTTGCATAAGGGCACCATAGTTAAAGTTGATTTGTGCGACACCTTTCTCTACTCTCTATTTGCCTTTGATGATATATATGATATTGTAGAGAGTATATCTTTTAGATTGGGTGAAGCCTATGGGGAAAAAGAGTGTTGTCTAGATCCATGTCTAAGGCCACTCTTTCTATTTGACCCCGGTGCCAAAAATAAATATAACGATGTTGGCACACCCAACATATTGCGTGGTCTACATTACAAGAAAAGTATTACTCTTTAAAACCTGAGGGCAAAAGTGTTATTATCGTCTTGGGATAATGCTTTTAAATGTGCATCCTTGCTTGACACACTTTTTCTTGAATTGAGTGGATCCTAACTTATGGATGCCAAGTTGATGTTTTACTTGAAGGGAAAAAGTCATATGTGCTTAATTATTTTAATTCCATCTTTATGTGTCTTATGTTCTATATCTTTTGGGCCAATTGGCCTTCTTATAGATGACATCACATTGGGTGATGCCTTTACAGTTGATGCCTTCCTATACTACCTCTTTGCTTATGATGATATCCATGCTAGTCTTGAATTTGTTTTATGTGGAGGCAGGATATTTGTTGAATGGTCCGCTTGCTTGAGTGACATTGCTATATATTTTGCGTGGACCTTAACTTTTAGTAAGATACCACTCTTGATGTGGTCTTTAAAAGAGAAGATGAGGCAATTGTGTCTTATGGATCCTAAGGAAAAGGTAATCTTACCTTTTGTAACTAGTGATGCCATTATGATCATTGTGGTTTCCTCACCTATTGGTGATTTCCTTAACCAATTCCTTTGTGCATTCTTGCTTAGATTTCTAATGTTTAATACGAAGGATCCTTGGTTATATTTCAAGTGTAAACCACCTTGGAATGATGTTGTTATTTGTTGCCCTAACCCTAACCCTCACGCCATGAGGATATTGTGCTTGTTTGTCCTTTCTTTGATTTTGCTAGGTATGGATTTGAGGTTGAATCCTTTTCAAGAAGGGGAGGATGATACATGCTAAATGGCCATCATAGCTTTTAATGACATCATGCAAGGACAACATTAGAAGAACTCGATTGTGGTCACATTGAGGGTACGGGAACATACATAGGGGACCCATTTTGAGCCCACAATAGAACAATCCTGTGTATGAAAGGTTGCTTGAAAGCTTTCCTTGATGAGATGCCCGAGAGATTCAAGTGTTGAAGAATAATTGTGAAGACCAAAAAGACACAAGGAAAGGCATATGTTGAAGTGTGAAGAATACCACATCAAACACTCTATGACCGCCCCTTCATTCAGGGTGTAATGGTTTTTGTTTTTGCCTATTCTTTACACTCCATAAGAGCCCCTTTTCATTAAGGGTATTTTGGTCTTTTATGTAATAAGCTATAAATAGACTCCTTAGGTTTATTTTTCATTTAAATTTGATGAATATTGAAGATTTCTTCTCTCTTTAAGAGTGTATCTCCTATAGTGTTGGGATTGGAAAAGCCATAATTAAAACTAGGGATAGCTTGAGTGTGGATTCACTTGAGTTGATAATCGGCTTAGAAACATTGGTGCTTTGGGGTTCTTCGAGTCCCTTTTGTGTCAACGTAAGTGTGGTGTTACCTTTGCGGATTGTAAAGGGTTTTGGTGTTTGATATACACCTTAGTTCCTATAATTTGTAAAGGTTTATGTCTTACTAACTATCCTTTAAGTTTATGCATTTTCTCTTCTTTTTGTGCTAAATCCGAATGTGTGTTTGTTTGTTCTTCTTCATCTCATCTTCTTCTCTTTAGTTGTGTTGTTATTTTCAGATTTTAGGTTTTTTTCTCTTATCACCCTCGACCATAGCCAAAACCAAACCAAAGAAATAACAAAAATAAAAGAAGTCCATTGCATGAAATGGAGCCTTCCGGAGTATGGAAGCTCACCACTTTAGTCTGACTCAAAGTTTTCCCCAAAGGTAGTATGGCCGGTTCCTTCATCCCATGGGATACAATACCCAAAGATGGTTATCAGAGTGAATGCTAGTATGTACTCAAGGATAAGATAAAATAATCCCAGTAATTCAAAACCAAAGTAAATAACTGTGTGCAATCACATATATTTCTATATATCATGCTAGGATAAGGAACTGAGTTTAGCATTCATTTAAAACATTTACCTAGACTGTGTAGCTTTACCATCATAATCCACTCAAAGGCTATATGGGTCCAGTGTTACCCCCTAAACGGGCCATAATACGTGTAGTCGTACGAACCGAAGATATCACAGGGGTCAGGAATTCCCGTGTACCCTTCGTCCTCCGTGATACATATATACATAAGTATAAACTTGGAGAATTCCCATGTACCCCACAATTATATGGTCACAAAGACCAACCCTTATGTCGGAAAATATGAGTTCCCAGTGTCTGTCCATTAGACTCACACCTTCACGATTAGCTATCACAGCCTGTCATTCTTGACCAATTAAAATATTTAGCACATAACAAAACCACCAATTCCAGGAGTCAATTATCAAGGAATTATGAAGTGGTATCGTCATACAAACTATAGCTTGCAAGAAATGTTACTAGCCAAGACTTAAGGGATTCCCATGTACCCCACAAGATTACCAATTAAACCAAGGCCATGGCCGCCAAGGCCTTTCCAAACCATTTAAAATCAACCAAACCAGTTTAAGTTATATTACCTTTTATGCAATGGAAAGATTTCCATAATAGTGAAGTTATGTGACAAAATCAGTATTATTGGCATTTTAACAAATAGGTTGAGGGAACATATGTTTCAAAACCATAACTAAGTAACTCAAGGAATCCATAATACCCCCAAATCCATTTACCATTAACGTGCATCCCACAATGTCAAAATCATACTAAAAACATGAAAGATAACATAATTAAACCATGCGAAACATTATTCAACCATGACCATCCAAAACCCCCAACCTTTATTGTAAAAACATAGTAATACCATGAAAAACATAAATTAAAACACATTCTCTTTGTAAAATAATAATTAGAGAGGAGTACCATGCCTTAGACACCAAGGAAGATGGAAAGAAACCACCTTAGAGAGCCTTAATAGGATAGCTTGATGAAACCCTAGACTAATATTCTTGATAGGGTTTTTGAGAGATTTTAGAGAGTGTTTTAATCTTTCTAAGTGTAAAATAAATGCCCAATTTATGTTATAAGATGTGGGGTAGAAAATATCCAAAGTATCCCCAACTGAAAAGATGCAAAAATCCGTAGGTGGCTACGAGTTGACCCTCCAACTCGTCACCACATCATACGATTGGTACCTTCAAGTTGTTACCAGAATAGAAGGTTTGACATAATATTTTGTCCCACTTAAAAATGCCTTTACCCACTCATCACTAGACCGTACAACTGGTAAGATCTAGTCATATTCAAGATAGAACATCAAGGGCTAGACATTAGACAACATACGATTATGCCCTAATTCTCTCATCACAAGACCATGCGACTCGTATAGAGTCTCTCATAACTAAGATAGAATTGCCCAATAACATACTGAACAATATACTACTAGGGTCCCTAGACCCATAATCATACCGTATGACTCATAAGGCAAGTCGTCAATAAGACAGTGAGCTCAAGGCTCGAGGAAATTTCAAAAGGCCAAAAGCTAGGGTGTTTCACTTTAGTTCCATTGGACTTAGTTATAATTCTTGAGTAGAATCTCAACCTTAGGACTAATTGTGGCTTGCTATACATTTAAGAGTAGATTTAGATACCTTAGCCTAGTCCGAGGTACACATTGTCTTAGAATATATTTTGGGGTTTTAGAAGTGGAATTTTTGATCCACCTTAAGTCAAGATTGATGATAATTCTCTTAAAACCCTTTTTACACTTATGACTTCCTAGAGAATGCCCCTTTTAGGCTATATTGAGGGACCTCGGTACTTGTTGGTCATGATGAATGACGTTAGAAGTAATGCCTAAACAATTATGCTATATGTATGATTTATTAGTTATTCTTATGATGAGATATTGATTTTGCTATTGTTGTGTCTATCGATTAGGATACCTAATATACTATTGAATAAGCCCTTGACTATGATATTGCCTAAACCACAAATTATTTTATTGACTATGCTATGAATAAGCTATAGATTATGCCATGGGTTAGCTATTGCTCAAGCTATTGATAAACTATCTTTTATGCTAATGATAGGCCATTGAATATTCTATTAATGAGTCATTGCATATGATATTGCTTATGATTTTGATCATGCTAAGAAATTACACTAGAAATCTCGCTAGAAAACATTCTTAATGATGATATTAGCAATTGTGCCTTGAATTATGTTAGAAGTCATGCTTATTTTTTTAGTAAATAATAATTTTTATTACCAACGTGAATCATTACATTCTGAATATAGGCTGACCCTCTGTTCATCTAATGTTCAGTAACTAAAAAATACAAGCCTAGTAGTATAGGAGATCTCTAGTTGACATACAATTCTACTCTGTCTCTCGACAATAGGATCACTACAAATCACTCAAATATCACTATTAATGTGCTATCTCAACGCTGCAGTTTTCCTCATGGGAATGAATTTAGCATCCTCAGGGTTTGTTTCCAGGCTTTAACTGCTACTCCTCTCACGTGAAGAAACGTTGCTACTTCTTTGCATATCATATCTTCATGGTAGCGGCCGTCTTGAAACCTTATATGGTTCATTTCCCACTAAATTGTTGTTTTTACACATGTAAAGGTACATGTCACTATTGTATTTCTTCCCATTTGTTTCTTTGCCTAAGTGCACATCCATTGAATTTTCTCTTGCCAAGTCCCAATATTCTTGTGTATTCCTAGCCAGCAGAGTATTCTTGCCTATAAGGCCTTTGTTATTCTACATTCGCAATAAAGTTGAACTAGTGTTTCATTACTATTATCATAGAAAGCACATGACTGGGGGGGCTCACACTAATTTTTAATAATCTATCCACTATTGGTAGCCTTCTCTGCATAACAAGCCAAAGAATAAAGTTGTGCCTTGGATGGATGTTAGAATTTAGTACCAAGATCTCCCATGGAACTTTGGGATGTACTGGAAGTAGGCTGATGTACATCTTATTGATAGAGAATTTCCAATTAATTACCATGTTTCAAAGTTGTATCAGTAAACCCCCTTGTCCTGGGACCTGTACTACGAACTTCCTAGCCTCTAAGATTTTCTTGAACACCCAAGTAGTGGTACCAGGGATAGGGTCCATTTCCAGACTAGTATTCTTCAAGTATAAGAGTGTATCTATTTGATCTATAAGTAATTTTTGTCTTCAGCAACAGTCCACAGGTGTTTTAGTATTGCTGCCCTGTTCCAAGTGATGAGATGGTGAACATTCAAGCCCCCTACGGACTTTGGAAGATAGATTTTCTCCCAAGCTACAAAGGCTATTCGAGATATGTTTGCCTCACCTGTACATAGAAAAGATCTGAATACACCATCAATCAGTTTCATTATTTTCTTGGGAAGAATGAACACTTGAGCCCAATAGGTTTGTACACCAAACACCACAGCCTTTTGTTAACTATAATCGACCTGCATATGAGAAGAGTTTTGCTGACCAACATCTCACTTTTGTAGTGATCTTTTCAACTAGTGGCATACACTGGGCAATAGTCAATTTCTTTGAAGAGAGTGGTACACCCAGATAGTTGAATGGGAAAGATCGTTCTGCATATTCCAGCTGTGAAAGTATTAAGGCTTTCACTTGGGCTTTGACACCTGACATATAAATACTGCTCTTTTTTGTATTTGTCATAAGGCCTAAAACTTTTGAAAATCTTTGGAATACTTCTTGCAAGAGAGTAATGGATTGAATATTATCTTTACAAAACATCAAGAGGTCATCGGTAAAACAACTATGCATCACACCCAACTTTTTGCATCTTGGGTGACATTGAAACTTCTTATTCCTATCCATAGCATTAAGCTCTCGTTGTAAGTACTCCATTGAGATAACAAGTAGATAGGGGACATCGAGTCCCCTTGTCTTATACCCTTTTTTCCCTTAGAAAGGTTTTGAGAGTCCACCATTAATAATAATAGAGTAGGCCACTATAGAGATGCACTTCATAACCCAACTGATAAATCTATAGGGAAAGCCAAGTGCAGACATCATCATCTTGATAAAACTCCATTCTATAGAGCCGTACACCTTTCTCAAGTCCACCTTCATTACACTCCTTGGGGACAAACCTTTCCTGGTATACCGCTTTAAGAGTTCATGACTAAACAGTATATTATCCATGATACTCCTACCCTCTATAAATACAGTCTAGGATGGTCCAATAATATCATCTATGACCATTTTTAATCTTGTGGTGAGTATTTGTGTGATGATTTTGTAATGGGTTTTACAATAAGCTATTGGTCTATAGTCCTTTATAGTAGTGGGGTTATTGATTTTTGGTATGAGGGTAACAGTAGTACAGCTCATATTTTTCAACATTTTTCCAGTCTTGAAAAACTCCTGCACAACCCTTACTACATCTTTTTTTGACAATATCCCAATGTGTACTAAAAAATTGTATAGGGAATCTATCTATACCTGGTGATTTGTACAGTGGCTTGCTCTTCACCGCTTCCAGGATCTTTACATCAGTGACTGGTTTGATGAGTAGGTATTTTTGAGTAGAGGATAAATAGGGCCCCTGCTGGATAATTATAACATCGGGGCATGGTAGTTCTTCAGCAGCAGTTCCCATCAAACTAGTAAAGAATAATACAATCTCCTCTTCTACCTATATAGGATCTATAAGCTTTGTGCCTTGAGCATTATAAACTGAATCATATAGTTTGTGTTATTTCTCATCTTCCATTGTGCATGGAAGTAGCTGGTGTTTGCATCTCCACATTTGATCCAATTAGCTCTAGATTTCTGTCTTACTTCCTTCTCCTCAACCTTGCTCCATTTTTGAATATCAACTAATATTTTCTTTTCCTACTATATCAATGTTTGGTGCATCGGTTTGCTTGTAATTTGGATTTGTGTTACGTCCAACTCTTGTCTTAAATTCTTAAGTCTTTGTGCATACGAAGCCATGTAGGAATTGAGACTCTTTAATGCATGTTTTAGTTCCATTATCTTGAACCACAATTGGAACATGTTGGTACCCTCATACCTTTTTTCCTAGACCTCTTCTAGAATTTCTTTGAACTCTGGATGGTCTATAACAGTCTTGAACAGTTTAAAAGGTTTTAGCCTTAGCGTCCCATGTGGCCTATATTTAATAAGTATTGAAGTGTGATCGGAGACCCAGGATTAAGGAATCCATGAGAAATTTCCTAATGCCCAATCAGTTATTTTTTATTATAGAACGTGTAGTGCCAACCTTTTGCTTTTAGCGAGTTAAGTTGCAAAGTATCCACCATATCTCTAAATGCCTATGTTTCAACCACTTTAATAGGGTACCCAATACGATCCTCAAATGATAACATCATGTTAAAATCACCAGAAAGTAGTCATTCCCCCCGCTAAGGATCTCCCAATTCATTTCAGATCATCCCATAAGCTCTGCCTATTTACTACCTCATTTTTCGCATAGATCATAGTGAGGTATGTTCTAAAACCTTTAGAGGAGTTGGTTACCTTGCAGTTTATGAATTGTTCCTTGGTTTCCATTATTTTTACTAATATAGTAGATCTTCATATAACCTATATACGTCCATTCGGTGCCATAGGATAATTACACCATGTATTCCATCCTTGAGAAATTTTATTCAATATAGCCTAAGATTTGTGTTCCTTTAATCTTGTTTCCAAGAAACCAACAAGATCAATATTATTCTTTTTCAAAAGCTTCAGGGGTTGGTTGTGCCCTCTGATATTCCATGTTGTGATTTTCATCTTGAGGAGGGTGGGGGGTCTCCAGTTTGTCTCGTATTATCCATGGTTTAGAGACCATCAAATTTGTTTCCCATCAAGATCTTAAGTTCCTCAGCTTAAATTGATAGACCAACTTCCACAACTTGATTTGATGGACTTGCTCCATTTCTTATCTTTGGCAAGCTGGGTCTTATTTCAAGATCTTCAATCTTTTTAGCCTCTTTCATTTTAGTTGGTTATTGCATCCATTCCTTTCAACTAGTCCTCTTCTTTCATCGATTTCTCTTTCTTTTCTTTAAAACCTCTTGGAATTTCCCTTCTTTTCCTTTGTGTCAATGTTATGCCAACAGTCCTCCTTCCAATGCCCAAATTTCAAGCCTGAGGAGCAGTAACTAAGACACCAATCATAGTCTATTGGCTGAACTAGTGAACCCATAGGGGTAACTATTTCCACCTTCTCCATCAGTAGTTGAGACATATCGACCTCGATAAGGACCTTCGCATATGAGATTGTTTCTATTGTTGCAGTGAATTTATCTGTGTATAGAGGCCTACCCACAATACTTGACACTTTACTCAATTCCTCCGATGCCTAATACCCTATAAGAAGCCCAAGAAACACCACCCATAGGGGAATCATTGTAAGGCAATCCGGGTTAAATTGGAAGTTGAGTTCCCATTTTTGGAGGATAAAGGGTTTATTGTGGTATGTATAAGGACCACACCCATTATCACTTTCTCATAGTTCTCCATATTATCAAATTGAAATATGAAATATCCAATGTCATTAGGCAGTATTTGGGGCTTTTTGTCGATATTCCATGCCTAGCTAATATATGCTTCAATCAATTTTACATATGATGTATCTCCAATAACAAATCCAATCAAAGCATTCCTCCAATATTTCTTCTGTGGTTTTACATCCTTTTCAACTATATTCACAGCTATTTTACCCTGCTTAGTAGTAGGCGGAATGTAGGAGAGACGTACTCCCTTTTGAGCATGACAATTTGGTTTGTTCTCCTCCTATTTCGCTAGGGAAGGTTTAGCTGAGGTCTCTGTGTATGAGAAGTGGAGACTTCTCTCTGCCAATGGTTTAAAGGGTACACCATAGTCCTGGAGGTGTATTAAAGCTGGTGAATCAAAATTATACTTCTAACTTTTATTTTCTTTAGGAATTAATTGAAATGATGAGGGAAGGAAGCTCTCAAAAGTAAGCTTCGAGAAGCCCCTTCATATCTTGCCAACAGGTGTCACTAATTTTTCCGTAGTGTTCTTCATCAGAGGAGGTTTACATTTATTAGGCATAGTTTAGCTGTCTTTTGCTATCATGCGCCTATAGAAAAGTTCATCTTTAATTGCTCTTAGCTAACATAATCTTTTGTAACATAAAACATCCTTCATGCTTATTGATTATTAGGGAAATTATGTCATTAGTTCTGTTTGAAATCATAATGTTTAATTACATAAATAATTTTGCTATTGATTTTGCTATTAATTGTGATGATATATTGATACTCGGCAAGTTCGAATGATATTGTGATGATATATTGATACCCGATAAGGCCAGAGGATATTGTAATGATATATTGATACCCAGTAAGGACGGAGAACATTATGACAATATATAGATACCTGATAAGGACAGAGGATTTTATGATGATATTGATGCCTGGCAATGTTGGAGAATACTATGATGATATTGACACCCAGCTAGGCGAAGGACACTATGATGATACTAATGCCCGATAAGGCCAGAGGATACTATGATGATATTGATACCCAACAAGGTTGGAGGATGATTATGATAATGCATTGATATTTGAAAAGGCCGGAGGATAATTATATTGATATGCCAATGTGTACATCTACTGGTTCGAGTCTGGCTAGCCTTATGTACAACAATTATATGCTTATACATATATTTAGGTGTAATTTAGGTGATGTTGATATTAGGGATGCCGATTGTAGCCTAGAAGTGATGAATGTTTATAAAGGGGTATAGTTGATGATTAGTGCTAAATAACGATCAGCGATAGATATTTTTGTAAGTGTATAATAATTACTGGTTGATAAATATGGTTTAGTGGTAATGATGATTAGTACTAAGTGATGATTGGTAATAAATGATGCTAGTGATAATTAATGGTTTTCTAACAAATGATAATTGGTGGCTATGTGGTAAATAGTTGTTGAATGATGATTAGAGGTTATATGATGACTAGTAGTCAAAAGGATTAGTTAATAAGAGATGATTAGCTAGTAACTGGTGACTAGTGTATAGTGATGCTAAGATTGTTAAATGGTAATAATATTATGGAATCTGAGTAAATTGTGTAATATTGGTGAATTGTGAAATGCTGGTAAATGATGGGTTGATGATAATTGTGGAATGATGATGAAAGTTAGCTATAATATTGGTTGATTGCTTTTGTCTTCTCTTGACTATACTCTCTATTCGTGTGGGAGGCTGTGATGGGTTCTTTACTTTTTTGCACCAATTGTCATATGGGAGCCAATTTCATAGTTGTGCTTTCTTGTGATGATGCTTTATGATGTGTTATTATTTTGAATTGCTTACGTATGTTTGCATTATATTGAATGTATTGATTCTTTCTAATATATTGTTATTCTGATTTAATTACTTATTATGTACAACGATGGTGGAGATGATTCAGGTTCGTTTTTGTATATTGACTTAGTTTATGTTATTTTTCATTTTATCATACTTATATCATGATATAACTCAGTTGGCCGATGATGCCTTCTGAGTAACCATTATTTTGGTACTTATACTACACTTCTGTACCTTTTTGGTAAAGATTCGATTACTAGCTATCATTGTTTATCGTTGTTCGTGTGGTGATTGATTTTCAAAGATAGAGTGATCTCTTAGAGTTTGAGTCACCAATTTCCCTCCATCTTTATTTTCAGACTTTTGTTTTGAGATAGATGTATTGACTAGTCTAGACTTTTGAGTTGTATTGATACTATTAGATGCTCATATACTGACTCTACCAAGTCATGGAATTTGTATATTTTATTGACTGATTTATTTATCTAGAATCCTTTTCTTATTTATGAATTGTGTTCTTGAATTTCACCTATGATGGGCATTTTCTACCGAATTAACCCATTGCGTCAGCTCCGGCTTAAGATTTTGGCTTACATACTAGCAGGATTTAGTAGGTGTCATCATGACTCATAAATTGGGTCGTGAGAAATTGGTATATGATGTCGCCCAAAATTAACCTCCAAAGAAGTATGCTGCGGTTGATGTCAAATATAGTAACTGGGTTGAACCTACAGGGAATACATGAAATTATATCTCAAACTTGATGAATCACGGGCAATGCAAAAAATTAACTGGAGGGATTCGGAACTCATAGTAACACGTAACTGAACTTGAGTGCTTAAGATTGTAATTAATAGAAGACGAACACTAGAACTGTGTTCCGCCTGACTTCTAAATTCGTAAGATTCTCGTGTTCAACTCACCTATCCCACTGGTTGGCATGCAAAGTTTTACTAGTTATGTATTATCAACCATCTTGTGAATGCATTGATAAATCTTACCCTTTAGGTTTTGAGTCTTAGGGAATCTCCTTACTATCCTTTGTCCTTGACCCCAGTACAACACTTACCTTTTGGGTCTCAAGTTTCTTAGACGAGGGTTGATAGCCGTGAATCACTGTCCTAATCCCTTTTCCCAATCTCGAATTCCCTTGTGAGGATGATCTTGAATACAAGGAATTCCCAAGCTTCTGCAGTAGCTAAGAAGACAATTACTACGAAGAAGATTCCAATACACACACTTAGAGCAATCTAGCTGAATCTCCCACTTCTCTTGCATTGTTAATTAGCCAGGGTTCCCACAACCCTAGTTAGGGAATTTAGTCGCTTATGCTTGAAATCAATAAAGAAGATATGTATTTAATTTCACAATGATGAAAAAGCAAAATCCAAAATCTCTAATTAAATATGGAACAAAAAACATAAGAACAAAATTATTGAGTATCAAGAAGTCAAAAGTATGCTAAGAATATCAAAAGTACCTCCCATAATAAAGGATTAACCCTAGGTTTTTTATATTATCTCAAAATAACTAAAGAAACCTAATTAAAACAAAATAGAAAAACTGTGTCAGCAGTGGTTACACCTCTTACAACGAGTCGTTAGGTTTGGTTACAAATCGTTGCCTACTGTCATTGCTCTCTTCAAGATCCAATGGTTATGACTTGTTGTGTCACCTTACGAGTCATATGTAGCTAATCGTCGTTACTCTAGTAGCTTTTCACTTTCATGACTCTTGAATCTGTTATCCTTAGGAATCCTCACCACGAGTCGTAGTCAGCCCTTACAACTCATGGTCTTCACTAGTTACCATTGGAGCATCAATCCTCAGGACTTTAGACAATGGTCACAGTACAACTTCTCATTACGAGCCATAGTCTAACCTTAATACTTATAGCCTTCCATGACTTCATTCCTAGACTTTAACTTTTCTTCCTGTTTTCCTGACGAGTCTAGCTATGAGTCATAATGTGAATTAACAACTTGTAGCTTGCTTAGTACTTCAATTTCTTAGAACTTTCTTTTCTCCCTTTTTAGTCCAACACCACTTCCAACCTAGTTTCCATGCAAAACACATAAAACACACATCATATCCGATGAGATGACCTAAGTTAATGCATAATTTCACTATTTTAAACATCGAATGTGCCATGCTTCCATGAAACATCTACACCCTCAACTTAGAATGTTTGCATGTCCTCAGGAAATAAAATAAAACAAAAACACAAATGATGCTTAATCAGGAAGATCCTAAGATACCATAGACAGTTAACTATTCAATATTTTCTCAAAGCCTATCACCTCCCTCCTAGTTTTAACTTTTTCAAATTCAACTGTGTATTGATTAGATACAACAATGTGACGCACAGAAATCAGGTGATGGCATTACATTAGCAACAAACAACTAGGCTTATACAAAGTACACTACCTTGACAGATAAGCAATCTACAATGCAACCCATGTGCCCTTACAGTCAAAAGAGTTCCTATCACTCTATTATATCAGTATATTCATAAGGGGATGGTTAAGAGACACTCTCACTGATAAAAAAGTTCCAATTGGCACACACAAAATGCCATAGGCTTGCCCATATGTTCTTTACCCAAATTTCCAGACAATTTGGTTAGGATCACTGTCGGACTTTTATTCAACTTGTAAGGTAGGATTGGGGATGGTATGGTGTAATTGAGGATTTTTAGTGACTTAGCCTCCTTTGCACTACAATTTCTTTGGATCTACTTTTTTACCATCTTTTTGTTTAGTCTACCCTTATTTCTCCATTTTAATCTTTTACTTCTTTTAAGGCTGGGTATGGTTTTCTTTTCTTTTCTTCTTTATTTTGTCTACCATAACCAACCCTACTCATTCTTTCTATCTACACCCTTTTTTCAAACCCGCTTTATACTACACACCCCTATAATAGCCACCCTCAACTTAGGTGATTTACCTAAGTTGAGATGCAAGGTTTCCAAGGAAGACCAGGCTCAAAATATGTTCATTTTATTTTAAACAGGAAGGTGAATTGGCATAGGCAAAACAACATTCTATTGAGGCCCAACATCGGGATCAAGGGATTTTTATTTCATTTGGTTGGGCAATTTGGGCTAAAGTGGACTTAATCACGAAAAATGTCCTAAAATCATCTCCTAATTAACCATCTTAAAACCTAGGCAAGAGCAACTAGGCAAGTTCTAGATTGAATACACACCGGGTACTAGGTAACACCTTACACACACATCGTACAAGGTCACATTGTCATATAATTGTTTGCCACAATTGTTTCATCCCTAATTCTAATGCCATTACTAGATTCATAATAGTTCCATGCATACATAGATCACATAGTTATTAAATTTTTTTGGGGTACCAATTTTTCAAATGACACAATGTTTCTTCCTACTTAAACATCATACAGACATAACAAGCACAAAACAAAACATGTCGGTTCCTCATTCAAACAGAATCCGATGAGAAAATAATCATATCAACAATAACTAAGTGGTACACCCTCACCCTAACTAAGAAACTTTGCACTATACCCAGTGCATCTATGATGTAAACAAGAGGTGAAGACATACCTAGGCATAATAGGTGCCAACTCAAATAGTGTCAGCACAGGGAGCCTTAGAACGGGCCCCACTTTCAGCATCAGTGATCTCAGTCGGGGCTAGAGTGCTTGCATCAATAGTAGCACCGATTGTGGCTGGTGCACTCAATAGTGGCTCTGACGATAGAGCTACACTACTGCTCAGATCAGGAGCATCAGTAGGTTGGGAACTACCAGCTCCCGCTACCATCTCTTGGACCCTCACCTGGCGGTCCTGCTCACTCTAAGTTCTCTCAGCTTTCGCCATCTCGATCTCGTCTTCCTCAGTTGTTCTTCCCTTTCTCTTTTTATTTTTATTTCTTTTCTTCTCACCAGCTATGGGGGTTGAGTCTCTAACTCCCCAAATATTCTCATCCTTCTATTCTTTATGGGTCTCCTTAATAATGTGAATTTAAAGGATCGGCCTATCATGTAATTCTTCTACTAATTTTCACAGTATGGCTAGCTCAGCTAGTACACCTGTTAAGTTTGGGGATTGAATTCCCTCAAGTTGTTGGCTAATACACTGCTCAAAACCACCAAACCTCACCTTCATCACTCTCATATCTTCTTTAATTCTTTTATCTACCTAAGGTTTCACTTCTCTCTCCATAAGTCTTACTTTCATGTCCATTGTACTAATACTTTTTTATATCTCTGACAAAAATAACTGCGGAACTAATATATAGCCTGTTGGAACCAATATAGATGTAGATGGTTGTGGTTCCACAGTCGGTGGTGGAGTAAAAGTTTGTGAAGTACCTTTTACATTAGAGGTCTGAGAATTAGACTGGTTGGTCTCAGTAGTGTCACCTATGTTTGTCAACCTTAGGATTTCATCTCTATTCCCACTGAACTTAAAATCCCCTTTAATTATAATTTCCCCTAACTTAGCCACCTTAGAGATCAAGTTAGAAATATATCTGATTAGTCCCAAATATGTTATGGTCTTTGGGCTCAAGAACTGATTAATACCTGGGAGCTCTAGAACTCCCACATCAAAACAGATCTGTTTCAATACGTAGGGTAAAGCCATAACTATATTGATGCTCATTTCCCGATATCTAATCTCTCTCGTGATCTATTTTGCTAAATTTATCTTATATCCATCTATGATACTTGCTATTAGGGCCGTTTTGTCAGGACCCACAAAAATGTCCCCCAAGGTGGGACTCAGCTTGTGTCGTATCAAAGTTTACCAAGCCTTGTTTTGAAAGTTTAGGCTATCCTTCTTTATCAACGATGAACCTTCAACACCACAAACTGCCCATAGAGCTTTCTATCACTTCATAGAAATGATCCCAATCATCCACCAAAACTGAACTAGCTTATCTTCTGATCTATTTATTTCACCTTCACTTTACGTATTTCTTCCACCCTATGGTCAAACTCAGTAGTGTTGGCCGAAGGTAAAAAGTCTAGCCCATTTAAAAATCTAAAAATTATCTGTGTTGAGACATTCACTCAAATAGATCAAATTACCAAGTCTGGCAATGGGTCTGTACCCTTCCACGGTTGCCCTTGAGGGTTTAGCCTTGGCAGCTCCATATGATATGCAGCATAAAACTCATAAACCAACGTTGCACTATACAAACCTGAGGCTCTAGTTATCCATTCAAAGCTGGATTATCAATGTAGGCATATTAGATATGCCTATGGTAGTTAGTGAAATGCCCCGAATCTGGTACCCAAAATGCTACATGGTGCTCATGATCACGAAAGACCATAAGCTAACCCATGACTGATATCTGTAATTGAGCACTAAATAATATACTGTAATTATGCAAAATATAAGTTGTAAGGCCATAAGGTTCAAAATTGAACTAATACTGAATATAAAATAATTCTGTAATAGGGTATAACAATACCCAAAACTGAAATACATTATCTGAAACATATTGTAGTCTGAAAGCCTCTAAACTATCTGAAAACTGTGGAGTTGATGGGATATGTCCCCAACTAACTCCGAACTACTGAAATAATAAAGTAATAAAATAATCATGCTATCCTCGAATGATGAGGACTCACTGCTAGTCAGGCTACTGAATGTCTGATCTACTGAGGATGCTGGAGAACTCATGCTTCTAAACCTATGATATAAAACACCATAGCTCAAATACATCAGTATGTTAAAAGTACTGGTTGCAAGTGAGGTAGGATAAATGCAAGGGTTTATATGCATGAACAAAAATAATTGACTGTATAACATGAATGTGAGAATACATACATAAATAAATAACTATAACTAATATTATGATGACGCTGACTCATGAATTCTGAAAATATGGATTTACTAATATCTGAGTACTAATACTAGAATACTGAATGACCGAGTCTACTAAATACTGACAGACTGATGTTATTTTACAAATAGAGAAAAGACTATTTTTGACAGTTCTGATTATGAAGAACTGGTCTGGTTGACTGTCTTGGACAGTCCTGAAACAGAATACTGATAACATGAAGTTTGCATAATTAATATACTATTAACTGAGTTCATGATAATACAATTGTTGAGTATGAGTACTGATAAAATGAGTGACTATATCTGACAGTCCTAATACTGATAGAACTAGCTGAGTTCCGTACTGTATTTGAGTTTACTATATCTGACAGTCCTGTTCTGTAATTGAAACTATGGGAAGTAGTTATCTAATTGACATGATCCTAATACACTATTATAGCTGAGTTGGGGTCTAATTTGTAACCCCAATTAGAAGGGTGTCAATACTGCGCCACTAGTAAGGACAAGCTGTGAGTAACTTTTATCTGATAGTGTCCTCAAAAGAGAATGGTGAGGCCCTCATCCTACAGTGCTTATCCACCTCATCATACATCATCTGACAGTGTTGATGTCCAAACCTATGCTGGATACATAGTTCTGGAATGCAAGTATGAATTCTAAGAATCACATCCTCACCTGACAGTGTATCTTCCTATCCTTGGGTTCACTCGGTGCTAATTCCTACTCCTATCTGAATAGACACTGATCATGGATTACTAAAATAAATTGGACTGAATTAACTGTACTGAACTGATACTAATGGTATCGTTTAGTGGAACTAAATTGGGTTCACTAAGTTTCGTTGATTAACGGGATGCTACTGAGATCTGAGGACTAGCTGAGAGTACTGAAGTTACTGAGATTTAATGGGAATACTAAGGTTACCAAGATTTTTGAGCACTGAGATCACTAAGATTACTGAGCTACTGAGATTGCTGACATTTTTGGGTTTTTCTTGAGTCACAAGACTGATTGAGTTCTATGGATCATGACTTGACTGACACAGCTAAATTGCCAGGTACAAGTACCCCTAGGACTCTATAGAATGAAACTGGCAAGGCTTAACACTTTTGATCACATGACCAATATCAATAATTCATAATACATAAATTTGGGGATTCATGAAGCACATGGTTATCATAGTCTTGTACATGGATAGTAACACGTATAAACATGGAATAATTTCATGCTTTAAATCTTATGAACATCCCATCAAGCAATCACAATGCATAGGTTTAGCATGGGAATCATCTTAATTAAATAGGTATAGCATAACGTAAGAGACATGACATAATCTTGACACATGGAAACTAGGTACTTGATCATTGTTTATTCATTGGGGCATATTATCAAACACATTGCATGCACACATAGAACATAGGTATGATCATCAATTTAATACCACATGGTTCCACAATCTAACTCAATTGCATGAATTTCAACCCTATACTAACATAGTTTCATGAAAAATATGATAAAGATACAACCTTGGCAATCGTACAATAATAACAACATGAGCATAATCAATTCAAAACAAGAACATCTTGACATATAGTTTAAAATAGGGTTCTTGAGCTTCATGGACGAAAGGAGACCATGAATCAACACTGTGCATACCTTAGTTCTTGATTCTATGAAGATTGACAGAGAGTTTCTTGAATTTAAGTCTTGGATTTGAATCCCTAATTGAAAACCCTAGCTTGTTCTTGAGAGAAACTTGAGAGAAACAATATATTTTGGGTGAAATATGACTGAATCACGTGTTATTGAGTATATATAGAGGTGAGAAATTAACCTTTTTAACACTTGGACGCGTATTTTAATTTTGCAAAAATTTCCCAATTTGGACCCCTGGCATGATGCGGCGCTATCGTGTCGTGTCTCTGGGAAGTGACAAATGGGAAATTGCAAGGTGGCACGATGCGGAGCTATTGAGTTACCACTTTGTTTGAAACCTAGAAGTTTGGTATGATGTGCCACTATCACGGAGCAACACTGTAAATTGACAATTGCCATTTAAGCTGGCTCTGCGATGCGCTGATGGCTCAGGTAATACACTACCTCACTAAAAAGGCTCTAACTCTTCGCCCGGGTATTGGATTTGGGTGAATTTAATATCGATGCAAATCTTATTCAATTTCCCACATGATAAAAAGTGAATGTCTTGAAAATACCATATTTATAAAAATGGATTCATATTTAAAACAAGCCTTTAATATTTCTAGGATGATTTTTAAGCTAGGTAGAAATATAGGGTATTACAGTTAGTCTCCTCTAGATGAATGACCCTATGTGGTTTTCCAGTAGTATGGTTTATAGAGATATTCTTATCATAGATATTATGCATTCTAGGGTACCCCCACCATTCAATAATGGGCAATAGAGAAACTTTAATAAAAAGTATGGTGGGAGGTACTCAAGAAGGTAGAATCTCAATAGGTGTATCGCTCTAATCAGTCTGAATCTCTTTTCCAGATTCAGGCCCATCTTTATTATCATCCATATTTGCATTTTTATCTTTTTCAAAGTCGGATTCACCATCACTCATATCCACACCCTCATCTTTTCATTATCATCACCATCCTTCATCGAGAAGGATGGTGAATGAGGTGGTGTGGGTTATTTATTCTGGGTGTAACCTAGGTGGTGTGACCTCCTCCAAGGTTGCTTTCACACCTCGGGGTCCCTTTTTTCTAGGATCCACTTACCCCTTTATTAAATATTCCTTTATTAAGCCGCTTGACGTCTTAGTATCATTATCTACAACCTTACAGTTGACTTTTGGGGAGGATTTTTTGGGGTTTGTATCTTTGATGGTTGATTCTTTGATGAATCAACTTTTAGAGCCATTAGTACCATTTGAATAGGACCCATCAGCCATTAGTACCTATTGAATAGGACCCATCAGTGATGAATCAACTATTAGAGCCATCAAATTTATGAGTCATGGTGCAACACATAGGGTAAGATAGTACATAAGTCAACATTACTATTCATGCAACCAGTCCTCCTAAAAAGTTGTAATGATAGTCTATGACTTGTTACTAAGACTCTTTCTCTGACTAGAAACATTTTCTAAAATTCAAGAGGAGGGTGAATTAAAATTTTTTATGAGTCAATTACTGACTCCTCACAATCGACTTGCCTGCAGATCAGTGCACTTTACAAACAGATTAGATTTAAAATAATTAAATAAGTAAATAAAATAATTAAAGTAATAACACAAAGATTTATCCTAGTTTGGAACACCAATGTGGTGCCTACTTCCAGTCCCCTTGGGTAATAAAGTTTTCTTAGATCGTTGAATGTTGGGCTCGATTACAATGATTGGAAACAAGTTCTGAAAACTTATTTTGCTATTCAAATATTATGACATTACTTCAGTTGGTGTTACAAAGTTGACTCAATCCTACTCTTTATATAATAATGGTAAGCTAGAAGTTATAAAGTCTTGTGAGACTAAGATTGAGACACTTTGAATTTTCTGCTTGAAGTTGCGTAAAGAGTGTCTATCTTCAATCTTCATCTCTTATAGTCTAGGCTACTACTCTTTATAATGAAACCTAAGATATTTCTTCTTAATCAAGATATAAATTGATTCCTTGATTGAGGAATGTAGCTACATGATATGTCCATGTCAGATATATCCATATACGGCTTTGGATCACGTCTATATCATATATATCCATGATTTATTTTTATTTTTGATCTTGTAGAGATTGATGCCTTTCAAAATGTGCTCGCGGTCTTCTCTACTTTTTCTTGATCTGATTTGTCAAAACTTATCTTGATTAATTTGGTCTACCATGACTTTGGGATGCTGAACCTTCTTTTATTTTCATGATTTTTGATTGATCTACTTTCTATACTATTTGAATGTCGTGATCCTCGATATCTTTGGGTGAGATACTCTTCTATCTTCTAATATCTTGATTTGATTTTCCATGACATTTAGAGCTGAGATTCTCCGTTCATTTATTCTCATTTGTGATTGAATTACTTATATACTGTGGATGTCCTTCTATTCCTAATGTCCCTAGAGCAAACTTCCTTTATTCTTCCAATATTAGCAATGTTAAATGCCCTGCAAAGATACACTAGTTAGTTTGTCATTATTAAAAAGTAGACTTATGAGGCTAACAGTCTCCCCTTTTTTGTAATGACAATAGATGTAAACATTAGTTGACTTTCCTGTCTATCGGCTTGCTCCCCCTAAATTTTACAAATATCTAAACATTAATTGACTTGGTATACTCTGCTCCCCCTGACTGGTAGGCTACTCTGATGTTTTTACTTTCTCCCCCTTTGACATAATATAAAAGAAACAACACGCAGGCAGTTTGCAGAAAAAGAAGTTTGCACATATCCAAAATAAAACTTAAAGATCATTGATCTTAAGAATACCAAGCCTTTATTGAAGGGAACAAAATCTTTCCTCTAGTAGGGTTTTTATATAAAATATCTACTAGTTAATTTTTTGAGTCAACAAATTTTAGAGTAAAATCACCATTCTCTGCATGATCTTGAATTTAAATAATGCTTAATATAAATATATTTAGCCATAGAGTGATACAAAATATACCTAGATAAGCTAATAGTACTAGTGTTATCACACATAATAGGAACAAATTCAAAAGATAAGTCAAAGTCAAGAAGCTGATGCATAATCCATAAGATTTGAGTACCACAGCTTCCAAAAGTTATGTATTCAACTTCAGTGGTTGAAAGAACAACAAAAGTTGGATTCTTTCTATACCATTAGATAAGGGCATCACCAAGCATTTGGCATGTTCTAATAGTTCTCTTTTTATTATTTCTCATACAAAATCATCATCTGAATAACCAGTTAAATCAATGTGTAGGAAGAAGGGATACCATACCAAAGTCTTAAGTACCTATTAGATATCGAATGACTCATTTGGTGGTAGTGAGGTGATACTTCTTGGGAGCTTACTAGAATCTTTAATTTACACACAATGAACATAATATCTGGTCGACTTGCAGTCAAGTAAAGTAGAGATCTGATCATCCCCTGGTACGTCTTTTCATAAATGTCTTTTCCAGATAAGTTTGAATTAATGCTTGTGGATGGGCTCATTAGTGTTCCATAGGCCTTTACTTTTTCCATACCAAACTTTTTGATGAGTCATTTTGTGTAATTTGCTTGACTAATGAAGGTGCCTTTGGAAGTTTATTTGATTTGTAATCCCAAAAAGAATGCGAGATCGCCTATAAGACTCATTTTGAATTCTCCTTTCATCAAATTAGCAAAATTCTCGCACATAGAGATATTAGAACTACAAATATGATATTATCAATGTAAATTTGTTCAATGAGGAGATTTGAATCAATCTTTTGTATGAACAAAGTTGTGTCAGTTTTACCCCTTTGAAAATTGTTATTCAGTGAAAAAGTACTCAATCTCTCATACCAATCTTTTGGATCTTATTTTAGGTCGTAGAGTGCTTTTGATAATTTGAAACATGAATTGGATATGAAGGATCTTAAAATCCAAGGGTTTGTTCTACAAAAACATTCTGATGAATAAAGCCATTTAAGAAAGCACTTTTTACGTCCATTTGATATAACTTAAAACATTTGAAAGCGGCAAAAGCTAATAAGATTCATATTGACTCTAACCTTTCCACGGGGGAAAAGATCTCATCATAATTAATACCTTCCTACTGGGATTATCCATGAGCTACAAGTCTGGCTTTATTTTTGATAACCTTACCTTCTTCATTTAATTTATTCCTGTAGACCTATCTTGTTCCAATTATTGAACAGTTTCTAGGTCTTTCAACTAGAGTCCAAACTTGATTTCATTCAAACTAATCCAATTCCTCTTTCATAGTTTCAACTCATGATTCATCGTTAAGAGCTTCATTAGTTCTTTGGCTCAATTTGGGACACAAGGCCAACGAATGTGTGTCTCCTTAATGATGCTCTAGTTTGCACTCTATCTTCTAGATTTTTGATGATGAGTTTATTTGGATGAATAGCATCGTGCTTCCTTTCTTTTGGAATACTCCGTTTCACTATTTTTGCTGTGGGAGTCGACTCTGTCGGGGATATAGTCGACTTGTCTTGTGGAGGTTCTGAGGTAGTGCTATGATTTCTCCATTTTGTAGATTACTCACTTATTATTAATCAAAATTTAAACTCATAGGGAGGTGATTAGATTCATCAAAAATAATATGCATAGATTCCTCAACGCATAAGTTTCTTTATTAAATGCCCTATAAACACGACTAGTGGGACAGTAGCCAAGGAAAATGCCTTCATCACTTTGTGGATCAAATATTCCTAAGGCATTCTTACCATTGTTGTGAATACAATATTTGCAGCCAAAGGGATGTAAATAGCCAATATTGGGCTTCTTTCCCCTCCAGAGTTCATAAGGTGTTTTCTTTAGAATAGGTCTAATTAGGCACCTATTGATGATGTGATATATTATACTAACTTTTTCTACCCAAAAAAGATCTGGGAGATTATGTTCCAACAATGCTGTCCTGGAAGTTTCTTGGAGGGATCGATTCTTTTGCTCCATTACCCATTTTGTTGAGAAGACCACGATGAAGAGAAGTTTTGGGAGTATCAATTCTGAGTACAATACTCCTCAAATGCCTTGTTTTCAAATTCTTCCCTATAATCACTGTGAGCATAAGTGATAAAGTGTCCAACTTCTCTTTGTACCTCAAAATTTGTGAAAGCCTTGTGTTTATATTCAAGAAATATTACCCAAGTAAATCATACGTAATCATCAACTATGATAAAAACATATCTCTTTCCACTAATGCTTGCAGTCTTGGTGGGATCAATCAGATCCATGTGAATTATTTGAAGCGGTTTGGTAGTAGATATAATGTCTTTAACTTTGAAGGATGTTCGAGTCTGTTTACCCAATTGGAAGCCATCATAGATGTGATCCTTTTCAAACTTGAGTTTTGGCAGACCTTTTACCAAATCAAGTCTAGCCAATTTTTCAATGAGATGCATGCTAGCATGCCCAAGATTTCTATGCCACAACCAAGTATAAATGGTTTACATAGTGGGAAGGTTAAGGTAGCAAAATTAGGATTATTTAAGATGTAATGCTATTGACACATTCACCGATAAGAGAGATGTTTCTTTTATTATGTTTGGTTGAGTAATTTTTCGTCCTTGAAGAGTACTTTAAATCCAGTATCACAGGGTTGACTAATGCTGAGAAGATTGTGTTTAAGGCTGTCTACCAGATATACTTCCATGAATTTGCATGATGAGTTATGTTTTACTGGGCCAACTCCGATGATATTGCCTCTAGCATTGTCACCTAACCTAACTGATCCCCCATCTATTTTTCTTAGAGCATAAAAATTTTCTTTCTTTTCGTTCATGTGTCTGGAACATCCGTAATCAATGACCCACATTCCTCTCTTATAGCTCTTACAAACTTATTCCTCCAACACAAAAAGATCTATTTTGTTTAGGTACCCAAGTGGTCTTGGGTCCATGCAGGTTAGATGTTCTATCTTTGGGCCTCCAAACCCACAAGGCTTTAGGTTTATACCTACAGCTGTATGATTTGTGCCCTCTTTATCTACAAATAAAACAAACAGGTCCTCAAGAAGAAAAAAAGATCTTAGCTGATTTAAACAATTCTGATGAAGAGCTAGATTTGTTTTGAAAAGAGTTGGATTTCACAAAACTGCAACTAGGAGATTTCTTAATACTATTTAGTGTGATGCCTCGAATTTTTTTTCGTTAAGATCTCGAAAAAAAATGTATTGAATTCTATTCTTTATTGTGATTAATAATTTTTCTGTATGGAATTTCTAGATATGCGATTGGTCATCGCGTAGAGCATCAAATATGCTTTCTAACGATATGTGGATCATCCAAAACGGACACTCGAGCGATGATTTATGATCATTTCGATCTAACCGTGAATAGTGGTGAACAGTAAATGTGCAGGAAAAAAATACTGAGGCCAGGAAAATTTTAGGGTAAATTTCAACGATCATAACTCCTTTTACATAATGATCTGGGTAAGCTACTATATATCAACAGAAAGCTTTGAAAGTCCTCTTTCCAATGAAATTGGTTTCATCTAATTTTGCCATTGGAGCAAAAAGTTATGGTCGATCTACTTCAGCCTATTAAAATAGTTCACCAAAGGACAGATTTGACATTATTTGATTTTTAAGGGTATTTTGGTCATTCTCACTCCAATACATCCGGGTAAACCATGAATTTAAGTCCATTAAGAGCATTCAATAGCTCATTTTTCTGCAAAATTTCCTAAGGCTCAAACCCCAACCCTACTACTCTAAATTTCATCCTTCTATGTCTCTTGATTGAACCGTAGAAATTTCAAATTGATTTGGGATTCGAGTTGATCATGTTAAGGGCTTCGAGAAGCACCCTTTATTTTCGTAAATAAAGTTCTGGAGTTGAAATTTCATATTCATCTTCCATTTTTAGGTATGTGGGGCTTTGAACAAGATTATCCTTTCGATCTTGTGCCCGATATTTTTGTTGAATTACATTGACATGAGATTTTACATGTTTTACCATGAATTGAAAATATGGTTTTATATCTTATATTATTGTCCATGAGCTATGGGATTATGTCATCCGATATGTGTATGATGTTGAGATGGAATTATGTCCAAAAAGTATTTGATTATGAGAGTATGATGATTTAATTTGTTAACCCTTGATTTATAATATCATTCCACTATTACCTTATTATGAATTTATAATTGATATTGGAAATTCTATATCCCTACTATGGGTTGATGTCTCAAGCACCTTTAAATGTAGTTGGATGACAAATTGAGAAATGTTGATATTGAAGTTGCAATAAGTCTTGGTATTTTTCGGATGGTTTTGATGAGTTAAATTGTTGAAAATATTATATATTGAGTCTTCATATCCTTGTCCAAATATCGAGCCGGTTATGGTTCAATGCATTGGTTCAATGCATTGATACCTTGTTGATGTTGAGGAAGATTAAAATGTTTTGAGCTAAAATGTGTTGAGTTAGGAATCCACAAATTGATATAATTTGATAAATGAGAAAGATATTTGATTTGGTCTTTATGATAGACCTTTGTGATGTTGTGGTGGATTTCCTAATATGTTCTGAGCTAGTCAGGGAGTAGTACTTAGCACCGAGAGGGAAATTTGGTATTTTCCCAAACTTGTGTGCCACCGTAGGGTTGTTTGATTATGATATTATTGGCCAGAGAGCTCGATTGTGATTATTGCAGTTTTAAGGTCGTACTTCCTGGCAAAGAGTATGACATTCCTGCCAACAGGGGTTTCAAACATTGGTATTCCACGTAGCTCACGTGGGGTTGTCGGTTATAGGAAACACCCCTGTCCATAAGAGTCATGTTTATTGAAATACCGAGTCACTTCAAGTTTTGATGTGGTAAGTCAAGTTGCCTATGATGATCCATAATGATTTATGAGGTTTTTCTCCTACATTTCTTATCTAAGATGTTATGAGTTACATGATTCAATGTCACTCAAGCCAGGTGTATCATTATGGTCCATATGTATGTTTTTATGAAATTTATGCTATTATTTATATTTTTCATGTGCCCCCACATACTCAGTACATATCTTGTGCTGACCCACATATTTCTCTATGGGGTACATTCTTACCATGATGTAGGTTCAGGTACTCAGCTACAGCCGCGATAGTGATATCCGAGTACCGCATCTATGTTCCTTCAGTGGTGAGTCCTCATGGTTCAAGGACCAAGTTGCTAGTTTTAGTGCTGTTGTTTTGTGATTTCTTTAGTCTGTTGAGTCTGTTGGGGGTTTGTCCCAATGGCTCGTTGATTTTGCTATATAGAGGCTATGTCAGACTAGTGTATTATTGGGTTGGTTTGTATATAGATATTCCATATATGTACAGTCTAATGATATTTGGTGCCATGTGCTATGTGCTATAATATGTACTTATATATATATCCTTAGCGTAGCGTATATGTTATTGTGTTGGAATCCAAGGGTAGTGTTTTGGCTTAAAGGGTTAGGTTGAGGCTACGTTTATCCTTGGGCATCGTGTGGCATCTCGGGATGATATTTCGGGGCGTTACATTTAGCTTTATTTTTACATCATTAATATCTTCATGAGGTAGGTCAATTTCAATTTGATATTCTTCAATTTCTATTTGATGACTTCTGTTTTCTTCCTCAAGATTTTGTTTAAAATGGGCTTCACAACTTTTCTTTTCTTGAGCAAGTTTCTTATACTCATTTATGAATTTTGAAGCTTGTCAGTTATCAAATATAAGTTAGATTTAAGAATATTATAGTTCTGACAGTTATGTGTTCTTACCTCATCAGATTCACTAGTTGCCATGAAGAACATATTGACGGCTTCTACTTCTTCTTAGGTTTCATCTTCATCACTCCAGACTCCAAAGTTTTGATTATTTGTAGATGATCTTCTCCTTAACTCAGGACAGTTTAGTTTAAAGTTACCAGTTCTTACACAGTAATAACAGCGGTCATCAGTTTGGTGGAAACATTGTTCTTGGCTCCTTGGGATCTCTGATGTCTCTGTCTCATGATTTTCCTTACTCCACAATTTATGAGAGCCATTCCTTCACTATTGTCATCTTTAAGAATGTCCAGTTCTTTGGTTGGAGTAGCATTGAAGGCTATCGGTTGCTTCTTCTCCTCCTTATGGTACCTATTAATATAATTTTTCTCATATACAATAAGGTTACCTCATAGTTTATTATATATCATGTTATGAAGATCTCCTTCTTCCAGAATGGCAGCATTGGTTTCCCAAATCTTTGGGAGACTTTGGACCAACTTCTGAACTTGCAGGATGTGTGGATAGATCATCCCAGTGACTTAAGTTCACATATGATCTTGTTGAATCTGGCAAACTTTGCTTTAATGCCCCCATCCTCTTCCATTTTGAACAACTCATATTCATTGACCAGGACAATATTTTTTGACTCCTTGACTTTGGTGGTTCCTTCATAGGTTACCTCCAATTTGTCCCACTCTCTTTTACAATTTTTCAAGTTGATATCTTGTCATATTCTTCTCGCTAAATTCATACAAAAGTAAACTTATAGCTAGTGCTTTAGTTTGGATTACCTCTTGTTGCTCTTTTGTGACCTTAAAGCTTTCAAGGTCTTCTATGTTGGAACTACTCGATTCTTTATCTTTGTCCTTTGACTTCTCCTTGAGTCCCAGAATCGTATTTGGACCCTTCTTGATGACAACCCAGGCCTAGAAGTGACAATCTTGAAGGAGAGAGTTGGGAATTTGATAATTGTCTATTTGATCTTTTCTTACTTGTGGTTAAGAAATACTATAGGTGAGACCTACTCTAATTCCTATTGAAATTCAAGAGGAGGGGGGGGGGGTGAATTGAAAATTTTTTATGAGTTGACTACTGACTCCTCACAGTCGGCTCGCCTAGAGATCAGTGCACTTTACAACAGATTAGATTTAAAATAATTAAACAAGTAAATAACATAACATAAAGTAATAACACAAAAATTTATCTTGGTTCAGAACACCAATGTGGTGCCTACTTCCAGTCCCCTTGGGTTTCAAAGTTTCCTTAGATTGTTGAATGTTGGGCTTGAGTAGAATGATAGAAAACAAGTTCCGAAGACTTAGTTTGCTTTTCAGATCTTGTGACACAACTTCAGTTGATATTACAAAGTTGACTCAATCCTACTTTATATAACAATTGTAAACTAAAATTTACAAAGCCTTGTGAGACTAAGGTTGAGAAACTTTGAAGTTTTTGCTTAAAGTTGCGTAAATAGTGTCTGTCTTTTGTCTTCATCTTTTATAGTCTCGACTGCAACTCTTCATAAGGAAACCCAAGATATTTCTTCTCAATCAAGGATGTAAATTGATTCCTTGATTGAGGAAATTAGCCATATGATATGTCCATATCAAATATGTCTATATATATTTTTGGATCACATCTATATCAGATATATCTGTGATCTATTTTTCTTTTTTGTCTTGTAGAGATTGATGCCTTTCAAAATGTGCTCGTGATCTTCTCTTTTTTTTCTTGATTTGATTTGTCGAAACTTATCTTAATTAATTTGGTCTTCCGTGATTTTGGGATTGTGAATCTTCTTCAATTTCTGTGATATTTGATTGATCTGCTTTCCATACTGTTTGAATGTCGTGATCCTCCATATCTTTGGGTGAGGTACTCTTCTATCTTCCAATATCTTGATTTGATTTTTCATGACATTTGTAGCTAAGATTCTTCTTCTATTTGTTCTCATTTGTGATTGAAGTACTTGGATACCGTGGATGTCCTTCCATTCTTAATGTTCCTGTGGCCGGCTTCCTTTATCCTTCAAACATTAGCAATCTTCAATGTCCTGCAAAGATACACTTGTTAGTTTGTCATTATTAAAACGTAGACTTTGGAGGCTAACATTTCCTTCATATTTAACCCTTTCCAGCCATTACAATTACTCACTATGAGTTGTATGGTGTAACTAAGACTCGTAAGATAAGTCATAATGTTAACAAAACCCACACTCTTCTAATCAATCATGTTGCCAGTGGTTACAAGTCTCATGATGACTCATTAGGTGACCCTCTCAGTCCTAATAAGTCTTGTATCCACTATAACATGAATGTTTAGAGTAGTTGGTTATTATTCTCTATCCCAACACACATATACATATCAAAACAAGATTGACCCCTAATAGTTCATCCCTCAACAATAATTTTTACAAATAATCCTTTAAGTAATACGCAATTACTAACTTGTCTCTCAAATACATTAGGGTTTGAACTTGATGAACTTAATTTATAGAGGAATCTACACTAATTTTAAACATATTAACTCAAGAACATATAGCTATGAAACCACTTGCTTGATTTGTGTATTGGATCCTTATTAAAGAAAGTTCTTTCTTTTGAACCCAGATGCTTTGAGAGACAAGTTTGATGCTTAAGCTTCTTGTGTGTCAATAATTTTGGATGAACTTTAGGGTGAAATTAAGGTGCTTAAGGAGTAGTATATGGAATAGAGGGATTTTCCGATTTCATATGATTAGAATAACAATTATTTGTTATTCTATTTAATCCTTGTGAACTAGATTAGGTCAACCAATTAGACCACAAAATTAGGCCTGGTTACGAGTCTTGATCAAGACTCGTTACATTATCATACAGGTCATAGTCTTCCTCTGTGAGGATTAGAAGCTTACCTGGGTCTCCAGTCACTATGACTCCAGGTGATAAGTCATAGTCACTGACTACTACTCTTTCTGAGAGTCAGAATGGCTCCTAAGACCAAAATACCTGGGATATGTCTGAGCTCTAGGTCCCTACGACTTATATGATGAGTCGTAAGGTCTGGATACGAATCATCAAGTGAGTCATGAGGCCTGGCACCAAAAAAATTTTTGGTCTATTTCTACAATCTCCAACCCTGCACAGTGAACACACAAGTTACTCTATAATCAAATACGTATAAAACATGGGTTGCCTCTCACGAAACGCTTCATTTAACATTGCAGCATGATGTGGCAAGGTTGGATTCTCAGACTTCACCAACTAGCCCCATGGGTTGTATCCCATAAAACTCCTAATTTAACATCGCAGCATGGTGTAGCTGCCTTGGTTACTCAGACTTCACTAAGGCTCAAATCATTAACCACCTTCTCTTCCTCATTATTACCCATATAGTGACTGAAACTCAGCCCATTCACTTTGAATGAGGCTTCACTATCACGTTTCAATTCAATAGCACCATATAGGAAAACACTCACCACAGTGAATGACCCATACCACCTAGACTTCAACTTGTATGGAAATAAGTGAAGTCTTGAATTGTACAGCAATACCTGATCACCAGGCTCAAATACTCTTTTCTTAATTTTTTGATCACGATGAAGCTTCATCTTCTCTTTTTATAGTGCAGAACTCTCATAATCCCAAAGTCAAAATTCATCCAACTCATTCACTTTGTCATCCTTATTATTACTGCATCATGCAACTCTAAATTTAATTTCTTCAATGCCTATAGTTCCTTGTGGTCAAGATCAACAGGCAAGTGGCATGCCTTACAAAACATAAGCTGATATGATGAGGCAGCTATGGGGGTTTTATAAGTTTTCTGATAGGCCCATAATGCATTATAAACTTTCTTAACCAATCAGTCCTATTGGCATTCGCAGTCTTCGCCAATATGGACTTGATTTCTCTATTGGTCACCTCAACCTGTTCGCTTGTCTGAGGGTGATAAGGTGTTGGCACCTAATGCTTTACTCCATATTTCTCAAGCAGACTTTTGAACAGAAGATTACAAAAATGCAAACCACGATCACTAATTATTGTGCGTTGAGTGTAAAATTGAGAAAAAATATGTTTTTTTCAAAAATGCAGCGGCACTTCTACCTTCTTTGTTGGGGACCGCTACCGATTCTACCCATTTAGACATATAGTCAACTGCAATCAAAATTTCATACTGAAGTAACTCATGAACGGACTTATGAAGTCAACTCTCTACACATCGAACAACCCAACTCTAGAATAAGGGTCATAGAGAGTTCATTGGATCGTGAAATATTTCCTTGACGCTGGCATTAGTCATGGGCTAGTGCAAAGTCATGAGCATCATTGTATATTATAGGCCAGTAGTACCAACATTGCAAGATTTTGTAGGTTGTGCGGGTTCCTCTATGGTGACCTCCAACTGGTGAAGAATGACAAGCCTCAATAATACTCATCATCTCCACCTCCGGGATGCACCTACGAATCATACCATCAGCACAAATCCTGAATAAATAAGGCTCATCCCAAAAAACTTTTCTTACCTCGTGCATAAATCATTTTCTCTATTGGAAGGACAAGTTTTCTAGGACAAGATCACTTGCCAAGTAATTGGCAAAATCAAAAAACCAGGGGATTAGGTATTGCGATGCTGCCAAAACCCGCTCTTCTGGAAAAGTATCATTGATTTCAAGACCATCCTTACTTTCTTCATTGTTTCTTCCTCTAGTCTGGATAAGTGATCTGTGACTTTATTTTATGTGCCTTTTCAGTCCTTCATCTCATAATAAAACACTTGTAGAAAGAGAATCCAACGAATCAATCTTGGCTTTGCATCTTTCTTCGCTATTAGGTATCTCAATGTTGCATGGTATGTATGAACAATGACCTTAGTCCAAATCAAATAGGATTGAAATTTATCTAACGCAAAAACCATTGCTGGTAACTCTTGCTCAGTAATGGTAAAGGTTATTTTAGCAGGGTTTAACGCCTTTCTAGCATAGTAAACAAGGTGAAGTATCTTTTCTCACCTTTTTCCTAGGACAACACCTAAAGCCATACCCCTTGAATCACACATGATCTCTAATAGAAAGATCCAGTTGAGGGACACTGTAAATAGGGGCTGACGCCAACCGCTCCTTTAAGCACTCAAAATTCTTTAGACATGCCTCATTTAAATCATACTTTACCTCTTACTCAGTAAAATTGCATAGAGGGTTTCCGATCTTTGAGAAATACTTACTAAAATACCTGTAGAAGCCGGCATGGCCCAAAAAACTCTGAATATCCTTTACCTAGACTACTGGCGACAGTTTCTCAATTACTTCAATTTTAGCCTTATCTACCTCTATTCCCATTTTAGAGATCTTGTTCCTAAGCATGATTCCTTATTTCACCATGAAATGGAACTTCTCATGGTTTAGCACCAAATTGAATTCCTTACATCTACGAAGAGCATTGGCCAAATAGACAAAACAGTCATTAAAACTATCACTAACCATAGAAAAATCATCCATAAATACTTCAGTGGTGCTTCCACCATATCAGATAATATTGATACCATGCATCTCTTAAAAGTGGAGGGAGTATTGCACAACATAAATGACATTCTCTTAAATGCAAAAGTCCCATAAGGGCAGGCAAAGGTCATATTTTCTTGGTTTTCAGGTGTAATAGTAATCTTATTATATCCCTAATACCTATTAATAAAACATGACCAGCCCCTTTCGACTAACCTATCCTGCATCTAATCCCTAAATGACATAGAAAAATGTTCTTTCTGAGTCTATGTATTTAGCTGTAAATAGTCAATGCATACTCTCCAACCTATGATTGGTCTCATTAGCATGGGCTCATTTTTTTTCATTCGACACTATAGTTATTTTACCTTTCTTTAGGATGCATTGAACAAGACTGACCCACTTACTATCTAAAATCAGTCAAAACCATATACACATATTTATATATACATATATAGGATGTCAGGATTGGGAAAAGGGTCATAAACATCAGAGTTTAAAGATTTAACCTAAACTATGTATCTCTCTCCATCCAAAAGACACTCATAGGCTCTATGAGTTCAGCTCCCCCTGTTGAAAGGGCCCTAGTGTGTGTTAGCTGCACGAATCAAGGAATAATCGAGGAAAAACTAAAGCCACCATGGGCAATATCCATCCCAAAAATATATATATCAAGTGTGCACCAAGAACACGGTCATATAGACCCCCAACACTGGCAAATATGGTTTTCTGTGTTCGTCCTCTAGGAATTACACCTAGGTGATAAGATACATAACCCCTTTTCAGCCCAAAGTAAAACAATTTGCACATAAACCAATCCATTAACCTAGGAGTCATTCAGTAAGGTATTTATCACTTGGTATCGTCATACCAATATGCTTGCACGATAAATTAAATATTCTAAACTTATACACATTACCACCTTAACTCTCAAGTTCCATTTTAAATCCAAACCATGTCTACCAAGTCCATCCAAATCTATTTTTATATCTATTTATCCATTAATACAATGCATTGGGGTCAAAAGCAAGTTAAACCATGCAGTTTGTCCATATTCAAAATAAGTTTATAAGGTGGTTTGTGGTTAATGCAATTATCAAGCCAAATTTCATCCAATTTGGGGAAACCCATGTCCCGTATTCCAAGAATTTCCCTAAAACATTAATTTAAAGCATCAATAATCAATTTAAACCATGGGACAAGTAATTCAATTAGTAACAACCAAAACCCCTTAACCCAATTGAAAACCCCATAATTTAAATAAGATGAAAATTTATTCAAATAATGTTACAAGGTAAAATTAAAGTTTAAGAAGAGAAACATGACTAAAATACATAGAAAATTGAAGTCAATTTGAAGTTTGGAGCTCAGATGATGAATTCTCTGTAAAATCCTTGAATGTTCTTATATTTTGAGTTTGAGAGAGAAAAAGAATGATTTGATCTTTAAAAACTAAAGGAAATGGGATTATTTTATGCTCGTAGGTTGTACAAGGGGTAAAATACCAAAAGCTCCGCACCCTAAGTGAAAAAAAAAACTAGATAAAATTAAAACACTGGCGAGGCACGCCAATAAAATGGAGGTTAGCCTCCATGATACGCTAATATCACAGAGGTTAACCTCTATGAAACGACCTTATCGCAAACCCTCACTACCTCAGGTCCCAAAATAACCTTGTACCCCTTCCATAAAATTGAAAACATTCCCCAAACACCCTTTTAACATCATTAAACATAATTCAAGTAAAATATTTATATTACGTATGTGAGAGGGTCAAAAATAAAATCATCAAAGTTTAATAGGTCTCTTACATTGTTAGTTGTATACAGTACCTACTAGACCAGAGAATGAGACTTCAAATACTGTAGTTATAGGTACAATTTTGGGGTACCGATAGTCAGCCTTTGCTTTATTTGATCTGGGATCCACTTATTCTTATATTTTTGCTTATTATTCACCACAGTTGGAGTTATTCTATGATTCATTATCTATGCCATTGCGCGTATCTACTTTCGTGGGTTATTCCTTAGTAGTGGATCAAGTTCTCAAATCATTTTCTATGACTGTTAGAGATGTTGATACATATACTGTTCTTATTATTCTAGATATAGTGGATTTTGATGTGATTCTGGGCATGAACTGGTTATAACACTATCATGTGGTCATGGGTTATTTTTCCAAGAATGTTACATTAGCTATGCTCGACGTACCCCCAGTCATGTGACAGGGAGCGATTAGCCATGAAATAATGGAGATTATTGGTTATGTTCATGCTAAGAGCCTTATTTCGAGGGGTTGAGTCTTACCTCACTTATATTTGTGAAACTAGTTTGGAGAGTCCGACATTTGACTCTATTCTTGTTGTTTATGAGTTTTCTGATGTGTTCATTACCGACCTGCCTGGTATTCCCCCTATCTGTGAGATTTAATTTTTTATTAATCTCGATCCTGGCACCCAGCGTATTTCTATAGCACCTTATCATATGGCTCCTACTGAGCTTAAGGAGCTTAATTCTTAACTTGAGGATTTTTTTGGTAAGGATTTTATTAGATCGAGTATGTCCTCCTGGGAAGCTCCAATAAAGATGGTTCCAATAAGAGTCAGGGTCGAATCCCCGAGAAGCGTAACTATTTTTCTATTCCTAGGTATGTTGAAAGTTAACTAGGAGTGAACCCGTAATGCAAACTTAAAACAAAACATTAAATTAAATGGGTTTTTTTGGAATTAGAATTATTTTAAACAAAATCAAATAACACCAAACGAGAGCAAACAATTGTTTAATAAAACCAATTGAGAAAAGTCTTAGGGCTGTGCTATCCTAGGGGTAATTAGTGTATGGGTATTCAAGAGTTAGTTCCAATTTTAGTTAATGAGCTCTAGGTAGGCTGGGTTTGGTGTCTTAGTGTTAATCTTTAAAAAGAATACTAAATTTCACTCATGGATTCTTTCGAATATCTCATGAGAATGGAAAATTTATCAACCTAATACCTCAACTCAACATCCCTATTTCTAGGATGATGCTTATGAACATAGAAAATCCACATAACATCCTTATTTCTCAGATAACGCTAAGGAAGAAGCTAAAATCAATAACTCATCACCCACTTCCCTTTTTCAAGGATGATGTGGGATCCAAGGTAATTACGGTTTTCATCCATAATTCTCAATTCAAACATAGAGTAGTAGTAAAATCCAACACCATTAACTATCAATTTAAGCTACCAATCAATACCCATACATATTAATACCCTATTCAAACACAACACTATGATAGGAGTTTAGCTACTTATGGATTTAAAGAGAAGAGGATTACCCAAATTTGCATTTAAATCTTCCATTGAAAACTAAAATAGAGGAAAACCAAACTTCAATATGAATCTTCAACTATATACTAAATTGGAATTAAGCATAAAATTCACTTTCTGCACTCTCAAAACTAAAAATTAGAATCAAGATGTCCCAATTATGAAAGGGTTTTGGCCATTTAAGGCTTTGGGAAGAAGCTATGTGAAATCACAATTTTGCCCTTGTAAAAATTCCAACCAATCTATATTGTCCTCTCCTTTACATGATCATTACACGATCACTGTTTATGGCTTTTATTGACTGCTACAATCGCAACTCTCAGATTATAATTACGGTACCTAAGAGTCGTTTGATCTCTAGCTTCTACTTATTTTTGCCCATTTTCCTCTTTTCTATCTTGATGTCAATATATTTTCATGATAGTCCCTGTAAGATAACAAAAACTAGAAATTAATGTGTTCAAAGGGATAATTTGACTCATTTACACAATTTAATCATAGTAGTATGCAAGAATTTGGATGTCAATGAGTGGTAAATTTTCCACTCATCAACACCCTCAAATTAAGTCCTTTCTTGTCCTCAAGAAACACCACTTCTTACTCAATGAGATTATTCATCTTCTAAGCCCACGCGTACCACCAAATAATCATCATGATTTTGGACTTAATTCTAGCTAACAATTTATCTACAAGCATGGGAGGAACAACTCACACAACTCCTCTCAAAATCAATCACATTTTCAAGGATGCACTAGACTTTTAATAACAATAAAGTAATAACCACTAACTCTCTAGAAGTTACTCTCTATGAGTAGTGACTCACTACACTCCTTTTTCTCAATTAAAATTATGACAATGTCACCAAGCTAGGTTAGCTTACATGCCTCCTCACAAAGGAAAGTCCCATCACACCATACTTTTTATCATGCAACAAGGGACTAAAGCACAAACACTCACTCTCACAAAGATTTTCTCAATGCACACAAGCGTCATGCCATATGTTTTCCCTCATCTTCAATTATTTCTAACTTGAATACACTAGGTGGGAGATCCAAAGGGCTTTCTAATCTTATAATTTAGGATCAGGGAAGGGTAGGCTACATATTTGGGAATATTGTGACTATACCCTCCTTAAACTCCACATTTTACACTACTAGATCACCTTGGGTCATGGGGCGCTACATCTATTCTTGGAAAATACATGCCTTCTTTTACCTCATTATTTCACCCATCTTTTGAAAGCATTTTCTTTTCATTTCTATCTTTTGTGCAATCTCATGCTTTTCTTTCATCCAATGGTTTTTTTTTTAGTTTTCATTCTATAAATAGCTCCTAGGCATTCACTTACAAGACTATGGCCTATGATCACCTTCTTTTCAAAATCCATCACCCCTAACTTAGGCTTTTAACCTCGAGTTAGCACTCTTATGGTCAAGGAGGGTAGGGTTCAAAAGAGGAATTATTTTTCAAAAAGGTTTAAGGTTTGTAATATGGTTGCCAAAGAAAGGATCTTCAACTTAAAAGGGGTAACTAAGGGTACAATTTAAGCATTGGTAGGGTTTTTAGGCTCAAGTTGTTCTCCATATTCAGAAGAAAATCCTAAGATTATTTCCCCAACCACGTGTAGTCAATATTAGCTTTGAAAGACAAATGAGGCAAGTTCTAGATAAGATGAGTGTGCATAAGAATCAAGCAAATATGTTCACCGCTTTGAGCATACAAACTTTCCTAGAAGGATCAATTTCATTCCCTACTTGAGATAAAATGAGTTATTTACACCACACTACCTACTAAAGAATTTTGTGACACAAAAAAAGGACAAAGTGTTGTTACAATCATTGTTCAAGTCCATGTTTTTTATTGTCATAAAATTTTGGGATAGAGGGGGGTGCTCATTTGGTATCTCACCATGCAATATGTCTATCATTAGCACCCAACAAAACTGTCATCTCACATAACATCTTTTCCATGGTCATTCCCTTTGGCTACTCAGACTTCACCATAGAAGAAAAAGCACTCCTAACTCTTCAATGTCACGGGTACTTAGACTTCCCCTACATCTATGGCTCAAAACTCTAAATGCAATAATTTTCCCTTAGGAATGTCGTCACTAAATCTATCATAGGGAAAGGTTGTCCAACATTATTATTAAGAGAAATAAAAATCTAAGAATGAAAGAAAAATTTAAAACTAAAAGCAAACAACTAATCCAAGAAATGTAGGCACCATCAAGGTGACAAAATATTGCAACCCAAATGAAAATAAAATTATTTGAATAGATGTCCAAATCACACATACCAAATCATCAAATGAAATAACTATGGATATAGGTACCCCAAACTAAAAAATTGTAGTGTCCTCACTACATATCAATAAAGCATATAAAGAGTTTAGGGGCTCCCTGAAACTGCCTCAAGAGTTGGCATCACTGTTTGTCTCCTCATAATCATCCTCATTATATCGTGGCTCATCATCTCTAACTATCTAGTTAGAATGTCATTATCTTCCTTTACTGTGTGATCTAAGGTCGATTTATGCACTATAGTGTTGTTATCGTAGCTTATTTAGCCTTATTATGAGGACTTCTTATGTGATTTATGAGTGAATGATGATATAATTAAGCATATAAGTGCTTAAGTACTTGATAAGAATGTTTAAGGTGTATTTCAAACTAGTTTGAATTCAAATTGGTCATTTAGTGTTCATATTTGAAAACTAGGGTTACTAGCTTGAGCTAGGTGTTGTTCTAGTTGATCACGATGGATTCTAACATGTAAATGAGTTGTTAATGGTATTTTTATGTAAAAATGTGTGGAAAAACTTATTTATAGTGTTTAGTTTTAAATTGGAATCAATCCAAGAGTCAAAACTAAGTGAAAGATCAACAGGGGAAAATCTAGTATTCTTAGCTTAAGTTTCTAGTTTGTTGGCTTAGATGTTGTGTTGTTTTGAGCTCTAATTCGATGTTTTTAATGCTATAGTATGCTTGTTGAGTGGATTATTATGATATATTAAGGATATAAAATGTTCAAATCAAGTGTAAACTACAAAAAAAGGCTTGCAATGGATCAATAAAAGCACAAGACATAATTTGACATAAAAAAGGACCTCTTGGAAGTCCATGGCGCGTCATGAACAAAAAAAAGTACCTAGGGATATTAACAAAAATAGGGATCTTCCTAAGGGACCCAAAACAGTGTGTATACATGGTAAAGGCGCGTTTCAGAGGTATATGTGGATAATTGACCCCGTAATGCGGACCTAGTGCAAAAATCAACAGTTTTGTCTTCCAATAAATAAGACACTTGTATTTGATTTTATACTCCTTGGACGAATTTTAAACTTTGAGAAAGGAAGGAAAAAACTTCAATTAGGGTTTCCCCCCCCCCCCCCCTTTACTTTAGCTTTTTAATGGATTTATCATGTATTTAATAATCTTGATTACGACTATGTCCATTAGTAGCTAAAATCCCTATTCCGAGGTTAAGTCCAAGAACATGATTACTATTGGTTTGAATTGATTTTGTTTGGATTTCTTATCATATTTGTTTTTTTTAATCCCTTTTTAACTATTTAAAAGATTATCTAACCTTAGAATACATATATTGTCGACCTTGTGATCTTGAGAGAGAGAATAGTAAGATAGAATGTGGGGATAGATAGAGTAAGGTTCTTATTCTTTTATAAAAATAAGGAATTTGAATTAGCATCTAGGATAGGAATATACCTATAAAACTTGCTTGGTTCACATGTAGGATGATATCTTAATGCATCTAAATAGATTATTACATCCCCGCTCAATGATGTAGTTGTAATGTCCAGTTGGATAGAAGGTTAGAGGTTGGGAGACCATGATCATATGATAAACCCTACGAATAAACAGCCAAAATAATTAATCTAACGAATGAAGTTCATTAGCATAGTATTATTGTTAACAGTGCCTTAACCCTTGGTTTTTATCCATTTCTTGTCCAAAGTCTTTACTTTTCCGCATTACTTTAGTTTACTTTTAATTACAAACTTTCAAAACTATTTTGGTTATGTTTGCACTAGTTTAATCTTAATAGACGAATGAGAATTGAATAGTTTCTTAACACAAGTCTCCGAGGTATCGATATTTGGCTTTGTTAAAGGCCACTATATTACTTGACGAGACCACGTACACTTGCGTATGTGCTTGGGCGCAACATGTTTTTGGCATCGTTGTCGGGGAATTCTAAATATGCAACTATCTTGTTTTTAGTTTAGCTATATTGAGTTGTACATAGTTTAGTAATTTTTCTTTTTAGTTTCTTTTACTTTTTTTCTTACACTTCTTGATATATCAGCCTGGGATAGATGGTTTTAGAGTGATGAAAATTTTTGTTATTTTTATGGGAGACCCCATCGAGAGGCTTTTTGTCCAGATTTTGATGCAAGCGCATGGACGGGACCTATATAATATGAGGTGGATATTGTCCTATATATGGAGCAGACCTCAAGTTGGTGTATAGTTTATGGCAGTGGTCATTCTGCAGCTATATATGTTGTCAATCCCAATTCAGAAATTTTTGTGGGCTATTCTCGAAGGCCATATTATGTGAACACCTACAATCAAATGTGGCAGACTTATCCACTAATTCAATCATGGAACAACCAGCAACAACAGTTTTAACAGCAGCAGGTTCAAGAAAATCAGGCCACGACTCAAACTAGCAATATAGAAGAGATATTGAAACAAATTTTAGCGTATTATGCATAATTAGTGGCAGACATAGAGAACCAGCAGGTGGATATACAACAGTTGGACAATTGGCTGGGTCAGATGCAACAGGCAGAAAATACCAAGACTCTAGGTGGTTTTCCAAGTGACACTGAACCTTCTAACCAAGTAGTGGCAATCACTTTGAAGAATGATAAAGAGATGAATGAAAAACCTCCAAAGAGAACTAAAAAGTTAGGTGCAAAGTTGACTCTCCAACCAGATACAGACAAAGTTGCTAATAATTCAAGGAAGCTTGAGTACTCGAAAACTAAAATAGCTATATAGGTTAAGGAGATACCACCACTACTATCTCATAGAGGATGAGTAAAGAAAAGGAGAAAACTAGCCAATGTGCAGAATAGACACAAGAATCGCAGCCATTCAGTTGTCATCTTTCTCTTGAGACTAAAATTGAGAAGGTAAATAAGAGTGAAGGTGTTGTGGATTGTGTAAATTTTGAAATAGGATTGGTTGGGCCTCACCGAAGCCACTTTTCTACATAATGTTTAGATAATGTGTTGTCTATGGAATCATCTAAAATAGTAGGAGAGTGTGAAGAGGAGGAACGAGAATTCTATATTCTAGATTTTGCACTAGATAAGAAACATAAAAACATACCTCACTTTAAGGCTGAGTGGTTTACCATGCATTATCCATTACTCGGTTCCTTAATATTTGTACTGCCACCCTATGAGTGAAAAACAATAATGAATGTACGGTTAGGGGTAAAATTTATATCCTCAAGATAGAGGAAAAAGTTGATGTAAGTCATGCCGCGACACTAAATTAGGAGCTTCTTGGGAGGCAACCCATTTTAAGGTATGTTTTATTTTCATTAATTTTTAGTTTTTACTTTACTAGTTTTTGTTTTTGTTGAGTCACGGGTTGATGGGAAGTCTGAGTACCAGAAAACCAAAGCTAAGGAGCATGGCGAAGACTAATTATGGGGTCCCCAAACCCTCTTGATATATAAAGATGCTACTAGCTAGACCTAGAAGCCTCAAGAAGTATTTATATCTCTACTTTAAAGTATACATTGCGGACAAAGTAGATTTTAAGTGTAGGGTGGGGAAATTCCCATTTTAGGATAATTTTAAATTTTTTTATTAAGAGTAAATAAGATATTCTTGTTAGTGCTATATTTGAATGCATAATGCAAGTGTTTTGATTAAACAATCATGTTGATTGTGTTAATTACTACTTTTGAGACTACTAGGATCATGTTTATGACTCTCGTACTTATTGGCTTAATGTTGAATTCATGTGATTATTTAGTTGAGTGTCTATGATGATCCCTCTTTAGTTAAGCATATGACATATGTGTGTGAGGTATTTGTATATTCTTTGTTGTATGTGTTGTCTAGAACTTGCCTAGTGTGCATACAAAATGAAATAAATAATGTGGGTTTAGAAGATGATATAGGTATTTCTTTGATAGCCATGTTTCATACCTTCTTTTGATCGACCCTTGTGAATAATCCTAGTTAGTCCTATTGAGCCTTTAGGTTTTTCTTTGGAAGCCTCATATGTAGCCTAATCCCCTTCTTTGATTGACCATAATTTGATCCAAACTCCTAAGTAATTTCATGCACACTTAATTAAGTTAACGATTTGAAAATTCGAGTAGGAGAAAGGTGAAATTGAAGCCCTAGGGTGATAGTTATTGGTGTAAAAATTGTTATGTTGTGGTTGGGAATTAGAAAAATTTATACTAAAGAAATTCCCATTTGGACGTCTTTGAAACTTTAAGGGAATATGGAAAACACAAAATTAGGGTTTTTATTCCTTTAGTTTATCTTTTTAATGGATTTTATTATGTATTTAATTATCTTGATTATGACTATGTCAATGAGTGGCTAAAAACCCTATTCCGGGGTTAAGGGAAAGAATATGATTACTATTGCTTTGAATTGAGTTTATTTGGATTTCTTATCACATTTGGTTGTTTTTTATTTTTGTTTTAACTATTTTAAGGTGTAGCTAACCTTAGAATACATATATTGTGTACCTTGTGATCTCGGGAGGGGGAATAAGAAGATAGAATGTGGGGATAGATAAAGTAAGGTTCTTATTCTTTTATAAAATAAGGAATTTGACTTAGCATCTAGGATAGGGATATATCTAGAAGCCTTTCTTGGTTCACATGTAGGATGATATCCTAATGCATCTAAATGGATTATTACATCCCTACTCAATGATGTAGTTGTAATTTCCTTTTAGGTAGAAAGTTAGAGGTCGGGAGACCATGATCATATGATAAATCCTATGAATCAACAACAAAGATAATTAATCTAACAAATGAAGTTCATTAGCGTAGCATGATTATTCATAGTGCCTTAACCTTGGGTTTTCATCCATTGCTTGTCCAAAGGCTTTACTTTTCCACATTACGTTAGTTTCTTTAAATTACGAACTTTCAAAACTCTTTTGGTTACATTTGCACTAGTTTAATATCAATAGTCGAACTAGAATTGAATAGTTGTTTAACACAAGTCTCTGATGGATCAATATTTGGCTTTGTAGAAGGCCACTGTATTACTTGGTGAGACTATGTACACTTGCGTGTGTGCTTGGTCACAACATTGTGAGAGAAGGGATCCTGTCCTTGGGCTTTAAGACCTTTCATAGGTCCTTCACCCCTTTCCATATACAGGTGAAGAATTTGTCTCTCCTTTTTTTCTCAGTATCTTATTATGTGACTTCTCAATGACTGATCCAATCATTCCAATGAAGAGTAGGCCCGTTAAAGTCTTTCAATGGTATATCCCTATTTTTTTGGTCCTTAAAGAATCTATCGTAGTCAATCTGATTGATGTATGAATGACGAGTGGTAGAAGGCTCTCCATGCCCTTAGGGTAGCTTAGACATCATCTCACTGATAATCCATATTTGGCCCGAGATCTTCTCAAATGGCCCAATCAAGGACGGACGGAAAGAACTCACATCATTCTCCATATATCCACTTGTGTCAACCTTTATCTTCTTGCTCTTCCCAAGTTCTCCCTCTACCTAAAATTTTAGAAGATAAATGGGGTCTTCGGGATACCCAAATATACCAGAGATACTCTTCAACTACAATTCTGTTGCATAATTTTGTGATCAATGATGGGAACATGAGTAGGGACCCATCTTTATTCTTATACTGCCTAATGTCAGTGAGTATAAACTCCACACATTCAAGAGGATGCCATACAAGAGGCATTCTACCATCTGTGCTTATATGCCGAGGATAACTAATGTTGGTGTAATGATAGTCAACCAGATTCGAGCCTCAGTCGTGAGCTCATTCTAAGTGATCTCAATTTTTGTGGAAGCCCAAGTGATTTCTTTTATTGGTCCCAGTTTCTCAGCCAACCAATTATCTGAAACAAAATCCTTATCTTGGTAAGCTCCTATGTCAACATTTGTTAGTCCATACAAATCATTGATATCATCAGCCCAAACTAAATCGTCTTTCCTCAGATTTTAATAACTGGGTTGGAGATAGATACTACACTAAGATTTTCATAGAACTCCCTCAACCATTGCTCATTAGCTTTTCATGGTTTTGGGGAAAAGAACCTCTACCCGATGGACTCAAGTCTATCATGAAAGGCTGGGAGTTTCTTGGAAACTTTTTTCCAATTCTATGCCCCTTTCGGGCAACAACATCATCCGAGCAAGGTCCTTATAATAAAATGTCTAACATTATAGAGCCATGAAGTGGTTCTTACCATAACCTGCCATTTTCAGCTTAAGAGTCCTGAATACAACACAACGCATTCAATCAAAATTATCATATGAAAACAATGATGTATGACTTGGCTAAGCTAAAGAATTATCTCCTCGGTCTTATTCAAGCTTAAAATGCAAGTTTAGGAATTTTGACAGGTCTTCTAGTCTGTCCTCAGATGTCGTAATCGCGGGCCACTGGACTGCGATCGTGATCGTGGTACCTAAGGTTGATGGCCTAAGATAATGATAACCAAAAAATCAAATTGTTTTCTACCAAATTGTGTTCTAAAGATGTATATGACATTGAGAACAAGAAACACAATACCTAAACATCCATTTATGCCCTTAAATGATGGAAAACATATCAAGGAATTCATTTGGTCATTTGAACAAATAGTTTGTATGCACCTCTATTCATCTTAATTTTGAACAATTTTGGGTATTCAAGACTTACCCAATGAGTTTCACACCAATACAATAGCCACAACATCAAATCACAATAATTTAAACACTAATGAAGCACACAATTTACAAATTTAGATCATTGTCCTAAATATGCAATCTAAACCCCGAATTAACATTAAGAATGAGATTAAAATTGCATACCAGATGTTTGGGATGCAGCAATTGATATTATTCATTTAAAAACATCCTAACATTGATGAAAATGGATGGAAATTTAGGTGTTTTGAAGGGGAAAATATGGGAACCATTTGGAAGACGGTTCCTTTTTTGTAATAGCTTCTTTCATGATCTTGGTCAAGCCAACAAGATCGCGATCACATGGGTATCATGATCACCCTAGACCTACCACAATTTTTGGAATTGATGGTTAAATCTGGGTAGACTATCTCAGGACCGCGATCGCGATATGGTGACCACGATCATGTCACCTGAGACTATTTTCAAGCCCCTTATTTTAAACTGCTCAGTCCATAACTTAATTCCACCATATTTCCCTTTAATCTAACTCATTCCAATACACCATTCGGGCACTATATTTGAATGGTTTAATAGAAATAAAAAAACCTACTCTAAGAATCAAAGTTTGAAGGATAGGGGCCACTTTCGTGCCATGGTTGGGTTATCTCTCATCCAATTCCTAATTTAACATTACGGAATAAATTCCATCAAGAATAAAATTGGGTGCTTGCACTAATATGACCCAAAATCTATTCCTTCATTCATAACATCGATCTCAAACATCATTTCTAGCTCTATTGGTTGCTTTTTGGTTTTACACATACGGAAATAGACTTCATCATCTTGCACCCAGAATTTCATCTGCCCACACTCCATATCGACTAGTTCCCTTTTGATTGCCAAAAATGGTTTGTCGAGTATGATTGGTATCTCATGATTGATATCACAATCAAGGACTACAAAATCCACAAGGAGAATAAACCGATTAATCTTTACCAAAACATCGTATAATACCCCAATCAGTTTCTTGATTGAGCAATCCGCCATCAATAATCTTATGGTGGTGGGTGTAGGATAACCCGACCCAAGCCTTTGATACACCACATATGACATAAAATTTATGCTAGCACCAAGATCGCATTGTGCCTTTTCAAATTTGTGGGTCTCAATGGTACAGGGGATTGTAAAAACACTCAGGTCATCCTTTTTATCCGCCATGGCATTTGACATGATGACGATACAAGTATGGTTGCTTTAATAGTCTCACCATCTACAAGACTTTTCTTCAATGTCAAGTTCTTCATTAATTTAGCATAACCCAAAATCTCTTGAAGAGCCTCTAATAGTGGAATATGGATTGAGAGGTTGCTAAGCTTTGCAAGAAACTTTTTGAGCTTGGCATTGTCATCTTTATTTTTCAACCTTTGTGGAAAGGGTGGTGGAATTTTCATTGTGGGAAATGGAATTCTTTGAGTTTCATTCCCCATTTTCTTGTCACCATCAAACACTTTAGGAGTTTCCTCCTCAACACCCTTCTCTTCAACTATTAATGGAGCCTCATCCCCCTCTTTAAGAGACTTTGAAGCACCAACATTTGGCTATTTGGACCGCTTAATCTTCAAATTAATTTGATTATTAGGAGACTTTAACTCAAATTCAATCACCTACTCTCCAAGATTTCTACCATTTCTAGTAATAATTTCTATGACATGACCTTCATTCTTGGGATTTACCACTATGTCACTAGGTAGGCCCCCTTTTGGCTTAGCATTGAGTTCAGTAAAAACTTTCCCCACTTGTGTCTCCAATTGCTTGATGGAAGCCAAATATGAAATAACTATTTGGTTAAGTTGAGAAAAGTCTCTCTTCATCTCTCTTACCATTTTGTTGGTCCCTTCAACACACATCAAAATTCTAGCAAACACATCCTCGATTTTAAATTTTTTTGAGTCCACCGAGCTTGATTCTTTGTCCTTTATATGATCATTTAGGGGCATATATCTATCATAACATCTGTCCTTGTCCCTCCAATCATGATCTCTTTTTCTTTCTCTATCACACCAATCATGATCACAGTTTCGATCGTTCCAACTTTAATTTCTGCCTTGCCTTTGATAGGGTGCGGGAACCCTTGGATAATTTGACAATATCCATATCTCTTCTTATAGTGCCTTAGATTCATCCTTATCATAACCTTTATAACCTTGAGAGGCAACGGCATTGATAGATTTTATAGGTGCTCCCATTACGTGTTTAGTTAGGGGCTTTAATTGGGTCATCACCTTGGCCATATTTTCATCCCATTCTTCATCCTTCTTTCTTTTCTCCTTGTTAACATAAGATGCGGTAGGGTGCCCTATGTCCACTTCGGACTCCCAAACATTCGATCCTTAGTTTTTCTTAATGACTTGCTCAAGTATATTTATCACAACGTCATATGACAACTTCGTAAGAGAACCTCCTAATGCATTGTCCACCATTGTCTTATTTAGTTGGTCCAATGCCTTATAAAATATTTAGAGGAGCATCTTCCCCGTTACTTCATGGTTAGGTAGTTACATCAACTTGTTATTAAAGCATTGCCATACCTCATATAAGGTCTCACCACTAAGTTGACCAAAATTTATGATTTTATCTCTTAGTTGTAGAATTATAGATGTGGGAAAATATCAATTAAAAAAGGCCTCCTTAAGTTTGGCCCAAGATGTAATAGACCCAGCGGGTAGAGATCCCAACCACAGAATCGCCTTTCTAGTCAATAAGAACAGAAAAAGCCTTAACCGAATAGACTCTTGAGTGATATGGGTAATATTAAATAGGGCACACACCTCAATGAAGTTTTTCAAATAGAAATTTGCATCTTTGTGTGCTTAACCCCTGAATACACCTTTCATTTATAACATGTGGAGCATCACACTTGTTACATGGAATACCTTATTTCCCATGGTTGGTGGGATATTGATGGCACTAGCACCCCACATTATTAAGATGATCCTCATCTTCGAGGTGTCCACTAAATGAGCCATCATTGCTCTTATTATGACTCATAGCGTCATGGTTATTATGAAAATCACCTAGAAAAGGAACAAAAACAATAAACAAACTAAATAAAAAAACTAAAGTAAACCCCAAAGTTACTAACAACACCACACAAGAAAAAACTAAGTTTCACTCCCTAATAATGGCGCTATTTCTTATGACGTTCAACTTACACCATCAATCCAATGCAAGGCAGTCGCTGTTAATATAAACCCAAAAAGAGTTAGGGTCAAATCCATGAGGAGCGTACCAAGTTTTCTTTTCTTAGGTGTATTAAGAGTTAACCCATAATGCAAACTTAAAATAAAACATTAAATTAAATGGGGGGCTTTGGAATTAGAACTATTTCGAACAAAATCAATCTATAACACTAAACGGGAGCAAACAATTGTAGAATAAAACTAATTGAGAGAAGTATTGGGGCTATGCTATCCTAGGGGTAATTTGTGTATGGGTATTCAAGAGTTAGTTCCAATTTTAGTTAATGAGATCTGGGTAGGCTAGGTTTGGTGTCTTAGTGTTAATCTTTAAAAAAATACTAAATTTCACTCATTGATTCTTTCGAATACCTCATGAGAGTGGAAAATTCATCAACCCAATACCTCAACTCAACATCCCTATTTCTAGGATGATGCTTATGAACATAGAAAATCCACATAACATCCTTATTTCTAAGACAACGCTAAGGATGACGCTAAAATCAATTTGTTCTTCACAATTACTCATCACTCACTTCCCTCTTTCAAGGATGGTGTGGGATCCAAGACAATTGTTGTTTTCACCCACAATTCTAAATTCAAACATAGAGTAGTAGTAAAATCCAACACCATTAACTATCAATTTAAGCTAACAATCAATACCCATATTCTTTAATACCCTATTCAAACATAACACCATGACAGGAATTTAGTTACTCATGGATTTAAAGAGAAGATGATTACCTAAATTTTCATTCAAATCTTCCATTGAAAACTAAAATATAGGAAAACCAAACTTCAATTTGAATCTTCAACTAAATACTAAATTGGAATTAAGTGTACAATTCACTCTGCGCACTCTCAAAGCTGAAAATTAGCATCAAGATGTCGTAATTATGAAAGGGTTTTGTCTATTTAAGGCTTTGGGAGTAGCTATGTGAAATCATAATTTTGCCCTTGTAAAAATTCCAGTTAATCTCTGTGAAAGGGTATTCGTGTTAGTCTATCAACAAAATACTAAATTTCCTTCATGGATTCTTTTGAATACCTCATGAGCATGGAAAATTCATCAACCTAATACCTCAACTCAGCATCCTTATTTCTAGGATGATGCTTATGAACATAGAAAATCTACATAACATCCTTATTTCTAAGACAAAGCTAAGGAAGAAGCTAAAATCAATTTGTTGTTCATAATTACTCATTACTATATCCCTCTTTCAATGATGATGCGAGATCCAAGGCAATTAGGATTTTCACCTACAATTTTTAATTCAAAATAGAGTAATTGTAAAACTATACACCATTAACTATCGAATTAAGCTAACAATCAATACCCATACCCATTAATACCCTATTCAAATATAACCCCAAAAGTGGAATTTAGTACTCATGGATTTAAAGAGAAGAGGATTATCCAAATTTGCATTCAAATCTTTAATTGAAAACTTAAATAGAGTCAAATCAAACTTCAATTTGTATCTTTAACTAAATCCTAAATTGGAATTAAGCATACAATTCACTCTCTACACTCTTAAAACTAAAAATTAGCAATAAGATACCCCAATACTGAAAGGGTTTTGGCCCTTTTGGTCGTTGGCAATAGTTATATGAAATTATAATTTTTCCCTTGTAAAAATCCCAACCAATCGCATTCACCCTCTCCTGGTCACGATTGTGATTTTGTGATCAAATGGCATCTTTATGCGATCACCGTTGATGACTGCTGTGGACTGACTTTGGGTCATGATCATAGTACCTTAGAGTATATGATCTCCAACTTCTACTTGTTTTGCCCATTTCCCCCCTTTTCCATCTTCATCTTAATTGATTTTCATCATAGTTCTTGAAAGACCATAAAAACTAAAAATTAATACATTCAAATGGAGAATTAGTCTCATTTACCTAATTTAATCATAGTAGTGTGCAAGAATTAGGATGTTAATGAGTGGTAAATTTTCCACTCATCAGTATGTGTATTGATTATAGGAAACTTAATAAGGTGACAGTAAAGAACCATTATCCTAAGCCTCACATTGATGATTTGATTGACCAGCTTCAGGGTGTAATAGTGTTTCCTAAGATTGATTTGAGATTTGGTTTCCAGTAGTTGAGGATTTGGGCTGAGGATAATTTGGAGACAACCTTTAGGACCCGTTATGGTCATTATGATTTTTTTGTGATGTCATTTGGTTTGAATAATTTCCTAACCACATTCATGGATTTGATGAACTGAGTATTCATACGTTACTTGGATTCCTTTGTAATTTTGTTTATTGACGACATCCTTGTGTACTCAAGGATTAAAGAGAATCATGTGCATATTTAAGGATTATGCTCCAAAACTTTGAGAGGTCATGTTCTTTTTTCCAAGTTCTCCAAGTGTGAGTTTTGGCTTGAATCAGTGACATTCCTTGGACATGTGGTTTCTAAGGATGGAATTAGGGTAGACAAAACTAAGATTGTAGCAATTCATGATTGGGCTACCCCTACATCTCCAACTGAGGTTCGTAGCTTCATTGGGTTGGTTGGTTATTATAGATGCTTCATCGAGGTTTTTACTACTATTTTAACCCCTATGACCAGATTGACTCGGAAGGAGGTTCCTTTTTAATGGTCCAAGGATGTGAGTCAAGCTTTGGAAAGCTCAAGGATTTTCTCATTTTAGCTCCTCTTTTGGCTTTTCCTATTGAGGGTAAGGGATTCTCTGTTTTTTGTGATGTTTCTTACATTGTTCTAGGTTGTGTATTAATGCAGCAGGGTCACGCTATTACTTATGCTTCTAGGAAGCTTAAGATACACGAGCGAAACTACCCCACTCATAATTTGTAGTTGGCGGCAGTAGTTTTTGCACTTAAGATTTGGAGGTATTAGCTTTATGGTGTGCATTGACAGCTCCTAAGTGTGCACGCAAATGTACATGGTCTACCAAGTAATATAGTGGCCTTCAAGAAAGTCGAATATTGTTGTCATAAGGACTTGCGCCGACAATTATCCAATTCTAGTTTAACAATTGAGATAAAGTAACCAAGAAGAGTGTTAAATAATTATAAACTAAAAATAAATTAAACAGTGCATTAAAATAAATTTCTTGAGACAATCAATAAAGTAAACCCTAGGGTGAAAGCAGTTGAACAAACATATTATGTTATTGAACTTCATTTGGTAAATTGCTTAACTTGGTTGTTGATTCATAAGGTTAATTGCATGATCCCGGTATCCCGACCTCTAATCATTTACCTAATATGGACATTACAACTACATCGTTGAGCGGCGATGTAATAATCCAATTAAGTGTTTTAAAGCTATCAACCTACGTTTGAATCAAGTAAGGCATTTAAGTACATCCCCGTCCTAGACACTAGTTTAAATTCATTATTTTATATAAGAATACAAACCCTACTTTGTTTATACCTATGTTCAATCTTTTTATTCCTTCTCTCGGGATCAAAAGGTCGATAATTGATATATTCTAAGGGTGATCATCCTCAAAATAATTAAAACAAGAATAGACAAACAACCAAATATGATAAGCAAATCGAACAAATTTAATCCAAAACAATAGTACTCATGTTCTTGGTTTTAACTCCAAAAAGAGGGTTTTTAGCCGATAATATTCATAATCATGATCCAAATAATTGAATACATGTTATGAATAATTAATAGCAAATTAAAGAATGAAAATAAAATCTAAACGCAGCAGCCGCCTCCTCAAAATACTTCCATGATGTCCCAACAATGTGTAAGCACCCTAATAACGTGGGAAATATATACTACACTAATCCTATGCTTTGTGGGATTAAAAAGATGTAAATATTATCCAAAGATTCCCACCCAGATTCCAAGCATTCCTTAATAAAGTGTGAAAAGTATTATATTACTGGTGAAGTAATACCTAACCATGTAGGATTAGGACATTGTGTGCAATTGTGACATGGGAATGCAACATGCGTCACATGCAGTAGTGCATTGAAATTGAGGGTGCGACGCACATACTGCTGTACAGAAATGAAGGGTGCAACGCACGCACTATACCATGGATATGAACCATGCATTGCGAGCATTTTGCATGCACACATTGGAATTGCATCTTTTTTAATTTTCTAAGGAAGTGGAGTACTGAATTGGAGCAATTTTTTCATGCTCATCACGTGTGCATACTGGAAGTTACATCCACAATTTAATCGAAGTAGTCAACGTCTCTTTTTTTTATCCAAGCCTTGTGGTGTAGTTTCCCTTTAATTTCCAAATTTTTCCTCATCAATTTATCATCCGCTTTAATTCCTCAAGTATCATATACATCAAACACCAAGAATTAGAGTTCAACAAAACACCACGTCAAAACCAACACGCTAGAAACTCAAGCAAATTACTAGTCTTGAACACTTTACGCTTAAACTTATTGTTGACTCTTGGCTTATTCTAATCAAATGTTGCACATGTTAAATAAGTTGTTCCATATATTATTACACATTCAAACCATAAGGAACTCATTTAATACACTAGAATCCATTGAAACCAACTAGACACACACCTATCTCAAACTAGTAACACTGGTTTTCTCGATTAAACTCTAAATGACTCAATTAAGTGGAAAATTGTTTGGATAACACTTTGAACATTGTAATCACATCCTTTGACACTTAAATTCTTATTTATATCATTATGAACACGTTAATCATATTAATTACTCTCAAAACAAGGCTAAATAAGCTAGAATCATAACACTAAAGTGTATAAATACACCCAACATCATAAGATTTTCACCAATCATTGCAGTCTTCAACATCTTATGACCTAGATCGATCTGAGTACTAGATATTTAGATGGATGGAGTTTCTTAAAGATTATGATATTTCCATGTTGTATCGTCCGAGTAAGGCAAGTATGGTAGTTAATGCCTTGAGCTGTGGGTAGTGAGTATGGGTAGCTTGGCTTGTATTTCAGTTTCTCAGAGGCCGTTGGCATGGGACATTTAGTCCTTAGCCAACTTAATGGTTTACCTTAATATTTCAGACCCTAGGAGGATTCTTGCTAGTATTGAGGTGAGGTTTTCATTATTTTATAAGATTCAAGATTTTTAGTTAGAGGATATCAAGCTTCTCTTCCTTTGTTATCAAGTGTTAAGTGGTGATTCTGCGAGGAACATCATAAATTCCAATGGTGTTTTGAGATTTGATGCCCGTATTTGTGTTTTAAAGATTGATGACCTGATTTAGTTAATATTGCATGAGGCTCATAGCTCTAGATAATCCATTTATCCAGGCACGGCCAAGATGTATAGATATTTAAGGAAGTATTATTGGTGGAGAGGTATAAAGAGAGATATGGCAGACTTTGTAGCTCGTGGCCTATGTTTTCAGCAGGTAAAGTCCGAGCAACAGTGATAATGTGCTTTGACTCAAAGGTTGCCCATTCTCAAGTGGAAATAGGAATGGATTACCATGGATTTTGTTAGTGGGTTGCCTCACACTTCAAGTGATTTCGATGGTATTTGGGTCATTATGGATCATTTGGCCAAGTCAGTACACTTTATTCCTATTCAGATGTCTTTCAGTACAGAGAGATTAGTCATATTTATGTTTGAGAGAGAGTTTATTTGCATGGTGTTCCCATTTCTATTATTTTAGACCACGGTTCTATGTTCACTTTGAGATTTTAGAGAGAACTATAGAAGGAGTTGGGCACTCAAGTGGATCTTAGTACAACCTTCATCCGCACATAGATGGTCAGTCGGAGCGGACTATTCAGGTTCTTAAGAAAATGTTTCAAGCCTTTGTTAAGGATTTTGGAGGCCAGTGGGAGAAAAACTTAGCCTTGATGGAGTTTGCATATAATAACAACATTTTATAGTAGGAATGTCATTCTCCAATTGGGTGGTTTGCAACTTCCAAGATTAGGCCCCGTGGTACTAATTTTGTTTAGGAGTTATTGGATAGATTTAAGGGGATTTAGGAGAGGTTGAGAGCAGATTAGAGTAGGAAGAAAGTCTAGACAGACCTTAGGCTTCGTGTATTGAGATTTGGAGTTGGTGATCATGTATTCCTCTGTGTATCACCTATAAAAGGTGTGATGAGTTTCGGTAGGAAGGGAAGGTTTAGGCCTAGATATATTGGACCTTTTGAGATTCTTCCTTCAGTTGGTGAGGTACCCTATGAGTTATCTTTACTTCTAGATATTGCCGCTTTTCATCCATTTTTCCATATCTCTATGTTGCAGCGATACATCCCTAATCAATCTCATGTTCTTAGATGGGACTCAGTCTAATTGGATGAGCATTTGACCTCTATAAAGGAGCCAGTGCTCATCTTGTCTAGTAGTGTCAGTCAGTTGCACTCTAGGGATATTATGGTAATTAAGGTTCAGTGGAGACACCGCCAAGTGGAATAGGCCACTTGGGGAATCAAGAGCGAGATGTGGGGCTAGTATCCTTACTTGTTTGAGACTTAAGGTATATCCTAATCTTAAATTTTTGAGGATAAAATTTCCTTTAGTAGTGATATTGTAATGAACTTTAAAGTCATTTTTCATATTTTCATTTATTTTTGCCATTATCTCAAGTCATTAATGACTTACTGGGACTGACAATTTCATTACTGGCTAGTTCATTTGGTTTTTACAGCTAATTCCCTATAAAGAAGTCTTTGCTAGTTCCAAATGGACATCGAGCAAAAAACATTAGTAAAACAATCTCAAATGCAAATTTTGACTACACCAAAAGCTTTGGAATATCAATTTTAGACTAGGTAGACCTTTGGTTTGGGTCTCGAGGCACCCCGGCTCATTTTGACCTATTGGTCGAAAAGTTATGAAAATGAAATATGGGTGTGGGGCCTACATTTGGCCAAAATGACCTCGAATAGAAAATTCAAGTGTGCCACTGAGTCTGGAACATCAAATTTAGTATGGTTACATACTTTATTTGTGTATGCAATTTTTTGAATGAATCTCGAGCCCTTGATCGAGTTTATTCTTAGACTTAGAAAATCTGGAGCATTAGGTTTTCTAGTGCACTGTGATCTCCACTCTTTGGGCCACGATTGTGAATACGTGTGTAGAGGAGAAGGTGAAATCGTGTAGGGCAGGTCGTAATCGCGACTGGTCTGTGGAAGCCATAGATAATACGATCGCACACCTGCTGTTCGTGATGGCGACTGTCGAGGCCCTTGTCTGGGTATAAATTGAGTCATTTTTCATGATTTTGGGCATTTTTCATCTTCCTTCTTGAGAGCTAAACCCTAAAATAGTGTGAGAGCTTAAAATTGAAGGTTGTGGATGCTTTGGAAGCTATATCAATATCCATTTTTTTATTCTCCTATGGATTTAAGGTAAGAATCCTCTAAATTCATGGTTGAATTTCTATATTAATTGCTCAAACCCCCCAAAACCATTTAGGTTTTGATTTTAACCCTAATTTAGCTTGGTTTTGACCCATTTTTAAAGGTAATGATTCCTTGATCTTGTATCATTTTATATCTATTTTATCTTTTTTATTAAATATTAATAATTTTTAATACTTTATGACTTGTAATAATAAATTAGGGGTGATATAGTAAAATTATGATTGAAGCAACTGAAGCAGACATGTCATAAATGTCTATTTTACTTATTTTTTATTAAATATTATTAATTTTCTAATATGTAAATCACTTATAATAATTAATTAGGGGTAATACAGAAAAACTGTGATTGAAGCAACTGAAACATGCAGCACAAGCACACACGTCGCCCTCGTGTCTGCTTGAGCTGCTTAACTCCCTAATTTACTTTATGCCTTCCTCTGTCCCATCCCAATTTATGCGGCACTAATATAATTTCGATGAAGAATCAAATTATTTATTTTGACATATCATTTTGTGTCCATTTTACTTTTTCTTTATGAAGTATTATTAATTTTTTAATGCTTAGATGATCATAATAAATATTTAAGGGTGATATAGTAAAATCATGATTGAAGCAATAAAGCAAACATGTCTTAAATAATTTACAATAACTAATTTGAAATGATATATCAAAATTATTATAAAAAATACTTGCAAAAGAGATTACGTGAGCTTCATATAAGATGTCAAGTTAATTTAAAACATCAAGAGTTAATTTATCATTTTATATCTATTTTATACTTTTTATTAAATATTATTAATTTTTTAGTACTTATATGACTTATGATAATTAACTAGGGGTGATATAATAAAATTACGATTGAAGCAACTGAAGCAGACATGTCATAAATGTCTATTTTACTTATTTTTGTTAAATAATATTAATTTTCTAATACGTAAATGACTTATAATAATTACAGTTGAAGCAGCTAAAGCATGCAGCACAAGCAGGCATGTCGACCTCGTGCCTGCTTGAGCTGCTTAACTCTCTAACTTACTTTATGTCTTCCTATGTCCCATCCTAATTTATGCTATGCTAATATAATTTCGATAGACAACCAAATTTTTTTTGTTGGCATATCATTTTGTGTCCATTTTACTTTTTTCTATGAAATATTATTAAATTTTAATGCTTAAATGTTCATAATAATTAGTTAAGGGTGATATTATCACGACCCTAACCAAGGCCTGGCCGTGACGAGTATATTAAGTCCACCATGGACCGGAGACCACCCCCTTAACCTAACCTCAAGATCACGATAATAATAACAAAAATGCGAAAGCCAATTAAATAGTAATAAAAGATGAATAGATAACTCAATGAAAACTAAGAGTAAATCAATAACCAACTAATCCACATCTACCCACTGAAGCCTCTAAACCAGAATAACATCTAAGTTAGGACATGCCTCCGCTATGACCAAAAAGAATCCAAAAGTACTGAATAAATAAGGAAAAAAATAATGAAATGATAAGGCCTTCCAAAGAATGGAGGCTCACCACTTCACAACAACTCGACAGACGTGCTAATCTACCTAAAGCTGCATAGGGGCAACAGAAAAGTCTTCGGACCCTACATCATGAAAAAATGTAGTGTCCTAGGATGGTCAATGAGATAAGCACTGGAAGGTAACTCCGGAGAAGTGATAACATAATGTTATGTCCAAAATCAATCAAAATCAAATGCACACATTCATATATTCACATATAGGATGTCGAGATAGAAAAAATGTCATGAACATGAGAGTTTTAAATCATTAACCTGGACTAGTGCTTGTTAGCCACATGAACCGAGGAAATTTCAAGGAAAACTAAAGCCATCATGGGCAAAAGTCATCCCAAATATATGTATATATATATCAAATATGTGTCAAGCACACGATCATATAGACCTCCAACGCCAGCAAACGTGGTTTCTAGTGTTCATCCCCCCAGGACTTACACCTTCACGATGAGATTCACAACCCTATTTAAGCCCAAATTAAAATCACTTCACCCATAATTCCAACCATTTACCCAGGAGTCATTCATTAAGGCATTTACCACTTTGTATCATCATACCAATGAGCTTGCAAGCTTAATTAAACATGACAAACCAATCCACATAACCACATTGACTCCCAAGTTCCATTAAAATCCAAACCATGGCCACCAAGGTCATCCAAATCCATTTTTACATCCATTTATGTAAAGCATTGAGTTCAAAACAAAGTTAAACTATGCAATTTTCCATAATAAGAATCAAATTTACAAAGTGGGTTAAGGTTCATGCAATTCCAAGCCAAAATTCATCCAACTTGGGGAAACGCTTGTCCCCCGTTCCAACAATTTAAACAATAAAACAATTCAGTCCCAAAAACATCAATTCAAAGCATGAATAATCAGTTCTCAACATTAGACAAGCAATTCAATGAGTAGCAACCAACACTCCTTAACCCAATTTCAAAACCTACAATTTAAATCACATGAAAATACATTCAATTCTTGCCACAATGTAAAATTAAATTTTACGGAAGAGAAACATGTTTGAAACACACAAGAATTTGAAGTCAATTTGAAGTTTGGAGCAAGGAGTAGTGATTTCTTGAAAAAACCCTATGATTTCTTGGTTTAGGTGTTACAGAAGAGAATAAGAGTGTTTGATCTTTTTAACTGAAGGGGAAAAGGTCAATTTTATGTTTATAAGTCGTGGAAAGGTTGAAACGACTGAAAACCCCTCACCTCTAGTGAGATAAACAAAACTGGACGAATTTTGCACCTCATCCTAGCACGATCTTATCGCGGAGGTTAACCTCCGTGCCATGCTAAAATCATTGAGGCTAACCTCTGTGGCACGATAATATCAGGAAGGCACGCTGCCTCGAATTCCAAAATGAACCCAAACCCCTCCCAAAAATTCTAAACTTTCCCTAAACACCCTTTTAATATCCCTAAGCATAATTAAAGTTAAAAATTGATATTATGAACATGGGATGGTCAAAAATAAAATGATCAAAATTTGAAGGGGTTTTACATTGTCCCCCCTTAGGATCATTCGTTCCCGAATGATGAGTTAGGACACTTTTAGCATGAAAATAGCAAGAATACACCAGAATCATATGACAACTCAAAAGTAACAAGAGGAAAACAAAACTCATACCTTAAGAACTTTCATCTAACCCAGGGAACAAGAATGGGTATTTGGCCCTCATATCTTCCTCAGCTTCCTATGTAGCCTCTTCTACCTTTTGATTTCTCTAAAGGACCTTTACTAAAGCTACATCCTTGGCCCTTAATCTATGAACCTGCCTATCCAATATTTCAACCGAGACTACCTCATAAGATAAGGAATCTGTAACACTAACATCCTCAACAATCACTATTAAGGAAGGATCACCCATACACTTTTTCAGCATGGACACATAAAATATGGGATGAATAGAACCCAAATTCCTTGTCAAATCCAACACATAAGCAACATTCCCAATTCTTCTCAAAATCTGATACAGACCAAAGTAATGAGGACTGAGCTTCCCCTTATTCACATACCTCATGACTCTTTTCATATGACACACTTTCAAGAATACCCAATCATTTACTTCAAACTCCAATTCTCTTCGCCTAACATCCGCATAATAATTTGGCAACTTTGAGTAGTCCTAAGTCTTCCTCTTATCACTTTTACCTTCTCCGTGGCTTGGTGAACTAAGTAAGGACCAAACAACCTAGTATTACCAACCTCAAACCATCCAATATGAGACCTACACCTCCTATTATAAAGAGCCTCAAAATGAGCCATTTGAATCCTCGAATATAACTATTATTCTAAGCAAACTCAATGAGAGGCAAATGATCAACCTAACTTCCCCTAAAATCAATCACACAAACCCTTAGAGTATTTTTCTAAATACTGAATAGTACACTCTACTTGTCTATCCATTATATGGAAGAAAGTGGTGATAACATTCACTTGAGTACCCTGGCCTTTTTGAAATGCACGCCAGAAGTGAGAAGAGAATTATATACCTAAATTTGAGATGGTAGACATTTGTGCATCTCTAAAATTCACAATATCTTGAATGAACAACTTAGTTTAATCCTGACTAAAGTAGTTAGTCCTTAAAGGCAAGAAATAAGCGGTCTTAGTCATACTGATTCTGATACCGCAAAAGACCCATAATAAAATCCATATTAATCATCTCCCACTCTCATATGGGTAACTCTATCTCTTGAGACATGACATTAGGCCTCAAATGCTCAACCTTAACTTACTGACAAATCATATATTTGTCAATAAAAATTTGCCACATCTCTTTTCATATTGTTCTAGCAATCCGTTGGTACCGCGGGCTTTACACAATTGATCAAATTAGATAGATATCACTTCAACATAGGTCATCAAAAGGATCTCGGAGACCCACCAAAGTATATAAGCCAAGATCTATCATAAAATAGATTCCTATTCAAATAATTCATAACCTCTTGGATAAGCTCACACTAACCCGTCAATTTGGGATCCAAATTCAAGATTTTCCTTGGGAAGTATCGGGAAGGATTTGGAATGGATTTTCTTTAAGTCGTGATACATCTTCGTCGAACCTGGATGAACTATATATTTAGACTCATGAGCCTCAGCCAAGAGCCTTTCCCGCATCCCATCAACATCAAGGACACACAACCTACCTTGGTACCTCAGAATACTATCTCCTCCAATCTTAAAAGCCATAACCTTTTACTGACCCACATCATCCTTATTTTGTATAAGTATGGGATCCAAAACCTATTTTTCCTTCACCTCAACACCAAGATATGACTTAACCACTTCTTGAACAATTACTCCTCCGTCCTTAGAGTTCAAAAGACAAACTCCCAAGTTAGCCAACCGATCAATATCCTTTACTAACATGAGATAAGCACCCCATTAACATGAGATAAGCACCCCATAGATAACCTACTAATATCATCAGCAACAACATTAGTTTTACATAGATGGTAGTGCTAGCTCATGTTGAAACCCTTTAGTAACTTGAGCCACCACCTCTGCCTGAGATTCAACTTCTTTTAAGTAAACACCACATAACCCCTATAGATTTTTCTAGCAACTATAGAATCACCCACCAGAGTAGACACAGAAAAGGGGTCAGAAATACTTTTAGGACCAAAACCAAAATACACAGCCACATAAAGGGATATATAAGATAGGGTAGAACCTAGATCAAGCAAATAATAAACATCATGGGAAAAGAGATTTAATATACCAATAACAACATCTAGAGATGCCTCAGATTCTTGGAGAGTAGCAAGTGCATAAAATTGATTCCAACCAATATCGATACTAAAAGTAGCACTCTTTGGCGCAAGAGCTGGATGTGGTGACCAAAACTTTATTAGCTTCGGTGTCAACCTTGGCTGAAGGATAATCCCGCTGCATGTGACCAATATGACCATAATTATAACACCTATTTCTCCTCTCCTCATAATATCCATGGTAAAGTTGCCCACAAAAACTACAAAAAAGATAAGGTGGGGCTGACTGAGCTCCATTATCTTGAGACTGGGCACCCTGTACCTTAGGACCACTTATAGACTGAAAATGTCGATCACCTAAAGGCTTAGATAGGTAGTACTACTGGATGAATATGAATTTACCCAATTCTTCTTATTAGTCTACTATATACCATCTTTCCCATTATTTTGCTAACCCCCACCATGCTCTGAATACCAAAACTTTTTGTTTTACCTCTCTTCTATCTCTGGATGTCTTTTTCTTATCATTCTCTACTTATTGCATATAAACTGCGAGTCTAGATATATTCATATCATTATTTAACATTGTAGCCTTACACTCCAATACCAAGTCATAGAATAACCCAGAAACAAACTTCTTCATTTTAGATCTCTAGCTAGAAACCAACTCCGAAGCATAACGAGACAACTGCTAAAATATCAAGGCATACTCTTTCACACTCATCTTACCTTGCTTCAGTTAACAAACTCCGCAGTCTTATCTTTTCTCAACTTCTGAGGAAAGAAATGATCTGGAAAGATACCTAAAACCTGAACCAAGACCTGTCCATGATGGGTATCTCAAGTCCTCCGTGGATAGGAGACCACTCCTTTAACTTAGCCTCAAGAGCACAATAATAATAGTAATAATAATAATAATACAGAAGCTAATTAAATAGTAATCAAATTTGAATAGATAACTCTATGAAAACTAAGAGTCAATTAATAACCAACTAACCCACATCTGTCTGCGGAAGCCTTACACCTAAATAACATCTAAGTCGGGACACGCCCCTCACTATAACCAAAAAATGTCCTAAAGTACTGAATCAATAAAGAAAGAATAATGAAATGATAAGTCCTTTAAAATTATGAAGGCTCACCACTTCACAGTATTTCAAAAAATGGGCTAATCCACCTAACGCTGCACAGGGACAATAGAAAAGTCTTCAAACCCTACATCATGAAACAATATAACATCCTAGGATGGTCAGTGGGATATGCATTGACATTTAACTTAGGGAAAGTAATAAGATAATACCATGTCCAAAATCAATCAAAATCCTACATCATGAAACAATATAACATCCTAGGATGGTCAGTGGGATATGCATTGGCATTTAACTTAGGGAAAGTAATAAGATAATACCATGTCCAAAATCAATCAAAATCACTAGTGATAAATAATGCCATGTCCAAAATCAGTCAAAATTACATACACACATTCATATAAACATATATAGGATGTCGGGATGGGGAAAAGCTCATGAACATAAGACTTTTAAATCATTAACATGTATTGTGTAGCTCGATCCGTACTAAAGGCACCCATGGGCTATATAGGTTCAACTATCCCTACTGAAAGAGGCCCCGCACCTGTTAGTTATAACGCTCAACTTACACGTCAATTTAAGTGTAAGGCAGTCGTTGTCAATATAATAACCCAACAAGAGTCGGGGTCAAATCCATGAGGAATAATATGAGTGGAAAATAGGTAAATTCAAAATGAAAGTACTTACTAAATTCAAACTTAAGATACAAATATTTGGGGGTTTTAGATGTTTTCAAAGATATAATTAATTTTGGGCTTCTAAACGACTAATTCAAGACTAAGAATAATTAGTGTATAATTAATTAGGAACAGATCTTGGGATTATTCTTTCCTAGGGGAAAGTTATGCATGGGAACATAATGATTTAGTGCAAATTCTAATCATTAATGATGTAGTAGGCTAGGTCAAAAGTCCTTGAGGCTAGTTTTTCAACAAAGTCTCAAAGATGTCACTCATTGACCCTTTTGAGTACCTAATTAGTGTGTTAATTAAAGCCACTGAACACCTTAATTGGGCATTCCTATTTCTAGGAAGATGCCCAAAATATAGCCTACTCTCTATTCACCCTTATTTCTAAGATAGCAAAAACATAGTAATATATACCCATTATTGTCCACTATTACTTTGTCCCTCATACCCTCTTTCAAGGATGTCATGGGTTCCAAAAGTTCACCCAAACTCCTCTTTCAAGAATGGTTTGAGCTTTCAAGATTTTGGAATTTTCACCCACAAACCCATTTTGGATATTTGGGGCTTTCACCCATAAAACCCAACTAATTTAACCAAGCAATAGTAGAACCCATCATCAACAAACTAGAAGTAACACAAATACATCACAACCCACAAACAAATTGCACTCTATCCTAACATAATTCAAAGAGGAAGAACTAGCAACTCATAAAGATAATAAACAAAAATATACCAAAATCCTCATCAATTTGATTCATGAAAAATAAAGAGAATGCAAACCACACTTTAAATTCCAATGAATCCTCAAGGGATTTTCCAATTCTTTACTTTGGAGTTTCTCTAATTAATTCTTTCCACAAATAAGTATAAATTCAAGCTCCAAGCTTCAGGTGATAAATCCTAAACTAAGGATAAGATAATATGTAAGATCAAAGATGATGTGAAAATGAACTAAATAACCCTAGTTAAGCCTCAATTCCATATTTTCCAAATATTACAAAAATTCCCTTGAAACTTTTCCGCTCTACCGCGATTGCCATATTAGGACTGCAATCGCAACATTGCGATTGCGGTAGTCATATCACGATCGCACTTCGTTTAAATTTTTGACTAATCGCAATCGTGGCCCTCAATCTACAATCACGGTAATTGAGGGTCGACTTCTGGGCTTGCAATTTCAGCTTTTGTTCTTTTCACTCATATTTCTTCTCTTTTACCTTCTCCTTTGCTCATTTTTATCAATTTTCCTTGCTCATCTTCTCATTTCACTTTTGCCTACACAAATGAGCATTATGTAAGAATGTACTAATAAATCAATGAAAAAGCATGATAATTTAGGCTTAAAAGATGCTAGTAAGCTGTCAAATTAACGACTTATCAGTTGGCCGCACGAACTGAGAAAAATACAACGAAAAACTAAAGTCACCATAGGCAATAGCCTTTCCTAATGTATATCTATCAAGTATGTGTCAAGCACATAGTCATATAAGCCCCCAATACTGGCAAATGTGATTTTCAATGTTCGTCTTTTTGGGACTTACACCTTCACAGAGAACTACATAACCCCTTTAAGTTCAAATTAAAATGCTTTACAAATAATTCCAACCATTAACTCAAGAGTCATTTATTAAGGCATTTACCTCTTGGTATCGTCATACCAATACGCTTGCAAGCTAAATTAAACATGTCAAACCAATCCACATAACCACATTGACTACTAAGTTCCATTAAAATCCAAACCATGGACACCAAGGCCATCCAAATCCATTTTTACATCCATATATCCATTTATTTAATGCATTGAGTTTAAAAGAAAGTTAAACTATGCAATTTTCCATAATAAGAATCAAATTTACAAAGGGGGTTGAGGTTCATGCAATTCCAAGTCAAAATTCATCTAATTTGGGGAAACCCATGTCCCCCCTTCTAATGATTTAAACAATAAACCAATTCAGTCCCCAAAACATCAATTCAAAGCATGAATAATTAATTCACAATCTGATACAAGAAATTCAATCCGTAACAACCAACACTTCTCAACCCAATTTGAAAACCCATAATTTAAATCACATAAAAATTCATTCAATTAATGCCATAATGTAAAATTAAAGTTTAGGAAAGACATGCTTGAAACACACAAGAATTTGAAGCCAATTTAAAGTTCGGAGCCCAGAGTAGTGATTTCTTGAAAAACCCTTAAGCTTTCTTGGTTTAGGAGTTAGAGAGTAGAATAAGAATGTTTGATATTTTTAAATAAAGGGGAAAAGGTCAATTTTATGTTTATAAGTCATGGAAAGGGTGAAAAGACCAAAACCCTCTCACCCCTAAGTGAGAAAAGTAAAACTGGATGAATTTTGCACCTCAGTGTGGCACGACCTTAGCGTGAAGGTTGACCTCTGTGCCACGCCAATATCGCGGAGGCTAATCTCCGTGGCATAGTGATATCGCGAAGGCACACTGCCTCAAATTTTTAAAATGACCCCGAACCCCTTTTAAAATTTCAAAACTTTTTCCAAATACCTTTTCAATATTCCTAAACATAATTCAAGCCAAAAATCAATATTACGAATACGAAAGGTTCAAAAATAAAATGATTAAAATTTTAAGGAGTCTTATAGATATAGTAAAATCACGATTGAAGTAGCAAAATATACATGTATTAAATTACTTGTAATAACTAATTAGAAGTGATACATCAAAATTACTATTAAACATACTTGCAAAAAAAAAAATTAAGTGAGCCTCATATAAGACGTCAAGTTAATTTAAAACATCAAGAGTTAATTTATCATTTTATATATATTTTCTTTTTGTATTAAATATTATTATTTTTTAATACTTATATGACTTATAATAATTAATTAGGGGTGATATAATAAAATTACGATTGAAGCAGCTAAAGTAGACATGTCATAAATGTCTATTTTACTTTTTTTATTAAATATTACTAATTTTCTAATACGTAAATGACTAATACTAATAAATTATGGGTAATACAATAAAATTACGGTTGAAGCAGCATAAGCAGGCAGTCGGACCCGCGCCTACTTGAGCTGCTTAACTCCCTCTTATAATACTAGTAAGGAGAAACTCGTGCAAAGAAGGGGCCCAACATCTATCTTAAATTAATATTATAATACTAACCATATCATTTAATGTTACATTTTTTGAATTTTGAAATTTAAGTAAATTTATTTTTCAGAGTAATTTTTGCATATATTCTTGAAATATTTTAAGTTATTAATTATTGTGATTTATTATTCAACTATATAATTTTATTCCAAAAATTTAATTCAAGATAAAAATTAAACTCTACAAGTGTATAAATTAGTAAAGAGTGTGAAAAACAAAATTCGATGGGCCTATATTACTGTTCTTCAGATAACACAGATTTAGTATATGTTATTTGTTTTTTCATATTATATAATATTTTTATGTAGTTTTCAAATAATATACATTACTCTCCCTATCCATATTCTTGTCACTACAAGAAATACAGTTTTTTGTGATGACTTTCAGTGGTGACACAAAAAGTTGCCACAAAAGGTAGCATTTCTGTGGCGACATGTAAGGGTTGCCACAAAAGGTATAAGATTTAGGGGCGACCGTCAAATTTGCCAGTAATAGTGACATATTTAGTGGCGACTATGGGTAGGTCGCTACAAAAGGTAAGATTTAGGGGCGACCGTTAAAGTCGCCCCTAATAGTGACATATTTAGTGGCGACTATGCGTAGGTCACCACAAAAGGTACAAGAATAGTGACATATTTAGTGGTGACTATAAAGTTGCCACTAATAGTGACATAGGTCGCCACAAAAGGTATAAGAATAGTGACATATTTAGTGGCGACTATGCGTAGGTCGCCACAAAAGGTATAAGATTTAGGGGCGACCGTTAAAGTCGCCACTAATAGTTACTATATAGTGGAGACTATGCGTAGGTCGCCACAAAAGGTTTAAGATTTAGGGGAGACCGTTCAAGTCACCACTGATAAGGCTCTCAGCTCGAGATATTTTACACATTAGTTACAAATAAAAATTATTTACTATAATAATAAAAATATAGAATAATTAATGATATAAATTAAAAGGTCAAAAAGTTCAAAATGTAAACCAAATCAAAAGTTCAAATTTTCATTTTGCATTATTTTTTTCTTAAAAAAATAAATTAAGTTATTTATAAATATATTTTGGATATATATTTTATATATAAACAATCCACATTCATGATTTAAAAATGTACAAATTATTCTGGTATTTTTTAGTATCATTTTTTAAAATTTATTAATTCAAATATGATATTTTACATAATTGTATTAATATTTATTAATTTTTTGCATGTAAATGTTCACACTCACAATTTACAAATATATTGTCTATTATTATTATATTTACTATAATTGTTATTGTTCTTGTTATTATTATTGACAATTTTTATTATAATTTTGATGTAACATTAATTTATTTTAATAGGACGTCTCATTATTATTATGATTATTATATTTATTAAACTAGAAGCCACTGTTATCCAATTTTTCTTTCTTGTGTTTAATTTTTGTAGAGAAGTATTATTTTATTTATTATTTACCTAAATTTTGATGAATAAAATTATTGGGTATCTAGTAAAAATGTTTTCTTTGTCCTACTTTATTAAAATTATAAAATGGAAAAGAAGGTCAATACATACAAGAAGAAAATAAAAAGTGTAGTTACAATAGGAAGCAACAAACTCATATAATCTTTCCATTTATCTACATCCAGAACAAAAAAAAGTGGATAAATGGAGATTTAAGAGAGAAATTGAGAAAGAAAGAGGTACAAAGAGAACAGTGAGAGGGGGAGATCAGAGACGGAGTGAGAGAGGGGTTGGAGACCGGCGAGTCTTCACCTGAATCTCGGCAGAAAAGGGGTCATCCACCGTCGAGAAACACCACTAGCCCCCTTCCCTACGTTTTCTGATCGAACCATCGCCAGAAACGTCCCTTTTCCAAAACCTGATTGAAACCATCTTCAAAACACTCTGAATCTCCTAAAAAAACTCGGCCAATATCAAAAAGAATAGTCACCCCATTTCCTTTACGGTGATTATTCATCAAAAATCCATCGAAAAACAACACGGGATGGGTTCTGGTCTTTTCAGTTTGTGATTCTTGATTCTATTTTGGTGAGGTAATGCAAAGGGCATTAGATCAAAGTTGGATTTGTTTGTTTGGTTGACGTTTGTTCGAGATTCCAGTGGCGACATCGAACAAGTTGGATTTGAATTAAATTAAGGTCCATTTCTTATCTCCCTATCAATTAATTTTAATTGTTTGATATTTTGGTGTGTTAAATTCATATTGTGTGGATTTTGTTTTCATTGATTTTGAGATAATGTCACGATAGGTTGAAGTTGGTAGGCAAATGATAGGTAGGGTAGGCAAACATTAATCCTAGCTAATTCAGCTCGCTTATACAAATTCTGTTGCACAAGGCCTGCAACCAGATCAAATTATCTTCACAGATGTTGCAATGAAACAAGAGCCTAGAGTTCACTGGACACTGATGGTATCTTGGGTTTGAATGAATTATAATGTATACCTTTTTTTGTCAGACCTGCAGAAAGCTATGCCCGTGCTTATATTTCCTGAGCTTAGGAGTTGTGTCTGTTTGTAGTCCTTTATGTGATTTGGGTGTTGTTGGTTCATTTTTGCATTTGGGGTTTGCTTAGTTTTGGCATATTAAGGCCTAACCACACCATCAAAGTTTTGTTATTTCTATATTTTTCTGTAAGTATTGTTGAAGTTGTGAACTTTATTTGATTTAGGTGTTGTTGAGGTTTACTTAGTTTTAGCATGTTAAGGCTTAATCACACCATCAAAGTATTTTTGCTTCTATATTTTCAGCATTAAGTTGTGAACTTAATGGGATTTGGATGTTGTTTTAGTATTGTTTTGTTCATTTTGTCATGTGGGTTTTGCTTAATTTTGGCTTTGAACTTTATGTGATTTGTTGGGTGTTGTTTTAATGATATCTAGTTCATTTTGGCATGTCGGATTTAGTTATTTTTGGTTGTGCACTAATTCAATAACTGACCAGAAAAAAAGATAGCATATTAAGGTCTAATCACACCATTAAAGTCTTATTATTTCTATAATTTTTCAGCAGGTATTCTTGAAAGTTGTGAACTTTTTGTGATTTGGATGTTGTTTTAATGTTGTTTTGTTCATTTTGGCATGTGGATTTTACTTAGTTGGCTACATTACTAATTTCATTGAAAAATGGCTTTCGCCTTGGTTCTTCATTAAACAATAGCTTACCTAGAGGAGGCTTAGCTACAAGACTAATTCTCAGCTCTTCTGCTACTGGTTTAGTCTGGAATGAGCAAACCAGAACTTCATTTTTTGTTACGGTTGGAAGGGTGTGGAGGGTCTTCTTATCCTTTGATAAACATATAATTTTTGTTTGCACAGATTGTAAAAGTAAAGAAGATTCATATCTGGTTTAAGAAATTTTCCTCATTTAGGCAATCAATTTGCATAGAATAATAATATATACACAAATTTTGGTAGCCTTGTCAAGTTTATTGCCCCACTGAGTTTTATCTCGTGTCAGTGTAAATAACTCAATATCAAAGAATATGGATCATATGTTAATGAAGTGGCAAAAGAGATTTGTGTAAGTACTCTGTTGAGCAATTATTATCATTTTAATATTGTGTTGTTGAATCTATAGTCTAGTAAAGCCGTGGAGAAATATATTTTAATATCGTCTTTGTACGTTTAAGTACTATAGCTGTATTATTGGCAACGAAGTAGACAATAAATAATTTATATTTTTTTTGAGAAAAAAGTGAGTATTAGTGGCAACCCATAGTTGCCACAAAAAATTAAGTATTAGTGGCGACCCATATTTGCCACAAAAAAGTGAGTATTAGTGGTGACCCATAGTCGCCACAACAGGGAGTATTAGTGGCGACCCATTATCGCTGCAAAAAGTCATTTTAAAAAAAGAATTCAACCTTTTGTGGCGACAAAAGATCGCCACTAAATCATTGTTTTGTGGCGTATTTGCCTGCTTTTTTGTGGCAACTTTTGTCGCCACAGAATGTATGTTTTGTGGTGACTTACATATGTCGTCACAAAATGCTTTTAGTTACAGAAGTAATTGCTACGACCCTAATGTCGCTGCTAAATATATTTAGTGGCGACTTTTGATTCTTTTGCAGCGACTTTTGTTGCCACTAAAAACCATATTTCTTATAGCGCGCGTTGATAGTCAGTTATATATTTAAAATAACTAGATTAGTGTACGTACGTTTCACGTGTATCAAGAGTTAATTAAGATAAACATATATAAAAAGATATCAATTTTATGTATGTTACGAAGAATTATTTTTATTATAAAAATTTCGGATATCTTAGATGATTATAAATCTATAACATGTTAGAGGGCGTTAGTGCTGATAAGAAAAAAGTTATTCATGTATTTAAACTGTGTATAGCTAATACAATATTTGGTGGGTGCAAATGGAATAAGATGTTGATGTATTGACGATTAATTCAAATATAAATATTTTATATATTTGTATTCTATGTAAAATGTAGTTTTCCTTGAAATACTTTGTGTCTGTATATTTTTTTCATCCTCATTCTCTGAAATTCATTTCCTATATATAATATTTATACAATTATAGTTTGATCTATAATATTCTATTCCAATTGTTTAATTATATGGTACAATTTTTTTATTAAATATTCAAAACAAATTTGACACATGTATTTAGTAACAATAATCATAAAAGTCTATTTCATTCCTCATGAGATGATTTATAACAATAGATAACATATAGTTTAATTAAAAACATAAATGGTAACAATATTTAAAACTTTGTACCCATTTTAAATACTTCATATTAGTTGAGATGTATTAAAATTTTACACTCCCTACGTCCTAATTTACTTGAGTTAGTTTAAACTGGCAAGAAGTTTAAGAAATAAAGAAAGACTTTTGAAATTTATGGTCCAAAATAAGTTATAGATGTTTGTGTGACTGTAAGTCATTTCATTAAGAATAAATAAATATTTAAAATTTAATACATAACTTGAAAAATAAATTTAGAAAAAAAAAATAACTGAAGAGTCAAATGATATTAAAAATCTATACAAATTAATGTTCTGTAATATCTTTTAAGAAAAATATTGGCAAGGAGTGCTTCCTTTTAAATGGATCTTATGTAGTGTGTATTTAGAGTTTGACTTCAATACAAATATTGAATACTGAAAAAGAGAAACGGACCTTGAAGTGAATTACGTATTCTTAATAATTTAATTATTTTTTACCTAAACCCTATATTTAAATTTACAAATATGTGAGTTTTTTAGATGAACTAAAAAAGAAAGTGAATCATATAAATTGAGACAAAGTAAGCAGAAATTTTGAATGTTTTGGTTATAAATATGCATTTTAAAGATGAAAGTTATAAAAATCAAAATCCGCAAAGGCCCAACAATTTTTTTTAAAAGATAAATGAAAATTAAATAGAAAAGTAAATAAATATTATTTGTACTTTGTCTGAACTTCAGAAGATTATGTTGCTTCTCACGAACATTTTTCTTATTTATTCAGCCTACGTAAAGTTCTACTTACAATGCCTAGGATCTCCTAGTTACTGCCAGTCAATAGCATTAAGAACATCTATTGTATTGCCTATCATTACATTCTTCCACCAAAAATAATAAATACCTAAGTCGTCTATCGCTAGCTTTTACATGTTGCTCTATCTTTCTTCAAAGCATTTTTGGTTTCTTTCTCTCCAAATAGTCCACTAGATGCAAGCTAAGATAATCCTCTATCTCTCCTTTTTTTTGCTGCATTTCCATCTATATTCCAATACTTTAGCACATCCGTAATTCTTCCAGGTTTAACCCATTGAATCTTTCTTTTGTGGATAAACGCTTGATAGAGTTGAATTGTCCAACTTCAATATAAAAAGAGATGTTTTACTATTTTCAGTTCTTCTTCACATGAATAAAACCTAGAGCATAGATTAAACTTTATTTTGTTTAAATTCTCATCCGTCAATACCTTATATCTCACTTGAAGTGGCTGTATTAACTTAAATTGGTGTTCTGGTGTATGTTGTTGATTAGATTTATCTGGGACCTTTGAGAAGCTTTTATAACACCCTTTACAAAGGTCAAACCTTATTTTTTCTTGGAATATTTGCATTTGTATTCTTTCTCAACAATAGGACACATCTGCATAGAGATTATTAATAATCTCTCTAATCAAAGAGTGTGTACCTTCGATGTTATAGATTTCATTAGCATAGAATAATAATAAGCACGTGATTTTATAGGTTAATAGAAAAGGTATGAATAGATTTGTAAGTTTATAAATACTTTTTTATTGGTGCATTCATCTATAAGAACACTATTTTATCAAAACGTAATAGATGAATATATGAATCTTGTATTGTTAATACAATCAAACTGACAATAGTATTAGTGAAGGGTACATGAAAAGTGAAAACACATAAGACTTGTATTGAAAAGTGATGACTATGACACCACATGCAAAACAATAAAATAAACAACATAAAAGAAAATGAAATTAGATCCCAGAAAATGAATATTTCATGCATACTACAAGGATTGAAAAAATTAACCTATTATTAACCAAGAACAAAATAAGACAAAACGAAGAATCTTAAATCACTAGAACTTTATACTTTCATAAGGTCAAATGGAAGTTACGTCATTGTTCTTTATAACAACAACAAATCAACAATAAACAACAGGAAAGCGTGTGACTACCTCCTTACAGATTGGTTTCACTCAGGCACATGAATATTCCAAGCTGCAGATTCAAGGCCCCCTTTCTTATTTTCCAATATCATATTTTGGTTTACAAAAAATTAGTTTCCACATTCCCACGTTACATATACAAATCTACATAATTTTTTCTCACTTGAAAGCAGAAGATAGAATGCATCTTAGTTGTGATAACAACATTAAAATACTATACTATCCCTTGGATGGTCTAGCTAATGTAACAATTGTTTTTGATAAGATACAAAATATCAATCTTTGACAGTAGTTCTCAATATCTTCATATCACGATTGATCTATCAGTATTATAAGTTTGCACACTACCAAGTCTCTTGGAAATTTTTATTCCCCAACAAACTCTTCCAAAAATAGTATGTTTCCATTGAGTAATTGTGCAGGAGCCAAGGTAATGAAGAATTGACTTCCATTCGTATATGATCTAGCATTAGCCATGGGTATAATACCTGCTCTGGTAAGATTTAGCTGTGGGGTTATCTAATCATCAAACTTCTATCCATAGATAGATTCTCTACCTATTACGGTACCAGTTGGATCTCCACCTTGAACAATAAAATTCTTAATGATTTTGTAAAATTTGACATCATTATAGTAGCATCTTCGAGCAAGCTCTATGAAATTTCACCACATTCTTGGAGCGTGCTTGTAATACATCTCAAGAGTAATAGGACTCATGGAAGTTTCGAGAGTGACCTCTGGTCGTCCTTTTGTACTCGAACACATCTCTTTAATTCTACCAAGGATTTTTGAATTTGAAATAATTAATAAACATTAAGAAAGAGTATAACAACCTCCTTAAAGATTGATTTCACTCAGGCACACGAATTAAGGCCCCATATATTGTAGTGCATTGAAATTAATAGGCTAGTAGTGGAAATAATATATTTCATATGAGTTTCGTCAATTGCTATAAGTAGCATCTTTGAGGTATACCCTAAACATATGGAAGAATAAAAATCATTAAGTATTGAATAATCACATAAAATCAAAGTTTCATAATTCAGAATTTACATGTCTCTTACTTGTTTGGGATGTTTTTAAGTATTAAAGTAGTCCTAGCCTTTTCTCCACTCTTGATCTTCTCCAAATCAAGAAGATATTTCTTTTTGTTTTCTATCTCATTTCTACTTTAATGAAAGTTAAAAGTAAATTAAACACAAAACACTCACATACAAACATAAAAGTTACTCTTAAGTGAAAAATACAAAAAAAAACATGCATAATATATTCCCATAAAGTGGGGTATGAGAGGGGTAGAATGAATGTAAATCTTACTTCCATTATGTATCTTTAATATAAGATGATAAGATCCAAAAGTATTTCCTATTTTCTTAAATTGTCTCAAGAAAAATTGAGGAACACATCCCTATTAGGAGGCTATGTAGATATTTAAACTGAGGAATTAGTTGATTAGGAGAGGATCACATACCAATTTCAATAAGAAATTTCTTTTCCATTAGTCCATCGAACACCACAACTTCCGATTTCAAAATATGTTGATTTTGATACACGTAAACACACTAAATAATAAAGTAAAAAAAGTGTATTAAATATGATCATAATAATATAATACAACTACTTATAACAAATTTAACAATAACAAACAGGATTATGATAAAGCAAATATGACAACCTAAAAATTATGTTGAAATTAAGAAAATGAAAAGGTCCAGTCATCTTCTTTCAACAACGAATATTCTAATTTTAAGTTAAATAAAAATCAAAGTATATTATATAAGTATAATAATTTAATACGATTACTTGAAATAAATTTAACAATAAAAAAAATTATGATAAAGCATATACGATAACAAACTAAAGGCCATGATGAAAGGAAACAAAAAGGTTCAGTCACATCTATGTTCAAGAGTAGTGTTCTAATATCTAAAGACGGAACCAATAAGAATCAAGAAGTAAAAATACAAAAAGAAGGGAAAGGGGAGGAATATGCATGATTTGGTGCATATGAGCAAGCTAGATAGGAAAGTAGCCAAATGACACTACATGTCAATTTTGGACTTTAATAAGTTGAGCGCTAAAAATATGAGATGAAACAATTGACCGTATCTTTATTCGTCCATAGAAATTTGCAGCACTTAGGGGGAATTCCCTCTTTTGCAGCCAACCAAAAACAATAGCTGATGCTAAAAACATAAGTCGGAGAAGCAAAAAAAAAAAACTAGTTAAGATAGTGACTTACAAGAAAAGAGATGCATCATAAAAGTTCACCAAAATGTGAGGAATACCCTTTTACATCCATGAGCTGGCATGACTTTTAAGAGGATAATTGTTCCAATAAGGTTGTTGTCATAGTACATCAGAGGATTCTCAACACTTTCACCAACTTTTAGTCCAGCAAAATGGATAACAACATTATCTGCATTAAAAATCGTAAGTGATTGCAAATCAATGTACCAAAAGATAATAAAATTTGAGCAAAGCTGTCAATATGTTGATGCAGACATTCAACAACTATTCTCTAAAACATAGTTAATGTACATCTTAACCCCAACGTCCTCACCAAGAATTCATCTTAGTAAGCACTACATACCGACACTAAATTTGAGACTTTGCATCTTTTTATATTAATTAGTGTTATAATTCAAATTGAAAAGATAAAGAAAAATGTTACCAATTATACATTTATAAACAGTTTTCAAGATTAACACATTAGGAAGAAAATAAACTGTTGTAAAGAACGTGTTACGTTGCAATCCGGTTTCACTACTTCTCAATTTAAACAAACAGTTTTAAACATAAAATTGCATCTTCAAAGATTCTTAATATGGTGTGACTCATAGTTACTCCTGTATATACTATTCACAATGTAAGTAGTTCATATCAACAAAAATAAATAGTATAATTAGAGTAGACATGTCAAGCCAAATTTATTCAAACGAAATAAATATGTACGTATGTATGTGTGTATGTATGTATGTATGTATGTATGTTATAACAACAAAAGCCTAAAAATATGAAAAATGATGAACAATGAAAAACCAACTATGAATAATGAAAAACCAACTATGAAAAATGAAAAATCATAGGTGTTTGTATAAAAAGAGAGATTGTACAAACCAAATAAAAGTTGGATGGACAAAATCGGGTGTTTTTTGGTGAAACAAAGCAAGGAAAAAGAAGATGTGCTATTGGAGAAAAAAATCTAGTAGGATACAAATTGGAAAAAATTTAAAAACCAAGGAAAACATATGTTTTTGTGGTGAAACAAACCAAGTACGACACTAATTTGGTGAAAATTTAATTGGAGGTAAAATTTAAAATATTTATTTTAAAAAATTTAATTGTAAGGAAAAGGAAAAAGGACGATTTTGTCTATAGCGGAGTCTTTTAATGAAGGGTAAAAAGCTCAAATCACTTTTCTAAGGGTCTTCACACTTTTAATATATTATAGATATAAGCTTTTAGTTATTGTGATTTATAATACTTTTCTTCTATTCTAATTTAAATAGCATTGATATAATTTCGAGAGTCAACCAAATATTTTTATATCTTTTAAATTTTTTAAATAGTTAATTATTGTGATTTATAGTATTTTTTACATATCTTTTTAAGATATATAATACATTAATTTTTTAAAATATTTTAAGCTGTTAACTATTATAATTTATTTTATGTAATTTTAAAATAATATATGTTACTCTCCTTGTCCAAACTTTTGTGGCATTGATAGTCAATGATATTTTTAAATAATTTAAGTTTTAAATTATTATGATTTATAATACTTTTAGTCAATTTCAATTTAAGTGGCGTACTGCTTAGATGACCATAATAATTGATTAGAGATGATATAGTAAAATCACGATTGAAGAGGCGAAGCAAACATGTCTTAAATGACTCACATCAATTAATTAGAAGTGATATCTCAAAATTACTATAAAAATACTTGTCAATTTTTTTTAAGTGAGTCTTACATAAGACGTCAAGTTAATTTAAAACATCAAGAGTTAATTTATTATTTTATATCTATTTTACCTTTTTTATTAAATATTATAATTTTTTAATACTTAGATGACTTATAATAATTAATTAGGAGTGATACTTAGTAAAATTACGATCAAAGCATGTAACGCTCTGGAAAATGGGTCTCGGAGCGTCACACGGTGCTTGAGGATACGAGTAGCCCCAAGCTAACCCTTTGAGCCATTTTCATTCACTTCAACACAAATCAACGGGGTTTCTATAAATAACCCTCAAATATCAATAGAGTAATCATCATCCAAGAATAAAAGAATTTCAGAAAGATAACAAAATACGACTTATTAGTCAACTCCCAACATCTATACTAGTCTGACAAACCTCTAAAAAACTCAATAAAATCAGTGAGCCATTCAGACACGCCCTAACTGACTCATACTCAGTTATCAAATGTAAACAATTCCATGAAACCAACATCAGACATTACGTCCTCGGAACATGAGGACTTACCACAATAGAGAATGTAGAACAGTGTGCCCAAAGAATCACTATCGAACCTAGAACTGAGCACCTGAACCTATATTCTGAGAAAATGCAACCCACATCCGAAGATGTAGGTCAGTACCATTGAAAGGAATCGAGTATATGGGGGTGTATGTAGTTGTATAAACATCATCATCATAAATATTTATAAGAAATATGCAGGATGTATGAAAGACTCACATAGCCCAAAGAAAATCATCATAATCATGAGAGGATGAAATAAGTACAATAACATATGTGAGTCATCATATTATTTGTCAACCACTTTCAGTTCATCAAGAATATCAATTCTCATAATGTAAATATCATTTAAATCTTTCAAAAGAATAACTTTCACAATTCCACTTTCAAATCACTTCACCATTCACCATAGACACAAGGAAACACACACACTGGGAGATCCTATAACCGACATAAACCATGTGAGCTACATGGAGTCCAACGTACAATCCACGTTGGGGAGATCCATCCTATCATTGCCATCGGAGTAGGGCTATCGATATCAAATCAACACAAACTAGTGATCACTATATAAATCAGCTTCAGGCTCACTCCTACGGGGGCACGTAGTTCTAGGAAAGTAAGGTCGCTTTATACCTCCCACTCGGTGCAAAAGATTTCTCCCAAACTTAGCTCAGATCATTTCAAAGACAATCCACAACAAAGTAATTTCAGTAATATATAAATATACATTGGGAGCCATCATGCTTCCCATCTATCAAAATCAACCATGTTGTGGATTTCTTTCACACTCGAGTTCAAAATAACTCCATTAAGACCAAAAGGTCAAATCATTCAAAATATCTTAAATATTCAACATCAACGTGCTTATAACACACACTTTCTAAAAAAACACAATTTTCAATGGGGATTCATGACCCAAATATCAAAATCATGATAAATATCATTCAAGATTCATGCTTTATATCTCCACACATGTAAATTCATCTTTCAAAATCATAAACATCAAGATTTCATAATAATCATCATAAGATATGGGTTAATGCTTCAAATTCGTAAAAAATCAAATAAAAATCATGCCTTTGTAAAGAAAATTACTTTTGGGCACAAGAACGAAAGAGAGTTCTTGTTGAAAAACCCCACATACCTTGAATGATGAATTTTAGATCGATACTCATTTTTGAGATGTTAATCATGCCTTTGATTGATGGTTCTTGGAGTTCTTGAACTAGGAACTTGGAATCTTGAATAAATTTGCAGAATGAATGGTGAACTTTGGAGGTTCTTGAAGTTGGATGTAGGAGCTTAGGGTTTTCTTTTTTGAGGGAATTTGAAGAAATATAACTTATAATGCTTCTAATAGGCTTTAATATAGGGTTTGGACGGATTTGGGGTAAGGGGGAATGACCAAAACGCCCCTAAAAATCAAATAATTCTCAAATCTGTCCTTTGGTGGACTATTTTGATAGTCTGAAGTAGATCAACCATAACTTTTTTTTCGATATCCAAATTAGATGAAACCAATTTCATTATAAGGAGGACTCTCATATATTTCCGTTGATATATAGTATCTCACCTAGATCATTGTGTACGAGGAATTATGATCATTTGAAGTTGATCCAAAAATTCACTTTTGATAGGCTGAGGTAGATCGACCATACTTTTTGCTCCAATAGACAAATTGGATGAAACCAATTTCATTGGAAAGAGGACTCGTAGAGCTTTCCGTTGATATATAGTAGATCACCTAGATCATTATGTACAAGGAGTTATGATCATTTAAATTTGGAGAAAAAATACGCCAGGCATCAGTACTTTTTCCTGCACGTTTTACTGTTCACTACTATTCATGGTTCGATCGGAGTGTTCATAACTCGTCGCTCGGGTGTCCGTTTTGGATGATACACATATCGTTAGAAAGCTTATTCGATACTCTATGCAATAGTGGGTCATAATCTAAGACATTCTGCACGAAAAATTTATAATTCATTCTAGAATATAGAACCCAAAATATTTATGCACAAAATTTCAACGATAAATTTCCCGGGGTATTACATCACCCCTCCTTGGAAACATTCATGCTTGAATGACGCTAGACATGCCAAGATTAGATAGAGAATAGAGAATACAGCTGAAACCATTCGTTAGACTCATCACCACATTGTTCCTCACTCCGAATGCAACATAGAATGCATAAATTCAAGAAACTACAGCTGAACACATAATAAATGACAGCTGAACTGTTGCAACTTTTATCAAAAGTTCATGATTTAGGAAAGAACGATACCTTCGTCTTGATTGGAGTTCGCAGAAAATAGGTGCGGGTACTTGGATCGCATATCCGCCTCAGCTTCTCAAGTTGCACCCTCAACAGATTAGTTTGGCCACAACACCTTGACCAAGGGAACTTCTTTGTTCCTTAGTCTTTGGACACTGAAATCAAGAATTTCAATAGGAATCTCATCAAAAGAAAGATTTTCTTGAATGTCAGTACTCACAGAGGAATCCACTACCACAACATCGCTAATATGCTATCTAAGCATGGAGACATGAAATATTGGATGAACAAAGGACAACTCGGAAGGCAACTCGACCTCATAAGCTACCTTACTAACACGGCTAAGAATTTTGTAAGGACCAACATAACGGGGACTAAGCTTTCCCTTCTTTGAGAATCTCTTCACCCCCCTCATGGGTGAAATTTTTAGATACACTAGGTCACCAACTTCAAACTCAAGTTCTCTCCTTCTAACATCCGCATATGACTTTTGACGACTCTGTGCAGTTTTCAACCTTTCCCTAATCAACTTAACTTTTTCCATAGCCTCAAATACCGAATTAGGACCACTCATAGCTGCTTTACCAACCTCTAACAAACCTATGGGTGATCTACACTTCCTCCCGTATAAGGCTTCAAATGAAGCCATTCCAATACTAGAGTGGAAATTATTAGTGTAAGCAAACTCTATCAACGGTAAGTGGTCATCCCAACTTCCCTTAAAGTTAAGTGCACAAGCTCTCAACATATCCTCTAAGGTTTGGATGGTCCGCTCAGCCTGACCATCGTTCTGCGGATGAAAAGCAGAACTCAAAAGCACTTGGGTACCAAGACTCTTCTGAAAAGCTTTCTAAAATTACAAAGTAAATTGAGTACCCCTTTCCGAAATGATAGACAAGGGAACTCCATGCAGTCTGACTAGCTCTCGAATATACAATCTAGCATAATCCTCAGCAGTATATGAAGTATGAATAGGCAAGAAATGAGCATACTTAGTCAACCTATTAACCACAACCCAAATGGAATCATAATGGCGTCGGGAAGGAGGTAAACCAATCACGAAGTCCATATTTATCTCTTCCCACTTTTAGGTGGGAATACTAAACTCTTGCATCATACCACCAAGTCTTTGGTGTTCAACCTTAACCTGTTGGCATGTTGCACACTTAGCTACAAACGCTGCTATATCTTTCTTCATGCCACTCCACCAATAGATTTCCCACAAGTCTCGATACATCTTAGTGGCACCAGGATGAATAGAATATCGCACCCCGTGCGCTTCAGCCATAATCCTCTATCATAGATCATCAACATTCGAGCATAGATCATCAACATTCGGGACACATAATCTACCCTACAATCTCAACACACCATCTCCTCCTTGGGAGAAAACCTCTACTTTTTGGTCCTTGACTGACTCCTTCAATCTGACCAAACTAGCATCTAAGTATTGCTTTTCCTTCACTTCCGAAACCAAGGAGGATTCAGAACTACTCTGAACCCCTAGACTACCTTCAACAGAGTCAAATAACCTAACCCCCAATCTAGACAAACGATGTACATCATGAGCCAACTCTTTCTTACCTTCTACCACATGCAAAACACTACCCATGGACACTGTACTTAGGGCATCCACCACAACATTGGCCTTGCACACTCATATCATAATCCTTTAACAATTCTGACCATCGTCTCTGCCTAAGATTCAATTCTCTCTAGGTAAACACATACTGCAAACTCTTATGATCAGTGAAAACATCAACATGGACACCATACAAATAGTGTCTCCAGATTTTCAAAGAAAACACAACAGCATCCAACTCAAGGTCATGGGTGGGGTAATTTTTCTCATGGGGTTTCAACTGTCTAGAAGCATAAACTATCACCTTACCCTTCTGCATCAATACACAACCTAACGCAACTCTCAAAGCATCACAGTACACCACAAAACCATCAACACCATCAGGCAAAGTCAAAACAGGGGCTGAAGTGAGTCGAGTTTTCAACTCCTGAAAACTCTTCTCATAAGATTCGGACCACAAGAACTTAACTTTCTTTTGGGAGATGCTATAGAGGAGAAACCCTCAACAAACAGCGGTAATAGCCAGCTAAACCCAAGAAACATCGGATATCAGTTGAAGAAATAGGTCTATGCTAATTTCTAACAGCTTTGGTCTTTTGGGGATCAACTCTAATACCCTCAAAAGAAATGATATGACCCAGAAAAGCAACTGAACTTAGCCAAAACTCACACTTACTGAACTTGGCAAACAACTTGTTATCTCTAATTATTTGTAAGACAGTTCGGAGATGATCAGAATGTTCATCCTCAGTACGGGAGTACACCAGTATATCATCGATGAACACTATGACAAACATCTACTTATTTCTTCTTGCTCGATGTGGAGGCATATTTTTAAAAGAGGAGAGCATGAATCAATGGCAGAGAGACACACTTTAAGTACGATAAACTTCTGAAAAAAATCACACTTTTTCCTAAAACGTCTTGTAGCCTCTTGCTCATAGATGTGGCGCACTACACACCGATGATCAAGACTCTACTTAACGTGGCTTGTCAGACTCCCTAGGGTACCTTAAAACCTTAGGCTCTGATACCAAGTTTGTAATGCCCCAGAAAATAGGTCCCGGAGCGTCACACGGTGCTTGAGGCTACGAGTAGCCCCAAGCTAATCCTTTGAGCCATTTTCATTCAGTTCAACACAAATCAACCAGGTTTCCATAAATAACCCTCAAATATCACAAAGTAATCATCAATCCAAGAATAAAAGAATTTTAGAAAGATAAAAAAATACGACTTCTTAGTCAACTCCCAACATCTATACTAGTCTGAGAAGCCTCTAAGAAACTCAATAAAATCAGCGACCCATTGAGACATGCCCCAATTGACTCATACTCAATTATCAAATGTAAATAATTATGTGAAACCAACATCAGACATCATATCCTCAGAACATGAGGACTCACCAAAACAGAGGATGTAGAACAGCGTGCCTGAAGAATCACTGTCGAACCTGGAACTGAGCACCTGAACCTACATTCTGAGAAAATGTAGCCCATATCCGAAGATGTGGGTCAGTACCATGGAAAGGAACCGAGTATATGGGGGTGTATGCATTTCTATAAATATCATCATCATAAATATTTATAAGAAATATACAGGATGTATGAAAGACTCACATAGCTCGAAGAAAATCATCATAATCATGAGAGGATAAAATAAGTACAATAACACATATGAGTCATCATATAATTTATCAATCACTTTCAGTTCATCAAGAATATCAATTCTCATAATATAAATATCATTTAAATCTTTTGAAATAATAACTTTCCCAATTCCACTTTTAAATCACTTCACCATTCACCATAGACATAAGGAAACACACACACACTGGGAGATCTTATAACCGACATAACCTATGTGAGCTACATGGAGTCCAACATACAACCCACATTGGGGAGAGCCGTCCTATCCTTTCCATCGGAGTAGGACAATCGATTTCAAATCCACATAAACTAGTGATCACTATATAAATCAGCCTCAAGCTTACTACTATAGGGACACGTAGTTCTAGGGAAGTAAGGTCGCTTTATACCTCCTACTCGGTGCTAAAGATTTATCCCGGACATAGCTCAGATTATTTCAAAGACAATCCACAACAAAATAATTTCAGTAATCTATAACTATACATCGGGAGCCATCATGCTTCCCATCTATCAAAATCAACCATATTATGGATTTCTTTCACACTCGAGTTCAAAACAACTCCATTAAGACCAAAAGGTCAAATCATTCAAAATATCTCAAATATTCAACATCAACGTGCTTATAACACACACTTTCTCAAAAAAACATAATTTCCAATGGGGATTCACGACCCAAATATCAAAATCATGATAAATATCGTTCAAGATTCATGCTTTATATCTCCACACATGTAAATTCATCTTTCAAAATCACAAACATCAAGATTTCATAATAATCATCATAAGATATGGGTTCATGCTTCAAATTCATAAAAAATCAAATAAAAATCATGCCTTTGAAAAAAAAATTACTTTTGGGCACAAGAAAGAAAGAGAGTTCTTGTTGAAAAACCCCACATACCTTGAATAATGAACTTTAGATTGATACTCATTTTTGAGATGTTAATCGTGCCTTTGAATGATGGTTCTTGGAGTTCTTGAACTAGGAACTTGGAATCTTGAATAAATTTGCAAAATTAATGGTGAACTTTGGAGGTTCTTGAAGTTGGATGTAGGAGCTTAGGGTTTTCTTTTTGAGGGAATTTGATGAAATATAACATATAATGCTTCAATAGTCTTTAATATAGGGTTTGAATGGATTTTGGGTGAGGGGGAATGACCAAAACGCCCCTAAAAATCAAATATTTCTTGAATCTATCCTTTGGTTGATTGTTTTGATAGTCTGAAGTAGATCATCCATAACGTTTTACTTCAATATCCAAATTGGATGAAACTATTTAATTAGAAAGAGAACTCTCATATCTTTCCATTGATATATAGTATATCACCCAGATCATTGTGTACGAGGAGTTATGATCGTTTGAAGTTGACCCAAAAATTTACTTTTGATAGGCTGAGGTAGATCGACCATAAATTTTTGCTCCGATAGACAATTTAGATGAAATCAATTTCATTGGAAAGAGGACTCGCAGATCTTTCCGTTGATATATAGTAGATCACCCAGATCATTATGTACAAGGATTTATGATCTTTTAAATTTGGATAAAAAATACGCCAGGCCTCAGTACTTTTTCCTGCATGTTTTACTGTTCACTACTATTCACGATTCGATCAAAATATTCATAACTTGTCGCTCGGGTGTCCGTTTTGGATGATCCACATATAGTTGGAAAGCTTATTTGATACTCTACGCAATGGTGGGTCACAATATAAGACATTTCACACAGAAAATTTATAATTCATTCAAGAAGGTAGAACCCAACACGTTTACGCACAAAATTTCAACGAAAAATTTCTCGAGGTATTACAAAGAAGATAAAGCAGACATGTCAAAAATATTTATTTTATTTTATATTAAATATTTTAATTTTTAGTATATAAATAATATATAATAATTAATTAAGGATATTATAATAAAATTACGAAGCATGAACGTGAAGCAGACATGTTGTCGCTCTGATGCCTACTTTCTTTCTTGTTAGTTAGTAAAGTAATATAAGAGAATATAAGAGAATATAAGAGAAAGTGAAGGCTCTACCCAAAGAAAAGGAAAATCTGAAGGCTAAAGTTGGCAGTGGGAGAGTATAGGGGCGGATATACTAGTTTTTAGAAATTGTGGGCCTTTTATTTTACTTATTTATTTTTGTTTACATTTTTGTTACTATTTCTCAAACAATGGGGGTTATAAGGAAAAATATTTTGCATAGGTTCACAAGATTTTTGTGCTGGGAGATGGACAAAAATTATGACTGTTTTAATAATTTATTTTTTAAAATTCATGTGTCACAATTAAAATTTGATTTGAACATATTTCTTTTAAAATAATTGAAATAAGAGAATATAAGAGAAAGTGAAGGCTCTACCCAAAGAAAAGGAAAATGTGAGGGCTGAAGCTGGCAGTGTGAGAGTATAGGGGCGGATATGCTAGGTTTTAGAAATTGTGGGTTTTTTTTATTTTACTTATTTATTTTTGTTTCCATTTTTGTTATTATTTCTCAAACTATGGGGGTTATAAGAACAAATATTTTACATAGGTTCACAAGATTTTTGTGCGGGAGATGGACAAGAATTACGGCTATTTCAACACTTCATTTTTTTTAAATTCATGTGACATAATTGAAATTTGATTTGAACATATTTCTTTTAAAATAATTGATCCTTATTGATTTGATACTCTTTTTAACAATATATATTTTTTACAAATCCATTTTCTTTACATACCAAAAACAAAAATTGTTGACACTTACGAAATGGGTTAGAGAGAGCTCTTATCCCTCTCTACAAGAATTTCCAAAATAATCTTTTCTTAAACTGCTTACCACTCCTTTAGGATATTTCCCACTCTCCTCTTTAAAAAAACTATGGAATAAAAACCATCTTACTGTGAAATAGCTTTAAATCAAATCACCACCTCCGATTATGCTATGGATAGCATCTGTTTAGACTCAGAATCAAAAGATTTGAAAGATAATCTTGTAGATCTATCGATCGAAGATCGAGTCGCGTTTATGCACCTTGGAAGTTCTTGGTTATATTGAATGTTTTGGGGAGAAAATTCACTCAATAATACCTGAAGACAAAGTTAGAAGCCTTATGGAAGCTCCCAGAACCCCTTTGTCCTATTGATCTAGGTTACAAATTTTTTACGGCGAAATTCAATAACCCAAAAAGCTAAGCAATAGTTATATAGGGTGTCCCTTAGTTTATCACCAAAAACTTCTTGTCAGTTAGATGGTAGGAACTCAATTTCGTCCCTAGTCAAACCCAAATTAACTCAACTGTAATTTGTGTTCGTCTTTCCCAGTTACCCACTGAATTCTATGATATAGCCTTGTTAGAGAGGGTGGGAAGAAAACTTGGAAAAATTCTTAAGGTAGATACTTGTACCTCCTCCACCATCAGAGGTCGGTATGTACGCATCTATGTCCAAGTTGATCTAGGAAATCTGATTAAAACATCCATCATGATTCATAACCATAAGCAACTTCTCCTTTATGAAGGAGAAAAGATCCTTTGTAAATTTTGTGTTTTTTTTAGCGCACACAGCCTAAAATTGCATTGAAAAGGAGACAATGGAAAACCAACCTTAGAATCTCTTCCTTCTCCAAAGGCAGTGGTGACGGCGGTCAAAGAGGAGTAGAAGACTGTTACTTTTGCTTGCAAAAGAAATCTGAAGTAATTCGATGATGTCTCCAAAATGATAACCCCCCATTAGCAGTAAGAAAGCATAGGAGGCCAAGCCAAGTAAGTGTCCTAACCTTCTTCCTTCAAAGCCCATGGCGGCCATGACTGATGGGGGCTTAGCTCCCCTAGGGCAACAACACCCGTATGAACCTTCCTGGGTCACCAAATTAAATGGGCCTACCTTAGGTTGCCTACCCAAGGCCCAATCTATTCTAAATTTGACCTTTCTACAAATACCTCCAACCAATTTGAGCCTATATCCAATGGGCTCCCATCTCAGCCTATTCTGAATAGGCCCATTTCCTTAGGCTAGATTTTAATGTTAAGCCCAATTGTTCTTTGGACTTAATTCCCTTACCCAAGCCCAAATCTAAGACCAGTCACCACACTACCTTTAACTCAAAATTAATTTTAACTACTCCTCTACTTCTACTCATGTTGATAAAAAAAAAAAGCTTACACCTAGGTCCCACCCCAACAAGCTCATTATTACCTCTCAAGTGCCTCGGGATATTCTTACTCCTACGCTAGCGGAAACCCTTTCCATTTCCTAGGGGGATTTAATGGATATTATTATTCCTACAAATAGAGAATTAAATTCTGATGATTTTTGTAAAGAAAAACCCCTTTACATCCCCTTAGTTTCTAACTTAAAAGAGAAAATGGACACCATGAAAACCACTTTCATTTCCCATAATGAGTCTTTCGCTATCTCCAAACATAATCACCATGTTAACAAAACCCATTCCTCCAACTCACACCCTAATATTTTGGCTGGAAGTATGTTTATCCTATTAATCCATTCCTTTTTATTATAATATAAGGGAAATCAAATGGCAATCTTCATTCAGGGCCTTAGCTACTTAGCTCAACTTGCAATGGAGTGCCTAAACTAGGGTTTTCAAAGCTTCGGTCCAAATGTTTGGATGGTGAATCTTTTCTAAATATTTAGTTTATCTTCCCTAGAAAACCTTACTCCAACAATAATAGCGGAGATGATGTCTCTAATAAGATCGAGTCTTCTCTTCTTCCCCCTTTAAACCCCCTTATATTGACCCAAGGACCTCATTTTATAAATCTCAATAAGGGAATCCTTCCATCTTTGTTTCTTACTCAGATACCCCCCTATTTTACCTTCTCTTCCAACGATCCTGGAAGCTATGGAAAGAGAAAAGACCCTGACAGTCCTGAGGTAGAGCAACAGGGAGATGGAAAACCTTTTAGCCCAGCTGAGAATCCCCAAGAATGATGTACTCAATTTAGAAAGACTTATAAGCCTAGACTTTGAAGGTCTTCTATATGAAATGGTTATTGTCCAGTTGCCATAGGACTTGTCAAAGCTAGAAATAAGACTAGGCTTTCTAAACCCTATACTAGGGAAGTATTACAAAGCCAAGCTTACCCCCCTTTCCAAGTAGAGGAAAACCCAGAATGGCTAGGCCTCTCAGACCCTCTAGGAAAGGGGAAATTATTATCAGAGAAAACCCTCACCCCCCCAAAAAATGATGCAGAATTGCATAATATATAATGTTGGGGTGGGGGGAATAATTCTAAGTCTATGGATTTCGAAGCTATAGATCCCCAATAAACTCAAATTCTTCCTCTGGCTCCTTCATCACAACAACCTTCCTACCAAGGCTACTTTAACCTATAGGGTAATTAATATCCTTCCTTATTGCCATATATGTAACCAACTCCTGGAGGATGTGCAACACTTTTTCTTTAATTTCTCTCATGCTACTCATATTTGGGACAACCTCATCCATAATTACTGTAGAAATATTAACATAAACATCTACCTCTTCAATCCTTTTAACTGGGAAAGTAATTGATTATTATTGAAAGATGCCAACTTTGACAACAACATTAACTGGGCTACCCTTCTCCCTTTTTGCATGTGGACCACTTGGAAGAATAGGAACTCAAATATTATTGAGAACAAGACCTCTCCCCCTCCTTCAAAGCTATTTATTCTGATGATGTTGAATTTTATTAGTTTAAGAACCACCATGTACATAAAACTAGTAGATCTATTGTGCTTACTTGGACCCCTCACCTAGGAATTTATATAAGCTTAACACTGGTGGTTGCATTCTGGAAAACCCGGGAAAAGGTGGAATTGGGGGCGCTTTTAGGAACTCCAATGGAGATTGGGTGTTTGATTTTTCTCAAAATTTTATGAAACCTTCAAATAATTTTATGGTACGCATGGCACTTAAACGAGGTATGTAGCTTGCTGTAGACCACAATCTATGTCCTATTATCAATAACATTGACTCCAAAGATGTTATCCACATGCTTCGATAGGGTAACCCATTATTTAACCTTATTATCCATATTTTTAGGTTGCTTATAAGAAGGCTAGGAGGACCTCCTATACACCATAGCTATAGGGAGCAGAACAGGGTTACAAATGCTTTAGAAAAGGAAGGAGCTAGGCAGGCTTATTTGGGGAATTATAGATTTTTGTAGCATCCCCATCTTTCATAGTCCATGCAGTTTGGGATGATATAAGTGGAAAAAGTTTTTGTTGAACAATATGCAATTCTCAAATGACTGGTCATAGCCCTTCTATTTTTATGCTGGAGCCAGACTAAGCTCCCCCCATGTATTATAACTTTTTTCCTTAATACAACATCTGGTTTACCAAAAAAAATATTTTATTAAATTGATCTTATTAATTATACTTTGAAAATATAAATTTAAGTATATACACTTTATTTAGTCATTTAATGATAGGAGTAGTATTGAAAAACATAATAAAATTATCTTGATTTTATAAATGGAATAATTAAATTAAAATAAATATTTTTAGCAAGAGGATCAACTAAAATAAAATAGAAGAAGTAATATTTTAAAAGAATTTTAAACATAATTTATATATTTAAAATTATGTAGAAAAAATATAATAACTTGAAAAATAAACAACTTAAAATATTTAAAAATCACATTAAAAGATTTTGTCTAAAAAAAATAGTGCTATCAAATTCTAACAGTGTTACACTTTTATCCATTATATATAGGAAAAAGGCTCAAATATTGAATCAAACTATTTTAAATGGTCCGTCTATGTCGTCTGTTAAAATATTGGCTCATTTATGTTATTACAGTAAAAGTTTAGCTCATCTATGCCTCTACATTACAGATAATGTTCATTTGTCTTATTGTTTTTAAATGGTGGTTAGAAAAATCATTTTTGCCACATGACCTATTCTTAGAAGTTTGTGTTACGAAATCTAAATCAACCAATATTACTTAAAATTAAAATTAAAAATCAAACCTATTAAAATAAAATTCAACCCACATTTAAAAATAAAAATTGGATCCACTAATTGGGTCAAATTTTATTTTAATTAGTTTGATTATTAATTTTCATTTAAATAATATAGGTTTCTTTGGATTTGTTGATGTGCGCCCCTAATAAGATGCCACATGGAAAAAATGATTTTGCAAACTCACTATTAAAAATAATGGTATGAATGAACCTCTTCTATAATAACATGACATGGATGAATAAAACTTTTATGGCAGTGGCATAAATGTATTAACCTTCTTATTTCTTACGTAGGATATCTACATTTAAATTTCAAGTCCAAATTTCTTCCAGTTTAGAAGTTATAACATTTAGAGTAGGCTAGTTTCAATCAATTTCAGAGCGAGTATGGTTTAAAAAATTTTAATATTGATTTAGACCATTTGACAGACTTTGGTATGAATTTCTAGTTAGCTAAGATAGTAAAGAATCAACAAAATTATATGAAAACAAATTTGGGTAAGTATAACTCTCAAAATTGACCTTAGCATAAAGGACATTGTTTGAAATGCCCCAAAATTAAGTTGTGTTGTAAAAATGGGATTTTTGGGTGTAACGACCTGAATTATAATGAAATATGTAAAATATATGTTTTTGTGTGATTTGACTATTTTAGCCCTCTACATGATTGTATTATGGTATTTTAGAGGTGTGGGATGATTGACATGATTCTCGATGCATTTTGGTGCAATTTATGTGATTTTATGGTTTGTGGCATCTTTAAGAGCCTTATAGTTGATTTCAGTTGATATATTTTGATTCGTGTGATGGAAGGCAAAACGGACTGAGCCAGCTGATTTGAAACATTAATTTTAGGATGTTAACATGGTTGTTGTGGTTTTATGGCTTTTACATCTCGTTTTGACCCTTTATTTGAAAAGTGGTTATTTTGAAATTCAGGGGTCAACTTTATGAAAATGTTATTTTTTAAAAATATGATATCACCATTGAGTTTAGAGCATCAAATTCAATAGGGTAGCATAGTTCATTTGCATTCACGAGATTTTGAATGAATTTTGAGGGCCCACAGAGATTTAGAATTGTACAAAGTCCCAGTTGGTGCACTACTCAGCTGGTGCACCTGGGATCGTAATTAGGCAAGCAGAGAAAGTTTCACAATTACGATACCTCTTTTGTGATCTCGATAGGTCTTCCATTTAGGGTACTTCGATCACTACCCGAAGTCCTCGATCGAAAGGCCTCTGTATATAAATATATGTTTTTTCCATTTTCACCATATTTTAGACTTGGAGCTTAGGGTTTCATCATTTTGAGAAACTTTCTCAATTTTTAAGCTCGGGTAAGCTCTATTATACTCATTTCAACTAGTTTCTTTCATCTTTAACATTAATTTCTTGTTTTGAACACGAATTAAAGTATGAAATTTGGAGATTTTGGCCCATAAGTCCTAAAAATGGAATTCTTTCAATTTAAACCCCAGTTTTACTTCTTTTTCACTTGAATTGGTTTCTAATTCTATAATATCCATTTTGCCTTAATTTCAGCTTCAAAACAACTCCGATTCTCAAATTTTCAATGGATTTTGAAGATTTTATTCGGTAAAGTTTAAAAATGGTTTTTCTTTAATTTGGACCTTATTTTTGTTTGAATTTTCAGCTGTAGACTCCTAAAAATATGAAGAACATATTTTTGAAACAAATTTATAATTTCACCCTTCTTTTTCAAAAATTTATTTTGGGGGTCCGTTTTGACCCCAAATGTAAAATAGGCAATATAACAAACTTTTTTTTGATGTGTAGATTTTATATTTTGATATTTTAGTTGATTTCAGATTCGTTTGTAGAGAGTAGGGCTTTAGGATCAAAGTGTTGTAGATTGATTTTCGACCTTCAAGATAGGTTATGTCTTAACTCTTTCATTCTAGGCTGGGTAGTTAATTTGTATATAAAAGAATGTTAAGCGTGTGGGAACTAATCTTGAAAAATGGCTATCTTATTGTGTTGTGCTCGTATGGGGGCTTGTGTGTGATACCTTGTTTGATGAAAAAGTGTGTTGGGTACCAATTGTGTGTTGTGATGTATTCATACTCTATTAGCATATGAATCATGTTGGATTTTATGAATGGTTAGAAATAATGAGTAGATATTTGGTTCAGCAATGGTATATTAGTTAGTTGTGAAAATACTCATTATGGTTGGTTGTGGAAATACTCTTTGTGGTTGGTTGTAAGCATTGCATCTTCATACTCATTCATGAAATAATGGTACCACTATGGAAATATTAAGAAACACTGGTAGCACCTTTTTATGATAGAAAATGTTTCACATTTTAAAACCATCACCGAGGGATGTGTCAGGGAGAAGTTATGAATATATGGGTTTTATGTGGGTTGATGAACCCCCTATGGGTCCTGCCTCTTATAGCTTTAGCTCCATAGGTATATATGGAGATTGCATGATGGTCTTAGAGGTTGTGCGACAGCCTTAGGGTTGTGTGACAACCTTGTGAATTACATCATCATTATCATCATTCTTATTATGTTTACTTTATTATTCTTGTGATGCCACTGTATATTTTGTTTGACTTGTTACCTATCCATTGTTCTACCTCCATTCCTTGTACTTGATGCTCTCGTATATGTTGTTTCTCTTTTCTTTGCGTATTTGTGTTCTAAATGTATACTTGTATTATTTTCTTGTGATTTGTTTTATTATATATGGATATTGTAGAATTGTTAGTGCAAGCGGTATGGGCTATCATTGTGCGATACTTTTTGATTACAGGTGATGTGCCCTTAGTGTGTATTTTGTATTCTTTATTTTCTACTTTGTTCTGTCAGCCTATGATACCTACTCAGTACAAGTGGACCATACTCATCTCCACTATGCTCGTTTGGTGTAAATTTTGGTATGGGTGCATCTCACGTGGCTTGGTTTTGGGCGCCTTCAAAGTTATTCAAGTTAGCGGTTGGACTTTCAAAGTTAGTTTATGTCTTTACTAGTATTTAGAGACAGATATTGTTCCTATTGGATATACTAATGTATTTTACTCATGGATTGTATTAGTAGTTCTTACACTATTGTCACTAGGTTTTAGGAGTTTAATATAATATCTTTGGTTGTATGTTCTAATTTTATATTATATTTGCATGGATCGACTTCATTCTAGACGTCTTACCTTAAGGTTATTTCTATCTTTACACCTTATGTATTTGTTTGGGTGATAGGCTTACTTGTCAAGGTTCACCGCGACAAGTGCCATCATTACCCCTTAGTTTTTGGGTCATGACATTGGGTGAAGAAGGACTTTCTATCTTGTCGAGATCGCTAAAGTGATCGCTACACAACTATAGCGGTGAGCACTATAGCGACAAAATTAGCATTGTAGCGGTGGTAAAATCAGTCAATACTGCTATAGTGGTTGGATACAGCTATATGGTACTATTATAGTAGTTGAGTACCGCTACAGCAATGAAAACTGTAGATTTATGTAATCTTTTTTCAAAATAGTTTATTATTTTCTAAACTTGTTTTAGGGCAAAGGATGGGCTAAAGGGAATTTCATGAGAAATTCCTTGTTTAGACTCATTAAGGTAAGTTATTCATACTTGTTAATTTGTAATTGATTATTAAGTCTTAGAACCATTAATTCACTGAGTTTAGAGAGGGTTTTAGGGCTAAATTTAGTAAATTACTAGTGCAAGGGAGAATTAAGGGATAAAATAAGGGTTTTAGTTTGATTAAAGCATAATTACTTCTGCTTTTCGTTAATTCCTTAATTTATCCACAAAATGTGGTTTTAGCTGAATTGCGATAAAAAAGCCCTAGATCGGGAAGGTTATGATCATGAACTTGACACCGACATATTAGTTAGGTCATTTTCTTATATATGCATTTCTATGCATGATTTAAACCATGAGCAAGTAGGAATTGCATGAACGGGAAAAAATCTGACTTAGAGGATTGTACAAGCTTGATTCGAGGTAGGTAATAGTATCGTAGTTAATTCAACTTATATTATATGTGCATGTTTACTACTTTGTAGTGTTTCTAGTTAATACATGTTGTCTGATATGGTCAATGGAATGCTTACTTACTTAATGAATTGATCAGACTTGTTTCTAGTTGTGGGATGTTTTGGTATTTGGAACATTCTCATGTGTTATTGGTGATAAGGTTGGAAAAAACTTAAGTCTTGGATATAGTTCATGGACGATGATTTTCCCCTGCATATCATGGCTAAAAGGTGGTTGAAATTTCCTCAGCGTGTATGTATGAGGGTCAAGTGAGTTTGTTGGTTTCATTAGTAAACCAATAAATTATGTTTCTATGCATAATAAGTTGGCTTGACTAGTTTGACGTAGCTTGACTATATTTGACTTGGTAATAACATATTGATTATTTCTTAATATTAACTGTTGTTGTTGTTTATTTGTTGAATGTATATGTGCTGAGCATGGATTAATCGGTTGTATTATATTTTATTTATTTGTTCATATTTTATCTTGGTTTTACCAAATGATCCTACCCATACACTTTTGTTCTTGTGTGCTGATACTACACCTATATTTATTTTTACGAGTGCAGCGTATATTCTAGTGTCTCCTGCAATACCTCACCTTAGATTCCAACAGTTGCATTCCAGATTTCAAGGTGAGCAGCATATTTTGGGCTACTATGGAATCTCTCTCTATTGACATAGTTTTTTTTTCTGGATTATGGTTTATTACCAGTTCTGGGTTGCATTCCCCTTTTCTTACAACACTTAAAAGCTTTGGTACAATGACTTTCGGGTCTTAGGGGTATTTTCTTGGTTAAGTACTATGGTTCCGCAATAATTTGTACTTATGCTTATTCGTTTAGACATTGATGCTTATTAAATGGGATAGTTCATTTTTTATTCTAAGTTTTTATTATTACTTTCTAGTTATTAGTTCTCCTATCGATTGAGTAGTGTGGTTACCACTCACGATGGGGTTGGCCAGTGATAAAAACTAATATTAGAGCCTAGGTTTATTAATTTCGTTGTACTAAAAATAGTCTAATAGAGTCTTGCAGAATGGTCTGTGGACGTCTGTACTTTTCTTCGAGAGGCTATAAGAATTTAGGAAAATCTGTCATTTTTGTTTTCTTTATGCTAATCGGGTTTGCCTCTAAATAAGGATATTGATTTTTGTATTAATCTAGAGCTAGATATTTACATAATATCTATTCCATCTTATCGAATGGCTTCGGTGGAGTTGAGGGAACTCAAAACTCAAATGGAGGAGCTACTTGATAAGGGTTTTATTCATCCCAATGCTTAACCTTAGGGTGCCCCATTCTTATTTGTTAAGCAGAAAGATGGTAATTTAAGGATGCGTATTGATTACAGGCAGTTGACTAAGGTTACCATCTAGAAAAAATATCCCTTGCTTCACATAGATGACTTTTTTGACCAGTTGTAGGGTGCATCATTGTTTTTGAAAATTAATTTGTGGTCAGGTTATCATCAGTTAAAAATTAGAACCAAGAATGTACCCCAAATATCTTTTAGAACTCAGTATGTCCATTGCAAGTTTCTGGTGATGTCTTTCGAGTTAAAAAATGCACTTGTAGACTTCATTCATTTAATGAATGGGATCTTTAAGTCATTCTTGGATTGGTTTATTATTGTGTTTATTGATGATATTCTTGTCTACTCCAAGAGTAAAAAGGAGCATGCATTTTATCTCTGTAAAATCTAAGAGATATCTAGGGGAGAAATAATTATTTTCTAAGTTCTCCAAGTGTAAATTTTGGTTGTCTTTAATTGCTTTCTTGGGGCATGTTGCTTTTGAAAAGAGGTGATGATGGATCCCTAAAAGAATAAGGCGGTAAAGAATTGGGTTCAACCTAGTTCAATGACTGAGGTCATATGTTTTCTAGAGCTTGCTAGCTATTACCCAATATTTGTCAAGAACTTTGAATCCATTGCAACACATTTGACAAAGTTTACTCAAAAAAAGGTGCCATTGGTTTGGTTAGACCAACGTGAAGAAACCTTCTAAAATCTGAAGACACTCTTGGCTACAATGCCCATTCTTTTATAGCCGATTAAAAGTAAGGACTCTATAGTGTTTTGTGATGCTTCACTTTTGGGTTTGAGTGTTGTGTTGATGTAGACTAAAAATTTTATTGCCTATGATTTAAGAAAGTTAAAGCCTCTTGAGAAGGATTACCCAACCCATAATTTGAAGTTGCTAGCGGTGGTGTTTGCACTAAAGATCTGGAGACACTATCTTTGTGGTGTCAAGTGTGAGGTCTTCATAGACCATCATATCCTGCAATATGTGAGGGCCCAAAAAGATTTGAATCTAAGGCCATGGAGGTGATTGAGTTTCTAAAGGATTATGACGTGACCATTTAGTATTATCTGATTAAAGACAATATAGTGGCAGATGCATTAAGAAAAAAAGCTATAAGTATGGGTAACTTATCATTTTTGCGGGTGTCCAGGAAACCATTAGCTAGAGAGTTTGAAACTCTAGCATCTCAAAGAATCTAGTTTGGAGTCTCAAATTAGGGTGATATATTGGCTTGTATTGAGTAAAGTCAATATTCGTGGAACAGATTAAGCAAAAGCAATTTAAGGATAAGAACTTGAATGCACTCCAGAATAAAGTGGTATGCGATAAGGTGGTAGACACTACTCTTGAGATGGGAGAAGTTTTGTGGTTTAAGGAAAGATTGTGTGTTCCTCTTGTTTGTGATGTGATTTATGATATACTTTAAGAGGCCCATGGTTTGTGCTATTCTATTGATCCGGGTATAACAAAGATGTACCGTGACTTGAGGAAGTTGTATTGGTGGCCCAAAATAAAGAGGGACATAGTGAATTGTGTGTCCAAATGTTTAAATTATCAGCAGGTGAAATATGAGCACCAAAAGCCTTCAAGATTACTTCAACAAATATCTATACCCATATGGAAGAGAACGCATATTATGTGGACTTCATGGTGGGTCTCCTTATGACTTTAGGGAGGTATGACTCTATTTGGGTGATAATGGATCAACTGAATAAGTCACCCCACTTCTTTCCAATTCATGTAGACTATAATTTTCAGCAGTTGGCTAAGATTTTAGTCAAAGACATTGTGAAGCTTCATTGGGTGCCACTTACTATTATTTCGGATAGGGATGCCAAGTACACCTCCAATTTTTAAGATAAACTTCGTGAGGAGCTGGGCACCAAGCTCATGTTTAGTATAATGTTTCATCCTCAGACTGATGGTAAGTCGGAGAGGAAGATTCAGGTGGCAGAGGATATGTTGAGGTACTGTGTGATTGATTTTGGTGGTCATTGGTACTAGTTTCTTTTGTTGTGAGAGTTCTTCTACAACAACTATTACTCTAACATTGATATGTCACCATTTGAGGTACTATATACGGGGAAGTGTAAGTCATCAATTAGGTGGTTTGAGGTTGGAGATGTTAAGCCTTTCGTCATGGATTTGTCAAAGGAGCCTCGAAAAAAGGTAAGGTTAATTCAAGCCAAATTACTAGCTGCTCAAGTAGGAAAAAAGAGCACACAAAGCATTTGGTAAGAGATATGTACTTTTAGGTTGGTGAGCAAGTTTTTCTCAAGGTGTCCCTCATGAAGGGAGTCATGAGATTTGGAAGAAGGAGTTAGCTCATCTCTCAATATATTGGTCCTTTTGAGGTTCTTGAAGAAGTCGGTACAACTACTTATAGATTAGATCTACCACCTAAATTTTTGGAAGTCCATTCAATATTTCATGTATCAATGCTGAAAAGTATCACAACAAAGGACACTACATCATCAAGTTGTATTTGATAATCTTAAATAAGGATTTGGTTTATGTGGAGAAACCAATTAAAATTTTGGATCGGGATGTCCAAAAATTAAGGATAAAGGAAATTGATTCGATAAAGGTACAATGAAAGAATTGTTTGGTTGAGGAATCCTTAAGGATATACGATATAAGTACCCTTAATTGTTTGAGGATACAAGTACTCTTCTTCCTCTTTGTTTGGACTATTTTTCTAGTTTGATCATTCGAGAATGAATGATGGTTAAATTGGACTATATTTTACCTACCATCTTCATCGTTATATAAGAGTTCTACATTTAAAATCACAAGTCCAAATTCCTTCGGGTTTGGAAGTTAAAAAGTTTAGGCTAGGCTAGTTTCGACCAATTTCGAGGAAAGTGTGGTCTAGGGAAATTTGGTACTGGTTTAGACCGGTTGGATGACTTCAGTAGGAATTTTTAGTTATCTAAGATGGTTAGAAATTCATATGATTTTACAAAATTAAATTTGGGTAAGTAGAACTTTCGAAATTAACCTTAGCGTATATGGCATTGTTCTAAATGCCTCAAGATTATGATGTGTTGTAAAAATAGGATTTTTGAGTGAAATAGACTTTCAGTACCATTGACACCACTATAGAAGTTGGTACATCACTTTAGCGGTGAGCACTATAACTGTAAAATTACCACAATCAAAGCGGTCAATACCGCTATAGTCATCGGGTACTGCTATAATAGTGAAAACTGTAGATTTATATAATCTCCAAAATAGTTTATTATTTTCTAAACTCATTTTAGGGCAAAGAAAGGGAGCGAGGCAGAATTTCATCAGATATTCATTATTTGGCTTCGTTAAGGTAAGTTATTAATATCTTTTCATTTGTAATTGATGATTAAGTCTTAGAATCACTTATTCACGGAGTTCGAAGAGGGTTTAGGGCTGAATTTGGTAAATTGCTAGTGCAAAGGGAGGAATTAAAGGATAAACTAAGGGTTTTAGTTTGGTTAATGATTAATTTCTCTTGTTTTTCATTAATTCCTTAATTCATCCATGATATTGGTAGTTTTAGATAAATTACGAGAGAAAAGCCTTTATATAAAAAGGAAATGATCATGAACTTGGCCTTAGGAGTTGGTTGTGAGTTGTGAATCCCGACATGTTAGGTCATTTGTTGATGTATGTATTTCTATGTATAATTTAGACCATGGGCAAGTGGGAATTGCATGGAAGGACAAAACTTTGGCTTAGAGGGTTATGCAAGCTTGATTTGAGGTAGGTGATGGAATTGTAGTTAATCTAACTTGTATTATATATGTATATTGACTAATTTGTAGTGTGACTGGTTAATGAATGTTGTTTGGTATGGTTAATGGTATGCTAACTTGTTAATGAATTGACTAGGCTTGTTTGCAATTATGGGTTATTTCATTATTTGAAACATTCTCATGGATTATTGATGAAATAAGGTTGGCAGACACTTGAGTCTGGGATTTAGTATATGGACAGTAATTGTCCATAGAGGTCATGACTAGAGGGTGGTTGGAATTCCTTTGGAGTGTATGGACAAGGGTCAGGGGAGTTTGTTAGTTCCATGAGTGAACTGGAAAATTATTTTTCTATGCTGGATAAGTTTTCTTAACTAGTTTGACTTAGCTTTACTATACTTGAGTTGGTGATAACATGTTGATTGTTTCTTGACCTTAACTGTTTTTATTGTTTATTTGATGAATTTATATATGATGAGCATGGATTGAGTGATTGTATTATATTTTCGTTATGTGTTCATATTTTTATCTTGATTTGGCCAAATGACCCTACCCATACACAGTTGTCCGTGTATGATAATACTACACCAATATTTACTTTTGTGAGTGAAACTTATATTTTAGCTACTCTTAGGAGATCTCACCTTTGATTCCAGTAGCTGAGTTCCAAATTTCAGGGTAAACAGTGTGTTTCGTGCTACTGCAGAATCTCTGTTTGTTGGCATAGTTCTTTGTTCTAGATTATGGTTTATTACTAGTTTTGGGGTTTCATCGCCTTTTTCTTGACACTCTTAGAAATTTTGGTACAATGACTTTCGGGCCCTAGAGATAGTTTATTGGTTAAGTATAATCCTTTTGTTCTAAGTTGTACTTACGCTTATTCATTTATATATTGATGCTTATTTAATGACATAGTTCATACTTGATTCTAAGTTTTGATTACTCCTTTCAGGTTATTGGTTATCCCACTGGGTGAGTAGTGTGGGTGCCATTCATGAAGGGGTTGGGTCGAGGCAATATATGAGCCAGATTTTTAATGGATGACATAAGTTTGTCATTTCAATATTTCGATGGAATATTTGTGCATTTTTTCTTATCTATATTATTATAAAAGTAAGAATGCAAATGGTGTTGACCAATATATCCTTTAAATCCTAAACGAATGTATACCTTTAATGAACTCTAATTTTATTTCTTATTGAGCATACTTCTCAAATATAGAAAACTTAATCTAGGAACAAACTATTATTCTATTACTATTAGGGGTCTCTTTGTACATGGGATAAGGATAATAATTTCGTGATAATATTTGGGATTAACATTATCTTATATTTGGTGTGAGGAATTGATCAATTCCCAAATCCCAGCTCCAATTAAAGATAAAGCGGTCGCTATCAAGTAAAATAACCCAACTCAAGTTAGGGTTGAACCCACAAGAAATACGTGGACTTGTCTCCCTAGTTTTTTGGAATCAATGATAATTACTGAAAGGAAATGGGGGTTTTATTAGTAATGTTGAACAAGTAACAGAACTCGACTTTGGTTATAATCAGTCGAAAATGAACACTAGGAATGTGTTCCTCCTGGATTCTCAACTCAGTAGGTTTATCGTGCTTTGTTGAACCAACCTGATATCTTGCATGCAGAATCTAATAAATTATGTACTATCAACAATCTTGTGGACTCATTGACAAATTTCACCATTTACCTTTTGAGTCTTAGGATGTCGTATTATTAACCCTTATCCTAGATCCCAGTTAATTATTACCTTTTGAGTCTCAAGTTACTAGATGAAAGATAACCGTCTTAAGTAGATGATGTAGATTAGCCGTGATCGACAATTAATCTTCAAATTACTATTGTGATTATATTTTTCTAATCTCTACTTCTCTTATGAAGTAAGTAGTGATATACTAAGTGGGCTCTTAGCATTTGCAATCATTAATAAAGCTATTAAACTGAAGGTAACCATAACACATGCCAGAATATCGGTTCATATAACTTAGTACTTCCCCTACTTAATCAATCTATCAGGGTTTCCACAACCCTAGGTAAGGGCTTTAGCAGCTCATTGTTGTGAAACAATCTAAGAAATTCATAAATAAAGACATTCAAACATTATTACAATAATCAATGAATAAAACCCAAATTCTTTAACTGAATTATCAACCAAAATCAAGAACAAAGTAATCCCAAGATCAAAATTGAATTGTGGAATCCAACATATGTTTATAAGCTTATAGAGTGCTTAAACTAACTAAATATGTCAAAAGGGTATATATAGGATACAAGGAAACCTTATGAAATAACTCCCAAACAAAGAAGGAAAATCAAGGTCGGTGGCTACTTAACCTATGAGCCATAGGTGGTCCCACGTAGGTGACCTGGTCCTCAAACACTATAGAAACTGTTTGGACTTTGCTTTTTTGAGACATATGATAGCACTTAAGGACAATAGGTGGCACCTATAGGCTATATGTGCCCTTCGTCAGTTACAAGGTTTTCGTTTCTAAACATTTGAGTCACTGGATCTCAATTTCTAACACCAACTTTGGCACTTACGACCATAGGTATAACATACGGGTCGTAGGGGCCCATTTTATGGACCAAAATTTCAACTTTCACTCCTTTCTTCCTAAATAGTCCCTAAACCCAATTTCTAGCAAAACATAACATAAAACCCATCACATCTAAAAAATAACCTAAGTAACTTGCATATTTTCATCATTTGAAGCGTCGAAAGTGCTATGAACCCATATCCTTGGCACTACACTTACTTTGGAGTCCACTTATCAACCAGTTTTCTTTTTATTCCATCCTTATTTCTCCTTTTTTATTCTTTTATAGCACATTCAGGTTGGGAGTGGTTTCTTTTAATCTCTTTTTTTTTTAGTTTTCCATCCTTCTTTTCTTTTTTTTTATACCATACCCAACCCTAAATTATTTTCTCTTATTCTACCCTTCTTCGTACCTACTTTACATTATGCACCCCTATGATAGTCACCTTTAACTTAGGCGATTTGCCTGAGTTGAGGTGCAAAATGTCAAGGAGGACTAAGGCCAAAACAGGTTCAATGTAACACAAATACAAAGGTAAAAGGTGAACAAGAAAGATAGGCTTATAAGGCTCAAATTTGAGATCACGAGATACTTATTTATGCATGGAAGGTTATTTAGGCTAAAAGTTGACTAATATCATAAACAACCTATGTTTCTTTCCTAACCGACTATCCTACAACCTGGGCAAGACTAGTAGGGCGAGTTCTGGATTTAACACACACAGAGAACTAAGTAGTATCTCACATACACATGGAACAGGGTCACATCGCAAGCTACTACCTATCTGATTCATACAATTGTTAGCAATTATTATGTCCTTAATCCTAATGCCATAACAAGATCCAAAATGGTCACACATATATAAATTCACACTGTTCTAAAAATAATATTTTGGAAGGGTATCATTTATCTTAAAAAAAAAATTTTACTGCCCTAGATACTTAAAAATCTACTAATTAAACAAAAACACAACACAATACGAAATAAAACATAATACAACACATAATTAGCCTAGATATGCTGGTTCTACAACCATACCATGATCGACAAGAAAAGAAGCACAACAACAAAACTCATGACGGCTATGGTATACCCCACCCCTAACTAAAAGACTACACACTATTGCCAGTGCGTGTAAATAATATAAAGAAAGGGAATGAGGACATACCGGGATGCACTAGGTGTCCGTATCATGATCATCCTTGTATAGAGGTATCTTAAATGGTGGAGGTGGTGGCATAGGTACACTACTAGAGGATGGACCCAAAACTATCTCAGCACGCCTCTGCCTATCAGTAAACTCAGTCTCCCTCAAATCATATCTGGACCATATCAGGGCTTGGTCAAATGGCATGTCAGGATCCTACAAGACCTCCTCTCTGCCTCTCTTAGTACTAACTACAGGGATTATTTTCTTATCTTACTTGAATAAGTCGAAGAATCTAGGTCCATATGGAGGTTCTAACTGTAACTGGAGGTACAACTGAAGGGATTGCCAAAATAATACTGTCAGTGAGAGCGCATATCTCTGACTTCAGTGTTTCCACCTCTTCTCTAATCTCACCCAGATCGAGTTCCTCTATATCACTGAATCGGATGATACTCGACCCTCAAAAAATATATACAAGCATGTACCTTAGCTCAAAACTCTAACATATCATCCTTATATGCAGCATGTAATCTAGTCTCTATCACCTCAAGTATCGATCGAACCTAAGGCCAGATTTATCTATACAATGATGCCACCTCGACCTCAATAATATTTAGTCGGGATGTCGTAACCTTTTGACTATCTACTAAGCTCTACAAAAACTCATGCGACTCAAAAACCATACCAGTAGTAGTAGTAGTTGTAGCAGAGAGGCGTAGGGGCACTGCAGATATCCTAATTGGCTTCAAAGTTGAAGTTGGAACAGAAGTGGATGTGGCTGGGGTACTATAATACCTCATACTTTTCCTAGCTTAGTTTATCTCCTAAAATATCAAGGGTTAGCTTCAAAAATGAATAAATCTTGATACATGTAGAATTTCCAAGCTCTAGACCCACCAATGTGTAGATAATTAGCTCAACTTTCCAACGATACCAATTTTGCCTCAATCAAATACTCGGTTAAGAAGTTGTGGTAATTTCAGTGAAAATAGTAGGGCACTGTGATAAGCACCGCATCACAGTGAAAGACAGATTCTCGATTGTCTAATTTTTAGTAGAGCACTGCGATTAGCCTATGTCATGGTGAAGTTCCAGTTCCTATTCATCCCATTCCATTAGATCACCGGCATTAGCCCGTATCGCATTAAAAATTCCAAATTAGATAGACACAGCATTGTAGTAGAGTATAAAATGGCACTCATCCTTTTTCAGTGACGAAATGTGATTTCAGCGCATCACACCAGAGACAAAAATAATAATTGTCCCTTTTCTAATAAGCCACCGCGATAGCGGTGCATCATGGTGGGTGGAAAAATTGGGATTCCCAGTTCTGAGTAAAAATTTAAAGGGGAAACTTAGTCATTTTCCAAGCCCCAAATCATGTAAAACACAGAATTAATCCTATTCTAATAATTATATGCATATTTTCATTAAAATTACTCTCCAAGGAAACCTTAGAATTCAAACCTTCATCTCCAAGGAATCCAAATTCCACTATTCTTTTTCCAAGATAGCTCAAATTTAAGGATTCCAATTCAAGAACTTCTAGAATTTATCTTCAAGAGCACAAATAGGGATTCAACATTCAAGTTTCTTCATCTAATCATCAACTAAGGATGTGGGATTTTCAACAAGGATAATTCTTTCATCCTTGTGTCCAAAACTAGTTTTTAATTATAAAGTTAAATGATTTTGTGTGATTACCCATGAGTTTCAAATTATTTTCATACCTAATATTGTTATCTGCAAGATTATGAGATTTCAAGTGAATTGGACGTTAAATTGCATGACTACTTTTGTATTTTCATGCGTATTGCAAAAATTTCTAGATTTAGACTTAAATTATCAATATTTTCATTAGTTAGCATGAGTTTTATGATAATTTGACATGAAATAGATGCATGGGTTACTAGTCCTAGTTTGAATGTCGTTATTTCAAGAAGATTATGCTTTTAAGCATCTCATGACTTTTTATATTCAGATTTTGAATAAAGATTTAAACTTTTGATCCCAGCTTAGATATGGAATCCACTTTATAGATTTAGCTACAGTTTACAGTAAAATGATTTATAAGAGGTTTTCATTGTAAACCCTTATATTAGTTTTTAAAGTATATTTATTACAGAATAAGCATACAGATTAAAAGAAGTAGTATTTAGCACCGAGTTGGGTACGTTCACATGTCCTAGAACTATGAGCAAACATAGGTTCAGATTATCCGATTATTCCCATTTCTATATGGATGAAAAATACAGATGTGATCACTTATATTAGGTTATACTCCTTGGCAAGAGTATGACACCTCCCCCAATGTGAGGTTTTCCCATAACTAGATGTTGGACACTATGATAGCTCACATAGTGTATTTCAGTTAGAAGAACCTCCCTAATATAAAAGACTATAGAATAATCGTAACAAAACAACTTTCAGAAACTAAGAGTAAAGGCTCATGATTTTATTCAGATATTGTTTTATATAAGTCATTAGCTACTAGATTTCAGACTCCAAATTTCACATATAAAAGCGAGTCCTCTCTATACTTAGACATCATGATTTAAAGATAGAGTACAAGTATAGCTGTTAGAAACTAGATGTTGTGACTCAATAGATCTATGCAATATGTTTATCTATTCATGATTATGATTTTTATTTTCTCAGACATTCCAGCTTATATGAGAAATCTACACTTAACATGCATTGTTTTACAAATTTCTAATAATATTGAGATACTGATTTACTTGTGTATTCACCCTCATATACTCAGTAAATCCAGAAGTACTGATCCACATATATATCTATGTGCTACATTGTCTTATAATGTAGGTTCAGGGTCTTAGTTTCAGTAGTGTGAGTAATTTAGAGCATCTCCATCTACATCCTGATAGTTGGTGAGTCCTCATAGTTTTAAGACTTAGTATTTCAATTTTTTTAGCTTATTAGTTTAGTTGATTCAGTATTTTCAAAAAGTTTGAGTCAACTGGGGGTTTGTCCCAGTGACTCTCTATTATTAGTAGTAGAGGCTTGTCAGACTGCTAGATATATTTTAGATTTTCAGTATTGATTAATCAGACTCTTGAGTTTAGTATATTTTAGATATTATATTTAGAAAGTTTTAGCTTAGCTCATACTAAATTCCATATTTTATCTTTGATTATATATCTATACTTCCCTATTATGAGTTTCAAATTTAGTAGATGACTTACAGGGTTAGCTTAAGGCTACTCATAGTCTTAAGAACTATGTGATGTATCGAGACCCATTTTTTGGGTGTTACAAACTTGGTATCAGAGCCTAAGGCTATAAGAGTCCTTGGGAGTCAGACAAGCCACATTATGTAAATTCTTGATTACAAGAGTGAAGCGTGCCACATTTATGAGCAAGAGGATACGGGACATTTTAGGAAATCATCTCTTTCTTTCATGATTTATCATGCTTATGGTATCTCTATCTGCTTTTAACTCATGCTCTTACGTGATAGTTGAATATACCTCCTCGTAGATCTAACGCCTATAGAAATGATAACCAGCCACCCCAACCTGCTGATCCTTTGAATACGAATGTATTCTATGCTAAATTTTGAGCTGCTTTTCATGTGTTTTCCCAAGCTGTGACTACTAATGTTCAAGGCAACCATCAGGTGGTAGTACCACTTTAGTAGAATGAGGATATAGAAGTAGCCAGAATTCGTGACTTTATGAGAATGAATCCGCCTGAGATTTTTAGGTCAAAAGCAGGTGAGGACCCACAAATTCACTTAGATGAGATAAGAAAGATCACCCAGATTATGCATATTTTTGAAAATAAGATTATAGATTTAGCATCTTATAGATTAAAGAATATAGCGTATGATTGGGTGGTTATGTGGAAGAATGGTAGAGGTAAGAATACAACTTCAATGAGTTGGTAGGTGTTTCAAAATGCATTTTAGATAGGTTCTTTTTGCATGAAATGAGAGAAGCTAAGGTAGAGGAATTTATTAACCTGAGGCGGGGCTCGATGACAATGAAAGAGTACTGCCTTAAGTTCAACCAGTTATCTAAGTATGCCCCTTATACTATGGCTGGCCCTAGGACATGTATGAGTATGTTTGTTACTAGAGTATCTAGTTTGGTAGTCAAGGAGTGTAGGACTTCCATTATTATTGGGGACATAGATCTTGCTAGGTTGATGATTCACGCCCAGCAGATTAAGATAGAAAAGTTAAAGGGAAGAGAGGGGAAATATGAAGGCTAGGATCTGGCAGTTTGAGTATGGCCAGACAAAGTATGGAGGGGGAAATCATTCATAGTTTCAGAATCATTCATCTATGCCAGTTCCATCTTCATCCAGTACTCTTTCCCTCAGAGCAAGGCAAGAGCAGTGGGGTAAGACTTCTATGTCCAGATCTCAGAATAGTAAGAGTGGAAAACTAAGTTATCCTCCATGTGCTAAATATGGTAAGAATCATCCTGGTGGTGCTTGTTGGGACAAAAAGGTTTTTATGATTGTGGTAAGTTGGGACATAAAATCAAAGAGTGTTCGCATGCTAAGTTGGGAAACATGGATGTTCATCCCCAGAATCAAGCTACTAGTGCACTAGCCCCTCTAGGCCGCCCAGTCCCTCCTCAGGGTGCATTATCCAGTACCTATGGCGATCAACGCCAGAATTGGTTTTATGCTTTACCATTCCATCAGGATAGGAAGATTCACCAGATATTGTTACTGGTATGCTTTGTGTCTTTCATCTTGATGTTTTTGTGTTGTTAGACCCCAGGCTGAATATCTCTTATGTGACCCACTAGTTAGCAGATTTGATAGAGTTAGATAGGGTCGACTTTAACCTTATTCTTAGCATGGATTGGCTCCATTCTTATTATGTATCTATAGATTGTCGTACCCAAGAGGTTAAGTTTTATTTTCCAGATGATCCAGTCTTTGAGTGGGAAGGAAATTCAGTGTATCCCAAGAGACATTTAATATCCTATCTTAAATCAAGAAAGTTGATCTCCAAATGATGTATCTATCATCTAGTTTGAGGCAGAGACACTAAGTCTGAGACTCCAACAGTTCAGTCAGTCCGTGTAGTTAATGAGTTTCCTGATGTCTTTCTCGTAGATTTTCCAATGGTACCTCCTAATAGAGAAATAGAATTTGGTATTGACCTTCTCCTAAATACTCAGCCTATCTCTATTCCTCCTTATTGTATAGCTACATCTGAGATTAAAGATTTAAATGTGTAGCTTAAAAATCTATTACATAAAGGTTTTATAAGGTTTAGTGTCTCTCCATGAGGCGCTCCCATCCTATTCGTGCGAAATAAATATGGTTCATTGCAAATGTACATTAACTTATGTCAACTAAATAAAGTCATAGTCAAAAACAAATGTCCTCTTCCTAGGATTAATGACTTATTTGACCAGCTCTAAGGTGCAAGTTATTTTTTCAAGATAGATCTTAGATCCAGCAATCATTAACTTAGAGTAAGGGAATGTGATATTCCAAAGACAACTTTCAAAACTCGTTATGGTCATTTTTAGTTTCTAGTTATGTCCTTCGGGCTAACAAATGCCCCCGCAGCCTTTATGGACTTGATGATCCAAGTGTTCAAATAGTATTTGGACATGTTTGTTATAGTCTTTATAAATTAAATTCTTGTCTATTCTTGTAGTGAGGATGATCATGCAAACTACCTTAGAATTTTATTGCAAATTCTTTGGAATCACCAGTTGCTTGCCAAATTTAGTAAATGTGAAGTTTAGCTAAGATCAGTAACTTTCCTTGATCATATTGTTTTTAGTGATAGTATTAGAGTTGATCCTCAAAAGACGGAAGCAGTAAGAAACTATCCTAGACCTATCTCTCTATCAGACATCTAAAGTTTCTTGGGTTTAGCTGGCTATTATAGTTGTTTTGTTGAGGTTTTTTGTCTATTGTGTCTCCTATGTCTAGATAGACTCAAAAGAAAGTTAAGTTTGAGTGGTCAAATTCCTGTGAGAAGAGTTTTCAGGAGTTGAAGAATCGACTAACTTCAGCCCCATTTTTAGCACTACCTGATGGTACAGATAGGTTTGTTGTATATTGGATGCTTATAGAATTGGTCTAGGTTATATTCTGATGTACAGAGGTAAGGTTATAGCCTATGCCTCTAGACAGCTTAAGACTTATGAAAAAAACTACCCTACCCATGATCTTGAGTTAGTTGTTGCTGTGTTTGCATTAAAAATTTGGAGGCACTATCTTTATGGGGTGTATGTTGATGTGTTTGTGGACCACAAAAGTTTGTAGTATGTGTTCACTCAGAGGGAGTTAAATCTTTGTCAAAGAAGGTGTCTAGAATTGTTGAAGGATTGTGATATGAGTGTGTTATATCATCCGAGCAAGGCCAATATAGTGGCAGACGCCCTTAGTAGATTGTCTATAGGCAATGTTTCTCATGTGGAGAATTATAAGAGAGAACTAGTTTGGGAAGTTCACCGGTTAGTTAGATTGGGTGTGAGGTTGGTTATATCAGCTTAAGGTAACATTTGGATTTAGAGTAGTTCACAATCTTCTCTAGTGTCTGAAGTGAAAGAGAAGCAGGATAAGGATTCTAGTTTGGCCAAACTGAAGGGTTCAGTTAAAGACCAAAAGGTAGAGGTTTTTTCCCAAGGGGGATATGGTGTGTTAAGATACCAGAGAATATTGTGTGTGCCATGTGTTGATGATTTGATACAGAAGATTATGGAAGAAACACTTGATGCACTTTATTCCATTTATCCTGGTGCCACCAAGATGTACCGCGATATGTGGGGAGTTTATTGGTGGAGTGGTATGAAGAAAGATATCGCAAAATTTGTAACCAAGTGTGCAATTTGTCAATAGGTTAAGGTTGAGTACCAAAGGCCTGGTGTCACTTTGTAAGAGTTTGGTATCCCTACTTAGAAATGGAAAGAGGTGAATATGGATTTTGTGACAGGGTTACCCCATTAGCATCGTTAGCACATTTTGATTCGGGTTATAGTAGATAGATTGACTAAATCAGCTCATTTCTTTCTAGTTCACATATCCTACATAGCTGAATATTATGCTAAGTTGTACATCAGAGAGTTGGTTAGATTGCATAGAGTTCCTTTGTCCATCATTTCGGATAGGGGTACTCAATTTACCTCCCAGTTTTGGAAAGCCTTTCAGAAGGATCTTGGTACCCAAGTTTATCTCAGTTCAGCTTTTCATCCATAGATAGATGGTCAAGCAGAGAGGACCATTCATACCTTAGAGGATATTTTTAGGGCATGTGTTCTTGATTTCAAAGGCAGTTGGGATGACCACTTGTCATTGATCGAGTTTGCCTTCAATAATAGTATCATTCTCGTATTTAGATGGCCCTATTTAAAGGTATTTATAGGCGAAGGTGTAAATCACCATTAGGTTGGCTCGAAATGGGTGAGGCCGCTTTGATTGGGACAGATATGGTGTTTGAAGCCATAGATAAAGTTCAGTTGATTCAAGAAATATTGAAAGCATCTTAGAGTCTTCAGAAATCTTATACAGACATAAGGAGGAGAGATCTTGAGTTTGAAGTATATGATCTTGTGTATTTAAAGGTTTTACCCATCAAGCTGCAAAGAGTTTGGCAAAAAGGGGAATCTTAGTCCCCGATATGTAGGCCCCTACAGGATTTTGAATTGTGTTGGAAAGTTAGCATTGAGCTTAAGCTACCCACAGAATTGTCATCAGTTCACCCAGTGTTACATGTGTCCTTATTAAAGAAGTGCATGGACGATTCAGCTGTTGTAGTCCCTCTAGAAAGCACAAAAATTTAGAATATCCTTTCTTACGAAAAATAGTAGATATTCTTGATCATCAGATCAGTAGACTAAGGAACAAAAAAGTTCCCTTGGTCAAAGTTCTGTGGAGAAATTAGTCTGCTCAGGGTGCTACTTAGGAAGCAAAAGTAGACATGTGAGCCAAGTATCCTCATCTCTTCTCCACGAACTCAGATTTAACCGAAGGTAACAGTTTTCCTTAAATTCAGTTCTTTTCCAGCCTCAGATTCAGCCATATAGCTATCTTCTTTTAAATTCATGTATTCACAGATTATTTCAAATGCTCAGTATCTTTTAAATTCAGTCATGCAACTTGTTTAAATTGTGCATGCCATCATATAGCCTCAGTTCCTCAGTATCTCTAGTTTAACTAGTCTCATTCAAGGACGAATGTCCCAAGGGGGAGATAATGTAATACCTCATACTTTTTCTAGATTAATTTAGCTCCTAGAATGTCAAGGTTTATCTTTAAAAATGAATAACTCTTGATACATATAGAATCTTCAAGCTCTATACCCACCAATGTGTAGATAATTGGCTCAGCTTTCCAACGATATCAATTCTGCCTTAATCCGATACTCGGATAAAAAGTTATGGAAATTTTAGTGAAATAGTAGGGAACCACAATAAGCACCACATCGCGGTGAAGGATAAATTTGTGATTGGCCGATTTCCAGTGGAGCACCACGACTATCCCGCATCGCGGTGAAGCTCCATTTACCATTCATCCCATTCTAATAGTTCACTATAATTAGCCCATATCGCGTCAAAAAATACCAATAGAACAGATACCACATTATGGTGGAGTGAAAAATGGCACTCGTTCTTTTCCTGTGACAACACGATTTCATTGCATTGCACCAGAGACCAAGTAATTATCCCTTTTCTAGTAAGCCACTGCGATAGCAGCGCATCACGATGGGTGGTAAAATTGGGATTTCCAGTTCCGAGTAAAAATTTAAAGGGGCAATCTAGTCATTTACCAAGCCCCCAAATCATGTAAAAGATAGAATTAATCCTATTCTAACCATTATATTTATCAAAATTACTCTTCAAGGAAACCCTAGAATTCAAACCTTCATCTCCAAGGAATCCAAATTCCACCATTTTTTTCCAAGATAGCTCAAAATTAAGGATTCCTAACTCAAGAACTTCAAGAATCTATCTTCAAGAGCACAAATAGGGAATCAAGATTCAAGTTTCTTCATCTAATCATTAATTAAGGTATGTGGGGTTTTCAACAAGGATAATTCTTTCATCCTTGTTCCCAAAACTAGTTTTTAATTACAAAGTTACATGATTTTGTATGATTACCCACGAGTTTAAAATTAGGGTTCATACCCAATATTGTTATTTGCAAGATTATGAGATTTCAAGTGAATTAGATTTTAAATTGCATGACTATTTTTGTTTTTTCATGCATATTGCAGATATTTCCAGATTTAGACTTAAATTATCAATATTTTCATTACTTAGCATGAGTTTTATGATGATTTGACATGAAATAGATGCATGGGTTACTAGCCCTAGTTTGAATGTTGTTATTTCAAAAAGATTATGCTTTTAAGCATCACATGACTTGTTATATTCAAATTTTGAACAAAGATTTGATCTTTTGATCCCAGCTTAGATATGAAATCCACTGTATAGATTTAGCTACAGTTTACCGTAAATAGGTTTATAAGAGGTTTTCGTTGTTAACCTTTATATTATTTTTAAAGTGGATTTCCTACAGAATGAGCATACAGATTAAAGGGAGTAGTATTTAGTACCGAGTTGGGTATGTTCACATGCCCTAGAACTACAAGCCAATGTAGGTTCAGATTATCAAATTATTCATATGTCTATATGGATAACAGATACAGATGTGATCACTTAAATAAGGTTATACTCTTTGGCAAAAGTATGATACCTCACCCTAATGTAAGGTTGTAAGGGAACTAGACGTTGGACACTATGATAGCTCACATAGTGTATGTTAGTTAGAGAAACATCCCTAATAGAAAAGACTACATAATAACCATAATAGAATATCTTTCAGAAACTAAGTGTAAAGGCTCACGAGTTTATTCAGATATCATTTTATATAAGTCATTAGCTACTAGATTTTAGACTTCAGATTTCAGATATAAAAGTAAGTCCTTTCTACACTTAGACAACATGATTTAAATATATAGTACATGTACAACTTTTAGAATCTAGATGTTATGACTCACTAGATCTATGCAACATGTTTTGCTATTCATGATTATGATTTTCAGTTTTCAGACATTCCTGCTTATGTGAGTTATCTACATTTAGCATGTATTCTTTTATAAATTTATAATAATATTGAGATATTGATTTACTTGTGCATTCACCCCCATATACTCAATACAATCTAGAAGTACTGATCATGTTTACGTCTATGTGCTACATTATCTTATAATGTAGGTTTAGGTACTCAATTTCAGTAACGTGAGTGATTTCGAGCATCTCCATCTACATCCAGATAGTTGGTGAGTCCTCATAGTTTGGGGACTTAGTCTTTCAGTTTTTCAGCTTATTTATTAGTATAGATGATTCAGTATTTCAGATAGTTTGAGTCAGTTGGGGGTTGTCCCAGTGACTCTCTAGCATTAGTAGTAGTGAATTGTCACACTACTAGATATGTTTCAAATTTTTAGTATTGATTGATCAACCTCTTTTGTATTTTTCAGATATTATATTCAGAAAGTTTCAGATTAGCTCATACAAAATTCATATTTTAGATTTGATTATATATCTATACTTCCCTATTATGAGTTTCAGATTTAGTAGATGGCTTACAGGTTTAGCTTAAGGCTACTCATAGTCTTGAGCACTATGTGACATCTCGGGACCTATTTTTGGGATGTTACAGGTTTGCTCACCCTATTTTCTCATCTAATAGGGCCTCTCTCTGCTCACCTATCTCAAAATCCATACTAATACCAACATCTTCTCCCTCTCTAGCAGTAGGCTCTGTAGGAACTATGGGCCCTCAGACTGGACCATAATCACAATCAGAGGCATACAGGACCCATATGCAAGTATCGGGTTAGACGAATCCTTGATCATACTAGTTTAGGCTACTCCTGTCGCCTCTACTTTTGCATTAACACCTAGAATTCTAGTAGACAAACTGCACCACATAGCAACTATACCAGATAGGGAATGGGCAGTGTGGTCATCTCCCTAGATGCCGGCTCATGAATCTTATATCTGATAATGGTTGTAAAGTCAATATCATAACCAGTCATAATAATCGCAATCATTATTGCACTATCCCATGCAAGTAAGTTATCTGTTATAGTCGTACATAATTGATAACGCACTAACATCTAGTAGAACCTTACGGTGAAATTCAATGTCTTCTTCTTAATCATACCTTACATCTCAACCCAAGGGGTATCAACACCAAGAGGTGAAATATAACTAGCGATACATCGAACCAAACATACCCCCCACTCCTGTGCTCAACCTCTTGCATGGTGCATTTGATATGATCTAATCTCAAACAATGATCATACTCAGCCGTAGACGTAGGGAAAAAAGAACTTGATAGATTGCTGCTATTGAAATATCAACCCTCACACTTTTCATAAGCACCTTCTCTAACTAGGTATGCTATCATACCTACCACCTTTAGGCATTGTCAAAGATACTGTACAGTTGTAGGAGGCATAGAACTCCTTAACCAATGCCTATTTTTATGAACCTAGGGGTTTATTCATCCACCATAGCTAATACCTATCAAAGGCAGTCTGCAATAATGGTGCTCCAGCCAACCCATACAACTCAATCCATCTCTCCTTATTAATATCCCTCTTGGGTCGGCCTATCTCGATCACAAAACTATCTCTCTCATAAAGTAGCCAAAGTCCATCTTCACACCATATCATGTTCACCTCATCAATAGGATCGACCGAGATATGCATAAGGTCGGAGACCTAATCTTTCTGAGCTAGTGGCACCTGATGTGAAGTCTGATGTGTGCCCTCCTTATACTGGGTAATACTGATGACTGCTCCTGATCTACTACCTCGGATTCATTCGGTGATCCCTCCTCAGACTAGGGGTCCTGTGTAGCTATAGTTAGAAGTAAATAAAACTCCACCTCCTCCTCTTCCTCATCCTCTCCTTGTCAGACTGGAAAGAGTATGGAGGTGACATCCTAGCCTTCTTCATCGTCAGCCTAGGTACTGGTGTACTAATCTGTGATTGAGATCCAGGCCGAGTTGAAGTAAGCTATTTTCCCCACTGTGAATGGTCTGCAAGTGGTACACCCAAGGCAACTTTAATAATAGTCTCAGCTGCAATATGTTTCTGGGCTCTAGTCCATGACCACATCACTCTAGTTGGGGTGGATATAGTTGGGGCAACTGGGTACTTCTCCACCAAGCCATTGCTCTCAAAGGAGTCATCCCTTCATTTTGAAGGTGCAAACTTCTTATTTGAAGCCTTTGGTGCCATGTGTACCTCAAACACAAAGTGTAAGTGTCTAAAAGATAGTGCGGGGCTGCAAAACTTGAAGAAAAAATCAAAATTCAAAAACTTCAAATTTTCCCTCAATTTTACATCCCTATAACTTATACTCCGCCCAAACAAGTCCAATATACACACATACTATTAGAATCAAAATTTTCAATATAGACTAGCATACTTTGAGATTCCTCTACCCTTTCAACTTTCAACTTCCATTAAGGGCATGATCATATAGTTTATTCTAAGTAATGCACCACTTTTGGATTTTTAGGTTAATTCAAGGCTCCTACAAACAGTTTTGTTAATTTCCATATATATTGCATGAAAATGAAAATACCAAATCACTTATTTTTAGTTTTTCACAAGATAGTACTATTAGGATCCAAAAATGTTACCTTATATTCGAAGAATCAGAAGTGAAATATGAAAAGATGAAGTGAACACCTAGTTTGAACGCATTATTAGTTCCTTTGGATAAGTTGGTACCGAGGACAAATCAAGTTCTAGCCTTTTTATCAAGTGTGGGGAAGTGGGAAAATTTGGATTTGAGAGAAAAGAGGAAATTTTAAAGTTAAATGAAGTTGTAGGGGTGGTTTAGGAGCTTAAAACCTTAAGAAGGTCAGTCAGGGTTGGGTTAGGGTTGGTGTAGGCCTATATTTTTAAGAAAAATTGAGCCCAAAATTTTCCACTTACGACACCATCTACGGACCATAGGTGGCACCTAGGGCCATAAGTGCTAGTCCATAGGTGGGCCCAATTGTTTTGACCTTTTACCCTCCTCTCTAGACTTTGTATTTCAATATATATTGCACTACTTATGAAGTAATAAGTGGTATTTACGACATCATAAGTAGATTACTAAGTTCAAGTCCAGAAAATCACCAACAAGCTTCAAAATTTCCTTTTAACATTCCAAGAACACTTACCTAGCCTGCATGGGACTTATAACCTTCATGAGTTGGTCACAAGATTCCCTTACTTGGAATATTCTCAATAAAACAATGTATTATCATGTTATAGGACATTCCTTGTTATATTGTACCTACCAAAAAACAATCACAAATACTAAAATAGTGGGTTCTCTCCCACCCAACGCTTGATTTAACATCGTGACATGTTGTGGCCAAGGTGGTCACTCAAACTTCACCAACAATCCCATGGGTTGCCTCTAATGCAGCAATTGATTTAACTTTACAGCATGACATGGGTACCTTGATTACTCATAATTCATTAAGGTACCCAAAAGAGTATCCTCCAGGATCAATAACATAATGAATAACCGACACCACCCTCCTATCGGTTGGGTGTTTCATAGTTCTTTCGACGTTGAATGTGACTTCTTCATTATTAACTCTAATTTGAGCTTCCTCTTATCCATCATCTATTTCTCTACCTGTGCCCATAAATGATCTTCCCAATATAATGGGCATATTGAAGTCAACCTCACAATCCAAAATAACAAAGTCAGTCGGAAAAATGAAGTTATCAACTTTAACCAACATAACAAATGACATGCGTATAGGTTTATTTACTGTGTTGTCTGCCATCAATAAATGTATAGTAGTCAGCTTTGTAATAGTCAAGCCTAATTTCTTGAATACAGCAAGCGACATCAAATTAGTGTTGTCTCCCAAGTCATATAACACTCTGGCGAATCTAGAAGTCCATGTAGTATATGAGATTGCGAATGCTTCGGCATCATTTTTTTCTAGCTCAAAGACTTAGAAGTGACTGCACTGCAATGGTGCAATCTACCAACATCCTTAAAACAAGTTGTGCTCTTCTTCGTCGTCAATTCTTTCATAAAATTGGCATACCCAGGCATCTTCTCCAAAGCCTCAAGAATAGGGATGTTCAAACTCAAATCTTTCAGCATCTCAATAGATTTCTTAAACTTTTTTTTTTGTTTTAGTCTTTGAGAAAAAGGTGGGGTCGGTCGTGGTATTTGCTTCACTATGGTCTCATCTACCATTTTTTTTACCTTTATCCTCCCCAACTTTAACATCAACACCCGTTGCCTTGTCTGACTCCACTGCTGGCGTATCATTAACCATAATACTATCATTCCTTGGCACAACACAGCAGACAACGGGGGATCAATAGTAGACTGACCACTCTGAGTGGTAATAGTGAGATAATTACCATAATTTTTTGGATTTTGAACCGTGTTGCGGTAACCAACTGCCTCTAATTTAAAGTACCATAAATCTGCCCAAACTATTATTCTAACTACTTAATTACAGTTGTATGAGACTCAACCTTCTAGATTAGACCTGAGATATCAACCTTAATCTCCTTGTGGCATGTTTCCTGGTTTTCTTAACCCTTCACCAGTTTGGACAACAACGTCACCAATCTCAATTTAGTATCACGACTGTCTGACTTGATATACCTATCTCTTTTCTCCTTATACTCATCCTTTCTTCTTCATTCACCATTACAATCTCTACTGTGATCTCTGTATCTATCTTCATAATAGTTTTGACCTTGGTTTCTTTGCCTCTTGTATTATAAACCCACCAATTATCAATCAAGATAATTAGTCTCCTATTCTAACTTAAACTCATATGCTCTAGATGCTGCACCCTATATACCTACCACGTTTACCTTATAAAAATTCACTATTGCAAACTGCTTTGTCAGCAACCCAATATCAGTTCTAAGCTGCACAATATCTTGTGCCATAGAATCATCACCAAATCTATGGTCTCTAAAAGCCCCAATGGCATAAGTTCTAGCACTTCTCTCTGCCTCTTGATTATACCACCCTCGATTGGTAAGAAAGATCTAGCATAGAATATTAGATGCCACTTTTCAGCGTAGACATATGAAAGTTCCTCCAATGATTGTACTGCCATGGCTTTGGAATTGATGTTCAGGGCTCTATAAAATATCTCTAGTAAGTTTGTCCCTAAAATATGATGATTAGATACCATGCTAAACTTCTTCTTAAATTGAAATCAAGCCCCGTAAATCGACATAGAATATAGTTGTCTAAAGTTGTATTTCTCAACTTTTAAATGCAAAATTTTGGATGGAGGAAAGAAATGTTCTAAGAATTACTTGTGCAACATATGTCAAGTGGTAATCTATCTTCTAGTAAGTTCCCTCAAATACTAAGAAGCTTCTCCAGTAAATGAAAAAGGGAACAACATCAATAGAAGTGCCTCTTGGGTGGCTAATGCCCAATAACTTTGGATCCACAAAAGCCCAATATATTGGGCAAGTAGATACATCATTCACTTGATAAAATATGGGCCTAAAATGGTCAATAAAGTCTTCCAAACAGCATCTCCTTTATATAGATTGAAATCAACAATTTTTGCTCATTTTTAACTTAGACAAAAATTTCAGCTTCTAGGTTTTTCTATCTTGTTCTATCTTGGCTATGAAGCAACCCTATATTCCCGCAAGGGTTCTTCAAATTTACCTTCCTCCCAAGATAAAGGTAAGTAAGAAATTCTTGAGCATGTACTAAGGAAACTATGTGTTCTTCAAGATTAATTTTTGGACAGCCCTCTCTATAAATTGGACAGTCCATTGTTCTTAGATATTAAGAGATTTCTTTCGTTCTCATTTGGTGTATGTGTGAAGGGATTAAGCTATTGAAGAGATACGAATTAAGAGACTAAACTAACAAGGAAATCAAGGTATGTTTGTTGTCCACTTTTGTCCTTTTTCTATATACATGTGTTGGCAGAGGGTTGCACATGTTTGGCTGTTATTAAAGGATGATTGGGGTGTTGTTTGTGGACTGTTTTATGTGTTTGTGTTATGGGCTAACAAGTTGATGTTGGAAAAAGGTGTGGTTAGTTTGTAATGAAATATAGAAGAAAGGTGTGGTGGTACACCACCGAACTAATTGTTGCATTTGTTACTACCTAATTTATTTTGTGTGTTGGTTGGAGGGTGTAATGAAGCTGATGTGGTTTTGGTGATCTTATGAGGACGTATGTGGTATGTGGGTGTAATTGGAGGTGGAGAGGGTTAAAATAACACCCTTGATTGATGGATTACGTATGTACTGCCCGATTACTATTTTGGTGAAGTTAAGTAGCCTAAACATATTGGTTGGTTGCTAATACTAGTTTACCATATATTCTATTATAGTTAAGTAATCTAAAAAGTAGGAAGTCAATTCGGCTTAGTTTCGGAGTTATATAACTAGGTATGTAAGGCATACTCTATTTGGTACTCATTGGCATGAAATTGAACATTTGTTCCATCAAGTAAGTTTCCAAGGTTATCCTGTAACAAGTGACACCTAATAGCAGCGTATTGTATCCTATGAAGCCAACGACCTTGTTCCCACTCTCAAACATTTCAAAACACCTCAATACATGTTTATTATCAAACCTACACATCTATCTTTATTTGAAAATTTCAGGAGTTCTCCATTTACACAATTAAGACCCATGTGTTATTTTACGCTCCTAAACACATCATTTGTGTGCCAACAGCTCCCTACCTTATTTTTGTTGCATTAAGTGCCTATTTATATGTCTCTTAGTAGCATTTTATTATTTCAAGGCACCATAATTTGATGACCACCAAAGTAACTTTCTCAAAGGCTAAATAAACTAAGTAACACAAATCTGTAAAATGAGTGGCATCTCAGGGGCATAATCCTAGCATGGGCCGATCTCAATACCTTTATATGTGGGTAGAAGCTCAGGGGAACAAGCCTAGCATGGGCTGATCCCAATCTTTATATGTAGGTGGCAGCTCAAGGGAATAATCCTAGCATGGGCCGATCCTAATTTATCTATTTTTCACTGATCAGCTGGTCATTTGCATTACATATGGCTTACAAATATTATGAAGTAAGAAAGGTAAAAAAAATGAAGAAATGAGTGTAATGTATGTAGTCCCACAAATATATTTATAAAGGTGGTCTACTAGTACTACTTATACACTTGTATCAGATTTTTATTGAGCCTGTGTATTGTGTGTTGTTACTTTCAGCCTTACATATTCAGTACATATTTTGGTACTGATGTCCCTCATGGGGGACCTGCATTTCATGCTGCAAGCATAGGTACTTCAGCTCATACACCTCACTCGTAGGAGCGCAGGCTATTCGGTGCATATTGGTGAGCTCCAGGTTGATTCGGGGCTTTTTGAGTCTGTTCCATATGTTTTGGTATTATGCAGTAGGTTAAGAGTAAGGCGGGGGGTTTGTACCAACCCTAACTAAGTCTATGTATCTTTTAGAGGCTTTGTAGACTAATGTAAAGTTATAGTAGTGTCTTGTTTTTAGACATAGTGGCCCCAACGGCCAAGTGTTGTATATATCATTTTGTGCTTGCATGTGTAATTATTTTCATTGATACATAATATCATGCTTTCCATAACATTTAGTTGTCATAGTTACATGCATGGGAAGTACAAAGTTATGAATTGGTTCTCTTGTGCTTTTACGACTACGGGTGCCTGTCTGCCCCAATAGGATTGAGGCATGACAAAAGTGGTATCAGAGCAGGTTGTCCTAAGGTGTCTACAAAGCCGTGTCTATATAGAGTCTTATTTATGGGCATGTTGTGCACCACATCTATAAATAGGAGGCTATGTGACATTAGGGGTTGTCTCTTTTTCTTCATATCTTAGATCGTGCAATAGAGCCTATGTTGTAGGTAAAGTCATATTTAACCATTGAACCTATTTTTTTCCTTTTATTATAGTAAAGACGTTGATTACAAGAAGGAGTAAAATATAGGTAACCGGATAGACGAGGCTGCCGGGGAAGGGACCAGCAAATCACCACCTAGATGAGCTAATGAAAGTGAGGCTTAAGCTAAGTTTGTGTCCCAAACTTCATCTACCCCTCCATCTCCAGAAGAGCTAAGAAGGAGAAAAACTGCATCCTCAGAACCACCTACCAATGCTACAGACCAAGATCAAACGAATACAGTACAATTGTTGGCTCATATTATTACTAGAAAAGCTCAAGGACAAGCCATTCTAACTACAGGTTCTAGTGGTGCAGATAGGGCAGCTAGCCTACGAACGCAGGATTTACTTAAATTAGATCCCTCCTCATTCACCGGATCATATCTTAATGAAGACCCACAAGACTTTATTGATCAAATCCAAAGGTTTTTAGATGTCATGCATATGTTGGGTAAAGAGACAGTTGAGCTAGCAGCATATAGATTCAAAGGGGAGGCCATATTTTGGTATGAAGATTGGAAACGATCTAGGGGTATCAATGCACCTTCAGCTACTTGGAAAGAGTTCAAAGAGGCATTTATTGATCATTACCTTCCTTTGAGATTCAAGAATCCCGTGCAGATCAGTTCCTGAATCTTCGCTAAGAGAATATGAGTGTGAGAGAGTACAACCTCCGGTTTAACTCCTTGTCTAGGTATGCTCCTAATATTATAGCTACTATGGATGATAGAGTTCATCGATATATGGATAATTTGGATCCATATTTGGTTAGAGATTGTACTATTGTTGCTTTGAATAAAGACAGAGACATAGCAAGGATACAACCTTTTGCACAAAAAATGAAGGATTAGAAGCAAAACAGAAGAACACAAGAATTAGAAAGAGGATATTCCAAGAGGGCCAGATCTATGGGGCAGTTCACAGCATCCCAAAAAGATTTTAGGCCTCAGTTTTCTAATAGACCACCTAGGCCATTATTTTCTTATTCTGCAGCTAGTGCTCCACTACAGTTTCAAGGGTCTAAAGGTAACCAGTTTGGTCAAAGAAATAAGAGTCAGAGTTTGCGAACAACAGGGTATCAAGAGAAAGGTAGTATGAGCCAATTAAGTCCTCAACATCCATTTAAACAATGTGGAAAGATTCATTTAGGTGCATGTTAGTTCGAGACAAATACTTTCTTTTGGTGTGGTACGTTAGGACATATGATAAGAAAATCCCTTAAAGGAGCATAGGTGGTATGACATGACCTACTGGATCAATTGTTGCATCATCATCATTAGTACTTGACTCAGGTAGAGGTGTATAGCCTATGGGTCATGGTAGAGGTGCTAAAGAAGGATCTAGCTCTAGTGGAGTTCAGAATCGTACATATGCTTTAGCAAATCGACAAAATTTAGAGGTTTCTCCAGATGTGGTAACAGGTACATTGTCAATCTTTTCATAGGATGTATATGCATTAGTTGATCCAGGTTCTACATTATCATATGTCACTCCATTGTTGCTGAAAAGTTCAAAAAACACCAGAATTGCTAGTTAAGGCACTTAAGTATCTATGCCGATTGCTGAATCTGTTATAGCTAAGAGACTGTATCGAATTGTATAATAACTATTTGTGATCGCAATACAATAGCTGAACTGGTTGAGTTAGAAATGGTAGGTTTTTATGCTATAATGGGTATGGATTGGTTAGCTTATTGTTATACCACAGTGGATTGCTGAACTAAGAGGGTGTGTTTCCATTTTCCAAGAGAGGCAGTCCTTGAATGCAGAGGTAATATTGGTACACCAAGAGGTAAATTTATTTCTTATTTAAAGGCAAAAAAGATGATTTCCAAGGGTTACATATGTCATATGGTTAGAGTGAAGGGATACAAATACGGAGAAACCAAATCTTCAAGATATTCTAGTGGTAAATAAATTTCCTGAAGATCTTCTGGGTTTGACTCCAGAACGAGAAGTGGAGTTTGGTATCGATGTGATTCAAAGTACTAAACTAATCTCAATTCCTCCGTATAGAATGGACCCAGCAGAATTACGGGAGTTGAAAGAGCAATTGAAAGACTATCTAGAAAAAGGATTCATAAGGACTAGTGTGTCCCCTTGGGGCGCACCAGTGCTATTTGTGCGTAAGAAGGATGTCTTGTTAAGAATGTGTATTGACTATAGACAACTGAACAAGGTGACTATTAAGAACAAATATCTCTTCCGAGAATTGATGACTTATTTGATCAGTTGCAAGGCACCAAGTGGTTTTTGAAGATTAATTTAAAGTACGGTTACCACCAAATGAGGGTCAAAGAGAATGACATACCCAAGGCAGCTTTTCGAACACGGTACAATCATTACGAGTTCCTAGTCATGTCCTTTGGGATAACTAATACACCTTCAGGTTTTATGGATTTGATGAATAGGGTGTTCAAGCCATTCTTGGATGTTTTTGTGATAGTTTTTATAGATGATATTCTGGTTTCTTCGAGATTAAATGAGGACCATGCCAATCGCTTACGACAGGTGTTGCAGATTCTTCATGATCGTGTATCTCGTGAAGGAACACAAGTTGATACTCAAAAGATAGAAGACGTGAAGAACTGGCCAAGACCTATAACGCCTACAGAGGTTAATAGTTTCCTTGGGTTGGCAGGTTATTATAGAAGGTTTGTTGAAGGATTTTCTTCAATTTTCGCACCTTTAACAAAGCTAACACATAAAATATCCAAGTTCCAATGGAATGATTCATGCGAAAGAAGTTTCCAAGATCTAAAGAATAAGTTGACTTCTACACCCGTATTGGTGCTTCCAGAAGGCACAGAAAGGTATGTAGTGTATTGTGATGCTTCAAGAATTGGCTTAGGGTGTGTATTGATGCAGCAGGGTAAAGTCATAGCATATGCCTCGAGACAATTACGGCCACATGAGAAAAATTATCCAACATATGATCTGGATCTAGCAGCGGTTATATTTGCCTTAAAGATATCGTGTCACTACCTGTACAGGATTCATGTTGACATATACACTGACCACAAAATTTTGTAGTATATCTTTAATCAGAAGGACCTAAATTTGAGTCAACAAAGATGGCTTGAATTATTAAAAGACTATGACATTGATGTCTTGTATTATCCGGGGAAAGCAAATGTAGTAGCAGATTCATTAAGTCAGAAGACTATGGCACCATCTATAGAAGGACAAGGGATGACTAAAGATTTGTACCAACTAGCCAATTTGGGAGTTCGACTTCTTGAAACTCCAAATGAAGGGCTTATTATTTATAATGCTAAAGAATCTTCCCTAGTAGCTGAAGTAAAAGAGAAGCAATTTGTAGATCCCATTCTATTAAAGCTTAAGTAAAATGTGCAATGTGGTATGATGAAAGCATTTGAGCTTATGCAAGAAGGAGTACTTTGGTGCCAAAACAGATTGTGTGTGCCGAATGTAGATGGATTAAGAAAGAGGATTATGATAGAAGCACATCATTCAAGGTATTCTATCTATCCAGGGTCAACAAAAATGTACTATGATTTGAAAGGGATGTATTGATGGGGTGACATGAAGAAGAACATTGCCAAGTTTGTAGCCGAATATCCATATTGTCAAAGAGTTAAAGTAGAGCACGAAAAGCCCGAGGGTTATATGAAATGTATAGATCTTCCAATCTGGAAGTGGGACATGATCAACATAGATTTTATGACTGGTTTGTCTCATACATCTCAAAGTTTTGATTCCATATGGGTTATAGTTGATAGCCTTACCAAATCAGCACACTTTCTACCCGTTAGGACCATTTACACAGTTGAAGAATATGCCAAAATATATATTAAAGATATAGTTTGGCTGCACGGAGTTATAATCTCTATTATATCAGATCGAGGAGCTCAATTAACTACAAATTTTGGAAGTCTTTCCAAATAAATTTAGGAACACAAGTGAATCTAAGTACAGCTTTTCACCCTCAAACAGATGGACAAGCAGAATGTACCATTCAAATACTTGAAGATATGCTATGAGCTTGTGTATTAGACTTAAAAGATAGTTGGGATGATCATTTAACTCTCATTGAGTTTTCCTATAACAATAGCTATCATTCAAGTATCAAAATGGTACCATATGAAGCTGAAGAAAGTGTAGATCACCAATTGGAAGGTTTGAAGCGGGTAAAACTACCTTATTCGGGCCAGATCTTGTTCATCAAGCTATGGAAAAGGTTAAAGTGATCAAACAACGGCTAGAAATAGCCCGAATTAGACACAAGTCATATGCAGATGTTAGAAGGAGGGGCTAGAGTTTTCTATAGGTGATTGGGTATTCTTGAAGGTGTCACCAATGAAGGGGGTATGAGATTTGGTAAGAAAGGAAAACTAAGTCCACGTTATATAGGCCCATATAAGATTACTCGGAGGTTTGGCCAAGTCTCTTATGAATTAGAGCTACCCCAAGAGCTCTCAATAATTCATCCGATATTTCACGTCTCAATGCTTCGAAAGTGCATTAGAGATCCATCTCATATTACCCCTACTAAAGATGTACAAATTACAGAAGATCTTACCTATGAGGAAATACATATTTCTATTCTAGATAGATAGGTTAAGAAGTTGAGGAATAAAGAAATAGCTTCTGTAAAAGTGCTTTGGATGAATCAACAAGTAGAAAAGATCACATGGGAAGCTGAAGAAGCGATGAAATCCAAGTACCCATATTTGTTCAAATACGAAGAAAAATTCCAAGATGTTGAGTTAGAGAAATAAAAAGTAAGTGTAAAATATATAGGTACTATGTGGCAATAGGGATATTAAACTTAGGCTTGAGCTCATTTTGGTTGGAAAGTTATGCTAACATTCGAGGACGAATATTTCTAAGGGGGGAAGGATGTAACATCCCGTATTTTTCTTGTACTTATTCCAATTATATGGAACCTGGTATGGCCTTATAGGATAGGTAACGGGTGAGGTTTGTTATGCAAGTATTAATGGCATAGATAGAATTAAATATGCTGCCCGTGCAGTTTTTGTGTGATGCGACAAAGTTAACGTCGATACTTTAAACTTGGGATCGTAATCTAGTATTTGAATTTGAAGTTTAAAGTGACCAAGTGTGTATAATTTTAAGGTTAGGTTAAAGGGATTAGGAGCTAAAAATGGAGCAAAATATTGAGGTGCTTGCTTGACTTAATTAAGCTAGTAGGTGAGTCACCTACTTGAACTATTTGGACCAAATTAGTGGACATATATATATGGACCATATTAGGTCCTAAACTAATGTAATGTACACATTTTTTCTCAAATTGAATAGAAGAGAAATAAAATGGGTAAAAAGGCCCAATACTCAAATCTGCCAAGGCCCAAGTTAAAGAGAAGAAAAAAAGGGAAAATGGGTGGCTAAGGCCCAATAACTTTGGATCCACAAAAGACCAATATATTGGGCAAGTAGATACATAATTCACTTGATAAAATATAGGCCAAAAATGGTCAATAAATTCGTCCAAAGAGCAGCTCCTTTATATAGATTGAAATTAGCAATTTTTGCTCCTTTTTAACTTAGACAAAAAATTTCAGCTTCTAGGTTTTTCTCTCTTGTTCTCTCTTGGGTATGAAGTAACCATATATTCACACAAGGGTTCTTAAAATTTATCTTCCTCCCAAGATAAAGGTAAGTAAGAAATTCATGAGCTTGTACTAAGGAAACTATGTGTTCTTCAAGATTAATTTTTAGACAGCCCTCTCTATAAGTTGGACAGTCCATTGTTCTTAGATATTAAGGGATTTCTTTCGTTCTCATTTGGTGTATGTGTGAAGGGATTAAGCTATTGAAGAGATACGAATTAAGAGACTAAACTAATAAGGAAATCAAGGTATGTTTGTTGTCCACTTTTGTCCTTTTTCTATATACATGTGTTGCCAGAGGGTTGCACATGTTTGGCTGTTATTAAAGGATGATTGGGGTGTTGTTTGCAGACTATTTTGTGTGTTTGTGCTATGGGATGCCAGGTTGATGTTGGATAAAGGTGTGGGTAGTTTTTAATGAAATATAGAAGAAAGGTGTGGTGGTACTCCACCAACTTAATTATTGCATTTGTTACTGCCCAATTTATTTTGTGTTGGTTGGAGGGTGTAACGAAGCTGATTTGGTTTTGGTGATCTTATGAGGACATGTGCGGTATGTGGGTGTAATTGGAGGAGGAAAGGGTTAAAATAATGCCCTTGATTGATGGATTATGTGTGTACTGCCTGGTTACTGTTCTGGTGAAGTTAAGTAGCCTAAATATGTTGGTTGGTTGCTAATACTAGTTTACCATATATTCTATTATAGATAAGTAATATAAAAGGTGGGAAGTCAAGTCGTGTTAGTTTTGGAGTTATATAACCAGGTATGTAAGGCATATTCTATTTAGTACTCTTTGACATGAAATCGAATATTTGTTCCATCAAGTAAGTTTACAAGGTTGTCCTATAACAAGTGACACCTAATAGCATCATATTGTATCCTATGAAGCCAACGACCTTGTTCCCACTATCTAACATATCAAAACACCTCAATACATGTTTATTATCAAACTTGCACTGCTATCTTTATTTGAAAATTTCAGGAGTTCTCCATTTACACAATTAAGACCCATGTGTTATTTTAAGCTCTTAAACACTTCATTTGTGTGCCAACAGCTCCCTACCTCATTTTTGTTGCATTAAGTTCCTATTTACATATCTCTTAGTAGTAGGTTATTATTTCAAGTCACCATAATATGATGAGCACCAAAGTAACAATCTTAAAGGATAAATAAACTAAGTAACGAAAATCTGTAAAATGAGTGGGGGGGAATAAGCATAGCATGGGCCAATCTTGATACCTTTATATGTGGGTGGAAGCTCAGGGGCGCAAGACTAGCATGGGCCGATCCCAATATTTATATGTAGGTGACAGCTCAGGGTCATAAGCCAGCATGGTCCGATCCTAATTTATCTATTTACCACTGATCAGCTGGTCATTTGCATTACATATGGCTTACAAATATTATGAAGTAAAAAAGGTTAAAAAGTGAAGAAAAGAACGCAATGTATGTAGTCCCACAAATATATATATAACGGTGGTCTACTAGTACTACTTATACACTTGTATTTGTTTTTATTGAGCTCATGTATCGTGTGTTGTTACTTTCAGCCTTACATATTTAGTACATATTTTTGTACTAATTTCCCTCACGGGGGACTTGCATATCATAATACAGGCACAGATACTTCAGATCATACGCCTCACTCGTAGGTGCGCAGGCTATTCAGTACATATTGGTGAGCTCCAGGATGATTCAGGTCTTTTCGAGTCTGTTCCATATGTTTTTGTATTGTGCAATAGGTTAAGAGTAGGGAGAGGGGGTTTGTCCTGGCCCTAACTAAGTCTATGTATCTTTTAGAGGATTTATAGACTAATGTAAAGTTATAGTAGTGTCTTATTTTTAGACATGGTGGCCCCAACGGCCAAGTGTTGTATATATCAGTTTGTGCTTGCATGTGTAATTATTTTCATCGATACATAATATCATATTTATCAGAATATTTGATTGTCATAGTTACATGCATGGGAAGTATAAGGTTATGAATTGGTTCTCTCAGGCCTTTATGGCTACGGGTGCTTGTCTGCCCCAATAGGATTAAGGCATGACAAACCCGCAAACACACCTTTATATTTAAGAGCTAGAATATCGCACTGGTTATGTCAAACCTAACACCTGGTGCTGAAATAGGAAAAATGATAACACGTATTTCTATCAGCCTAACATATCCTGTATCCTCATCATCATCGTATGGCTAAAAGTACAGGTATGTTGGGATCACTTGAGCTAGACCACCTCAAACTCTATCTCAATTACCGTCAGGTATTGCTCGATGATAACGGCTGGTCTCTCCTAGCTAGCTCCACCTTCTGAGCTACACACTGAACTTTAATATCCCTTCTTTGATTAGTAATTACATCTGTTAACAACTGTTCTATTTATTGATTACCAATGTCCTGGACTCCAGTTGAAAGAGGTGGAGGCATAACATTAGGATCATCCTGAGTCCCTTCAAGATGGCTTGCATGTACTTTTCTTGTCATCATACAATTAGGCTGTAAGATTCTCTCTGGGTCCAGATGCATTTGGAGTAAGGGATTACCTTAACTCCTTATGTTAGGCATGCACTGGCGTACACCCAACTAAAAATAGAAAACAAAAACCTAAAACTTCAGCAACTTCAATCAATAACTCAGCACCGTATTACCCGGCAATGATGCCAAAATTTTGATTAATGCCCAAACTACACCTCTAATTAAAGATAAAACGATAGTTGTCAAGTAAAGTAACCCAACTCAGGTTGGGGTCAAACCTATAGGGAATACGTGGACTTGTCTCTAAAGTTTGTTGTAATCAACGGGAAGTACGAAAAGTAAATATGGGATTTGTAGTATTAATCTTGAAAAGTAACAGAACTCAACTTTGGTAGTAATCAATCAGAAATAAATACTAGGACTATGTTCCCCCTGGCTTCTCAACGTAGTAGGTTTATCGTGCTTTGTTGAACCAAGCCAATATCTTGCATACAGAATCTAATAAGTTATGTGCCATCAACTGTCTTGTGGACTCATTAAAAAAACTTTCCCTTTACCTTTTGAGTCTCAGGATGTCGTATTACTAATACTTATCCTAGATCCTAGTTAACTATTACCTTTTGTATCTTAAGTTATTAGATGAAAGATAACCGTCTTAAGTAGATGATGCTTATTAGCCTAGATCAATAATTAATCGTCAAATTATTATCGTGATTATATTTTCCTAATCTTTACTTCTCTTGTGAAGTAAGTAGTGATATACTAGGCGAAATCTTAACATTTGCAATCGCTAAGAAAGTTATTAAATTGAAGGTAACCACAATACACGCAAGAATATCAGTTCAGAACAACTTTTCACTTTCCCTACTTCGTCAATCTATCAAGGTTCTCACAACCATAGCTAAGAGCTTTACTACTCATTGTTGTGAAAAAATCAAAGAAATTCATAATTGAAGACATTCAAACACTATCACAACAATCAATGAATAAAACCTAAAGTCTTTAACTGAATTATCAACCAAAATCAAGAAAAATTAATCCCAAGATCAAAATTGAATCCTGGAACCCAATTTATGGTTGTAAGTACATAGAGTGCATAAAATAACTAAAGACATCAAAAAGGTACATATAGGTTACAAGGAAACCCTAGGAAATATCTCCCAAAAAAATAAGGAAAATCAAGGTTGGTGGCCACTTACTAGGCCACCTATAGGTTGTAGGTAGAACCTATGGACCGTAGTGGTCACACATAGGTGCCCTGGTCCTTAAACACTTTAGTAACTCTTTGTACTTTGCTTCTCGTAGAACTACGCTGGGACCTATAGAAAGTAGGTGGCACTTATGGGCCATAGGTTTTATCCTCTAGTGACATTGCCTTCTTTTTAAAATTTTGAGTCTCTGGATCTCAATTTCTGAAACCTACTTTGGTACCTACGGACCGTAGGTGGCACATACGATCCGTAGGTTCCCACTTATGTGGTCCAAAACTTCAACTTTCCTTTATTTCTTCCAGAATAGTACCCAACTTTGATTCTTGCAAAACATAACACAAAACTCATCATATCTAACAAAACAGCCTAAGTAAGTTGCATATTTTATTGTTTTAAGCGTCGAATGTACTATTAATCCATAGTAAATCAACACCCTTGACTTAGAATGTTTGAATATCCTCAGGCAATACAACAAAATTAAATAAAACAACGATTCTTAACTAGGAGAACTCTAAGCTATCTAAGGCAGTCAATCAACATTTTAAGCTCAAAAACACCACCCTCACCTATTTCAACAATTCAAAACCAACAAACCAACCATTTTCTACCATCATTTGCAGAAAAATAATAGAATTACTATCTGATAAGTGAAAATTTTTCTACTTTTTTGTGTCTCTTTACTTATGAGTTTGTGTTGTTAATATATAATATGAGGCAAATTATTATTTGAAAGTTCTTGAATTAAAATAATTTGAGGTTTACAGGGATCTTTGATAGAAAGAAGAGAAATTGAGGCAAAATGAAGCTAAAGTGAAAAAGTTAATAAACAAGATGGAAATGCTTATCACGACCGCAATGAAGAAGGCATGAAATTACAAATTGGCCAAAGTCAAAGCCCTACGATCACGGTCAGCTGAAAGTACAAGAATCTAAATGGTCAAAGATTACAATAGCAATGAGTAATATTATCGAGAGTCAGGGGAAGATTTGAAACTTCATATTGTTCGATCCCAAAATGCATAAAACTCAATCCAAGCTTTCTTGGAACAAATCTTTGGCATATTTCTCAACCTTGGTAGTTAGGGTTCTTGACCCAACACCCTTGAAGTAAAGATTTGGAAGCTTTACAGTGACTAATTCTTAATCATTTATTCATTTCCTTATTTTTTATTGAATATTTGGGTGTAATAAATTCATACTTGATTATTATAGTTAGAGATAATCCAATATTTATGTTTAGAATTTGGGTTATGATTTTATCTCATGCTTTTGTATTTATTGAATACTCTTGATTTATAAACGGATTTTGCTTGATTAAATTAACCCCATGTTTTATCAATTCTTACTCTAATTGAGCTTGTAAGAGGAGATTAGAGATATAATTATCCATCTGCTTCGATTAATGCTTGAAAGACCTAATTGAGGTTGAAAAAGCTTAATTTGGCATGATTTGAGATGTATGATCGATCTAATGGATTTGATACAAGACATTGTCAAATCCTAATGTAGCCATAGATTGAAACAATTTGTGTTGATCCTTGGTTAATATTTGATAGAATTTAGTTGTGAAATATCTCAACCCATGGTATATCCTTGCTTATCTCATCTTGTGTCCCAAAAGATACTTTATCTCACCAACTTTTTCTAGTAGACTAGGAATTAATTCAATAAAATTCACTCATACCATTGATTTTTCTATAAGTACTCCCAACTTAATAAAATATGGGAGAAAACACTTTTTTTCCCCTTAAAATCCAATTATTTTAAGAAGTATTGTTTTGTATACTTCATTATAAACATTTTAAGAAATATTATTTTAAAGTTTTAATAATGTAAATGAGCTATTAGAGTTTATAATTTCCCTTAATATATGTATTTTAAATTAAACAAAATTGCAAATATGAGTTATAAGTATTTTAAAACTCCCTTATTGACTATTTTGGTATATTTAAAAGTCGAATAAAGTTTTAAAAAAAATGTAACTTTCTGATTCAACTTTCAATCAAAGCCTTATTACATGAAGTTTTTTTTAAAAGGTATTAGATTGCTTCAAAACATTATTACTTTACATTTCTTTCATGACCCAAAATCTTAGGTTTTGATGATACCTACTATAATCCATTAGTAAGTAAGTCAAAATCATAGCCCGAAACTATGAGTGACAGGCTAACAATGGAAGAGATAAAAACCGGTATATAATAGTAAATGAGGCAAACAAAAGAAAAAATATACAAGACATGCATACAAAGCGAGGGGAAAAGGGGAAAATATACAAAATAAATTTCTAAAACTTGGTATAGGTAGCAAAATATCCACTAAACATTAAGAGTACTAGATAAGTTCAATATATATAAAATATTCTCCAACAAATACAAAATAAGACTAATCCCAAAATAGAAGTAGATGGATCAACAACTTAATCTCGATACTAATCTCAATCAATAGCTTTGCCCAAAGTCAGCATCAATGGCGATGACTCGTACTAATCTGGATGAAAAAAATATAGAAGTATAGTATGAGTACCAAAACATACAGTACTCAGTAGGCATCATAGACTAAATGAACTCAAATAAGGTAAAAGCATAATAAAAGATTGAATCCACATTAAGGGAAATAAAATAGGGGCCAGAAAAAGAATAATAGGCTACATCTAGGAAAATACGAGAATCAAGATGTAAATAATTCAAAGAATGAAAATAAGCATCTAGCTACAACCTATTTAGACCCCCATAATCCCAGAAGGTATACACAATGAAAACAAACTCAACCATATCCCCATAAGCACGATGGGTAAAAATAAGGAATAGTACTAAAATGAACAAAATAAGTTAGCAAGCAATGTGAAAGTAAGCCCTGATAGTAGTGAACATATTGTGTTCTTCTCCTTCAACCATACCCATATACCATACTCGAACTCAAACCAAATTCACAACCACAAATCAATAACCATGTATGCCAAACATGAACTAGGACAAAATACATAATAAGAAGTGAAATTGGGTGTCGAACTCAAACCGGAACTAAATATACAATAAGCAGTAAAATAAAGTGCCCGAACTCGAACCGAGGCTAAATAGTCTATTTTTCTTTTAGAAATTCAACTTTCATTGAAGTGTTTAGTAATCCATTTATAGTGATGAAAATCATACTTTTAGGTCAACAATACTATAATACTAAGGATACAAATCAAACAATTACAATAGAATGAGCAAGTCGACCCAACACTGATAATTAGTCCACTATTATGCAAAATACCTTAGGATAGTGTTTCACCCATTATAGTCATCTATAATGGGATGGAACACTATCCTAAGGTATTTTATCTTAAAAAGATTGATCATTCTAACTACAAGCTTCGAGAATCCAATCTAAGATAAGAAACTATTCAAACTTAGACGAAGACATCTTAATCCAATCCCAAGGGACCTGACAGAAATCTACCCTAAAGTCCCCCAAGGAGAAGTAACTAACAGGTCAAAGTTTTAGTGATTAAACGTGAATGAATGGAATTGATGATGAATGCCTACCTTATCAGTTTCAGCGAGACTCATAATCAGAGATCTTTTATTTTGAAAAAAAGTCATGTATCCGACCTTCAAAAATCCCAACAATTGACTTATTTTTTTGAAACTTTTATTAATGCTTATTACGTAGTTAGTAATATCTAAAGTAAGATTTTTGTTTTTTGTTCTATAAAAATTGAATCCATACGTATGATTTTTAAAGGGTTTAACATATTTTAATTACATAAATATTTAATAGCCGAGAAATATTAAGAAATAACTATATTTTGTTCTAGTTGTATTTTCGATAAATAAAAAAGAAATAACTATATTTTCAATATATAAGATGGAAATAATAAAGAAAAAATTAAGACAATTATATAGTGAAGATCCATTAAAAGGATGGGAAAAACATAAAACTACTATAAAAATTGAATTAATAGATAAAAATAGCATAATAACTCAAAAACCATTAACATATAATTTTGTCGATTTAAAAGAATTTAAAATGCTTCTAGATGAATTATTAGAAAAATAGTATATAGAAAAAAACAATAGTAAATACAATAGTCCAGCATTTATAGTAAATAAACATAATGAACAAAAAAGAGGAAAAAGTAGAATGGTTATTGATTATAGAAATCTAAATGCAAAAACTATAACATATAATTATCCAATACCAAATAAGATATTAAAAATAAGACAAATACAAGGATATAATTATTTTAGTAAATTTGATTGTAAATCAGGATTTTACCACTTAAAGTTAGAAGAAGATTCTAAGGAATTAACCGCATTTACGGTACCACAAGGATTTTATGAATGGAACGTATTACTATTTGGATATAAAAAGGCACCAGGTAGATATCAACATTTTATGGATAGTTATTTCAAACAATTACCTAATTGTATAGTATACATAGATGATATACTACTATATAAAAAAACTAAAGAGGAACATTTAAAATTACTAGAACAATTTACAGATATAATAGAAAAATTGGGAATAAGTTTAAGTAAAAAGAAAGCCGAAATTATGAAAAATCAGATAGATTTTTTAGGAATACAAATATATGAAAGTGGAGTAAAAATGCAACAACATATAGTACAAAAAATAATAAATTCAAAAGAAGAATTAGATACAAAAAAGAAATTACAATCATTTTTAGGATTAGTAAACCAAGTAAGAGAATATATACCAAAATTAGCAGAAAACCTAAAGCCTTTACAGAAAAAATTTAAAAAAGGACGTAGAATATAATTACACCGAAGAAGATAAAAAACAAGTTCAGAAAATAAAAATACTTTGTAAAGAATTACCAAAATTAGAATTCCTAGACGAAAATAAAAAATTATATATATAGTAGAAGCAGATGCTAATGAATATAGTTATGGAGGAGTACTTAAATATAAATATGAAGAAGAAAAATTAGAACATCATTGTAAATACTACTCGGGTACGTTTAATGAAATAGAAATAAAATGAAAAATAAATAGAAAAGAATTTTGTTCATTATATAAAAGTTTATTAGCATTTGAGCCATATATTGTATATAACAAATTTATTGTACGGACAAATAATACACAGGTATGTTGGCGGCTAACAAAGAAAATACAAAATTCAGTTACAACAAAAGAGATTCGGAGACTAGTATTAAATATATTAAATTTTACATTTACAATTGAAGTAATTAGTACTAACAAAAATGTTATTGCAGATTACATATCAAGACAAAGCTACACAAATTGATATAATAGAAAATGATGATTTAGAAAAGATACTCAAAACCATAACAATGTTTTCAATGAAAGTGGACAATATGGGTAATGAAATAGAAAAGTTAAAGACTAATGAAGTTAAACTGAAGTCTAAAGCTACAAATCAGCTAACTCAGCAGTGTGTAGATCTATGTCGATCGAAAGACATTAAAATTCCAGAGCTAAAAGGAGACGTTGGGATACTTCATAAAACCCATAACGTTTATCAATCTACAATTGCAGGTACAAGAAAATGAGTTAGATATCAGAACATGAACATGAATAAGATATTTGAAAAACCATTTATACCAAAAATACAAAAAGACCCCTTGTACATACCCCCACAAATTACCACATATCGAGATAGTTTGAACCAAGATAAAAAAGCTTATAACCATATAGCCCGAGGATATATAGAAAATATCTACAAAGTACAAAATTTTCTAAACCTTAACCCAGAGCTACAAATACCCAAGAACCAAACACAAAATTATGTAACCCAAAAATTGCAAGGTTACAACAAGCTAATCGTACTACCCAAAACCAATCCAAGCTTAAGAAAATATGTTTTGACTATGAATTATTAAATACCGTATATACCCAAGATGGAGAAGAACTAACAGCTATAGAAGAAATACATAAAGTATTCACCACCTATAAAAGAGTAACCAAAGGAAATCTATTTTATATAAATTTTTATACTGCACTAGCATAGATATTATATGACGAGATCAAACCAGTTATACAAGTTGTAAAAATAGGATTAACTAGAGATATGATTATACCAAAAGTTATTGTACAGTAGCCAGAGATACCTAAAATTGAGATACCTAATTTTTATGCTAATAAATGACTTATTGGATCAGCTACTATTATTCAAGAATTAGTAAATAATTACATCAATAGAAACCCAATATGGAGCTACTATTCAAGAGACCATCAAATGATTTTTTCAAATTCAAGAGAGCTATGACAAAAAAATATGAAAGATGTTAGACAATGGATAATGATGTTACTTATCCCGAAAAACTAATCTACTGCAAGAGTAATTCGGAAAGAATTTATTTCAGACAAATTATTAACAAGATATTGCAAGATAATTGGACACAAATATCTAGACCATCAATGTTCAAGATGTAATGGAGGACATAATATTATTCTAGAAGTCCGGCTATAATAAAAAAAATCAACCAAGAAGAGAAGGACGCCAACTAGAAGATAACAACGGAGCAATAATGGAAAAAATAAAAGACAAGCTATTAAATCACGAAAACGACATGTAGATAACTTTCTTGATTTTCTTTACGTAAATAATGTATAGGAACTATTGGATTTTTAATTTTGTTCACTTTTTAGCACTTGCCATAATTGTTTTTTTGTCTTTGTAACACTTTTTGTAAAAGATGTAATTATTAAGTAGTAGACATGTAAAGATATATTAGGTCAGGTGTAAAGTAAATTAGTATACCCACTTTCATTTTTAGGTTATAAATAGATGAGGATTTTTCTCAGTTAGAGGCAAGTCTTCATGTGTTGAAGCAAGCCTCCTTCTTTGTAAACAAAAAATTTTTGAATATTTAATAAAAAGCAGATATATTTCAAAGCAAAAGCTATGGATGAACAAAGCCCAAAATTATCAAACCTACCAGAACAAGTATATTTATTTATGATTATGAATAGCTAAATTCATAAATTCCTAACAATCATGATATTATAAAATAGGTTTATGTTAGTTACTTTATAGTATGTTAAGAAGTTTATTAGCAAAGTGGAAAAGGATAAAAATTCCTAAGAACTATGCCATCCTAAAGGTGAAACCGGTGAGGCAAGAAAGCCGTGATAGGGAAGTAGCCAGAGTAGAGGCGCAGTTTAAGGGAAAAGTATTCAGATTACCATGTTAATAGTGACCGAAAAATATGTTATTTAAAGAATAATTTAGTATATAGTAATCTAAAATGATCATATTTTGTTATGTGCATGATTGAAGGGAATATTTTGAAAAAGCATCACATGAAAAATGAATACTTATTTATTTGACAAAATGGTAGATAAATTTAAAATACTTGTTTTGTATGTACTTAAGGATATAGAAATTGTAGATATAATAAAATTCATATTGGAAAAAATATTTGATAAATATTTTATGACTAGAATAAATTACATACCTTACCTACCTAACTACTCTTATAAATACTTACATACCAAACCTACACATCAACCATGATAAATTACGTATATTTAGAATATTGAAAAATGGATATGAAAAATATAAAATTAATAGAAAAATTATTGAAAACAAATTTAGAAGAATATATGAGAATCAAAGATATAAAATATATAGAATACCTTAATGAAAATATAGAGGAATTAATAATATTAAAACAAACAACTAAAGAAAATTAGGAAAAAACATTTAATTAACCCACCTAAATGACAGATAATTTTGAAGTACTAGTTTTATACATACTTAGATATATAGAAATTATAGACGTAAAAAAAATAATATGAGAAAAAATATTTAACATTGAAGATGAAGAGTTACATATAAATCAGATAGAAGACGAGTTAGGAGAAATATACTTAAGTGATGACAATCACTATTACTACCTAGATAATTATTTAGATGGATATTATTCAGATTAAGAAATGCTAGAATATATTCAAAGAGTTAGAGAAAAAAAAAGTTGGCTATACGAAGAAATTAATTATAGAAACCAGCTTAGAAAAGGATGAGAACAATTAAAAGAAAGATTAATTTGGATAAATTAAACCATAAAACAACTAGAATTAAAAGACAGTTTAGAATATGATTTAGATATAGAGTTATTCATAAACAAAAAAGATATGATAATTAATGAAATAGATAGCCTAGAATTTAATATCAGATATAGTACAATTAGAATAAATTAATACAAAGAAATTTGCAGTATCACAACTACTTTAGGATGAAATAATAAACTATGAGTATTGAAAATATTGGAGACAAGATATGAAAGAAATAAAATTAACAAAAATACTTATGAAAGAGAATTTAATTGGATATTTTAGAACAAAAAATATAGATTATTTAGAATAGCTCCAAAATAATATACAACAATTACAAAGACTAAGAGAAAAAACTAAAGAATATTACGGTAAAAAATTTAATCAAATACGATCTAATCACCCCCCAAGATATGAACATTAATAAAATTAAAATGAATACAGTAAAAATAAAAATATTTAGAGAAGATCCACGCACAAATAAAAATAGATCCATTAGAACTATAATAGATCTATTTATTACCCAAGTTATCCGCATCCCTCTACAATACGTACATTGCATGATATAAAATAGAGATAAATTGGCAAAAGTTGTCAATCCAAATAAAAAACAAAAATATGAATATGTAATCAAGCTCACTTACAATTGAATTTTCTCTTCTCTTTCTCTGTGGTGCAATTTATCAAACAGGTTGTTGTCTCAATGAAAGCTGCAACAAATTTCACTCAAATTTTACTAACCCCATATCTTTACATCTCTTTCCATGTGTTTGGTTGACCAATCCCATCAAACAACAATAAAAATCAAGAAAATCAGAAACACCTATATCCAAAAGAACCCCAATGGTCACCACTCAACCGTCAAAATCATAACAAAATCCAAGGTCAAACTCATTATCTAAAGGGTTAACATAACAAGAAATAGATAAAGATAAGGAAAAATAAAAAAAAGTAAGAACTCCATAACATAATATTACTGCAATTCCGCCATTAAACACAATCATGAAGAGCTTTATAGTGCAAACCCAGTGTGAAAATTGAGTATTTTGAAAAGGGTGTGAACCAAAAGTAAGAAACAAGAAGCCAATTCAGGTTTACCTCTGCAATTGGTTGGTCCAGCCGGCATCTTCGATGATCGATGTTGGTCAAGATGGCTGCTATAGATCAGAGAGGATTTAATGATTTTCAAAATGTTAATTAATCAAAAGCTAAGTAAAAAAGAAATTGGCGCCTATTAAGTAGTTTAGTGAAATAATTAAAATTTTAATATTTTATTTTGGCATTAGTTTTTCCTGCTCAAAGAATTAAGGACCAGTTTAAAAAATATTAGGGACTGAATTTTGTGCCTTTGCAACAAAGTATAATATTAAGGACCGAAATTTAATCTCGTCCTAATATGTATACTTTTAGCGACCAACTTATTGGCTCATCCCTAAATGTTGGTCTTAAATAGACCTTTTTCTTATAGTGAAAGACTTGTCAACCCTCAACGGGATTACTTGACTTTGCTAGTCATGGAACACAACAAATCCTTGGTAATCTAATACAAATACAATTGTTTCATATATGACATAAACGAGCATTTTGCGGCTCTCCCATGACCTTTAGAAGCCTTAAGTGTTCTCAGAACAAAGGTGTACTAGGCCATACCTCAGATTTATGTGTTGATAGAAAGAGAAAAAACCAAATCAAAAAGCTATTGTGTAGACCAAGACAATTTCATTTCATAAATATGAAAAGGATATAGAAATCTATGTCATGTGGACAAAACCAATTTCATTTCATATGGAAAGCACTTTGGAGTTCCATGTTGCAATAACAACAAGTATACTTGCCTAAGTTTTTCCTTACCTCATTACTCTAACCTAAAGGATCGAAGTATCCATCCCTTTAGAAGAGAGGATCAAGAGAGAGAACTTAGCCAATAAACATTTTTATTTACAATATGAAACTTTACAATAGAGGTTTTTAGGTGGAGGATTTGATCTAAGTAGAGAAGCTAATATCTAAGTAGAGGATTTGATAATCCCCAACTAAAGGCCTATGGTTCCTTTTAAAGGAGAAAGAAGCTCTAGATAATCTTGAAATATAGATAAACTTAAAATAGAATATCATACGTGGACCACTATTTTAAAAATAGTAAATCCCTATTCTGGCACATACTTTAATGAGATATTTAAAACCTATTTTATTCAATCCGATCCCTACTAATATATGACGGTCCTAATAAAACAAAACACAAATAAATTATTGGCATGTGACAGCATGCGTAAGCAAGTGGCTGAGAAGATTGTTGCCAACTTGCAAATAAGTGGATAACAACTTGTAAGATCCTTGCCTGTAGGTGGATAAGTAGCTTGTAATCTTCTTGCAAGAAGGTTCATAATCTCCTTGCAGAAACGATTGCCAACTAGATAGATAAGCAGCTTATAGGCAAACCCTTCTAAGAGGGTAACCCATTTAAGAGGTTTTTATGGTAAACTTGGGAAGGTAATTATATGGAGCTTATGGTGAATGATAATTTATTGGATATGTCATCCGACATCATCTTTCAAGCAGTGTTGGATGGTGTTGGAAGTGAGCTCTCATAAACTTCTTCCATCTACCTATCGACGTCGTGCTTTTTCCTGAGTCATTCTTGGTCTTTCAAGCTCCATTTCATTAATTTAGTGAAGTAACTCTTCTTGTTGGATAAACCTTTGCATTTCAATGAGGGATATTTCAGTTGTATTTTTTTTATGGTGTTGGTGACTTCATCGCTTGTGATTTCATATAATGGCTAATATGCTTTCGTTGCTCATCAAACTTTTTCCTAGTGGGGATGATCATCGGTGTAATTCCATTTTTCCTATTTCTTTGGCTGTGTCTATTTTTGATTGTATCTATGTTGTTGGAAAATGAAGCATTTTTATTTGTAGTATTCTTCCTCCAAAGAAAGTATTAAAATAGGAAATTTCCAAGAAAGTGAAAATTTTGGCTGAGCTTTGAGGTCGTGGTTTATGATTCCTATCGGGTGATACAGCATGAATACCATTACATTATAGAAATCTTTAAAGATTCAAACCCAGTATTATCTTGGATTGAACCACAATATGAACCTTTTTAGAGCTGGTTGGATTCGATTAAAATGCCTGAAGTCATTACACTTGAACCCATGAGGATGTAGTATTGGTGGCATAGGTACCAAAATAAGCATAAGAGTTCTTGTGGGAAGTCATTGGCTAGTGTTAACATATGATAGAAAGGATATTGTAGGTGTACTCTGAACGTCTTCAGAATGGATCCTCCATATTTTTAAACACTTGAATCTCGTAGAAAGTTTGTCTTTTTCAAAGGATGGATGGATCGAAAGGATTCGCATACTAATTAAACAGATCTAGTATGTTGTATGCTATTTTGGAAGATAGAATTTTTAATGTGTTGAACATGAGAATTTGACTAGCTGGGCAATTTTCATTACCTTAATATTCTTGATATTAGGTAGAGATCATCTACATAGATATCTATTGATTTATCATATACGTCTATAGAGAAGATAGGGTCTTCTATTGGTTCTTCTTTTACCGAGAAGAACGATTCAAGATCATTCTCTTTGATGAGAAAGATTCATGTGCGGTCAGCTATCTCTTTAAAGATTTGGACTAAGTCATTCAACTTTTTAGATTTAGGACAATTTCTTGCAAAGTGACGAAACTTTTTACAGATAAATCAGTTGTTATCCTTCTTGTTATTTGTTGGGCTTCTCCATCTGAACTACCTAATCTGACCGATCACCCTGGTCCTATCTTTTAAAGGTCTAGGCAGTTTAAACTTCCTGAACTGCAGCTGTTTCTTGGACCTCACTTTGAAGCTTCAGTAGGGGCATTTGAATTTCATGACAAGATCATTCCTGCTGCATGCTCGATCAAGGGCTGGGTTGTTCTAGGCGTTCTTCTTTAAGACAAATCCCTTCGTGTATATGCTATCCAGGGCCTGAAATATGGCCTACCTAATGTAGCCTATCTGTGTAATAGTTATTAATTTGAATTTATCTTCCATAATCATCATCATATGGCCTGCTAGCATCTTCTGTAGTGATAATATAAAGACTTTCTTTAGGTTGGGATCTTCACCTAGCACGAAATACATCTTCTCTATATTCTGGTAGTAGATATTGATGACATTTCTGTCAAACGATAGGCACTTCATCTCAAAGACTATCTTCGCAACTTATCATGCCTTTGGCTTGTATCTCCATAGATAAATTCTTATAAGATCCAGATATTAAGGATAAGTCTTGAGAAGAGAGATAAATGTTCTTATTGTTAATCCCAAGTGATATTCCACCAGTCTTTAAGTATTGTAGAGAATCTGGAGATAAATTCTCAGAGTATCATGCATTTATCTCATTCGGCCATATTATTCATCACCATCCAAGTGTAGAAGTCTTAGATCCTTTGAGGCCTGGATGAAATCTTAATTTTGTAGTGAGTGATGGGGTGGAATATTATTCCAATAGTTTTCTTTGTCGTTATCACTGGTTTTAGCCTTTTTTTTAGGACTGGATGATCAGCTATCCCATCTTGGTCATTCACTACTTCCGAGACCTCTAGCTCCTTGGAGTGGTTCATAAATGTAGGTGGATATTCATCTTCGAGATATTTAATTGAAGATTCAGGATCATATTTTCTATATGCTAGAGTATCGTCAGATGAATCTTCATTATTTCATATGTATGCATTAATTTCAAAATATTTATCCGTAGGATCAGTATCAGATGAATATTGTTATTCCTCCTAAGGATCAAAGTAATTGAGTTCATTGATGGATTTTAGATATTCCTCAATAGGGTCATCATTGATAGGTTGCTGAGGAATGTAATTTCCAGTTTTGGCAGCATAATGCTCTATGACAACTTGATCTAATATAGTCGAGTCGTCATTGGAGATGCCATTTGGAAACAACCATTTGTCACTAAGAAGACATTTTTTTATAGACTTTAGGTCTTCATCATGTGGCTATTTACTTTGAGACTCTTCGCTTTGGCTGTCTTACTCAAGTGAATTGGTTTCGAGAGCATCCCACCAGCTATTTGTGAATCTCCAGGTCATCATCTAGGACTACGAGATCTAGAACCAAAAATATGAGATCATCTATTGGAGGAACATATCTTGAGGCCATCTTATCAGCATCATGTGGAACCTGACTATAACCTTTCATCCTTTTGACCTGTTCTTTTGCCATCTCAGCTCACTTTTGGGCTGTTATGGCATCTTTCCCTTCCTATACAAAATTGGCAATATCATACTCCTGTTCAATTTTGAAGCTATATTGAATAACATAGACATGGATAAACAGGGTGGGAAAGTGAAAGATATTAAACCTAATTCTTGTAGAGGATACATTTGTGGAAATACGGTAGTTTTTTAGGCATTTTATAGGTTAGTGTAGTTGTATTTCAGAAGATGGATTTTTTCCTTAAGTGAGGCCATTTCTTTTTGTTATTAGTCATTAAAATGTAGAATTGAGGTTCCTAGTGGGCATTTATCAGTGTGGACGGTCTGTAGCCTATTTTCCAATGCTTTGATATGTATGGCATATTGGTGAATGCTCGATTAGCTTTCGATAGAATAACATGTAGTAATTTTGGAGCATGGGTTAGGTTATCCTTGTCAAATAGTGGGAAGATCTATTTGGTACTGGAGATTGAGGAAGGCATCATGAATATTTGAGGTACGAGTTTTAAGTTAGAGGTTTTGCTTTTGGATAGAGTGACCAGTGGTGTCTAGTCTTGGGGTCTATTGCAGACTTGGAATACGTGTTCCTTCTCTTCCTTCTCCCAAGGTTTCTATAAATGGGGTTTTTGAAGCCCCAATACTCATACCATTCTAACTCATCTTTCTCCTCATCATAATTATTTAGCCAGTGCTCGTTGTATCATTTTACAGGTGCAGTCAATATCCCATGGATAGTGTCCCGTGAAAGGACACTTGAACCAGTGAACATAACATCCTTTATGATTGGACTGTTGTATCCAATTATTTTCTTTTATGGATCCCTCAAGGAAGCATGAGATGTTTACCAAATCTGGATTTTTTTCTTCTAGGTATTAATTAGTAGGAGTAAACATATGGATAGAGAGAGATATTCTATAAGGTTTCATATCTAATATGGGCTCAATGGACTGGAGACGGTGAGGAAGGATCCTTAACTTCTCATAACTTTTTACCTATGGATTTGAAGAATTATGAAAAATTCTTCTTTGGATACTTTCCTGGGGAGTTGGACGCATTGGGTTGTGCTATTGATGACATCTATGGTGAAAAACAAGGAGTTATGGTCACCTGGCATAGATTGGTTCCTCTTATGGTTTCAAACTTGCCAAGCTATTTTGTATTGTAGCATTGGCATAATAGTATGTGTGTCATGCGGTCTTTCAAGGATTTATACTTGGATTCTTAGTGCCTCTGTAAGGCATGGATCACTGAGGGACATGCTAAAGTTGGTGAATATAGTAACAACCACTTTCCATGTCACTACCCGAGGCTACCCCCTACTCTTAACACGGTGCTTGGAACCATAAGTGATCCCAAGCTAACCCATGAACTGGCATACTTCTTGAGCAACTGATCTAAATTGTGTAAAACCAAACTTGTTGAGCGGAAACATGATAATAATGAAATCTGAATAAGTATAACACCGATAAAACTTACATCATGATAAAACTGAAGAAAAAAACTTGAATTACATGTAATGACTCTGACTGACTATCTATGAAGCCTCTACTATACTGGCTATAGATAGTTGGGACATGCCTCCAACTATTACTAATCAATACAAATGAACAATCAAAATAAAGTACATGAATTACAACTGACTGGAGTCCTCAAAACTAGCTAGAAACTGCAAACTATTTGACCCTAGTGTGTGGATTACTCTTGATACCTAAATTAGGAAACAATGTGGCCACACAGACGTTTGTGTGGATCAGTACTTCTGGAATGTACTGAGTAAGTGGGGGTGAATGCAAGAAGTAAAACTAATTTCATACATAGTCTAAAAACATGCATTCTATGCACAAGCAGACTTACCAAGTGACTGAAATAAACCAAAAGATGAATTATCTTAAGACATGATTAACAAACATAATCTGATAAATTGGTGAATCACTACACTTAGTTTCTTAAATCATTACTTTTGCAGAATTAGTAAAGCTGAAGCTGGGAAGCAATAAATCATAAATACTGTATGTAAATCATATGTAAAGCTGAACATATTGTAAAACAGAACTGAAGATCATGAATGGATACCAGGCATGAAAACATGAACATGTAAAATTGAGAATGCAAGACCAAGTATCGCATGTAATGACATGATATGAATAACCTGAATAACCAAACTGACTGAATAAGTACTGAAATCTGGATACTTGGTCAAGTAAACCTGAACTCAAAAAAACTAAATACCGACTAAAACTGTGAGAGGTATCATGTAACTGACATGCTTCAATCTGAGCTAATTTGGGTCTAACATGTGACCTTAGTTGGAAGGGCGTCAGTACCATGTTGCAGGATACTAACACTAGCTATGTAGATCTACTAATCTGATGTCCTAAAGAAGTAGGGAATCAGTTCTACACTGATGGAAAACTACTAAGAGAATGTCTGTCCTAAACTGGTGGGTGACATCTCATAATCCTATGATGGCTACATAGTTCTAGAATGTAGGGACTGCTCTAAGGAACCAGTCCTAACAAGTAGGTGAGCCCCCATCCTTAGGTTCGCACGGTGCTAAATCCTACTTCTAACTGAAAGACACTAAAATACTAACTGGTGCATGCAATGATAACTGATAAGCTCAGGTCATGGTTTTTTAATAAAAACATCAGTCCATACAGAGGCAAAAGTAATCATAAACATGTAAACTAATAGTGCTTAACATGAGTATAATAAATTGAGTTTGACCACAAAAATCATAGGCTGACTGACTTGTAATTTGAAAACTCTAAAATAACAAGTAATCACATATGTGTCGGGTGTCCATAACTCGCCAACACTGAATGATCATAAGATATGATAACAGAGCTTTTAAAACTATAATATAGAATCATAGTTCAGAGACCCAAAACATAAGCATTTCATCAAACATTTGAGGATCAAGAACTTGGACATGGGGATATGTTAAAACATGCGAAAAAAACATCGTGACATAATTTAATTCATAATTAGATATTGTGACATGAAATTGATTGGACATGACATGGGAATTTGAACATGAAATATATTAATTCACTTCGAAACACTTGTAACCATGACTTGTACTTTAATTACTAAGAAGTTCGTGGATTAATTCATGAGTTTCATGGTGGATTTCATAAAATATGAATAGAACCATACTTTGAATTAAAAATAGGATTTTTGGGCTCAGTTGGTGAAAGAGACCCATTGATGAATACCCACATACCTTAATTGAATGAATTCTATAAGAAATCTTGAAATTGGAACTTGAATCCTTGAATTGTTGAAGAAGAAATCTTGATTTTCTTGTTCTTGGGAAGGAGGCTTGAATTTTTGGGTGAGGAACCCTAATCTTGATGTTCCTGATATGCTTGAATCTGAATCTTGAGGCTTAGAAGATGATCTTCAAGAAGAAACCCCAATCTTGTTCTTGAGAATGAACACATAGATTTGTGTTGTTTAATTGATGGAAAAGAGAGAGTAACGTCCCCTTGGGGTTATATGTTGTAGGGTAGGGTTTGAGGTGAGTAAAAGACCAAAATACCACTAAGAAGCTGAATAAAATTGATGGAATTTCTTTAGTTGACGACTTGGTTAATGGCTTGTCAACTATTTGACAGCTTGTCAACCTAGTCGTCAATTCCACTCCATGTTCTGGTTATGGTTGAGACATGGTTGATGGCTTGTCAACTAGTTTACAACTTGTCAACCTAGTCGTCAACTCTTCTTCAGTGATACTGGTTAAGGTTGACGACTTGGTTGATGTCTTGTCAACTAGTTGACAGCTTGTCAACCTAGTCATCACCTTGATAATAGATGGATATGCTGAGGTAAAATGGGCATAACATTTCACTCTGTTATTGGATTAAGGTGAAATCAGATGCTTTGGAAAGAAGAATCAAAGACATATCTTTTCATATATAGTTGGTCACCTAAATTTATAAATTTTAGATGATACCCTCATTTAAATTTGACCCTTATAGAATCGAATTCTAAAACTCAATCGATACAAGTATTCTTAACTTAAGTTTGCTCTATGTGCTTCCTATGACCATCATTCGTATAAAAAACACTTCATACAAAAGGTGGATGGGCATAAAACTAAATTATGGCTTGACATGATCAGTTTGGGACCTTTAAACATATGACGGACAGTTAGAAACTTATCTTGGAACTTGTGGGGTATTACGATTTCTCCTCTTTGGAATTATTCATCCTCGAATGATGGATAGGAACTTGTTGATATCTTAGAAGTACGGAATAATGTATAAATGACATGTATGCTAATGAAGGATATAGCTGAGTTGAAACAAATAATTCTATCATGAAGCTAATTTCTAAGCTGACTTGACTTTATTGACTATAAGGAGCTAATTCATGTTGAGAGTTTAGAACTCACTTGAAATGTTATGATACAATCATGTATATAGAACTACGAAGTGATAACTGATGTGATAAAAATTTCAAGAGTTACCAAGGATGGAATAAAGTATGTGAATTCTCATTTAAGAATTATCCCTCAACAAGACACACATAGAAATCACACAAAAAGGGCTTTATGGCATCACCATGTACATTATTTAAGCACGAATCATGAGATAACGAGACTTAGGCAATAGAAGGGGTATTATAATATCTGAGTTGGAATACTTGGAAAACTGAGATCTTGCACTGAACACTTATGAACTGAAACATGATTACGTAGTTGAATCTAAAACATGATGCATGGATTGAACTATATTTCCAACTTACATATATGCAAATAAATTACTTTATGGAATAGCCATATTCATTAAACTTTGGATAGTAAGACTAGATGGAAATATAGAAAACCATAGGAACTGGTTTGTCTAACTACTAAGCTAAATTGCTAGCTAAACAAACTAAACTATACTGAAAGTTTATGCTCAATTGGAGTATTTCTTCAACATTCTTTCTAAGACATTCTAATAATATAAGGATCAAAGAATAGGGCATGATCTGAGTAAGATATCTGAATAAGGACTCGCAATATGGCTACAAATCTATAACATGGAACATAGGCGTTAGGCAATACAACTGCTACGTTCAATCTTAGACATACTTCTCAAATACTCCCTGAACTATACTTATCCTCTTTAGTACTATGCTCGTTGAGTCAGTTTATAATTCTCACATGTGCATTGATAACTCCATCTACTAAAGTATGAGCTGCACTAAATTCTCTCACCATGTTTAAGATTACTCAAAGTCATAAGGTACCACACATAACAACATAATACTAGTGTAAACGATGGATTCAATATCCTATGTTTTCTCAGAGCTCCCATCTCAAGAATATTACTCCTTACCACTTCAACGATTAACTTCAACCTCTTGTTAGGAATTCACTAACTCACAATGCGTCCATCCACTTCTATACCAACATGAATTTCAATCCAATCATTACAACCACATATAAATTTCTAGTCAACCAACCTACTTAGGAATCATTACCACATTATCAAATAACTCTTGGCAATAATAACTCCCATGCACTATCCCCAATAAAACACAAATAGAATTCTCGATTAACCATGGAATATATCAAACTCTTTAACTTAGAATTCCTTCAACCTTATAGCCTTATATAAAACAAGCATAAAACAATCTTTCCTCAACAAGGAATATTTACTCTCCCCCATCTAAATCATTGACCATCAATTTTTCATCACCACTATCTTAGCATCAAGAAGAGGTCACTAAATAGTTAGAACATGAGATCCTGAAGCATGGAAGAGTACTATGCATAACTTTGACACTTAACTGTGGCCTGAGTGATAGAGTATAAAAAGCATGAATTCGTTAAAGGGATCAAAACTAAGGACATACATGAAATAATCTGAATTTCACTGGTAATTATAACATACCATGAGTTCTGGGAACTGAGCATACTGTAAACCATGAGTACATGAGTCATGAGCTACATGACCTGAGTTTAAAGTTCATGATTTAAGGAATATGACTGGTACTGCTGACTTAACTATAACTCCTTATACTAGGAACTGGAAGCATATATAATTCTACCCAAAGTGTGTAAATATGAACTATGATCATGGAGCTGACATGTAAGGAATGAGTAGATATCATGATGACTGAAATACAAAACTTTTCACTGAGATAAGAATGGTCCGAGCAACTTCCTCCCGTACTGATATTCTATAATACACTAGCATCACTACAAAAATCTGAGGGCCTGACTTGGTTAGTTTTTCAAACATCCCCCCTTAGATTTAGGCCCTCATTTTAAGACTGTGGACCCCTTTAATAAACTCTAAAATGAACTGCAACCACTTAACTCTAGAGCCCGAGATATAAAAATTCATTATTAATAAACTTAATCTGAAAGACGACACCTAAAAGAGTAAAACCCATTGCTTATACTTCCTTCTGAGATAGAACTCCTAACTATCTAAAGAACCACTAGTCATTATATAATAACATAAATATTGAAACATTTACTAACTTAGAATCTTCAAATCTTCTTTCAATTAGCTCAATCTTCAAGGTTTCAAACTTAGATTTTAATGCTTCACACACTCAACATCAACAATAAATAACCCATAACTTTGCTGGTAAGAACATTATATACTTCACTACTAGCCTCATTCATACCTAGAAACTCAAGGGAACTATAAAGTACACACATTGCAAAAACTTAGAAATAATACAACCCACATCACCTTGGGTATACCTCTAAATCACACCCATGCCATCATACTTAATTTTGAATCAACCAACTTAAATTCTTTCATGTATGTTTCAAGCCTACTTGTTCACCTTGTATTCAACTATCCCCATCGATATGCAATCTACTAAATCCAGATAAACATTATCCCCACTTTACTGCTGCTAAACTTCTAGGTTCATGCTTTTAACTCTAGATATTATGATGTCCTAGGATTTATAAAGAGGATCCCGGAGCACATCTGACTTTAGCTTAATGCAAAATTTTCATGAATAAGATTGACCACTTTCAAAGTTTAGAACATAAGGGCACTGGTGGTATACTTTTTGAGCCAATATGTAATCCCCTAACTGTCTGTAGTGACTATCTGAGAAAACACTATCTATAGGAATTTAAGCTTCACTATTTCTGGTACCTTGAAAATAAGGCAAAGTTGACATAAATGGAGCATGGTGAAAATCTATATAAGTTTATTAAATAACATCTCTACAGCATTATTTGAGATACAAAAGAAGGGGAATATTTCTTAGATACTCTATAGCCTTTTGAAGAAAAGTACAAATGTCTCTGTACCATTCCGCAAGATTCTACTAGACATAACTTCATGGACACTCTAGGACACTTGAACTCTAAGCTCTGATACCACGTTTTTCATGAACCGAGGCTACCCCCTAGTCTTAACATGTACTTGGAACCACAAGTGATCCTAAGCTAACCCATGAACTGGCATACTTCTTGAGAAACTGATTTAAATTGTGTAAAAATAAACTTGATAGGTAGAAAAATAATCATAATGAAATCTGAATAAGTATAATACTGTTAAAGCTTACATCATAATAAAAATAAAGAAAGAAACTTGAATTACATGTAATGACTCTGACAGGCTATCTATGAAGCCTCTACTATACTGACTATAAATAACTGGGACATGCCTCCAACTACAACTAATAAATACACATGAACAATCAAAATTAAGTATATGAACTACAACTTACTAGAGTCCTAGAAATACGAGAAATCATCACCTACTGGATGGAAACTGCAAACTATCTGAACCTAGTGTGTGGCATACTCCTGATACATAAATTATGAAATAATGTAGCTACACAGACGTATATATGGATCAGTACTTCTAGAATGTACTGAGTAAGTAGGGGTGAATTTAATATGTAAAATTGATTTCATACATAGTCTTAAAATATGCATGCTAAGCACAAGTAGACTCACCAAGTGACTAAAATAAACTGAAAGATGAAGTATCTTAGGACATGATTAACAAACATAATCCGATAAATTAGTGAATCACTACACTTATTTTCTTAAATCTTTACTTTTACTGAATAAGTAGAACTGAAGCTGGGAAGTAATAAATTATGAATATTGTATGTAAATCTCATGTAAAGCTGAACAAGTTATAAAACTAAACTAAAGATCATGTATGGATACTGGGCATTAAAAAAATGAACATGTAAAACTGAGAATACAAAACCAAGTATCGTATGTAATGACATGATCTGAATAACCTGAATAACTTAACTTACTAAATAAGTACTGAAATCTGATTACTTGGTCATGCAAACCAGAACTTAGATAAACTAAATACCGACTGAAATAGTGAGAAGTATCATATAATCGATATGCCTCAATATGATCTAATTAGGGTCTAACCTGTGACCTTAGTTGGAAGAGCGTTAGTACTGTACCATGGGTACTAACACTGGCTTTGTGGATCCACTAATTTGATTTGCCTAAGGACTAGGGATTCATTCCTAAACTGGTGGGAGACCCCTAAGAGAATGTTAGTCCTAAACTGGTGGGTGACATCTCATAATCCTATGCTGGCTATATAGTTCTAGAAGATAGGGACTGCTACTAAGGACCCATTCCTAACTGGCGGGTCATCCCCATTCTTAGGTTCGCTCGGTACTAAATCCTACTCCAAAATGAATGACACTAAATACTCACTGGTGCATTCACTGATAACTGATAAGCTCAGGTCATGATGTTTTAATAAAACCATCAGTGTATATAGAGTCAGAAGTAAACCTAAATATGTAAACTGATAGTGCTTGACATGAGTATAACAAACTGAGTTTGAAGATAAAAATCATAGGCTGACTGACTTGTAATTTGAAAACTCTAAAATAACGAGTAATCACATATGTATCGGGTATTCATAACCCGCCAAGATTGAATGATCATAAGATATGATTACAAAGCTTTTAAAACAATAATATAGAATCATGGTTCAAAGATCCAAAACATAAGCATTTCATCAAATGTTTGAGGTTCTTGAACTTGGACATGGTGATATGTTAAAACATGCGAAAAAATATCTTGCTATAGTTTAATTTATAATTCGAGATTGTGACGTAAAATTGATTGAACATGACGTGGGAATTTGAATGTAAAACATTAAAATCTTAATTAACTTGGAAAAACTTGTAACCATGACTTGTACTTGAATTACTAAGTAGTTCATGGATTAATTCATGAGTTTCATGGAGGATTTCATAAAATAGGAATAGAACCATAATTTGAATTTAAAATAGGGTTTTGGGGCTCAAATGGTGAAAGAGATCCATTGATGAATACCCACATACCTTAATTGAACGAATTCTTAAAAAAATCTTAAAATTGGAACTTTAATCCTTGAATTCTTGAAGAAGTAATCTTGAATTTCATATTATTGGGAAGTGAGGTTTGAATTTTTGGGTGAGGAACCCTAATCTTGATGTTCTTTATATTCTTTAATCTGAATCTTAGGCTTGGAAGATGATCTTGAAGAAGAAACCCTACTCTTGTTCTTGAGAATGGAAACAGGGATTTGTGTTGTTTAATTGAGGGAAAAGAGAGGAGAGTAGTACCACCTTGGGGTTATATGTAGTGGGTTAGGGTTTGAGGTGAGTAAAAGACCAAAACACCACTAAGAAGCTGAATAAAATTGCTGGAATTTCTTTAGTTGATGACTTGGTTAATGGCTTGTCAACTATTTGATAGCTTGTCAACCTAGTCGTCAATTCTTCTTTATGTTCTAGTTATGGTTGATGAGTTGGTTGATGGCTTGTCAACTAGTTGATAGCTTGTCAACCTAGTTGTCAACTCTCCGTTAGTGATACTTGTTAAGGTTTACGATGTGGTTGATGGCTTGTCAACTAGTTAACAGTTTGTTAACCTAGTCATCACCTTGATGAATGATGGACATGCTGAGGTAAAATGGGCATAACGTTCCACTTCGATATCAGATTAAGGTAAAACTAGATGCATTGAAAAGAAGTCTCAAAGAAATTTCTTTTGATATATAGTAGGACACCTGAATAAATAAATTATAGATCATATCCTCATTTAAAGTTGTCCCTTGTAGAATTGAATCCTAAAACTCAATTGATACAAGTGTTCTCAACTCGACTTTTCTCTAAGTGCTTTCTATGACCATGATACACATCAAAAACACATTATAGACCAGGTAGATGGTCATGAAACTAAATTATGTCCTGAAATAATCACTTTGGGTCCTTTAAACATATGATGGATAGTTGGAAACTTATCTAGGAACTTGTGGGGTATTATAATTTCTCCCCCTTGGGATCATTCATCCTCGAATGATGGATAGGAACTTGTTGATGTATTAGAACTACAGAATAATGTAGAAATGATGTGTATGCTAATGAACGATATAGAAGAGTTGAAACATAAAATTTTATCATTAAACTGATTTTAGAGATGACTTTATTGATTATAAGGAGATGATTTATGTTGAGAGTTTAGAACTTACTTAAAATGTTCATGATGCAATCAAGCATATTGAACTGCAAAGTGATAACTGATGCGATACAAATTTCAAGAGTTACCAAAGATAAAATAAAGCATGTGACTTCTCAGTTAGGAATTGTCCCTCAACAAGATACGCATAGAAATCAAACAAAAAGGGCTTCATGGCATCACTGTGTACATTATATAAGCACAAATCATGAGATAATAAGACTTAGAAATAGAAGGGGGATTACAATATCTGAGCTAAAATACTTGGAAAACGAGATCATGCACTGAACACTTATGAATTGAAACATGATTACGTAGCTGAATCTGAAAATGATGCATGGACTGAACTAGATTTGCAACTTACATATATGTAAACAAATTACCTTATGGAATTGCCATATTCATGAAACTTCGGATAGTAAGACTAGATAGAAATATGGAAAACCATAGGAACTGATTTGTCCATCTACTAAATTGAATTGCTCACTATACAGACTGAATTATACTGAAAACTTATACTCAACTGGAGTATTTCTTCAACAATATTTCTAGGAAGTTCTAATAATATTAAGGAGCAAAGAATATCGGGTATGACATGATTAAGATATCTTAATAAGGTCTGGGAACATGGATACAACTCTGTAATATGGAACACAAGCCTTAGGTAATGCAACTGCTATATTCAAGCTTAGACATACTTCTCAAATACTCCCTTAACTATACTTATCCTGTTGAATACTATGCTCATTCCATTATCCTGTTGAAAACTCTAAAATAACAAGTAATCACATATGTATCGGGTGTTCATAACCCTCCAGCACTGAATGATCAAAAGATATGATAACAAAGCTTTTAAAACTATAATATGGAATCATGGTTCAAAGACCCAAAACATATGCATTTCATGAAACATGTGAGGATCCTAAACTTGGACATAGGGATATGTTAAAACTCGCAAAAAGAACATCTTGACATTGTTTAATTGATAATTCAAGACTGTGACATGAGATTGATTGAACATGACATGGGAATTTGAATATAAAACATGAAATGTCTTAATTCACTTAGAAACACGTGTAACCGTGACTTGTACTTGAATTACTAGGAAGTTTGTGGATTAATTCATGAGTTTCATGGAGGATTTCATAAATTTATAGTAGGATACCTGAATCGATATATTCTGGGAGATACCCTCATTTTAAGTTGACCTTTGTAGAATCAGATACTAAAACTCAATTGATACATGTGTTCTCAACTTGACTTTTCTCTAAGTGCTTTCTATGACCATGATTTGTATCAAAAAAACTTTATACACAAGTTGAATGGTAATGAAACAGAATTATTGCTTGACATAATTAATTTTGACCCTTTTAACATATGAAAGATATTTGGAAACTTATCTAGGAACTTGTGGGGTATTACAATCCTAAAATTTAGGGTAATCTCCATTGTACCCAAGTTTGAATATTTGTACTTGCTGAATCTCATATCAAGAAGAGAAGGACGTGCCTCTATTGGTAATTCTTTTCTCCACCTAAGTACCTAAATTTTCTTGAGAAGCTCTTTCATAGCTACAAGTAAACATTGAGCCCTGATCTGAGATGATAGATATAGGCACTCCGTGCAGGCAAACTCTGTCACGAACATAGATATGGGCTAACCTCTCGACACTGAAGAACATCTGAATAGGAATGAATAATGCTGATTTGGTCAACCATTCTATGATAACCCAAATACTATTAGAACCACAGGAGGTGCAAGAAAAACCACTAACAATGTCCATGGTGATCCGCACCCATGTAGACTCGAGAATGAGCAATCTCTAAATCAGGCCACAAGGCCTATGATGCTCAGCCTTCACCTACTAACAATATAGGCAATGAGATATAAAGTCCACACATCTCTATTCATACCACTCTATCCATAATGCTGCCTCAAATTCCTATACTTCTTAGCTGTACCGGGGTGACTAGAATATCTAGAGCTTTGAGCCTCATGCAATATCGATTGGATCAAGTCACCAACCCTCGGAACACAAATTCAATTGCCAAATCTCCAAACACCCTCAGAATCAATGGTAGTCCTCCTAGACTCACCACTCAACACCTAATCATAGAGGGTATAAAGCCTCATATCTTCAAACTGATGACTTTGAATCTGCTCAAGTAAGGTAGATCTTTCATCAATACTAGCAAGATCCTCCTGGGGTTTGAAATATCAAGTTTCACTAACAAACTAGCTAAGGAATGGATGTCCCATTCCAATGACCTTTAAGAAATTAATGTAGAAGCCTAGCTACCTATACTCACTGCCTTTTGGCCCAAGGCATCTACTACCATATTTACCTTGCTCAAATGATACAAAATAGAAATTCCATAATCGTTAAGAAAATCTATCTATCTCCGCTACCTATAATTAAGATCTCGCTAGGTCATAAGATGCCGAAGACTATGATGATTGGTGAAGATGTCACAATGCATTCCATATAAATAATGCTTACAAATATTAAGTGTTAAATTAACTGCCTCCAACTCCAAATCATGGGTTGGGTAGTTGCACTGTCGTGCACCTTTTTTTTCCTCAACATATAAGTATATGCTTGACCCAGCTGTATAAAAACATACCCCAAACCAATACTAGAAGTATCATAATATATGGTGAATACCTTACCCTCCAAGTAAGAGCCAATATAAGATCTAAAGTGAGAAATTCCTTGATTCTCTGAAAGCTCAACTCACACTCCTAGGGCCACTGGAAAGGAACCTCATTTTGGGTTATTATGGTCATCAACACTATGATAGTAGAAAACCCCTTGATAGGACACTTGTAATAACTAATAAAACCAATGAAGTTGCGAACCTCAAATAAAGATGTAGGTCTGACACAATCACGAATAGCCTCAATCTTTGTTTGGTCTACTATAATCCTACCCTTAGACACCACATGTCCCAGAAGTGTCACTGACTCAAGACGAAACTCATATTTTGAGAACTAGACAAAAATCCTATGATCTCGCAAATTCTAGAGCACAATCCTATATGCTCCTCCCTACTCCTTAAATATATATGAATGTCATCGATGGACATAATCATGAAGGAGTCCAAACAAGGCCTGAACATGTAGTTCATCAAATCCATGAATGCATCTGATGCATTGGTTAACCCAAAGGACATTACCAAGAACTCATAATGGCTATAACAATTCCTAAAGGCTGTCTTTGGGATATGCTTATCCTGAATCCTCAACTAATGGTAGTCAAACCATAAGTGAATCTTAAAGAACACCATTACTACCAGAAGCTGGTCAAAAAAAAATCAAAATGAGGCATAAGATACCTATTCCTCATGGTCACCTTATTAAACTACCTATAATCAATACACCTATGCAAGGAATTATCTTTCTTCTTCACTAAAAAGATAGAAGCATCCTAAGGTAACATACTCAGTCTAATGAAAAAATTATCCAAAAGATCCAGAAGTTGAGAATTTAGTTCCCTAAGCTTAGAAGGAGTCATATCGTAAGGTGCCATAGAAATTATTTGGGTGCCTGATTCAATGTCAATAATAAACTCAATATCATGCATAGGAGGAACACTAGGTTGATTGGTTAGAAAAACATTAGGATACTCATAGTCTATAAGAACAGAGTCAAGTAAGGGAATCTACACACTAACATCACAAATATAAGAGAGATAAGACTCGCAGACCTTCAAAATAAGTCTCCTAGCTCTAACATAAGAAATAATCCCCATTGGCTCGTGGCTAAAATGTCTCTGTCGTATAATCAGGGGTATGCCTGACATGGCTAAGGTAATGGCAAAATAATCTGAGACCGCAAGATAGTGGGATAACTAGTCCATGCGCAAAATCACATTAAAATCCACCATATCTTGCATTATAAGATTACCTTGAGTATCAAACTCTCGAATAGTCAAAACACACAATCAATAGACCCTATCTACTACTAAATAATCACCCAAAAGAGAAGATACACATAATGACATAGACAAGGAGTCCCAAGATAACTCGAACTGTAGGGACTAATAAGTAGACATATAAAAGAGATGGATCCCAAATCAAATAAAGAAAAAGCTAATTGATGGCATGCTGTTGTGCCTAAGGACACATGTAAGTGTATGTGGTCTCACCAAGTAATACAGTGGCCTTAAATAAAGTTGAATATAGATCCCTTAGAGACTTATTTTAACAACTATTCAATTATAGTTCACTATTGAGATGAAACTAGTGTAAAAGTAAACAAAAGAGTTTGAGAGTTATAATCTGAAAGTAAAGTAAAAATGTGGTAATGTGCTTGGACAATCAATGCGGAGAAACCCAGCGTTAAGGCTCTGCGAACAATAATACTATTCTATTAAACTTTATTTATTAGGCTACTTATCTTGGTTATGGATTCACGGGGTAGATATTATTATCATGGTCTGTCGAGCCTCTAATCACCTATCTAACTCAGGACCCACAACTACATTGTTGAGCGGGGGTGTGAAAGCTAAGCTAAATGCATTTATATCTCATCCCATAATGAATCAAATGAGGAACATAGGTATATTCCTATCCTAATTGAAAATTACAACTTTTTTTTGTACAAGATTATAATCCTACTCTATTCATCCCCACGTACTATCTTCTTGTTCCTCCTCCCGGGCTCATAAGTTGACTATGGATGTATTCAAAGGGTAGATAATCCTTAAAATAGTGATAAAAAAGATAAATAAACAAAAAAAGTATGATAAAAAATCAAAAACAAATCCATTCATATCAATAGTATTCATGTTCTTGGCCTAAACCTCGGAAAAGGGATTATAGCCGTTTATGGACATAATCGTAATCATGATAAATAAGTACATGATAAAATCCATAAACAAACTAAATTAAAGAAAAAAAGACCCTAATAGAAGTGTTTTCAATCATCCCATAAATTTCAAAAGCCTTCCAAGGTCTTTAGCATCATGCGCAAGTGTCCTATTTATAGGAGGACAAAACTAGCCGAAAATGGCATACCTCGAGCCTCGCGCCTCTTATCGCAGTACCTAGGGTCTGCGGCACAATCTAATCATGGAGACACACTATTTTTAGTAACTTATGAAGCTCCAAAGGTGTGGAACGTGGCATATAGCAGTGTCTCGGGACCGCGACATGCCTAGGACTCCCAAAGTGTCATTTTTATGTTAAGACTTATCCCGTGCTATTGTCCATCCATTCCAGGCCTTGTGGTGTTGTTTCCAATTGATTTAAAGATTGTGTATCATCTATATATCATAAATATCATCTCACCAATAATACTATAACACCAAACACCACGAATTAGAGATCAAAACAACACAACCTCCAACATAGTGAACTATAAGCTTAAGCTAAGAATGCTAGTTTTGTCCTTTTGATCATTAACTTAGTTTTGACTCTTGGATTGATTCAATTGAACCTTAAACACTATAGAAAAGTTTTACACACATAATTACACAATTATACCATTAGAAACTCATTACACATACTAGAATTCATCAAAATCAATTAGAACAATACCTAGCTCAAGCTAGTAACACTAGTTTTATCATTTGAACTCTAAGTGACCAATTTTAGTCCTAACTTGTTTGAAAAACTCCTTAAACATTTTAATCAAGTACTTTAATAATTATATTCTCATTTATGTCATTATTAACGCATTAATAACACAAGAAGTCCTCAAAACAAAGCTAAATAAGCCACCTAATATCATCACCCCACACTTAAAAACCATGTTCGTACTCAACAACTCTTTACTATAAGTATGATAATCAGAGAAGACTCCACACTTATAATACAAGAAAGAAACTCAAGCTAGTACTACCATGACTACACAGAATACAAGTTTTTACACTACATATGTTATACATAATTGGAAGTTCAAGAACACTACTCCAAACAATCCTAGCCTCAAGAATTTACTTACCAAGTTGTCAAAATCATGCATATTACGTAATGAAATACATCATACAAATCACCCAAAAATCATTAATCATGTGCCCTCACGACAAAAGAGAGTTACCCATGATTACTCACATAGATGCAAATTATCACAAATTGGGTACAAGAATCAAATTACGCTCACTCTTACAAAAAATTCACAAGTTACACAAGATGAACCATAGGCTTGCCCTTAGTGTATTACTCCATTAATATCAGAATAATGAAGCTTTGGATCAAATAGGTCTTCAAGGGTTGTAATATAGGCTAAGGGACAGGTGGGAACTATTCTGGAAAGTAATAGTGACTATCTTCCCTAAGCTCTTTAATACATCACACTATTTATTCAATTCATCTCTAATAACCCATTTATATCATTTATTATCTACCCACATCTTTTGTTTTTCCCCCTTTCATTAATCTCACTCTCATACAATATGGTGAGAGTATTCTATGCACACATTGTTTGAACAATCTTTATTCTTCATTACACAACTCCTAACCACCACATATATAAATTTTTCAACACTAAGAACTATTAATTTGGGGCTTTAATTTACCTTTTTCCTTACTTGAATTTCAAACTCCTTAACTCAATTGAATTTCACTTAAAGTGATTAGGAACTTTGGATCAAATTATGTCTAATCAAAGAAAAGGATTTGGATGCATATGAGGCTACCAAACAATAAGATAAGGCTCAATAGGATTAACTAGGATTATGCACAAGGGTAAGTGAAAGAGGGTATGCAACATGGCTATCAAAGAAATGCCTATATTATTCCTAAACCCACACTTTTTAATTCACTTTTCACATACACTAGGAAAGTTCTGAATATCAATATGCAACAAGAAATACACAAAAACCTCACTCATACATGGAACATACTCAAGTCATGCAGGATCACCATATACTCTCAACCAAGCAATCACACAAATTCAAAATTAAGCCAACAATGTTCAAGAGTTATATTCATGAGACTAGGAGTATTAAAAGAAGTTATTCACAAAATCAATATTCTTTTTACAACCAAAATAACTTGCATCATGCAATCACATATAGAACCAATAAGAATATGCCACTTATTCCTAACACACAATTTTTTTTAAAAAAAGTTACTACTAAAAATGGGAATTTACCCTACTTTGTCCCTAAAGTATACTTAAAAGTAGAGATAGAAATACTCCTTGCGGCCTTTAGGTTTAGCTAGTTGCATGTTTATACATTAAAAAGGTTCGGACAAACCACACTCAGTCTTCGCCATGCTTCTTTATTCAGATTTTCCATACTCAGACTTTCCATCAATCTATGACTCCAAAAAAACAATAACTAGAGAATTAAAAACTAAAATACTGAAAATAAAACCTACCTTAACTTGTGTTGCCTCCCAAGCAGCGCTGCGCATGGCCCACATCAACTTTTTTCTCCAGCTTGAGGTTATGAATTTTACCCCCAACCTCGCATAAATTATTTTGCTTTGCTCATATGGTGGTGGTACAAAGGTGAAGGAACTGAGTAATAGATAATTCATGGTAAACCACTTGTCCTTGATGTGAGGCATATTTTTGTATTGCTTGTTTGGTGCAAAATTAAGAATATAGGATTTTTGTTCCTCATCTTCACACTCTTCCACTATTTCAAATAACTCCACAGATATGTCATCATCTAAGCATAATATAGAAAAGTGCTTCAATTCCACTTCTAAATTTATATCATCCACAACGCACTCAATCATATTCATCTTCTCAATGCCAGTCACAAGAAAAAGATAACTGCTAAATGGATTAGATTCTCGTGTCTATTTGATAGATTGGATAGCATTCTCCTCATATTGTGAAGGTCCCAACCACTCATTTTCATTAAAATCTAGAAAAAAAGCTTCTCGAAGGGGTCCCCCACATAAATAAAAAGAATCATCATCACTCCAAAACCATCTATCCCAGACTGACATATCAAGAAGTGTGACAAAAATATAAAGAAAAATTTAAAAATGCTAAACTATGTACAACTCAATATAGTTAAACTAAAAATAAGATAGTTGCCTATTTACAAGTCCCCGACAATAGCGTCAAGAACTTGTTCTGCCTAAGCACACACACAAGTGTACGTGGTATCACCAAGAAATACAGTGGTCTTAAATAAAGCCAAATATCGATCCCTCAAAGAATTATTTTAAAAACTATTCAATTCTAGTTCATTATTGAGATTAAATTGGTGTAAAAGTAACCGAAAGAGTTTGAGAGTTATAAACTGAATGTAAAGTAAATAATGTGGTAAAGTAAAGTGCTTGGACAATCAATTAGGAGAAACCCAGTGTTAAGTCTCTGTGAACAATCATACTATTCAATTAAACTTCATTTATTAGGATACTTATGTTGGTTATTGATTCATGGAATTAATATTATGATGATGGTCTCTTGAGCCTCTAATCACTTATCTAACTTTGACCCGCAATTATATCGTAGAGCGGGGATGTAAGAGCTAAGTTAAATGCATTTATATTTCAACCCGCAATGAACCAAAAAGGTCATGTAGGTATATTACTATACTAAGTGCAAATTACAACTTTTTTCTGTAGAAGATTATAATCCTACTCTATTCATCCCCACCTACTATCTTCTTGTTCGTCCTATCGGGCCCACAAGTAGACTATGAATGTATACTAAAGGTAGATAATCCTTAAAATAGTAATAAAAAGGATAAATAAACATACAAATATGATAAACAATCAAAGACAAATCAACTCATTGCAATAGTATTCATGTTCTTGGCCTTAACCTTGGGAAAGAGATTTTAGCTGCTCATAGACATAACCATAATGATGATAGATAAACACAAGATAAAATCCAAAAACAAAGTAAGTTGAGGAAATAAAAACCCTAATTTAAGTGTTTTACAACCTCTCACAAAGTTACAAGGTCGTCCATTTCCTTTAGCATCATGCACAAGTGTCCTATTTATAGGAGGACAAAACTAACCAAAACTGATATGCCTCCGCATCGCTCCTCTTATCATGGTATCTAGGGTGTGAGAATCACCATAATCATGGTTACACACTGTTTTAGTTCCCTTAGGAATCCCCTAAGGTGTGTAAATCGCCCCATAGCAGTGGCTTCAGTCCGCGATGCACCAAGGACTCCCAAAGTGTTATTTTTACGTCAAGACTTGTCCCGTGCTATTGTCCATCAATTTCTATCCTTGTGTTGTTGTTTACAATTGAGTTCCAGCTTTTGTATCATCCATATATAATAATAATCATCTAAAAATGAATCCTATAGCATCAAACACCACGAATTAGAGCTCCAAACAACACAACATCCATGACGGTGAGCTAGAAACTTAAGCTAAGAATGCTAAGTTTGTCCTTTTGATCTTTAACTTCGTTTTGACTCTTGGCTTAATTCGATTAAATATTAAACACTATAAACAGGTTTTTACACACATAATTACACAATAATACCATTAGGAACTCATTAAACACGCTAGAATTCATCGAAATCAACTAGAATAACACCTAGCTCAAGCTAGTAACACTAGTTTTCTCATTCAAACTCTAAGTCACCAATTTTAGTCCTAACTTGTTTGAAAAACACCTTAAACTTTGTAATTAAGTACTTTAACAATTATATGCTCATTTATATCATTATTAACACATTAAGAACACAATAACTCCTCAAAACAAAGCTAAGTAAGCCCGGACTACAACTCTGAGGTGCATAAATCCACCTCAGATCACATGCTGAAATCATACCTGTAATAATAACATCCAAAGACTTTGCCTCCAATCTAATAGGTACGACATATAAATAACCTTACTCTCCACCTGGGTTTGCACCTGATAGATTACCTGTCCTACCTGCTTGAGGACCTCTGAGCACCCTGGGGACCACCCCAATGACTATGCATATCACCTCTAACTAAGGGCGACACTGACTAAATACGATGAAAAATCTATGTTGTATGCAAAAATTCCCCACCATAGTGATACTCTATAAAAAAATGGTTGAAGGCCTCATAATCAAAACACATCCTAGCTGCTGCACTAAAACTAGAAGACCCACCTGACCCAAAATAGCCACCTCAGCTAAGAAACCCAGAAGATGAACCTCTTAAAGGTTGGCCACCACTTTGACCAGGATAATTACTATAGCTAGATTGACCTACAGTAGCAATCTAAAGTGAGGCATGAATGAGCCTACTAGACTAACCATAATACTGATAAGGTTGGCATAGAGGGTGCCTACCCTTAGAACCACTACCTCAAAACCGTGAGTAATTCTTACTCCCATTTAAACTTTCTTGATAATGTGGACTCTTATCACTACCTCCTTGGGCCTCACAATATATCTCCTCCATAACTTAGGAATGATTAGAAACTTTAGCAAAGGACGTACAAGCCACAACCAAACTCTGTATGGCCATGAAAAAATAAATTCTCAATCCCTAAACAAAACACCAAACCCACTCATACACGGTTAGTATAATAGATGTAGAATGCTTGGAAAAATCATGAAATAAAGACTCATACTCCACAATAGTCATAAAACCTACTCCAATATTAGACACTAATCTCTGAGGCAATCTCTAAGGAGATGAGGCATATACTTCTCCAAGAAGACCTTAGAGAACTGAGTACTTGTAGGGAGATCTAGCTGGCCTAGAATCAAGATGAACTCTGCACCAGTGCCGAGCTAGAAAACCAACTAAAAGATAGTGTAATCCATACCACTAGTCTCAACCAAGCCTAAATTATAAAGCCTATCCTAACTTGCAACCAAGAACTCATAAGTATCCTCACTCGATGACCCAAAAAACCTAGGAAAAGTCAATCTTAAGAATATACCCAACATTTTATACTCCTCAATATACATATCAATTATCTTAGGTGGATTTATGGACCTAAGTGATGTTATCTATGCTTAGCTTGGTATTAAGGACTTCACGTATGCTTATTGAGTTAATCATTATATAAATGAGCATCTAAGTGTTGAATTATGTAATTAAAATGTTACATGTGTTTTTTCAATGAGTTTTTAGTTAAAAAATTAAGTTATAAGACAAATAAAAAAACTAGTACTCTTAGCTTGGCCTATGTTCCTTTCTAGTTCATCGTGTTGGATTCGATTGTGTTTTGAGCTCTAATTTGTGGTGTTTGATGTTATAGGTTGCTTGGTGATCAGATAAATATGATAAATAGAGGATATAAAATATGTAAAATATATGATAAGTCACCACAATGCTTGGACTTGAAAGACAACTGCATGGAGTATAATGTGACCAAATCTAGAAAATTTGGACTCATTAGAGTGCCACGAACCCTAGGCACTGCGATAAGGGCATGGAATGAATTTGTTTGAATTGTGGAATGGAAATTCCAGTATATAGTCATAAAATAGTCATTCAACTGCCTATCTACTGCAATAGAGGCATGGTACAGAGTCTAATCCAAATCGGCCAATGTTGGACTAGTATAAATAGGAAACTCATATTCTTTGACATTCACCTTGGAAGATCTTGGGTCTTGAACATACGATATAAAAGGATTATATTAGTTTTTTACACTTTAAATTTAGTTTATTCTTGGATTTATACATGGATTATGTCATTATGATTCTTATTATGTCTATGAGTGGCTAAATATAATTTTCTGGTGTTAAGGCAAAAAACATGAGTACTTATTCTTCTTAATAGAGTTGGTTATTATTTTTATCATTGTTGGTTTTTATTATATCCTTTTTTTAACTATATTATGGATTCACAACCCTTAGGATAAACGCTTAAATTCTTTTGTGAGCCAGGAAAGAGAAACGATAGAATAGAATGGGGGATATAGGGAATAAAATTGTAATCTTCTCATAAATTGAAGTTATAATTTGCATTCAGGATAGGAAGAAATACTAAGGATTTTATAATAGTCTTTCATTCCCACTCAATGATGTAGTTGTAAAGCTAGGTTAAAGAGTTGATTGGATTCGAAAGACTCATAATCATATGATCAACCCCTTGAACCAACAACCAAGATAATTAACAAAACCAATAAAGTTACGAAGATAAATATGATTGCTCATAGTGCCTTAGCCATGGTTTTCTCTCCATAACTATTCAAACCTTTGATGCACTACATTGTTGAGTTTATTTTTAACTTTAACTTTTAAACTCTCTTATGGTTATATTAGCACTTATTTAAAATTTTATCATTAAACTAGAATGGGATAGTTCTTTGACACAATTCCTTAAGGGATCAATACTTGGCTTTCTTAAGTCCACTATATTACTTGGGTGGACCATATACACTTGTGTGTGCGCAACAAGTATTTGGCACCATTGTCGAGGACTTATGAATTGGCAACCATCTTAGTTTTAGTTTTGACTTTTGACTTCTTAAGTGCTAGTTACTTGATATTAGCTTATATATTTGTAGGCATAGGTTTAAAAATATAATAATTTGGTAATGGACAGAGAGTTGGTTGATCAATATCCCAAGACTGAGCAATGCTTATACCAATCAAGGAGAGAACCAGTCCTTCTCTATTGAATCATGTAAATTCACTAAGAAGAAAAATCTATTCTTGCACCCATAGTTCAAGATTTACTAGCCCACAAGATAGTTTGTGAAGTAGAAATACCACTTGTGACTAATGTTACCTCCACCATCCAAAGACCCACAACAGAAAGTAGATTTGAGTTGAACAGAACATGATGCAACTTTTGCACAGTAGTGGGTAGTTTACTGGCTTGTCACATAAAGATAAATAGGTTCACTTGTAGAATTTTTTAGAGATCAATCACACATTTATAACCATAAGGGTATCTACTGGTTATGTGAGGCTTACACTCTTCCCCTTCTTACTTTTTGGGGAAGCAAAGAAGTAGTTGAATATTAATCCAGCAGATTCTATCACTGCATAGGATGGCTTAGCCCATAAATTCCTCATCCATTTATTTCCATCCGGGAAGACTACAAGATTACACAGTGAGATTTTTAGCTCTAAACAAAAGCTGGAAGAGTTTGTACCATGCTTGGGGGAGGTTCAAATCTATTCTTTGGGACTTTCCAATGAAATATTATCTTACACCTTTGTTGATACACTTGAACATAATAAGAAAATTTTGTTAGATTCAGCTGCAGGTGATCAAGCATTGGAAAAAACCTATGATGAGATCTACCCCTTGTTGAATTGTATTGCACAAGAAAATCTAGACTAGCATGGTGATATATCCAGGAATGTAGTGACAAAGTCTACGGGCATGATCGAAGTAGATAGTGTCACGGTCTTAACCGCCCAACTGGCTACTCTTTTTAATCAGATAATGATATATTTTAGCTGATTAGGTATGGATTAATCTCTGGTTCAAGTAAATATAATACAAAGACCCCATCTTGTTGTGATATTTGTAGGAACAGGAGCTACTCCATATTTTTGTATAGAGCAAATCTAGAGTCTATGAATTTTTTAGGCAATGCACAAAAGCCAAACTATGGTAATGCTTATAATAAAAAATGGAAGACTCAACCCAATTATTCCTAGGGTGCTAGTCAGAATCAAGAATTTTAGTAGAAACACAACACACATATTAATAATATAGAGGATACTTTAAAGATGGTCCTTGACAAGAAAGAAGAAATTGCAGCTTAAATTAAAACTCAACAACTTACGCATAAAAAGTTGGAGACACGATTGGGGCAGCTAGCTCAGGCATAGAATACCCGACCCTAAGGTGGTTTTCTAATTGATAATAAAAATCCAAATCAAGCTATGGAAATAACCTTGAGGAGTGGTAAAGATCTTCTTAACAGGCCTCTTAGTAAAAATAAGTAGGCAGATACAGAGTTAGTGCCATAATAGGTAAAGAAGAAGCAAGATAAAGTTGATAATGCTAATAATTCATGATATTCTGAGTACCTAAAAGAAAGGACTATGGAGAAAGTTGTTGAAAGACCACCCTTACCATTCCCTCAATAGTTCAAAAAATCCAAGAAGGATTCTTGTTACAAGAAGTTCTTTGAAACATTCAGAGAACTTCACATTAACCTTTCTCTTTTAGATGTTTTGCAAGGAATGCCTAAGTACGCTAAGTACTTGAAGGACGTGGTGACTAAGAAGATTAAGTTGTAGTACATTGAGATGGTGATACTTACTTAAGATTGCAAGTCGATAGTGATATGGAGGATGCCTAAGATATTAAAGGACCTAGGTAGTTTCACCCTACCCATATAAATTGGTGATACTAATATGGTCCATGATTTGAGAGATTTGGGGGCAAGTATGAACTAGATGCCCCTATCAATGGTCAATATTTTAGGGTTAGGAAAGCCAAGACCAAGCTCTGTAGTTCTACAAATGGTAGATAGAACCAAAATATAATCCGAAGGAATTATTAAGGACGTTCTAATAAAGGTTAGTATGTTTATTATCCCTGTTGGCTTTATTTTTCTTGATTATGTGTAGATGATATGGTATTGATCATATTGGGACATTTATTTTTATTGATGGGTAGAGTATTGTTTGATGTGAGAAAGAGAAGTCTCAAGATGAGATTGGATGGTCAAGAGGTGGTTTTCAAAGTCTACAAATCACTCAATCCACCTTTCCATTTTAAAGACTTGCGCATATTAACTACCATGAAAGTGGAAGAGCGTGGGGTGGTGGAATTTACACCATAAATGACCCCTTCGAACTATCTCGCAGAATTTTAGTAGAAACACAACACACATATTAATAATATAGAGGATACTTTAAAGATGGTCCTTGAAAAGAAAAAAGAAATTGCAGCTTAAATTAAAACTCAACAACTTACGAATAAAAAGTTGGAGACACGATTGGGGTAGCTAGCTCAGGCATAGAATACCCGACCCTAAGGTGGTTTTCTAATTGATAATAAAAATCCAAAGCAAGCTATGGAAATAACCTTGAGGAGTGGTAAGGATCTTCGTAACAGGCCTCTTAGTAAAAATAAGTAGGCAGATACAGAGTTAGTGCCATAATAGGTAAAGAAGAAGCAAGATAAAGTTAATAATGCTAATAATTCATGATATTCTGAGTACCTAAAAGAAAGGACTATGGAGAAAGTTGCTGAAAGACCACCCTTACCATTCCCTCAATAGTTCAAAAAATCCAAGAAGGATTCTTGTTACAAGAAGTTCTTTGAAACATTCAGAGAACTTCACATTAACCTTTCTCTTTTAGATGTTTTGCAGGGAATGCCTAAGTATGATAAGTACTTGAAGGACGTGGTGACTAAGAAGATTAAGTTGTAGTACATTGAGATGGTGATACTTACTTAAGATTGCAAGTCGATGGTGATATGGAGGATGCCTAAGAAATTAAAGGACCTAGGTAGTTTTACCCTACCCATATAAATTGGTGATACTAATATGGTCCATGATTTGAGAGATTTGGGGGCAAGTATGAACTAGATGCCCCTATCAATGGTCAATATTTTAGGGTTAGGAAAGCCAAGACCATGCTCTGTAGTTCTACAAATGGTAGATAGAACCAAAATATAATTCGAAGGAATTATTAAGGACGTTCTAATCAAGGTTAGTATGTTTATTATCCCTGTTGGCTTTATTTTTCTTGATTATATGTAGATGATATGGTATTGATCATATTGGGACATTTATTTTTATTGATGGGTAGAGTATTGTTTGATGTGAGAAAGGGAAGTCTCAAGATGAGATTGGATGGTCAAGAGGTGGTTTTCAAAGTCTACAAATCACTCAATCCACCTTTCCATTTTAAAGACTTGCGCATATTAACTACCATGAAAGTGGAAGAGCGTGGGGTGGTGGAATTTACACCATAAATGACCCCTTTGAACTATCTCACAGAGTTGCCTAAGCCCCTAATTATGCTTGAAAGGGTGAAGTTAATAGTAGAGCCTGAAAAGGTTATCGAGCTGAAGATTGATGATCTTACGAGTGCGCACTCAAAAGGTCAGAAATAAGTAAGAAGATGGCCTTCAAGTACGAGAAATAGGATGAAGGACTATAGTTAAGTAATGATGGTGGTCATGTGGTGAAACTAAATTAGGTTCTTATTGGGAGGCAACCCAAGTTAGCATAGGTATTTTATTTTTGGCTTTTAGTTTCTACTTTCTATAGTTTTTGTTTTTTTGAGTCACAAGTTGAGGGAAATCTAAGTACCAGAGACTTTAGATAAGGAGCATGGCAAAGACTGGGTATAGGGTCCACCTGACCTCACTAATAAATAAAGATGCTACTATCTAGGCCTAGAGGCCTCAAGGAGTATTTCTATCCTTACTTTTGAGTATACTTTGGGGACAAAGTATGTTTTTAAGTGTAGGGTGGGAAAATTCCCATGGTTTTTGGTGAAGAGATGCTTTAGGATTTAACCTTTAGTTGTCTTCTTAGTTTATGAGTAAATTTGGAAAAAATTACAAAAAGATTTTGGTTTTAGTTCATAGGTGTCAGTATCATAGGTGCAAACTTCACTCACCCTATGGTTGTTCTTTTCGATTCTTTTCCACAAAGGAACCTTTTGAACCTAGTATCCTTTTTCTTTTTCGAAGTAAATCTTAAAATTTTTGTGGTTGAATAAGTGAGATGATCTTGTTAGTTCTATGTATAATTGCATGATGCAAGTTGTTTTGGTTGTAAAAAGCTTGTTGATTTTCTGAATAACTGCTTTTAACACTCCTAGGCTCATGAATATGACTCTTGAACATTGTTGGCTTTACTTTGAATTCGTGTGATTACTTGGTTGAGAGTATATGATAATCTTGCATGACTTGAGCATGTTCCATATGTAAGTGAGGTTTTTGTGTATTCCTTGTTGCATTTGATATTTAGAACTTTCCTGGTGTGTGTACAAAGTGAAATAAAGAGTGTGGCTTTAAGAGATGATACATGCATTTATTTGTAGCCATATTTCATATATCCTATCTTTTATGTACCCTTGTGCATAATATTAGTTAGCCCCATTGAGGCTCTAGACTATACTCTTCGGTAGTCTCATATGTAGCCTGTTCCCCTTCTTTGATTGACCTTAAATTGATCCAAGATCATAAGAGCTTTAGTTGAAAATTAATTTGTCTAATAAAGAAGAAAATAAATAGGGAAAGGTGAAAGTGAAGCCCCCCAAAAGTAGCTATCGGTGTTAAAAAGTGATGTGTGGTGGTTGGGAGTTTTGTAAAGAAAAAAGAAAATTTGTGCTAGAATTTGGTCACGAGTTGATGAAGAATACTCCCTCTATAATAACTATTAATTAGCTTAATGAGATGGGGCAAAATAAAAGAGTATGGGAAGGTAAAGGTGGTCCAAAGTATGGTTGTTTAGAGAATAATCTTAATATATATGTGATGTATTGAAGATTTTAGGGAAGATAATCACTATATCGTGCCAAAATAGTTCCTAACTATCCCTTAGCCTGCATTACAACCCTCAAAGTCCTAATTGATCCTAAGCTTCAACATTATGATATTGGTGGAGTACTGCATTAAGGGAAAGCTTATGGTTTTTCTTGTGTAACTTGTGAATTCCTTGTGAGGGTGAGCATAATTTGATTCTTATGCCTATTATTGTGATAAATTGCATCTATGTGAGTGATTATGGGTAACTCTCTTGTGGTGAGGGAACATGTTTGATAATAGTTGGGTGACTTGTATGAACTCTTTGATTGAGTAATATGCATGATTTTGCTAACTTGGTGAGTCAATTCTTGAGGCTAAGATGTTTTAAAGTAATGTTCATAAGCTTTCAAGTGTATATAACATACTTAGTGTAAAACATGCTATTTGTGTAGTCATAGCAGTTATAGCTTGAGTGTTTTTCTTGTAGTAGTAGTATTGGATTCTTTTCATGATAGTAATTCTAAAGTGAAGAGTTGTTCAAGGACGAACAATTCATTAATTGCGGGATGATGATCTTAGGTGGATTTGTGCACCTAAGTATTGTTATCTACGCTTACTTAGTTTAGTTTTGAGAACTTCTCGTGTTCTTATTGAGTTAACAATTGTATAAATGAGAATATAATAGTTAATTTATGTAATTACAATCTTCAATGTGTGTTTACAATGAGGTTTTAGTCAAAACATTAAGTTACAATACAAACGAGAAAACTAGTACTCTTAGCTTGAGCTATGTCTCTTTCTAGTTCATCATGTTGGATTCGTTTGTGTTTTGATCTCTAATTTGTGGTTTTTGATATAATAAGATTCTTGGTGAGTTTATAAAGATAATAAATGGAGGATATACAAACTTGGAAACAAGACGAGAAGTCACCACAAATCTTGGACGTGAAGGACAAATGCATGGAGTATAATGTGACCAAATTTGGAAAATTTGGACTCATTAGTGTGCCATGGACCCTAGGCACCACGACAAGGGTGTCCTACACCTTTTGTTGCATTGTGGAATTCAAATTCTAGTAGATATTCGTGATATCAGCATGCCACACTACCTAGCCTCCACAATAGGGGCGTGGCATAACGGCTAGTCCAAATCAGCGAATGTTGGCCTTGTATAAATAGGACACTCCTAATCTTTGGAATTCACCTTAGACGACCTTGTTACTTGAACATATGCTGGAAAAGTGTTCTATAATGGGTTTTAATCTTTCATTTTAGTTTATTCTTGGATTTATACATGGATTATGTCATTACGATTCTTGTTACATCCATGAGTGGCTAAACACCCATTTCCGGGGTTAAGGACATGAACATGAGTACTTATTCTTCTTAATCGAGTTGGTTATTGTTTTTATCATTGTTGGTTGTTCTTATATCATTTTTTAACTATCCTATGGATTCAATACCCTGAGGGTAAATGCTTAAAGTCTATTATGAGCCCAGAAGGAGGAACGATAGAATAGAACGGGGGATATAGGGAATTGGATTGTAATCTTCTCATGAGTTGAAGTTATAATTTGTGTTTAGGATAGGAAATTACCGAATACACTCTCTTTATTTTATTAATGGGAGAAATATAAAGGTGTTTCGTCTAGTCTTGCATTCCCACTCAACCCTTGAACCAACAACCAAGTTAATTAGCTAAATTAACAAAGTTATAAATCAAAAGTATGATTGCTCATAGTGCCTTTTCCATGGGTTTCTCCCCATAAATTTTCAAATATTTACTGTACTGCATTGTTGAGTTTACTTTGAGTTTTAACTTTCAAACTCCTTTGGTTACATTAGCACTTATTTAACTCTTTATCATTGAACTAAAATTAGAGAGTTGTTTAACACAAGTCCTTGATGGATCGATACTTGTCTATATTAAGGCAAAACTATTACTTGCATGGACCATGTACACTTGCATATATGCTTGGATGCAATAAGTAAGCTAGGTGACTACTGGCTGAGCAAATACTAGCGCTAGAGGAATCTCAACTCTGTGAGTCGTAGCTACAGGATGCACGCATACCTCAGTTGCTCTCTGGTCTGCAGACTGGAAACCACTAGATAGTGCACCACTAACTAAACCCAAGAGCTAAACTAATATATCCCTGAGCAGTGACGAAGAAATAAATCGTGATGGAGCCTGGGATAGGATCCTCATATCGTGTAGCAGTAGCATGCATCCTTGCCATCTATAAAAGAGTAGAACTATAGGAATCTTTTGAAATCAACTCAAACTTTTAACATGAAATGAGTGAAAGAAGTGAAGATCTTCAAAGAATGTCCTATATCCTCTAGAAGATAAGAAACAAATGTCAACATTTTGATTTGGGGAAGTCTACTAGATACTTGTTCTTATACCAACAGTATTGTTGAACCTAGCTCTATGATACCAAATTGTCATGACCCAATTTATGAGTCATGATGGCACCTACCTTACCCCACCAGTAGGTAAGATGAAACCATAGCCTAGAACTATTAGTAATAGGGTATTTGTCAAAAACTATAAATGGTGATAATTTAAAAATAAATGAATCGTAAGAGATAAATCATAAATAATATCAAAAGGAAAGATAAATAAAAGAAGTAATCACATCCAACAAACTAGAAATGTTGGTAAAAGAGACACTAATCCAACAGAATGAAACTACTATTATAGTCAAATATACACTAGTCTTGAAAATAGAAATTCTAAGAAAAATATAGAAGATAGAGAAAAGGTTAACACCGTCTCAGAGCTCAGTTTATTTCTAAAGTCTGGCTTGCACAATCGCAATATCAATGACATCAACTAGTACTCAGATCTACACTAAAAAGGTACAGAAGTGTATTATAAGTACCAAATCCATGGGTACTCAGTAGCCATCATCGGCTGACTGTGCTAAAATCATAATATTAATATAATAAAATGTGTGATAAATAAGCTAAGTCAACATCATAGGGCAAACCTAGAATAACACTCCAACACTATAAGTAAATAAACAAAATAATAATTATAAAGAACAACACAACTATATGTACAAAACTGACCCCCATAAACTGTTAAGTGAAATAAAGTAAATAACACAATGCAGGCCTCCATTAGTAAGAAGGGTGTAACCAAAGAGAAGTAATAACCGAAACAATACTAATAAGTCTTATCTAAAAATTATTATCCTGGATCCTCTATACCATAAAGACTAGACGCAAACTGGTTCCATAATTATCATAAATAATCTTCCAATGCTGGACTTGAACCAAAACTCATATAGTTATTTGCCGAACTTAAACGAAAACTCATATAATACATAATGATGGAATTTTACTAGTCTTATTATCATAAATTATTGGACTCAAACAGAAGCTAATATCATCTCCTAAGTACCAATACTTGATAATATGCCATATATCTAAATCTTCTTGGATAAAGGACATAATTAAAGTAATGCACAAGGTATATTGAATCTATAAGATATTAATAGTAATCTTTGCCTAAGGTGTGCCAGAGGGGGCCACTTTTAATTCTCTAAATCCATTCTAAGGAAAATTCTATCCCGAAGTAGGATAAGGTATCTAATTCTACAACTAGATATTAAATAACCATATTTAGTCCTAAGCCAATAAATTCACCCAAAGAATAAGTAATTAAGTTAGCTATGCCTAATTACGGTCTCTAAATTGGCTAATTAATCCAGTTAACACTAAATAAAACTCTACATTCTAATACCCAACCCATATATAGAATAATATAATAAATATGCTACAAATTAGTCCAATCTATGAGAAAAGTAATCTTAGCCTTCCTGGACACCGAAGAAAGCCTGGTGAAATTTGCTAATTCATTGATTTTCTATTTTGGGAAGCTTTCATATGATGCCACGCTACCAAAATTATAATATACTCATAAATATGAGAAATACAATACCCATATTGCATTTTTATTCTACGATTCTAAAATCAAGCCAATATCCCATGTGGGGTCCGCTTGCAAAATCAAACTTCTAAAACTGTCAACACGTCTCTCTATGCTCAAGGAACATTTATCCTGAAGAATGGATAAATTTTGATCTCAAATGGTACCTCAATATACTTAACAAGAATCTAAGGATTTTGGAAAGAAATTTAAGAATTAACCAAGAATTAAGCAGAAACTTACCAAGATTTCAATGAAGAAATGAGTAATTTGAGCTCACAAACACTCCAAAATCTCCTAATGAATTCTACCTCAATTTTCTACTCTCTCTACTGATCAAAGACCTTGAACTTATCAAAAGTCAAGAGAAAAATTGAGCACAGGGGCATTTAATTGCCTCCCAAGTGACGATTAAGCGGACACTAGACACTTAAGCGATCCTCGCTAAAGCGGCTAATGGATTGCTTGAGTGATCCCCACTTTATTCCTGACCTTCACTTAAGTAGCCATTACATCACTTAAGCGACGTCTACTTGAGCGATCAAGTCATCGCTAAAGCGGTCCAGCTTGGCTGGCCTTGGTCACTTTAGTGACCACTTGGCCGCTAAAGCGGCCTCTGCTTAAGATACCAAAGGGCCACTTAAGCGGATGCACCAGTTGAAAATTGAAAAAATCCAAGTTTCCACCGCTCTCTTAGGATTCATCAAAAATTCCATAAATGCAAACAATCTATGCCAAGCCTATCATATTCGATATTCTAGACTCAATGGATCAGTCGAAATCTCCATCATGGTTTCATTTTGATGAAATGTAGGCCCCACACATGTGGACCATTTTATCAATTTTTGGCCAATAACCCAAAAGGAGTCTGAAAGCCTTAGAACCCAAACCAAAGTTCCTCCTAGCCTAAAGTCGATATTTCGAAGATAATGTAACTATCAGAATTAACATAGGAGGTTATTAAACTAAAGTTTTCACCTGATAGCCAATTTTTACTAGCGAATACGTCAAAATTGAGAATTAGCTCTAAAAGCCAAACGAACTACCTGGTAAAATATCAGCTCCAACAAGTCATAAATGACTTGGGGCAGCTATAGGAAAACTTAACTATAAAAATACATGAAAGTGTAGAAAATGACCTAGAAGGTCATTTAACACTATCTTAAGATGCAATAAGACTTATTTAGCATGTTGTTTTAAGAATTGATACCTTAGACTAGCTCAGGGTAGAATTTTCCTTAGAATGGATTCTCAAGGATTATAAGAGAGCCCTTCGGCCCACCTTATACCAATATTACTATCGATTAGTTCCTGGTAGATCCATAGACCTTTTGTGTTATCTTAATTATATTCTTGAACCCGAGAAGATTTTAGATATATGATGGTTATTCTAGAATTATATTTAGGAGATAATGAATTCTAGTTAAAGTTCGACCATTGATGACATTAAGACCGGTTTGATTTTGGATTTATTAGTGATGTTATTTCCAGTTCAATTTTGTTATTCATAATATTAGTTTGGGTTCAAGTCTGGCATATGAGATACTAGTTCCATTTCAAGTCTGGCATTAAGAGGTTATTTACGATAGTTACAAAATCAGTATGAGTCTGGTGTTTACGATACAAAGATATCCATGATGGTTTTGAGATATGGATATTTGGTATAATTACTATTATTATTTTTTCTTGATCGCATCCATTGGGCTTATGGAGACCTGTTTTGGATTATTTACTTTATTTGCACCTTCTGGGTTTATGGGGGCCCGGTTGTGTAGAGATAGCCATGTTTTATCATTATTGTTATTATTAAAATTAGTTCGAGTGCTTACGTGAAGTAATTAGAGCATTATTCTAGGTTTGGACTTTTTCCTCAACTTAGCTTATTTATCTAGCATTTTAATTGTATTTACATTAGAATTTTTCTTAGTAGGATGATGATGCCTGTTTATTACCCATGGCTTTTATACTCATACTAAACTTCTGTACTGTTTTAATACAGATCCAAGTACTAGCTTTCATTGTGATTGTGCTGGTCAGAGTTAGAGACAGGGTGAGCTCTTCGAGTAGGAGTTGACATTTTCTCCATCTTTTGTTTTTGATAGTTTTTCTACTTTTGATGTTGTATATTGACTTTGATAGTACTCATATTCTTTTGGATTAGAGACTCTTATACCTACCTTACTAGGTCATTATATGATATTACTTCACTTTTATTTTTCCTTTATCATGTTATTATTTTATGATTTATTTCTTGTAATTCATTTACTTGCTTATTTGCAACATTTATGCGATTTTTCACCAATTAACCCATTACTTATGGTTTCGGGTTATGGTTTGGCTTACCTTAACACTACGAATTTACCATTGGTTCTTTCACAGCCACACTTAATTCTCGTAAAGAGTATAGACACCTCACATTTGCACTTCTTACACAACTTATCCCATGAAAGTTAATCAATTCTAATTGAACAAGGTTTAGGGAATCAAGAACAATCCTACTATTATTTGGTTCCACTTAAAAACTATTGACAAAGTATTACTAGCTCATTTTTATGTATTGTTTGATTGGCATGGACTAACAATAATATATCAACATTAATAACCATTCACCATTCAATTTTAGGTACATTACTTTATTCTAGTTTCCCTAATTACTTGTTTAATCCATTCAAACACCTCACACGTAGGCCTTAACATAAATCTCCCAACAATTATATTTTGAGTGCATTTTCTAACCAAGGTCTAGTACTCAAAATAAACCTAGCCTACCTAGGTGAAAGCAACTGCTACTAGGGTATAAACTCACAATCCTCGCTCCATTCAAGAAATTTTGGTGTGAAAACAACAACGAATTGTCAAGTTTTGACCCTTCAAAGTGTACCTCATCATCCTTGCTGTTCTAGAACCTTAAAGAAACCCTAAGGAAGTTTTAGAATAATTCCTAATTTTGGTTCAAAGCTTTCAATAAAAAAGGGGTTTAAAACTTTAGAGGTACTATTATTGACACCTAGATATAGTGGATGACAAACTGCTATCACGGCGTCGCTATCGTGCAACATCAGTCGGAACCCCAAAATTTTTCCTACTCCAAATTTATCTAATGCTATTCTTTACGGACCTTTTATATATTTTTAAAGGGATTTCCATACCCTATGCCTTTTGTATCAAATGATTAATGATAGAACAACGTCTTTTAAAAAGTATCCAAGAGATAGGTCTAAAAATGAAATATTTTTCATAAATGAAATACTAAAATTTCATGAAATGATTAGACAAAGGTCAAAACGTGAAAGTAATCAATACTGGCTAATTGTCTGTCAAAGAAGCCTCCAACATGACTGAAATACTGACTACCCAAAAAAGGCCATCAGTATACCTTTATTAAACTAACATAAACTATTGGCTACAACTATGCCGTCTAAAGGTAAAGAGGGTTCACTAAGAACTGAAGATAAAGTCTAGTGTGTTGCTTGATCTTAAGTTAGAGTACCTGAATCTGGATCATAAAAGATAGCAGCACGAAATGGAATATGTGTGTGAAATGTACTGTATGTAAAATGGAGAAACATAACATATAGGAATCAAAGGAAAAATAACTAACCCAAAAAAGGAGGGTCATGACATGGAAGAGATATAACTCAAAGTAATAAATCGACTAATCTTAATTTCATACTCTTACATTGTATTTTTCCACTTGAGACTATATACGTTATATAATGTAAAACATATTACTTCAAACTCTATTCTAAATGGATCTTGTTTCATTATTTAGTTATAATATATATGTTTCAAATTAATCTCTTTCAGTGTCACAAGTATTAGATTCATTTTATTTCATAAGTGCTATCCTCTCAAGAGGTTCACTACAAGTATTGGTATTAGATCCTTAGGTTTGTGATCCTAGAACATTTATTAAGAGTTATTAGTAAACTTGTTTCTTTTTATGATAATTTTAAAAATATCATTTACTTTCTTACATGGTTAATATTTTATTATTGTATCCAATGAGCATATGCATAATGTACATGTCCCTAATGTAATGTGGTTTTTTTCTTTTGTAGGAGTTAAGTTGTGGGCTCTTTCTCATAGACATATAGAAGCCTCTCATGAAGATTTGAACAACTCCAGTTCCCAACCTCACTTACTAGTATGGGCTGGAGTCTAATCACAATTTTCCTCATACTAGTAGATACAAAGCTTGAAACAATCAAGGTGCAAGAGTTGGGCCACATCCTTACTTGAGCTATAGTACTCATGTTATAAATCTCACTTTTCAATAGATGTCTAAATTTTTTCACCAGTTGACTAGAATAATTTATGATCCCAGTGAATAATTTTGGAAAAATGATACAAATGGCTAAATTTGAGTTTTAATGTAATACTAAACTTATAGATTTTGAACAATGACTTGGGCACATAGAGAGGGTATTTAGTAGTTAGAATATTCCTATGCTGTTATATTTAAGTATGTTATCTCAATCTTACAAAAGGGTTCTTATGATTGGTAGATAACTGTGCCAAATGCCAAATCAAAAAATTTATTGCTTACGTTGATCCCTTAAATGCTTGCACAAGTTGTGAGGCATATACTTCTCCAAAAAAGCCTCGAAGAATTGAATCCATGTGATACCTGGAGATTTAGTTAGCCTAGAATCAACATAAACCCTCCACCAATGTCTGGATTCTTGATCGGATTGGAAGGTGGTGTAGTACACACCACACATGTCACAACCCCAACCACCGGATAGTGTGAGCACCTGCCTACACCTACCCTAGATAGGAGAACCCTGAATACCCCATCACTTAATTAATGCAAAAGTTTAACAATTTAAAAGTAATTCTTAAACTTAGTATTCTGAAGAGCAACAGGAAACCAACTACAATTATTCAATTTACTCTTTTTAAAATTTCAATCAATATATTTGATAAATAAAAGAAATACAAAAAATAAGAAACAATGAATACCCAGAAACTAGCCTTAATAAAACGTGGGGGTGCACCATCATACTAGGACCTAGTCCTTGAGACTACGATAAAGACAATAAAATAGTAAAGAACTAAAACTGGCAAAAATAAAAGGAACACAGTGATTTACGTGGAAACCTCCTTGCTCAAGGGAGGAAAAACCATGGCTTGCCCTAACAAGCACTTAAGAATATACTATAATCAAACTCATGATTACAGACTCTATTGAAACTTAGCTCTAACACCACTAATTTGTAATAACTCTATTATAAACTCTTCTTGACAACTCTATCAAGATCTCTTCTCAATTTCACAATTAACTAATTCTAATCAATTTGACCTTAGGTAACTCTAGCACTCTACTGCAAAGAAGAAAACATTACTCTTAAGCAATGAGTAATTCGATTACAAAGCAAGACTTGTATCAAGAACATTTAAAACTGAAGCACACACAAATTTGGAACTTGAGAAATGGAGTTTTTGTCATTTCCTTGATTCATCAATTTTGCAAAAACTACTTTAATAAGAGACATCCTTTCTTGTTTATAGTAGTGAATAAATCAAGGTTGAATTTTGATTAGCCCAGGTGTCACACCAGATAAACTACACTCCTACACAGTTAGTTGTATTAGTGGATAAAACTATGCAGAGATGTACCACAACATGAAGAGCTAGGGACTCGATCTTTCAAAGAAAACTGATCATCATCAAAATATGAGACATCAATTTTCCCCCTTTTTGATGATGACAAACCACAGATTTGGGAGCATCAAAATTCATTCACCTTATTCAATCAGAGTGATCACCACTACTGTGAGTGAATATTCCCCTATCACATCAACATTCCAACTTGGTCCCCCCTGTTAATATACTTGCACTTCAACATATCATTTAACACATTTGCCACACCTGGTACTTGGTCCCTACCACATGAATTCAATATTCTTTCTTTTGGCATCATTGAAATGTAAGAACAGTAAACCAAGATTAAAATAAACACATATCAGTTAAATCATGGTTGTTGAGAAAATACTAACATGAAGACCAGCTTTTAAAGTAGAGAAGAGACAGATAAAACATACACACAAGGATTCATTCATATGTAAAACTTAAGCATCATAGCAGTGCAAGATTTAAATTTTCTATCCCATAGAAAAAAAACACAGGAATCAAGAAACTAAAAGAGTGGACTTAGGAAAGGGGTTTGGAGAAGTAGAGATATCTTATTGTTTTTCTACAGCATGGCAGTGTAACAATTCCTTGGTTAGAAGATTTATCTCTGTATTCAAGATAAGAACCTCATCAGTTAGAGCTAAAACTCTCTTTTTTAGTTCAGTATTCTTAGTTTTAAGCTCTTCAGAGACACTTGGTTCCTCATTTGAAAGTTGTTAAATTGTCATTTGGAATATGTTAATCTCTGCATCCTTAGCAACTGTGTTTTGCTTTAATTTCTCTATTCCTTTGCTTATCTCTTCTTGAGAGGTGGTTCCTGATTCTTTTCCACACACTCAATTTTGATCAGAGTTTTTAGACCAAACTGTTTTTTCATAGTTCTAGGAGCTTTATTTTCACAAACAATTCCAAAATAATCAAATACTCTATTCAACCAATATCTATAAGGCATGCCATGTCTCCCATTCTTCTCATGAATAACTTTATGTATGTGATTCATCATTAGAGTAGGAAAACTGATCAACTAAAAACTATTGCTGAAGCAATGTTCCCTTTTTGTGATCTAGGCAAAATCTCTTTGTTAACAAGATCAAAGATTAATTGTAACTCACTTTTGAGTGATCTCCTATTTACTGCAGCTATAGATTTTCCTTTAAACTTTGATGCATTCGCCATAAAATTTGTTGAAGTTTATTGTTTTGAAACAGTCCTCACACCACTGATGGGAACATCCAAAATTCTCTCAAGTAGTTCGACATTATGATTTAGCTTCTTCCCTTGAACCACAAAAATCATCTTTAGTCTGTCTTTAGAAAAAGCCAATTTGGAGAAAAAAAATCCTTAACTACCTCATCAAAGACAGAGGGAATGTGTCCTTCCATAAGATTGATCAATATTTGATGTTTAAGAAGCTTAACTAATTCTATCATGCCTGGTTTTGTTAATATACTTGGGTCAAAAACTCTTCTAGTCAGTACTTTTTGATTTCTGAAGAACCTATTTCTAACTTCCTTAGGCAAAATTTTTCTTTCTTCCTTTAATTTTCATTTTTAGAAGCACTCATAGGTTCCCTTTTAGCCAATTTCCTCTTTTTGGGACAAAGTCCGTCTGAAGTCTGTTGCTTCTCAGTAGGACTTCTCGATTTCACTCCAGAACTTTTTATTTTCATACTGACATCTTATTTATTAGGACCAAACAAACTTCCTTTTGGATTATTTGATAGTAAAATGAGATTTTTAGCAACCCAATTATCAATTGTCATTAAACTGCCAGATAGATTATGTGCTTTTAGGGATAAATATTCAGAAATAAGTTGAGTGAAGAATAATTCTGGTTTGGAAGGGATAAGATAACTCAACTTGGTTGATTCTTTGAAGGGAAGGATATTTTCAAAAAACATGACTTTAGGTAGGAATCAACCTTTTTACTATCCTCTACTTTAGAAGCTGACTCATAAAAAAGCTCCATTTTCTTAGTAATTTCATTTATTTGAGTTTTTTGGGGGGAGTTTGTTATGAATAATGATTTAGTAAAGTCTTATTCATACATGGATGTGAAGGATGAAACTGGCTTGATGCTTTGAAGAAGGTTTAAGAGTGGACTTTTACTTGTACTAAATTCTGAGGACATGACTATTTAACTAATGGAATTTTATAAAAGGATTGGAGAAATTTTTAGGGGAATTATGAGTCTTTTGTAGGGTTTTAAGATGAGGAATTTTCAGACATTTGAAAGTATGAGATGTGAATGATTTCAATATTAGGGTGACTCATTTTTTTTCTGGGATAAGACAATTTTTTGACATAGATAGAGAAGATGAGGTTTTTTTCTAATAGATAAAAAAATTCACCTTCACAATACTAACCGAAGAGATCAGACCAGGTCCCTCTCTTTCTTGAGTAAATCCTTAAATTTGTGTTTGTCTTAACTATTCTCTTCCGAAGTTATTTCCAAGCTTGGATACCTGAAAGGGTATGGTACTGAGTTAGACTAATAAGTGCATACTTTATCAAGGATACCTATCTCCTAATCATAGCCAATTTTAAAGAGAAAAATGGATCCATCTTTGTAGGTCGGGTTATTTTGATAACCCAACGTCAACCTGTTCTTCACAAATTTTTCCTTGTAAAAAGCCTTAGTAAAAATATCTGTTATTTGATCCTCAATCTCGCAAAAATTCATGAAAATAGCTCTTTTCTCAACATTGTCTCTTTGAAAATGATGCCTTACATCAATAATCTTTGTCCCCTTATGCTCTTTCTTCTCAACATTATCTCTCAGAAAATGATTTCTTATATTGATATGCTTTGTCCTCTTATGCTGCACTAGATTCTTAGCCATTTTAAAAGCACTTGTATTATCACACATCATAGGGATAATGTCTTAGACAATCCCAAAATCCTTCTATTGCTGTTTGATACATAATAATTGAGGACAACAAGAAGCTACAACCACATACTCCTCTTCAACAGTAGATAAAGCAACTTAATTCTATTTCTTAGAACCCTAGGAGATTGAGGAAGAACCCTAAAAATGAGCCATTCCAGAGGTATTTTTTCTATCTACCAAATATCCCGCATAATTAGCATCAACATATTCTATTAGATCAAAATCATCGCTAGATGGATAGTATAGAACAAGGTCCCCTGTCCCTTTCAGATACCTGAGAATTCTTTTTGCATCTTTCAAATAAGACTCCTTTGGGAAAACCTAAAATTTGGAACATATTCCCACACTAGATACAATATCTGGCATACTTGTAGTGAGATATAGTAAGGATCCAATAATCCCACTATACACGGTCTCATTAACTGAAGGTCCTGGTTCATCATTGTCCATCTTTGAACTGGTTCCAATTGTAGTTCCAATTGGCAGGCTTCTTCTATATTTTATTTCTTCAGTATCTCCTTGATTTACTTCTCTTAAAAAATCAGTGTCTCTTGAGAATTTCGCTTGATTTGTATGCCTAGGAAGAATCTAAGTTAATCCATCATGCTCATTTCAAATTCACTCCCCATTAGCTTTGCAAACTCTTTAAATAGAGATTCAGAACTAGCTCTAAAGATTATGCAATCAACATATATCTGAACAATTAGTAAGTTTCTACCTCTGGACTTTAAAAAGAGAGTATTGTCAATTTTTCCTCTTTTAAAGCTACTTTCTAGAAGAAACTTTAAAATTCTCTCATACTAAGCCCATGGTGATTGCTTCAAACCATAAAGAGCTTTGTCCAATTTAAGCACATGATGAGGAAAATCTACATCTTCAACCTGGACATTGCTTGACATAGACTTCTTCCTTCAAGTTTCCATTTAGGAAAGCACTTTTGACATCCATTTAGAAGATTTTGTACCCCATATAGGCAACAAATGCATAAGAATTCTGATAGACTCTATCCTTACTACAAGGGAAAATTTGTCATCATAGTCAATTCTTTCCTCCTGGTTATAAACTTGAACAACAAGTATTGCTTTATTTTTTTGTAGAGATTCATGCTCATCTTGCTTATTTCTGTACACCCATTTGGTCCTAATAATTTTTCTGACAACAGTTCTGGGGACCAAGTTCCATACTTTACTTCTTTATAATTGTTGAAGATCCTCCTACGTTACATGAATCCAATTAGCATCTTTCAGAGCTTTATTCTTATTTTTGGTCTTAATTTGGCAAAAAATAGTGAGAATTCCATGAAATTTTTGGCTTGAGCTCTTATTTGGACTCCAAATTCCAAAGGTGAATTCAAATTCTCAAGTGGGTGAGAAGATTTGTTCCTCCAGTTTAACCTTCTAAGATGAGTTCCACTGGGATCAGGTCCCTGAAGATTTTTACTGGTCCCTTCTTAATGTTCTTCTCCTAGAGCAAGGGTTTATAACTGAGATCCTAGATCACCATCACCTTCATCATTCCTAATTTCATCATTTAATCTTTGACCACCATCTTCAGTAATATCATCCCTTTGAATAGGAATGAGTTTTTTAATATCAGAATCTTCATTATCACCTGGATTCACTAGCTTTCCTGACTCATCGAAAACCACATGTATACTTTCTTATGCATACAAAGTTATTTTATTAAAAACACTATATGCTTTGCTTGTTGATGAATATCCCATAAATATTCTTTATCACTTTTAGAGTCAAACTTTCCCAATTCATTCATTCTCAGCAGTCAGTTCACATAGAATCAATTAATACATTTGCAAGCTTCTTTATCTTTCTAGCAGAGTAGTTATCTAACTTTTCCTTAATGTCAGAGAGAGTTACCTTATTTTCTTCTTCATCATTTATGTTTTACATTGGAGTAAACAAGGTATCATAGGTGAATTCACTATCCTCCGCAGCCAACATAGACACATCTTCAAGCTTTTCAGCTTTATCAGATTCACTGGAGGAATCTCCCCAGACTGGCAAGCTTGTTTCATTGCATAATCAACTGCAAATTTTCCTCTTGAATTATCAAGGACTTGGTCCTTATTCTTTCCTTTATTAGCTCTAAACTTTAGATATTCTTGATAGTCCAATTTGTTCAGTGGACAATCTTTGATTAAATGCGCAGGATTTCAATATTTGTGACAAAGTTCAATAGTACCTCCTTTTGGGCAGTTGGTTCTTTTCCTTTCAAATTGGCTATTTTTTATTTCTCTACAATCCTTTTAGCTAGGTATGCAAAATCAGTCTCTTCCTCACTTGATTCAAATTTTGATGCCTTTAATGCTAGAGACTTTTCTCTTTTTACTTCTTTTTTCTCTTGCCCTTTCTGCTTTTGGATTTCTGAGTCTTTAGATTACCAATAGGTTTATCCATAGTAAGAGTCTTTAGGTTTCTTTCCTCAGTAATAGCATCTACTTTGATTTCCCAGGACTTAGGAAGAATACCTAGAATTTTTCTCTCTTTCTCATATAAGGGATTAACTTCTCCTAGACAATGTAACTCATTTGTGATTGAAGTGAATCTAGTCTGCATTTCTTGAATTATTTATCCTTCAATCATGGAAAATGTTTCATAATGAGTAGTCAGTAGGTTAACTGTAGGTTAACTTTTGAATCCTTCATATCATTTGTTACTTAATGAGCAGTCTATAGGCAGTCCCAAATTTCCTTAGCATTTCACAAGCGAAAATCCTGTTATACTCATCTACTTTAATACCACACAAGAAATTTCTTAGTATTATAGTTCTTTTCAACTATCTTGCAATCTTCATTATTAAATTCTCTCCTGGTTTTGAAAACTATTCTTTTGATGTCTCCTTCTTTGACCTCTCTAACTAGAACATGAGGAAAATCAACTATTACATCCATCAGCTCGTTGTCCTCAGACATAATGAAGTCTAACATCCTGGTTTTCCACCATCAATAGTACTGCCTATTAAAGCGGGGTGGTCAAATGGTAGACTTCCCTTCTTTAAGATTAGGTGGAGCAGTCATGATCAAGAAATCACTAAAGGTGTGAACCTTTTTGAGTTCCCTTGCTCTAATACCAATTGATATAACAAGGGGGTGCATCACCAACCTAGTGACTTGGTCACTGATACTATGATAAAGACAATAAAATAATAAAGAACAAAAACTTGCAAAAATTAAAGGAGCACTGTGATTTATGTGGAAACCTCCTTGCTCAAGGGAGGAAAAACCATTGCTTGCCCTAAAAAGCACTCAAGAATCTAGTATAATCAAACTCATGATTACAGACTCCATTGGAACTTAACTCTAAGATCCACTAATTTGTAATAACTCTATTACAAATTCTCCTTGATAACACTGTCAAGATCTCTTCTCAGTTTCACAATCGACTAACTCTAATCTATTTGAACTTAGGTAACTCTACCTAAGAACTCTATGCAAAGAGAAAAATATTACACTTATAAGATGAGTAATTCGATTACAAAGCAAGACTTGACTCAAGAACAATTAAACTTAAAGCATTCACAGATTTAGAACTTGAGTAATCGACCCTTAAAGCAACCCTATGGTTGTTTTAGAATAATTTCTCATTTTGGGTTAAAGCTTAAAATAAAAAAGGGGTTTAAAAATTTGTAGGGACTATTTTTGACACCTAGATATAGCGGATGATAGGCCGCTATTATGGCGTCACTATCGTACAACATCAGTCGGATTCCCAAAATTTTTCCTACTCTAAATTCATCTAATCCTATTCTTTATGGAACTTTCAAAGGGTTTTAAAGAGATTCCCATACCCTGTGCCTTTTGGAATCAATGATTTAGTAATTATATCTTAACGTCTTTTAAAAAGTATCCAAAAGGTAGTTCTTAAAATGAATTTTTTTTTCATAAATGAAATACTAAAATTTCATGAAAGGATTAGACGATGGTCAAAACTTGAAAATAATCAATACTGACTAATTATCTATCAAAGAATCCTTTAACATGACTGAAATACTGACTACCCAAATAAGGCCACGGTATTCCTTTATTAAACTAACATAAACTACTGGCTCTTAAGTTAATGTACTTGAATCTGGATCATTAAAAAATGCAACATGAAATGGCATATGTACATGAAATGTATTGTATCTAAATGGAAGAAACATAACATATAGGTATCAAAGGAAAATAAATAACCTAAAAAAGAAGAGTCATGACATGGAATAGATATAGCTCAAAGTAATAAATCGTCTGGTGTCAATTTGATACTCTTAAATTGTATTTTTTTTCAGTCGAGATTATATAACTTATATAATGTAAAATATGTTACTTTAAACTCTATTCTAAATAGGTCTTGTTTTATTTTTTAATTATAATCAATATGCTTTAAATTAAGCTCTTTCACTGTTATAAGTATTAGATTAGTTTTATTTCATAAGTGATATCCTCTCAAGAGGGTCACTACAAGTATTTGTATTAGATCCTTAGGTTTGTGATCCTAGAACTTTTATTGAGAGTTAATATTAAACTTGTTTCTTTGTATGATAATTTTAATACTCTCATTTACTTTCTTACATGGTTAATATTTTGTTAGTGCATCCAATGTGCACATGCATGATGTACATGTCCCTAATGTAATGTGATTTTTTCTGTTGAAGAAATTAAGTTGTGGGATCTTTCTCATAGACATACTAAAGCCTCTCGTAAAGGTTTGAGCAACTCCAGTTCCTAACCTCACTTATTATAAGGGGGTTGGAGAACATTTTTCTAACCATAATTTTCCTCATAATAGTAGATACAAAGCAGGAAACAATCAAGGTTAAGAGTTGGGCCACATCCTCATATGAGCTATAGTACTTATGTTATAAGTCTCTCTTTTCAATAGATGTCTACATTTTTTCACCAGTTAACTAGAATAATGTATGATCCCAATGAATAATTTGGAAAAATGATAAAAATTGGTGGACTTGAGTTTTAAGGTACTACTGAACTTAAAATTTTTTAACAATGAGTTAAGCACATAAAAAGGGTATTTAATAGTTATAATATTCTTATGATGCCATATTTAAGTATGTTATCTCAATCTTACAAAAGGATTCTTATGATCGGTAGATAAGTGTGCCAAATTCCAAATCAAAAAATTAATGCTTATGTTGATCCCTCAAACGCTCGCACAAGCTGCAAGGCATATACTTCTCTAAAAAATCCTCGAATAATTGAGTCCTTGTCATAGGTGGAGATTTAGTTGGCCTAAAATCAATATAACCCCTCTACCAATGTCTGGCTGCTCGATCGAATTGGAAGGTGGTGTATTCCACACCACACATGTCACAAACCCATCCATCGGATAATGTAAGCACCTGTCTATACCTACCCTAGATAGGAGAACTCTAAATACCCTATCAATTAATCAATTCAAAAGTTAAACACTTTTATAAGTAATTCTTAAACTTAGTTATCTGAAGATCAACATGAAATCAACTACAATAGTACAATTTACTCTCTATAAAATTTGAATCAATATATTTGATAAATAAAAAAAATATAGAAAATAAGCAACAACAAATCCCCAGAAACTAGCCTTGATAAAACGTGGGGGTGCACCACCGTTCTGGGGACCTGGTCCCTGAGACTAAAATAAAGACAATAAAATAGTAAAGAACTAAAATTGGCAAAAATTAAAGGAACACAATGATTTACGTGGAAACCTTCTTGCTCAAGGGAGGAAAAACCACAGCTTGTCCTCATAAGCACTCAAGAATCTACTATAATCAAACTCATGATTAAAGACTTCATTGGAACTTAACTCTAAGATCCACTAATTTTTAATAACTCTATTACAAACTCTCCTTAACAACTGTATCAATATCTCTTCTCACTTTCACAATCAACTAACTCTAGTCAATTTGACCTTAGGTAACTCTACCTAAGCACTCTACTACAAAGAGAAAAATGATACTCATATAAGATGAGTAATTTGATTACAAAGCAAGACTTGACTCAAGAACAATTAAACATGAATCACACACATATTTGGAACTTGAGCAATAGAGTTTTTGTGGTTTCCTTAATTTATCAATTTTGGAAAAACTACTTGAATGAGAGGAATCTTTTTCTATTTATAGTAGTTAATAAATAAGGGTTGAATTTTTATCAGACCAGGTATCACAACGGCTACACTACACTCCTGCAACGTTAGTTGTGCTAGCGGACAAAACTATGCAGAGATATGACAACTAACCACTTTATGATGAGCCAGGGACCTAGTCCTTCTAATAAAATGGATAATCATAAAAACAAGAGACAGGCACAAGAGCACTAAACAAGTAGTAGGAACATCCATGGAAAACCATCCATGTAGATTGGAAATGGCAGAAGTTGTTGAAGAGTGATTTATATCACTGCTAAAGAATCTCCAACTAACCTGCACCATGGATATACACACGATTAGAAGTAAAGTAAGTGTAGTATCAATATAACTTCATATATAGGTAAGCAGCATCCACTGACCAGGGTTAGAAACAAATAACACCAATAACAAATATTGAGAGATCATATTACCAAGTAAAGTTCTGATTCTAAATCCCATTTATAAATATCACTATCACCCCACCATAGAATCTATGTGAACTATATGTTATTAAGAATTTTTGTATATCTTTGTCCTTTGAATACCTATTCTAGCCTACTGAAACACCCTGAGTTTGACCCTTGGAAATTTCATGGGTTTTGAACTGCCTAGCTATCATATAACTTAAGCTTCCTAGTCGTATGATCTGGGTATGACTTAGGAGACCAAGTCACATAGTAAATAGTGTGTCCGATATCACTTACTGTCTAAGGTATAACTAAACTCCGTACGAGTCGTATGGAGATGGTACATTGTATGATTAACAGTGTCAATCCCTTAAGGTACTATCTAGGGTATGAGTTAGGGGTACCACTCATATGATTTTATATGAGTGAGGTTCCCAAACTATACCCACCTGCGTTCTTTATTTAACTTTTAAGCCAAGGGTATTCTGGATATTTCTGACCCTAAAAAACTTATGACCCCACATCTTATAACACTTCATGGCCACTCATAACTCACTTTAAAATAACAAAACACTCCTAAAACTCTCTCAAGATGATTTGGCTAGGGTTTTCTTAAAGTGATCATCTGGAGGCTTAAGGATCAAGATCTTTCCATGAATCTTCATAAATAAGGAATGTTACTCCTCCCTCATTGTTAGTTCAACTAAAAGAATATTTTAATGAATGGTTTTCATCATATAATTATGATAATGCTTTGGGTTTTTAAATATATGTTGGTGGTTTTCGTTGTTCTTGGTTGGATAATGTTTTCCCATATTTTACTTATGGTTTTTATGTTATAATTATGTCTTGGACTTGTGATTTCATGAGAATCATCAATTAATACTTTGTTTTTATTTTGGAAACTATACCCCCCAATATGTTTGCTAAAATGCCTATGAGAATATTTTTTTCACATAGTTTGACTTTCATTAAAAACTTTGCATTCCATGATATAGTAATAGAACCCAATTTGGGTTGGTTGGTTTTAACATGTTGGGAAAGGCGTTGGTGGCCATAGAACCCAAATTGATTATTTTCGGAATAGAGATTGGTAATAAACTCAACCCATTTGCATAATTGTTTTTAGATGATGCATTACTACTTGGTTTGTATTTTTTCTTGAGATTAATGCATAACATACATTTTTAATTAGTTAAGGATGGTATTGAAAATGTTATGGGGTACACGGGAATCCGACAAGTGTATGTATAATTAAAACCTAATGGGGTACATGGGAATCCCCCAAGTGATTTTTATAATGGAGTCTGCAGGGTACATAAGAATCCCCTAAGTGTTGGCTAATAGCATTGCTTGGAAGCTATAATTGGTATGGAGATACCACTAACTAATTCCTTAAAATTTCACTTCTAAAATTGGTGGTTTGGTTATGTGTTAAATGATTTAATTGGGCAATAATGGAAGGTTGTGATAGCTAGTCATGAAGGTTTGAATCTGAATGGTTAACACTGGAAACTCATTTTTGCCAGCATGAGGATTGGTCTTGATGACTACATACTTGTGGGGTACAAGGGAATTCCCTAAGTATATACACGTACATATGTATTATAGAGGGTGAATGGTACAAAAAAATCCCCATCCACCTATGGTATCTATAGTTTGTGCGGCTACATGCATTAAGGCCCATTCATGGGGTAAAACTTGACCCATATAGCCCTTTGGTGGAAAATGATGGTAGAACTACATAAACCTAGGTAATGGTTTCAAATGCATACTAAACCCAGTTCCCTTTCTCGGTATGGTATATATGTATATATATATGTGATTGCATATGGCTATTTACTGTGGTTTTGAATAATGACATTATTTTATACTTATTTGTGAGTACATTCTAGTGTTCATCACGCTTATTATCTTTAGGCACTGTATCCTAATGCGATGCAAGAACTGGCCATACTATCAATCCTCTTTCTCAGTGACTTGGACTCGAGGACAATTTGAATTAGATTAAAATGGTGAGATTCCAGTCTTTGGGAGGCCTATTTTATGCTATGGTTTATCTTATATCTTTATTATTCCTCTATCATTGGCTTTGGCTATGGTCAGGGGCATGTCCTGACTAGATATTTTTAGATATAGTTTAGAGGCTTTGTATGGAAAACTATGGACTTAGATAGGGAATGGTTATGATATAAATTTGGGTTATTGTCTTGGTTTTGTTGTCCATCATATGGATTGACTCGGTTGGGTTGGTATAAAATATAGACTTATCCCGAAGTCATTATAATTTAAAATATTCTATCTTGTTATATGTTTAAAATTTATCCAACTCAGGGTATATATTGGTTGGTGAGATTGGGTATCGGGGGTGGTCTCTGATCTTGGTTGGACTTAGGATGCCCATTACAACAAGGCCCTGGTTTGGTTTGTGTCAAGTTGGTATCAGAGCCTAGGTTTTAGTGTTATGGGTTATCCACAAAGTCGTGTTGAGTAGAGTCTCTTTTATGAGTGTGTAGTGCACCACACTTATAAGCGAGGTACTATGAGATATCTAGGAATGTTTCACTTTCCTGTTGTTATATTCTTGGGCTATAGAATCTAGGGTCTAGAACTCCCACCTAAACCTTGCTTTGTTCACTTTTCAGATCTTACCTTTTCATCAATCTGAAGCTTATGAAAACTCATCTGTCCAACTCGAGGATGACATGGATAGATCTCATCCAACTTATGAGGTATAGACCTGGTCAGGTATTGTTGCTTCTGATTTTCCCTATAGAGTTCCACTTATCTGCACTAACCCAACTCTAAAAGATGACACTCATGCTCTGTTACCCCAAGGAGATATTACCAATGTCGAGTTACCAAGTTTTATTCAACTATTAACCAAGATAGTGACATTTTTGTCATAATAGTCTGGTCTAATTAGGGTGAGAAAGAATAAGGCAATGTTGAGAAATAGACAGAGTAAAAAGTCCCAATATTCTGACTGGGGGAGGGGTAAGAGGAATAGTAGTATAGATGGTGGTGGACAGTGGTCTAAGCAGGGGAATCTAGGAAGTTTCCAGGTGGTTGTTAGTGTTCTTTATCCTTAGTTTTCTGGTGATTATCATTTTTGGGCCAGTGAAGCTCAGTTAGCCCCACCTTATTCTCCTTGCCAATTTTGTAGTTTGTTGCACCATGGTTACTGCTATAAGTGGAGGAATTAGTGTTTTATTTGTGGTCAATTGGGTCACATACGGCAGGAGTATTCCATAAGGATTTCCACAGGGGCAAATAGGATCCCGGTTGCCACTTCCCTAGTTTCTCTACCAAAGGGTGTTGATTCTTGCTTAGCACTGGCTGAGATCGTCCTTATGCTCTCACTACTTATTAGGATTTTGAGGCATCTCCTAATGTCGTGAATGGTATGTTGAAACTCTTTTCTCGTAATGTGTACTATTTACTTGATTCAGGGTCCATTCTTTCTTGTGTGACCCATATATAGCTATGCATTTTAGTTTTGGACCTTTTTTCTATTTCTACCCTGGTAGGTGGCTTGGTGATTGATTAAAGAGTCTATAGGGGGTGTTTGGTATTTGTTAGTAGAAAAGAGAATTTGGTGGATTTACTTGAGTTAGATATGGTTGACTTTGATGTCATCTTATGGATGGATTGGTTGCATTCATATTATGCATCTCTAGATTTTTGGACCTATAAGGTCATCTTTAAATTGTCTAATGAGCCTGTTATTAAGTGGAAGGGTGCTTCCCTAGCTCCTAAGAGAAGGTTTTTATCGTATCTTAGAGCTTGGAGATTGATCTCCAAGGGGTGTCTCTATCATCTTGTTTAGGTTAAAGATTCCAGCTTGTAAAGTCCTTCATTATGTTCTATTTCCATGGTTAATGAATTTCTTGAGGTTGATGACCTTTCGGGTATCCTACCAGATGGGAAAATTGATTTTTGGACTGACCTTCTTCCGAAAACTCATCTTATTTCTATTTCTCCATATAGAATGGCTGTAGCTGAGTTAAAGAAGCTTACGGTGAAACTAAAGGATCTTTTATACAAGGGTTTCACCTATCCTAGCATATCCCCATGGGGTGCTTTAATTCTTTTATACACAAGGGGGATAGTATCCTCCGGGTATGTATAGGTTACTGGCGGGTGGATTAGGAATTTAGGGTGACCACCTCATGGGGTAGACTATATATATATATATATATATATATATATTAGATGACTTACTGAGTTGGTAGTGCATGAAGGTTGATAGATACTAAGTTGGAAACTTTAGACGTTGATTTTAATGCAAAGAGTATGTTAGTTTGAGGATTTTTAGGTGAAAGTTATGGGGGTAGATTGGTAGGCTTGGTCGGGTGTGTGGAAGAGACGAGGTTGATGACTCAGGGGATACATAAGTGCGTAAGTTGTGACATAAAAGTTGGAGGTCCAGATTGAAATAATGGATTGGGGCTAAGTCATTTAATGGGTTGGGGCATGGGGTTTGTGAGGCTATGCAGGATCCCAGGTAGAATATGGATAGATGAGGTTTTAAGTATAAAAGAGTCAAATGTCCCTAGTAATACCCCTTAGAGAATAGTATTATGCTTGTAGGTGTAGTAAGATAGAGATTGAAGGGATAATCTTAAATTTTCTGTTAGCATTAGACTTCAAGGGAAAGTCAGTGTGAATTTACTCGTATTCTAGCAATTCCCTCCTATTTAAATTAAGAGGGCACTCTACAAGTGTTGTATGCATTCTAATAGTGCATATGCCTAAGGTCCATATTCTATGTGCTGTGTATGTCCATACTCAAGCCGCTGGATCAAAGACAATAATGTTCCTTCGAAATTCGAGCTTCCAGATGTTTAAGTTCTATGCGATGATACCCATGATTCGTATATTCATGTCTTACATCATGCCTAGTTCTAAGAAATAGTAGTTTCAAGCGGCAATCCTCACTTTTCTCCCTGAACATAAATCTCAGCTTTACTCTACACTACCTGTATGCAGTCGTGTTTCTTCTTATGCCCAGTTGTAACGCCCCGAAAAATGGGTCTCGAAGCATCACACGGTGCTTGAGGCTACGAGTAGCCCCAATCTAACCCTTTGAGCCATTTTCATTCAGTTCAACACAAATCAATGGGGTTTCCATAAATAATCCTCAAATATCAACAGAGTAATCATAATCCAAGAATAAAAGAATTTAAAAAAGATAGCAAAATACGACTTATTAGTCAACTAGTCTGACAAGCGTCTAAGAAAATCAATAAAACCAGCGAGCCATTGAGACATGCCCCAGCTGACTTATACTCAGTTATCAAATGTAAAACATTTCGTGAAACCAACATCATACATCACATCCTCTGAACATCAGGACTCACCATAACAGAGGATGTAGAATAGCATGCCCGAAGAATCACTGTCGAACCTGGAACTGAGCACCTGAACCTACATTCCAAGAAAATGCAGCCCACATCCAAAGATGTAGGTCAGTACCATGGAAAGGAACCGAGTATATGGGGGTGTATGTAGTTGTATAAACATCATCATCATAAATATTTATAAGAAATATGCAGTATGTATGAAAGACTCACATAGCCCGAAGAAAATCATCATAATCATGAGAGGATGAAATAAGTACAATAACACATGTGAGTCATCATATAATTTGTCAATCACTTTCAGTTCATCAAGAATATCAATTCTCATAATGTAAATATCATTTAAATCTTTCGAAAGAATAACTTTCACAATTCCACTTTCAAATCACTTCACCGTTCACCATAGACACAAGGAAACACATACACACTGGGAGATCCTATAACCAACATAAACCATGTGAGCTACATGTAGTCCAACGTACAACCCACGTTGGGGAGAGCCATCCTATCCTTGCCATCAGAGTAGGACTATCGATATCAAATCCACACAAACTAGTGATCACTATATTAATTAGCCTCAAGCTCACTCCTACGGGGGCACGTAGTTCTAGGGAAGTAAGGTCGCTTTATACCTCACACTCAGTGCTAACGGTTTCTCCCAGACATACCTCAGATCATTTCAAAGACAATCCACAACAAAGCAATTTCAGTAATATATAAATATACATCGGGAGCCATCATGCTTCCCATTTATCAAAATAACCACGTTGTGGATTTCTTTCACACTCGAGTTCTAAACAACTCCATTAAGACCAAAAAGTCAAATAATTCAAAATATCTTAAATATTCAACATCAACATGCTTATAACACATACTTTTTAAAAAAACACAATTTTCAATGGGGGTTCACGACCCAAATATCAAAATCATGATAAATATCATTCAAGATTCATACTTTATATCTCCACACATGTAAATTTATCTTTCAAAATTATAAACATCAAGATTTCATAATAATCATCATAAGATATGGGTTCATCCTTCAAATTCATAAAAGTCAAACAAAAATCATGCCTTTGTAAAGAAAATTACTTTTAGGCACAAGAACGAAAGAGAGTTCTTGTTGAAAAACACCACATACCTTAAATGATGAACTTTAGATCGATACTCATTTTGGAGATGTTAATCATGACTTTGAGTGATGGTTCTTGGAGTTCTTGAACTAGGAACTTGGAATCTTGAATAAATTTGCAGGATTAATGGTGAACTTTGGAGGTTCTTGAAGTTGGATGTAGGAGATTAGGGTTTTCTTTTTGAGGGAATTTGATGAAATATAACATATAATGCTTCTAATAGGCTTTAATATAGGGTTTGGATGGATTTTAGGTGAGGGGGAATGACCAAAACGCCCCTCAAAATCGAAGAATTCTCGAATCTATCCTTTGGTGGTCTGTTTTGATAGTCTGAAGTAGATCAACCATAACGTTTTACTTCGATATCCGAATTAGATGAAAGAAATTTCATTAGAAAGAGGACTCTCATATATTTCCATTGATATATAGTATCTCACCCAGATCATTGTGTACGAGGAGTTATGATCGTTTGAAGTTGACCCAAAAATATACTTTTGATAGGCTGAAGTAGATCGACCATAACTTTTTGCTTCGATAGCCAAATTGGATGAAACTAAATTATTTAGAAAGAGGATTCACAGAGATTTCCGTTGATATATAGTAGATCACCCAGATCATTATGTACAAGGATTTATAATCATTTAAAGTTGGAGCAAAAATACGCCAGGCCTCAGTACTTTTTCCTGCATGTTTTACTGTTCACTACTATTCATGGTTCGATCTGAATGTTCATAACTCGTCGCTCGGCTGTTTGTTTTGGATGATCCACAAATTGTTGGAAAGCTTATTCGATACTCTACACAATGGTGGGTCATAATCTAAGACATTCCGCACGAAAGATTTATAATTCATTCTAGAAGATAGAATCTAACACGTTTACGCATAAAATTTCAACAAAAAATTTCTTGGGGTATTACATCATTCCCCTTGGAAACATTCGTCCTCGAATGACGCTAGACATGCCAAGATTAGATAGGGAATAAAGCATACAGCTGAAACCATTCGTTAGACTCATCACCACATTTTTTCTCACTTCGAATGTAACATGGAATGCGTAAATTCAAGAAACTACAGCTGAACACACAATAAATGATAGCTGAACTGTTGCAACTTTTATCAAAAGTGCATGATTTAGGAAAGAGCGGTACCTTCGGCTAGATCGGATTTCGCAAAAAATAGGTGCGGGTACTTGGATCGCATATCCGCCTCAGCTTCCCAAGTTGAACCCTCAATAGATTGGTTTCGCCACAACACCTTGAACAAGGGAACTTCTTTGTTCCATAGTCTTCGGACACTGAAATCAAGAATCTCAACAGGAATCTCATCAAAAGAAAGATTTTCTTGAATGTTAGCACTCACAGAGGAATCCACTACCACAGCATCGCTAATATGCTTTCTAAGCATGGAGACATGGAATATTGGATGAACAGAGGACAACTCGGAAGGCAACTCGACCTCATAAGCTACCTTACCAACACGGCTAAGAATTTTGTAAGGACCAATATAACGGGGACTAAGCTTCCCCTACTTTCCAAATCTCTTCACCCTCCTCATGGGTGAAATTTTTAGATACACTAGGTCACCAACTTCAAACTCAAGGTCTCTCCTTCTAACACCCACATATGACTTCTGACGACTCTACGCAATTTTCAACCTTTCCCTAATCAACTTAACTTTTTTCATAGCCTCAAATACCGAATTAGGATCACTCACAGCCACTTCACCCACGTTGAACAAACCTATGGGTAATCCATACTTCCTCCTATATAAAGCTTCAAATGGATCCATGCCAATATTAGAGTGGAAACTATTATTGTAAGCAAACTCTATCAACGGTAAGTGATCATCCCAACTTCCCGTAAAGTCAAGTGCACAAGCTCTCAACATATCCTCTAAGTTCTGGATGGTCCACTCAGCCTGACCATTGGTCTGCGGATGAAAAACAGAACTTAAAAACACTTGGGTACCAAGACCCTTCTGTAAAGCTTTCCAAAATTATGAAGTGAACTAAGTACCCCTATCCGAAATGATAGACAAGGAAACGCCATGCAGTCTGACTAGCTCTCGAATATACAATTTAACGTTATCCTCAGCAGCATATGAAGTATGAATAAGAAAGAAATGAGCAGACTTAGTCAACCTATCAACCAGAACCCAAATAGAATCATGAGGGCGTCGGGAAGGAGGTAAACCAATAACAAAGTCCATATTTATCTCTTCCCACTTCCAGGTGGGAATACTAAACTATTGTATCATACCACCAGGTCTTTGGTGTTCAACCTTAACCTATTGGCATGTTGCAAAGTTAGCTACAAACACTGCTATATCTTTCTTCATCCCATTCCACCAATAGATTTCTCGTAAGTCTCGGTACATCTTAGTGGCACCAGGATGAATAGAATATCGCGCCCCGTGCACTTCAGCCATAATCCTCTGTCTCAGATCATTAACATTCGGGGCACATAGTTTACCCTGTAATCTGAACACACCATCTCCCCCTTGGGAGAAAATCTCTACTTTTGGGTCCTTGACTAACTTTTTCAGTTTGGCTAAACTAGCATCTAAGTATTCCTTTTCCTTCACTTTCGAAACCAATGAGGATTCAGAACTACTCTGAACCCCTATACTAACTTTAGTAGAGTCAAACAACCTAACCCCCAATCTAGCCAAACGATGTACATCATGAGCCAACTCTTTATTACCTTCTACCACATGCGAAACACTACCCATGGACACTCTACTTAGGGCATCTGCCACAATATTGGCCTTGCCTGGATGGTACAACACACTCATATCATAGTCCTTTAATAATTCTAACTATCCTCTCTGCCTAAGATTCTATTCTCTCTGGGTAAACACATATTACAGACTTATGATCAGTGAAAACATCAATATGGACACCATACAAATAGTGTCTCTATATTTTCAAAGCAAACACAACAACAACCAACTCAAGGTCATGGGTGGGGTAATTTTTCTCATGGAGTTTGAACTGTCTAGAAGAATAAGCTATCACCTTACCCTTCTGCATCAATACACAATCCAACCCAACTACCGAAGCATCACAGTACACCATAAAACCATCAACACCATCAGGAAAAGTCAAAATAGGGGCTGAAGTGAGTCGAGTCTTCAACTCCTAAAAACTCTTCTCACAAGATTCGGACCACAAGAAACTTCACTTTTTTTTGGGTCAACCGAGTCATAGGATATGATATAGAGGAGAAACTCTCAACAAAATGGTGGTAATAGCCAGCTAAGCCCAAGAAACTTTAAATATTAGTCGGAGAAATAGGTCTAGGCCAATTTCTCATAGCTTTGGTCTTTGGGGGATCAAGTCTAATACCCTCAAAAGAAATGATATGACCCAGAAAAGCAATTGACCTTAGCGAAAACTCAGACTTAAGTTCTGTAGGGGCCATACAATAAGGAGGAATAGAAATGGGCTGAGTATCGGGAAGAAGATCAATCCCGAATTCTATCTCTCTATTAGGAGGTATCCCTGGGAGATCATCCGGAAACACATCAGAAAACTCATTGATGAAGTTAACAAACTGGAGAGTTGGAGTCTCAAATTTAGTGTCTTTGACTCTAACCAAATGGTAAATACACCCCTTGGAAATAAGCTTTCTATCTTTGAGGTAAGAGATAAAATGACTCTTGGGTGACACAGAATTGCCAGACTACTCAAACACGGATGCACCCAGAAACTGAAACTTGACCACTCAGGTCCGACAATCAATAGAGGCATAAGAAGAATACAAACAGTCCATACTTAGAATCACATCAAAATCTACCATGTCTAACTCAATCAGATCAGCCAACAAGACTCTATGAAGAATGGTAATAGGACACTTTTTATACACTTTCTGGGCAATAATCAAATCACCCACTGGGTTATAAACTAGGATAGGCTCAGGAATAATCTCAGGGCTCATTTCAAAATTCACAGCAATCAAAGGTGTAATATATGAGAAACTAGATCCAGGATCCAACAAAGCATACATATCAAACTGAAATATACAAAGCATACCAGTAATAACATCGAGAGAGTCCTCCTATTCCTGGCGGAACGGTAAAACATAGAATCTATTTTGGAACTGCCCGCCAGCATTGCTAGAAGAGACGCCCTGAGCAGGGGCTAGCCGAGTCGCTGGAACTGGAGTACTAACAGTCTGAGTCTGGGTGTGAGGGCGATAGTCACAACACCCTTGTCCATTCTGTGGACAATCTCTAACTCTGAAACCCATATCACCATACTGGAAACAACCTCTCTTCTCACCCTAACACTCACCCGAATGAGCCCTATCACACTTAGGACATAAGGGACGATTTGGCTTACTGCCAGCACTGTACTGGGACCTGGATGCATATGACCTGCTACCTTGCTCCTGCCTACCTCTAGGAATGGGAGCACTAGAAGATAAAAGTGCTGGCATAGACGAACGATCTTAATACTGAGGGGGACTCCCTTCTTGCGATCTAGTCTGACCCTATTCGTGCTGCTCGGACCTAGCTCTTTTATTTCCTCTCATTCTATCTCTATCCTTAATCTTGTCTGCCTCAATCTGTTGGGAATGATTCATCAGCCTAGAAAGATTTATATCACTATTCAGCATAGTATACCTACACTCTTTAACCACATTACTAGACACTCCAGTCACAAACTTACTCATACTAGCCCGATTATCAGCCACTAAGTTAGGAGCATACTTGGAGAACTGATTAAACTTTAGACAGTACTCCCTAACAGTCATAGAGCCCTATCGCAGGTTCATAAACTCTTCCACCTTTGCCTCCCTCATTTCTAAAGGGAAACTTATCCAAGAATGCATCCTGGAACTCTTGCCAAGTTGTAGGGACAACTCCCTCACCTCTATCTTTTCTCCAAGCAACAACCTAGTCATAAACAAGGTCTTTCAACCTATATGCAGCCAACTCCACACTATGTTCCTCAGATACATGCATCACCTGAGTAATCTTCCGCACCTCCTCTAAAAATAACCGTGGATACTCATCAGACTTGGACCCATAGAATTTCGGCGGATTCATCCGCATGAAGTCACGGATCCTGGCAACAGTTGAATCACCTCCTTGCTGCTGTGGAGCTGGGGTTGGGTTTGCCTGAATATTTGCAATAACAGCTTAGGCCAGCGTCTGATAGGCTATCTAAAATTTAGCATGGGAGACATTTTTATTCAATGGGTCAGCGGGTTGAGGTCTGACAAGCCTTTAAGAAAATCAATAAAACCAGCTAGCCATTAGACATGCCCCAACTGACTCATATTCAGTTATCAAATGTAAGAAATTCCGTGAAACCAAAATCAGATATCATGTCCTTGGAACATGAGGACTCACCATAACAGAGGATGTAGAATAGCGTGCCTGAAGAATCACTGTCGAACCTGGAACTGAGCACCTGAACCTACATTTCGAGAAAATGCATCCCACATCCAAAGATGTGGGTCAGTACCATGGAAAGGAACCGAGTATATGGGGGTGTATGTAGTTGTATAAACATTATCATCATAAATATTTATAAGAAATATGCAGGATATATGAAAGACTCACATAGCCCGAAGAAAATCATCATAATCATGAGAGCATGAAATAAGTACAATAACACATGTGAGTCATCATATAGTTTGTCAATCACTTTCAGTTCATCAAGAATATCAATTCTCATAATGTAAATATCATTTAAATCTTTCGAAAGAATAACTTTCACAATTCCACTTTCAAATCACTTCACCGTTCACCATAGACACAAGGAAACACACACACACTGGGAGATCCTATAACCAACATAAACCATGTGAGCTACATGTAGTCCAACGTACAACCCACTTTGGGGAGATCCATCCTATCCTTTCCATCAGAGTAGGACTATCGATATCAAATCCACACAAACTAGTGATCAGTATATAAATCAGCCTCAAGCTTACTCCTACGGGGGCACGTAGTTCTAGGGAAGTAAGGTCGTTTTATACCTCCCACTCAGTGCTAAAGATTTCTCCCAGACATACCTCAGATCATTTCAAAGACAATCCACAACAAAGCAATTTCAGTAATATATAAATATACATCGGGAGCCATCATACTTCCCATCTATCAAAATCAACCACGTTGTGGATTTCTTTCACACTCGAGATCAAAACAACTCCATTAAGACCAAAAGGTCAAATCATTCAAAATATCTTAAATATTCAACATCAAAATGCTTATAACACACACTTTCTAAAAAAACACAATTTCCAAAGGGGATTCACGACCCAAATATGTAAATCCTGATAAATATCATTCAAGATTCATGCTTTATATCTCCACACATATAAATTCATCTTTCAAAATCATAAACATCAATATTTTATAATCATCATCATAAGATATGTGTTCATACTTTAAATTTGTAAAAATCAAATAAAAATCATGCCTTTGTAAAGAAAATTACTTTTAAGCACAAGAACGAAAGAGAGTTCTTGTTGAAAAACCCCACATACCATGAATGATGAACTTTAGATCGATACTCGTTTTTGAGATGTTAATCATTCCTTTGAGTAATGATTCTTCGAGTTATTGAACTAGGAACTTGGAATCTTGAATAAATCTGCAGAATTAATGGTAAGCTTTGGAGGTTCTTGAAGTTGTATATAGGAGCTTAGGGTTTTCTTTTTGAGGAAATTGGATGAAATATAACATATAATGCTTTTAATAGGCTTTAATATTGGGTTTAGATGGATTTTGGGTGAGGGGAAATGACCAAAACTCCCCTAAAAATCAAAGAATTCTCAAATCTGTCCATTGGTGGACTGTTTTGATAGTCTGAAGTAGATTAACCATAACGTTTTACTCCGATATCCAAATTGGATGAAACCAATTTCATTATTAAGAGGACTCTTATATCTTTCCATTGATATATATTATATCACCCATATAATTGTGTATGAGGAGTTATGATTATTTGAAGTTGACTCAAAAATTCACTTTTGATGGGCTAAAGAAGATCGACAATAACCTTTTGCTCCAATAGACAAATTGGATGAAACCAATTTCAGTAGAAAGAGGACTCGCAGAGATTTCCATTGATATATATTAGATCAGCAAGATCATTATGTACAAGGAGTTATGATTGTTTAAAGTTGGAGAAAAAATACGCCAGGCCTCAGTACTTTTTCCTGCACATTTTACTGTTCACTACTATTCACGGTTCGATTGGAATGTTCATAACTCGTCACTCGGGTGTCCGTTTTGGATTATCCACATATCGTTGGAAATATTATTCGATACTCTATGCAATGGTAGGTTATAATCTAAGACATTCTGCATGGAAAATTTATAATTCATTCTAGAAGATTGAACCCAACACATTTATGCATAGAATTTCAATAAAAAATTTAGCGGGGTATTACATCAGTTCCAAGGACTCATATTATGGTGTATCTATACTGGAGTAATCCTTCATTTATAACTTGGGTGGTTTCTTTGGAGTACCTCATTCCTATTGTAGCGTGTCTCATTTTGTAGGTATGCCTTAGGTAGTACAATAGATAGGAGTTGTAATTAAGAAGTAACCTCTCTCCTTCTTTATTATTACACTCTATATCCTCTGTGACCCTTATTATGTTAGGATGATCTAACCTTAGGAGTATAGTGATATTTTGGACAAGAGAGTAAATGTCCTTTGTTGTGAACTTCTAGGGTGGCTACTGAGCTAAAGTTATAGGTGTAGATGGAAGAATAAGATGAATGTTGCCATATTAAATAGTTGCGGAGGGGAGTCATAGTGAAAACCTTTGTGATAGTGATTAGGGTGTTAGTTTTGGTGAGAAAATCCATTCAGTAGGTGTAGTAAAGATAGGCTAGAGCGTGGTGATTGGTAGGTACCCAACCATTATGATATGAGGCCAAAGATCCTAAATTACGACTTGAGGTTTCTTAATTATACTGATATACGGGGTGGTATTATAAGAATGGTGTAACGTATAGGGTCCGATGGCTTCCACTAGCACCTTTAACTCCCAATTAGTATTTAACACATGATGGATATACAGTTATACTCAAGCCCTCTAGTTGTGTATTCGTATGGGGGAAGTTAGAAGGTTGAGATGGAGAAGTGTTGTCTTTATGTTGAAAGCTCGGTGGGGAGTGTGGCCACATTTAGTTGGATAATAGATGCATAAGTTATGGAGGAAGAAGCTACTTGGGATGCGAAAGAGGAAATAAAGTCCAAGTATGCAAATTTGTTCTCTGTTCTGGAAATTCATGCGTAAGGTATGTGTTCTTCATAATATCTTATTTCCTAACTTGGTCAAGGGAAGGTTTTATGGGTAATAATGTGTTAAATCGTGCTTGTGCTTGACTTTATCCGTAATTCGAGGATAAATGATCCAAGTGAGGGAGAATTAAAACACCCTGAGTTTGACCCTTGTAAATTTCCTAGGTTTTGTACTCTCTGGCCATCATACGACTTGAGCTTACTAGTCGTATGATGTGGGTGAGACTTAGGAGCCCAAGTCATATGGTAAATAGTGTGTCATATGTCATTTACTGTCCAAGGTACGACTAGACTCTATATAAGTCGCATGAAGATGGTACAAGAGGAGTAGGGTAATTGTATGATTAACAGTGTCTATACTTTAAGGTACTATCTAGTGTATAAGCTAGGGGTACGACTCGTATGATTGGGTATGAGTGAGGTGCCCAAACCGTACCTATGTGCGTTCATTTTTCAGCTTTTAAGCTGACATTATTTCGGACATTTCCCACCCCAAAACACTTAAGACCCCATGTCTTATAACACTTTGTGGACACTCGTAACTCACTTTGAAAGATTAAAACACTCCTAAAACTCTCTCTAAACTCTCTCAAGAAGATTGGGCTAGCGTTTTCTTCAAGTGATCATCTAGAGGCTTAAGGATCAAGATCTCTCTGTGAATCTTCATAAATAAGTAATGTTACTCCTCCCTCATTGTTAGTTTAACTAAAAGCATATTTTAATGAATGGTTTTCATAGGATAATTATGATAATGTTTAGGGTTTTAAAATATATGTTGTGGGTTTTGGTTGTTCGTGTTTGAATAATGTTTTCCCATGTTTTGGTTATGGTTTTCATGTTATAATTTTTGTTTGGACTTTTGGTTGCATGGGTATGGGCAATTGATACTTGGTTTTGGTTTTGGAAACTATATGCCCTCAACATATTTGTTAAAATACCTATAAGAATGATTTTGTCACATAATTAGACTTTTACTTAAAACTTTGAATTGCAAAATATGGTAATGGAACCCCATTTGTTTTGGTTGGTTTTAAATGGTTGGGAGAGGCCTTAGTCGCCATAGAACCCAAATTGATTCTTTTTGAATTGAAATTGGTAATAAACTCAACCCACTTGCATAATAATTTTTGGTTTACAAATTACTACTTGGTTTGGTTTCTTTCTTGAGACTAATGTCTGGCATACATGGTTAATTAGTTAAAGATGGCTTTGAAAATCTTACGGGGTATACAAAAATCCCCCAAGTGAATATATAATAAAACCTTGTGGGGTACATGGGAATTCCCTAACTGATTTTTATATTGGACTCTGCAGGGTACATGAGAATCCCCTAAGTGTTGGATAATGACATTGCTTGCAAGCCCTAGTCAGTATGACGATACCACTAACTAGTACCTTAATATTTGACTTCTTGAATTAGTGGTTTGGTTATGTGTTAAATGTTTTAATTGGGCAATAATAGTGGGTTATGATAGCTAGCCGTGAAGGTGTGAGTACGAAAGGTTGACACTGGAAACTCATGTTTACTGACTTGAGGATTGGTCTTGATGACAACATACTTGTAGGGTACAAGGGGATCCCCCAAGTATATACACGCACATATGTATCATTGTGAGTGAAGGGTACAAAAAAATCCTCGGGCAGCTATGGTATCTCCAGTTCATGCGGCTACACACATTGGGTCTCATTCGAGGGGTAATACTGGACCTATATAGCCCATGGTTGGACTATGATTGTAAGTCTACACAAACCCAGGTAATGGTTTTAAATGCATACTAAACCTGATTCTCTTTCCCAATATGGTATATATGTATACATATGTATGTGATCGCATATGGATATTTACTATGCTTTCAAATAATGGCATTATTTCATCCTTATTCCTTAGTAAATGCTAGCGTTCATCACGCTAACCATCTATGGCTACTGTATCCTTATACGATGCTGGAACTGGCCATATTATCATTCCTTCTACTCAGTGACTTAGACTTGGGTGTAGCTTGAGTAAGAATGAAGTGGTGATCTTCCATTCTTTGGAAGGCCCATTTCATGCTATGGTTTATCTTATGTCTTTACTATTCCTTTGTCATTGGTTTTGGCTATGGTTGAGGGAATGTCCCGACTAGATATTCTTGAATATGGCTTAAAGGCTTTGTCTGGACAACTGTGGACTTAGATATTGATACAGATCGTGATTGTGGACCAAATGTAAAGACTTGATCTCGAGTGGCTGCCCAACCAATGGAACAAGCTTTGAAGTATAGAGAACAAGTACCAACACTCTAAAGCCATCCAATATACACACTCCAAGGACTCCCCTTTATCTTGGATCGTAAAGGGAATTCTAGTTATTTTGTATTAAGTTGAAACCTGGGCTATAATAGAACATGTTAGGTAATTTTGTCATAACTTAGATGATATTTTGAGAGCTCTTTGAGAGTGTTCATACAAGTATGGATATCACTTGTGTTGGTTGCTTGTTTTGAAACGTTGGTTGCTTAGGGACTTTATTCCCTTGAGGTCACCATAAGAACTTGATGTTATTTGTATGAATTCTTGGGTCTTTGTGTCCAATATACACTTTGGTTCATAGTGTTTGTGCATTGTGTGTCAAGTTATCTATCATTCTATCTTATTATTGTTGTTGTGTTCATTCTTGGTTTTGGGAGTCCAAACCCGAGACCTTGTTGTGTCATTTTTTTCTTATTATTGTGTTGTAATCTTAGTTTGTGGCTCACTGATTATAGGTGTTGAACACCTTAGGATCTTGTTGTTATCGTGCTTGTATTGTTATTGTGTAATGAATCCGAGAGGGGTCACCAAAAATGGTCCTAGGTACTTCAAATCATGGATTAGTTTTATGTGTGTTAGTTTCTTCATTGTCGATCTTGTATTATTTGGTGTCAAATCATGGTTTGATATTGTTCCCACAAGTTCAATCTTTGTCTATATTGCTTGAAAATACAAAAAAAAATAGTGTTCTTGAGTTTGGATCTTGGCCAAAAGTTTGTTGTGTTCTTATTATGTTTTGTCGAGACTTGAACATTAGATCTAAGAGTCATTTTGTTTTTCTTGGTGTTTCAAGTGTTAATTTTCTCCCTTACTAACATTCTTGAGTCAAAATCTAAATTTAAGCTAGCATTTGTTGAAGTGTTGTGTGAACTTAAAGCCTTAGCCGATTGTGTTGTCATCTTAGTGGACTTGGCTGTGATTTGTTGGCCTTGTTGTTGGAATTTATTGGTGGGATTGTTGTGTTCTTGGTGATCGTTGAAGTAGTTCTTGATGTTATTCTTCCCTTTCAAGACTTATTAAAATAAAGTGAATCCTAGATCTACAAAGTTAAAGAGAAAAAGGAGAAAACTTTTTAGCCATGAAAGACTTACCATCACCCATAAACTAGTCAATCACTTCCCAACAACATTTCTTATTTTAAGGACCTTGTTTTAAGGGGGATGGTACACAAAAGTCAAGCCTTCCACTTTTGAATTTGACAATAGGATTTCAAGACTTTTTTCCCTCCTAAATCAATTCCCACCAATTCCAAATCACAAATTATTCAAGACTTCCAATTTTGGAAAATAAAATTTGTTAAGACCTCAACCAATATGTGGCTGCCACATCATATTTTACTATTCACACGACAAATTTAGGATCAACTTTCTGATTTCTTAGATTCTAATCTTTGTTTCTTAGTTGCATTTTGTTCATTCTATTGCTAATAAACAAACTAGTAATTGTCTACTAGGTTATAAATTAGTTTTGGGGTCCGTTTATTCGTGTCTACATTTCTTTGTGTGCTTTTATCTTTTTGAAATTCGTTGTAGTTTCTTGGTTCAAGTCCGGACATATTTTCTTTGAGTTGTTTCAAAAGAGAATCTATTCTGACCTCGAGCCCCAATTGGTACCAAGTAATCTACTTGGAGTATAAATGAGTTACCAACACTTGTGAGGCCAATTGAGAGGCATTTCAAAGTGTGAGAGCTTGAGAGCTTGTGAGGATGTTTTCTTTTCTAACATTAACTAGTTTGTTGTTTTTTGTGTTTTTGTTATAGAATTTCTTTTGTTAGGAACTATGGCATTGGAAAAGGTGACCATGAACAATTTGATGGCTGCCATAATGGGTATGAAACATGAACTTAGTAGACGAATAGAAAGAATAGAAAAAATAATGCACTGAGTGGAAGGAAGAATGAACGGGACTGAAAGCTCTCTTTGCAAGGAGTTGGATAACTTGATAGAGAATCCAAGCCTTCCTAATCAAGTTCCTATAAGTGGACATGATACATATGAGCTACAAGGTAATCAAACTAACTCTTGCACTCTAGTGAATGAGACTAGTAGCCAACTAAGTATGAATGGTAGTTTGTCTTTAGGTGATCCGAATGTGCCTTTATTTGGTGATGATAGTGTACAACTTGAGATTGTGGATACACTATTTGATCTATTTAGTGTTGAGGCCATTGTGGCAAGTGATAATATATTGTATTATAGAAGAAATGAAGACCAACTTGTGTGTGAAAATCGTGATGTTGAATATGTTGGCCAATTGACTATGGTTGACTCTCTAGTTTTTTTGTTGTAGACCATGCTAGTATAGAGGGGATATATGATTGTACTAGTGGTAGTATTGGAAAAAGGAAATGCATCCTAAACCCGTATCCATGGACATTCCACTCATTTGATCCCAGTGATTATTTGAAGTAGGGTAATGAGGATATCTTTTGGAATGACTTGAATGTGTATGGAATTTATGGTATTCCTATCTCGTCTTTCAAGCCTATTTGTTTTTCCAAGAAGAGTCTATGGTTTCCACTTGATAAGAAACTTTTGTTCCTTGTTTTTTGTCACACTTAGTGACTCTTTCTTGGGAGGGTATTCTAGTAAGAGAGATGTTTGGCTGTATGTAAGGTTTGAGCCACCTTGGTAAGATGCTATGATTTATTACACTAATCCTAACCCTCATACCTTGAGGAACTTGTGTTTTCTTTTCCTTCTATTGTTTTGAAAGGTTCGAATTCGAGATCGAATTCTTTTTCAAGAAGGCGAGGATGATACAAGTACAATCGTGATTGTGGACCAATAAGTAAAGAATTGAGCTCGGGTGGCTGCCCAACCAATGGAACAAGCTTTGAAGTGTAGAGGACAATTCCCAACACTCCAAAGCCATCCAATATGCACACTCCAATGACTCCCCTTTGTCTTGGCTCATAAAGGGCATTCTAGTCATTTTGTATTAAGTTTAAACCTAGGCTATAAATAGAACATGTTAGGTTATTTTATCATAAATTAGATGATATTTTGAGAGCTCATTGAGAGTGTTCCTACAAGTGTGGATATCACTTGTGACAAGTGTTGAATCACTTGTGTTGGTTGCTTTTTTTGAAACATTGGGTGCTTGGGGATTCCGTTCACTTAAGGTCACCGTAAGAACTATATTTGTATGAATTATTGGGTCTTAGTGTTCAATATACACTTTGGTTCAAACTGTTTGTGCATTGTGTGTCAAGTTATCTATCATTCTATCTTATTCTTGTTGTTGTGTTCATTCTCAGTTTTGGGTGTCCAAACCCGAGAACTTGTTGTGTCATTTTTGTTCTTGTGATTGTGATGTAATCTTAGTTTGTGGCTCGCTGATTATAGGTGTTGAACCTTAGAATATTTTTATTATCGTGCTTGTATTGTTATTGTGTAGTGAATCCGAGAGGGATCACAAAAGGGGTCCTTGGTTCTTTAAATCATGGATTATTTTGGTGTGTGTTAGTGTCTTCCTTATCGATCTTGTATCAGATATGGAATAATTGTGATATGGATTTGGGTTATTTTTTTAGTTTTGATGGCTATTAGATGTATTAACTTGGTCGGGTTGGTCTTGAATATAGACTTATCCCAAAGTCATTACATTTTAAAATACTCTATCTTGTTATATGTTAGGAATTCATATGACTCAAGGTATATGTTAGTTGGTTAGATTGGGTATCGAGGTTGGTCTCCAATCCTGGTTAGACTTGAGATGCCTATTGCGACAAGGCCCTGGTTTGGGTAGTGTTAGATATACCTCTTATATCCATAATTAACTTATTCATATTATATCTACAATTCTAATCTACCTCTACCACACTTTTCCTAGTGAACCACTCCATAAAACAGCACAAACTGCACTATCGCTAAGGTCTCGGATGTTTAAACACCCGACCCTACCACAATTGGTCCATCAAAGGGACCATAGATTCTCATCAAACAATTGGTCCGCACAAGGAGCCCTTTATACTCTTATAGACTCCTTTTCATAATTCACCACACCACAAACATATATAAAAATATATAATAGGTGAAATCACATAAAAATTCATATGCATGAGTGCATATATGCAACATGTGCACATCATTTCTCCTAATCCCTTTTTATCTATCTACTTAACATCATCAATATCACATTATACCAGTATGGTACCCGACCTATGTCGTAATATATCATATTTATACCAGCTTGATACTTGCCCATATCACATTATATCATATCCGCACTGACGTGGTATAACCCATATCACATCATGTCATATCTGTACCAACGTGGTACCCAACCTGTATTACATCATGTTATATTTGTACCAGCGTGGTACTCGATCCTTCATTATACAATATCATCATAATTCATATGAATATGAGATGCAATCATGAATCATAAGTCATTTTAAAAGGCGATCACAAACGTTTAGTTCATGAATGAGCATAAGCTAAGCCAATTCAAGTGTTACATTAATCATCCAACTCATTTAATAATTAATATTAGGTTACGTATGAATTATCAACCATCATATACCATACACCGCTATGGGGCTACCATAACCTAATTTCATACCATCCCATACTTCCTCTATATCCACCCCACACGTAACTCAATTTTAATAATAAATAACCCTAATTTTCTGCATCTTCCTTTTTACTGCTCTTTTAAATGCAACCAACCATTTATAAACTTTAGCATTACTCAAGTTAATATAGTTTCCTCTTTTTATGCCTTACAACATTATCTAACTTTTTGCTATGCTCAAAAGCCATGAAGGGTATTGTGCCATGTACATTTGTAACATGATAACACTTTTCTTTTATCACAATTAATACATATACATAATGTACAATAATGCAAATTATTTAAATCTAACCGGATTATAATGTGTCCATCCACCCAACTCCGTGCTAGAAGGCCTAATGCACGAGGATCCTGATATTACTATTTTTTTTAATGCATAAGGCTCCTGACACTACTATTATTGTCAAATGGATCTATCTCCAGTATAGTTGCTATAAAGTCAATCATAGCTTTCATTTTAGATGAAACATGCTGCTACGGGGAGGGGTGCACTGAACCGCGCGTGCTAAGAATATTCCTATGTCAAGTTCCCTATGGATATGTCTCAAAACTACCCTTATGAACTATGACATTTGAAATCTCATAGTCGGGTAGATGGGTTTCTTTAGAGTATTTTTGAAGGAAGAGGTGACCTAGGGAAATAATAAAATAGAGGGTTTTTAATAATCCTTGAGTTTTCTACTGCCTTGTATCACTGCAGCGGTTCCCACGACTGCAACAACGATTAACCAATCACTACAGTGGTCAGTAATAGTCCAACCTTATTTTTTTAGGCCTTTTGGTTCAATCTCCTTTGGGCATCATTTTTCTTTTTCATTTTATTTTTTCTCAGCCCAATTTAATAGAGAACATTTATCATAAAATATTTTTAAGGGATTTTCACATTTAACATTGATTTGGGTCACTACATTATATACCAATTTACCCATTATTTGCCCCCACATGGTCCTAGTATGGGGTTTCAGACACTCATATGATTACTTGAGGAATTACCACTACAATGGGAAAATAAAGAAATACAACACCATTTGGTTGATCTAATGACACTTCAATTCATTTTCCAATTTAATTCTTATCTTTACCGTTTGAACTTCTCCATAGATTCCCTAAGTCATTTGTGACTTTATGGGACTGGCGGTTTGGTTACCAAGCAGTTCATTTGTTTTTAAGAACCAATACCCTATTTAGAAGTCTTTGTTGGTTCCAAATGACCACCAGGGAAAACCTTCAGTGAAATAATCTCGGATACAAATTTTGACTACACCAGCATATCCAAAATATCAAGGTCAGTCTAGGTAGACCATTGGTTTGGATCCTAATGCACCTAAGCTCATTTTGATCTATTGGTGGAAAAGTTAAAAAATGGAAAGAATGGGTGTGGGACCCACATTTGATCGAAACAACCTCGAATTAAAAATCAAACTTCTCTATCCAGCCCACATACTAGCATAATTTCATGTAAAGTACATAAAGACTCTAGCTTGATATTCATACAACCACATCAACATAATTAAAATCAACTCACCACATGGAAATCAGAATTCATAAGTTTAAAATGGGATTCTCGAGCTTTATGGGTGAAAGAAACCCATGCATCAACACTTTACATACCTGGGTGGATAATTTCTTAAAGATTAGTGGAGGAAAGCTTTAATTCTTTCCTTAGGATTAAACACCTAGGGTTTCTTGTTCTTGGGGATTAATCTTTGAGAGAAACCCTAATTGGTGTTGTGGATGAATAATAAAGTTATGAGCTCTGGTCTGGTGTAATTAGGTGTCAAAACGGGTAAAAAAGACCCAAATACCCTTTGAAAAATGGCTTAAATCGCTAATCGGAAGTGGCAACAGTTTAGGCGACCATTGCAGGCTTGATGGTCCATCGAACCAACCCATCGTATTTGGCCAGAACCTGAACTTCCTTCCTCATCTGCGACAGTTTGAGCGACGGTCCATCGCTAGCTCGACGGCACATCGATCCTGACCATCACACTAGGCTAGAAGATGGGTTCACTGCCTTAGTCACAATATCTTGGGCGACGGTCCATTTCTAGCTCAATAGTCTGTTGTCCTGACCATCACTTTTGGGCGGTTTCGACAGTTCTTTGTAAAACATCCATAACTTTTTACTCTGATATCAAATTTGGAAGAAATTGGTATCGTTGGAAAAATAATTCAATTTCCCATATGATAAAAATTCAAAATTTGGGAAATTCTATCTGATTTAAACATTAATAATTTAGGAAGTCATCACTAACTCTTCTGGAGACTAGATTTGACTTAAAGAAAGTTCGGGGTATTATACTGTCTCTAGTGGTGGTTTGTAATCCAGGGCCACCTCCTCAACCTCATGTCCTCTTAAAAATCTAATAAGCAGACTTTCAAAGCCATAACTACATCCCTAATTAAAGCAATCCTTCTTAGTTGCTAATATAATCACTACACCTTTGTTTATTACGAAGCTCTCTTATATCAATGCAGAAATTAGACAAACCCAGTTCCAAGTGACCTCTGTCATGTGCTTACCTAGAATGACATAGTGACAAATGATTTTCAACCACAATTTTATTTCCGTATTCATTTTAGCATAGGGTAATATCAAATGATAATCGTTCTCTTAGAGTAGAATCCACCTAGCCGTCGACTTATTATTGCATAATAAATGTCTGATGTTGGCATATGGTGGAGTGATGTTCAAATGCCTCAGCTGAAGCGAGTATACCTTAGGAGTACCAAAAAGGTCATTCAGGTCATGTGCATTAATTAGCACCACTTGCCTGCATATCATTACTTTTGAATCAGGCTCTCTTGGGTCCTAGTTGGCATAGAATTCCCTGATCAAATGTAAAATGAACTTAATAGGCCCCTAAATAATAAAGTATATCCACAACTCCTTAATTCTCTGAACCATCCTATGGAACTCTCTCATCAAAGAATCTCAGTCAATGAATTCATTTAGGGCATATTTTGATTTTTCTTCCTTTCTATGTCATTTCTTTCCTTCCTCCACAACCCATTCAGACCCATATCTATGAGTATGATCTCGTTGGAATACCGAGGCTCTAAGTACGGGAGTAGTAGGATGCAATCTTTTCCTCGAATCACCCAATAAACCAACAATATCCTTTCTTTTTTTTATCTTGCCTAATATAGTTCCTGTCAACCACAACACACCAAATCCATGTCAAAAAGACTCCTACAAATCTATGTAACACCAAGTGTTAGAGGCTTTAAGGGATACCTCATACTTAGTTGTTACGGTAGGTATACAAGTTTGGACTCACGATACTAAGACTTCCTCCGCTCCATAGAATAAGTACATGGTCACCACACTCATGCAAGAATTTAATTAGCTTAGGATTCAAGTTACTAAGAAATCACAACTTCAGGTTACGACACTCTACTCAAACTTTAAGCACATACCACATTTCTCACAACACAATATTCACCCAAATTTTATCATAACAGACAATATTCACTTCACGTGCTATATTTAACAAGATTTTCTTTTCAACCCAAACACATGTTCCTCCAAACTAAAAGAGTATACAACTGGACGCAACATTCTTAAATAGAATCTCACAACTACCAGGCATGCTTTACGAACTAAAACAACATGCTATGTATGAAAGTAGAATAGTATACACAATGCACAAACTTAAAGACCACTAATTCCTGCTTCTATTTTGCACAATTTACACCAAAATCAATCACAACACATGTATATACACATCCATTCTCAAAATCAATTTTTCTATATAATTAATACCCCCATTCTCACCACTCACTATTAAGGGCAATATGTTAACAATCATACCAAGAATTGGTAAAATCACAACAATAACACACAATGATATCCAATACTTATGATCCATATAATCAGGAGCCAAGTAAAAGAGAGACAAAATTATAGATAAGAGCTTACCTAGTTTTAATTTGTGAAAAATAAAAAAAAACTTTATATAGGTTAGCAGCGTGACACGCTTCAGAGGTTGAGAGAATTAAGGAGGGTAGCACACTAGGTTTTTTTAAATAAAATAAATTTTGGGGATTTTTGGATTTTAAGGAGAGATCGGGTTTTAAAAGGGGTGAAATCAGGTTAGGTACAGTAATTTACTTAAAATATCCAATTTTAACAACCTTTGTGCCACACCCTTATCGCAGAGAATAGGGACCTTGACACACTCCTATCGCAAAGTCTCACTGGAATGACCATTTTGAATTTTTCTATTTGGTGTGCCACACCCTTATCATAGAGAATAGGGAGCATGGAGCATTGTTGTAGAGTCTCAATGGAAAGCACACTTGGGGGAATTTTAGCTCCCCCATTACTTGCCTTTATTTATCTTCGTTTCTAGAATATTTACCCCTAGTAGCTTCTCAATAAATGATTTTACTCACTTTATTTATTCACCTATGTCATGGAGTCCATTAGTCCTAAAATTATCATTTAAAACAACAAAGCAAATTAAAAAGGTGGGTTACCTCCCACCAAGCGCCGTAGTTTTGGTCATGGCTCGACACATATTTTTGTATTTTGTATTTTTGATCTTTTTATTTTTTTAAATTAAAAATAAATACTATGATATTATATTATAGTCGTGGGTTGCCTCTCATATAACACCTGATTTAGTATCATGGCATAAAAAAGCTCAACATCACGCGTCAACAAAAATATAATAGACATATTTTGTCTATCCTCATGATCTACCCAGTAGTGCTTCACCATTTGTGCATTTACTAGAAATTTAGCACTCTTGTCTTCTCAGCAATGTTCAACCGTCCTATGAGGGGTCATTCTACCCACTTCTAATAACCTAGGACATTGGATCTCAACTTACCTGGGAAAAACCTCAGCCTTGAATTGAATAACAAAACCTTCAGACTAGGCTTGAAAACTCAGGGTAGGATATGATTATCATGCCATCTCTTGTTCTTTTCCTTGTACAATTTTTCACTCTCATAAGCATGAAAGCAGAACTCATCAAGCTCAAAAAATTGAAACATCCTTTTCTTTCATAAAATCTCTGGGATTCAACTTCTTCACTACCCAATATTCTTGATGCTCAAGCTTCATAGGTAAGTAAAATGCTTTCCCATATAAAAAACAATACGAATAAGTCCCAATTGGCGTTTTGTTGGTTGTCCTGTACGTCCATAGTGCATCATCCAGCTTCACCAACCAATATTTGTGCTGATGATTTACCATTTTTTGAATAATTTTCCTAATCTCATGGTTGGATACTTCCACTTGGCCACTCATTTGTGGATATATACTATAGCCATTTTTTGTCATACCCCATACATTGCTAGCAGGTTCTTAAACCAATGGTTAATATAGTGAGACCCATCACCGCAGATGATTGCCCTAGGAGTTCCAAAATAAGAGAATATATTCTTCTTAACCAACTTTATCATTATTTTTGCATCATCAGTAGGGAGAGCTGAAGCCTCTACCCGCTTAGACAAATAATCCACCGCCACCAAAATATAAAAATCACCATATGTGGGGGGGAATGGACCTATGAAATCTATCCCCCAAATATCGAAAACATCTACCTCAAGAATATTATTTAGAGGTATTCCATGATGTCTGGAAATGGTTCCCATTCTTTGGCATTTTTTACATTCTTTCACAAAAGCAAGAACATCTTTAAATAGGGTAGGCCAAAAAAACTGAATAATATCTTATGTGCCATTCTCTCTCCTCTATGGCAACCATGTATGGTGATGAGTGGAAACTCTCAAGAACTTTCTTAACTTGAAATTTAGGAATACACCTTTGAACCACTTGATCTACACCCTTCTTTAATAAATAAGGATTATCCCACACATATGAGCGGGAATCATGGTATAATTTGTTTTTATGATGACTTATAGTATCATGGGGATACACACAACTTTCAATTAAGTTCACTATATATGCATACCATACGAGCTTTTCTAAACTTATTTCCATCAATTGCTAATCTAGGAACTCTTCTTGAATACACCCATCCTCGACTAAGTGGGATTGATCTTCCAACCTCAATAAGTGGTCATCCCCTTGATTATTAGCTCTTGTTTGTCATGTACCTCTAGATCAAATTCCTGAAGTAGTAAGATCTATCTGATTATCCTGGGCTTCACATCTTTCTTATTGATAGATATTTGATGGTCAAATGATCTATATGAACTATCACCTTAGTGCCTACTAGATATGTTATGAATTCATCAAATGCATATACAAAGGCCAACATCTCTTTCTCATTAAAAATGTAATTGATTTGTTCATCATCTAATGTCTTTTTAAAATAATAGATAGAGTAAAAGATCTTTTCCTTGTGTTTCCTCAGCACTACACCTACAACACATCACTTGCATCAGACATCAACTCAAAAGGCAACCCTCAATCAGGAGTAATCAATATGGGAGATTCTGTCAATCTTTCTTCAAGACCTCAAATAATTTCTAACGATCAGCCCTAAGTTCATATTTTACCTCTTTCTCCTATAACTTAGACATTGGACTTGCAATATTGGAGAAGTACTTAATAAAATTTCTATAAAACCCCTCATGTCTGAGAAAATTGCGTACACCTTTAACTGATACTAGGGGTGGCAAATTCTTAATAACCTATACTTTTTCTCTATCCACCTACATCCCCTTTTATGACACTTTATGGCCAAGGATAATGCCTTTCATGGCCAAAAAATGGCATTTTTTCTAGACCAAGTTCATTTCTTAATACCTAGACAAGACCTTGTCAAAATTTTATAGATATATATCAAATGTGTTACCGAAAATAGAGAGGTCATCCATAAATACCTTGAAAAAGTATTCACCATGTTGTAGATATGGCCATCGTGAACTTTTAAAAAGTGGCTGGTGCATTACACAGTCAAAAAAGCATCTGTCTAAAAGCATAGGTGTCACACAAATAGGTGAATATTGCTTTCACTTAGTCCTCTAGTTCTATGGCCATTTGATTATAGCCAAAATACCCATCAAGGAACTAATAGTATTTTTGTCGATCAAGTCTATCAAGTAGCTGGTCAATAAAATAGATTGGATAATGATCCTTTTGAGTGGCATTATTGATCTTTCTATAGTCCATACAAATTCTTCAACCGATCATAGTAAGAGTTGAGATCAACTCATTGTTATCGTTTGTCACAATTTTCATACCTCTCACTTAGGGATGTGAGAACGCTCAATCTACAGCTCTCGTAGGAGTGTAAAGCGATCGTAGTCAAATATAAAACCCAACTGGGTTGGGTATCGATCCCTCAGGGAATAGCTTGGTCAACAAGTAAGCAACGATTACTAGACTTTTAGTGCAAGTCTCGTAAAAAGGGGGGATTGTAATGTGTAACCAAAATATTAAAGTAAATACTGAAAATAGCAAAGTAAAAAGAAAGAATTTTTAGTAGGTTGTAAAACAATGAGAATTGAAAAGTTGGGGTTATGTCCACCTTCTGAGTTTATGTCTCTATTAGCTATGAGTTATGAGGAATTCAGACATGCATGTGCTTATAGAGAATTGTATTCGATGGTAAATCCAGGCGTCTTTCGACCTATTCGAGGATTATTTCACTTTAACTCTTTCGAGCATAAAGCGTATCTAATGGTACAAATTCTCCAAGAGGTTAATCCAGTTACGGCACTAACTTTTTAATAGGGGATGGGACCCTACTACCTTGACATTATCTCTTTTCCAGAAATATAACTTTTCTTTTGAACAAGTTAATGCTATACTGGCGTATTCTTGCGTTTGCAACCACAAATAATTTAGATTAAGATGAAGAGAATAATGATATAAGCAGCATACGTGTCACAAACTCACAAACTCATAGCAATAGATAGTATCCATACGGCTTCCATAACCCCAACAGAGAGGTTTAGTTACCCATTAGTGCGAAGGAAATCACAATAGACATTGTTATTATACCACAATAAAGATTTTGTGTAGTAGTAGTGTGGTAGGCGTTAGGCGTGAATTCCTAGCAAAGTAACGTTTCTCTTGTTGCGGAAATTAAGAATTGAATAGATGAATAGATGAAGAATAAAAAGTAGAATGAAAAGTAGTAGTGAATGAATTGTAAGGTAAGATGAGTGTTGTTGTTAAGTAGAATCAATAAAAATCTCTAGCAAAATAGGGTATTTATAATACCCATATCCTATTCCTACTAAGCTAATGAAATACTTAATCAAATCCTACTAAGCTAATGAAATACTTAACCCAATTGTACTAGGTTAATGTATCATTATCCTAATCCTAAAAAATTACTGCTAGTCCCCAAAGTCTTCAGAATTGTTGTTTTAGCCCGAGACAGATTTTCCATGCGCCACTTTTGGTCCTTGGCGTCCAAGACTCCCTTTTCTCCTTTCGTGAAGCTTTTATCCATAAAAAGCTGAATTCTGCATCATTTAGACCTAAAACTTTGCTAATCATGTTCGTTAGCTCACTTACAGGAAAAAGGACTAAAAGTGCATGAAATATATAATTTGTTCTCAAAACATTGCTAAAATATGGGTAAAATATAGCACTATAGGCGTGTAAATTCGCCTATCATCAGCACCCCACACTTGAAGCTTTGTTCGTCCTCGAACAAACTATCATGTCCATCTAAACATCAACTTAGGGTTTCACAGTATCAACACAAAATATTCATCAAGACAAGCACAACAATTATCAACAAAGAGTAGTTTTCTGATCATTAGTAGAAACAATTCAACCTCCAACATAGACTCGTGATGGTAGTTAAGTCATATCCAAAAGTTAAGGTGCAAAGAGTTATACACAACTACCCAAAACTCATCAATCATGTGTGTCTCACAATATATTACCCATAATCACTCACAAGTATAGCATATTTTTCAAACATGGGTACAGAAATATCCTTGCTCTCGCTCTCACAAAGAATTCATATGCAGCAACTGATGACCATAGGCTTGCCCTTAGTGTAATGATCCACTAAATGTCAGAATGCTAAGCTTAGGATCAACTAGGTCTTTTACGGGTTGTAATGTAGGCTAAGGGACAGGTAGGACTATTTTGGCCAGAAATAGTGACTACGTTCCTAAGCACTTTAATACATCACATTGTATCATTAACACTTTTCTTTCAAACAACCTTTCTACCTTCTTTTATTCTACCACCCTTTTTCTACTCTTTTGTTTTTCAATTTTAAGCAACTTTTCAGCTTTCCTTTCCTTTTTCTTTTCATAACATACCTCTTATGATAGCAATTCTTTTTCATAACAAATTCAAGCACCATTACATTCTAAAGCATCATACTTACCCAACTTCCTCTTATTTTGTCAACTGACTTTACACTTTAAAGCACTTAGAAATTTGGATCAAATTATGGTGTTGAAAAAAATGGATTAGGCTTACATATGAGGCTGTCAAAGAACATAGGCTAAAGGCTCAAAAAGGGTTTAACTAGGATGATGTCCATGGGTAGGTTAGAATGAGGGTAAACAATTACAGGTTTCCAAAGAAATGCCTAAATCATCTCCTAAACTTGCACTCTTTATTTTCGCTTTACATACATACCAGGCAAGTTCTAGCATCAACCACAAACATAGAATATACAATATCCTCACACACACAAGGCACATGGTCGATTTTATTGGGAGTAGTATAGAATCTTGACCCAACAACTGAAGGAATTATACCACACAATATCACGTAGTGAGTCACAATTAGAGCCTAAATGTCTCAATAGTCATGATTTTAGCACAAACTCTTGTTATAATCTCATGCTGCCTATTAGAATAATTTCATGCGAAGCTAAGTAAAAAAATTTAACTACAAAAAAAATCGAAAAACGAAAAAAAACTCAAACAAACAAACATAAATAAATGCAAATGCGGATAAAGGAGTATAGCATGCAAATACCCCCACACTTAGACGGGAAACTGCCCTCAGTGGAAAATAAATACGAAGAACCTGGTCAGTCGGACTCCTCCTCTATGTCGGGGGTCATACCCCCTTCGTCGGAATCATTATAGGAGTCGTCGTCATCAAAATTCTCCTCCACGTCGGAGTCTGGCATTCGTCGCTCATCATCGATCGGTACATCATCATCAAGAGGTTCCTCAAAGTATGTACCTACTCCACACATATCCCTTGCATGCACATTCATTGAATAGTCATGATCCAGCTGTTGGAGCTCTGCAGCAGTTGGAACACGTCCACCACACATCATTCTGAATCGAGTTATGCCATAAAGATGGCGAAAGAAACTCTCATCCCGAGCATGTCTCTCTGCCGTAGTAAGGTTGACGCCATGTGTGGTTTCAACATCTTTGACCTTTGTGATGTCAACCTTCTTTGGATTGTGTGGGAGTTTATGATCAGTCGGTTCCTCTTCAATGTCTTCCTTCCTCAAGATTGCAGTCAACAAGTTGCCGAAACTGAAATAGGACCGCTTGTGTAGCCTGGCTTTCCGCATGGTGGATTGAATAATTGCCCCAAAGTTGATAGGGACATTCGTCATCTGCACGTATACCAAGAACACTCTATCTCTTGTTATCTTGGTGTACTGGGTCCCCTGGTATGAGGCAAAAGTTGACAATACGCAACCATATCCTTGCTTCCCTATTCAAAGGAGCATATGGGAAGGTGTTGTGTCGTCCGATGTCTTTTTGTCTGCTCTACCTTGCGATGGATCTACTTCCACAAAGTGTGTGTCGAATTACTCTATATGGAGGTCTACTGTACAGTTCTTTGAATGGTGATGGATCGACTGAAGGCAAGCCAATTAAGGAGTTAAAGAAATCCGCATTGAGTTGTAAAACTTGGCCCCGAATCTTGACCTCACTGCCTGTGGTTTTCGGCGACCAGTTGACATAAAATTCTCTTGTCAAATCGATATTACATTCTCCCATGTCTCGGAAGATGAAATCAAGATGTAATGCCATGATCTTGGCCAACATGCACGGCTCCTTGTTCGCTAGGCTTTCCTTGTTTATCAAGTCCACATGAACATTTTTTCTTTCCTTGTTGTTCCTATACCATTCCTTCGCTTCCTCCTCAAGAACCCATTTTATTCCAAATATGCAGCGTAGTAATTGCATTGAGGATGATTCTCCTTGCTCTTTGCGGCCTCTTTTCTTGCCTTTTTGGGAAGTGGTAGCCTTATCTTTGCCTTGTCTTGCTTTGGGTGCCATTGGACCTGAGACTTAGAACAATGTTCATGTTAGCATCATCTCAATGGATACAATCTATACACAAGCAATAGGGGTACCACCCCACACTTAGATTATTGATACAAATTAGTGAAGTAATAGTGGTCGATTACTTAGACTTCATCGACATACGTTTTAGGTTCTATATTCCAACAATCAAATCAGAGATGTCACCCTTCTTGTAATCTTTGCAATACTTTCATGATGGATATAGAAAGACTACTACATAGGGATTACATGAAGGTATAGCATCTAACAATAATCACAACCTCCTATGTTGGCAGGCCACTATAAGTCCCAGTCCGATGAACAAGTCATTCCAACATGTAAGTATTCAAGTGACAAGATTATGCAATGTTAATGACTATGGCAATTCCGTAAGTAGTATAACAATGCATCAAAATCAAATTCAAGTTGGAAACAAGTTAAGATTATCCCAACGTATATGTTCATTCACTTGGTTGTGTATCAACAATTCAAACACATTCTTATCACCAATATTTCTTCAAGATTTAGCAATTCATAATAGGCATGATAATGTAGTACTTACGAAAAATAAATGAAGAACAAAGAAGTACTTATTTGATTAATGCCTTTGGTTGATGTTCTTGTGAAGAATTAGAGCAAAAGGAAAATTTTTGAGATGACTTGGAGAGTATGTGCGGCGCCTAGTTAGTTTTTTCAATGTGTTTGTGTTTCAAGACTAAGTCTCCTATTTATAGAAAAAGGTTGGGTCGGGTTTTGACCCATTTAAAATCGGTTTGGAGACAAAAAGTGACCATAGGCGGCGCCTTTAGCTTTGCCTATGCTTGGCATAGACGACGCCTTTTGCTTTGCCTTTGGTGAGCATAGGCGGCGCCTAGTGCAAAGCCTTTAGTGACCATAGGCGGCGCCTTTCACTTTGCATTTGAGATTCAGAGACAAAAGGCTTTAGCATAGGCGGCGCCTATGCTATGGCATACTTGAGCATGGGCGGCGCCTATGCTATGGCACACTAGATTCCGAGACCTTAGGCCATAGTATAGGCCTTGCCTTGTTCGTGGCCTAGTTTTACCTAGGCCTAGCCTTGTTCGATGCCTATATTTTCATGAGAAATGCTCAATCCATAGCCTTTTGCATCTTCATTCCTAACTTACCACCTTTACCATACAATCCGTCCAAATCGAAATTTGAAACCGATCTCCTCGTTGTATACCTCTTGCACCTACATTTGCTCAAAACCAATGAAAACTATTAGTACGATTGGTTACCTCCCACCAAGCGCCTTAGTTTTGGTCGTGGCACGACTCTTCTTTTTGGATTTTTATTAATCAAAAGCAAAACACATACTAGAACGAAAAAAATGAAAACGATAAACGATGGGTTACCTCCCATCTAGCGCCTTATTTATTGTTGCGGCACGATATAGTTACCTCGAGTACTTAGACTTCGTCGAGATAAGTTATGGCCATATAATTTATTGAATCAAGAGGACCGATATAGGGTTTAACTCGTTGGCCATTCACTTTGAAGATAACACCATTGGTGTCTTCCAACTCAACTACTCCAGACGAGTAGACTTGGATAACTTTGTATGGACCAGACCACTTGGACTTTAACTTACCTGGAAATATCTTCAATCTGGAGTTGAAGAGAAGCACCATATCATCCTTTTGAAAGTTTCGTCGAACAATCCGCTGATCATGATACTTCTTCATCCGCTCATTGTATAGGTCCGATCTCTCATAAGCATGTAGACGAAATTCATCCATCTCGTTCAGTTGCTCCAATCTCAGATTCATTGCATCATCCCAATTCAGATTCAATCACTTTAATGCCCACAATGCCTTATGCTCAAGCTCAATGGGTAAGTGACAAGCCTTCCCATAAACTAGTTGATAAGGGGACATGCCAATTGGTGTTTTGAATGTAGTCATATAGGCCCATAGTGCATCGTCCAGCTTCCGAGACCAATCTTTCCTATTAGCATTTACCATTTTAGCAAGGATTTGCTTGATCTCTCGGTTGGAAAACTCTACCTGGCCGCTAGTTTGTGGGTGATAAGGCGTGGCTACCTTATGTTGCTTGACACCATATTTTGCTAACACGGATTTGAATAACTTGTTGCAAAAGTGAGATCCTCCATCGCTTATAATAGTATGTGGTACTCCAAAGCGAGAGAATATATTTCTCTTTAAGAATGATACAACACGCTTTCCGTCATTGTCGGCCAACGCTATAGCTTCAACCCATTTTGAGACATAATCTACAGCAACTAGGATGTACTTTATTCCAAACGAATTTACGAATGGACCCATGAAATCAATACCCCATACGTCAAAGAGCTCTACTTCAAGGATTTTTGACATGGGCATCTCATGGTGTTTTGAAATAGCACCTTGTCTTTGGCATTGGTCGCATCTTCTAACAAAGTCGTAGGCATCTATAAATATAGAAGGCCAATAATATCCACTTTGTAATACCTTTCTTGCTGTCTGATTACCTGCGTGATGTCCACCAACTTGGGAAGTGTGGCATGCTTCCAATATATTAGGCACCTCTACATGGGATATACATCGTCGAATAACACCATCCATACATCGTCGAAACAAATATGAATCATCCCAAAAGTAGTGTATTACATCATGCATAAACTTCCTCTTTTAATGGTAAGATAAGTTTGCAGGTATCACATTACTCACCACAAAATTTGCAAAGTCGGCATACCACGGTAATCCTTCCATTGTTGCTGCTAAGATCTCCTCATCAGGGAATGCATCATCAATCTCGATTTTAGGGTGCGCTATATGCTCGTTGTCGAGTCTAGACAGATGGTCAGCCACTTGGTTCTCACAACCTCTTCTATTTTTAACCTCGAAATCAAATTCTTGCAGCAGCAAAACCCATCGAATTAGTCTTGGTTTTGCATCCTTCTTTTTCATTAGATACCTTAGAGCTGCATGGTCTGTATGAACTATCACTTTGGTACCCAACAAATAAGCTCGGAACTTCTCAAATGCATACACAACCGCTAGGAGCTCTTGTTCTGTGACAGTGTAGTTCTTTTGGGCTTCGTTCAGGACCTTACTCGCATAGTAGATAGGATGAAATAGCTTCTCCTTTCTTTGTCCAAGTACAGCACCAACGGCTACCCTACTAGCATCACACATGACTTCGAATGGGAGAGACCAATCTGGTGCTACCATGATAGGAGCTTCAATTAGTTTTCCTTTGAGGCATTCGAATGCCTTCAAACAATCTTCATTGAAGTCAAACTTTGCATATTTCTCCAAGAGTTTGCATAATGGACTAGTAATTTAGGAGAAATCTTTGATGAACCGTCGATAGAAACCTGCATGACCGAGAAAACTACGAACTCCCTTCACAGAAATTGGAGGTGGTAGCTTCTCAATGATTTCAATTTTCACTCGATCAACCTCAATTCCCCTTTAGGAGATTTTATGCCCAAGAACGATACCTTCTTTTACCATAAAGTGGCACTTCTCCCAATTCAGTACTAGGTTGAATTCTACACATCTTTCCAATGCCATGCTTAGGTTTGCCAAGCACGCTTCAAAAGACTCTCCAACAACTGAAAAATCGTCCATAAATACCTCCAAAGTGTCTTCAACCATATCAGAAAAAATGGACATCATACATCGCTGAAAGGTGGCTGGTGCGTTACATAGCCCGAATGGCATACGTTTGAAGGCAAACGTACCATATGGGCATGTGAACGTTGTCTTCTCTTGGTCTTCGGGAGCAATACAAATCTGATTATAGCCGGAATAACCATCTAAGAAACAAAACCATCCTTTCCCCGCTAATCGATCTAGCATTTGGTCCATAAATGGCATTGGAAAGTGATCTTTGAGTGTCCATGAATTTATCTTTTGGTAGTCCATGCATACCCTCCATCCGGTGACGGGTCTAAGTGGAATAAGCTCATTCTTTTCATTCGTGACCACCATCATGCTTTCTTTCTTAGGAACACATTGTACCGGGCTTACCCATGTACTATCAGAGATTAGATACACAACTCCTACGTCTAACCACTTAATTATTTCTTTCTTTACCACTTCTTGCATAGGTGGGTTTAGACGCCTTTGATGCTCAATGGTTGGTGTGAAATTCTCTTCAAGACGAATCTTGTGTGTACAAATCCCAGGTGGAATACCAATAATATCCGCAATGGTCCATCCAATGTCTCTTATATACTTCCGTAGAATAGCAATGAGAGCTGCAACTTGTTGCTCACCCAAATCTGCCGCCACAATGACTGGAAGTGTATTTCCGCTACCTAAGAATGCGTACTTTAAATGACTTGGCAGCTCCTTCAATTCTAACGTGGGTGGCTCTTCAATAGATGGCTTAGCTGGTGGTGTGGGTCAATTTTTGAGATCAAGGTCCAGCTTCTTGGGAGCATGGCGATATGTCCCTAATCCTGATAGAGCACAAATAGCTTCTTCACAATTTTCAGCATCCTTACTCTCACCATTCATAAGCAAAGTCGCCAATGGGTCATCAATCAGCTGCTCCTCTTCAAGTAATTCTTTCTCATCATCAAAGTAAACATCAACCACCAAGAATATATTCAGCTCTTTGGGTTTCTTCATTGATTTGCAAACATCAAAGCGAACTACTTCATCATTTATTCGGAATGAAAGCTCATTAGCTCTCAAATCAATAAGCACACTTCCCATAGCAAGGAAAGGGCGCCCCAAGATTATGGGAACTTCTGAATCTGCCTCACAATCCAAAATAACAAAGTCTTCCAGAAAGATGAATGAAGAAACCTTTACCAATACATCACATAGAATACCAACAAGTCGTTTTACCGAGCTATCCGTCATTACGAGCCTCATATTGGTTGGAGTAGGATCACCCAACCCCAAGTTTTTATAGATAGATAGTGGCATCAAGTTGATGCTGGCTCCTAAATCACATAATGCCTTGGCAAAATATAAAGATCCAATGGTGCAAGGAATAGTGAAAGCACCGGGGTCAGCCTTCTTCTGAACTGTTGATCGGGTCGCGATTGCGCTGTAGTGATGAACATCATCTTTCAACTTATAACTTTCTGACCGCTTCTTTGTCAAAAGATCCTTCATAAATTTCGCATACCCAGGCATTTGTTCAAGTGCCTCCACCAATGGAACATTAATGGTCAGCTGCTTTAACATAGTCATGAATTTGCTGAACTTCGTGTCATCCGCCACCTTCTTCAATCTTTGAGGGAAAGGTGGTGGTGGGTATGGAATTGTTCTCTCCACGGCTTTCTTCTCCTTTTGCTTCCGTTTTTCAGCTTTTTCAGGTTGCAAATAATTGGGGTTGACGTCATGGACGTCGTGGCCTTGTACTGCAGATGCTTCTCCTTTCGGTTTATCATCAATATCCGCTGCTTCATCAACCACTTGCTTAATTTTTGCTGAAGTTTCCAGCACCTTATCACTTCGGGTAGTAATGGCCATGCATGACCCATCATTCCTTGGGTTTTGCACAGTATCGCTAGGTAAAGTGCCAGCCTTTATTTGATTGAGTGCTGCTGAAAGTTGGCTCAATTGCTGCTCTATTTGCTTGATTGAAGTGGAATGAGAATCAACTATTTGTTTCATAGAGGACAAATCATTGAATACCTCCGTTACTCCCGCTCTTGTTGCTTCCACTCCTTTCAATATTTTAGCCAGCATGTCTTCCATACTTCCAGAATTAGATATGGTGGCGTCACATTTTCCAGGGGGAACGCATAAACCGTTATTTTCATTCTTGTTCTTCCAACTTCCTTGGTCCTTGTTTCCAGCTTTATCATAGTAGTTCCGACCTTGGTTTCCTTGGGTATTCCCTCGGAAACCCCCCTGATTGTTCAAGTAGTTGGCCTCTTCTTCTGAATCAGATTCGTCTCTTCCTTTTGACGCAGTAACTTTGACTTTTTTGGTCTTCCCTGATAATAAATGCTTTGTAAGAAGATCCATTTGTGTTTTCATGTGCGCCATATCTTGATCACGTTCTTCTTCTCTTCTTCTTTGGTCTGCAGTCATGCCAATAGATAAAGTGGGGCTTGCTACCTCAGAATCCCTGGTATGCCAAGCTCTACTTTGCTTCGTCATACGATCTATCATATTGCTTGCTTGACCAAAGGTGAAGTCCATAAAAGATCCTCCAGCCGCATTATCCACCACTGGTTTAGTTATTGAATTCAAGGCTCTGTATAATATCTCCATTAGGTGAACATTAGTCATGTGATGCTTTGGGCATCTCGCTAGCTTTGTCTTGAACCTCTCCCATGTTTCATGAAGGGCTTCAGTTGGAAGCTGACGAGAGTTGCTGATTTCATCTCTCAATTGTGCTCTTTTGGATGGCGGAAAGAATCTTTCTAGGAAAGCGTTTCTCAATTGCCTCCATTTTGTAATAGAATCAGGAGTCAGCCCATTCAACCATAGAGTTGCCCCCCCAGATAGAGACAATGGAAATAGACGTAATCGAATTGTATTCTGACCTACACCAGGATTATCAAATGACTTGCATGTAGAAATAAAGTTGATGAGACGCATATTCGGATCATCTCCTGCTAGTCCACCAAATAATCCCTTGAGTTGCAATAACTGAATCATGGTGCTTGTGATGTTGAACTTGGCTTCGGGCGCTAATGGTGGAGGAATAATGGCTCCTATGGCTCCGGCTCCATCAAGATCATCATCATCGTCGTCAAAAGCTAGTTGCATGGGTTGGCGATCATACCTAAACTGAGCTTGACGACCTCTTCTATTGGCAGGTGTTGCGATTTCAGCATCATGCCTTGGGTTTAGTAACTCATCATCACCTAAATCCTCATCGTCAGGATTTGTTGCTCGCCCAGGATTATCAATGTTTTGTTGGTGTACTTGGGCGGCGACAAGAGCAGCTAATCTCGCCTGCTCCTGTTGAGCAACCATTCTTTCGATTTCCGTTTGTGCCTCCATTCTGCCAATTCGTTGTGGTTCATGATTGATAGGTAATAACGGTTGACCAGAACTTCGAGTATGAGGCATGCACTGAATAAAAACCTGCAGTAAACAAAAACAAAAACTAAAAGTAAAAGTACAAGAATCTTTGACCAAAGGGTCTAGTAATTATCACAAACTTAATTGACACTCGTATTCCCCGGCAATGGCGCCAATTTTTGATAACGCTCAATCTATAGCTCTCGTAGGAGTGTAAAGCGGTCGTAGTCAAATATAGAACCCAACTGGGTTGGGTATCGATCCCTCAGGGAATAGCTTGGTCAACAAGTAAGCAACGATTACTAGACTTTTAGTGCAAGTCTCGTAAAAAGGGGGGATTGTAATGTGTAACCAAAATATTAAAGTAAATACTGAAAATAGCAAAGTAAAAAGAAAGAATGTTTAGTAGGTTGTAAAACAATGAGAATTGAAAAGTTGGGGTTATGTCCACCTTCTGAGTTTACGTCTCTATTAGCTATGATTTATGCGGAATTCAGACATGCATGTGCTTATAGAGAATTGTATTTGATGGTAAATTCAGGCATCTTTCGACCTATTCGAGGATTATTTCACTTTAACTCTTTCGAGCTTAAAGCGTATCTAACGGTACAAATTCTCCAAGAGGTTAATCCAGTTACGACACTAACTTTTTAATAGGGGATGGGACCCTAATACCTTGACATTATCTCTTTTCCAGACATATAACTTTTCTTTCAAACAAGTTAATGCTATACTGGCGTATTCTTGCGTTTGCAACCACAAAGAATTTAGATTAAGATGAAGAGAATAATGATATAAGCAGTATACGTGTCACAAACTCACAAACTCATAGAAATAGATAGTATCTCATACGGCTTCCATAACCCCAACAGAGAGGTTTAGTTACCCATGAGTGCGAAGGAAATCACAATAAACGTTGTTATTATACCACAATAAAGATTTCGTGTAGTAGTAGTGTGGTAGGCGTTAGGCGTGAATTCCTAGCAAAGTAACGTTTCTCTTGTTGCAGAAATTAAGAATTGAATAGATGAATAGAAGAAGAATAAAAAGTAGAATGAAATGTAGTAGTGAATGAATTGTAAGGTAAGATGAGAGTTGTTGTTAAGTAGAATCAATAAAAATCTCTAGCAAAATAGGGTATTTATAATACCCATATCCTATTCCTACTAAGCTTATGCAATACTTAACCAAATCCTACTAAGCTAATGAAATACTTAACCCAATTGTACTAGGTTAATGTATCATTATCCTAATCCTAATAAATTACTGCTAGTCCCCAAAGTCTTCAGAATTGTTGTTTTAGCCCGGGATAGATTTTTCATGCGCCACTTTTGGTCATTGGCGTCCAAGACTCCCTTTTCTCCTTTTGTGAAGCTTTCTTTGGCGTCAAGTTATCCATAAAATGCTGAATTCTGCATCATTTATACCTGAAACTTTGCTAATCATGTTCGTTAGCTCACTTACAGGAAAAAGGACTAAAAGTGCATGAAATATATAATTTGTTCTCAAAACATTGCTAAAATATGGGTAAAATATAGCACTATAGGCGTGTAAATTCGCCTATCATCAGGATGCACTAAATATGATTAACCCATTTTCTGTTTGAGATGGGATAAACTACACCTACATTGAGTCACTTGATAACTTTCTTTCTAACTACCTCCTTCATAACTAGATTCAATCTTTGTTGGTATTGCATAACCAACTTGTGACTTTCTTTCATAAATATTTTGTGCATGTATAAGGTATGATTAATTCCTTAGATGTCTGACATTTTCCTTATGATGTCTTTCTTTCTTCTTTTAAGCACTGCCAGTGCCTCTTTTATCTGTACATTAGATAAATCTACAGAGATAATCACATGTAAAATGTCATTATTATCAAAGAAGGCATATTTGAGATGGGAAGGTAGAGCCTTAAACACTAATTTAGGGGTATCCTCAATGAAATTTCTTAGAGAAGGACCAAGAGGCCTATTGAAAGATTCAAATACACCTTTCCAAACGATGACATTTCTAACTTCTAAGATCTGAATTATCTCATGTGCTTCTGCATCACAAAAAATATCATACCATACTAACTCTCCTTCCAATAGGTCCTTACATGTAATAAGAGGGAGCTCAGAGTCAAGGTCTATAAATATGATAGCAGAAAATTCCTCATATATTACTAGTAGCTTTATCACTTTGTATACATCAAATACCTTGACCTTATCATGATTTCTTATTGTCAACTTCCCTGTAGCCATATCAATTAATGAACGTCATATTGCTAAGCAGGGATATCCTAAAATAAACGGAACATTTAGATCAGTATAAAAATCTAGAATAATAAAGTCCACCAGAAATATAAGAGAACCCAAATGTACTAACATATCTTCTACTATTCTATCTAGCATACAAGTGAGCGGTCAGCCAACTGTAAGACCACTATGGTGGTCCTCGAGCTACCTAACCCTATATTTTTGAATAATCATATAGGTATAAAGTTTATACTCTCCCAAAGATCACATAAGACTCGAGCACTAATAGACTGCCCAATAGTGATCTAAATAGTGAAACTTTGTAATGAGCTTTCAGGTCATTTCCCATTATCCCACTTATTTTTGTTGACTGAGCTTTCCCATAGCTATGCTAAGTCATTTATGACTTGATGGAATTGATATTTTGATTACCTAGAAGTTCACTTATTTTTTGTAGAACTATTTCCCAGTTTAGCAGTCCTCATTGGTTCTAAATAGCCATCGATATTGGATGGAACATCGGACTTCACGTATGCTTTTGTAATTTCAAAATCAGTATGGTTTCATATCTCATTTGCTCATATTAGACTCTGGATGAATCCTGAGGCATTAGCTGGAAACTCAGAACTTATTCCAAGTTCCAGCTGTGATCAAATATAGCTAAGGTACTATGATTGCCGGCGGCCTTGGTGCGATCGTGACAGCCATGATCACGGCACACTTTGTGTGTGATTTCCATATCTTAGGGGATGGTAAGGGTTATTTAAAATATCTTCTTGGTCAATATTTGGCCATTTCCATATTTTTTTGAGTCTCTAAAACCCTAATAGAGAGAGTAGTCCTTAAAGAGAGTCCTTGATGTTTATTGGGAGCTTAAACAACTTTCATATTCATGATTAGCATCAAATCTAAGGTAACATTTCTCTAATTTTGGTGTTGATTTCTTGATTATTAGACCAAAAACCCCAAATGGATTGAGGTTTGGTTTTAGCCTAAAATATAGTTGTTTTACACCAATTTCTTGAGGTTTATAACTCCCTAATGGTATATGAACATTGGGTTGGTTGTGAAAACTCATTTTCTATATGTGGGACCCATATAGAGATTTTGATATTGTTTTGGATCTAGAGCACAATAGTTCAATATGGTTGCTGTTATTCTCATAATAATATAAAGATTATGTTTTTGATTTTGTGGCTCATTAAAGTAGCTTCGAGGAAAGGGAAAGTGAATATTGTTGGTTCATGAGCTAATTTGATTCAAGGTAGGTTAGGCTTAGTTATAGTTAGATTGAGCTTTATTGTAGTATAATAATGATATCTTGATAATATTGGGCAAGGTCTTAGGTGTTGAATTAGTAGATGGTAGTGTTTGGAGATAATTTAATCACTTAAGATTTTGAATACATAAAGTGTTATAACTGACCCTTGGTCTAGAACCTTGGTTAGTTGGACTTGTTATCTCATGAATAGCATGAGAATGCTTTAGTTGTTTTAGTTGGAAGAGAGTAACATTGTGCACTCATCTTAAGGGTAAGCTGACTTTAGACATGCCTATTTATCAAATTGGCCTTAGATGTTTGGTTGATTTAAGAGTAATACTTGAGGAAGAATTGTCCTATAGAACTAGTATGGATTGAGAAACCTTTTATATACCTTTTAGATAACTTAGTCTAATTTCAGGTAGAAGTTAAACTTGAAGAAGATAATTTGTGATATTAGAAGTGAAACTTGACCCACCTTAAGCTTTAACTACATAACTTCATTAGTGACCTAGATACTTGATAAACACATACAATATGCTTTGCTAATATAGTGACTAAAAAGGGTAAGTGGGTTATTTATGATGTTGATTTTGGAAATAATGTGCATACATTATAGAATATCTTATTATCATTATTTGCATAGCATTGGGAAGTCATTTAAGTTAAACATATGGTTATGCTATCACTTAGCTTTGGATAGTTTACCATGTGATCTTTGAATTATTCCATTACTCATATTATGCTTAAGCCTAGTGACTAAGCTTCTGTTTGTGACAAAGAACCCTATTTTTCTAGTATTATGAATCATGCCTAATAATAGATATTTTAGAAAGTATGACCATGACTTATGATTGACCATGCTAATAATAATGTCAAGCCGGTAAAGTATTGAGTGGTCATACCATATGAATATGTGTGTTCATGCAATTACTATTTTAAAGTATTGATATAATGACCCTTCAGGTCATTTTCCATATTTATGCATATCTTTACCATTTGAGCTTCCCTATAGCTTCCCCAAGTCATTTATGACTTGCTGGGACTGACGGTTTGTTACCAGGAAGTTCGTTTGGTTTTTAGAGCTAATTCCCTATTTAGAAATCTTCGCTAGATCAAAATTACCATCGAGCAAAAACTTCAGCGAAATAAACTCAAATGAAAATTCTAATAGTTCCAGTAGATCCATAATATTAATTTTAGTCTAGGTAGACCTTTGGTTTGGGTCCCACTGCACCCGAGCTTATTTCAACCTATTGATCAAAAAGTTAAAAATAGGAAGAAATGAGTGTGGGACCCACATTCGGTCGAAACAACCTCGAATGGAAACTTTGACTTCACCATTAAGTTTAAAACATCAAATTTAGGATAGGGAGTCCCTTAATTCAGGTCCCAAGGCTCCCAAAGTTATTTTTGCCTATTGAGTAGATTTTTATGAAAAATAATGAAAATATAGGTGTGGGCCCCACTTTTTTTCCTTAATGATCTCCTATGAAAGTTTTAATAATTCCAATGGATTTGAAATGTGGTTTACACTCAAATTCACTATTGGATCTTATTATTTGGATTTCGTATGATTTTGGAGGGTCAAAAACTTATTTTTCAGTTTACTGTGATTTGGTGCAACCACAATCGTGGCAAAAAGTGTAAGATCGCGAGAGTGCAATTGCGGCCCGTGTTAGTGTGATAGCAGCACCTGAGAACCTATAGGGCTATATAAAGGTCCCAAGACGCGTTTGGACCATTTCGTCTTCACCTTTTAGACCTAGAAACCTTAAAATTAGTGCAATAACTCAAAATTGGTCATGGGGGTGACTTAGGATCCTAATTATCATCTTGTATTGTGATTATCTTTAAGATTAATGTAAGAATTCCTTGAATTCATGCTTGAATTGGACCCAAAACCCCAATATATCTTAGGGCTTGATTTTACCCCAAAGTATGCTTTGTTTTCATGCATTCATTGAGGGTTATGATTCCTTGTTCATGTGTAAACATTGGGTTGGACTCAGAAACTCATTTTCCATATGTAGGACCCACTTGGGGTTTTGATGTCATTTTTGTACCCAAAGCATAATAGTGCAATATGGGCATCGTTAGACTCGTATTGATGAGTAGATTATGGTTTTTTAGTGTGATGATACTTTGGTGATTTTGAAGCAAGTTAAGCGTATGATGCATGACTTGGGATTTTGCGGTTCGGCTTTAAGGTAGGCTTCTATATACTCTTATTCATGATGAAGTATGATATATATTTCATGTGAATATGAATGTTAAGATTGATTTTGGATAGAATGACTTAGTACTGAAAATGTATATATAAGTTTGGGGATTAGATGGGGGTTTTAACCCGTATTTTGAATTACTTAGATCCCTTTTAGAATCCTATTGATTTCTCCCTTGTATTGAAGCATGATTGGTATATTTAGCCTTTTTGGGATATCGTGGTAATCATGAACCCATAAGTTGTGTAGAGTTAACTTGAGTGCCCTTGTCTCTAGTCAAAGTTGCTATCTTATGCTCAAATATGTCTTAATTGACATTTAGAAGATGAACTAGATACCTTAGCCTAGTTTGGGGCATAGTGTGCCTAATTATAAAAGTTATGTATTAGAAGTGGGATCGTATGACTGATGATAGGCATATTTACACGCCTAAACACCATAATTTACCCATATTTTAGGCTAAGTTTTAAGGACAAAATATATAATTCCTGCACTTTTAGTCCTTTTTCCTATAAGCGAGGTAACAAACATGATTAGCAAGTTTTCAGGTATAAATGATGAAGATTTCAGCATTTTATGGATAACTTAATGCCAAAGGAAGCTTCACGAAAGGAGGAAAGCAAAGCTTGGACGCCTAAGGACTAAAAGTGATGCATGGAAAACCTGTCCCAGTCAAAAACAGCATTTCTCAAGACTTTGGGGATCAGCAGTAACCTATTAGGATTAGGATAATGATGCTGTAATTTGTTAGGATTAGGATAAGTAAGCAATAGCCTAGTAGGAATTGGATATGGGTATTATAAATACCCTATTTTTCTGCAGCTTTTTAATTATCAACTCATTCATAATACACATTCGAATTCTCATTCATTTTTATACTTCTTCCATCAATTACTTTCAAAGCATTCTCTTCTTATTCCCCATTCTATTCCTTCCCATTCTAATAAATTCTTATTCACTCATTAATTAATTCAAGTCTTTTTCATTCCACGTTTGATCCTACTTCACGTTACACTTTCTGACAGAGAAAGCACGGCCCTTGTGACCAACGTGAGATCATGATGATGTTTATTGTGATCTCCGTTGCAATCATGAGTAGCTAAACTTCTCCGTTAGGGTTATGGAAGCCTTATGAGATACTACCTATTGCTATGAGTTTGTGAATTCTTGACACGTATGCTTCTTATATCATTACTCTCTTCATCTTAATTTAAATTCTTGTGGTTGCAAACATATAGAATACACCAGTATAGCATTAACTTGTTCGAAAGAAAGGTTACATGTCTGGAAAACATATAATGTCAAGGTAATAGGGCACCAACCCCTGTTAAAAGGTTAGTGCCGTAACTGGATTAACCTCTTGGAGAATTTGTACCATTAGATACGCTTTAAGCTGGAAAGAGTTAAAGTGAAATACTCCTTGATGGTCGAAAGACGCCTGGATTTACCATAGAATACGATTCTCTATAAGCGTATACATGTCTGAATTCCGCATAACTCATAGTCAATAGATACGTACAACTCATAAGGTGGACATAACCCTAACTCTCCATTCTCATTGATTAAAACCTACCAGGTACTCCATTTTACTCTTCTATTTTCCATTTTTACTCTACTATTTTGTTCACGTTATTTGCACACACAAAATCCCCCCTTTATTCGCAGAACTTTCATCAAAAGTCTAATAATCGTTGCTTACTTAGTGACCAAGTATTCCCTGTGGGATTCGACACCCAACCCAGTTGGGTTCTATATTTGACAGCGTCCGCTTACACTCTTACGAGAGCTGTAGTTTGAGCGTTATCAAATTTTGGTACCGGTGCTGGGGAATACGGTTGTCAACTAAGTTTATGATAATTACTAGTCCCTTTGGTCAAAGATTCTCATACTTTACTTTTTGTTGTTGCTTTTGTTTTCTGTAGGTTTTGTTCAGTGCATGCCCAATACTCGAAGTTCTGGTCAACCATTATTACCCATAAACCTTGAACCACAATGTATTGGTAGGATGGAGGCACAACGTGACATTGAGAGAAGGGCTGCTCAACAGAAGCAGGCTGGATTAGCTGCGTTGGCCGCTGCTCAAGTGCATCAACAAAATATCGATAACCCTGGGCGAGCAGCAGATCCTGAGGATGAGGACTTGGGTGATGATGAGTTACTAAACCCGAGGTGTGATGCTGAACTTGTGACACCGGCAAACAGAAGAGATCGTCAAGCAAGATTTTGGCCTGAATGCCGAGCCGTGAAAATCCCATTTGATGATGATGATGATGATATTGATGGAGCTGGTGCCACAGGAGCTATTATTCCTCCGCCATTGGCACCCGGAGCCAAGTTCAATAATACTAGCACCATGATTCAGCTTTTGCAACTCAAGGGATTATTTGGTGGACTAGCAGGCGATGATCCGAATATGCATCTGGTCAATTTTATCTCTACATGCAAGTCATTCGACAATCCAGGCGTTGGACAGAATGCTATTCGGCTGCGCTTATTTCCATTTTCTCTGTCTGGGGAGGCAACTCTATGGTTGAACGGGCTAACTCCTGACTCTATTACTAATTGGAGGCAACTGAAAGGCGTTTTCCTAGAAAGATTCTATCTGCCATCCAAGAGAGCACAATTAAGAGATGAGATAAGCAATTTTCAACAGCTTCTAACTGAAGCTCTCCACGAAACATGGGAGAGGTTCAAGAAGAAGCTTATGAGGTGCCCAAATCATCATATGACCAATGTCCACTTAATGGAGATATTATACAGGGCTTTAAATTCGGTGACTAAGCCAGTGGTTGATAATGCAACAGGTGGGTCATTCATGGACCTCACTTTTATTCAGGCTAGTGATATGCTAGATCGCATGACAAAGCAAAGCAGAGCTTGGCATACCAGGGATTCTGAGGTAGCAAGATCCACCATATCTATTGGCATGACAGCAGAACAAAGGAGAAGAGAAGAATAACGTGATCAAGATATGGCACACATGAAAACACAAATGGATCATCTTACAAAGCATCTATTATCAGGGAAGACCGAAAAAGTCAAAGCTGTTGTGTCGAAAGGAAGAGAGGAATTCGATTCTGAGGAAGAAGCCAACTACTTGAACAATCAGGGGGTTTCCAAGGCAATGCCCAAGGAAACCAAGGTCGGAACTATTATGATAATTCTGGAAACAAGGACCGTGATCAAGGTAGTTGAAAGAACAAGACTGACAGGAGTGGGTTGTATGTCCCTCCAGGAAGACGTGACTCCGCTGCATCTGGGTCCGAAAATATGTCCATGGAAGATATGATGGCTAATCTGTTGAAAGGAGTAGAGGCAACCAACACGGGAGTAACGGAGGTAATTAATGATTTATCCTCAATAAAGCAATTAGATGACTCGCATTCCACTTCAATAAAACAGCTAGAGCAACAATTGAGTCAATTATCTGCAGCATTCAACCAAAGAAAAGCTGGAACGCTACCCAGCAACACTGTGCAAAATCTAAAGAATGATGGAACATGTATGGCTATTACTACCAGGAGTGGTAAGGTGTTAGACAATCCGTCTAAAGGCAAGCAGGTGGTTGATGATATAACAGATAATGTTATTAATGCAGAATGTGAAGAGGCCGAAGAAAATGAAGAGTGTTTTCATGACGTCACCCCTAGAGGTCTGCATCCTAAAAAGATTGATGGTTGGAAGAAAGATAAAAAGAAAGTGGTGGAGAAAACTATTCCCCTTCCACCACCACCTTTTCCTCAGAGACTGAAGAAAAAGGCTGACGACACTCCTGAAAAGGGTGATAATCAAAAGCAAGATAAAAAGAAAGTGGTGGAGAAAACAATTCCCCTTCCACCACCACCTTTTCCGCAGAGGCTGAAGAAGAAGGATGATGACACTAGGTTCAGCAAATTCATGACGATGTTGAAGCAGCTGACCATTAATGTTCCTTTGGTGGAAGCGCTAGAGCAAATGCCCGAATACACTAAATTCATGAAAGACCTTTTGACAAAGAAGCGGGCAGTAAGTTATGACATGGTAGATAATGTTCACCATTGCAGTGCAATCGCTACAAGATCGTTAGTTCAGAAAAAGGCAGATCCTGGTGCTTTCACTATTCCTTGCACAATTGGATCGTTAGATTTTGCTAAGGCATTGTGCGATTTGGGAGCTAGCATCAATTTGATGCCACTATCTATTTATAGAAAGTTGGGGTTGGGAGACCCTACACCAACCAATATGCGGCTTGTAATGGCAGATAGGTCGGTAAAATGACCTGTTGGTATCCTACATGATGTGTTGGTGAAGGTTTCCACCTTCATCTTTCCTGCAGACTTTGTGATTTTGGATTTTAAGGTGGATTTTGAAGTTCCCATAATCTTGGGGCGTCCTTTCCTCACCACTGGAAGTGTGCTTATTGATATGAGAGATAATGAGCTTTTATTTTGAATGAATGATGAAGTGATTTGTTTTGATTTGTGCAAATCGATGAAGCAGCCGAGAGATATGGATGTGTTCTCTGTAGTTGATGTTCATTATAAAGATAAGAAAGCATTATCTGTAGAGAAACAGCTTACTGTTGAGCCATTGTCTGCTGCGCTGCTGAATGTTGAGCATGAGAATGATAAAGATTATGAAGAAACTATGTGTGCTCTAACAGAAATAGGGTCCTATTCTTATACTCCTAAGCAGCCGGACCTTGATCTTAAGAATCAACCATCACCAACAGCGAAGACTTCCATTGAAGAGACACCAGTACTAGAATTGAAAAAGCTCCCTAATTATCTAAGGTATGCGTTCTTGGGAAGTGGAAATACACTTCCGGTGAGTGTGGCGGATGATTTAAGTGTACAGCACGTAGAGGCTCTCATTTCTGCTCTGAAGAGGTACAAGAGAGCTATCGGTTGGTCTATTGATGATATAATTGGTATCAAAGAAGATTGCATGCCTACAAGTAAGCCTTATTGTCGTCTGAATCCATTCAGAAAATGATCTACCATCTATCTCGATGAAGTCTAAGTAATCGAGATAGCTATGTCGTGCCGCGATAATAAATCAAGCGCTTGGTGGGAGGCAACCCATTATTTTTATTTAATTGTTTTATTTTTCAAGAATTTTGTCGAGCCACGACCAAAACTAAGGCGCCTGATGGGAGGCAAACCATCGTTCTAATCATTTTTGTTATTTTTGAGTAAGTGTAGGTGCAAGATGTGTAAAAGAAGGAGATTGGTTTCGAATTTTGATTTGGAAGCGGTTCATGTTGAAGGTGGTAAGTTAGGAATGAAGAAGCAAAAGGCTAAGGGTTAGGGATTGCCTATGAAAATATAGGAAACAAACAAGGCAAGGCTTATGTAAATCTAGGCCACGAACAAGGCAAGGCCTATGCTATGGCCTAAGCTCTCGGATTCTAGAGTGCTATAGCATAGGCGCCGCCTATGCTCAACAATGCCATAGTATAGGCGCCGCCTATGCAAAAGCCTTTTGTCTCTGAATCTCATATGCCATGGCTTTGGCGCCGCCTATGCCTAACAATGCCATAGCAGAGGCGCCGCCTATGCTCAACTAGGCTTTACAAAAGGCGCCGCCTATGCCAAGCATAGGCAAAGCAATAGGCGCCGCCTATGGTCACTTTTGGTCTCCAAATCTGATTCCAAATGGGTCAAAACCCGACCCAAGCTTGCCCTATAAATAAGAAACTTAGTCTTAGACCAAAAATACATTGAAAACCATACCTAAGCGCCGCCTACCTCTCCAAATTCTCTCAAAAATTTTCCTTTTGCTCTTTTAACTTTTAAAGAACATCTTCCGAGGCCATCAACCAAGTAAGTACTTCTTTGCTCTTCTTTTATGTTACGTAAGTATTACAATACTACGCCTATAATAAGTTGTTAAATCTTGAAGTAGTGTTGGTGATTTGAATGTGGTTGATACAACTAAGTGAGTTAAAGAATACGTATGGATGCTCTTGACTTGTTTCCAACTTGTATTTGATTTTGATACACTGTCATACTTTTGCGAAATCGAGATGGTCAAGATAATTGCATAATCTTGTAACTCGAAAGCTTACATGTTGAAATGACTTGTTCATTGAGATAAAAATCATGGGTGACTACAAACATGCGATGTTGTGATTATTTCTATGCCATAACTTGATATAATCTCTATGTAGTAGACTTGTTCAAAAGGGTACATCAATCCAAACGTGAAAGTATTGTCAAGATTACTTGAGATAGAATCAAAAAGGATAGTTAAGATAACAAGAAAAGTATGACTGCACTGATTATATTGTTGGAACGTACCTCCTAAACGTATATCGATGAAGTCTGAGTAATCGACAACGTTCACTTAACTAGTTTGTGCCAACAAACTAAGTGTGGGGTGGTGCCACTACTGATTATTTGTCGAATGTATCTACCGAGATGAAGCTAACATGACTATCATTTTTAATCTCAGGTACAATGGCACCAAAAGCACGACAAGGAAAGGATAAAGCGACCACCTCACAAAAAGGCCAAAAAAGGGGACGAAAAGGGCAAGGTGAATCCTCCTCGCTACAAATACCGCGATGCACTTTTGGGAACAATTGGTCTACAAATTGAGGAAACTCTGAGGATGATGACTCTGATGATGATTCCGACGCAGGGGGTATGACCCCGTACATAGAGGAGGAGTCCGACTAATCAGGTTTTCTGTATTTATTTTCCACTGAGGGCAGTGTGTCCCGTCTAAGTGCGGGGTGCTGGTATTTGTATGCTGTATTTCTTTGCCTGCATTTATTATTTTTTTTTTTTTAATTAGTCGTAGATTTTTTTTTTAAATTTTGATGCATAAAATTGTTCTGATAGGCGGCATGGTATTATGACAAGAGTTTGTGCTAAAATCATTACTATTGAGATGTTTAGGCTCTAAGTGTGACTCACTATGTGATAAGTGTGTGGTTTAATTCCTTCATTTGTTGGGTCAAGGGTCTATACTGCTCTCAATAAAGTTGACCATGTTCCTTGTGTGTGTGAGATAATAGTATATTCTATGTTTTTGGCTGATGCTAGAACTTGCCTAGTGGGTGTGTAAAGCGAAATAAAGAGTGTGGGTTTAGGAGATGATTTAGGTATTTCTTTGGAAACCTGTGCTTGTTTACCTTCGTTTTACCTACCCATGGACATTATCCTAGTTAACCCCCTTTGAGCCTTTAAGCCATGTTCTTTGACAACCTCATATGTAAGCCTAATCCATTTTTTTTCAAGACCATAATTTGATCCAAATTTTTAAGTGCTTTAAATTGTAAAGTAATGTGACGAAATAAGAGGAAATTGGGTGAGAGTGATGCCTTAGAGTGTATTGGTACTTGAAATTGTTATGAAAAGAGTGGCTATCATAGAGGTGTGTTATATAAAAAGAGAAGAGAGAAAAATGAAAAGAAAAATAAAAAGTTAATTCTGTTCAAAATTGAATAACAAAATAGGTGAAAAGGGGTGGTAGATGAAAGAAAGGTAGAAAGGTTGTTTTAAAGAGAGTGTTAATAGCATAATGTGATGTATCAAAGCGCTTAGGAACATTGTCACTATTTCTGGCCAAAATAGTCCTACCCGTCCCTTAGCCTACATTACAACCTGTAAAAGACCTATTTAATCCTAAGCTTAGCATTCTGATATTTAGTGGAGCATTACACTAAGGGCAAGCCTATGTTCATTAGTTGCAACATATGAATTCTTTGTGAGAGTGAGAGCAAGGATAATCTAATACCCATGTTCGAAATATATACAATACTTGTGAGTGATTATGGGTGATATATTGTGAGACACACATGGTTGATGAGTTTTGGGTAGTTGTGTATGATTCTTTGTGCTTTAACTTGTGGATACAAATTAACCATCATCACGAGTCTATGTTGGAGGTTGAATTGTTTCTAGTAGTGATCAAGAAAACTACTCTTTGTTAATAATTGTTGTGCCTGTCTTGATGAATATTTTGTGCTGTTACTGTGGAAATCCTAAGGAGATGTTTATATGGACATGATATTTTGTTCGAGGACGAACAAAGCTTTAAGTGTGGGGTATTGATGATAGGCGTATTTACACGCCTAAACACCATAATTTACCCATATTTTAGGCTAAGTTTTAAGGACAAAATATATAATTCCTGCACTTTTAGTCCTTTTTCCTGTAAGTGAGCTAACAAACATGATTAGCAAGTTTTCAGGTATTAATGATGAAGATTTCAGCATTTTATGGATAACTTGAAACCAAAGGAAGCTTCACGAAAGGAGGAAAGCAAAGCTTGGACGCCTAAGGACTAAAAGTGACGCATGGAAAACCTGTTCCGGGCAAAATCAGCATTTCGCAAGACTTTGGGGATCAGCAGTAACCTATTAGGATTAGGATAATGATGCCGTAATTTGTTAGGATTAGGATAAGTACGCAATAGCCTAGTAGGAATAGGATATGGGTATTATAAATACCCTATTTTCTGCAGCTTTTTAATTATCAACTCATTCATAATACACATTCGAATTCTCATTCATCTTTATACTTCTTCTATCAATTACTTTCAAAGCATTCTCTTCTTATTCCCCCTTCTATTCCTTCCCATTCTAATAAATTCTTATTCACTCATTAATTAATTCAAGTCTTTTTCATTCAACGTTTGATCCTAATTCACGTTACACTTTCTGACAGAGAAAGCACGACCCTTATGACCCACGTGAGATCATGATGATGTTTATTGTGATCTCCGTTGCAATCATGAATAGCTAAACTTCTCTGTTAGGGTTATGGAAGCCTTATGAGATACTATCTATTGCTATGAGTTTGTGAATTCTTGACACGTATTCGGCTTATATCATTACTCTCTTCATCTTAATTTAAATTCTTGTGGTTGCAAACATATAGAATATGCCAGTATAGCATTAACTTGTTTGAAAGAAAGGTTACATGTCTGGAAAAGAGATAATGTCAAGGTAATAGGGCACCAACCCCTGTTAAAAAGTTAGTGCCGTAACTGGACTAACCTCTTGGAGAATTTGTACCATTAGATACGATTTAAGCTCGAAAGAGTTAAAGTGAAATAGTCCTTGATGGTCGAAAGACGCTTGGATTTACCATAGAATACGATTCTCTATAAGCGCATGCATGTCTGAATTCCGCATAACTCATAGTCAATAGATACGTAATAACTCATAAGGTGGACATAACCCTAACTCTCGATTGTCATTGATTAAAACCTACCAGGTACTCCATTTTACTCTTCTATTTTCTGTTTTTACTCTACTATTTTGTTCACGTTATTTGCACACACAAAATACCCCCCTTTATTCGCAGAACTTTCAGGAAAAGTCTAATAATCGTTGCTTACTTAGTGACCAAGTATTCCCTGTGGGATTCGACACCCAACCCAGTTGGGTTCTATATTTGACAGCGTCCACTTACACTCTTACGAGAGCTGTAGTTTGAGCATTATCAACGACCCACTTAGGCCTAAGCTTCTGTTAAGTCTTGTGGACTTAGTTGTGGATGATAGACATAAATGAGGCTTGTAAACCTTAGAATGAGGTTACTTCATAACTTGGTGACTTGTATTGATGTTCCCGGATTGTGGCTTTTGAGTTATTATTATGATACTCCTTGTGGAAGTGATATTAGGGATTTAGAGATGATATTCCTTATAGATACGTTATGTAGCGTATAGAGATGCTATTTCCTCTTAGACTTGATGATTGGCCTATAGAGATGGTATTTCCTATTAGACTTGATGATTGGCCTATAGAATTGATATTTCCTTTAGCCATGATTGTTGGACCTATAGATATGATGTTCCTCTTGAATATATAATTTGGTCTAAAGAAGTGATATTCCTCATAGTAATAATGCATGACCTATCAATATAAGATACCTAGAGATGATTACATGCTTATTGATACTATGCCTCATATATGTGAGATGCCTTTTATATGTGAGATGAGTAGAGATAGGATACAACTTATAAATATGATTATTGATATGAGTTCAAAATATGAATATCGGCCTAAGTCCATGATTATGATGTTGATATTATTCCAGATAAATTATTAGGCCAAGGGCTGCATTATGATATTGATTGAATATCCAAGAAGTTTTTGTCATTATAAAAAATATGGTTATAGTTTATGAATATTAAAATGTATATGTGTGTATACACATCTCTTCTGTATAGGATGGAGAAAGATCTTGTATGATGCTTATTATTCCACTGATTGAATATTGGTGATGGCATGCATAGATTTTGTATATTTATGATTATTATATCGGTAATTGATCTAATTTTTATTGAAATATGATCTTATGACTGTTTTTCCTAATTAAGGTTAAGCTAAGTGGTGGCTAGATGTCCTTTAGGTGGTTATAGTACTTGATGTCTAGGAATCTAATGTACTAGTTAATGAACCTTGCTTAGTTGATATATCATAATTAGAGGTGATTTATATGTGGATAATAATGATTTTAAATAGTTGATAAATGAGGATTAGTTGGTAAATGATTGTTAGTTAATGAAGGATGTTAGTTAATAAAGAATGGTTAGATGATAAATGGCAAATTGTTGACTATTATGATTAATGGATATAGTAGGATTAGTTGATAATAATGAATATTGGATAAATGGTGGTTTTGTCCTATTGATGAACCTTGACTAGATGTTAGATGTTGGCTATTTAATAAATAGTTGTTAGTTGCTATCCCGTGAGTAAGGATAATGTTTAACCTAATAACTAGAGATTATGTGTTGACTAGTGAACTATTGATTATATTATAATAAGTGTTGGTTAACTAATAATGACTAGTTCAGAAGTATTGAATAGAGAGATATTCTAAGGTGATATGATTATGTTTATGAGTATTTTAGTGTATGTTATTCGGTAATGACTATTATGATGATAGTATTTAAATCCTTATAGTGTTGTAATGGGGTCTTAAAATAAGAACAAAATGATATAGGTATGATTTGAGATAACCTCATGATTATATGTATATATACATATATCTATCTCTCTATATAAAGCTATGATACTATCGTATATCCCTTCCTTGTTCATATTGTATAGTCGTTTCTTCGCCTTGTATATTACTACATATCTTTCTTTTGCTCTTTATTCGTGCATTGACATGGGATATATGGTATAGCATTAACGTGTATTGAATTTTGCTAGAATAAGATAGTTCACCTAGATACTTCTTTAGTTTTATTATGTTAGACTCTTGGACATGAATAGGATAGTTGTTCTTTATTAATTCATTGACTTATCATATGATTTCTGGACTCCTGGGTGTAGTTTCCATTTTGTTTATATGTTGTATATATCTGCTTTATCTTTGGAGCTCAGTTGGAAGTAGACTACTGAGTACCATTCGTTTGGTATTCATACTACACTTCTGTAGCCTTTAGATCGTAGTACGGGTTATCATCATTAATGTGTGTATCATGCGGAGCAGTCCTGGTTCAGAGACATAGAGTGAGCTCCTGACATTTTGAGTATTACTTGTCTCTTTCTTATGTATTAGACTAGTCTCTAAGTTGTATTCAGAGATAAGTTGTATTAGTGTATTTCTCTTGATATTTAATTTCTATACTTTTTTATATGAGTAGCTCTTGTACTGAATCCACCAAGTTTTTGGATTCTTCTATTTATTGATCTTTATTTTATATATTCCTCATTAATTTCCTTATATTATTGAGTAGTGCATTACTAGCCGTTCTTGACTATAGGTTGGCTTACCTACTGGTAGGTTATGGTAGGTGCCATCATGACCTAAGAAAATTGGGTCATGATAAATTGGTATCAGAGCCTAGGTATTTTTGGTGTATTAGTAAAAGAGCTAAGTGTTAGTAGAGTCCTGCAGATTGGTGCAGAGACATTCGTAACCTATCTTCGGGAGGCTATAGTGATATTTTAAGAAATTCACTTTTTGACTCCTTATAATGTGTCCACATTCCTATGAATCCTAAGCGCATTCTTTGACTCTATTTTATCCACAAATGATGATGCGATATTATTGACAGTTGCGGATGAGGCTTCAACACGCATTTCCCAAATTTCAATACAACATTGGACTACAGAGTAAGAGATGGATATCAAAGATCCTTAGTAGCAGCTAAAAAGGATTTGGGAAGAGTCCCTATCAAATTGTGGAGTGTGCAATGGTTCTTTGGGATATGGTGACTATTCTAGATTATGAGGGGTAGTATCGGGAAGTATTCTGTGATCTTGGTTTGTCTGTGTTGTAATAAGACACTGGTTCATAGAATGAACCTTGTATGAGATAAGTGATCAGCTAGAGTTAGCCTGTATTACTCACTAGACTAGAGATCCTAAGACAGGCTGTGGTTTCAGAAGTTGGATATAATTTTGTGATTTTTTCTCAGTGTCAGTTGGCTAGCCATTCGCGCTCAATTTGTGTTCTTTCCATATTGATCTTCAAGAATTGCTATGACCACAGAGAGACCGACTACTAGTCTAGGGAGTGTCCCTGACATGAAATTCCAGTTATTTTGCTTAGTTAGACCCACTTGTAATGTTGTGACATCTTCAGTTGGGGATGTTGCACTTGGCGCCTCAGTTGATGATTCAGTCGGTCGATCCGATTTAGAACCATTTAGATTTATTTTCCTTATACTCGTCAGACATGTTACGACGAATGTGTAATGCCCTAATTTTCTGAACCGAAATGGTACACTGTGCTCATGACTTCGAAGGACCACAAGCTAACCCATGACTTATATTTGTACTTGTAAACTACATAATATCTCATAAAATATGTAGAAACTTGAACTGTAAGGCCATAAGGTTCAATACTAATACATATTTGAAAAATATGGTATAACAATACCAAAAAGGAAAATAAATACTGAAGTCTGAACATCTAATCTGACATCTATTCCGAAAGCCTCTAACTAAACTGAATAAGGAGTTGATGGGACATGTCCCCAACTAAATCTAACAACTAAAATAAAGTGAAAACTAAAATAGAAATGATATCATCATGTCCTCGAAGGATGAGAAATCATGTCTAACTCTGACTGCTGATCCTGGAATCTACTAATGATTTGGAGCTCATGCCTCTAAACCTATGGTGTAACATAAGAGAAAGCACCATAGCGTAAATGCATTAGTACATCTGAATGTACTGAGTATACGAGTGAGGTAGGCTAAATACAAAGGGTTATATGCATGGACAATACTGACGGATATGAACGTGAGACATACATCCATACGTAGTTGTAACTGAACTCGTGGAGATATGAACTACTGAGTCTAAATACTGACAACATGAGTGTACTGATAATGGGATTCTGAAAGACTGAGTTTACTGATATTGATATGTAAATCACTAATAAGTGATAGATCTGATACTGTATTACTGAATACTAAGAGACTGATATTGCATTATTGGTAAATAAATGATTGTTTCTGACAGTTTGGATTATGAAGAACTGTTCTGATTGACTGTATCTGACAGTATTGAAGCTGAGTATTGATAGCATGAGTTCTGATAACTTTTGTGATTGATAGCATAAGTGATAGTATCTAACAGTCCATAAATCTAAAGATAACTATTTGAGTTCAATTCTATTTCTGAGTTTACTATATCTGACAGTCCTGATATACTGAAATCTGAAGAACTATCTGAGTTCCTTACTGAGACTGTGTAGCTATAACTGACAGTCCTAAAATCTGTAACTGAAATTATGGGGAGTAGTTATCTAACCGACATGCCCCAACTACTCTATAATAGCTAAGCTGGGGTCCAATCTCTGCCCCGACTGGAGGGGTGTCAATACCGCGCCACTGGTAAGGACAACTGTGACAACCCTACACTAGCAGGTACTGTATGAGAATAATGTGAACCCTAAACTGACGGGTTAAGACACCCCATCAACCCTAATCTGATAGGTTAAGATGTCTTAACCTACGCTGGCTACGCAATTCTGGAACACAAGGATGACAACTAAGAATCACACCTTGAACTGGTGGGTGAGTTCCCATCTTTGGGTTCACACGGTGCTAAATTCTACTCCCATCTGAAGGACACTGAATAGAATAACTAAGCTGAACTGAATAACTGAACTGAACTGATTAGCTGAACAAATACTAATTAACTGGACTGATACTAGTGGTATTGTTTAGCAGAGCTAAACTAAGTTTACTAGATTCCAATGACTGACGGAATGTATTGAGTTCTGAGGACTGGTTGAGAGTATTGAAGTTACTGAGATTGACTGTGAATACTGAGGTTGCTGAGTTTTCTGAGCCCTGAGATTACTGAGATTACTGGACTACTGAGAGTACTGAGATTTATGAGTTTTCATGAGTCATAAGACTGACTGAATTCTATAGATCATGGGTTGACTGAGAGTATCATGAAAACATGACATGGCTCTAGCCACACTGCTATATTTTTTGTGTACAAGTACCCCCAGGACCCGATTGAAGGAAACTGACACACATTACTGACATGATCATAAGAGTAGAGTTCATAATTTATAAATCATAAGTAGGGATCTCATACTAAGCATGGTCATCAACAATGTATTGCATGGAAAGGATTTCCTATCATATGGAAGTACTTGCACAATCTTAATATCATGTTCATTGCATAATCATATTGGCAACACATACCAATAGCATGGAAGTTCATGTAGATTGCATGGTTATCATACATCTTGTTCATAGGTAGGATTTGCAAATAAACATAGCATAATCTCATAAGAATAGTTCATAAGTATTCCAACAACATTTACAAGGTACATTATCAACATAGAAGTCATTGGAAAGTAAGGGCATATCATGAATCCTTCACTTAGTCACAATGTAGCTATATTGCATGATTTCTAGTTTCTTTGACATTTTATCAAACACATTACATGCACATACTAAGCATAGGTGAAATCATCAAAATATACATCATGGACAACAAAATTTACATGTTTCCAACTCATATGATATCATGAAATTCAAAAAAAAAACATATAAAGATTCCATCTTGGGAATCACCCAATGTCAACAACATGATCATCAACACCCAACAATATAGAAATCATACTTTATAATGAAAAAGAGGGTTTTTGAGCTTTATGGATCAAAGGGATCAATAAATCAACTCACGCATACTATTATATCACAAAACAAACAAGCATCAACTTTGGTATGCTCATATCACCACAATCAACCAAGCTTTTGTATTTTAAAGATTGATTCTTGAATGCCACAGACGAAATGAACCCATGGATGAACACTATGGATACCTTGGGAGGGAGTTTCTTGATGATTGATGGAGGAATTTCCTTGAAATTGGATCTTCAAGCTTAATTATGCAACCCTAGTTGTTTTTCTCTTTTATTGCTCTTGGGTGATGAGCTTTGAGATGTTAATAGGGTTATAATGTTTTTAAAAGCTATATATTTCGTAGGGTTAAGTTTAGGGATGTGTAAGGACTATTAAAAGACTTAATTACCCTCAAAAGAACTCAAAACGGAGTGTTTTTGTCATTAGAACTGACTTAGTTGGCGCCTAACCAATCGCATAAGTTTTGTTGGGCGGCGCCTAACCAATCGCCTATCCTTACCGTCTCTCAGGAAAATGGGCATAACTTTTTACTCGGGTATTGGATTAAGGTAAAATTGGAATTGTTGGAAAGATTGGCCGGTAGAAATATATAGAAATACCACATTAACATCGAGTTATACTCATTCAAATATGACTCTTGCAAAATCAAACACTAAAACTTGATGGATTCAAAAACTCTTAGCTTGTATTACCTTAAGTGACTCATATGAATATGCTTAATGTATCATAAGCTATATTATTGCTAGTATACTCATTGTAAGTTATGCACTAAAATGATAATCACAGGATAGGAGGTTTCATACGTAAGAAAAATGGTTCATCTCCAAGCTTAGAAACATATGGGGTATTACAATATCTCCCCCTTGGCAAGATTCGTCCTCGAATAGAAATTAATTGAAGCGGGAGAGATGATAAGATGAAGTACATACAAGACATACACTACTGAAACATGGGTTCATGGCTAGCATGACTGGAAGCTGAGCACAATATACTGAACATACATATCTGATACATGGGAAGCTGATTCATGAATATAAGACTGAGGAATCTAAGAAAGTAAATTTTCTCAAAATGAGAATGCATATCTGATGTACAACTAAAAGGATGAATCCATGTATATCTGATCTATAATTATATGACTAACATAATACGTGAATGCATGACTGAAAGTACTAATGAGATAATCACATATATCTGATGCGTGAATTCATAACTAAACTTACTTATGAACATGCAATGGTAAACGTATCAAGTTTGAACTGAAATATAAGCATGGAACTGAATACCAAGTTTGGAACTGAAATATGAACATGAGAACGAGTAAGTTAAAGGAAAAATGTTACCTTAAACTAATAATACCGATAAGTTTGAGATTACTTACTCCGTATTCATGATTGGAAACATGAGAACATAACTAATTCTAGGACATGGTAGATATACTGAATATCATGGTCTGAACTGAATCATGAAAACATGGCATACGACTGAAGTTGGAGTTTGAGGGTTGACTTATGAGTACCCCTTCTCCAAAGTGGATTCATCAAAAGAAAATAGAGTAGCATGTTTATGTCATAAAAATTTTGGCGTATGATGTATCTCCCCCTTGGGACACTATGTCGCTCTAAGAATAGTGACTTGGATGAGCTACTGAGGGAAATTAAGGCGATACGCAAGACACCTAGGAACTGAGTCATGACTGAATAGCTAGGATCTGAAACTGAGACATGAGACATGAACTGACCTGAACACGATTGCATATATACACTAACTTATATGATTAACTCAATAACTGATAGCTGAATACTGGATCTGCAAAGCTAAACTATACTTAGTCTGAATAGCTGGGCTGGTATTTTTGAGTTTTATGCATAGAAGATAAGGAATAACTGAGTAGAATGAGGTATCTGAGCATGGATTCATGAAGTCTGTATTATTTTCGAATGCGAGACCAAGAGTACGACATAGATCTGAGGTATTCTATAAACCGGGGTACTGAAACACTGATAACTGAGTACTAAAAACCTGAATGCTATGGTCAAGCATGTTTGGAACTAAACTAAGTTTCAAATGTAGTTACTGAACTGAAGATGACATTATAACTAAGCCTATAGCTAGTACTGAAGTACTGAATTCAAGGACTGAACACTGATCACTGAGTGCTGGATACTAAAACTTTAATTGAGTTGACAACTGTGTTTTTGATAGCTACATGCTAGGTACTGACATAAGTCAAAGATCTAAATGTACACTTACACTTTGTACTTTCCCAACTTCTAAATACGACCCCTTGCTAGACGTTTACTTGCACATTTATCATGACATTCAATCCTATCTTCACAACTACACCCTCATGCAGAGTAAGCATGCAACAATCTTCTCTTATCTAAACAACTGCTCATCACTACACTGTTCCATAAGGAGAGATAACTGGAGGATTAAATTAGGTGGACCTGAAACATGAATAGATACAAACTAAACTTGACACATGACTGAAACTTGAGAAATAAAATATAAATAGTTTGGATTTACTAATAAGGTCTGAACTGAGGATATACATGACATAGTCTAAATGTATCTTATCTGTAGGGGCATAGCATGAGTCATGAAAGCTAAGTATACTGGAAAGCATGATATGCGTACATGAGTCATGAGCTGCATGACCTGAGTCTAGAGTTTTCTATACTCGTGGGACATGATTTGAATACTGAGGGAGATAGAACTGAACCCCTTATACTAGGAACTAAAGGCGCACATAATCCCATGGAAAGTGTGTGAAAGTAGATTATTCTCATAGAACATGACTGTACTGTGGAGTAAAAAGGACTCCTTATAGTGGAAATTGAATTCATACATGATCATGGAAAAAGAGATACATGAGCATGGTTCGTGACCATAGAGTTGATATGTAAGACTTGAGTGGATTTCATGATAGCTAAATTGAAAAACTCTGCACTGAGATGAGAATGGGTCGGGAATTGTCTTCCCTTACTGCTTTCTATACATACTGGCTCTACTACTGAAATCTGAGGGCCTGGCTTAGGTACTTGATCTACCATCACATACCTACATTATGTTCAACACCTGTCTATCTTACTGAACACATCATTTGATTTTTTTTCCTCATATACTTCTAATATCACATTCATAACTTCATGCTTAATTTTGAGTTAATAAACTTATGTGTTTAGCTCGTACTGTTCAAGCCTACTGATCTAATCCCCATGAATACATAATCTGATCAAATAGAATAATACTATCCCAACTCTGCTACTGCTAAAATTTTTGGTTCAAGAATGAGTTCCCATGATCATGAATAAAATCTATACGACCTTGGAACAATAATGAACTGATGGGATACTGTTAAGTCTATGGCTAATCCCATAACTGACTGTAGGGACTATCTGAGAAAGCCCTATCTTTAGGACTTTGAACTTCACTGTTTCTATTGCCTTAAAAGTAAGATAAAGTAAACTTGAGGGGTGCATGATATGAATCTACATGGGTTCCTGAGAGAAACTTGCCATAGCATGATCTCGAGACATGAAAGAAGGGTAACTATTCTTAAAACATCTCATAGCCTCCTACACATAAGTGTGGTGCACAACATGCCCATGTATAAGACTCTACTTGATGCAACTTTCACACTTCCTAGGACACTGTTGAACCTTAGGCTTTGATACCAAGTTTGTAACACCCTGATTTTCTGTACCAAAATGCTACACGGTGCTCATGACCTCAAAGGACCACAAGCTAAATCAAGACTGATATCTATTCCTGTAAACTACATAATATCTCATAAAATATGTGGAAACATGAACTGTAAGGCCATAAGGTTCAATACTAATATATATTTAAAAAATATGGTATAACAATACCAACATAAATATGTCAGTACGTCTGAATGTACTGAGTATATGAGTGAGGTAGGATAAATGCAAAGGGTTATATGCATGGACAATACTGACTGATATGAACATAAGAGTACATGCATGCATACGTAACTGTAACTGAACTCATGAAGATAAGGACTACTGAGTTTGAATACTGACAACATGAGTGTACTGATAATGAGATTCTGAAAGACTGAGTTTACTGATATTGATATGTAAATCACTAATAAGTGATGGATCTGATACTGTATTACTAAATACTAAGAGACTGATATTGCATTACTGATAAATAAATGATTGTTTCTTACAGTTCAAATTATGAAGAATTGATCTGATTGACTGTATCTAATAGTATTGAAGCTGAGTATTGATAGCATGAGTTCTGATAACTTTTGTGATTGATAACATAAGTGACTGTATCTGACAGTTCATAAATCTGAAGAAAACTATCTGAGTTGTCAATATCTGACAGTCCTGATATACTGAAATCTGAAGAACTATCTGAGTTCTTTACTGAGAATGGGTAGCTATAGTTGGAAGTCGTAAAATCTATAATTGAAATTGTGGGAAGTAGTTACCTAACCGACATGCCCCAAATATTCTATAATAGCTAAGCTGGGGTCCAATCTCTACCCCGACTGGAGGGGAGTCAATACCGCGCCACTGGTAAGGATAGCTGTGAGAATCCTATACTATCAGGTAATCAATGAGAACGATGGGAACCTTAAACTGATGGGTTAAAAAACCTCATCAACCCTAATCTGACGAGTTAAGTTGTCTCAACCTACGCTGGCTACGTAGTTCTGGAACACAAGGATGACTACTAAGAATCACACCCTGAACTGGCGGGTGAGTTCCCATCCTTGGGTTCACTCGGTGCTAACTTCTACTCCCATCTGAAGGACACTGAATTGAATAACTAAGCTGAACTGAATAACTGAACAAAACAGATTAGCTGAACTGATACTGATTAACTGGACTGATACTAGTGGTATTTTTTAGTAGAGCTAAACTAAGTTTACTGGATTCCAATGACTGACAGAATGTACTGAGTTCTGAGGACTGGTTGAGAGTACTGAAGTTACTGAGATTGACTATGAATACTGAGGTTGCTGAGGTTACTGAGTACTGAGATTACTGAGATTACTGGACTACTGAGATTACTGAGATTTATGAGTTTTCATGAGTCACATGACTGACTGAATTCTATAGATCATGGCTTGACTGAGAGTATCGTGAAAACATGACATGGCTCTAGGTACACAACTATATTTTTCGGGTACAAGTACCCCAGGACCCGATGGAGGGAAACTGATACACATGACTGACTTGATCATAGAACTAGAGTCAATAATTTATAATATCATAAGTAGGAATCTCATACTAAGCATGGTTATCAACAATGTATTGTATGGAAAGGATTTCATATCACATGGAAGTGCTTGCACAATCTTAATATCATGTTCATTGCATAATCATATTGGCAACACATACCAATATCATGGAAGTTCATCTGGATTGCATGGTTATCATACATCTTGTTCATAAGTAGGATTTTCAAATAAACATAGCATAATCTCATAAGAATAGTTCATGAGTATTCCAACAATATTTACAAGGTACATTATCAACATAGAAGTCATTGGAAAGTAAGGGCATATCATGAATCCTTCACTTAGTCACAATGTAGCTATATTGCATGATTTTTAGTTTCTTAGGCATTTTATCAAACAACTTACATGCATATTTTAATCATAGGTGAAATCATCAAATTATACATCATGAACAACCAAATTTACATGTTTCCAACTCATATGATATCATGAAATTAAAAAAAAAAAACATATAAAGATTCCATCTTGGGAATCACCCAATATCAACAACATGATCATCAACACCCAACAATATAGAAATCATACTTTATAATGAAAAAGAGGGTTTTTGATCTTTATGGATGAAAGGGATCCATAAATCAACTCACGAATACTATTATATCGCAAAACTAACAAGCATCAACATGGGTATGATCATATCACCACAATCAACCAAGCTTTTGTATTTTAAAGATTGATTATTGAACTCCACGGGTGAAAGAAATCCATGGATAATTACTACGCATACCTTGGAAGGGAGTTTCTTGATGATTGACGGAGGAATTTCCTTGAAATTGGATCTTCAAGCTTAATTATGCAACCCTCGTTGTTTTTCTCTTTTATTGCTCTTGGATGATGAGCTTCGAGATGTTAATAGGGTTGTTATATATTTAGAAGCTTTATATTTCATAGGGTTAAGTTTAGGGACGTCTAAGGACTGTTAAAAGACTTAATTACCCTCAAAATAACTCAAAACGGAGTATTTTTGGCATTGGAACTGACTTAGGCGGCGCCTAACCAATCGCCAAAGTTTGGTTGGGCGGTGCCTAACCAATCGTCTATCCTTACCGTCTCTCACGAAAATGGGCATAACTTTTTGCTCGGGTATTGGATTAAGGCGAAATTGGTATCGTTGGAAATCTAATTAAATTATCTACAATTTGGTGGGTAGAAATATGCATAAATAACACAGTAAAATCGAGTTATACTCATTCAAAGATGACCCTAGCAAAATCAAACACTAAAACTTGAAGGATTCAAAAACTCTTAGCTTGTATTACCTTAAGTGACTCATATGAACATGCTTAATGTATCATAAGCTATATTATCGCTAGGATACTCATTGTAAGTCATGAACTAAAATACCACTCATAGTATAGGAGGTCTCATATGTAAGAAAAATAGTTCGTCTCCGAGCTTAGAAACATACAGGGTATTGCAGAATGTCACCATGATTTGTGTGTTTTTATTTATTGCATTTATCTCTTATTATGTGTTTTGGATTTTCATACCCATTGATAATTATATGCCTTGATGAATTTATATTGGTTGTTATGTGCCTTATTGTTGAATTCATAATTATGTTACTACTCCGTGGTTTATTTCTTTTAGTAGCAGATGGAGTAGATATATATTGATATTTTTCCCCTATGGGAATGGTTTTGTGTCCAGTCCCCATTTATCTTGGAACATTAGCCATATTCTGTCCCTTTAATGGTACAAATATAGGCACTAAGATGCAAAAATCATTAAGCACACAAAGAGAAAACAACAGACCAAGAAGAAAAGAGATGAAGAAGAATGCATAAAATGTAAAGATAGTAGAGTGACCCTTTCTTCCACTAGATGATTAACAAAAGATGTATCAAATATCCAATCACACCTCACAAATGAAAGTTCAATCCCATCTCTTTGGTTACCCAAAGGACTCATACTTCCTCAAGCACACATTTCTTACCAAATAACCCAATACAAGTGCAAAACCAATTCCAAATGTATTAACGTCCAAGTTTCAGATTCAAGCTACAAACTAGAGACTAAAAACTACAAGTTAAGAGTAATATTCAATGTCATAAAAAGTCTAATGAAATTAGAAGTAAAATGGTCTATTTATACTATTACATTCAATGGACAAAAATGCCCTTAATGGGAGAGGGAATTTGGGCGCCTCTTGAGTGTTACTTTGGAGTGCAAAATGTCTTCAATGCCCTTCACTTGAGGGGCCTCTTGAGTGTATAAGTACCCTTCCTTACTTCGCTTGGATAAAGCTTCAAAATACTCCAAAAATTCTTCAATTTCTTGCTAATTTCGAAGCCTTGACACTTAGATAATACCTTGTACTCTTGGTGCTCCTTGTGCTTGTATCATCCACTCCATCTTGAAGGAATTTGTCCTCAAATTCAGATCTTGCAAAAACCAAAGAGAGATAAAAACAAACACCCAATACTCTTGATAGGAGGGTAAGTATTATTACCACACTCATATCACCAATCCATGGTAGCTCATACTTGGAATACACCCACATATCCTTAGTGTTTGACATAAAAAACTTAGCATAAGGAATACCAAAGACATGAATAGCATAAATATCAAAAATATGCGAGCATGACCAGCAACTATAACTTTCAAATCTCAAGAGTATTCCGGGGTCAAATGGGAGAAAAGGATAAGGGTTTAAGCCAAGATGGCCCACTCCTTTCTCTAAGTTACCAAGCTCAAAATCATTCAAGGCATTACCCACCACTAGGAAGAACACAAGACCACTATGAACAAGATTAATATCATGGCTATCATTACACAAGTTCAAAGGACCATGTTCAATATCAAGACCATCATTACTAGCATCAACACTAACTTGAAAGTTTTCAATCACACTAGTCTCCTATTCAAGTAGTGAGCTAATCTTAGGTGCACATGGTTTATTATACATATCAAGAGAGCTAACAAGAGAAGAAATATTCACACCTACATCAATAAATTCTGAAACCTATACATAAGGAATCACATGACAATAATTTAATCTCAAGGAAATATATGTAATAGCATTATTACCACGGTTTGGACTAGGACAGTCCATTTTTTTTAAGCTCTCGGCCAAGGGTGTTTGGAGTCCACTTTCATGTGAGATTACTTGTTGATCCTTCTTTAATAATTCATGAGCTTGAACCTTCAAATAATAAGAATCAAGGCTACGTAAAATGTTAGCCTTTGAGTTAGTAAGTATCAATGGACTTTTGTAGGCAAGTCCTACAAACAAAGTTGTCTTCTCTTTTCCCTTCTCATATTCTGAAACCCCCCTCCCTTTTCCTTCTTTATTTTCTCATCTAAACTTTTGGTTTTCTATTGGATTTCATTCACCCTAGATGGTGGAAGAGCGAGAAGAGTGAACTTTCAGCCACCATGCACAAAGGTGTACCTATTAGATCTTCCATGATGTATAGTGTGCCTATCAAATTGCCAAGGCCTTCATAACAATGTGTGACATTCTTGCATAGGGATTACATCACATAAAAATTCATCATGATAATTACCTATCTTGAATCTAATCACGCATTGTCGTTTGACCTTCAATTCACCAAAATTGTTTAACCATTAAAGCATGTATGGATTTGGGTGAGGGATAGTGGCGAGTTTCAAGTGGCCAACCAAGGTGACACTAGCAATAATCATATAACTCCCACTATCTATGATCACTGAACTCAAACTACCTTTAATAAGGCATATGGTATAAAAGAGGTTCTCTCTTTAATCATCCAAGACCTTAATAAACAAAGTTCTCCTAAAAACATAACTAGGCACATCACATTCTCTTTCATAAGGAAACACATATTCTTCACTACCCTCACCTTTAACTTTAAGTTTTTTACACTCTTCATCTTGGGAGTTGTCATCATTCTCCTCAGTTTGCAACTCCACGTCTTCACCAAGATAATACAAATTCCTCTCTCTTAGAATCACGTTAAGTCAGTTAGAGCACTCACTTGCTCTATGACCCCAACCTTGAAACTTGAAACATTGTGAACCTTTTGATGTAGGAGGAAGGGCATTCAGCTTTACCTCCAACTTTGAAGGATGATATGACACTTGCTTGGTTGAGATTTGAGATGAAGAAGAAGATGTAGAATATTTGTTCTTTTTCCAACCCGAAGTCAAAGGACTTATCTCTTTGTTTCTTGTCAAACCCGAACCTTGTTGGACTCTAAGCTTATAAGCCGACCTTTCTTTGTTCTCTTTTTTAATCTCCATGCCAGCTTGGAAGACTTCAACTATGGTTCCAAACTTGATAAGAGTCAATCGAGAGGATATTCCCTTGTTCAACCCTACCTTGAAGAGGATAAAATCATGTTGCACTTGTTCACCTCTATGGTCAAGATAAGTTGCTGAAATTCATCATAATAGGACATGGCACTCTTGCTTCCTTTCTTTAGATTGTAAATCTTGGCAAGAAGCTCATGCCTATAATGCTCTGGTACATATCATTCTCTCATAACTCTCTTCAACATCTCCCAAGGAGGTGGTTGGCCACCAATCAACATATCATCAAATCTTTTAGGATAATCCCACTAAGTGTTTGCATATCCTTCAAAGTGAGCAATAGCATAGCAACTTTTCTTTTCTTCGAAAAGGTCATTCACATGAAAAATCTTTTCACAAGCTGATTCGAAAGCTAAGTACACTTTCACATCACTCTCACCTTTAAAAATTGGAATACCAGCCTTGATTGAATTAATGCCAATGTCTCGGATTCTTGCATGTTCAATATGGCCTTGTCTTGCCTTATGCCCTCAGAATCTTCCATAATGCCCTATTTGATCATGTCTTGCACTCATTTATCCTTCAAATCAATAGTCATCTATAGGAACATTATAACCTTCTTTCTCCCCTCTACCATAGTATTTAATTTGGAATGGGTAATTTAGGTTTTGGAGTATTTGTGGTGGGTTATGAGGCCTTTGGTTATTTGGAGCTTGGACTTGTGGTCTTAGATGTGGTGGAGGGTAATGTATTTAGTTCATGGGATTTGGTATTGGGTAGTTAATATTTTGTGGAGGTCTTTGTTTATGTGGGGTAATTGGTTTTTGGTCCAAGGGATTTTGCACTTGTAGGTTTGGATTTGGTGGTGGAGTTTGAATTCCAAGTCCCTCTTGTTTTACTTTGTCTATTTGGTGAGGTAGTGGCCTTTGTAGGTTCTGGTTAGGAGTGGTTTGGGAGTGGATTAGTGGCTGTTTTTGTGGATCTCTTGGAGGGTAAAGCATTTGATGTAGAGTATCGGGGGTAATAGCCATGGATAAGTTGTTATCTTGAACACTAGAAGACACATGGTAGGGATTAGGAGTAGCAGGTCGATAGTTCCTCCTACTTTAGACACATTCAAGCCTTCCATGAAAAGTGGAAATTTCACCCTTCATAGTCACCACTTTACTCCGCACTTCATCCAAGTTATGCTTCATGGCATCATTATTATCATCTATTTTTTGGCCCAATGCCTCAATCTGTGCCGTCAAGGCTCCAATAGCATCATTTCCCAAAGGTTGGGAAGTAGTACCTTCGGATTCCATGGAAAATGTTCCTAGAAAGAGAAAAAAAAAGCAAGAAAAATAACCTACAAAACGAGCAAACAAGTTAGTTCAATGGTCCCACTTCACTAACACTCAACCTCACCTCACACTTGGCCTCACAAGTGTTAGGAAATTGGCAATACTTGGAAATTCACTTGAGAGGTGAGAAGCTTTGGTACAGAATTGATCTTTGTTTGAAATGACTCAAATAAAGTGATGCATGAACTTGAACCAACAAAATACTATGACTTTAAAACGAGAAAAGCACACAAAAACCGAAGACACAAAATAAACAAACTCTAGACTAATTACCAACCTAGTAGGTACTTACTAGTTTCTTAATTAGTGATAGATTTAACTTAAAAGAAAGTAGAATCAAAAATTAGAAACTAGAAAATCTAATTTTAGATATGAATTTGGTTGATCACAAGTGATGATGTGGCACTACGTGGTTGGTTGAAACTTTTTCAAATTTTCAATTTCCAAAATCTTTGTTTAGGCCAAATGACACCTTGGGGAAGAAGAGTTTTCAAATTTGGAGGGGGTAAGAAGGCAATTTATAATCCCTTCAAGTCTCAAAAGAAAATGAAATGAAATGTACCCCCCTGTACTTCCAAGTGTACTTTGTTGTCCCTTTGTCCTCTCCTCCTTTTAGGAAGAATGGAATATTCTTTGAATATACTCTTGGACCAACAACTATTTCACTCTCTTTCTTCCCTCTTTTGGATCAAACAACACTTTTGAATATTTTTCTTCACTAAGATATGAAGACCATGGATGAACAGGATGAATATTCAAGTGTTGACTAAGTTTGACCAACAAGCAAATGAACTCCAAATCTATTTTTTTTGTAGATCTCGGTTACTTAATCTAAAAAAAACTCAACCAACCAAAAACCAGCCATAAACCATGCCCAAATCACAAAGAAAATTCGGATCTAGCAAAGAAAGATTCGAAACTCCATAGCCATGGTGGATCTAAGCTCAAACTCAACCAAACTTCACCTTAAAAGTAGATCTAGACTCACAAGGCACTAAAGAGCAAGGATCTAGTCCAAGATACTTCAAGGACAAAGTATAAACGTGTAGATCTAGTATTGTAAGTTCGGATCTACAACCACACATGACTAGACACCATTTTTTTTTGTATTTTTAGATTTTGGACTCTTTTTTGTTGAGATTTTCTTAGTAAGAACACTAAAACAAAGATTTAGGGATGTTGGAACAACACTAAAAAAGTCTATGATAACAAATGATAGCCTAAAGACTATCAAACACATTAAAATGGGAACTAATATGTAAAAATCAGCAAGCACACAAAGAGAAAGCAACACACCAAGAAGAAAAGAGATGAAGAAGAATTCATAAAATGTAAAGATAGTAGAGTGACCCTTACTTCCACTAGATGATTAACAAAAGGAGATGTATAAAATCTCCAATCACACCTCACAAATGAAAGTTCAAACACTCTCTTAGGTGACCCAAAGGACTCACACTTCCTCAATCACACCTTTCTTGCCAAATAACCCAATACAAGTGAAAAACCCATTCCAAATGTATTAACGTCCAAGTTTCAAATTCAAGCTACAAACTAGAGACTAAAAACTACAAATTAAGATTAATGTTCAATGTCATCGAAAGTCTAATGAAAACAGAAGTAAAATGGTCTATTTATACTATTACATTCAATGGACAAAAAGGCCCTTAATGAGAGAGGGAATTGGGGTGGCTCTTGATTGTTACTTTAGAGTGCAAAATGTCTTCAATGCCATTCACTTGAGGCACGTCTTGAGTGTATAAGTTCCCTTCCTTCCTTATCATGAACAAGGCTTTAAAATACTCAAAAATTCTTCAATTTCTTGCTAATTCGGAAGCCTTGACACTTAGATAATACCTTGTACTTTTGGTGATCCTTGTTCTTGTGGCATCCTCTCCATCTTGAAGGCATTTGTCCTCTAATTTAGTTCTTGTAAAAACCAAAGAGAGAGCAAAAAAAACACACAATCCTTTTGATAGGAGGGTTAATATTAGTACCACACTCATATCATCAACCCATGGTTGCTCACACTTAATATATACCCATATATCCTTAGTATTTGACATAAAAATCTTAGCATAAAGGATACGAAAGACATGAATAACATCAATATCAAAAATATGCGAGCATGACCAGCAACTATAAATTTCAAATCTCAAGAGTATTCCGGGGTCAAATGGGAGAAAAGGATAAGGGTTTAAGCCAAGATGGCCCACTCCTTTCACTAAGTTACCAAGCTCACAATCATTCAAGGCATTACCCACCACTAGGAAGAACACAAGACCACTATGAACAAGATTAATATCATGGCTATCATTAGACAAGTTCAAAGGACCATGTTCAATATCAAGACCATCATTACTAGCATCAACACTAACTTGAAAGTTTTCAATCACACTAGTCTCCTATTCAAGTAGTAAGCTAATCTTAGGTGCACATGGTTTATTATACATATCAAGAGAGCTAACAAGAGAAGAAATATTCACACCTACATCAATAAATTCTGAAACCTATACATAAGGAATCACATGACAATAATTTAATCTCAAGGAAATATATGTAATAGCATTATTACCACGGTTTGGACTAGGACAGTCCATTTTTTTTAAGCTCTCGGCCAAGGGTGTTTGGAGGCCACTTTCATGTGAGATTCCTTGTTGATCCTTATTTAATAATTCATGAGCTTGAACCTGAAAATAAGAAGAATCAAGGCAAGGTAAAATGCTATCCTTTGAGTTATTAAGTATCACGGGACCTTTGTAGGCAAGTCCTATAAACAAAGCTATCTTCCCTTTTCACTTCTCACAATATGAAACCCACCCTCCCTTCTCCTTCTTTCTTTTCTCATATAACTTCTTGGTTTTCTCTTGGATTTTATTCACACTAGATGGTGGAACAGGAATAAGTGTGAACTTTTGGCCACCATGCACAAAGGCGTAACTATTAGATCTTCTATCATGTATAGTGTGCCTATCAAATTGCCAAGGCCTTCCCAACTATATGTGACATTCTTTCATAGGGATTACATCACAAAAAACTTTATCATGATAATTCCCTATCTTAAATCTAATCATGCATTGTCGTTTGACCTTTAATTCACCAAACTTATTTAACTATTAAAGCTTGTACGGATTTTGGTGAGGTATATTGGATAGTTTCAAGTGGTCAACCAATGTGATACTCGCAATATTCTTACAACTCCCACTATATATGATCATTAAACTCAAATTTCCTTTAATAAGGCACTTGGTATGAAAGAGATTCTCTATTTGATCTTCCAAGACCTTAATAAACAAAGTTCTCCTAAAAACATAACTAGGCACATCATATTCTCTTTCATAAGGAAACACATCTATTCACTACCATCACTTTTAACTTTCAGTTCTATGCACTCTCTATCTTAAGAGTTTTCATCATTCTCCTTGGTTTCCAATTTCATTTCTTCACCAATATAATACAACTTCCCCTCTCTTAGAATCACATTATGTCGGTTAGGGCACTCATTTGCCCTATGACCCCAACCTTGACACTTAAAATATTGTAAACCCTTAGATGAGGTGGGAAGGGTATTCGGATTCACCTCCAACTTTGGATGTTGATATGACACTTGCTTGGTTAAGCTTTGAGAAGAAGAAGAAGATGTAGAAGATTTGTTCTTGTTCCAACCCGAAGTCAAAGGACTATCTCTTTGTTTCTTATCAAACCCGAACTTTGTTGGACTCTAAGCTTATAAGCTGACCTTTCTTTGTTCTCTTTTTCAATCTCCATGGCATCTTGGAAGACTTCAAGAATGGTTCCAAACTTGTGAAGAGTCAATCGGGAGGATATGTCCTTGTTCAACCCAACCTTGAAGTGGATAACATCATTTTGCACTTGTTTACCTCTATGGTCAAATTTCAAGACAGGTGGCTGAAATTCATCATAATAGGCCATGGCAATCATTCTTCCTTGCTTTAGATTGTAAAGCTTGGCAAGAAGATCATGCCTATAATGCTCTGGCACATATCTTTCTCTCATAACTCTCTTCAACATCTCCCAAGGAGGTGGTTGGCCATCAATCAACACATCATTAAATCTTTTGGTGTAATCCCACCATGTGTTTGCATATCCTTCAAAGTGAGCAACAACATAGAAACATTTATTTTCTTTGGAAAGGTCATTCACTGTAAAAATCTTTTCACAAGCAGATTCCCAAGCTAAGTACACATTCAGGACACTCTGACCTTTGAAAATTGGAATGCCATCCTTGATTGAATTAATGCTAATGTCTCGGATTCTTGGATGTTCAATATCGCTTTGTCTTGCCTCATGCCCTCAGAATCTTCCATAATTCCCTCTTTGATAATGTCTTGACATCATTTCTCCTTCAAACCAATAGTCATCATTAGGAAAATCATAACCTTCTAGCTCCCCTCTACCAAAGTCTTTAATGTGGAATGGGTAATTTTGGTTTTGGGGTCTTTGTGGTGGGTTATGAGGCCTTTTGTTATCTAGAGCTTAAACTTATGGTCTTGGATCTGGTAGAGGGTAAGGTTTTTGGTTCATGGGATTTAGTATTGGGTAGTTAACATTTTATGAAAATGTTTGGTTATGTAGGGTAATTGTTTTTGGTCTAAGGGATTTGGCACTTGTAGGTTTGGATTTGGTGGTATAGTTTGAATTCCAAGTCCCTCTTGTTTTACTTGGTTTATTTGGTGATGTAGTGGACTTTGTAGGTTCCAATTAGGAGAGGTTTGGTAGTGGATTGGTGGCTGTTTTTGTGGATCTCTTGGAGGGTAAAGCATTTGATGTAGAGTATCGGGGGTAATAGCCATGGATAAGTTGTTATCTTGAACACTAGAAGACACATGGTAGGGATTAGGAGTAGAAGGTCGTGAGTTCCTCCTACAAGCCTTCCATGAAAAGTGGAAATTTCACCCTTTATAGCCACCATTTCACTCTGCACTTCATCAAAGTTACGCTTAATGGCATCATTATTATCATCTAATTTTCGGCCCAAGGCCTCAAGCCGAGCCATCAAGGCTCCAATAGCATCATTTCCCAAAGGTTGGGAAGTAGTACCTTCGTATTTCATGGAAAATGTACCTAAACAGAGCAAAACACAGCAAGCAAAATAACCTACAAAATCAGCAAACAAGTTAGTTCAAAGGTCTCACTTCACTCACACTCAACCTCACCTCACACTTGGCCTCACAAGTGTTGGGAAATCGGCAATACTTGGCAATTCACTTGAGAGGTGAGAAACTTTGGTCCGGAATTGATCTTTGTTTTAAATGACTCAAATAACGTGATGCATGAAATTGAACCAACAAAATACTATGACTTTAAAATGAGAAAAGCACACAAAAACCGAAGACACAAATTAAACAAACTCTTGACTAATTACCAACCAAGTAGGTACCTACTAGTTTCTTAATTAGTGATAGAATTAACTTAAAAGAAAGTAGAATCAAAAATTAGAAACTAGGAAATCTAATTTTAGAGATGAATTTGGTTGATCACAAGTGATGATGTGGCACTACGTCCTTAGTTGTCACTTTTTCAAATTTTCAATTTCCCAAATCATTATTTCGGCCAAATGACACCTTGGTGAAGAAGAGTTTTATGATTTGGAGGGGGTAAAAAGGCAGTTTATAATCCTTTCAAGTCTCAAAAGAAAATGAAATGAAATGTCCCCCCTACCCCCCGTACTTGCAAGTGTACTTTGTTGTCCCCTTGTCCCCTCCTCCATTTTGGAAGAATGGAATATTCTTTGAATATGCTCTTGGAGCAACAACTTTTTGACTCCCTTTATTTCCACTTTTAGATTAAATAACACATTTAAATATTCTTCTTCACTAAGATATGAAGACCATGGATGAACAAGATGAATATTCAAGTGTTGACCAAGTTTGATCAACAAGCAAATAAATTCCAAATCTGATTTTTTTTGTCGATCTCGGTTCCTTGAGCTAAAAAAAACTCAAACAACCAAAAACTAACCACAAAACATGCCCAAATCAACAAGGAAAATTGGGATCTAGTTGAAAAAGCTTTAAAACTCCATAGCCATGGTGGATATAAGCTCAAACTCAACAAAAATTCACTCTAAAAGTAGATCTAGAATCACAAGCCATTAGAAACCAAGGATCTAGTACAAGAAAATTCAAGGGAAAAGTAAAAATGTGTAGATCTAGAAGTCTCAGTTCAGATCTACAACCACACAAGACTAGACACAATTCTTTTTTTATTTTCGGATTTTGGACTCTCTTTTGTTGAGATTTTATTAATAAGAATACTAAAAGCAAGATTTAGGGATGTTGAAACAACACTAAACAAGGATATTATACGAAATGATAGCCTAAAGACTATCAAACACTGGAAAATGGGCATTAAGATGCAAAAATCAGCAAGCACACAAAGAGAAAACAACACACCAAGAAGAAAAGAGATTAAGAAGAATGCATAAAATGTAAAGATAGTAGAGTGACCCTTACTTCAACTAGATGATTAACAAAAGGAGATGTATCAAATCTCCAATCACACCTCACAAATGAAATTTCAAACCATTCTCTTAGGTGACCCAAAGGACTCAGACTTTCTCAAGCACACCTTTCTTGCCAAACAACCCAATACAAGTGAAAAACCAATTCCAAATGTATTAAAGTCCATGTTTTGGATTCAAGCTACAAACTAGAGACTAAAAATTATAAGTTAAGATTAATATTTAATGTCGACAAAAGTCTATTGAATACTGGTGATGGCATGCATAGATTTGGTACATTCATGATTATTATATCGGCAATTGATGTGATTCTTGTTGAAATATGATCTTATGACTGTTCTTCATGATTAAGGGTTAAGCTAAGTGGTGGCTAGATGTCCTTTAGGTGGCTATAGTACGTGATGGCTAGAAATCTAATGCACTAGTTAATAAACCTTGCTTAGTTGAGATATGGTAACTAGCAATGATTTATACGTGGCTAATAATGATGTTGAATAGTTGATAAGTGAGGATTAGATGGTAAATAATTGTTAGTTAATGAAGAATGGTTAGATGATAAATGGTAAATTGTTGACTATTATGATTAATGGATATAGTATGATTTCTTGATAATAATGAATGGTGGATAAATAGTGGTTTTGGTCTAGTGATGAACCTTAACTAGATGTTATATATTGGCTATTTAATAAATAGTGGTCAGTTTCTATCCCATGAGTAAGGTTAATGTTTAGGCTAATAACTAGAGGTTATGTGATGACAAGGGAACTATTGATTCTATTATAATAAGTGTTGGTTAACTAATAACGAGTATGTTGTTGTATGTTGATGACTAGTGAACTATTGATTCTATTATAATAAGTTTAGGCCTTGTGTTGTTGTATGTTGATTGGACCTTCCAAGCTTTAAGTGGTAGGGTACGAATATGTTTGGCTAGGTATTTAGTTGCTTGAAATAGCCAGTTATTCACATTGTTATTGATATTGTTGTCATCAATGTAATGATTATTATTATGGCTAGCTTATGAAAGGTTGGTCATTGTTCCGGTATCGGGATTTGAGGTATGTCTTTGTCCTCTCCTATCTTATGATTGGATTATTATTATGCATGATTATTTCATGTCTAGCAATATGGATTTGAAACCATAAGTAGGATAGTATTTAAATCCTTATAGTGTTGTAATGAGGTCTTAGGTTGGATAGATCTTGTTCACTAATTAGAAATAACAATAGTGGCATGACTATTGTTAATTCTAATTAGTGAATAAAAATAGAATATACCAAATATTGAGTTAAGACTAGTTGGTAAGAGTAACCATGTGTAGTAATAACAATAGTGGCATGACTATTGTTAATTCTAATTAGTGAATAAAAATAGAATATGCCAAATATTGAGTGAAGACTAGTTGGTAAGAGTAACCATGTGTAGTACTAAGGAATCACTTAGTCAATATACTTGGCTCGAACAAATGGACAAGTTATGAGATTTTGCCCGATAAAATGGTTTTTGTGATAACTAGTTGCCTGTATGAAGTAGTTATATTACTTGATGGCTAAAAACCTATTATACTAGTTGGTGGACCTTATGTAGTTAAGTTGTGGTAACTAGTAATTATGGTTGTAAAAAGGATAATGATGATAATAGACTTAGTATTGTTGATGATTAGTCATATTAATGTCTAGTATGTAATGTCGTTGGTGGCGTAAATATTGACTTAGAGATTTACGGTTCTAACTAGTAAGAGGTGTTGTTTAATTGATAGATAAGTGTGTTTGATAATATGGAATCTCCTTCCTATGTGATGACTAGTGCACCTATGATGACTAGGGATGAACCTTGGCTAAATGATGACTATGGTTTAGTTGTGCTTCTTGACTAGATGTAAATGTTGGATATTTAATGTATAAATAATTAATTTCTACTTCATGAAGGACGGGTCTATAATTGAGTTGTTTAGGCTAATAAATGGAGGCCGTATGATGACTAGCAAACTAGTCATTTAATAATAAGTGATGATTAGTTGATAAAGACTAGGTAGAGTGTATTGACATCGTAGATATCTTATTTGCTATATGACTATGTTTATGATTACTTTGGTATACGTTAATGAAATTGTGGTAAATGGGTGATGGTTATCAATCTTTGTGATAGATTGTTGATGGGAAATATGGAAACCATGGATAAACGTGAGTTGTTTATATATTATCTGAATATGATGATGATTGATCTATTGATGCACTCTCCGGTGGTATGGGATGCCATGATGAGTTCTTTACTATATATTCTTTTAGGTGTACTTCCCGGTGGTATGGGATGCCATGGTGAGTTCTTTTACTTTACGCTCTAATGTTGTATGCTTGTTGAACTTGGTATTTATGCGATTGTAATATTATATATGTCGATCTACATTTCCAAATCGACTATTTATTTTATATGATGGGTGTGGTATGTATTGATAAAAGATTTGTATTATTATTAGAGTTGATTAGTTACTTGTACAATGATGATGAGGATGATTAAGGTTCAATTTTGTACCTTGACTTATATAGATATTGTATTGCTTTATATAGAATTTATATTATAATTTTTCTAAGTCGGCCGATGATGCCTACTGAATACCCATTGTTTGGTACTTTTACTACACTTCTATACCTTTTTGGTGTAGACCCAAGTACTAGTTACTGCTGCAGAGTTGAGATCATGTTGTGTTGATCTTTCGGAGATAGGGTGAGCTCTTGGAGTTTTGAGTTACCCATTTCCCTCTAATCCTTATTCATTCTTTTGTGTTCGAGATGAATGTATAAGACTATTTTGACTTTGAGTGGTATTTCCTACTATCAAACTTAGATATTCTTGTACTGATATTACATGGTCAGGGGAATTGGCATCCATAGTTAATTGTTTATAGTTGAACATGGTTGTTTTTTATTGTGTTCATCTGTTATGGCCCTCGTCGGGTGATTCTACCAAAGTAACCCATTGCCTTAGTTTTTGATAAAGGTGTTGCCTTACCTACTGGTAGGTCTTAGTAGGTTCCATCATAACTCAGGGATCGCGTCTTTACAAACTTCCTGGTTCTTTAAGCTTTATGGGCAACTTGTTCTAAATTCTTGAGGTGCACTCCTCAGTAAGTGCAATAGTGGCATATTCTGTCAACCGGTTCTTGTTTTCCTCAATATCTTTGATGTACTTAGCATATTTTCGGACACCCTAAAAAATGTCAACAAGAGGAAGTTTAATGTGAACCTGTTTCAATAAGTAAATAAATTTTGATAGCATGCTTCCTCTTACTGCTTCTTTAGCCTTATTGGGAATGATAGTGGTGGCTTCACACTCTCCACCTTATTCTTAGTTCTCTCAACTTTGTCATTCTCAACCTTCTCTTTGTCCCTACCAGCATCTCTGTAAGTCACCTTTCTTAGTTGTAACTTCTCTAGATGCAGCCACTAAAAGTAGAAGCTGCATCCACATTTTTATGATTTGGATCAGTATAACTCAGAAAAACTTCCTAAGGTCTAGTATTTAGTTCTCCCGCAAGTTAACCCAACTAAACCTCTAGTGTCTTAGTAGCCAACTATTGATTCTTTATATTGGCTACCATCAATGCTTGATTATCCATAATATCTTTAAGTATTTCCTTGAAATTACTTGATTGAGTATTGGCCTGATTTCCTTGAGCATGCTGCTACTAGTTTTGATTTCTTGATCCTCGATACTGATTTGCTTTTTTCCCATTATTTCCACCCCATGAGAATTTGGTATGCTTCAACCAGTTAGCATTTTAAGTACTGTCGAAATTTTTATTGTCTTGGCTCTGTGCATTACCTACATAATCAATAGATTTTGGATTTATTACGCAAACATCCATTGTATGGTCATTACTATCATATACCTCACACCTTGTCTGAGTATGATGTATTGTATTAGTTTTTTCTCATGTTTTCCCCAAACTTAAATTGTTGAACTGTGTGTTCATATTGTTTTGTAGAGAAGTAATCTACGCTGTAATAACAGTTAGCTAGTAAAGTTCTAGCACCCCAACAACATTCTTTGGAGTGTTCCTCAATATATCTGCATTCCACTTGGGATTGCCCTATGAAATCAAATTTTCAAACATGTATAGTTCATAATAAGTCTTTTCTAATGCTTAATCCAGAAGAATATTTGTAGTAGGCTCGAGTCCCTCAATAAAAGTATGCACCAATACGTTGTTTGTTTGATAATGGTGAAGATAATTATATAGCATAGCCTTAAACCTTTCCCAAGAACAGTACAGATTCTCTCTATCTTTATGCCTGAAACTCAAAGTTTCACTTCCTAAACATGTGGTCTTTCAATATAGGAAGAACCAAATAAGAAATTGTCATGCCAAGTCATCCCAGGGAGTGATGGAATTCTGTGGATCATCCTTTATCCACCTTTTTTCTTCCCTTAACACAAAAAAGGGGAAGAGAGTAAGTATAATATAGTTTGTAGATACTCCATTGGAAATGTACGTATCAATGATCTCAAGGAAGTTTCATAAATGCTATTGTGGATCCTCATGAGATAAATCAGTGAATTGACCACTCGTGTGCAAGAGTTGTAACATATTGTGTTTCAACTAAAACCAACCTCCCATAGCTAGTTTGGTGATACTATTAGTAACATTGTTCACGAATGGGATTTCTACTTTTCAAATGGGTCTAGCCAATGGTACTTTAATAGGAAAATGCCCTTCAAATATTCCATATTTCAATACCTCGACATTTTGGTCCGTGATATTTTTTGAGTTCTAAACTTTCTGCCCTGGCAACGAATCACTAAATGAGTCATATGTTTCTTGATGGGTCAAGTGACCTTAGTCATAAGGTTTCTAGTGAATGGTGCTTGGGTTATTGTCTTCGGCATATTTGGGGATCGAGTCATTGGGATGGAATCATAACCAAATAAAAAATTAAGTTTCTAAGTTCTACTCTAAGTACGAGTGGATCATTACTATCCAAAAGGACTTGTTACGAGTCATAGGGTACAAATCATAAGATGTCCAGTGTCTACACAGTTGAGTTATATGTTGACTATGAATGACCTTATGAGTCACAGGGTCTCATTATGAGTGATATCAGTTCATCGTAGGGTCAATAATAGGTGAGGGTCCTAGAGACTATCTTGGTTATGACTCATTGTGATGAGTCATATGGAGTGTCTATGAGTTACTGGTTGACCCTTAGTCAATGGCAATAGTTTTCCAGCTTTTAAGTTAAGGGCATTCTGGACATTTACCCTTATACCGAAATTAAAACACATGTCTTATAACCCCTTTAGGGTGTTATTAGCACTCAAAAACAAACCTAAGTAACTTCTCCAACAATCCAAAAGGCTCTCTAAATTCCATTAAGTAAGTCAGGCTAGGGTTTTATCAAGTTGGTCATCTAAGGGATAAGAGCTCGATTTCTCTCCAAATTTCTTAGTGTTTAAGGTATGTTGCTCTTCACTCATTGTATATTTCTTAAAAGCATATTTCTTAAAGTATTGTTCATTAGATGCTTCTGTTGGTTTTGAAATAACGGTTGGTATTTTTTGAATGTTTATAAATTGAACAATGTTTCTCATCATTTATATATGATTTTCATGCGTTAATTATGGTTTCGAATAGGTGGGTGCATGGGTACGGTGAATAAACTAGGGAATTGTGATTTTTCCAAACTTGTGACTTTTGAAGTGGTTATGACCCCAACCCAATAATCTGAAATTGGTTTTTAATTATGAGAAATATAGGAATTTGTAAAATCAAACTAGTCTTGAACTATTGCATGATATAAAGTGGTATTTGAAACACAATCATTAGATTTAATAAACAAAGGGAGTCGATATTCCCCAGCTTAGATTAATAAATAAAGGGAATACTTTTTTGCCAAGTTAATGGAAATTATTTTGGTATGTTGTTATTACCTTGCAAGTGTAGTTGGTATGACTATACCAACACTGTATGCCTTAATATGGAATATTGTTCAATGAATATGAGTGTGTGATTCTTGTTTTGATTAGGCTCTAATAAGGGTTCCGTAGTTTAAACTTGAAAGTGGAGGTCTGAGTGACCGATATTGGAAATTGCATTTGCTGATGTGGGGGTCTAAGTGATCATAGAGGTTTGATCCCCCTTATTATTCCATGATTAGGGAGGTTTGAGTCCTCCATAAATTATTAAAGGTTTAAAATTCATGTTCAGCCTTTTCACTTGTCCTGAAATGTGATATATCTATGTATATGTATTAGATTATGTGCATTGGTTTGAATGATTTTAAACTGCTGATCATATAATTATGTTATCCTTATCCTTGAGTTACGTGCTAGCGGTCACCTTGCTAATCATTTTTAGATGTTGTATCCCCTTACGATGCAGAAATTAGTCATACCTCCACTCCATTTTCTGAGTGATTAGAATTCGGGATCACCTCATGAGTGGATATTAAAGTGGTGAGCTTCCATACATCAAAAGACTATATTTTATGTTTTGGTCTCTTATGTCCCAAATTGTTTAGACATATTTTTGGCTATAGTCGGTGGAATGTCCCGATACATTATTGATACTCAATTTTGATATATTGTTAGAAGGCTTTGTTTTGATTACTATTGTTACTGGGTGGTGTTAGTCGTTGGTTGGCCTGTCACCTATTGTCGGTTATAGACATGCATTAAACTTTTCTTAAGCTATTGCATGCTATCTTGTTAAAAGTTTAGAATTCATCCTACCTTGGGGTATGATATTTTTTATTTGGTTAGGTGTAAGGGATAATCTCTAGTCCACGTGTAACTTAAGATACCCATCACGGACACACACTAGTTTGGGTCATGACAGAGATAGTATTAGAGACAAGATTTGGCATCATTAGGTATCCAACGATGCTGTATCAAGTGGAGTCTCATTTATGGGTATGTAGTGTACCACACTTATAAGGGAAAGACTATGAGGCATTTAGGAATTTTTCCCTTTATTGCTACTGTATTTTAAGTTTTAGAGTCTAAGGTCTTGAATATTCTCTAATTCTCGTGTGTTCGCATTTTTTATCATGCCTCCTAGAAAATTTGATGCTCGCAAAATATCTTCTATCCTATCTGAGGATAATGTGGACGAAGCTCGTCCTACTCTAGGAGTTTTGACCTTATCTAGGGTCCCTGATTTTATTGCCTGAAAGGGCTCCACCGGTCCCCCTATCCCTTCTTAGTAACCTCAAGCTGATATGTCTAATGTTGAGTTTTGCTAATCAATTTATTTTCTTACCAAGTTGGTAGCCTCTCAGACTGAGTGTGTTCCTTCTGTTGCTCTATCATCTAAGGCTGCTAGGGTTGGCCAATTTATGAGGTTGAGTCCTCTTATTTTCACTGGTTATAAAGTTGAAGAAGATTCTCAAAACATTATTGATAAGATTGAAAAGATCTTTCGTATAATGCATGCTACTAATATGAAAGGTGTGGAGTTTGTAGCTTATCAGTTGAAGGATTTAGTATACCAATGGTATGAGAAGTGGGACCAGTCTAGGGGTGATGATGTTGAGACCGCTTTGTGGGAAGACTTTTTTAGTGCTTTCCTTGATCGCTTCTTTCCTCAAAAGTTAAGGGAGGCAAAGGTTGAGGAATTATAATTCTAAAGTAAGGTAGGATATCCAAAAAGAAGTATTCCTTGAAGTTTCATCAACTGTCACATTATGCTCCAGAGTTGGTGTCTATCTTAAGGGCTAGAATGAGGAAGTTTACTTCTAGGTTGTCCCATGAGTTGATCTTGCAGAGCAAGGCTACCTTGTTGAACAAGGATATGAACTTTCTATAGACTTGTGGTATATATGAAACAAGTGAAGGAAGAAAAAAAGAAAAAAGATGAGATGAGTGAAAGGCATAGTAAGAAGTTTTGCTATTTAAATTAGGGTGGAGGTTAGCAATAGGGTGGTAGAGATAGCGGAAAGTGGTTTAAGTATAATAGTGGTTTTAGAGCACAAAGAGCCCAGTCATAAGCTAGTGGGACTTAGTCTGCTCCATCATATCCTCTTTGTAGATTTTATGGTCAAGTCATCATGGGTTTTGGAAGGAAGGGAGGAATATGTTCTTTAAATATGATCATACTTGTCATATGTAAAGGTATTGTCCTTTAAAGGTTGCTTTTGGGGAGAATAAGATTCCTGTTGCTACTTTATCTGCTCCTACAACAGAGATTGCTAATTCTGCTTCTAGCTTCGATACTTTTCGGAACCATCTGTATGCTTTTGCCACTTGCTAGGATTCTAAGGCATTCCCTGATGTTATTACTGGCACTTTTAAACTCTTTTCTCATGATGTATGTTATGTACTTGATCCTAGGTCTACTCTCTCTTATATGTTATATGGCTATTCATTTTGTTTTTCATCCTAGTTGTATTTCGGATCTTTCTCTGTGTCCACCCCCAGTGGGTGATTCTATTATGGCTTGAAGAGTCTATAGGGGTTGTGAGATATCGGTTTATGGTAGGGATACCTTGGTGGATCTATTTGAGTTTGACATATTAGACTTTGATATGATTTTTGGTATGGATAGGTTGCATTCGTCCTATGCTTATCTTGATTGTTGGACCCAAAGGGTTAGTTTCTATTTCCCAAATGATCCGGTAATTGAATGAGAAGTTAGTTCCCTTGTGCCTAAGGAAAGGTTTGTTTTGTATCATAGAGCTCAGAAATTGGTTTCCAAAGGGTGCCTCTATGACTTCATGCATGTTAAGGATTCTAGAGAGAAAGGTCCTTCTTGCAGATTGTCCTTGTGGTCTGTAAATTTTCCAAGAAGTTTCCTGATGATCTTCCTTGTGTACCTCTCGATAGGGAAATTGATTTTGGTATTGATCTTCTTCCGGAAACTCATCCTACTCTATCATTGCTTAAAAAATGTCTCCGGCTGAGTTGAAGGAACTCAAGGAGCAATTGAAGATCTTCTTAAAAAGGGTTTTATCTACCATAGTGTGTCCCCGTAGGGTGCTCCTATTCTCTTCCTGCATAAGAAGGATGGTTCCCATTAATATTTATTGATTACCGCTAATTAAACAAAGTGATCGTGAAGAATAAATATCCACTTTCATGGATTAATGATCTCTTTGATCTGCTTTAGGGTGCTAAGTTTTTTCCAAAATTAATCTTTGGTCTAGGTACCATCAGTTGAAGATTAGGGAGGCAAATATTTGTAAGACATCTTTTCAGATGCTGTTTGGTTATTTTGAGTTTTTGTTGATATCCTTTGGTTTGACCAATGCCACAACCATGTTTATGGATCTTATGAATCAATTTTTCTGTTAGTTCTTGGATTTTTTCGTGATTGCATTTATTAATGACATTTTGGTATATTCTAAGAGTGAGGTGAATCATGCTAATGACCTTTGTCTGGTGTTACAAACACTAAATAATTAAGGGTTTTATGTGAAGTTTTCTAACTTAGAATTTTGGTTGAATGATATGACATATCTGGGCCATGTTGTTTCTAGTGAAGGGATAATGGTGGATCTACAGAATGTTGCAAGGGTTAAGTAGTGTCCTAGACCCATAACTCCATCCGATATTCAAATCTTTTTAGGTTTAGTCAACTATTACAGAAGGTTTGTGGAAAGTTTCTCTTCTATTGTTTCCCCATTGACTAAGTTGACCCAAAATAAAGTAAACTTCTTATAGTCTAGTACTAGTGAGGCTAGTTTTAAGAAGCCAAAGGATAAGTTGACTTCGGCTCTTATCTTGAAGCTACTTGAAGGCACTGATGGTTTTGTTCTTTATTGTGATATGTCCTGGGTGGGACTGGGTTTCTTGTTGATGTAACATGGCTAAGTGGTTGCTTGCGCTTTGAGAGAGTTGAAGATTTATGAGAAGAATTATCTGACCCATAATTTGGTACTTTAGTTGTGGTATTTGCATTAAAGATCTGGCAACAATATTTGTATGGGGTCCATGTTGATTTATTCTAATCATAACAGCCTGCAATATGTGTTCATCCAGAATGAATTGAATCTCAAGTAAAGGAGATATCTTGATTTCCTTAAGGACTATGACACGAGTCTTCACTATCATCTAGGTAAAGCTAACGTGGTTGTTGATGCTCTTAGTAGGTTTTTCATATGAAGCTTGTCTAATGTCGATGAGAAGAAGCGGGAATTAGTAAATGATACTCATCTTCTGGTTAATCTAGGATTTCATCTCTTAGATTCTAAGGATGATGGTGTTATTATTCAAGAGGTGGTGAGGTCATCTGTTATTACTGAAGTAAATGAGAAGCAAGTGTTTGATCTTATTCTGATGTAGATGAATAATGATGTAGGTAGGTAGAAAGTGATAGTTTTTCAGATTAGTGGTGTTGTAATCTTAATATACCAAGGTAGACTGTGTGTTCAAAATGCTGATGGTTTATGAGGAAGAATTTTGGTTGAATTTCATGATTCGTGTTAAACTATTGATCCTGGTTCAAGGAAAATGTACAATGATATCAAGGAAATTTATTGGTAGAATAATATGAAGTGGGATGTGGCAAATTTTGTGGGTAAGTGTATGGTGTGTCAGCAAGTGAAGGTAGTGCACTTGAGGCCCAATGGATTGACTCAAGTGATTGAGCTGCCGGTGTGGAAATGGGAGATAGTCAATATGTATTTTCTTGCTGGTCTTCCATGGTCGTGCCAACAATTTGATTTGATTTGGGTTATCATGGATAGGATGACTAAGTCTACTCACTTCTTGCTAGGGAGGACAAATTTCTCTTCTAAAGATTATGCTAAATTGTTCATTGAGGACATTATGAAATTGCATGGTACTCTAGTTTCTATCATATATGATTGAGGTACTCAGTTCATATCTCACTTTTGGAGGTTGTTCCAGTGAGGTTTAGGGACTAGGGTGACCGTTAGTATAATTTTGCACAAGAAGACAAATGGGCAAGAGAAAAAGACAATTCAGGTCCTTGAAGATGTTCTTGGAGCATGTGTACTTGATTATGGAGTGGTTGGGTTGACAACCTGCCCCTCATTGAATTTTCCTACAACAACATTTATCACTCTAGTAATTGTATGGCTCCATTTAAGGCCTTATATGGTAAGAGGTGTAGGTCTCCTATTTAGTGGTTTAAGGTTGGTAAAAGTACGTTGTTTGGCCCAGATTTGGTTCACCACTCTATGGAGAAGGTGAAGGTGATCCGAGATAGACTTAAGGCCTTCTAAAGTCGACAAAATTCCTACGCGGATGTGAGAAGAAGGGAGTTAGAATTCAGTGTTGGCGATTGGGTGTTCTAAAAGGTGTCTACCATGAAGGGAGATGCATTTTGGTAAGAAGATGAAGCTCAGTCCCTATTATGTCGGTCCGTACTTGGTGTTGAAAAGGGTTGATGATGTTGCATATGAATTGGAGTTTCTTCTAGTTTGAGCTCCATTCATCTTGTGTTTCATGTTTCGATGTTGAGGCAGTTCGTAGGTGATCCTTTGACGATTTCTTCTTTGGAGAAGGTGGGTATTTCAGATTCCTTATCCTATGAGGTGGTCCAAGTATAGATTTTGGATTGGCAAGTTCGTCAGTTGCGGATGAAGCATGTGGCTTTAGTAAAGGTTCTTTGGAGAAACCAAAAGGTTGAGAAAGCTGCTTGGGAAGATGATGAAGACATGAACTTCAAGTATCCATTATTGTTTCCTATTTTTGATAATCGTGCTTAAGGTAAGTTTATTTCTTAACATGTTTGTTTTCATAATTTGTTAAAGGAAAGTGTGATTTCCTTGGCATCTTTGTTTTCTATCATTGTTAAAGGTAATAGTAAAGGTATGTAAAGTCAAATCATGCTAATAAATGCCTTGTCCTATTATTAAAGGACAAATGATCCTAAGGGGGAGTATGCAACGTCTCAAGTTTTTGGTCCTCAAATTTTATTTTGAGTTTGGAGCTTTCTGCCCTATCATCAACTCACCGACAAGTCGTAACGTGTCTTAACGGGTAAGGTGACCCTTGTTATATGGTGTCCAATGAATGATGCTTGGGTTCCTGTCCTGGGTACGACTTGGATATATGAGTTGTAAAGACTTATAACGAGTCATTGGGATGGAATCGTAACCAAATCAGAAATTAAGTGTCTAAATTCTATTCTGAATACGAGTTGTTCACTACCAGCCGTAAGGACTTGTTACGAGTTAATCAAAGTGCTTCTCCGATTGCTCAAAACAACTTTTTTCAATCGAGGAATAAAACAAGATTATTTCATTCCATTTTTAGTAAAAGAGTGAAGGATATTCCATTAGTAATGAAAAAAAGGGTGGGGGGGATCCGTATATAGAACTGAATGTGGAAAGTATGGAAAAATATCTCATAATGTATTTAACCAGAAAATAGATTATGCTCATACAGAAGTATCTACTTGTTACGGAATCTCAGTTGTTAAAGTATAGATTTCATATAGTCAAAAAATGGGACGTGCTATATCTGGAACGTACAATCATAGGATGTCTAGTGTTTACCCAGATGGGTTCTGTGTTGACTATGATTTTACCCTCCGAGTCGTAGGGTATTATTACGAGTGGTATCAGTTGATTCATAGGGTCAATAGTGGTTGAGGGTCCTATAGAATGTTTTGTTTATGACTCATTGCGTTGAGTCATAAGGAGTCACTATGAGTCACTGGTTGACCCGTAGTCAATGGCGGCACTTTTCCAGCTTTTAAGTTAAGGGAATTCTGGACATTTCCACTCTAACCCAAATCAAAACCCATGTCTTCTAACCCTATTACGGTTTCATTAGTACTCGAAGACAAACCTAAGTAACTTCTTAAACACTCCAACAGGCTCTCTAAATTCCTTCAAGCATATTAAGGTGGGTTTTCATCATGTTGGTCATCTAAGGGCTCTGGGGTCAATTTCTCTCAAATTTCTTGGTATTTTAAGGCATGTTTCTCTTCTCTCATCATTAATTTGTTAAAAAATATATTATAAAATATTGTTCGTGAGATACTTTTATTGGTTTTGAAACAACGGTTGGGGTTTTTTGAATGTATATGAATTGAATAATGTTTCTCATGGTTTATATCTGCTAAACCAATGATTTTACTTTCTCAGAAGCTTCCAAAAGGTTTCATAGTATCAAAATCACAATCTACTCATCAAAACAAGAACAATGATGCCCATATTGCTCTATTATTTATGGGGTCCAAAATTACATAAAAATCACATATGGGGGCCGATTTGTGGAATTGCACTTTTGAAAATAACAACACTTGCCTCTATGATCAAGGAACATTTACCATAAAAAAAATGGGAGAATTTCAATATCAAATAGTGCTACAATCAACCCATCAGTATTTTTGAGATTTTAAAAAATAGTGAAGGATTTAATCAGGAAATTAACGAAAGCTTACCAAGAATTCGGAGAAAAAAATACATAATTTAAGTTCACAAATTCTCCAAAATCACCCACTAATTATTCTCCCAAGTTTTCACATATTTTAGGGTTCTAAACCCTTGTAAATATATATATAAAAAAAGTAAATTGGGCCCACACAATCGGCTTGGTCTTCTACAATCACATTTGCCACAATTTTTTCCATGACTTTTGTGAAGAATGCTACTCTTACCTAGTTGGTGGACGATATACCCTAGTTTATTTAGGATGCTTTATCACCTTTAAGTGCCTGCATATCAGAGTTAGAGAAGAAAGTCACCATGTTTGAGGTGGGAGGAGATTGAGGGGGGTGGCATGTATGAGGGAAGACATTAATCGTTTGCGGATGGAGTTTCACTCTGTATAGCCCCATTTTATTATTAGTAAGACGAAGATTGATTTTAATCTGGAGAATTTTGTCTAGTACTTCCATTTGGAGAATTTTTTGTAAAGGGGCATAAGCAAGTTGGTGATGAGGCCATGGTTAATTCAATAGAGAGGGTTCCTGAAGCCCAACAAGTTGAGATTGCCAAGAAACTTTCCAGGGATTTTGAGCGTACATGGATGGTTAGGGATAATTCTATCCCCCGACATAGTGATTAGTTGGCCTTTATAACAGACCCAATAAAAGCAGCACAGTCTGAGGAGGATCCTAATGACACAGTACGACCACCAACTGAAATGACACCGAGCACCTAGTGTTCCATAGGGAGTCTTTACCTTTGTTTACTCTTTTTTTTTGTTTTTCATTGTGAATACAATGATTTTTAATCGTGGGTCGGTCATAGTGGGGATTCTTATTATTTATTTGATGGTGTGTACCTATTATATCGTATGATGGCATTGGTTAGATTCATTGTATAGCTATACTCATACTCTATTTTTACATTTATCATTTTGATGTTTTTTGACATTATACATTTGTGTTGTTTATTTTCTTTAGACCTCTTGGGGCGTGCACTTTGACCTTAATTTACTTTATCCCTCAGAGAACTTGTTCCTCATTATTGACATGGATTTGGAATGACCCTTATTGGGTATATTGATGATACTGTCAGATGGTGCACATTTTGGGCTTGTGTCATGTGCTTAATATTAATGCTATACCCGATTTGTTGCGAATTGTTCTCGTCTCCTTTTCTATATATGTGTCCAATAAACTCCAAGATTTTTCTTTGAAACTCAATTCTTTCCCGAGGAGCAGCACTTTGTTTTGTTTTTCTATTTGTCTTTTGTCTTTATTTTATTTTAGTTTCTTTATTGAATCGACTAATATTTCAACCATAAGGGATGATGAGGAAAAATCCTTAAGTGAAGTATCTAGTCTCCTGAATTGATCAGGAATAGTCAAAAATTTTAAAATTCTTTCAATATGTCATTGCAAGGAATGGAATAATTTTGAGAAAAAATAAATATTTTTTTTACTTTTTGAAAAAAAAGTGAGGATGTTCATGAGCTTTAACTTGAGTGAGACCATTAGATTAAATTTTTGGCTCTCTCTTTGCAAGGATGAATCTACCTCGGAGTAACTTATTAAGCTTAAATTGCTCAAATTGGTTGGGAGACTAACTTTTTGCTCTATGAGTATGATGCCATGCATGGTGAGATTTTTGAATAATTCATATACATACGTGTACTCTAGAACTTTCCCTGAGTATATTAAAAGTTAAATCCTAGGAAAGCTTGGTTTGGAGGATGAACCAAGTCCATTTTTGACCCATTACAAGCCAAATTCCCGCCCTAGCATTGTTCCTTAGTTAACCCCTATGCATATTTTTCCCATTTTTCTTTATCTTGTAATTATAACCTTGCTAAAACACTAAAACCCTTTTGGAAAATATTTCTTTTTGAAATTAACCTCCTTTGATTCATCGCATAATCCTAAATTATGAAATATTGGCAAAAGCCTAAGTTTGGGGGGTTGTATAATTGTGAGAATAATGTAAGGATTGTTTAAAATCATATACTTAAGAAACGAGATATAATTGATGATAAATTTGAATAGACTAGCCCATAGAACTTGAAGATAAATTAGATAAATGAGGGACTAAGAAGAGCTTAAAGTTAAAAAATGTCTTGATAAAGCCAAAGAACTGAAGAAAGAAAATAGTGGATTAGATTTATTTGGAAATGCTAAGCTAAAGGTTAAGGGAAGAATGAAATAATATTTGAAGGTAAATAAGGTGGATAAAGTTTAAACTTTTAGGGTAGAAGGGGATGAGTGATTGTGTTAAAGGAGGTTTTTAGTCACCTGATCCATATATTCCTTCCTGCACCTTAAAACTTTATCTAAACCTTCTCGATTCCAGACTAGGTAACTCTACATTAGTGGCAAAAAACAAAAAGGGAGATCTTATGGTTCTGCTCATTGTACATGAATTTCTATGGGAGTAAGTGTGAATTCATTTGTTATTTAAGCTCTTTTAAGAATTGAATGTCTTGTGTGAGCGGTATTCATACTTTAGGGCAGAGGGTGAAGTCTTACTCCCAGTTTGGGTAAATGGGCGAGGTAAGTTGCATTTCTGAAGATTGAGATGATATTTGAAGATTTTGTGTCATCTCTTGAGATGTTTTGTTGATTTGAAAGCTTCATTTGATACAAACTTGCATCCTTACTTCATAGATATCTGCTTATTGAAAAGTTTTTAATTTACTTGTTGCCATGACATGTTTGAAAAGTCCTTGTAGGGCTATATTGGCCTAGATCTTTAGTATAGCTTTATTTAGGGTGATTTTGAATCATAAATACCCTATCTCATTGCATTATTCTTGGCTTCTTGAGGACAACAACTAGTTCAAGTTTAGGGGATTGATAAGTCGTCAATTTGATGACTTGTTAGCACCTTTTAAGCTTAAATTATCATATTTTCCATTGATTTTGTGTTAATCTCTTGTATAATGATAATTTGTGCAGGTAAAGATAGAAAATGAAGATGATAAATCTAATAATGTCAATGGAATGTCAAATATGAAAGGAAAAGAGCCCTAAAGATCACATGGTTGTGCGGGAGGCCACCCGCTAAAGCAAATGGATAAATCGGATAAAACAACCCTATCTATGCCCAATCTTCTATGGATCTACTATGCATCTGCTCTTGATCTGCTTTGGATATGCTCAAGCAGATCAAAAGTGTGGTGGATTTTTTGTAAATTTTTGAAAATTTGAATATGTTTTAATTTTTTGTTTTCAGCCTATTTCCATCATTTATTGAACAGTATTGTACTAATCCTTAGATAAGAAAACATTTGAGTGACTCCTAAGTGAAGAACCAGTGATTTCTACTGAATATTTAGTGAAATTAAATCTTGGATTTTGCATTCTCTTTATTTTCTTAGATCAATTTGATGGAAATTTTGGTATATGTCTTGTTTCTCTCTCTATGAGTTGCTAATTCTTATTCTTTAGGTTATGCTAGAATAGGTTGTAACTAGTGCATGGGTTTTGTTTATTAGTCTTCCTAATTAGCTATTTGATATGGGTTTTGCATTTATGTCATGACTCGATTTACGAGTCATGACGGCACCTACCCTGTCCCATTAGTAGGTAAGCCAAACTATAGCCTAGAGTTAAATACAATGGATTATATTGGTAGAAGATGCCCAACATAGGCGGAAATCAACAACACAACTTATAAATAACAAGGTATTGAAATAGGTAAAGACAGTCAACATAGATGCCATCCCACTAGTTGGTAGAGCCAGTACAAGAGCATCCAGCAATAATAATACAACCCAAGTATCTACAATAATCAATAACATTTGTCTCAAAACGAAATACTGAACATAGAAAGATAAAAGGAAATAGGGGACTCCAGCTCCAAGATCTCACCCTATCTCCGCATATCAATACAACACAAACTTAGATCAATGGTGCCAACTAGTACTCGAATCTGCACCAAAAAGATACAGAAGTGTAGTATAAGTACAAAAACCACAAGTACTCAGTAGACATCATTAGCCTACTGAGTTAAATAATGATATAAATATGAAAAAATGTAAGATAACATAACTAAGTCAAGGCATAGACAAACTTAAAGTAAATCCAACTTCGTTGTGACTAACCAAGTACATATACTAGAATAAAACATAATGCAACATAAAGCATCAACACAAGCAATGATAACTTCAAAATCTGCTCCCATACACCTATTAGGGCGGAAAACTAAATAACCCATAGCGAGCCTCCATATACCTCTAGGGTAAAAACAAGATAGAATAACCCACCACCGTCATTTATAAACACTCATAATAACAAATGAAATTCCTCCAAGTCATGTCACACTATAACCATCGATTGTCCATATTCATTATTTGTTAATTAATTAACACTTACCATTACACCATCATGTAACGACTAATCCTTATGTATCAATAAATCATCCTTTATCAACTAAACATCACTTATTAGCTAATCTTCATATGATGGCTAATTATCACATATCAACTAGTCCTTATTTTCTAAATAACCAATATTTATCAACTAATCACTACTTGGCTAGAATCCATTTATATCATGCCATATTATAACTATTTCTTCGTTTTAGACTTAGCTGGATTGTAAATCTCACACCCCAAAGCCATCATATAGTAATAAGTATATCATCATAGTATAATACGTATAGTCGGACACAAACCAGTATGGATATTCTGCAATATCCTCATAATTATCATAATAATCATCTTCAAATTTTGTCGGGAATATATATATATATATTATCATAATCATCCACCGGCCTTGGCGGACATATATATTATCATAATCATCCTCTTGTCTTTTCGGGAATTTATATAATCGATATTATCATCAATATGGATAATAGCACAATCAATATAGTACTTAATAGCATAACAATAAACATAATATATTAACATGATCAATATTCACAACCAAAATCATGAGTTCTAGCATAATCTTTGGTATAATCAATAGCATAATTGCTAATATACTCAATAAGAATGCTCTTTAGCGTAATCCATACGTATTTTCCAATACAGTCTTTAAAAATGACATTTAACATAATCAATATGTACTATCAAGCATTGGCAATGAATTATCAATAGCCTAATTAATGTATCATTAGTATAAATCATAGCTTGTCATTCGTATAATCAATAGCTTGATCATTAGCTAATCCATGGTGTAATCTATAGTTTATTCGTAGCATAATAAATAACTTAATCACAAATATAGTCAATAATCATGTCCTCTAGCATGAACAATAGCGTAAACACTAATATATTGATAAGAATTATCACTAGCGTAGTTAATAGCTCATTCGTTGGCTCAATCATTAGCATACTTTATGGGTTATCCAATATGATAATCAAAGTTAAGCATTACTTCCAACGTCATATATAATAACCAACAAGGACCAAGGCATCTAACTATCACTGAACTAGTCTTCCTCCTAGGTGCACACAATCCTATAAAGGTCTTCATTAACTATCAGGAGTCTTGACCAAAGGTGGGTCAAAGAGCCCACTTTTAAATCCCCGAAATCATTTTTCTAGCAATATCTACCCCGGACTAGGCTAAGGAATCTAAATCCACTATTAGATGTCGAAAAAGCCACAACTAGAACTAGGATAGCAATTCCTCCTAATATAGAGCAACTATGTTAATTTCACCTAAGGTAAGACAACTTCGGTAAGTTTCATCCTAAACTCAAGTGTCTAAGACAATATGCTCATTAATGAAGTAACTAAGGTATTTCCAGTGTAACAAGAGTCTACAGGGATAATTCACGTAAGATAGGAATAACTAGGCAAATTATGCAAAAATGGTATACAAAATAGACCAACCAGCCCAACTAAGTAAAGTATTGCACACACAACACCTAAAACCCATCCCAAATCAAACATAATATTATAAACATACTATGAATTAGATCAATCTAACAAGGGGTAGAACTTTTCCTTTCTAGATGCCAAAAAAGTCGATAAGATTCGCTAAATCACCGCTTTCCTCTTTCAAGAGGCTTCTTCAAAATGACATGCTATGAAAATCACATTATACTCATCAATATGAGAATAATGATACACTTATTATACTATTGTTCTTTGGGTCCAAAAATCCAATGTGGGTCTTATTTACAAAAAAAATTACATTTCCAAAATCAACCCAACGTTCCCACACACACAAGGAACCAATACCCTGTAAAATGGGTGAATTCCAAGATAATTTAGGGATAAAATGAAGCCCCTAAGGTTTTTGGATATTTGAACAAGAAATGGAAATTTTCTACCATGAAAAGGGTGAAATCTTACCACAAAATTTGAGGATAATCACGTAAACTAGTGTTAGACAAGCTCACAAATCACACACAACCTCCCATTTTAAGCTATCTCTCTAGTTAGGATTTTATCTCTCTTGGAATGGATGAATAAGGGAAAAATCATGCAAAGAAGGTCTATGTATACCTATACTAAGTGCTCGGGACTCGCTATCGCGAGCTTATGTTTGCGTTATGGTATATTGGGCTGTCCAAGTGAATTGATATCATGATGCTTAGCACCGCGATCAAGGCTATGCTACCCTACTCAATGGAGTCGCAATCGCGACACCAAAGCATCACTATCACTATGCTCCGACATAGCAATAGAGTTAGACTTGGAATTTTTCAAGTCTCTATGAAGCCCTTAGGATTCATTCAGAATCCCATAAACACAAAGGAACTATGTAACACTATTAAATTCAACATTCCAGAATTAATGATAGAGTCAAAATTTCCATCCGAGGTTGTTTTGAATAAATATTGGTCCCACACCTACTTTTTGATTTCTTAACTTTTCGACCAATAGGTCGAAATTAGCTTGGGTGCCTCGAGACCAAAACCAAAGGTCCACCTAGCCTAAAATCTACATTCTGGAGATGTTGTAACAATTAGAATTTGTATTCAAGGTTGCTTGATTGAAGTTTTTCCCAAGTGGTCATTTGAAACCAGTGAAAACTTCAAAATAGAGAATTGTCTCTAAAAACCAAATGAACTACTCGATAACCGAACTGCTAGTTCCAGAAAGTCCTAAATGGCTTGGGCCAGCTATACAGATGCTCTAACAACCAAAATAAGTGGAAATATAGGAAATAACCTGAAATGTCATTACAATATTTACTACTAAAGGAACTTTCATTCATTACAGTTAAGGATTATGTTGTACCTGAAGTCTCAAACAGGTGAGGATACTGGGTCTGCATCTCGCACTCAATCTCCTAAGTGATCTCCTCTACTGGACTGTCCCTCTAATTAACCTTAACTATAATAATCTCCCTAGTGTGTAACCTCCTAACATCGCTAACAAAAATAAGCACCGACTCCTTCATGAAGGTCAATCGCTCATTTAGCTGGACTGAGCCCCTTCTAAGCACATAACATAAATCACAAATGTATCGTCGCAATATAAAAACATGGAATATCAGATAGACGATATTAAAAATCTTGAGGTAAAGATAAATCATTAGATACCTCACTAACTATGCAAACAATCTCGAAAGGTCAAATATACCTAGGGCTAAGCTTTCTACTCCTCCCGAACCTCATCACACCCTTCATAGGTGATACTCAAAGAAATAGTAGATCACCTACTCCAAATATCAAGGCATGGAGTCTATATTCTAGATGGGCCTTCTGATCACTCTGAGATGCCCGCAACCTATCCAGAATCACCCTTACTCTATCCAATGACTCCTAAAGAAAATATGTACCACGAGGTCGAACCTCTGAAGTCTCAAACGATCCAATCATGGAACAAGATCTCCAACCATAAAAAGCTTTGAATGGGAAAATCTCAATACTCAAATAATAACTATTTTTATAAGCGAACTCTAAGTGATCCTCTCACTGGCATCCAAAATCCATAACAAAGGCTTGGAGTATATCTTCAAGCACCTGATTAGTTAGCTTAGACTAGACTGCGGTCTACAGATAGAAGGCTATACTAAGATCCACTTGAGTACCCAACTCCTCTTGAAAATCTCTCCAAATTCAAGAAGTAAAGGGGGAACCTCAGTCTAAAATGATAGATATGAGAACACCACGCAAACAGACTATATGACACACATAGCTGTGGGCTAATCTCTCAACATTGAAAGACATCTGGATAGGAATGAAATGCGCTGACTTGGTCAACCAATCTACAATGACCAAAATACCATCCAAACCATGGGAAGTACAAGGAAAACCACTAACAAAATCCATAGTATTCAGCTCCCATTTCTACTAGGGAATAAGAAATATTTTAATTAATAAATATGGTCAATAATGCTTAATCTTTAACTGCTAACAACATAGGTAGCAAGCTTAAAAAATCTCCACATCTCTCTTCATACCACTCCACCAATAATTTTGCCTCAAATTTCTATACATCTTAGCTGTGCATAGATTAATAGAATATCTATATCTATGAGCCTCATGCAAAATCAACTGAATCACGTCATTAATCCTTATTATACAAATGTGGCTATCAAATATCAAAACACCCTTAGAATTTAAGGTGATCCTCTCAGTCTCATCTCTCACCACCTGATCATGGAGGTAGCATAGCTTACTATCCTTACACTGATGATCCCGACTTTGCTCAAAAAAAGAAGACCTTGCCTTAACACTAGCAGAGAATCCTTCTAGGGTTTGAAATATCAATGCGGATCATCAAGTTTGATAAGGAATGAATGTCTCATGCCAATAGCCTCTAAGAAACTAAAATACAAACCAAGCTACCCATATGCATTGTCTTCCAACTTAAGGCATCTTCTAATATATTTGCCTTACCCAGATGATACCAGATAGAGATATCACTATCCTTAAGTAGCTTCATCCATCTATGCTTTCTAGAATTAATCTCTCTCAAGGTCATAAGGTTTGAAGGTGTGATGATGGATGAAAATCTCACAATGTATATCATAGCAATAATGCCTCCAAATCTTAAATACAAAAACTACTGTCGCTAACTCCAAATTATGTGTGGGATATTTGCGCTCGTGAACCTTAAGTTGTCTCAAAGCATAAGCAATAACACGACCTTGCTGCATTAAAACACTAACAAGACCAATACTAAAAGCATCACAATACCCAGTGAATCCCTTACCTTCAATAGAAAGAGCTAGAATAGAAGTTGATGTAAGAAAATTGTCAAGCTTTTTAAAGCTCGATTCATACTCCTCGAACAATCAAAAATCATCTCTTTACAAATCAATTAGTCATAGGTGATGAAATAGTGGCAAAACCCTTGACTAATCATCTATAATAACCGACTAAACCAATAAAACTACAAACCTTAGACAAAGATGTAGGTTTAGCCCAATCACAAATTTCCTCAATCTTATTTGGGTCTACCATAATCCCATCCTTATCCACCATACGTCCAATGAATAGCCCAAACTCAAGATAAAACTCACACTTAGAGAACATGGCAAAAAGCACATGATCTCTCAATTTCTAGAGCATAATCCTTTAATGCTGCACATATTCCTCCCTACTCCCCAAATCTACAAGGATATCTTCGATGAACACAATTACAAATGAATCCAAATAAGGTTTGAACACTCAATTCATCAAATCCATAAAAGTGGATAGGTAATTACTCCAACCAATAACATTACCATGAACTTATAATGACCATAATGGGTCCTAAAAGCTATCTTGGGGGTATCCTCAACCTGAATCCTCAACTGATGATAACTAGATCTCAGATCAATCTTAAAGAACACTACTACACCCTAAACATGGTTGAACAAATCATCAATGTGAGGCACAAGATAATAGTTCTTCACCGTTACCTTATTAAGTTGTCTATAATCCATAAACATGCTCATGGAGCCATCCTTCTTCTTTACAACAAGCACAGGGGCACACCAAGGACACGGACTCGGTCAAATAAAACCTTTACTAAGAAGATCATAAAGCTGATAATTCAGCTCCTTAAGCCTAACAAGAGCCATACAATAAGGTGCCATAGAAATAGGTTGGGTACTAGGCTCAAGATTAATAGCAAACTCGATCTCATGGATATGGGGAATACCAGGAAGGTTGATAGAAAACACATTAGAAAACTCATGAACTATATGAAATGAGTCAAGCAATTGACTATCCACACTAACATCATGAACATAAGTAAGATAAGACTCACAACCCCTCAAAAGAAGCCTCCTAGCATGCTCATGACTAATCTAGAATAATAAGATTAACATAAGTATCAATATCTCTAACTATTACAATACATGATCTGGATACCCTATACACTACTAAAGAATCACCGATAGGAATAGATATATGCAAGGGCATAAATAATAAATCCCAAAGTAACTCTAACCGTGGAGCACAATAAGTAGATACATAAAATAAGGGGATCTTAGATCAAATAAACCAAGGGCTAAATGAAAACATACCAAAATCATACCTGTAATAAAAAACATTAAAAGACTCAGCCTTGGGTTTAAAAGGTACTACATATAATTGACCACGCCCAAAACTAGGTGTGCTTCTAACTGACCTCGTATCCAGCCTACCTGAAAATCTCCTTGAGTACCCTGGAAATCACCACCACAACCACAAAAACCACCTCTAGTGGAGGGATAAACTGCTCTAATAGGGGGAACACTCTAAGTTGACGCAATCATCACCCCACGACTAGGGAAATCTCGCTAATAGTGACTACAAGCTCCATAAATAAGACATGTCACCTAAGCTGAACTAGAACCATCAAATCTGGCAGACCCAAAATAACCACCATGTATAGAATTACTAGAAGAGGCACCTCTCAAAGACAAACCTCTACCCTGACTAGTGCAATTACTAGCACTAGACTTACCTCTATCAGTAATCTAAAACACTGCCTGAATAGGTTAACTAGGTTGACTCTGAGGCTGATAAGATAGACGCAGATGATATCTACCATGAAAATAACTACATCAAAATCAGGAACTACTATGGTTCCCACTAAAACTACCCTAATGTCTAAGTCTCATATCGTTGCCCCCACAGGCTTTATGATTCATCTTCTCCATAAGCTGAGCATAATAAGAAATCTTAGCAAAAAATCTACCCAAAATAGACAATATCTAAGTAGACATACAACAGGGAAGTATCAACCCTTTGAAAAGGAAATAAACACTATCATACTCAGTATTTAGAATAAAAGTTGCATGCCTATCTAACTTATGAAAATGAGCCGTATTCTCTACAATTGTTATAGTGCCCTTCTTCAATATAGAGAACCAATTTTTCAACCGATCTCAAAGGCCGCGAGGCATGTACTTCTCAAGGAATATCTCAGATAACTGAGCCCATGTCAAAGTAGAAAATCTAGCTAGTCTAGAATACATATAACCCTCCACCAATGTTGAGCAGCCAAGTACAACTGAAATATGGTGTAATCTACCCCACAATTCTAAATTACACCTAAATTATAGATCCAATCCTTATAAGTAATTCGAAAATCATATACATCCTTACATGGAGCACCAGTAAACCTAGGTGAAGCTAACCTAAAAAATGTACCCAATATCTTTTGCTCTTTAATAGACATAGTAGTCTGGGAAACCACTGGCTAAGAAATAACCAGTTTAGCAACCATTGCCATAGGAGGAACGTCAACTCTAAGTTCCATAGCTATGTGTTGTACCCCCACCTTCATGTTGCACTGATTCATAGACTGTGTACTATAAGATGGCCAACCACTACCTAACCCTAAAAGTTGAACCATGGCATCTCTTAGAACTATATAAGAAATAAACCCTAGTGGATCCTAGACTGGTTCCCATCCCACTGTGATTGAGGTAGAAAAATATCTAGCTTAGGAGCGGGAAAAGGTCTGGCAGAGAACCCTTATCCTAGCCCTTAGTTGAGGACACATTTTATAGTTGTCCATGACCTATGGGTCATCCATGAATAGTAGAAGCGGGAAAAGGTCTGGCAGAGGACCCTTATCCTATCCCCTAGTTGGGGACATATATTATGGTTGTCCATGACCTATGGGTCATCCATGAATAGTAGAAGGATCTCTTAGCTTGGTCTTGGGACCCTCATCTCATATAGTTGTAGCAGGGACCCAATCCATTTCCAAAAGAGTGAACTCAAGGAAATGTCCAATAAACCAACTTAGACTCTTAGTATGATATAAGTAAAACAAGTAAAGAACTCCTAAGAATGTCCCATAGCCTCCCAAATATACGAAATAGACGTCATCATTCCGATCTGCAGGACTCTACCAGACATTTGTTTTGTACCAACAATACTGATATAGACTAGGCTCTGATACTAATTTGTCATGACCCAATTTATGAGTCATGATGGAACCTACTCTATCTCGATGTAGGTAAGAAAAACCATAACTCGAAGGTAAATTCAATGGGTTACTTGGTGAAAAATGCCCAACATAGAAGGAAATTAAAAACCTACCTTATAGATAACAAGATATTTAAAATAGGAAAAGATAGTGGACATAGATACCATCACATGACCTAACAGAGCCAATAAGAGCATCTAGTAATAGTAATACAATCCTAGTATCTAGAATAGTCAATAACATTTGTATGAAAACAAAAGACTGAACATAGAAAAATAGAAAAAAATAGGTGACTCTGACTCCAAGAGTTTACCCTATCTCTAGATATCAACACAACATGAATATCTATCAATGGCAACAACTAGTACTCAAGTCTATACCAAAAAGGTACCAAAATATTAGTAAGAGTACCAAAACTATGGGTACTCAGTAGACATTATTGTTTGACTGAGCTAAAGCATGATATAAATATGATAAAATGTAAGATAACATAACTAAAGTCAATGTATAGACAAATCTAAAGTAACACCAACATCGTTGTGCATAACCAAGTAAATAAATAAGAAGAATAGCATAACATAACATAAAACATCAATACAAGCAATCATAACAAAAAAATTAGCTCACATATGCCAATTGGAGTGGAAAGTAAATAACCCACCACAAGCCTTGATAAGCCTAAAAGGTACAAACAAGATAGAATAACCCACCACCATCATTTATCAACTCTCATAATACAATTGGAGTTCCTCTATGTCATATCACACTATAACCATTGATTTTCCATATTCATTATTTGTCAACTAAATAATATTTATTAGATAACCATTATGTAACAACTAATCCTCATGTATCAATAAATCATCCTTTATCAACTAAACATCCCTTATTAACTAATGTTCATATAGTGGCTAATAATCACTTATTAACTACTCATTATTTAATAATTAACTAACATTTATCAACTAATCATTATTTCACTAGAATCTACTTATATCATACACATTATAACCATTTCCTTATTTTCAACTTAGCTAGATTGTCAATCTCACACCATAATTCCATCATATCATAATAAGTATAGAATCATAGTATAATACATATAACCAAACTCAAATCGGTATGGATATTCAATAATATCCTAATAAATGCCATCATAGTCATCTTTTAATATTTTTGGGCATATATATATCATCATAGTCATCCTCTGGTCTTGTCGGGCATATATGTATCATCATAATCATCCTCTAGTCTTGTCAGGCATATATATTGTCAAAATCATCCTTTGGCCATATTGGGCATATATATATATATATCATCATAATCATCCTCCGTTCTTACTAGGCATATATATAATTAATTTCATCATCAATATGGACAATAGAATAATCAATAGAGTACTTAATAGTATAACCATGAATATAATATATTAACTTGATCAATAATCATAATCCAAATTATGAGTTCTAGCATAACCAAAATCATGATTGCTAATATAGTAAATAAGCATCATCTTTAAGATACTCAATAGCATAATTGCTAGCATACCCACTAAGCATGATCTTTAGCATAATCCATAATATATTCGCTAATACAGTTATTAAACGTGACCTATACCACAATAATATGTACTATCAAGCATAGACAATCACTTATAAATAGCCTAATTAATGGATTATCATTTGCATAATAGCTAGCTTTGATTTGTATAGTTCATAGCTTATCAATAGCTTGATCATTAGCTAATCCATGAAGTAATCTATAGGTTAGTCATAGCATAATAAATAACTTTATGAACAATGTAGTCATTAAGCATGTCCTCTAACATAAATAATAGCATAAATTCTAATATATCGGTAAGCATGAACATTAACATAGTTAATAGCTCATTCATTGGCTCAATTAATAACATAATTTATGGCCCAGCCAATTTGATAATTAAGGGCTTATTTAATAGTATATCTGGTAGCCCAAACAATAACCAAATCAAAAACATATTCAATAACTCATCATAAGCTTAACCAATAATATAATTGTTAAGAATCACTTCCAACGTCATCTATCATAACCAACAAGTACCAAGGCATCTAAATATCACCAAAATAATTATATTCCTAGGTGTACACAAATGTATCAAGGGTTTTCAATAACTATCACAAGTTTTGGTCTAGGGTGGGTCAAAGAACCCTCTTCTAAATCCTCGAAATTATTTTTCAAGCTATATCTACTCTTGACTAGGATAAGGTATCTAAATCCACTATTAGATGTAAAACAAGCCACAACTAGCCATAAGATAGCAATTCCTTCTAATATAGATATTGTATTTCTTTATATCACTTTTATATCATAATTTTGCTAAGTCGGCCGATGATGCCTACTGAATACCCATTATTTTGGTACTCTTACTACACTTCTACATTTTTTTGGTGTAGACACATGTACTAGTTGCTTCTGTGGAGTTGAGATCATATTGTGTTGATCTTTCGAAGACAGGGTGAGCTCTTGGAGTTTTGAGTTACTCGTTTCCCTCTAATCCTTATTCAGTCTTTTGTGTTTGAGATGAATGTATAAGACTATTTTGACTTTGAGTTGTATTTCCTACTGTCAAACTCAGATATTTTTGTATTGATATTACATCTTTATAGGAATTGGCATCTATAGTTGATTGTTTATTGTTGAACATTGTGGCTTTTTATTGTTTTCATCTATTACGACCCTTTTCGGATGATTCTACCTAAGTAACCCATTGCCTTAGTTTTATAAAGGTGTTGGCTTACCTAATGATGGGTCTTAGTAGGTTCCATCATGAATCAGTGATCGAGTCATTACAAACTTCTTAGAGTTTTAAGCTTTATGGGCAACTTCTTCTAAATTCTTGAGGTGCACTCCTCAGTAAGTGCAATAGTGGCATATTCTGTCAACCGGTTCTTGTTTGCCTCAATATCTTTGATGTACTCAACATATTTTAGGACACCCTACAAAACATCAACTAGACGAAGTTTAATGTGAACCTGTTTCAATAAGTAAATAATTTTTTGATAGCATGCTTCCTCTTTATGCTTCTTTAGCCTCTGTAGGATGATGGAGGTGGCGTCACACTCTCCACCTTATTATTAGTTCTCTCAACTTTGTCATTCTCAACCTTCTCTTTATCCTTAGTAGTATCTTTTTAAGTCACCTTTATTAGTTCTAACTTCTCTAGATGCAGCCACTAAAAGTAGAAGATGCATTCACATTTTTAGGATTTTTATCAGTATAACTCAGTAAAACTTCCTAAGGTCTAGTATTTTACTCTTCCACAAGTTTACCAAATTAAACCTCTAGTTTCTTAGTATCCAACTATTGATGCTTTATATCGACTACCATCAATGCTTGATTATCCATAATATGTTTAAGTATTTCCTTAATATTACTTGATTGAGTATTGGCCTGATTTCCTTGAGCATTCTGCTGCTAGTTTTGATTTCTTTGTCCTCGATACTGATTTTCTTTTTGCCCATTATTTCCACCCCATGAGAAGTTGGGATGATTCAACCAGTTAGCATTTTAAGTATTGCCAAAAATTTTATTGGCTTGGCCCTATGCATTACCTACATAATCAATAGATTTTGGATTTAATGTGCAAACATCCATTGTATGGTCACTACTATCATATACCTCACACCTTGTCTGAGTATGATGTATTGTATTAGATTTTTATCATATCTTCCCCAAACTTAAATTGCTGAATTGTGTGTTCATATCGTTTTGTAGAGAAGCAATCTACGTTGTAATAATAGTTAACTAGTCAACTTCTAGCACCCCAGCAACTTCCTTTGGAGTGTTCCTTGATATATATGCATTTCACTTGGGATTGCCCTATGAAATCTAATTTTCAAATATGTATAGTTCATAACAAGTCTTTTCTAATGCTTTTCCACTTGCTACTTAATCCAGGAGAATAATTGTAGTAGGCTCTAGTCCCTCAATAAAAGTATGCACTAATACGTCGTTGGTCTCATGATGGTGAGGACAATTATAGAGCATAGACTTAAACCTTTCCCAAGCTTAGTACAGATTCTCTCCATATTTATGCCTGAAACTCAAAGTTTCATTATCTAAACATACGGTCTTTCAATATAGGAAGAACCAAATAAGAAATTTTCATGCCAAGTCATCCTAGGAGTTCTGTGGATCATCCTTTATCCACCTTTTTTCTTCCCTCACCACAGAAAAGGGGAAGAGAGAAAGTATAACATAGTTTGTAGCTACTCCATTGGAAATATACATATGAATGATCTCAAGGAAATTTTGTAAATATTGTTGTGGATCCTCATGTGATAAATCAGTGAAATGACTACTTGTGTGCAAGAGTTGAACCATATTTTGTTTTAGCTAAAACCAACCTCCCACAGCTAGTTTGCGGATACTATTCGTAACATTATTCACAAATAGGATTTCCACTTTGCAAATGGGTCTAGCCACTGGTATTTTAGCAGGAAAATGCTCGTCAAATATTCTATTTTTTAACTCCTCAGTATTTTGGTCCTCAAATTTTTTTGATTTCTAAACTTTCTGCTCTATCAATGAATTACCAAATGAGTCATAATGTGTCTTGATGGTTCAGGTGACCCTAGTCATAAGTTTTCCAATGAATGATGCATGGGTTGTTGTCTTGGGTACGTTTCAGGATCGAGTCATTGGGATGGAATCGTAACCAAATAAAAAATTAAGTTTCTAAGTTCTACTCTAGGTACGAGTGTATCATTACTAGAAAAAAGGACTTGTTACGAGTTATAGGGTGCAAATTATAAGATTTCCAATGTTTACACAATTGGGTTATATGTTGACTATGAATGGACCCTACGAGTTGTAGGGTCTAATTATGAGTGATACCAGTTCATCATAGGTTCAATAATTGGTGAGGGTCCTAAAGATTATCTTTGTTATGACTCGTTGTGATGAGTCGCAAGGAGTGGCTATGAGTCACTGGTTGACCCATAGTCAATGGCAATACTTTTCTAGCTTTTAAGTTAAGGGTATTCTGGAATTTTACTCCTTTACCCAAATTAAAACAAATGTCTTATAACCCCTTTAGGGTGTTATTAGCACTCAAAAACAAACCTAAGTAACTTCTCAAACAATCCAAAAGGCTCTCAAAATTCCATTAAGCAATTCAGGCTAGGGTTTCATCAAGTTGGTCATTTAAGGGATAAGAGCTCAATTTCTCTCTAAATTTCTTAGTGTTTAAGGTATGTTACTCTTCCCTCATTGTCAATTTCTAAAATCATGTGCTTTAAAGTATTGTTCATGAGATGCTTCTATTAGTTTTAAAATAATGGTTGGGTTTTTTGAATGTTTGTAAATTGAACAATGTTTCTCATCATTTATATATGATTTTCAGGCGTTAATTATGGTTTGAACGTGTGGGTGCATGGTTATGGTGAATGAACTAGGGAATTATGATTTTCCCAAACTTGAGACTCTTGAAGTGGTTATGACCCCAACCCAGTAATGTGAAATTGGTTTTTAATTATGATAAATATAGGAATTTATAAAATTAAGCTAATCTTGAACTATTGCATGATATAAAGTGGTATTTGAAACACAATGATCAGATTTAATAAACAAAGGGAGTTGACATTCCCCACCTTGGATTAATAAACACAGCGAGTAATTTTTTGCCAAGTTAATGGAAATTGTTTTGGCATGTTAATATTACCTTGCAACTGTAGTTTGTATGACTATACCAAAACTGTATGCCTTAATGTGGAATATGGTTCATGAGTAGGAATATGTGATTCTTGTTTTGATTGGGCTCTAATAAGGGTTCTATAGCTGAATTATGAAAGTGGAGGTCTGAGTGACCACTATTGGAAATTGCATTTACTGATATGGGGGTCTAAGTGACCATGGAGGTTTGAGCCACCTCATTATTATTCCATGATTTGGGAGGTTAGAGTCCTCCGAAATTATTACATGACTGATTTCTTAAGTCACCTTAGTTTATGATGGGAGGTTTGAGTCCCACGTGTACATATATGAGATTATTTTAGGGTTTATGAGACTACATATACTAGGCTCGACCAGGGGGCAAGAGACGGTGCCCATATAGACCATGGGTACATGTTATGATGGTTGAGCTACACAATCTAGGTTAAAGTTTTGAAATTCATGTTAATCCTTATTACTTATCCTGATATGTGATATATCTATGTTCATGTATTGGATTATGAGCATTGGTTTGAATGATGTTATCCTTATCCTTGAGTTACATGCTAGCGGTCACCTCACTAATTGTCTTTAGATGTTGTATCCTCATGCGATGTATAAATTGGTCATACTTCCACTCTGTTTGCTCAGTGATTAGGATTCAGGATCATCTCATGAGTGGACATTGAAGTGTGAGCTTCCATACATCAGAAGACTATATTTTATGTTTTGCTCTATTATGTCCCAAACTGTTTAGACATGTTTTGTCTATAGTCGGGGGCATTTCCCTACACTTTATTAATACTCAATTTTTGTTTATTGTAAGAAGGCTTTGTTTTGATTACAGTAGTTGCTGGGTGGTGTTGGCCGGTTATTTGGCCGGCCACCGGTTGTCAGTTATAGACATGCATTAAACTTTTATTAAGCTACTGAATGCTACATTGTTATAGGTTTAGAATTCATCCTATGTTGGGGTATGTTTTTTTTTTCATTTGGTTAGGTGTAGGGTATAATATCTGGTAAATGTTTAACTTGAGATACCTATCACGGATAAGTCCTGGTTTTGGTCGTGACAGAGATAGTATCAGAGCCAAGATTTGGCATCTTTAGGTATCCAAGAATGTCGTATCAAGTTGAGTCTCATTTATGGGTGTGTAGTGTACCATACTTATAAGGGAAATACTATGAGGTATTTAGAAATATTTCCCTTTCTTATTTCTCTATTTCAAGATGTAGAGTCTAAGGTCTTGAATATTCTCTAATTCTCGTGTGTTTGCATTTTTGATCATGCCTTCTAGAAAATCTGATCCTCGTAAAAAATCATCTATCCCATCTGAGGATAATATGGACTAAGCTCGTCCTACTCCAGGAGTTCTGACCTGATCTAGGGTCACTATTTTTATTGCCCTGAGGGAGCTCCACCGGTCCCCCTATCCCTTCTTAATAACCTCTAGTTGATGAGTCTAATGTTGAGTTTCACTAATTAATTATTTTCTTGCCAAGTTGGTGGCCTCTCAGGCTGAGTGTGTTCCTTCCATTTCTCTATCATATAAGGCTTCTAGGGTTGGCCAATTTAAGAGGTTGAGTCCTCTTATTTTCACTGGTTGTAAATTTGAAGAAGATGCTCAAAACATTATTGATAAGATAGTAAAGATCTACAATATGATGCATGATACTAATGTTGAGGGTGTAGAGTTCACAACTTATTAGTTGAAGGATTTAACATACCAATGGTATGGGTAGTGGGACCAATCTAGGGGTGATGATATTGAGTCCACTTTGTGGGATGACTTTTCTAGTGCTTTCCTTGATCTCATCTTTCCTCAAAAGTTGAGAGAGGCAAAGGCTGAGGAATTATAAATATAAAGCAAGGCAGGATATCCGTAAAAAAGTATGCCTTGAAGTTTCATCAACTATCATATTATGCTCCTGAGTTGGTGTCTATCTTGAGGTCTAGAATGAGGAAGTTTACTTCTAGGTTGTCCCATGAGTTGATGATACTGTCAGATGGTTCCCTTTTTGGGGTTGTAGCATGTGATTAATATTAATGTTATACCCAATTTTTTGTGAATCATTCTTGTCTCCTTTTCTATATATGTGTCCAATAAACTCCAAGAGTTTTCTTTGAAACTCAATTCTTTCCCGAGGAGCAACACTATATTTTTTTTCTCTATTTGTCTTTTGTCTTTATTTTATTTTAGTTTCTTTATTGAATTGAGTGATATTTCACCCATGAGGGATGATGAGGCGAAATCCTTAGGTGATGTATCTATTCTCCTTAATTGATTAGGAATAGTCAAAAAATTTAAAATTCTTTCAATATGTCATTGGCAAGGAATGGAATGATTTTGAGAAAAAATAAATATTTTTTTACTTTTTGAAAAAAAGTGAGGATGTTCATGAGCTTTCTCTTGAGTGAGACCATTAGATTAAATTTTTGGATCTCTCTTTACAAGGATGAGTCTGCCTCAGAGTAACTTATTAAGCTTAAATTGCTCAAATTGGTTGGGAGACTAACTTTTTGCTCTATGAGTACGACGCCATGCATGGTAAGATTTTTGAATAATTCATATACATTCGTGTAGTCTAGAACTTCCCCTGAGTATATTAAAGGTTAAATCCTAGGCAAGCATTCTTTGGAGGATGACCCAAGTCCATTTTTGACCCATTAAATACCAATTTCCCGCCCTAACATTGTTCCTTAGTTAACCCCTTTGGACATTTTTCCCATTTTCTTTTTCTTATAATTATAACCTTGCTAAAACATCAAAACCCTTTTGGAAAATCTTCCTTTTTGCAATTAACCTCCTTTGATTCATCATATAATTCTAAATAATAAAATATAGGAGAAAGCCTAAGTTTGGGGGGTTGTATTATTGCGAGAATAAAGTAAGGGTTGTTTAAAATCACATACTTAAGAAACGAGATATGCTTGATGATAAATTTGAATAGCCTAGACCATAGAACTTGAAGATAAATTAGATAAATGAGGGACTAAGAAGAGCTTAAAGTTAGAAAATCTTTTGATAAAGCCAAAGAACTGAAGAAAGAAAATGGTGGATTGGATTTATTTTTAAATGCTAAGCTAGAGGTTAAGGGAAAAATGAAATAAGATTTGAAGGTAAATACGGTGGATAAATTTTAAACTTTTAGGGTAGAAAGGGATGACTGATTACGTTAAAGGAGGTTTTTAGTGACTTGATACTTATATTCCTTCCCACACCTTAAAACATCATCTAAACTTTCTTGATTCCAGACTAAGTAAATCTACATTAGTGGAAAAAAACACAAAGGGAGAGCCTATGGTTCTGTTCATTGTACTTGAATTTCTTTGTGAGAGTGAGTGTGAATTCTTTTCTTATTTGAGCTCTTTTAAGAATTGAATATCTTATATGTGTGGAGCTAACTCTTTCATGTGAGCAGTATTCATACTTTTGGATAGAGGGTGAAGTCTTACTCCTAGTTTGGGTAAATGGGTGAGGTAAGCTGCATTTCTGAAGAGTAAGATGATATTTGAAGATTTTGGGTCACCTCTTGAGATGCTTTGTTGATTTGAAAGTTTCATTTGATACAAACTTGCATCTTTACTTCATAGATATCTGCTTACTGAAAAGGTTTTGATTTACTTGGATCCATAACATATTTGAAAAGTCCTTGTAGGGCTTTGTTCGCCTAGATCATTAGTATAGCTTTCTTTAGGGTGATTTTGAGTCGTAAATACCCTATCTCATTGCATTATTCTTAGCTTATTGAGGACAAGAAATAGTTCAAGTTTGGGGGATTGATAAGTGATCAATTTGATGACTTGTTGGCACCTTTTAAGCTTCCATTGATTTTGTGTTAATCACTTTTATACTGCTTATTTGTGCAGGTAAAGGTTGAAAATAAAGATGAGCAATATAATAAAGTCAATGGAATGTCAAATATGAAAGGAAAAGAGCCCTAAATATCACATGGTTGTGCGGTAGGCCACCCGCTAAAGCGGATGGCCAAATCGGCTAAAACAACCCTATCTATGCCCAATCTTCTCTGGATCTGCTATGCATCTGCTCTTTATCTACTTTGGATATGCTCAAGCAGATCAAGAGTGTGGTGGCTTTTCTTTAAATTAGGGCAAATGTGAATATGGGGAAAATTTGGGGGTTTTAGCTTATTTCCATCATTTATTGCAGATTATTGTACTAATCTAGAGATAAGAAAACATTTGAGTGACTCCCAAGTGAAGAACCAGTGATTTCTATTGAATATTTAATGAAATTAAATCTTGGATTTTGCATTCTCTTTATTTTCTTTGGATCAATTTGATGGAAATTTTGGTATATCTCTGGTTTCCCTCTCTATGAGTTGCTAATTCTTTTTCTTTGAGTTATGCTAGAATAGGTTGTGACTAGTGCATGGGTTTTGTTTCTTTGTCTTCCTTATTAGCTATTTGATATGGGTTTTACATTCATGCCTTGATTCGATTTATGAGTCATGATGGCACCTACCCTATCATGTTAGTAGGCATGCCAAAATGTAACCTAGAGTTAAATACAATGGATTAAAATGGTGGAAGATGACCAATATAGGCGGAAATCAACAACACAACTTATAAATAATAAGGTATTTGAAATAGGTAAAGACAGTCAACATAGATGCCATCCCACGACTTGGTAGAGCTAGTACAAGAGCATCTAGTAATAATAATACAACCCAGGTATCTAGAATAATCAATAACATTTGTCTCGAAATGAAAGACTGAGCATAGAAAGATAAAAAAAATAGGGGACTCCAACTCCAAGAGCTCACCCTATCTTCGAATATCAATATAACAGGAACTTCAATCAATGGTGCAAACTACTACTCGAATCTACATAAAAAAGATACAAAAGTGTAGTATAAGTACCAAAACCACGAGTACGCAGTAGACATCATCGGCCAACTGAGTGAAATAATGATATAAATATGATAAATTGCATGATAACATAACTAAGTCAAGGTATAGAAAAACTTAAAGTAACTCCAACATCGTTTTACATAAACAAGTAAATAAACTAGAATAAAGCATAATGCAACATATAGCATAAACACAAGTAATCATAACTTCAAAATTTACTCCCATATGCCAATTAGAACGAAAAGCTAAATAACCCATAGTAAGCCCCCATAAGCCTGTAGGGTAAAAACAAGATAGAATAACCCACCACCTTCATTTATAAACACTCATAATAACAATTGAAATTCTCCCAAGTCATGTCACACTATAACCATCGATTGTCCATATTCATCATTTGTTAATTAATTAACACTTATCAGCACACCATCATGTAACAACTAATCCTTATGTATCAATAAATCATCCTTTATCAACTAAACATTACTTATTAACTAAGCTTCATATGGTGGATAATTATCCCATATCAACTAGTCATTATTTTCCAAATAACCAATATTTATCAACTAATCACTACTTCACTAGAATCCATTTATATCATGCCACATTATAACCATTTCTTCATTTTAGACATAACTAGATTGTAAATCTCACACCCCAATGCCATCATATAGTAATAAGTTATCATCATAGTATAATACATATAGCCGGACTCAAACTAGGATGGATATTCCACAATATCCTCATAAGTATCATCATAATCATCTTCAAATCTTGTCAGGATTATATATATATTATCATAATCATCCACTTGCCTTGGCGGACATATATATATCAGCATAATCATCCTCTTGTCTTTTCGGGAATTTATATAATCAATATTATCATCAATATGGCCAATAACACAATCAATATAGTACTTAATAGCATAAACATGAACATAATATATTAACATGATCACTATTTATAACCAAAATCATGAGTTCTAGCATAATCTTTGGTATAATCAATTGCATAATTTCTAATATACTCTATAAGAATTCTCTTTAGTGTAATCCATACGTATTTGTCATTATAGTCTTTAAAAATGATATTTAACATAATCAATATGTACTATAAAGCATAGACAGTAAATTATCAATAGCCTAATTAATGTATCATTAGCATAATACATAGCTTGTCATTTGTATAATAATAGCTTATCAATAGTTTGATCATTAGCTAATCGATGGTAAAATCTATAGTTTATTCGTAGCATAATAAATAACTTAATCACAAATGTAGTCATTAATCATGGCCTCTAGCACGAACAATAGCATAAACACTAATATATTGATAAGCATGATCACTAGAGTAGTTAATAGCTCATTCGTTGGCTCAATCAATAGCATAATTTATGGCTTATCCAATAGGATAATCAAGTGCTTATTCAATAGTATATTTGATGTCCCAAACAATAGACAAATAAGTAGAATAATCAATGACTCATCATAAGCTTAACCAATAATTCATTTAAAGCATTATCGTTAAGCATTACTTCCAACGTCATCCATAATAACACACAAGTACTACCACATCTAACTATCACTGAAATAATCATCTTCCTAGGTGTACACAATCATCTAAGGTTCTTTATTAACTATCACCAGTCTTGACCTAAGGTGGGCCAAAGAACCCACTTGTAAATCCCCAAAATCATTTTTCTAGCAATATCTACCCCAGACTAGGCTAGGGAATTTAAATCCACTATTAGATGTCGAATAAGCCACAACTAGCACTAGGATAGCAATTTCTCCTAATATAGAGCAACTATGTTAATTTTACCTAAGGTAAGGCAACTCAGGTAAGTTTCATCCTAAACTCAAGTGACTAAGACAATTTGCTCATTAATGAAGTAACTAAGGTATTTCCAGTGTAATAAGAGCCTAGAAGGTCAATTAATGTAAGATAGGTATAACTAGGAAAATTATGCAAAAAATAGTATACAAAATAGACTAACCAACCCAACTAAGTAAATATTGCACAGACAACACCTAAAACCCATCCCAAATCTAACATAATATTATAAACATACTATGAATTAGATCAATCTAACAAGGGGTAAAACTTATCCTACCTAGATGCCAAAAAAGTCAACAAGATTTGCTAAATCACCGTTTTTCCCTTCCGAGAGGCTTCTACAAAATGACAAGCTATCAAAATCACATTATACTTATCAATATGAGAATAATGATACACATATTGCACTATTGTGCTTTAGGTCCAAAAATCACATTAAAAACCTATGTGGATCCTATTAAAAAAAAATCACATTTCCAAAATCAACCCAATGTTCCCACACATACAAAGAATCAATACCTTAAAAAATGGGTGAATTCCAAGCTAATTTGGGGATAAAATCAAGCCCCCAAGATTTTGGAATATTTGAACAAGAAATGGAAATTTTCTACCATGAAAAGGGTGAAATATTACAACAAAATTTGAGGATAATCACATAAAATAGTGTTAGACAAGCTCCCAAATCACCCACAAGCTCCAATTTTAAGCTATCTCTCTAATTAGGATTTTATGTCTCTTGGAATGGATAAATAAGGGGGAAAATCATGCAAAGATGGTATATGTATACCTATACTAAGTTATCGGGTGTTGCTATCGCAATCTTATAGATGAGATCATGGTATATTGGGTTGTCCAACTGAATTTCTATCTCGATACTTAGCACCACGATTGAGGCTCAGCTACCCTACTCAATGGAGTCGCAATCGTGACACCAAAGCATCGCTATCACAATGCTTTAGACATAGTAGTAGACTTAGACTTGGAATTTTCCAAGTCTCTACGAAGACCTTGGGATTCATTCAGAATCCCAAAAACATAAAGGAACTATGTAACACTATTAAATTTAACATTCAAGAATTAATAATAGGGTTAAAATTTCCATCCGAGGATGTTTTGATGAACTGCTGGTCCCACACATAATTTTTGATTTCATAAATTTTCGACCAATAGGTTGAATGAGTTTGGGTGCCTCGAGACCCAAACCAAAGGTCCACCTAGCCTAAAATCTATATTCCAGAGTTGTTGTACCAATTAGAATTTGTATTCAAGGTTGCTTGATTGAAGTTTTTTCCCACTAGTTGTTTGAAACCAGTGAAGACTTCAAAATAGGGAATTGTCTATAAAAAACAAATGAACTACCCAGTAACAAAACTGCTAGTTACAACAAGTCATAAATTGCTTAGGGCATCTCTATAGATGCTCTAACAACAAAAATAAGTAGAAATATATAAAATAGCCTAAAGGGTCATGACAATATCCACTACTAAAGGAACTTTCATTCGTGATAGTTAAGGATTAAGATGTACCTAAAGTCTCAAATAGGTGAGGATACTGGGTCTGCATCTTGCACTCAATATCCTAAGTGACCTCCTTCACTGAGCGGTGCCTCTACTTAACCTTAACTACAATAATCTCCCTAGTGTGCAACCTCCTAACATCACTAACCAAAATGAGCACCGGCTCCTCCATGAAGGTCAATCGCTCATTTAGCTGGACTGGGCCCCTTCTAAGCACATAATATGAATCAAAAATATATTGCCACAACATAAAAATATGGAATATCAGATGGACGCTAGTAAAAATCTTGAGGTAAAGCTTACCAACTATGCGAAGAACCTCGAAAGGTCAAATTTATCTAGGGCTACGCTTTCCACTCCTCCCAAACCTCATCACACCCTTCATAGGTGATACTAGAAGAAATAATCGATCACTTACTCTAAATATCAAGGATCAAGGAATGGAGTCTACATTCTGGATAGGACTTATTCTCACTTCGAGATACTCTTAACAAATCTTGAATAACCCTTACTCTATCCAACGACTCCTAAAGAAAATATGTACTACGAGGTCGAACCTCAAAAGTCTCAAACCATCCAATTAGAACACAACATCTCCTACCATAAAATGCCTCGAATGGCACAATCTTAATACTCAAATAATAATTGTTGTTATAAGCAAACTCTAGCAACTCTAAGTGATCCTTTCACTGGCATCCAAAATCCACAACAAAGGGTCGGAGTATATCTTCAAGCACCTAAATAGTTTTCTTAGACTAGACTTCGGTCTGCAGATGGAAGGCTATACTTAGATCCACTTGAGTACCTAACTCCTCTTTAAAATCTCTCCAAATTCAAGAAGTGAATGGGGAACCTCGGTCCAAAAAGATAGATATGGGCATACCATACAAATAGACTATATGACACACATAGTAGTGGGCTAAGCTCTCAATATTGAAAGACATCTAGATAGGAATGAAAAGTACTATCTTGGTCAACCAATCCACAGTGACCTAAACACCATCAAAACCATGTGAAGTATAAGGAAAACCACTAAAAAAATCCATAGTATTCAGCTCCTATTTCCACTAGGGAATAGGAAATATTTTAAACAATCTATCTGGTCAATAATGCTCGATCTTTACCTGCTAACAACATAGGCAGCAAGCTAAAAAAATTTCCATATCTTTCTTTATGCCACTTCACCAATAATTTTGTCTCAAATCTCTATACATCTTAGTTGTGCCTAGATTAATAGAATATCTAGAACTGTAATCCTCATACAAAATAAGCTGAATTATGTCATCAATCCTTATTACATAAATATGGCTAGCAAATCTCAAAACACCCTCAAAATTTAGGGTGATCCTCTTATAGTCATCTCTCACCACCTGATCATAGAGGTAGCAAAGCTTATTATCCTTAAACAGATAATACCGAATTCGGTTAAAAAAGAAAGACCTTGCATTAACACTAGACAGTATCCTCTTAGAGTTTGAAATATCAAGGCGAATCATAAAGTTTGATAAGGACTAAATTTCTCATGCAAAAAGCCTCTGAGAAAGTAAAATACAAGCCAAGCTACCCATACGCGTTGTCTTCCAAATCAAGGCAGCTTCTATTATATTTACCTTACCCGAATGATACCAGGTAGAGATATCATTATCCTTAAGGAGCTTCATCCATCTATGCTCTCTATAATTAATCTCTCTCAAGGTCATAAGGTTTTGAAGGTATGATGATCGATGAAAATCTCAGAATGCACACCATATCGATAATGCCTCTAAATCTTAAATGTAAAAACTACTATGGCTAACTCCAAATTATCAGTGGGATATTTGTGCTCGTGAAACTTAAGTTATCTTAAATCTTAAGTAATAACACAAACCTACTATATCAAAACACTAACTAGACCAATACTAAAAGCATCACAATACCCGATGAATCCCTTACCCTCAATTGAAAGAGCTAGAATAGAAGTTGATGTAAGAAAATCCTTAAGCTTTCCAAATCTTGATTCACACTCCTCGAATAATAAAAAAGAACCTCTTTCCAAGTCAATCAGTCATAGGTGTTGAAATAGTAGCAAAACCCTCAACGAATCATCTATAATAACCGACTAAACTAATAAAGCTACAAACCTTAGATGGAGATACAGGTTTAGCCCAATAAAAAATTGCCTCAATCTTAGTTAGGTCTACCTTAATACCATCCTTATCCACCATAAGTCCAATGAATATCACTGACTCAAAACAAAGCTCACACTTAGAGAACTTGGCAAAAAGTACATGATCTCTCAATTTCTGGAACACAATCCTTAAATGTTGTACATGCTCCCCTCTACTCCCCAAATCTACAAAGATGTCTTCGATGAACACAATCACAAATAAATACAAATAAGGTTTGAACACTCAATTCATAAAATCCATAAATATGGATAGGGAATTACTCCAACCAAATAACATCACCAAGAACTTATAATGACCATAACGGGTCCTAAAAGTTGTCTTGGGGATATCCTCAACTGATGGTAACGAGATCTCAAATCAATCTTAAAGAACACTACTTCACCCTAAAGCTGGTTGAACAAATCATCAATGCGAGGTACAAGATAATAGTTCTTCACCGTCACCTTATTAAGCTATCTATAATCCATAAAAATGCTCATGGAGCCATCCTTTTTATTTACAAAAATATAGTGCCCCAATTTTCTGAATTAAAATACTACACGATGCTTATGACCCTGAAGGACCATAAGCTAACCCATGACTAATACCTGTACCTGTACACTGCATACTATACTTATAAAATGCAGAAAACATGAACAATAGGCCATAAGGTTCAACTTAATAAAGAAACTATCAAAACATGACATCCATGTGGGTAGCAAATACCCAAAACAACTGAATCATAACTGAATCTGAATACTAAAGCTAAAAACCTCTAAGTACTTATCTGAATAAAGAGTTGAAGGAACATGTTTCCAACTAACTTCATAAATAGAAAACTAACTAAATTAATAAATGAATAAATCAAGTAATATCATCCTTGAATGAAGAGAACTCACTGCAACTCTGTGTGCTGAATGTGACTGCTACTGCTGGTCTGGAACTTGTGCCTCTAAACCTATGGTGTAACATGAAAAGAAAGAACCGTAGAGCAAATGCATTAGTATAACTAGAGTACTGAGTATACGAGTGAGGTAGGCTAATGCGAAGGGTTTACATGCATAAATAATGCTAACTGACTGACTGATATGAACATAAGAGTGCAAAACATACATACATAGTAACTAAGGTCGTAAGTATGTGATAGCTCAATCTATACGCTAATACATGGCTGAAAATGTAGTTTTGATAGCATAAGGGACGGTATCTGATAGTCCTGGTATACGGATATCTGAAGAACTGTCTAATTTCTTTTACTGAGACTGAGTCTGAAACTGTGAGAGGTAGTTGTTTAGCCGACATGCCCCATGTATGATAAAGTAGCTGAAATGGTCCTAATTGCATCCATAATTGGAAGGGTGTCAATACCGTGCCACGGGTAAAGACATGTTGTGAATGACACTCAAATCTAGCAGTGTCCCCAAAATAGAACTGTGGATGTCCGCCCTATCAACCCTCAAGCTGGCAGTGTTGATGTATCAACCTATGCTTGCTAAATAGTTTTGGAATGCAAGAATTGCTTCTAAGAATCACACCTTCATCTTAAGCAGGTGAGTTCCCATCGTGGGTTCGCTCGGGGCTAACTCCAACTCCCATCTGAAGAGACTGAACATGACTTAACTGACTATACATGAACTGGGTTGACTAAATTTCTATTAAATGATAGAATAGTACTGATAACTGACTGAGATCATGAGGTTTTTGAGGTTTCTTGAGTCACATAATTGACTGAATTCTATGGAACGTGGCTTGACTAAAGATATCATGACAATATGACAGAGATCTAGGCACACAACTATAGTTTCGGGTATGAATACCCCCAGGACTCGATAGAAGGAAACTGACACACATGTCATGACTTGATCACAAGATTTGAGTCCACAATTCATAATATCATAAGTAAGGGATAGTGTACTTCATGAGTCTATTCAACATCTCAAACATGGTAGGGAAAGCATGGATACATTTTCTGTAGAAGTTTTATAATTCCATTATCCCATATGCTTCACACCACAACAATAGTAACACATAAATAGCATGGAATTCATATTGTATGTATAGCTAATATGGACTTGTCATTTAGGTATCATAAAATCATGTAAATATGGACTTCTAGAATCATAGACATTTTAAGAAACACCTTGCATGCACACCTTGGGCATAGGTTTTCTCAACAAATGTTAATCATCTTGAACCATCCAATTTCATGGGTTTTAACTACAAACATACATACTTTATGGAAATCATCTTAAAATAATATTATAAAGTTTAAACAGTGGTCATTGATATGAACAACATCCCATAGCAGCAAGGAAATCAAAGTTTCTCCTTTAAAATTATGGTTCTTGAACTCTATGAATGAAAGAGGTCCATAGATGAACACTACGCATACTTGACTCAAGGTTCTTGTTGTTTTTGAACTGGAAGGATTTAAAATCCTTTGATTTTTGAAGAAGATTGAGTCTTGGTCTTGAAGATTTAATTTAGGGAGAAACCCTAGTTATTTGTACTGAAAGAATGATGAAAAGTGGCTGAAATCAGGTGTAATTGGAATTATATAAATGAGTGGTAAGTTACCAAAATACCCCTATTAAAATGACTTGGAAATAAACTGAACGTGGCGTGTGACGGTCTGACTGACGGTCCGTCAAAATCTTGATGGACCATCACTTAGCCCATCAGATGTGGACCAGAAATGGGCTTCACTGGATAAGATTTGATGGTATAAGTGATGGTCTGTCAAATATCTGATGGTCCGTCAACTTTTTCGTCACACTTTATCTAGAATATGGCTCAACTAGCATGGCTTTGACGGTCCAAGTGGTAGTGCGTCACTAAGTTAATGGTCCATCAACTTAGCTATCAGGACTTAACTAGAATGGGGGCCTTCTACCTTGGAAGTGATGGTCCAAGTAGTGGTCCATCACTAGTTTGATGGTCCACCAACTGGGCCGTCGCACCTGGACGATTCTGACAGTTCCGAGTAAAATGTCCATAACATTTTTGTCTGAAGTAGAATTTGGACAAAATTAGTATCATTAGAAAGATAACTTAATTTCCCACGTAATACAAAGTGAAAATCTAAAAAATACTGCATTTACAAAAACTTATTTGCATTTCAAAGTAAGTTCTAGAATTCATGAGATGATTTCTAACTAGGAAAAGGCACAGGTATTACAATATCTCCCCCTTGAGAACATTCGTCCTCGAATGAAACTGACAAGGAGGGGAAACAATGATCTAAACATGAATAGATGGAACATGATCTCATGACTGATAAACTATACATAGTATACTGATCATGCATACCTGATGCATGGATAACTGATACATGAATACGTAACTGAGCAATCTGATAAACTGAGTTACTCAAGGTGAGAATGCATAGCTGATGAATGATTAAATACTGTGCCGACACATGAATGCATGTCCGAGTATGCAATGGCTATAGATACCAAGTTTATACTGAATGCATAACATAAAACTAAGTAAGCTTAAGAAGGACTGTTACCTTGAGCTTGATCTGAATTGGCGGAGAAAAGGTGAGGGTACTTGGTACGCATATCTGCTTCTGTTTCCCAAGTATCTTCCTCATGAGACTGATTTTGCAAAAGAACTTTGACTACAGGGACTTTCTTGTTCCTCAATCGACGAGTCTGATAGTCTAAAATTTCAACTGGAATCTCTTTATAAGATAGGCTATTCTAAATGTCAATGCTCTAAATAGGGACTACAACTATTGGGTCACCAATGCACTTCTTGAGCAAAGAGACATGGAATACTGGATGGACTGAGGCTAGATATGAAGGTAATTCGAGCTCATAATCTACCTTGCTGAAGTGACTGAGAATTTTGAAGGGACTGACATAGCGAGGATTGAGTTTCCCTTTATTTTCGAACCTCTTCACTCCCTTCATGGGAGAGATCTTAAGATAGACATAGTCGTTCACCTCAAACTCGAGATCTTTTCTACGAACATCTGCATAAGACTTCTATCAACTCTGAGCAAACTATAGTCTCTTCCTGATTAACTAAACTTTCTCTAAGGCATCAAATACCAAGTCAGGACCTAAGACTGAGGCCTGACTAACTTCAAACCAACCGATTGGAGATCTACACCTCCTACCATAGAGAGCTTCGAATGGAGCCATCTAAATACTGGAATGATATCTATTATTGTATGCAAATTTAACCAAAGGCAAATGGTCATCCCAACTTCCTTTGAAATCAACTGCACACGCCCCTAGCATATCTTCAAGAGTCTGAATAGTCCTTTCTCTTAACCATCTGTCTGAGGATAAAATGCTGTACTGAGATGGACTTGGGTACCAAGACCTTTTTGGAATGCTTTCTAGAAGTAAGAGGTGAACTACGTAACTCGGTCTGAGATAATAAATAAGGGAACACCGTGTAATCTGACCAACTCCCTGATGTAGAGTTTGGCATGATCCTCGGCTGAGCAAGAAGCACGAGCTGGAAGGAAATGAGCTTACTTAGTCATTTTGTCTACAATAACCCAAACTGAATCATGCTGATGACGAATGTGAGGCAAACCTATCACGAAGTCCATGTTCACTTCTTCCTACTTCTAAGTAGGAATGGTGAACTCCTGGATAGAACCACTAGGTTTTTGATGCTCTATCTTAACTTGCTGATATGTTAGAGCACTTAGCCATAAACTCTGCAATATCTCTCTTCATCCCACTCCACCAGTAGATCTCCTGCAATTTGCAGTAGATCATAGTGGCCCCTGGATGAATAGAGTATCGCGCACCATGCGCTTCTGCAAGAATTTGTTACCTCCAGTCATCTACACCTGGAATGCACAAACGACCCTGACAATGAAGAAAACTATCTCCCCCTTGGGAGAAAACCTCAACCTTCTGATTCTGAACTAACTCTTTTAGCTTCAAAAGGCTAGAATCCCTGTATTGCTTTTCTTTTACCTCATAAACTAAAGATGACTCTGAACTACTCTGAACACATACACCACCCTTTGAAGAGTCGACTAAGCGAACGCCTAGTCTGTAAATCTGATGGATTTCCTGAGCTATTTTCATCTTGCTATCCTCAACGTGAGAAATACTACACATGGAGAGTCTACTGAGAGAATCGCCCCAAATGTTGTCCTTGCCCAGATGGTAAAGGACACTCATGTTATAATCCTTCAAGACCTCTATCCACCTTCTCTGATGAAGATTGAGATCTTTCTTAGAAAATACATACTGGAGAATTTTATGATCTGTGAAGATGACTACATGAACTCTGTAAAGATAATGCCTCCAAATCTTTAATGCAAAGACTACGGCTGCTAACTCAAGACCATGAGTAGGATAATTCTTCTCATGTGGCTTTAACTATCAGGAGGCGTAGGCTATGACCTTACCATACTGGATGAGGACACAACCTAAAATTACTCTAGATGCATCATAATATACCATGAAATCGTCTGAACTATTTGGAAGGGTTAGAACTAGAGTTGAGGTGAGTCGAGTCTTCAAATCCTAAAAAATCTTCCCGCATAAATCTAACCACTAAAACTTGACCTTCTTCTGAGTCAATTTGGATATAGGAGATGCAATAGAAGAAAATCCCTCAAAAAAACCTTCTGTAATAGCCAGTCAAACCCAAGAAACTTCTGATATCTGATGGAGAGATAGGGCGAGGCCAATTCCTTACTACTTCAATTTTCTGAGGATCTACTTTAATGCTGTCACCGAAGATAATATGGCCAAGGAATGCTACTGATCTTATCTAAAATTCACACTTATTGAACTTGGCAAATAGTTGATGATCTTTGAGAGTCTGAAGAACAATTCTGAGATGGTCTGAATAATCACGGTCTATGCGAGAGTAGACCAATATATCATCTATGAAAACTATGACGAACATGTCCAAGTAATGCTTGAACACTCGATTTATCAAGTCCATGAATGTTGTAGGTCCATTGGTAAGATCAAAGGACATAACTAGAAATTTGAAGTGACCATACCAAGTATGAAATGCTGTCTTCAGAATGTTACATTCTCTAACTCTGAGATAATGATAGCCTGATCTGAGGTCTATATTAGAGAAGTAAGTGGCTCCCTAAAGTTGGTAAAATAGATCATCTATTATGGGAAGTGGGTACTTATTCTTGACCATAACTTTGTTGAGCTGATGGTAATCGATACATATTCTGAGAGAACTATCTTTCTTGTGCACGAATAAGACTAGTGCACCCCATGGGGATACACTTGGCCTGATGAATCCCTTATGTAAGAGATCCTTCTACTGATCTTTTAGTTCCTTCATGGAAATCATCATAAAATAATATTCTGAAGTTTAAACAATGGTCATTGACATGAACAACATCACATAGCAGCAAGGAAATCAAAGTTTCTTCTTTAAAATCATGGTTCTTAAACTCTATGAACGAAAGGTGTCCATACACTACGTATACCTGACTCAAGGTTCTCAATGTTTTTGAACTGGAAAGATTTGAAATCCTTTGATTCTTGAAGAAGATTGAGTCTTGGTCTTGAAGATTTAATTTAGGGAGAAACCGTAGTTGTTTGTAGTGAAAGAATGATGAAAAGTGGCTAAAATTGGGTGTAATTGGGTTTATATAGACGAGTGGTAAGTTACCAAACTACCCCTATTAAAATGACCTGGAAATAAATTGAATGTGGCATGTAATGGTCCGACTGATAGTCCATCAGAATCTTGGTAGACCGTCATTTAGACCATTAGACTTGGACCAAAAATGGGCTTCACTAGATAATGGTTGATGGTATCAGTGACAGTTCGTCAAATAGCTGGTGGTCCGTCAACTCGTCCGTCACACCTTATCCAGAATATGGCTCAACTGGCATGGCTCTGATGATCCAAGTGGTGGTCCGTCACTATGTTGATGGTCCATCAACTTGGCCATCAGGCCTTAACCAGAATGGGGCCCTTCTACCTTAGAAGTGACGGTCCAAGTAGTGGTCCATCACTAGTTTGACGATCCGCCAACTGGGTTGTCCCACCTGGGCGATTCTGACAGTTCAAAGAAAAACATCCATAACTCCTTCTCTGATGTTGGATTTGGAAGAAATTAGTATATCTGAAAAGCCAACTCAATTTCCCACGTAATAGAAAGTGAAAATTTAATAAATACTGCATGTACAAAAACTTATTTCCATTTCAAAGTAATTCCTAGCATTCTTGAGATGATTTCTACCAAGGAAAAGGCACGGGTATTACTAAAAGCACAGAGGCACCCCAAGGACACACACTCGGTCTAATAAAACCCTTACTAAGATGATCATAAAGATGAGAATTCAGCTCCTTAAGCCTGACAAGAGACATACAATAAGGTGTCATAAAAATAGGCTGGGTACTAGTCTCAAGATCAATAGCAAACTCGATCTCTTGGATTGGGGGAATACCTAGTAGGTTGATAGAAAAAAACTTAGAAAACTCATGAACTACATGAAAAGAGTCAAGCAATGCACTATCTACACTAGCATCATGAACATAAGCGAGATAAGACTCCCAACCCCTTAAAATAAGACTCTTATCATTCTCATGACTAATCTCTCCCTGACACATGATTGGGGCTATACTGGGCATGGCTAAGATTATGTTCTTAGAAAAATAATCTATGACTACATATTAGTGGGATAACTATTCCATGCCAAGAATTACATAAAAATCCACCATGTCTATAATAATAAGATCAACATAAATATCAATATTTCTAACTGTTACAATACATGAACTGAATACCTTATCCACTACTAAAGAATCACCGATAGGAATAGATACATGCAATGACATAGATAATAAATCCCAGAGTAACTCTAACCATGGAGCACAATAAGTAACTCTAGTAGAGTCTTGTACATGGGTATGTTGTGCACCACACCTATGTGCAGGAGGCTAAAGATGTTTTAGGAAATATTTTCCTTCTTTTATGTTTCAGATCGTGCTATAGAAAGGTTATCTAAGAAATTCTTGTAGGTTCCCATCATGATCCACTCATGTCAACTCCACCTTACTTTCATGGTAACAAAAATAGTGAAACTCAAGGTCCTATGGGTAAGGCTTTCTCAGATAGTCCTCACAGACAGTTATGAGATTGCCCATAGGGTCAAAAGTATCCCATTAATTTCTGTTTGTTCAAAAGTTATACAGATCTCATTCACTATCATGATAACTCATTTGCAAACACAAAATTAGATATGCCATCATATCCCTTCTCAGAATCTAATAATAGTATTTGACGTAGAGTTAGAAGTATGAACCCAAGAGTTTAGCAGTTGTAGATTTGGGATAACACTATCCAAATTGAGCAGATAATATTTTCATGGTGATAGTTGTACCAAGGTAGATCAATAGGCTTGAATAGTGCAAGCAAGAATTTAAGATTATTGATCTAAAATTAAGTATGAAGGTGGGGATGCAAATCAGGAAATGCAATATTAGAAGTATATAAATAAATAAAAGCAGATGATGTTCTTATTGAGGAAAACATGTGTCAAACAGAGTGTAAGTATGTGATGATGATTGCAGTTTAATTCAGAGTTTAGAAGTGTTCACAAGCTTATGATGATGACTTAAAGCTATGGGAGAGATAATAGATCAAGTTACCAATTTAGGCTCTCAGATTCAAGTAGTAGTGCCAGTACATATAAAAAAGTAGTAAGGGAAGATAATTCCCAACCCATCCTTATCTTAGTGTAAAGTTTGTTACTTGAGTCAACATGATGCCTATGCATGCTTCACATCTTAGTTCCATAAACAAAGCTTATATTCACAAATTTTTCATAGAATCATGTGCGATTCTAGTTCCCAGCATAAGGAGTTCAGTTCTATTCCCCTCAGTTATCCAAACTCAGGTCATGCAGCTCATGAATCATGTACACATATTATGCTTTACAGTATACTCAGCTTCCATAACTCATGCTATACCTCTATTGATCAGTTAAATTTTGACTGTGTTATGCATATCCTCTGTTTAGACCTCTTGGTGAATCCATGATGTTTATATTACATTCCTCAGGCTTCAGTTAAGTGCCAAGTTCAATTAGTGTCCATTCATGCTTTAGGTCCTCTTGATTTAACTCTCTAGTGAGCTCTCTTTTTGAAAAATTGTGTAGTGATAGGTAGTTGCTTAAAGGGGGAGAGAGTAAATGTTACATGTTAAAAGAAGATTTTTGCATGGTTGTTTTACACGAGGGTATAGTTATGAAGATAGGCTTGAATATCATATAGTGTGCAAGTAAATGGCTAGAAAGAGGTTGTATTTAGAAGTTAGGAAAGTACAGAGTATAAGTTTCCATTCAGAACTTTGACTTATGTTAGCCCCCATCATGTAACTATAAAAATTCAGTTGTCATCTCAGTTAAATTTTCAGTATTCGGTACTCAGTAATCAAGTTCAGTCTTAGAATTCAGTACTTTAGTACCAGTCTAAACCTTAGTTGTCAAAAATCAAGATTCAATCCCATCTACACTCTTAGTTATAGTTATAGTCTCAATTACCATCTTATCTATAATCTCACTCCCAATCTTAGTTAAGTAATTTGGTCGATAACTCAATTCAGTTTCAAGTTTACTCAACCATAGCATGCAGTTATCAGTTACTCAGTTGTTAGCCTTCCAGTACCTCAGTTTACAAGAATGTTCTAGAAGCAGGTTGTACTCTTGGTGTTGCATTCTCAAATAATACAATTACCCTCAGTTCATGCTCAGTATCTCATGTCAATCTGTCAGTCCTTATATCCTATGCATAACACTCTGCAATTGTAGTCTAGTTATTCAAGACTAAGTATAGTTTAGTCTTAAATGCCCATTATTCAGCTATCAGCTATCCAGTTAATCAGATAAGTTTGTGTATTTATGCACTCGTGTTCATCACCCATGTTAAGCTTATCAGCAACCTCAGTTGCAGTGCAAGGGACTTAGTCATTTTATCTTAGATAATGTTTCATAGGCCTTGCCTCCTAATATAAGAATCCCAAACATATAGCAATCTCCTATTTAGATGTCCTACTCAGACAATGTCAAGAGTTGTTTTCTCTCTTCAGTCATTAGAACTCTATAGTAAGAGTGTCATAGAAATGCTCCAATCGAGTATAAGTTTTCAACATGAGTTAGTTTACAAAGACAGTACTTCATTTTAGCAGTCAGAATAGATAAGTTTAGATGGTATGGTTTCCCCATCTTTCCACCTAATCATACTTTTCAGAATTGCATGAATGTGATCATTCTAAGATGGATCAACTAGGTAGTTGCATTTTCAACTTGATTTATGTATCATGCCTTAGTTTCATATCCCAGACATTCAGTCATAATTCAGTTCATTGGTTCCCTATGCATCATCCCAATTTTCCTTCGTATCGTAGTCAAGTTAGTATTTTTCTAAGGACCTAGGTTCCCAAGGGGAAGATACACTTTAATTTCCTAAACTTTCATGATATAAACATGCCACTCTCTTCTCATAACGAATCCAGTTTAGAGTAGTGGGTACCCATAGGTTGACCCTCTAGCTCCAATATTGATTGTATGCCACGTATTCAAGGTATTTAGTTCATATCATGATATTTAGCTCATGTATAACGTTCCAGACCCAATTATGTTTGAATGTTTTTGCTCATGCATATTAGGCAATTAAGCTTAGTCTCAGCCCAAGGTAATAGTTTTTCTTAAGCTTATCCAGGTTTATGTTCAGGTTTTAGTTACAAATGTGGTATTCAGTTCCATGCTCAGTTTTTATTTCAAACATGGTATCGTTACCCTTACATATTCAGTCACATGTTCATGAGTCAGTTCGTTCATGTATTCATGCATCAGTCAAGGTTACTGAAGGTTGGGTTATGTAACGGGGGTGGTCTTCGGTATCGATCGGACTTAGGATTCCTATTACAACAAGGCCCCTAGCCGGGTCGCATCAAGTTGGTATCAAATCCTCAATTTATGGTTAATTGGGATTCCATAAAGACGTGTCGAGTAGAGTCATTTTTAGTGGTGTGTAGCGTGCCACACTCATAAAAGAGTGGCTACAAGGTATTTAGGAATGTTTTACTTTCTTGGTATTCTATTTTCAAGCTCAGAGTCTCAGTCCTAGAATCTTCTCTTTAGTCTTTCAGATCATATCTCATAGATCTAGAATACAATAAAATTCTTCTATCCCATCCGGGGGTAATGTTGAAGGGGTGCATCCTACTTTTGGGGTTCATCATCAATCTCATGGCCCTATCCCTGATAGTTTTAAGGTTCCATTGATTTCTACTAGTCCTCAAGGCGACGTCACTAAGGCAAAATTTCATTAGTCTATTCATGTTATTGCTCAAATGGTCGCTGCTTAAGCTGACCAGGATACGAGTGGTGCTTTGTTAGTTGAGGCCATTACGGTTACCTAATTTATGAAAATTGGTCCTCTTAATTTTTTTTGGAGTGAAGGTGGAAAAGGATCCATGAGGCTTCTTGGATAAAATAGAAAAAATATGTTAGGTGATACGGGCTACCAATATGGAGTGGGTAAATTTTATAGCTTTATCAGCTAAAAGATATTGCATATTAGTTGAATGAAGAGTGGGATGGGGATAGGGATTATGTGGAAGAATCAATCTTATGGGATACTTTTTGTAAGGCCTTCAAAGATCGTTTCTTTCCCCAATAGTTGAGGAAAGCAAAGATGGAAAAGTTTGTGAACCTCAAGCAGGGGAGGATGTTTATCAAGGAATATACCTTTAAGTTTTACCAATTATTAAATTATGCTCCTAATTTAGTTGCTGACATACAGGAAAGACTGGGGAAGTTTGTTTCTTGGTGGAATCGAGAATTGATTTTGGAGTGCAAAACTGCCTTACTGATTAAAGATATGGACATTCCTAGGTTAACTATTCATATGCAGTAAGTAGAGGTTGAAAATAGGAAGCAGACAAAGTTTGGGGATAGACAAGGTAAGAGTAGCAGGTTTTCATACCAAGAAGGTGCTTAGTCTCAGGTGGTCGGGATGGTAGAGAATGGCAAAAAAAGAAGTGGCAGAGTTTTAGTTCTTACTTTCTGCTAGTGCTCCTTACTAGGCGGGCGATAGGCGTTATTAAGGTGGTGACAATTTCTAGGCACATGGTGCCCAGTCTAAGGCAAGCGTAGGTCAGTTAGTTTCTTCATGCCTTTTTTGTCAGTTCTATGGACATCCTCATCAAGGTTATTATGATGAAAGAAGGGATAAAAGCTTTAAGTGTGGCCAAGCAAGAATTAACTAAGGGATTTTCTGGTTAATAAGGTTGCTACAGGAGTGCATAAGATTCCTGTGGCTTCATCTTCTGGTCATACACCTGGTAGTGTGGCATCTACTTCTATTACTGCTCCTGGTTCTAGTGTTGGTCAGAACAGGTTGTATGCTTTGCCATCCCGCAGGAATCCAAGCCATCACCTTATGTCATTACCGGTAAGTTACAACTTTTCTCTCATAACGTATATTATTTTCTTGATCTGGGGCCTACTCTTTCCTATATGGATCCTTATATGGCTATATCGTTTGGTTTTGATTTGGAAGTTATTTTGGATCCTTTCTCTATTTCTACCCTAGTAGGTGACATAGTCATTGCTAAAAAAGTCTATAGGGGGTATGGTATCCGTTGGTGGATTTTGATGTTACTATAGGGATAGATTAGTTACACTCTTATTACATATCCTTGGATTGTTAGACCCGTAAGGTTATCTTTAGCTTACCTAGTGAGTCGGTTATAGAATGGGATGATGGTTCTTTATCTCCTTGGGGAAGATTTAGTTCTTATATTAGAGCTCAGAGGTTAATCTATAAAGGTTGTCTTTATCACTTGGTCAGGGTTAAAGATTTTAATTTAGAAGGTCTTTCTTTCCCATCAGTTCCAGTGGTTAATGAGTTTCCAAACCTCTTTTCGGATGATCTTCCTTGTATTTCTTCAGATAAGAAAATTGAGTTTGGTATTGATCTATTTCTGAACACTCGTCCAATTTTCATTCATCTGTATAGAATAGCTCCAGCTAAGTTGAGGGAGCTCAAGGAGAAACTTAATGATCTTCTGGATAAGGGGTTTATTCATCCTAGTTTATATCCTTGGGGTGCACCGGTGTTTGTTCTTAAGAATGATGGTTACCTTAGAATGTGCATTGACTATATTGAATTGAGAAAGGTGATAGTTAAAAACAAGTATCCTCTTCTAAGAATAGATGACCTATTTTACTAGTTGCAAGGTGCCAAGTTGTATTCTAAGATAGATCTTTGGTCTGGGTATCATCAGCTAACTATTAGGGAGGTGCATTTCCCTAAGACGACTTTTCATACTCAGTATGAGAACTTTGAATTTTTGGTGATGTCATATGGATTGACTAATGCCTTGATGAAATTTTTGGATTTGATGAACATGGTTTTTTGTCAGTATTTGGATATTTTTATTATTATCTTTATAGATGACATTTTGGTTAATTCAAAGAGTGAGGTGTATCATGATAATCACCTCCGTGTGGTGTTGTAGACTCTAAAAGAATAGCAGTTGTACGCCAAGTTCTCTAAATATGAGTTTTCGTTGAACGTTTTAACATTCTTAGGTCATATTATTTCTGGTGTGAGGATCATGGTAGATCCGTAAAAGGTTGTTGGGTGTGAAAAGGTAGCTTAGAACCATGACTCTATCTGACATTATAAGCTTCTTGGGTTTAGCCGGGTATTATAGGCAGTCTATGGAAAGCCTTTGATTGATAGCTACTCCTTTGACTGAGTTAACTCAGACGAAGGTCAAGTTTTCTTAGTCAGATGCTTGTGAAGAGAGTTTCAAGAAGTTGAAGGATAAGTTAACTTCAGCTCTAATTCTAACCTTTCTGGAAGAAAATGATGGGTTTGTGGTTTTTTTTTATGCATCCCAGGCAGGGCTTAGTTTTGTGTTAATACAGTATGGGAAGGGGATTGCCTATGCTTCTAGGCAGTTAAAAGTGCATAAGAGAAATCATTCTACACATGATTTGGAGCTGTTGGCAGTTGTGTTTGCTTTGAAAACATGGAGGCATTATTTGTATGGTGTGTATGTGGATATCTTTTCTAATCATAAGAGTCTACGGTATGTGTTCACATATAAGGATCTTAATCTTGGGCATAGAAGATGGCTTGAGCCTCTCAAGGACTATGATATAAGCCTTCACTACCACTTAGGTAAGGCTAATGTGGTTGTTTCTGCTCTTAGTAGGTTATCCATAGGGATTTTGGATCATATGGAGAAGGAAAAGCAGGAATTGGTGAGGGACATTCACCGCCTGACTAATCTTGGAGTTTGCCTCTTGGACTCCAAGGATGGTAGTGTAATGGTGCAAAAGGTGGTTCGATAATCTCTTGGTATGGATATTAAGTAGAAGCAAGTGCTAGATCCTATCTTGATAAAAATCAAGAGTGACATTGGTGGTCAAAGGTAGTAGTGTTTGAGATCAGTGGTGATGGTACTATACGGTACCAAGGAAGGTTGTGTGTTCCTGATATCGATTGGTTGCAACAAATGATTTTGGCTGAGGTGCATGAATCCGACTATGTTGTTCATCCCGGCTCAACTAAGATGTATCATAATCTCAAGGAGATCTATTAGTGGAATGGCATGAAGAAGGATATAGTTGATTTTATGGCTAAGTGCATAATGTGTCAATAGGTTAAGGTTGAGCACATGAATCCAGGATTTTTGTATCATGAAATTGTATTTCCTAAGTGAATATATGATATGATCAATCTGGACTTTGTTACCGGTCTTCCTCAATCTCAGAATCAATATGATTCGATTTGGGTCATCATGGATAGGGTGACTAAGTCTGCCCACTTTTTGTCAATGCTAACTACCTTCTTGGTGGAGGATTGTGTGAAGCTTTATCGTCAGGAGACTGTGAAGCTACTTGGGGTGCCTGCTTTAATTATTTCTTATCATGGCACACAGTTTACATCTCACTTCTGGCGATCTTTTCAGAAAAGGTTGGATACTTAGTTTGTCTGAGTACTGCTTCCACCCACAAATCAATGGGCAAGTGGAGAGAACTATTTATACATTAGAGGATATACTTTGGGCTTGTGTTATTTAGTATAGTGGAAATTGGGTTGAGGACTACCTTCTCAATGTTGGATATTGCGAAGCTGTATCTTTAAGAGATTATAAAGCTGCATGGGGTACCTACTTTTATTATTTTTTAATCATAGAACACATTTTATATCTCACTTTTGGCAATCTTTTTAGAAAAGGTTGGGAACAAAGGTTAGTCTGAGTATTGATTTCCACTGTCAGATTGATGGGAAAGTGGAGAGAACTATTCAGACTTTGGATGATATGTTTCTAGCCTATGTGATTGATTATAATGGCAATTAGGTTGAGTATCTACCTTTGGTGGAGTTTGGTTACAACAATAGCTATCATTCTAGTATTAGTATACCCCCTTTTGAGGTATTATATGGTAGGAGGTGTAGATTTCCTATTCTTGGTTTGAGCTTGGTGAGGCAGATATGTTTAGTCTCAAGTTGGTTTACCAGGATGGAGAAGGTAAAGGTGATTTGAGAGAGGCTTAAAGATGCCCAAAGTCTCCAAAAATCCTATGAGGATGTTAGGCGTAGTGACTTACAGTTTGAGGTTGGGGATAAGGTTTTCGTCAAGGTATCTCTCATGAAGGGAGTAGTGCGGTTTTGTAAGAAGGGGAAGCTCATTCCTCGGTATGTTGGTCCTTATGAGGTTTTACGGAGAATTGGTATTACTTCTTATGAGCTAGAGTTTCCTTCTAGCTTGAGCTCTTTCATTTGGTCTTTAATGTTTCCATGTTGAGAAAGTGTCTTGGTAATCCTTCTTCAGTTGTTCCTTTGGAAGGTCTGGGTATCACCTATTCTTTATCTGATGAAGAAATCCCGATTCAGATCTTTGATAGGCAAGTTTGTTGGTTGTGGACCAAGGATGTGGCTTCGGTTAAGGTTCTTTGGCAGAACCATACGATAGAAGAAGCTACATGGGAAGCAGAGAAGGAAATAATGTCCAAATATCCGCATTTATTTTCTTCTCCTGGGATTCATGTGAAAGGTATGTGTTCTTCAACACATCTTTATTTTATGAGTTTGTTAAAAGAAAGATTAATATCGTTTCCTTTTTGTTTTAAAACTTTGTTAAAGGTTGGGAATATATTTGATAACATAATGCAAATGACTCGTGCATGTGGTTACCCATACCTCATCTGTCATTCAGGGAAGAATGTTCCTAGTGGGGGTGACTGTAACACCCTGGTTTTTAGACCTTAGAAAATTTACTTGAATTTTGGTCTCTAGACCCAATATGACTCATGGGTACGAACTGTATGTTGGGGTATGGTGTAATACCCCGAAGTTTCGTAACTAATTTTTTTGTCCAAAGAATGTCAAGTGTTAGCTTCTAAATTGAATGATGTTTATTCCATGAGGAATTTTCAAGATTTTCAATAAACTTTCCATCTATATAAAATTTTCCTAAATCTGATAACTGGGTAAGAAGTTATGACTATTTCAAGTTCCCGTTGTAAAACAATGCCATATTAGTTAGTGGCGCACCGCGCCATAGGAGAAAATGACAATTGTCAATTTCTAGTAGGGGTCTGCGATAGTGGTTCATCACACCAAACTGCTAAGTCACAAATGAAGTGGCAATGCGATGGCTCTGCATCGTGCTATCCCTCAATTTCCCAGTTCTAAAATTCCAGTGACATGGCGCGATAGCGCCGCATTGCGCCGGGGGTCCAACTTGGGAAAAATTCACTAAAATTAAAAGACATGTCCAGGGTTAAAAGGGTCAATTTCCCACCCCTAATTAATCCCTTTAAAATGAAATTCAGCTATTTGGAATCCAAAATATACTAGTTTCTCTTAATTTTCTCTCAAGAACAAGCTAGGGTTTCAATTTGGGATTCAATTTCAAGAAAGTCTCTCCGTTAATCTTCGCTAAATTAAGAACTAAGGTATGTCATGTGTTGATTCATGGGTCTCTTTCACTCATGAAGCTCAAGAATCTCTTTTCAAAATCAAAGATTTGTATATTTATGAATGTTCATGATTTGATAGAATTGAAAAGTGATGTTCATGTTGTTGTTTGGTTTCATTCCATGTTATAGACTATTAATCACAAGAATTGATCCTATTATGTGATGAATTATGCGATTTTCATGATAAACCCTTCAATTTACAAGTTGATTGATGTATACTTGATTATTACATGTGTTGATGATTGTATAACCAAAGCATGCTCCCTACAGGTTTGATTAAATGCCTATGTGAAGGAAAAATGCCATACTAGTATGATATTATGAAATCCCCATTCATGTATAATTTATGTATGTCAAGTGTTTGATGAAATGTCCTAGTCAATGGATTATATATTGTTGATGTTAGTCATGTATTCAAGAATGTCATACCTTGTCAGTTTTCTTCCATCGAGTCCTAGGGGTACTTGTACTAGAAAAATATAGTGATGTGCTTCGAGTCAGTGTTGTGTTTTCACGATGCGCTCAGTCAAGCCATGATCCATAGAACTCAGTTAGTCATGTGACTCAGGAAATCTCAGAAATTCAGTAATCTGAGTACTATTCTATCAGTCAACAAAATTCAGTAATTCAGTCCAGTTTATTTCATGTAATCCATGTTCAGTGTCAATTCAGATGGGAGTAGAAATTAGAATTGAGTGATCCCAAGGATGCGAACACACACTGCCAAATGACGGTATGATTCTTAGATGTCATCATTGTGTTCCAGAACTATGTAACCATCATAGATTGAGACATCCACACTGTCAGATGAGGGCTAATAAGGTGGATAAGCACTGTCAGATAAGGGCCTCACCATTCTCTTTTGGGGACACTGCCAGATGAGGGTCACTCACAGTTTGTCCTTACTAGTGGCACGGTATTGACACCCTTCCAATTGGGGTTACAAATTGGATCCCAACTCAACCATAATGTTGTATTAGGGGTATGATGGTTAGATAACTACTTCCCACAGTTTTGGTTATAGAATCAAGACTGTCAGATACAGTCATTCAGTCTCAGTAATAGAACTCAGATAGTTCTACAGAATTTAGAACTGTCAGATATTGTTACTTATGTCATCAATTATATCAGTCATCAGAATTCAATTATCAGTCATGTTAGTTATCAGTAAATTCATGTTATCATGATCTCACATATAGTTATTACATATTCATGCATATATTCTCACATTTATATAATTCAGTTAGCTAGTATTCTTCATTCATATGAACCCCATGCATTCAACCTACCTTCCATGCATACCAGTACATTCAAAGTATTGACGCATCAGCACTATGGTGTCTTATACCATAGGTTTAGAAGCACGAGCTCCAGAGCATCAGTAGCATTCTAGTCTCAGCAGTCAGAGTTAGTAGTGAGTCCTCATCTCTCGAGGACACGATCATTTATTCATTACCTCATTAAGTAATTTATTAGTTGGAATTAGTTGGGGACATGTCCCCTCAATACCTCATTCAGACAGTTCAGTTAATTTAAGGCTTTCTAGACTATAATGTTCAGACTATCATATTATTTCAATTTTGTTTTGGGTATTTCATACCCCATTCAGATGTTATGTCTTTATCAGTTATGTTACAGTCTTGAACCTTATGGCCTTTCAGTTCATGTTTCCACAATCATACAGTATATTATATAGTATACAGGTACAAATATCAGTCATGGATTATTTTGTGGTCCTTCGGGGTCATGAGCACTTGGTAGAATTCTAGGTAGTAAATGTGGGGCATTACAAACTTGGTACCTAAGACTAAGTTTCAATAGAGTCTAGTAAGTTTGAAAGCTGCATCTAGTAGAGTCTTGTGCATCGGTGTGTTGCGCGCCACATTTATGTATAGGAGGCGATGAGATATTTTAGAAACAATTTCCCTTCCTTCAGTATTCATGTCATCTCGGTGAGCATAATCTCAAGTCAATCTCTCAGTTTAATTTGTTTCTCCCTTTTTTCTATAGAACATGCCTCCTAAAAAAAGAAACGAGAATTAGTCCTTCCTTTAGCCCGAAGAACATTTGGGCGAATATGTTTCTCATGCAGAGTTTAGAGCTGCAGTCACTACTCTTGCTCAGTCAGTTGCTTCTTAGAATAAATGACCCGTCATTTTTCTAGCCAACCCAGTGGCAAATTCAACTGCAGCTAGGATTTGGGACTTCACCAGAATGAATCCTCCATCATTTCTCGAGTCTAAGTCAGATGAGGAAACTCAGGAATTCATCGATCATGACTAGAAGGTTACAGAGGTTATGGTGGTGTCAGCCGTTGAGAGTGCATAGCTAGCTGCATATCAGTTGCACGATATTGCTCACACTTGGTACAAACAGTGGAAGTCAGAAACGCTAGTTGATGAAGGGCCTCTAGAGTGAGAGGAGTTTGTCACCGCATTCTTAGAGAGGTTATTTCCCCTAGAGATGAGAGAAGCCAAGGTATTAGAATTCTTCAACCTCAGGCAGGACAACATGATGATGAAAGAGTATTCTCTTAAGTTTACTCAATTGGCTAGATATGCACCTCATGTGGTTACACACGCAGGGCCAAGATGAGTAAGTTTGTTTCTGGGGTGAATAATAGTGTGGTCAACTTTGTTCTGGCTAAATCAGAAGGAGGAAACGATTCTCATTTTCGTCCTAAGTTATTATTTCCATCTCCTTCGTTAGCTAGTGCTCTAGCTCCTATGTTTAGGGATGGTAATAAAGATATGGCGCCAGGCTCTAAGTCTCAGGGCAGTGTCAGTAATGCCCGAACTAATCCCCTTTGTCAAACTTGTGGTAAGAACCACAAGGGTGGTTGCAGAGCTGGTAGCGATGTATGTTTTGAATGTGCCAAGCCAGGACACAGAGTCAGAGATTGTCCCCAGTTAGGTTATCAGGGTCACTAGAACCAGTACTCAGCTCAGTTTTGTCATCTAACTTATCAGGATGCCACTTCCAGTGCTACAAGTGGGCAATTTCCAAATAGACTCTATGCTCTCCAGTCCTGGCAAGATTAGGAAAATTCTTTTGATGTGGTTACTGATACGTTACAGATCATTTATGTGCATGTTTACGCTTTGTTAGATCCTGAAGCTTCTTTGTATTTTGTTACTCCATATATAGAAGTTGATTTCAAAGTTAGTCCAAAAATTCTAAAAGAGCCCTTCTCAGTCTCTACTCCAGTGGGTAAAACCATCATAGCCTGGCGGGTATATAGGAACTGCCCGGTTATGATATTTTAGAAAGTAAGTTCAGCAGACTTAGTCAAATTAGAGATAACTAATTTTGATGTCATTCTTGGCATAGATTGTCTTCATTCCTACTATGCCATAGTCAACTGCAAAAATAAAATAGTCTAGTTTCAGTTTCCGAATAAACCCATCCTAGAGTGGAGGGGTAGTGTATATACTTTCAGAGGTCATCTTGTTTCCTACCTTCGAGCATGGAAAATGATATCTAAAGGATATGTCTATCATCTTGTTCGAGTAAAGGACACTAGTTCTGAAACTCCCAGTTTAGATTAGGTCCCAATCATGAATGAATATTTAAATGTATTTCCCAAAGATCTTCGAGGAATTCCTCCCAAAAGGGAAATAGATTTCGGCATTGATCTTCTTCCAGATACTAAGCCTACATATATCAGGACATAAAAAATGGCACCAACAAAACTCAGAGAATTGAAAGAATAGTTGAAAAATCTCTTAGATAAGGGATTTATCAGACCTTGTGTGTCCCCGTAGGGTACACCAATCTTATTCGTGTGAAAGAAAGATGGTTCTCTCAGAATGTGCATAGACTACCATCAACTCAATAAAGTCATGATTAATAAAAGTATCCATTTCCCAGAATTAATGAATTATAAGACCAAATTCAGGGTGCCAGTTATTTCTCTAAGATAGACCTCAGATCCGACTATCATCAATTCAGAGTCAGAGAATGTGACATTCCAAAAATAGCCTTTTGTACTCAGTATGGTCATTTCAAATTCCTAGTCATGTACTTTGGTCTTACCAATACGTCAGTAGCTTTTATGTACTTGATGAACTATGTGTTCAAGCAGTACTTGGACATATTCTTCATAATCTTTATAGATGATATTATGGTCTATTCCTATAGTGATCAAGGTCATGTAGACCATCTCAAAATCATACTTCAGACTCTTAGAGATCATCAGTTATTTACCAAATTCAGTAAGTGAAAATTTTGGCTAAGGTCAGTAGCATTCCTTGGCCATATCATTTCAGGTGATGGCATTAAAGTAGATCCTCAAAAGATTGAAGTGGTAAGAAACTGGCCCAAACCTATCTCTCCATCAGATATCAAGAGTTTCTTGTCTTTGGGTAGCCATTACAAGCGGTTTGTTGAGGGTTTTTATTGAATTGAATCCCCTATGTACATATTTACTCATAAGAAAGTGAATTTTCAGTTGTCAGATCCTTGCGAGAAGAGTCTTCAGGAATTATAGACTCAACTTACCTTAGCTCCAGTCCTAACTCTTCCAGATGGTTTAGATGGTTTTGTAGTGTATTGTCATGCATCCAGAGTAGGTTTGGGTTGTGTCCTCATACATTATGGTAAGGTCCTAGCCTACGCCTCCAGACAGCTTAAACCCCATGAGAAGAATTATCCTACTCATGATCTTGAGCTAGCAGCCGTAGTATTTGCCTTAAAGATTGGCAGGCATTATCTATACAGAGTTCATTTAGATATGTTCACAAATCATAAGAGCCTTTAGTATGTCTTTTCACACAAAGATCTCAATCTTTGTTAGAGAAGGTGGTTAGAGCTCTTGAAAGATTATGACATTAGTGTCCTTTATCATCCAGGTAAAGCCAATGTAGTGACCGACGCTATCAGTAAAATATCTATGGGTAGTGTTTGATGGGCTATATTTTTGTAGCACATTTAAGACTTTTTAACTTGAAATAATTGTAAGTTCTTAAGTAACTACTGGTGTTTTTGATGACATTTCTTATGATTTTGTAGGAAAACCAAGATGCATGGAAATACATGAAATCTACATCAAGAAGGATGATTTTTTGTCAAACGATCCAAGAAATTTAGTTTCGAAGAGTTTCTGAAGATTTCTTGATGACATTTCGTGATAAGCTATCAGGTTTGTGTTAGTCTATTACAGAGGTCGTCAGGTTTAGGTAGAGAGCAAGAAAATTGAAGATTTTCTGATGACATGTTGTGATAAGCCGTCAGGTTTTTGATAGGCTATCATAGAGGTCGTCAGGTTTTGATAGGCTATCATGGAGGGCATCAGGTTGTGATAGGCTATCACGGAGGGCATTAGTTTTGTGATAGCCTATCACAAATGGCGTCACAAAAAGTAAAAATTCTGGAATTTTTATTTCAAATTTTCTCTTAAAGTACGGGTATAAATAGCAACTTTAAGGGTTTCATGGGGCATCTTGGACATCTAGGAACGTCTGGAACTTATTCCAAAGACGACTTTACTTTTCTTTAGTCTCTTAACTTAGAAATTCAATTTTCCATCCTTTGATTTAGTTGTGTGAAATTCTTATTGTATTTGACGGAGAAAAAACTTTGAATTTCATCTTTTGTAAGTTCACTTGCTTTAAGTTATGAATTCAATATTTGTTATGTTTTTCTATCTTATGAGAAACTAAAAACCCACTACTAGGGTTGTGGGATATATGATTATTATTTCATTGATTTAATAGTTGGATTAGGGTTTGAGTGATTATGGGAATGTCTTGAAGTTCTGTTGTTTTAACTTGAATCTATTGGTTGCAATCATTAGGTTATGCCTTATGTTTTATTTGCTTCTAACGAAAAAATAGACTAGAGGTCATGGATTATCAACAGGGACTCAGAAGCTACCAACCTTCTGTTTAATGATTGATGTCATAACTCGATCAATCAAGCTGAGATAACATTCGGTTGGAAATAGATAAGTTATATAAGTTTGAGAGAATTAGATAGTAAATTTTCTGGTGAGGTCGAGACATAAGTCAGATAGTATCATTGGCAGGGATAATCTGTTGCTCCCACCTATCGCAATAATCATGAACAGTTATTATTCAATGGAGATTAATAGTCATAGTGATCACAACCCTAGTTTCTCTATATCATTGATTAAAAATATTGAAATCTAAGTTTTGAGTTCTAAAATAAGTTGAAACGTTAGAATTTGTTTTATTGATAAAAAACCCCTATTTTTTCTTTTCTTATTATTTATTTGAATTTAACTTGTAGCTATAGTTTTGAACTAGTTTAATCACCACTCACATTGTTTCCTGTAGATTTGACCCCGACTCTAAAGTTAGGTAAATATATTGACAATGACCGCCTTGCACTTATTTGAGGTGTAAGTTGAGCTTTATCAGTGTTTCTCATATTGAGGATAGTAAGAAGAAGTTAGTTCAGGAATTCCATTAGCTTTCCAGACTAGGCGTTCTCTTAGTCAATACAGAGAAGGGTGATATATGGGTTCAGAGTAGTTCAAAATCATATCTAGTTTTTGAGGTGAAAGAAAAGCAAGATAGAGATCCCAGTTTAGTCAAATTGAAAGAGTCAGTCAAGGATCAGAAAGTAGAGGTTTTCTCCCAAAGAGGAGATGGTGTATTATATTGTCAGGGTCGTCTCTATGTTCCAGATATAGATGAATTGAGGTAGTGAATTCTTCCAGAAGTGCATGGCGCACGCTACTGTATTCATCCAGAGTTCTCAAAGATGTACCATGACTTGCGGGAGATCTATTAGTGGAGTGTGATAAATAGAGATATTGCAGAGTTTATGGCTAAGTGCTCTAAATGTTAGCAGGTTAAGATAGAGCATCAAAAGCCTAGTGGACCTATGTAGGAGTTCATTATATCTACTTGGAAGTGGCAAGAAGTGAATATAGACTTCGTGATAGGTTTTTCTCTAACACATCATCAGCATGATTTAGTCTGGGTCATTGTAGATAGGATGACCAAGTTAGCTCATTTCCTTCTAGTTCATACCTCTTATTCAGCTGGCGATTATGCCAAACTCTTCATCAGAAAGTTGGTTAGATTGTATAGTGTTCCATTATCCATTATCTAAGACAGAGGTACCCAGTTCACCTCTTATTTTTGGATAGCATTCCAAAAGAGTCTTGGTACACAAATTCATCTTAGTAAAACCTTTCATCCTCAGACATATGGTCAAGCAGAATGGACTATTCAGAACCTAGAAGATATGCTATGGGTGTATGCAATTGATTTCAAGTGTAGTTGGGATGACCACTTGCTTTTGATTGAGTTTGCATACAACAATAGCTATCATCCTTGTATTAATATGGCTCTATTCGAAGCTCTCTATGTTAGGAGGTGAAGATCTCTAATCGATTGGTTCGAAGTTCGTGAGGTATCAGTTATAGGGCTTGACTTAGTATTTGATACCTTAGACAAAGTCCTGTTGATCAGAGAAAGACATAGGGCTGCTCAGAGATGATAGAAGTCTTATGTAGATATACGTAGAAAAGATCTTGAGTTTGAGATTAGTGACTATTTCTATCAAAAATCAATCCCATGAAGGGAGTGAAGAGGTTTGGCAAGAAGGGAAAGCTTAGTCCCCGACATGTCAGTCCCTTCAAAATCTTCAGTCGCTTTGGCAAGGTAGCTTCTGAGCTTGAATTGTTTTCAGATCTAGCCTCAGTTCATCTAGTCTTCTATGTCTGTTTTCTCAAGAAGTGCATAGGTGACCTAGCAGTTGTTGTTCCTATTCAGAGCATAGATATTCAGAACAGCCTCTCTTATGAAGAGATTCCAGTCCAAATTCTAGACTATCAGACTTGTAGACTGAGGAACAAAGAAGTCCCTCTAGTCAAAGTTATTTGGTAGAATCAATCCATTGAGGGAGCTACTTAGGAGGCAGAAGCAGACATGCATACCAAGTATTCTCACCTCTTCTCCTCTAACTCAGATCTAGCTCAAGGTTACAGTTCTCCTTAAGTTTTTTAGTTTTCATGTCCAAATATCTGTTACAAATTGATAACATAATCATGCTCAGGATTCCATTTTATAAACTGGGAACTAAGTACCATTGCATATTCAATTATATGTTCACGCATCATATTAGTCATGTATTTATCATCTAACATTCATTTTCCTTGTGAGAAGAATCAGTTATTAAAAATCTCAGTTATGTAATCAGTTTCATCATGTATTCATACATTAGATATGTTTGATCACCTTATTAGTACTCTTAGTCATGCATTCATGAATCAACTTAGTCATGAAATCATTCATCAGATATATATATGCTCAGTATGAATCTCTGAAATATCAGTTATGTCAGCAATACTTCATTATTCATGTTCAGTGTGTACTTCAACTTATCCTTTCTTCTCTCTTAGTTAGTCTCATTCCAGGATGAATATTCCCAAGGGGGAGATATTGTAATACCCCAAAGTTTCCTAACTAATTTTTTGTCCCAAGAATGTCAAGTGTTAGCTTCGAAATTGAATGATGTTTATTCCATGAGGAATTTTCAAGATTCACTTTTTTCATGTGGAAAATACAATAAGCTTTTCATCGATAAAAAATTCGCCTAAATTCAATAATCGGGTAAGAAGTTATGACTATTTCAAGTTTACATCGTAAAATAGCACCGTATTATTCAGTGGCGCACCGCGCCATAGGAGAAAATGGCAATTGTCAAATTCTAGTAGGGGTCCACGATAGTGGCGGTTGCACCAAACTTCCAGGTCATAAATGAAGTGGCAACGCAATGGCTCTGTTTGTGCCATCCCTCAATTTCTCAGTTGTCAAATTTCAGTGACACGACACGATAGCACTGCGTCGCGCCAGGGGTCCAATTCTGGAAAATTTCACTAAAATTAAAAGACGCGTCTAGGGTTAAAAGGGTTAATTTTCCACCCCTATTTAAGCCCTTTAATATGAGATTCAGCTATTTAGAACCTAAAATATACTAATTTCTCTCAATTTTCTCTCAAGAACAAGCTAGGGTTTCAATTGGGGATTCAATTTCAAGAAAATCTCTCCGTCAATCTTTGGTAAATCAAGAACTAAGGTATGTCATGTGTTAATTCATGGGTCTCGTTCATCCATGAAGCTCAAGAATCTCTTTTCAAAATGTAAGATTTGTATATTTATGAATGTTCATGATTTGATTGAATTGAAAAGGGATATTCATGTTGTTGTTTGGTTTCATTCCATGTTATAGACTATTAACCACAAGAATTGATCCTATTATGTGATGAATTATGTGATGTTCGTGATAAACCCTTTAATTTACAAGTTGATTGATGTATACTTGATTATGACATATGTTGATGATTGTATAACCAAAGCATGCTCCCCACAGGTTTGATTAAATGTCTGTGAGAAGGAAAAAAGCCACACTAGTATGATATTATGAAATCCCTATTCATGTATAAGTTATGTATGTCATGTGTTTGATGAAATGTCTTAGTCAATGGATTATATATTGTTTTTGCTAGTCATGTATTCAAGAATATCATACCTTTTCAGTTTTCTTCCATTGAGTCATAGGGGTACTTGTACATGAAAAATATAGTTATGTGCCTAGAGTCAGTGTCATGATTTCACGATGCCCTTAGTCAAGCCACGATCCAAAGAACTCAATCAGTCATGTGACTCAAGAAATCTCAAAAATTTAGTAATCTCAGTACTATTCCGTTAGTCAATGGAACTCAGTAATTTAGTCCAGTTCAGTAATCTATATTCAGTGTTTATTCAGGTGGGAGTAAAAATTAGCATCGAGTGAACCCAACGATGGGAACACACACTATCAGATGAGGTTGTGATTTTTAGAAGTCATCCTTGTATTCCAGAACTATGTAGCCAGCATAGGTTAAGACATCAACACTTTCAGATGAGGGTTGATGAGGTTGAAAAACATTGTCAGATAAGGGGACCACCATTCTCTTTTGGAGACACTGTCAGTTGAGAGTCACTCACAGCTTATCCTTAGTAGTGGCGCGGCATTGACACCCTTCCAATTGGGGCTATAGGTTAGACCCCAACTGATCCATAATGGCATATTAGGGGCATGCCAGTTAGATAACTACTTCCCATAGTTTTAGTTATAGGATCAGGATTGTTAGATACAATCATTTAGTCTCAGTAATAAAACTCAGATAGTTCTACATAATTCAAAACTGTCAGATACAGTCAACTCAGATACTGTACGAAACTCAACTAGTTCCATCAGATTCAGGACTATTAGATACAGTCACTCATGCCATCAGTTATATCAGTTATCAGAATTCAGTTATCATTTATGTTAGTTATCAGTAAATTCATGTTATCACAATCTCAGATATAGTTACTACGTATTCATGCATGTATTCTTACATTCATATTAGTTAGTTATCCAATATTGTTCATGCATATGAACCCCATGCATTTAGCCTACCTTCCATGCATATTAGTACATCAAAGTGCTGATGCATTTGCACTATGGTGTCTTATATCATAGGTTCAGAAGCACGAGCTCTAGAGCATCAGTAGCATTCTAGTCTCAGTAGTTAGAGTTAGTAGTGAGTCCTCATCTCTTTAGTACATGATCATTTATTTATTATCTCATTAAATAATTTATTAGTTGGAGTTAGTTGGGGATATGTCCCATGAAATCCTCATTCAAATAGTTCAGTCAGTTATAGACTTTCCAGACTATCATGTTTAGACTACCATGTTATTTCAGTTTTGTTTTAGGTATTTCATACCCCATTCAGATGTTATATCTTAATCAGTTATGTTACAGTCTTGAACCTTATGGACTTTCAGTTCATATTTCCACAATCATATAGTATATTATGTAGTATATAGGTACAGAATCAATCATGGGTTAGCTTGTGATCCTTCAGCGTAATGAGCATCGTGTAGAATTTTGGGTACGACATCTGAGGTGTTACATATGAATGGTATGGTCTAGTCGTATTTTGACTAGTGTTGGTTGGTGGGATGGATTTTGGTTACTGGAATGGATATGACTAAGGTGTACAAGTTGTATTTTTGGATACAGATCATTTGGTTTCTTAACTTAATCTTAGACTTCATTACTTTTTTTGGATCTAAGTACAAGTGGCTCATTATGAGCCATAAGCTAGTGTATGAGTTGTATCAAGGTCTCATATAGTGGACATTGTCTAAATCTTCCTTGGTTGTAAATATGCTAGGGGTACAAATTATATGCTTTGGATATGACTTAGTTGGATGAGTGACATGCTGGACAGTGTTAGGTCTAAAGTTTTAGGCTAGGATATAAATAGAGGGTACCAATTGAATCAAAGGGTACGACTCGTGAGGCTCAGTCTTACTAATGGGATAGGATTTTTGTTTAACTTAAGAGGGGGTATTCTAGAAATTTCCCTATTTATCCTAATAAGGTATGACGACTTCTAACATACTTTGGAGGTTATTTACCCTATTATTCCATTTATTAACAATTAGAAACTCTTCTAAACATTATATAATTCTCTCAAAAGCTTTTCGGCAAGAAAAGATAGGGTCTCAACTAGAGGATTGATTTGTGCCTTGTCTTGGTGATTTCTTTACTTCATAATCTTGGTTCAACGCATGTTCTCTTCACTCTTTGTTAATTCTAACTAGAATCATGGTTTTTATGAATGTTTTAATGACTTCATTGGTTGTATGACTTTGGTTTTCAAATATGAACTAAGGGGTTTTGATAATAAATGGTTGGTTATGGTTTAGCATGGTTTTAATAATGCTTTATCTGCATTAGTGATTTTGGAATATTGGATTAGATGTGAACGGTTTAATGGTAATTGCAATTGGTTTTGGTTATATTGTGCCCTCAATGTGTTTGACAAAATGCCTATAAGCATATTTATATTACATTGAGTATTTTAATAGAACTCTTTCTTGTTTTAAAAACTTAGTAAAGGAATTTTACAATTTTTAAATAGCTTGGAAAGGTAAATGGCTAAATGGTTATGCTTGTGGGGTACATAGAATCCCCCAAGTGGTTTGATATGGCTAATGGAAGGGCACTGGGAAGTCCCTTAAACCAATAAATGGAAGTCCCCTTAAAATAATATATGTTTTGCTATGGATAGTACTTTCAAGTATGGTCGGTATGAAAATACCACCACTAAATGTTCTTGGGTAATAAATGGTAAATAGATTGATTGGTTTCATGGTAAATGGTTTTAATTGGGGAATAATGGCGGGTTGTGTATCAAATTCTTGAAAGGTGGAGGTCCGGAGGGGACCAAAATTGGAAACTCATATTTTCCGATATGAGGTTTGGTTTTGTTGACCATGTGCATAATATCACACTATATTTTGGGAGATGTACTAGTCATCCTAGGTTTTCTTCACAGGTCGTTCAGCTTCAGGTACTGAGTCCCTTTTAATAGGGTTATGAACCCATATAGCCCGTGGGTGGTTTAGGATGACAGAGCTACATAGCCTAGGTAAAGGTTTTTAAAGGCATACTAAACCCGGTACCTTTTTCCGACATGGTTATATATGTATATATGTGTGTATATGGACTGGTTTTACATGGTTTTCTAAATGGCATTATCTTATCCTTATCATGAGATCATGCTAGCATTCATCAACTAACTTATCCACTAACGGTCGTATCCCCACACTATCCAGGAATCGGCCATTCTAATACTCCTACATAGTGATTGACTTAGGGATCTATATTTGGACAAAAATGGTGAGCTTTCATCCTTTCAAAAGGCTTCATTTCTTGTTATGGACACTTTTAGACATTTTAGTTTATTTCTTGATATTAGTTTTATCTATGGTTTGGCACATGTCCCAACTAGATTTTATTACTCTTTTGGTAAGAAGATTAGTGGTACTACTATAAATTGGAATAGGTGGGATCAGTATTGGTGTCAACCTTTGCATTGGAATAAATTGGTGGGCTGACACCATTGGAAGCTATTGTTAGTTGTTCCATCATATTTTATTTTGGGATTAATCATATTATGTTTTGCAATATCTTTGGTTATTGCCTAGTTTCTGGCCCCTGTTAGATATCGATTTGACATGGTTAAATTATTGGTATTGGATAGTTGGAGTCAACTGGTTCAATCACAGTTGTGATCTTATCCAAGTGTATTCATGTAAGCCATTACACTATCTTGTTACATGCTCGAGATTCAACCAACTCAGGGCAGGCGGCTAGAGGTTGGGTTGGTTAATGAGGGTGATCTCCGATCCCGGTTGGACTTGGGATGCTTATTATGACAAGGCTCTCGATCGGGTCATGTCATGGACACTGGGTGCCAAATCTCAGGCTAGTGAGGCTCAGTCAGCTCCATCATATTCTCCTTGTTGATTTTATGGTTAATTGTATTAGGATTTCTGTGATCAAGGGAGGGACAGGAGGGTCAACCGTGGCCAGCTAGGGCATATTATTAGAAACTTTCCTATTAGTAAGGTTTCCTCTAAGGAAAAGAGGTTCAAGTTGCCTCTTCTTCATTTATGACACCAGTGGGTGCAGCATCTAGCTTTGATAGTGGTCGAAACCATCTCTATGATCTCACTACCTGACAGGTGTCTGAGTCATCGCCTGATGTCATGACTGGTATGTTGAAACACTTTTCCCATGATATGTAATATTTACTTGATTTGGGGTCCACTCTCTCTTATGTGACCCCATTTGTGGCTATCCATTTTAGTTTTGCTTTCGAGTGTGTTTTGAACCTTTTTTTATTTCTACCTAGCTAGGTAACTTTGTGATTTCTAGAAGAGTCTATAGGGGTGTGTGGTATCTGTTGGTAGCAAAGAAACTGTGGTGGATCTGTTTCAAATAGATATGGTGGACATTGATGTCATATTATGGATGGATTCATTATACTTGTGCTATGCATCTCTACACTGTCGGACCCATAAGGTTGTCTTTAAATTTCCTAATGAGTTTGATTATTGAGTGGGAGAGTGTTTTCCTATACCCTAAGGGGAGGTTCATAGCATATCTTAGATCTTGAAGATTAATTTCCAAGGAGTGTCTCTATTATTTGTCTGGCTTAAAAAATTCTAACTCGGAGGGTCCATCTTTATATTCTGTCCGTGTGGTGAATGAATTTCCTGATGACTTTCCTGGTGTTCCTCTTTATAGGGAGATTGAGTTTAGATCTGATCTTGTTTCTTACACTTGTCCAATTTTTATTCCCCCGTATAGAATGGCTCTAGTTGAGCAAAGTAGCTTAAGGAGCAACTAAGGGAACTTTTAGACAAGGGTTGCATCCACCCTAGTGTGTCCCCGTGGGCTGCACCAGTTTTATTCATTCTTAAGAAGGATGGTTCCCTTCAGATGTGTATTGATTACCGATATTTGAACAAAGTGATGGTAAATAATAAGTACCCTCTTCCAAGAATAGATGTTTGTTTGATCAGTCGCAGAGTGCTAAGTTTTTCTCCAAGATTGATCATTTATCTAGGTATCATCAGTTAAAGATTAGGGAGGTGGATATCTCTAAGACTGCCTTCCGTACCAGGTATGGGCATTTTGAGTTTCTTTTTATGTCATTTTTCTTGACAAATGCCCTTGCGGGATTCTTGGATTTGATGAATAAGGCCTTCCCCCAGTTTGTGGACTTGTTCGTCATTGTGTTCATTGATGATATTTTAGTGTACTCTAAGATTGAGGTAGATCATGTTGATCACCTCCGTGTTGTGTTGTAGACCTTGAAAGTGCTGAAGTTGTATACCAAATTTGTGAAATGTGAACTCTGGATAAACGTTGTCACTTTTCTGGGGCATATCATTTCTAGTGAAAGGATCATGGTGGATCCGCAGAAGGTTACAATGGTTAAGAAGTGGCCTAGACCTATGACTACAACCGATATTTACATCTTCTTAAGTTTAGAAAGTTACTACAGGAGGTTCGTAGAGATTTTTTCTTCTATAGCTACCCATTGACTAAGTTAACTCAGAAGGAGTTAAAGTTCTTGTGGTCTAATGCTTCTGAGGATTGTTTCGAGAATCTAAAGGATAAGCTAACTTCTTCTCCAATTTTGACTTTGCCTGAATGAACTGATGGGTTTGTGGTTTATTTTGATGCATCCCATGTGGGGCTTTGTTGCATCTTGATCCATCATTGTAAGGTGATTGCTTATGCCTCTAGGTAGTTGAATGTGAATAAGAGGAATTATCAAACTCATGATTAGGAATTGTTAGTTGTAGTGTTCGCATTGAAAATCTGGCATCACTATTTGTATGGAGTGCAAGTGGAAATATTTTCTTATCACAAGAGTCTGTAGTATGTGTTTACTCTGAAAGAGCTTAACCTCAAGCAAAAGAGATGGCTTGATCTTCTCAAGGATTATGACATGAGTCTTCACTACCATCCAGGTAAACTAATGTGGTTGCTGATGCTCTAGCAGATTATCCATGGGGAGTCTAGCTCATATGGATAAGAAGAAGCAAGAGTTGGTGAAGGACATTCACCTTGCAGTTCGTCTCTTGGACTCCAAGAATGGTGGTGTATTTTTACAGGAGTTGGCCCAATTATCTCTTGGTGCGGAATAATGTCATCCAAAACTAACCTAAAAAAAAGTGTGTTGTGGTTAATGCTAAATATAGTAACCCAACAAGGTTAGGGTCAATCCCACAGGGAAAACGTTGAACAATTTCTTAACTTGATATAGTTCACGAGCAGTGCAAAAAAGTAAATGGGAGGAATGTTGGAATTATTAGTAACAGTAACCAAATCTTGAATGCTTTTGAGTTGTTAACAATAGAAGATGAACACTAGGATTGTGTTCCCCCTCGCTTCACAACTCCAAAAATTTGTCATGTTCAATCCACCTATTTTTCTTCTCTATATGTAAAGTCAATAAGATATGTATTATCAGCCTTCTTGTGAACGTGTTGATAAATCACACCCTTTACCTTGTGAATCTCAGGGCATCACTTTATTGCTCCTTGTTTATGACTTCAGTTCACTATCACCTTTTGAGTCTCAATTCATTAGATGAGATGATGGAATAGTATGATTGGGGTGAATCTCAAAGTACTGTCTTAATCTTCTTTTCCCAATAACAAACTCCTTTATGAAGAAGTTTACAAATGCAGGCTATCCCCATGCTTCTACAGTAGCTCTAAGGTCAATTATTGTGAAGAAGATTAAAATACATGCATAAACCATAGAATAGATGAATCTCCCACTTCCTCTACGTAGCTAATCTACCAGAGTTCCCACAACCCTAGTCAGGGTGATAAGCCACTCATGTTAATGCATGAATCTATGATTATCAATGAAGAAAACATATAATTAATTGCATAATAATATGATGAACAAAATCCTAAGTAATCAATTGAATAAAAACCCAAAATCTAAAGAAAAATTGCAAATAATGTAAAAAGTACGTAAAAGTATGTTGAAGGAAGTAACCTAATAAAATACATACCCTAGGGTATTTATAGTTTCTCAAAAATACTTAGAAATCCTAAAAAAAAATGAAAAAGGTAAAGTAATGTCAGCACAAGGTACTACTCGCTCATCAACTCATACCATCATCATATGAGTCATATTTCGTATTCACTCCACTGTTTGATCTTCTGGGCTTCAACTTTCTGTTCATCTTATGAATCCTGCTCATAAGTCGTACCTTGGTCATACGACTCATGGCCTTAACTTATATCCACTTGGGACTTCTTTTCTTCTTTTGAATTCTGATCTGCTTATGGTTAGATCATAGGAGTCTTACTCAGACTTCTAACTCATATTTTTTTGACAATTCAACTATGAATTTCTCCATATCCCATCTTACGACTTGGATGCTCCAGTCCTATGTTTTATATACTTAGAATGTCATTTTGGCTTTGGGTTCTATTGTTCTTACGAGTCATCCTCTACATCGTATAAAGTGTTGAAGACTCTTGAGGGGACTCGTACCTTTTGCCGACTTGGTCTTTTCTAGGTCTTTTTCTTCCAAGTTCTTTCCAACACTATTCAAGACCTATTCTACCTGTAATAAACACAAAAGCACATCATATCTACCAAAATAACCTAAGTTCAAGCATAATTTCATGGTTTTAAGAATCGAAAGTGTCGTGTTTCCATGACACATCAACACTATCAACTTAGAGCTTTGTGTGTCATTAGGAAAAACCAAAATAAAAAACTATCACAAAAAAACACGATGCTTAAACAGGAAGAACCTAAGATACCTATGGCCGTGAGTTTTTGAATCAGTTTCAACCTTTTTTATTTCGCATCCTAATTTGAACTTTTCAAGATCAAACTGTGTCTATGATATGGTACATGGATTGACAAAAAGAAATCTGATGATGTCATTACATTAGTGACCGACAACTTGGCATAAACACTAACCACATTAACCAGACAATCTAGCAACCTAACAATATACCCCATTTGCACTCACTCTCAATGAAATCCCTTTACACTCAATATGGCACAATCAATTTCTTAGGGATATAGCAAACAACGATCTCGCTCCTAAAGAAGTAACCCGGTGTGTATAAAATACCATAGTCTTTCCCATATGCTCTATTCTTAAGTTTTCAGACAGTCGGGGTAGGATCATTAAATGACTTTCTTTGTCTTGTAATGTAGGTTAGGGGTTGGTAAGGTATGTTTTTGGAGATTTATTTAGTGACTAAGCCTCCTTTACACTACACATTTTTCGGGGTCCACTTATTTTTCACTTTTTTCTTTATTTTTATTTTTATCCTTATGTCTCCTTTTTTATTTTAAAGCACACACATCTTACACAGGTGCAGTTTTCTTTTTTTCACTTTTTTTCTCTTTTTTTTCTTTTTTCTTTTTCTTTTATTTTCTTTTATTTTCACCGCACCTGTCTTTATTTAATTTTATTTCTTGCACACTTCTTTATTCAAACTCATTTTTTCCTACGCACCCCTATAATAGAAACCCTCAACTTGGGTGATTTTCCTAATTTGAGGTACACAGTGACCAAGGAGGTCCAGGGCCAATGCAGGTTCATTGTAGAAATGGGCAGATGAAATAGGTGTAAACAACAAAATTTGTCGATTAAGGATCAAATATTTTGATCAAAGGGATTCATAATTGATTTGGTTGGGCATTTAGGCTCAAGTGAACTTATAACAAAAATGGCCTATAATCATCTCCTACTCGACTACATAGGCCTAGGTAAAAGAAATCTAGAAATTTCTAGATTGTGATACACCGACACAACAACAACAACAATAACAAACCTAGTGTATTCCTACATAGTGGGTCTGGGGACGGTAAGATGTACGCAGTCCATACCACTACCTTCGGAGAAGTAGCAAGGCTGTCAAATGGACCTCCCGCATCTTTTCCTCCTCATTCGTGCATCCATGCCCCTCCTCATCACATGTCCAAACCATCTCAAACAGACCTCCTGCATCTTGTCCTCCACCGAAGCCACACTAACCTTATCTCTAATAGTCTCATTCCGAACCCTATCCCCCTAGTAAGCCCATACATCCAACGCAACATCTGCATTTCTGCCAATTTAAGTTTTTTAATATGAGAGCTCTTGACAGACCAATACTTTGATCCATACAACATGGTCGGATGGACTGCCACCCTATAAAATTTTCCTTTAATCTTGGGCGTCACCTTCTTATCACACAACACCCCCGAGGCGAGCTTCCATTTCATTCATCCTGCAGTCCTTGATCTAGGTCTTAGCTCCATCATACATATCCTTGATCGCTCTGGTATACGCCACCGGGACCCCACTCACTTCCAAGCATCTCCAAAGGAATTCCCTAGGGCCTTTTTCATATGCCTTCTCCAAGTCGATAAACACCATGTGCATATTCTTCTTCCTTTCCCTGCACTATTCTACTATGCTCCGCACTAGGTAAATTGCCTCCGTCGTCGAGCACCCAGGATGTGACTAAATCTTCATAGTGTGACTAAATAACTTAATACCCCTATAATTTTTGAAACTTTGAATGTCACCCTTATTCTTAAACAGAGGGATCATAGTACTCCATCTCCAGGACTCAGGCATTTTTTCCGACTTGAAAATCTCGTTAAACAAATCCATCAACCACCTCAAACCAACCTCGCCAGAAAACTTCCAAAAATCCTCGGGGATCTCATCAGGACCCAGCGCCCTACCCCTTCACATCCCACCAACGGCCTCTCTGACCTCCTCTACCTTAAAATGTCTACAATAACTAAAACCACTGCACTCTTCTGAATGCTCCAGATCACCCAACTCAATAACTCCCTCCCCTTCATCATTCAAAAGCTTATGAAAATACGACTGCCACCTTTTCTTAATATGACCATCCTCCACAAAAATTCTACCATCCTATTCCTTAATGCACTTTATCTGGTCTAGGTCATGACCCTTTCTGTTCCTAGACTTAGATAGTCTAAACAATATTTTTCCCCTCATTTGTCTTCTAACCCCGCATACAAGCTCTAAAATACGGTCGTCTTAACTGTTGTAATGGCAAGCTTAGCCTCCTTTCTTGATAGCTTGTACTCCTCCCTAAAAATCTTCTTCTATTTATCACCTTACTCTCAACCAACTTTGCATACGTCCCCTCTTTAGTCTCCACTTTCTTCTTTACTTCATTATTCCACCACCAATCCTCCCTATGGTGCCCGTCCCAGCCCCTATGCACACCCAAAACCTCACAAGCAGTCTCCTTGATGCACCTAGCTGCCCTATCCCACCTATCATCTATTTCTCTTCTACGCTCCCACACCCTCATACCAGTCAACTTCTCCTCTATCTCCCGCACATTCATCAGTGTCAAGCCACCCTACCTAATTCTCGATCTGCCCTCCTCACCCCTATGTTGAGTTGAAAGATTCTCAATTAGAATGACCTTACAATCCTTACACAACCCTCTATAGAAAGCAAAAATTTAATTTGGATCTTGGCTATCGTGCTTCGAAAGGTGATCAGGTGATCGTCCTTCTTTGGAAAGATCGAATTCACAACTACCAGCCCAAAGGACCTCGCATATTCCAACAGAGCAGCTCCCTCTTCACTTCTCTCCCCAAAACCAAAACCACCATGCACATAGCCAAAGCCTCCGGAAAATGCCTCGATGTGTCCATTAAAATCCCCTGCTACAACAATTTTCTAAGAGCTAGGCATGCCTCTAACCACATCATCCAAGTCCTCCCAAAACTGTATCTTTGCCTCCTTACACAAGACTACCTGCGGTGCATACACACTACATACGTTCTGGGTAAAAACCTAAAAAACTAACTTAATAGAAATCAGCACATCACTAATCCTCTTCACCTCCACTACCTGCCTTCTAAGATCTTTATCTACTAAGATGTCAACTCCATTCCTACGCCTCTCCCTTCTAGAGTACCAAAACTTGTAACTATCCACATCCATAGCCTTAGACCCTACCCACTTAGTCTCCTAGAAATACACCATATTGATTACTTAGTTGCCTCAGAAATTTAAGATTGTGTCTTTTTTTCCCCATTTTAGGCACTTATTTTGAAGAAGAGACATTTTTTGGAGTCATTGTACCTGAATATAAGCCTACATTAGTAACTTAATAATGCAAAGAAATAAAAAATAAGAAAATAATTATCAGTGTGCATGTTCTGTATAAGGTACTAGGGGTCGTATTGATTGGGTACGACTTGTATGACCGAGTCGTATGCTGAATAGTGTATGTATGATTGTTCACGGGGATGCTTACGAGTCCTCCTAACTAGTTATACCGAAAAGGTTCGACTCATAACCAAAAGTCGTAAGTAGTCCAAAAATAATCCTTTAATATATAATGTCTACCCAGGTACGTTCGACTTTTGTGTATGAGTCATATGACTTAGATACGACTCATTTAAGCAAGTCGTACCCAAACCAAAACCTTTACTTAGTTAAACATCCATGTTGTTAGTGGGTACGAGTATCGTTATGACCTTGTTACTTGTGGGTATGAGTCGCAAGAAGTCTCGTATCCACTACAACATAGAAGTTCAACTTTCGTGTTGACTCTAATTTAAATTTCCCAAACAACCTCAACTTTATGCAAAAATATCACCCACTTTTATTCCAAAAAACACACATTATCAACACCTAAACTCAACTTCACACCTATATTCCAATTTTCACTCAAATTTAATGAATTAGGGTCCCATATTTTAACCCACAAGTAAATTTAAGTTAATGCAAGTTAAAAATAACTCACATTTGCGATCCCAACTTGAAATGAAAGAGTTTGGATTAAAAACTTACTTGCTTGGTTGCGTTCTTATATTTTCCTAATTTCAACTTTTCTTCCCCTAAATTCATGCCTAACTTGGGAAATATGAGGAATTTGAGCAAGTTGGTAAGTGATTCGAGTTGATTCCATGACTTGGGAGCGTAAGATTCAATAAAAATAGAGGTATTATGGTTTGGAAGTTGTTTCAGATCTTAGGGAGACATATTGGGTGCCCTATTCCTTTTTAAATCTATTTAGCTTAGCTGCATTAACCTGCAACCCTAGCCTAATAAGCTTAGGTATAAGTCATGTCTATGACTTGTAAGTAGGATTATGAGTCTTTTCCTTAGCTCATAAAGACCTGGAACCTTACCTGGGTTCTAGAGTCAATACAATTCAATGTGATGAGTCATACCTTGTGGGTATGACTCATTTTGAGAGTAGTATAAAATCCAACAACATTTAACTAGAACTGCATAATATCTTAGGTCTTTACGACTCTTACTTATGAGTCATACCTATAGGATACAACTCGTAAAAAGTCTGTATGACCTATTTACTTGAAATTTTAGTCATTTTTCTGCAATGTTTAGCCCTGCACACTGAATAATCATATTAACCTATAAATAAATAAGTACAAAACATGGGTTTCCTCCCACGTAGAGCTTGATTTAATGTCGTGGCATAATGTGGTTAAGTTGGATACTCAGAATTCATCAACTAGCCTCATGGGTTGCCTCCCATGCAATGATTGTTTAACATCACGGCATGACATAATAACCTTAGTTACTCAGACTTCACCAAGGTCCATCTCAAAAATCTCATTTATTTCCTTTGTGTAACCCATATAGTGCTTTACTCTTTATCCAATTACTTTGAACGGGGCTTCACCATCCCTCCTTAATTCAAAAGAACCATAAGGGAACACTCTTAGCATAGTAAAGGGACCATACCATCTAGACTTTCACTTACCTAGAAATAAGAAAATCCTTGAGTTATAGTCCAAAACCTAACCACCTTTTTCGAAGATTCTTTTTTTCAATTTTGTTATCATGATGCAGCTTCACCTTGTGTTTAACTTCATACTTCTCAAGTAGACCTTTAAATAAATGACTAAAAAAATATGACCCACTATTACTAATGCTAGCATGTGGGGTGCCAAATCATGAAAAGATATTCTTTTTCAAAAATATAGGGACATTACATGCTTCATTATCGGGGAGCTCAACTGCTTCCACCTATTTGGATACATAATCCATAGCCAGAAATATATACTTCAGGCTAAACAAACTCATAAAAGGTCCCATGAAATTTATATCCCACACATCAAATAATTCCAATTCTAAAATAAGGGTCATAGAAAGTTCATGGAATCTATAGATATTACCTTAACGTTGGCATTGATCACAAGAAGATGCAATGTAACGTGCATCTTTCTAGATTGTTGGACAATAACACCCACATTGCAAGACATTGTTGATTGCGCGGGTTCCTCTATGATTACCCCCAACTGGCAAAGAATAATAAGCCTAAAGTTTGCTCATTATCTCTACCTATGGTATACATCTATAAATAATCCCACCCGCACATATTTTGAATAAATAAGGCTCATCCTAGAAAAATTTCCTTACCTCATGCATAATATTCTTTCTTTGTTAGAAGGAAAGATATTCTGGGACAAGATCACTGGCTAGATAATTTGCATGGTCTGCAAACCATGGTATTAGATCTTGGGAAGCTGCGAACAACTACTCATCTGAAAAACTATCATCAATCTCTAGCCCATCTTCCACAGTCTATATAGCTTCCTTCTCAAGTCTAGATAAGTGATACATAACTTTCTTTTCCGTACCTTTTTGTCCTTAACTTAAAAATCAAATTCTTGCAGTAAAAGTAACCACCTAATCAGTCTAGGTTTTGCATCTTTCTTTTCCATCAAGTACTGCAATGCTGCATGATCCGTGTGCACAACTTCCTTTAACCTAATCAAGTAAGACTGAAACTTTTTAAAAGCAAAATCCATTGCCAACAACTCTTATTCAGTGATTGTGTAGTTCTTTTGAGCAGGGTTCAATACGTTGTTAGCATAGTAGATAGGATGAAGAATCTTTTATTTATTTATCCTAGGACCACTCCTAAAGCCACTCCATTCGTGTCACAAATAACCTCTAAAGGCAAGGTTCAATCAGGTGACATAATGATTAGAGCCGACACCAACTTGTCTGTTAGAATTTCAAAACCCTTCATACATGCATCATCAAAGATAAATCTCACCTTCTTCTCAAGAATCTTGCAAAGAGGATTATCAATCTTTGAGAAATCCTAGATAAAATGCCTATAAAAACCTATATTTCATAAAAAGCTCCAAATTCCCTTCACAAAAATTGGTGGAGGTAATTTCTCAATAACCTCTATTTTAGCTCTATCAACTTCTATACTTGTGCAGAAGTATAATACCTTCTTTGACCATATAATGGCATTTTCCCCTATTGAGTACTAAGTTGCATTCTTCACACCTTCTAAGAGAATTTTCTAAGTGCACTGGCAGTCTTCAAACAAATCATCCACAACAAAGAAATCATACCTAAACACTTCAATGGTATTTTCTACCATATCAGAGAAGATGGACATTATATAGCTGGAGCATTGTAAAGACCGAATGTCATATATATGAATGCAAAAGTCCTATAAGGACATATGAAGGTAGTCTTCTCTTAGCCTTTAGGCGCAATAGTTATATGATTTTTACTAGAATACCTATCAAGAAAATAGTACCATCCTCTACCCGCTAACCTATCTAATATCTTGTCTATGAAGGGCATGGGATAGTGGTCCTTCTAAGTCTATGCATTCAATTTTCTATAATCTATGCCTAGTATCTATCCTATGAATTACCTCATCAGCACTAGCTTATTCTTCTCATTAGGAACAATAGTAATCCTACTTTTCTCCAGGACACATTGTACCTAACTAACCTATTTGCTGTCAGCAATGGGATATACTGGAACAATATATAACCACTTGATTATCTCTTTCTTAACCACCTCCTGCACAGTAGGATTGACTCGACGCTGATGGTTTATACTTGGAATACACTCTGGTTCAAGTTGAATTTTTTGAATACAAAGACTAAGGAGAGTACCCACAATATCAGCAATGGACCCTCCGAATACCCTCTTGAATCTCTGTAATACTGATAACAATGCTTCCACTTCTGAGTAAAATAAATCGGCTACAATAATCACGGGTAAAGTATTTTAGCCTCTAAAAATCATTATGTAAATGAGAAGGGAGGGCCTTTAACTCTAAGTCTGAAGGATCCTAAATGAATGGATGAGTAGGTAGAGTAGTTCTATTCTTCAAATCCAAATCAAGCTTCTTTGGTGCATAAGTATACGAACCACTACCATAAAGTACACATACCATCTTATCATACTCCTTAATGCCATCACCATTAAAGTTCATGATCGCTGCTACTAGCACTTCAATACCCAACCTATCTTCAATAGAAACAAAAACATCAAACCATCATCCTAACGAGCAATAAAATCAATATCATAGAATGAGTTTGTTTTATTATCATACACATCAATCATGGATACCACTCTTAACTCATCAGGTTGCTTCATGAATTTTCATACATTTAACACTACCTATTTATCATTGAGTTTCAACATAAGATATCCTAGCTCCAAATCAATCAACGCCATTTCTATATCCAAGCATGGTCTGTCCAAAATAATTAGGACTTGGAAGTCCATTTAATAGTCCAATGTCATACAATTCATAGGAAAAATAAAAATAAGACTCCTTCGCCAATACATCACATAAAATACCAACTGGCTTTTCACTGTCCTCTCTACCATTACTAATCTCATAGTGGTAATTAGGGAGCTCCCAACCATAACTATTTTAAAACTGCAAATGGCATAAGGTTAATGCTAGAACCTAAATCACATAAAGCACGGGTGAAGTTAGATGATCCAATTGTGGAAGGTATAGTAAATGCACCAGGATCTTCCTTCTTCTCCTCCAATAATCTTGTAGCTACAATACTCCAATGATGAATATTATTGGCAAGCTTATAATTGACAGACCTCTTCTTAGTGATTAGATCTTTCATGAATTTTATATATCCTAGCATTTTCTCTAATGCCTCTACAAGTGGGATGCTAACTGATAATTCTTTTAGCATTGACAAAAACTTCTGATACATACAATCTTCTTATTTCTTTTTCACCCTTTGAGTAAAAGAAGAATGAGGTATTGGGATAGGTTTCAAAATAGGATCCTCAGCCTTATATTTTTCGTTATTTTTCTAGCTGCTACTATCCACATCAACAGGATCATCATCATTCTTTTGCTCACCTACAACTGGTACAGGTTCTTTTATAATGGATTTACCACTTCTAGAAGTAATGGCGTGGCAGTGACCATTATTCTTTTGATTAGACATCGTGTTACTTGAGAGAGTGATAGACTATCTTTGATTTACTCTGGCTGGTATCTGACAAATTGTTGTTTGAACTCTTGATTGTTGTAGTATGTGACTTAACTTTCTAGTTTAGCCCCTGACAGGTCTACCTTGATATCTTTAAGGCTACTCTCTTGACTTTCTTTCCCCTTGACTAATTTTGAAAACATTGCCTCTATCTTGGATTCTAAATCACAGTTACCTAGTGGAATATATTTGTCACTCTTCTCCTTGTAGTCATCTTTTCTCCACCAATCACCATCTTTCTTTCTACTTCTATCTCTATATCTATCATTATAATAGTTTTGGCATTGATTCCTTTGCCCTTGGGCATAAGAATCTATCAACCTATGATCAAGATACTTCACTTATTATTTGAGTTCAATCTCAAAAGTGCTAGAAGTAGATCCCTATGCCTCAACTACACTCACTTTCTCAATGCTCATTATTGCAAACTATTTTGTAAGCAAACCAATATTAATTCAAAGTTGTGCAACATCTTGTGCTACCAAATCCTGACTAGATTTATAATAATTAGCCACACCAATAGCATAATTACCTGTACCATGTTCTGTATCTCTATTATGCCAACCTCTATTAGTCACAAAAATACCATCCAGTATATCCTGCTTAGGATCCTATCAAAGATGCATGAATTCACCTCCCAAAATCATATCTACCATTGCTTTTGAAAAGACATTCAATGATCTATAGAATATTTCTAACAAATTTGATCCTCTGATACTATGATTAGGTACCATTCTTAGCTTCTTCTTGAATCTAAACCATGCCTCATATAAGGATTCTATAGGTAACTATATAAAGTTATTAATCTCATCTTTCAACTACAATATATATGCAGGAGGGAACATCTATTTAGAAATTATCTTCATAACTCATACCAAGTTTTGATTAAGCCTTTTAGAAGTCCCCCTAACGATAGTGATGATTCACCTATCAATGAAAATAGACAACCTCAATCTCAAAGCTTCCTGATCCACCCCCAATCATTGTAAGACAACGTCAATCTCAAAGCTTCCTGATCCACCCCCAATAATTGTATATGATATGAAGATCCTAGTAAAATAAGCAAGAAGCATATTCGCAGCATCAGTAATTAATATCAAAAATACACCCTTTAAATTCAACACTTGGATCATGACACTTATAATATGAAACATCAAATTAGGGGTAAGGAAGGAGGAACAATGACTCCTGTCTTAGCAAGTTTAACATAATCTATATCCTCTTTATTATTGTATGGGTGTAAGTGCTGATATACAGGAATCAATAGAGATTTGCCTCTCTGAACTCTAATTTGATGCTTAGCTACTTTTATAGCTTGGATAGTCCTTCTTATTGAGCCAACCCATCCCTTTTAGCTAATCAAGACTCTTTGTCTACTCTTCTCTCTATCTAAGAAGAAACTATTAATTTTTGCATCTATAAATTTACAACATTTCATGGATCAAATAAAGCACGCGATAGTGGCGCATTAGGATCAATAGGTGGAGGGCATTGAACCCCATCATAAACTTCTCCTAACATTCTTCTTGGTGATTGAAGTATTCTCTCTTGATCTAAATCAAAAAAGAGTAAAGGATTGCCTCTTCTCTATACGCCGTTGTATGCCAAATTAAAACAGAAAATAAAATACATAAACTTCACTAATTCAATTAACTACTCAAACCTTCTTCCCTGGCAATGGTTTGATATTGCCTAACACTAACCTTGAATAGAAGTATGTTATCATCGATGACAAATATCGTAACCCAACTAGGTTGGGGTTGACCCACAAGGAAAATGTTGAACAATTACTTAACTTGATGTAATTCATGAGTAGTGCAGAAAAGTAAATAAGGGGACTTTTGAATTATCAGTAATAGTAACAAAATCTTTAATGCTTTTGAATTGCAAAAAATAGAAGACAAACACTAGGCTTGTTTTCCCCTAGCTTCTCAACTCTGTAAATTTCTCTTATTCAATCCACCTATTCTACTTCTCTGCATATAAAGTCAAAGATATATATATTATCAATCATCCTATGAACGTATTGATAAATCTCACCTTTTACTTTGTGAGTCCCAAGGCATCACCTTATTGATCCCTAATTATGACTTAATTTCACTATCACCTTTTGAGTCTCAAGTGATTATATCAGATGATGGAATAGTATGATGGGGGTAAATCTCAAATTTCTATCTTAATCTTCTTTTACCAATTACAAACTCCTTTGTGAAGATATTTTCGAATAGAGGTTATTTACAAGACTTTGTAGTATCTCTAAGGTCAATTATTGTGAAGAAAGTTAAACTACATGCATAAACTCTAGAATAGATGAATCTCCTACTTTCTCTATGTAGCTAATCTGCTAGGGTTCTCGTATACATACATAAACTCTAGAATAGATGAATCTCCCACTTTCTCTATATAGCTAATCTGCTAGGGTTCCCATAACTCTAGTCAAGGAGATTAGTTGCTTATGTTCATGCATGAATTTATGATTATGAATGAAGAAAACATGTAATTGATTGCACAATAATAAGATGAATAAAATCCCAAGTCTTCAACTTAATAAAAACCAAAAATCATAGGAATAATTTTAAATAATGTAAGAATAATGTATAAAGTACGTAAAAGTATATAAAAGCAAGTAACCTAATAAAACATAAACCCTAAGGTATTTATAGTATCTCAAAAATATTTAGAAATCCTAATAAAAATAAAAAAGGTAAAGTAATGTCAATGCAAGATACAACTTGCTCATCAACTCGTACCGTCATCATACGAGTCTTATTTTGTATCCACTCCAGTGTTTGATCGTTTGGGCCTTAACTTTTTTTTCTTATTATGACTCCTTGTCATGATTTGTACCTTGGTCATATGACTCGTGGACTTCACTAGTATCCATCGGGGACTTCTTTTCTTCTTTTGAACGTTGGTCTGCTTACGGTTAGATCATACGAGTCATACTCAGACTTCTAATTCATGTTCTTTTGACTCTAACTCTGAATTTGTTCCTTAGGTTTTGTTGTCTTGATGACTTTATAGTATGATCTATATCCATCTTATGACTCAGATGCTTACGTTATATCTTCTCCATACTTATCTTCTTAGTTTGGCTTTGGTTCTATTATGCTTACGAGTCAGCCCCTGAGTCGTACAAAGTGTTGACAATGAGTGAGGGGACTCGTACCTTCTGTTGACTTTATATTGTTTTTCCAAATTATTTCCAACACTATGCTAAAACTTTTTTACCTATAATAATAATAAAATCATATCATATCTATTAAAATGACCTAAGTTCAAGCATAATTTCATAATTTTAAGTATCAAAATTATTGTGTTTCGATGACACATCACTGAAATGAAGGAGAAACAAGTGTTAGATGTTGTCTTGATGAGGATCAAGGGTGATATATGTTGGAAAAAGGTGATTTCCTTCGAGATTAGTGGGGATGGTTCCTTGAGATACCAAGGAAACTTATGTGTTCTCATCATTGAAGTTTTGGGAGAGAGGATCCTGGCTAAGGCACATGAGTCATATAATATTGCTCATCCGGGTTCGATGAAAATTTATCATGACCTTAAGGAGATGTATTGGTTGAATAATATGAAGTAATATATGGATAATTTTATGGGCCAGTGCAGGTGTGCCAGTATGTCAAAGTTGAGCACATGAGGCTCGGGGGATTATTCTAAGAAAGTCAGTTTCCTATGTGGAAGTGGGAACTGATAAACATGGATTTTGTTAGCAATCTTCCTCGGTATCGAAATCAACTTGATTTGATTTGGGTCATGGTGGATATGATGACAAATTTGTCTCACTTTTTGCCAGTAAGGACTAACTTCTATGCTAAGGATTATATAAGGTTGTATATCCATAATACTGTGAAGTTGCATGGGGTACCCTATTTATATCATATCTGACCGTGATATGCAGTTTTCATCTTATGTTTTGTAGTCATTTCAAAAAGGTTTGGGGACTAAGGTGAGTCTTAGTACTATTTTTCACTCGTAGTCAGATTGGCAAGCAAAAAAGACTATTTAAATATTGAAGGACATACATTGAGCATGTGTGATTGGTTATGGTAGTAGTTGGCTTGAGCACTTTCTTTTTATGAAGTTTGCATACAACAATAGCTACCACTCTAGAATTGGGATAGCTCTATTTGTGGCATTATATGGTAGGAGGTATGGGTCTCTTATTGGGTGGTTTAAGGTTGAAAAGGCGAATATGTTTGTCCCTAATTTGGTTCACCAAGCTATAAAGAAGGTGAAGATGATTTGGGAAAGCCTTAAGGCTTCCTAAAGTTACTAAAAGTCAAATAAAGATACAAGGAGAAGAAAGTTGGATTTTAAGGTTAGGGATAGGGTGTTCTTGAAGGTGTCTCTCATGAAAGGATTGATGCAATTTGGGAAGAAAGGGAAGCTTAGTCCCTGGTATGCTGGTCAATACAGAGTTTTAAGAAAAGTTAGTAATATTGCCTATGAGTTAGAGGTTCCTGCTAGGTTAAGCTCCATTCACCTAGTGTAACATATTTCTATATTGAGGAAGTGTATGAGTGATCCATCGCAAATTATACTTACCAAGGACATTGGTATCTTGGATTCCCTATCTTATGAGGAGATCTCAATTAATATCTTAGATAAACAAGTTTGTTATTTATGGACTAAGTATGTGGCCTCAGTAAAGGTTCTATGGAGGAACCACAAGGTTGAAGAGTCTATTTAGGAAGCCGGTGAGAACATGAAGTCCAGGTATCCATTCGTATTTGCTACTTTAGATATTTATGTAAAAGGTATGCGTTCTAAAAAAATCTTTATTTTCTGACTAAGTTAAAGGAAAGATTGATTTCCTTGCATCTTTATTTTCTAATTTAGTTAAAGGTCAGGGTAGAGGTATTGGGGTATAAATTATGCTTGTAGTGCCTTGTTCCATCATTCCAAGATGAATGATCTAAGTGGGGGAGAATTGAAACACCCTGGGTTATGGCCCTTGCAAATTTCTCGAGTCTTTAGCTTTCTGACCATCATACAACTCACCATACTAGTCATATAATATGGGTATGGGTTAGGTAACCTAAATCATATAGTGTCTAGTGTTTAGTGGTTGGGTTTCTATTGTGGTTATAGGTTGGTGGTGAAGAGTCGTATGTTGAGGTGATGAGAGGTTTGAGTTAAATTATATGTTATCTAGTGTCTAGCCTTTGATATTCTGATTAGGGTATGGCTAAATGACACTAGTTTTATGGTGATGATACAAGTTGAGCAAGGGATTAGTATGCTGTAATGAATTTGGTGTCCAACTTTCTGATCAAGTGATGACTTGACGGTACGACTTGTAAGATGTGAAGGGTCCAATCGTACCGACTTGAGTCTTTTACAACATTTAAGATAAGGGTATTTTAGACATTTCCCACACGAAGCCCTTTAGTCTCCATGTCTTATAACAATATTTGGTCCCTTATTCTACAATTTAAAAGATTAAAACAATCTCTAAAAACCTGTCAATAAGATTGGGCTACGGTTTCTTCAAGGTGGTCATCTAGAGGCTTAAGGATCAAAATATCTATGTAAGTCTTTGTGACTAAGGAATGTTACTACACCCTCATTGTTAGTTCAACTAAAAGAATGTTTTAATGAATGGTTTTCAGTTTGTTTGGGGTTTTCAAATAGATATTATGGGTTTTCGTTGTTCATGGTTGGATAATGTTTTCCCATGTTTTTCTTATGGTTTTTCATGTTATAATTATGGTTTGAACATGTGGTTGCATGGGAATGGTCAATTGATACTTTTCTTTGATTTTGGAAACTATATGCCCTTAAAATGTTTGTTAAAATGCCAATGAGAATGAGTCTTGAAACCTTTGCATTGAATAATATGGAATTGGAATTTAAATTGGGTTTGTTGATTCTAAATGATTTAGAAAGTCCTTAGTTTCAATGGCATTGGTTTTATTTGAAATTTTGTGGGGTACATGGGAATCCCCTAAGACTTGGTTTAATGACATTGCTTTCAAGCTATAGTCGGTATGATGAAAGCACTTTATAATGTCTTGGAAATTGACTCTTAGAATTGGTGGTTTTGTTATGTGCTAAATGTTTTAATTGGGTAATAATGGTGGGTTGTGATAGCTAATCGTGAAGATGTGTGTCCAATGGATAGATACTGGATACTCATATTTGTCGATATGAGGGTTCATCACGGTGACTATATGCTTGTGGGGTAGGAATCCCCTAAGTTATACTTGTATATATGTATTATAAAGGGAGAAGGGTACACGGGAATCCCTGGCCCCTATGAGATCTCTAGTTCGTACAGCTATATACATTAGGGCCATTTTAGAGGTAACACTGGACTCATATAGCTCGATGGTGGATAATGCGGTAAAGCTACAAAACCTAGGTTAAGGTTTTAAATGCATGCTAAAACTAGTTCCCTTTCCCAACATGATATATATATGTGTATATGTATGTGATTTCATATGGTATTTACTATGGTTTTGAATAATGACATTATTTTATCCTTATTCCTGAGTACGTGCTAGCATTGATTATGCTAGCCGTCTTCAGGTGTTGTATCCTTATGTGATACAAAAACCATCCGTACTATTCCTCCTGCTCAGTGACTTGAATTCTAGGGCAACTTTATGTCAGACTAAAGTGGTGAGCTTTCATACTCCAAAAAACTCCATTTAATGTTATGGACTTGTTTACATTATTTTGTTTCTTAGACCTTGGTTTTGACTATTGTAGGGGGCATGTCCTAAGATGTTCCTTAATTTTAGATAGACTCTTTATGGGACTACTATGGGCATAGGTGGTATCGATATTGACATTGGCGTTAAGGTTGGTACTAGTTGGATATTTAATTAAGGTTGTTAGATTATGGTTATAGACTTTAATTAATGCCTTTGATTTATTATTGTTCTTTCTTATTATATATTTGGAATTCATCCAACATAAGGTGCAGGGCAATTAAGGTTGGGCATTGTAGGAGGTCTCTGGTCCCGGTTGGACTTAAGGCACTTAATACAACTAGGCCCTAGATCAGGTCATGTCAGATTGGTATTAGAGTACTAGGTTCATGGTCAATTAGGAGTCCACAAAGTCATGTTGAGTAGAGTCTCTTTTAAGGGTGTTTAGTGCACCACACTTATAAAGGATAGGCTACAAGGCATTTCGGAATGTTTCTTTTTCTTGTGTTCTATTTTCAAGTTGTAGAGTCTAAGATCCTAAAATCTCCCTTAGTTCCTGTTTGTTTTATTTTTAGATTATGCCTCCTTGATGATCTGAAGATCACAGAAACTACTTTAAGTCACATGAGAATAATGGTAATGGGATATGTTATACTTATGGGATCCATACCCAGTCTAAAGGTCCACTGCTTGATTGTCCTAGAGTTTTACCAGTTCTCTCTAGTCCTTCTAGAGCTTCTTAGGATAAAGTAAAGAATAATAATATGTTGGCACAGTTGGTAGCTTCTTAGTTTGAGCGTGATGTTCCTGTTACTCTATCTTCTGAGGTCACAAGGGTCATCCAATTTATGAGGTTGAACCCTCCAATCTGTACTGGTATTAAGGTTAAGGAGGATCCTTAAGGTTTTCTGGACGATATGGAAAATATCTTCCATGTTATGCATACCAGTATATGGAGGGCATGGAGTTTACTGCCTATCGACTAAAGGATATGGCATACTAGTGGTACGAGGAATGGAACCAGTCAAAGGGTGATGATGCTGAGTCGTCTTTGTGGGAGGATTTTTATAATACTCTTCTAGACTGCATCTTTCCTTAAGAATTAATAGAGGAGAAAGCGAAAGAGTTTATTAATCTGAAAGAAGGCAAGATGACAGTCAAAGAATATGCCTTGAAGTTTCACTAGTTATCATGGTATGCTCTGGAGTTGGTTTCTAGAATGAGAGCTGGGATGAGGAAGTTTTATTTTGGGTTGTCCAGAGACTTGATTTTACAGAGTAATGCTACCTTGTTAAATAAGGACATGGATATCTCCACATTAGTGGTATACATGCAACGGGCTGAGGAAGAGAATAAAAAGCAGGATGAGTTATGGGAGAGGTATGGAAAAAAGTTTAGATTTTTTAGCAGGGTGGTAGCCACCAATAGAATGGTAGGGTTATTGGTAAGTAACCCAAGAAAAAGTGGGGCAATTCTAGGTCTTACTGTTCAACTAGTGCTCTCTATCTAAAGCAGTCAAGAGAAAGACATTTCAAAGGTGGTCATAACTTTAGGCCACATAGTGCCCAATCTTAAACTAGTAGGGCTCAATCAGCTCTATCATATACTCTTTGAATATTTTATGGTAAATTTCATAAAAATTACAATGATCAAGAAAGGGATAGGTTCTTTAATTTGTCCATGTAGGGCATATTCATAGAAATTGTCCTATTGGTAAGGTTGCCTCTGGAGAAAACAAGGTTCTTGTTGCCCCTTCTTTAGCTCCGATACCAAAGGGTGAACCATATAGCTCCAGCACTAGTTTGAACCATATCAATGCTCTCACTACTCGATAGAAGTCTGAGGTATCGCCTGATATCCTGATTGGTATGTTGTAACTCTTTTCCTATGATGTGTACTATTTACTTTATCTGGGGTCCACTCTCTCTTATGTGACCCCAATTGGTGTTGTGTATTTTGGTTTTGGTCATGAGCTTGTTTTTGACCTTTTTCTACTTCTACCTCGGTAGGTGACTTTATGATTGTTAAAAGAGTCTATAGAGAGGTGTGGTATTTGTTGGTAGTAACAAAACGGTAGTGGATCCATTTGAATTAGATATTATAAACTTTCATATCATATTAAGGATGGATTGGTTTCACTCGTTCTATGAATCTCTAGACTGTCGAACTTGTTAGGTTGTATTTAAATTTCCTAATTAGTCAGTTATTGAGTGTGAGGGTAGTTCCCTAGCTCCTAAGGAGAGGTTCATATCATATCATAGTGCTCGGAGATTAATCTCTAAGGAGTGTCTCTATTATCCGGTCCAGGTTAAAGATTCTAACTCAGAGGGTCCTGTTATGCATTCTTTCCCGGTAGTGATGAAATTTCCTAAGGTCTTCCTGATGAACTTCCTGTTTTTCCTCCTAATAGGGAGATTGAGTTTGGAATTGATCTTGTTCCAGAAACTTGTTCAATTTGTATTCCCCCATTTAGAATTACGCCAGTTGAGCTGAAGGATCTTAAGGAGAAACTAGGGATTTTTAGACAAGAGTTTCATCCATCCTACTGTGTCCCCATGGGGTGCACTGGTGTTATTCATGAGCATAAAGGATGGTTCCCTTTGACTGTGTATTGATTACCAACAGTGTAATAAGGTGATGATAAAAAATTAGTACCCTCTTCCTAGGATAGATAATTTGTTTAATCAGTTGCAGGGTGCTAAGCTTTTCTCCAAGGTTGAACTTTGATCTGAATATCATAAGTTAAAGATTAGGGAGGTGGATATCCCTAAGACTGCCTTCCATACAAGGTATGGGCATTTTGAGTTTCTGGTTATGTCGTTTGGCGTGACAAATGCCCCTGTGACATTCATGGATTTGATAATTAGGGTATTTTATTAGATTTTAGACTTATCCATAATTGTGTACTTAGATGATTTTTGGCATACTCTAAGAGTGAGGTGGATCATGACAAGCACCTCTATGCTGTGTTGCAGACCCTAAAAGAGCAGCAGTTGTATGCCAAATTCTGAAATTTGAATTCTTGTTGAACGTTGTCACTTTTTTAGGTCATATCATTTCAAGTGAAGGGATCATGGTGGATCCGCAGAAGGTTATAGTGGTTAAGAAGAGGTTTAGACCCATGACTCCAACCGATACTTGAAACTTTTTGTGTTTAGCTGGCTACTATAGGAGGTTCATAGAGAATTTTTCTTCTATAGTTGCCCCATTAACTATGTTGACTTAGAAGAAGGTAAAGTTATTGTGGTCTCATACTTGTGAGGGTAGTTTTGAGAAGATACATGATAATCTAACTGTGGCTCCGATTTTGACTTTACTTGAAGGAACTGATGGGTTTATGGTTTATTATGATGCATCCCATGTGGGGCTTTGTTGTATCAGGATGCAGCATGGTAAGGTGATAGCTTATGCCTCTAGGCTGTTGAAAGTGAATGAGAGAAATTATCCAACTCATGATTTGGAAATGTTATTTGTTGTTTTCGCATTGAAAATATAGCATCACTATTTATATGGAGTTCATGTGGACATCATTTCTCATCACACGAGCTAGCAGTATGTGTTTACTTAAAAAGAGCTTAACCCCAAGAAAAGGAGATGGCTTAAGCTACTCAAGGATAATGACATGAGTCTTCACTACCATCCAAGTAAAGCTAATGTTGTTCTTAACGCTCTTAGTAGGTTATCCATGGGGATTCTATCTCATGTGAATATGGAGAAGCGAGAGTTGGTGAAGGACATTCATCATTTGTCTAACCTTAGAGTTCGTCTCTTGGACTCTGATAATGGTGGTGTATTTGTACTATAGGTGGCGCAGTCGTCTCTCAGTGATGAAACCAATGAGAAAAATGTGTTAGATCCTATATTAATAAGGATCACATGTGATATAGGTGGGAAAAAATATGATGGTGGCCTTTGAGATTAGTGGTGATGGTACCTTGCGGTACCAAAGGAGTTTATGTGTTCCCAATGTTGATGGTTTGTGAGAGAGAAACTTGGTGGAGGCACATGAGTCACACTATGTTGTTTATCCTTGTTCGGCAAAAAATGTATCATGACCTTAAAGAGATGTATTGGTGGAATAATATGAAGCCGAATGTGGCTAATTTTATGGCCAAGTGCATGGTGTGCTAGCAAGTGAAAGCTGAGTACATGAGGTCCGGAGGATTGGACCAAGAAATTGAGTTCCCTATACGGAAGTGGGAAGTGATCAGCATATATTTTGTTGCCCGTCTTTCTCAATCTCAAAATTAATTTGATTCGGTTTGGGTCATTATGGATAGGATGAAAAAGTTGGCTCACTTTTTGCCAGTGAGGACCAACTTCTCACCTGAAGATTATGCGAGGTTGTATCTCCATGAGATTGTAAAGTTGCATGGGGTACCTATTTCTATCATATTTGACGGTGACAGTTTTCATCTCATTTTTTGTAGCTATTTTAGAAGATTTAGGGACCAAAATGAGTCTTAGTTCTGCTTTACACCCACAGTCAGATGCGCAAGTATAAGATACTATTCAAACGTTGGAGGATATTATTTAGGCTTGCATGATTGACTCTGCTGGTAGTTGGGTGAAAACACTCAAACTACAGCTCTCGTAAAAGTGTAAGCGGTCGTTTGTCAAATATAGAACCCAACTGGGTTGGGTGTCGAATCCCACAGGGAATACTTGGTCACTAAGTAAGCAATGATTATTATACTTTTGATGAAAGTTCTGCGAATAAAGGGGGGATTTTGTGCGTGCAAATGATGTAAACAAAATAGTAGAGTAAAAACGGAAAATAGAAGAGTAAAACGGAGTACTTGGTAGGTTTTAATCAATGAGAATTGAGAGTTAGGGTTATGTCCACCTTATGAGTTATACGTATCTATTGACTATGAGTTATGCAGAATTCAAACATGCATGTGCTTATAGAGATTCGTATTCTACGGTAAATCCAGGCGTCTTTCGACCATCAAGGACTATTTCACTTTTACTCTTTCGAGCTTAAAGTGTATATAATGGTATAAATTCTCCAAGAGGTTAATCCAGTTACGGCACTAACTTTTAAACAGGGGTTGGTGCCCTATTTCCTTGACATTCTCTCTTTTCCAGACATGTAACTTTTCTTTCGAACAAGTTAATGCTCTACTGGCGTATTCTATATGTTTGCAACCACAAGAATTTATATTAAGATGAAGAGAAGAATGATATAAGCAGCATACGTATCAAGAATTCACAAACTCATAGCAATAGATAGTATCTCATAAGGCTTCCATAACCCTAACAGAGAAGTTTAGCTATTCATGAGTGCGACGGAAATCACAATAGACATTATCAGCATACCAAGATAAAAGTCTCACGTGAAGTATGTTTTGGTAGGGCTTGTGGCGTGAATTCCTTGCAAAATAGTGTTTCTCTTGTTATGGAAATTAAAAGTCGAATAGATGAAGAGAAGGGAAAAAGAATTAATTGATAGAGAATTGTTTTTAATTGTAATAATGCTTGCTGAGAAGTTCAACATCATAGGGTTTTTATAACACCCATATCCTATTCCTACAAGGCTACTGCGTACTTATCCTAATCCTACTAGGATACTGCATCCTTATCCTAATCCTACTAAGTTACTGCTGATCCCCAAGTCTTTGGAAATGTTGTTTTTGCCCGGAACAAGTTTTCCATGTTTCACTTTCAGCCCATAGGCGTCGAAACGCTGCTTTTCTTCTTACGTGAAGCTTCCTTTGGCTGCACCCAGTCCATAAAATGCTGAAATCTTCATCATTTATACCTGAAAACTTACTAATCACGTTGGTTAGCTCACTTATAGGAAAAAGGACTAAAAGTGCAGGAATTATATATTTTGTCCTCAAAACTTAGCTAAAATATGGGTAAATTAAAGTACTTTAGGCGTGTAAATACGCCTATCATCAACACCCAACACTTAATGTTTTGTTTGTCCTCGAACAAAATATCATGTCCATATAAACATCTACTTAGCGTTTCACAGTAACAGCACAAAATATTCATTAAGACAGGCACGACAATTATTAACAAAGAGTAGTTTTCTTTATCAATACTAGAAACAATTCAACCTCTAATATAGACTCGTGATGGTGGTTAATTCGTATCCACAAGTTAAGGCACAAAGAATCATACAAACTACCCAAAACTCATCAACCATGTGTGTCTCACATAAGATCTTTACCCATAATCACTCACAAATTTTGCATTTCTTGAAACTGGGTACCATATTTTCCTTGCTCTCACTCTCACAAAGAGTTCATATGTTGCAACTGATGACCATAGGCTTGCCCTTAGTGTCATGCTCCACTAATATCAGAATGTTAAGCTTAGAATCAAATAGGTCTTTTACAGGTTGTAATGTAGGCTAAGGGACGGGTAGGACTATTTTGGCCAGAAATAGTGACTATGTTCCTAAACGCTTTAATACATCACATTAAGCTATTAACACTTTCTTCCAAACAACCTTTCTACTTTCTTTTAATCTACCACCCCTTCTCACCTCTTTTGTTATTCAATTTTGAACAGAATTAACTTTTTATTTTTCTTTTCATTTTTCTCTCTTCTCTTTTTTTTATAACACACCTCTATGATAGCCACTCTTTTCATAATTATTTCAAGTACCAATACACTCTAAGGCATCACTCTCACCCAATTTCCTCTTATTTCGTCACATGACTTTATAATTTAAAGCACCTAGGAATTTGGATCAAATTATGGTCTTGAAAAAAAATGGATTAGGCTTACATATGAGGCTGTCAAAGAAAATAGGCTAAAAGGCTCAGAAGGGGTTGACTAGGATAATGTCCATAGGTAGGTAAAAAGAAGGTAAACAATCACAGGCTACCAAAGAAATGCCTAAATCATCTTCTAAACTTGCATTCTTTATTTCGCTTTACACCCACACCAGGCAAGTTCTAGCATCAACCACAAACACATAATATACTATCACCTTACAAACACAAGGCACATGGTCGACTTTATTGGCAGCAGTGTAGACTCTTGACCCAACCGATGAAGGAATTAAACCACACAACTATCACACAGTGAGTCACATTAAGAGCGTAAATGTCTCAATAGTAATGATTGTATCACAAACTCTTGTCATAATACCATGCTGCCTATCAGAACAATTTTATACAAAGTTTTAAACAATAAAAATTTTTGAAAGAAAATTGACTACTAAAAAAAATAAAACAAATAAACATAAATAAGCAAATACAGATAAAGAAGTATAACATACAAATACCAGCACGCACCCCACACTTAGACGGGACACACTGTCCTCAGTGTAAAATAAATAAGAAGAACCTGGATTAGTTGGACTCCTCCTCTATGTCTGGGGTCATACCCCCTTCATCAGAATCATCATCGGAGTCGTCGTCATCCGAATTCTCCTCCACGTCGGAATCATCATCGTTTGGCACATCGTCATCGAGAGGTTCCTCAAAGTACACACCTACTACACACATAGCCCTTGCATGCTCATTCATTGAGTAGTCATAATCCAACTGTTGGAGCTCTGCAGCTGTTGGAACACGACCTCCGCTCATCATGGTAAACCGAGTCATGCCATAATGATGGCGAAAGAAACTTTCATCCCAAGCATGACGTTCTGCAGTGGTAAGGTTAACGCCATGAATGGTTTCAGCATCTTTAACCTTTGTGAGGTTAACCTTCTTTGGGTTGTGTGGAAGCTTATGATCAGTCGGCTCCTCTTCGATGTCCTCCTTCCTCAATATTTCAGTCAACAGATTGCCAAAGCTGAAGTAGGACCTCTTGTGTAGCCTGGCCTTACGTATTGAAGATCGAATGATCGCCCCGATGTTGATGGGGATATTCGTCATCAATGCGTACACCAAACACACTCTGTCTCATGTAATCTTTGTGTACTGAGTCCCTGGAATCAAGCAAGAGTTGACTATCTGCATCCATATCCGTGCTTCTCTGTTCAAGAAAGCATATGGGAAAGTGTTGTGACGACCGGTGTCCTTGTGTCTGCTCCATCGTGCCATTGATCTTGTTCCGCACAGTGTGTGTCTGATTGCATTGTACAGAGGTCTGTTATACAACTCTTTGAGTGGTGATGGATCAACAGATGGCAAACCCAGAAAAGAGTTAAAGAACTCCGCATTTAGTTGTAGGACTTGGCCCCGAATCTTTACTTCACTCCCTATAAGTTTCGATGACCAGTTGGCATAGAATTCTCGTGTTAGATTGATATTGCATTCTCCCATATCTCGGAAGATGAAATCAAGATGTAACACCATTATCTTGGCCAACATGCGGGGTTCTTTCTTTGCTAGGCTTTCCTTGTGTATCAACTCCACATGAACATATTTTTTCTCATTATTGTTCCTATACCACTCCTTTCCTTCCTCCTTGAGGACCCATTTGATTTCGAACATGCGGCGTGGTATTTGCAGTGAGAAGGATTCACCTTGCTCTTTTCGTCTCCATTTCTGGCCTTTTTGTGAAGTGGTCGCTTTTTCTTTTCCCTTTTTTGCTTTTGGTGCCATTGTACCTGAGATTAAAATAATAGTTATGTTAGCTTCATCTCGGTGGATACAATCAACAAACAAGCAGTAGTAGCACCACCCCACACTTAATTTGTTGGCACAAACTAGTGAAGTGAACGATGTTGATTACTCAGACTTCATCGATATACGTTTAGGTGTTATGTTCCAACAATATAATCAGTGCATTCATACTTTTCTTGTCATCTTAACTATCCTTTTTGATTCTATTTCATGAAATCTTGGCAATACTTTCATGTTTGGATTGATGTATCTTTTGAGCAAGACTACTACATAGAGATTGAATCAAGTTATAGCATTTAGAAATAATCACAACATCGTATGTTTGTAGTCAACCATGATTCTCATCTCGATGAACAAGTCATTCCAATATGTAAGCTTTCTAGTTACAAGATTATGCAATTTCCTTAGCCATGTCAATTTCACAAAAGTATGACAGTGTATAAAAATTAAATACAAGTTGGAAACAGTTCAGGAGTATCCTTACGTATTCTTTCACTCACTTAGTTGTATCACAACAAAGCAACCACATTGAAATCATCAACACTACTTCAAGATTTAACAACTTATTATAGGTGTAGTAGTGTAGTACTTACGGAATATAAAAGAAGTACTTACTTGGTTGATGGCCTCGGAAGATGTTCTTGCAAAGTTAAAAGAGCAAAAGGAAAATTTTGAGAGAATTTGGAGAGGTAGGCGGCGATTAGGTATGGTTTGCAATGCATTTTTGTTCTAAGACTAAGGTTCTATTTATAGGACAAGCTTGGGTCGGGTTTTTACCCATTTGGAATCTGGTTAGGAGACCAAAAAGTGGGCATAGGCGGTGCCTAATGCTTTGCCTATGCTTGGTATAGGCGGCGCCTTTTGCAAAGCCTTGTTGAGCATAGGCAGCTCCTATGCTATGGCATTGTTGGGCATAGGCGGCGCCTATGCCATGGCATACTAGATTCAGAGACAAAAGGCTTTTGCATAGGCGGCGCCTATGCTATGGCATTGTTGAGCATAGGCGGCGCCTATGCCATGGCATTGTAGAATCCGAGAACTTAGGCCATAGCATAGGCCTTGCCTTGTTCGTGGCCTAGATTTACATAGGTCTTGCCTTGTTCTTTGCCTATATTTTCATAGGCAATGCCTAACCCATAGCCTTTTGCTTCTTCATACCTAACTTACCACCTTCAACATGCAATACTTCCAAATTGAAATTTGAAACCAATCTCCTCCTTTATACCTCTTGCACCTACATTTACTCAAAAATAACATAAACGATTAGAACGATGGGTTGCCTCCCATCAAGCGCCTTAGTTTTGGTCGTGGCTCGACTCTTCTTTTTGGATTTTTATTTAGTGAAAACAAATGCAAGAGGAACGATAAAAAAAGATATGATGGGTTGCCTCCTATCAAGCGCTTGATTTATTGTCGCGGCACGACATAGTTACCTCGAGTACTTAGACTTTGTCGAGATAGATGGTCGTCATGCATTTAATCGAGTCAAGGGGACCGATATATGGCTTTACTCGTTGCCCATTCACTTAGGAATAGCTTTAGTTTGGAGTTGAAAATAAGTACCATATCATCTTTTTGAAAGTTTCGTTGAACAATCCGCCGATCATGATAATTTTTCACCCGCTCCTTGTAGAGGTCTAATCTTTCATAAGCATGTAGACGGAATTCATCCATCTTATTTAGCTGCTCCAATCTCTGATTCATAGCATCATCCCACTTCAAATTCAGTTGCTTCAATTCCTACAATGTTTTATGCTCGAGCTCAATGGGCAAGTGACAGGCCTTCCCATAAACTAGTTGGTACGGGGACATGCAAATTGGTATTTTCAATGCAGTCCTATAAGCCCATAGTGCATCGTCCAGCTTCCGAGACCAATCTTACCTATTAGCATTTACAGTCATAGCAAGGATTTGGTTGATCTCTCGATTGGAAACCTCTACCTGTCCACTAGTTTGAGGGTGATAAGGCGTGGCTACCTTGTGTTGCTTGACCCCATATTTCACCAACACGGATTTGAACAGCTTGTTGCAAAAGTGTAATCCTCCATCGCTTATGATGGTACGTGGTACCCCAAAATGAGAGAAGATATTTCTCTTCAAGAATGCTACAACACGCTTTCCTTCATTATCGGCCAGCGCTACTGCTTCAACCCATTCGGATACATAGTCGACATCAACTAGGATGTATTTCATCCCAAACGAGTTTACAAATGGGCCTATGAAATCAATACCCCACACATCAAACAGCTCTACTTCAAGAATTTTTAACATGGGCATCTCATGCTGCTTTAAAATCGTGCCTTGTCTCTGACATTGGTCACATCTTTTCACAAATTCGTAGGCATCTCTAATTATCGAAGGCCAATAATAGCCGCTTTGCAATACCTTCCTTTCTGTCCTACCACCTGCATGGTGTCCCCCAACTTGGGAAACATGACTCTCTTCCAAGATACTTGGCACCTCCACATGAGATATGCAGCGTCTGATCACACCATCCGCACATTGTCTACACAAATATGGCTCATCCCAGTAGTAGTGTCTCACATCATGCATGAACTTCATCTTTTGATGAAATGATAGATTTGCAGGCATCACATTACTTACCATGAAGTTCGCAAAGTCTGCATACCATGGTAACTCTTCGATCATTGTGGCTAAGATCTCTTCATCAGGGAATGCATCATCAATCTCAAGATCAGGCTGCGCTATATGCTCGTTCTCGAGTCTAGATAGATGATCAGCCACTTAGTTTTCGCAACCTCTTCTATCTTTTACCTCAAAATCAAATTCTTGCAGCAACAATACCCATCGAATTAGCCTTGGTTTCGCATCTTTCTTTGCCATCAAATATCTCAGAGCTGCATGGTCTGTATGAACTACCACTTTGGTTCCCAAGAGATAAGCACGGAACTTTTCAAAAGCATACACAACCGCTAATAGCTCTTATTTCGTGATAGTATAGTTCTTCTAGGCTCCGTTCAAGACTTTGCTCGCATAGTAGATTGGATGGAATAACTTTTCTCTTCTCTAGCCAAGTACAACACCCAAATCTACCCCACTAGCATCACACATGACCTCAAACGGTAGACACCAATCGGGTGCTACAATGATAGGGGCTTCAATTAGCTTCCCTTTGAGGCATTGAAATGCCTTCAAGCACTCTTCACTGAAGTCGAACTTTGCATCCTTCTCCAAGAGCTTGCATAATGGACTAGCAATCTTAGAAAAGTCTTTAATGAACCTTCGGTAGAAACCTACATGCCCGAGAAAAATACGAACTCCTTTGACCGAAATTGGGGGTGGTAGTTTCTCGATGACTTCAATTTTAGCTCGATCCACCTCAATTCCACTTTCGGAGATTTTATGCCCAAGAACAATACCTTCTTTCACCATGAAGTGGCACTTCTCCCAGTTTAGCACCAGGTTAAATTCAACGCATCTCTGTAACCCCATACTTAAATTTGCCAAACAAGATTCAAACGACTCACCCACAACTAAAAAATTGTCCATGAATACCTCCAGAGTGTCTTCCACCATATCAGAAAAAATGGACATCATAGAGCGTTGAAAATTGGCGGGTGCGTTAAATAGCCCAAATGGCATACGTTTGAAGGAAAACGTACCATATGGGAATGTAAACATTGTCTTCTCTTGATCCTCGGGAGCAATACAAATCTGATTATAGACGGAATAACCGTCTAAAAAACAAAACCATCCTTTCCCTGCTAATCGATCGAGCATTTGGTCTATAAATGGCATTGGAAAGTGGTCTTTAAGTGTCCAGAAATTCAGATTCTGGTAGTCCCATGCATACTCTCCACCCTGTGACAGGTCTGAGTGGAATTAACTCATTCTTTTCATTCGCAACTACCGTCATGCCACCTTTCTTGGGCACACATTGTACTGGGCTTACCCATTAGCTATCGGAGATTGGATAAACAACCCCTGCATCTAACCACTTAATAATTTATTTCTTCACCACCTCTTGCATAGGTGGATTTAGACGCCTTTGATGCTCAATAGTGGGTATGCAATTTTCTTCAAGCTGAATCTTGTGGGTACAAATCCCAGGTGGAATACCAATGATATCAGCGATGGTCCAACCGATGGCTCTCATGTACGTCCGTAGAACCACGATGAGAGCTGCAACTTGTTGCTCACCCAAATCTGCTGCCACAATAACCGGGAGTGTGTTTCCGTTTCCCAAGAATGCATACTTTAAATGACTAGGCAGCTCCTTCAATTCTAACGTGGGTGGCTCTTCAATAGATGGTTTAGCTGGTGGTGTAGGTCGGTTTTTGTGATCAAGGTCCAGCTTCTTGGGAGCATGAGGATATGACCCTAATCCTGTTAGAGCACAAATAGTTTCTTCATAATTTTCAGCATCCTTACGCTCAACATACATAAGCACAACCGCTAATGGGACATCAATAAGCTGCTCCTCTATAGGTAGATCTTTCTCATCATCAAAATAAACATCAGCTACCGAGAATACGTTCAGATCTTTGGTTTGCTTCATTGATTTACACACATCAAAGCGGACTACTTCGTCATTCATCCAAAATAGAAGCTCATTAGCTCTTAAATCAATAAGCACACTTTCTATTGCAAGGAAAGGGCGCCCCAAGTTTATGGGAACTTCAGAGTCTACCTCACAATCCAAAATAAAAAAGTCTACCGAAAAGATGAATGAAGAAACCCTCACCAATACATCACATAAAATACCAACAGGTCGTTTTACCAACCTATCAGCCATCACAAGCCTTATATTGGTTGGAGTAAGATCACCCAATGATACGGTTAGGGCAGCCTCCACTGGTACACAGCCTTTCACACGAAGCCAAGCTCGGGAATTACAAAAACTCCAAGCTTTGTTCATGCAAATGGCCGTGTGTGAGTTGGTGATCGAACCAACCAAGGACCTAAACGTTTTTATTTGTGAAGAGAGGTCCTAATGTGTAATAAACTACTCTCCAAGGTTGGCACAAGAAGCAAGGGCGGATGGGTCATTTTACCCCTTTTGTTTGTAGTATAAATAGAACATGTTAGAGAGTTATTCCTTAGTTTTTGAATGCTGATTTTTGTAACCTAAAACACTAAACCTTTCCTCTCTCTTCCACTCATAGAAGCCGCCCCTATTATCTCACAAGTAGAGGGATACTTGTGTTGTCTCTTTGGCTAGAAACAAGGGTTTTGAGGTTGTTGAGTGCCTCTTGGTCCTCGTAAGAACTTGGTGTTTATATTCATTAGACTTAGGGTCCTCTCTTGATGTTAGGGTTCTTAGTTTCTTGAATGTTATATGTCAAGTTATCTATCTTACTTTATATTGTGTTGTTGTTGTTGATTTTGTTATCTTAAAGTCTAGTGAAGCCGTGTGGGGCTCTTTTCGATTCACTAGCATTGTTATCTATCTTGTTGTTCTTGTATTGTGGGCTGAAAAACCGAAACTTAAACTTGTTGTTCTTGTGTTGTTGGACTGAAATCCGAGCCTACTTGAAGCTCTTGGTGTTGTTGGTTTGATTTTGTATCATTTGGTATCAAAGCAAGACCGGTTGTGTTCCAACATAACCCATCTTGGGCTAGTTCACGGCTTAAACAAGCTACACCAAAAAGAAATTCTGAAAATCTGTCCATTAAAAGTTGAAACCAAGAATGATGTTGTATGTTTAGATCTAGGTGTTATTTTGATTGTTTAGTGAGTTTCTAGTGTTGGTTTCTTTCTCACCAACACTAAAGTGTCTAGATCCAAAAGTTGAGCTTGAAAACTTGAACATTGTGTAGTGACTTGAAGTGGCCGAAAGTTGTATGTTGTTGATAACCAAAAAAAAAAAAAAATTGGTGGTTGTGTGTTTATGTGCTAAAGAAGTTGATGAAGTTTTTTGAGGTGTTCATCTTTTGAACTTGTTCACCTTGTTCATCTTGTTGTGTGCTCAAGTGGTAATACAAGCTATAAAGTTGTTGTGAAAGACTTGCACCCATCACCTTTTAGTCTTGTCAATCACTTTTCCCTAATTCAAGGAGCCTTGTTTTGTGGGATTAGTCAACCAAACCCCACTTTCTTGAGTTTGAAAAGGGTGAAATACTACAAGATTTTTATTTTTCCCACCAAAACACTTTGCAAACTATAACAAGTTGTGTGAATATTAACACAAAACAAAAAAAAAAAAAAAAAAAAAAAAAAGAAGAACGTGTGGGACCATTGCATGCTGCCACGTCGCTATAAGCTCAACTTAGGATATTCTTTGGTTACTAATTGTTTATCCTTGGTTTCCCTTACTTGGTCCTAGAACTAATTAACAAACTATTACCTTCCTACTAGGTTGTCAACTAGTTCCTTGAACCGTTTGTTCGTGTCAACGATTATTTGAGTGCTTTTATTCGTTTGAACGAATTGCTGATTTTTGACTCTAGTCCGGCAAGAATTCTTTGAGTCTTCAAACAAGAATCCATTCCGGATAAGAGCTTACTCATACCTTAAAAATCTCACGGTTACTAGCCAATTATACAACACTTGTGGAACACGAACTTGTGGTGAACTAAAGCGGATAATACCTTGACAATGGAAGGAGCTACATCTCATAATGTGGATACTAATGCCCTTGATTCTATGAGGGTCACTCTTGAGGCCGTTACCCGGACACTTGAAAGGTTGAATTCGGAATTTGGGGCCGTGAGAGGGGACTTGGCAGCAATAAAGGGGGAAGTGTCGACTATTAGTGGGAGATTAGAACAAGTGGAGAGTCAAAGGAACTCTCGTCCTTCTACTCCTCTACATGTATCTACCAATGGTCATGATAGGACCTCCTCCGCAACCATCACCCCCGAAACAGTCCACCAAATGCTAAATTCACCCCAAGCTCCACTAAATACCGCAAGCCAAACTACCTATTTTCCTCCAAACCGAGACTCCACTAGACCAGTACATTTCCAAGCCCTTCCAATTCCACAAGAGGGATTTGGACGCCAAGTACCTCCACTAAATCTGAACCCTCCATTCCAAGCTCCATTAACCCAAAGACCGCAAATTCCAAATCCTCTGAATCAAAACGGCCAAGGCCGGCCAGCCTACTTTGAAGGATACGGTAGAGAGGAGTATGAAGGAGATGGAGCCTTTGATGATGCTTATATGAGGGAGGAGGAGTTAAGAGGGGGTCGAGGAGAACCTAGGAGATACCGGGGGTATGGAGATAGGGGAAACCGACACCAAGAGAGAGACGTAGGCATCAACACCATCAAGTTGAGCCTACCCATCTTTAAGGGTGAAAGTGACCCCGAGACCTACTTAACTTGGGAATTGGCTTGTGACAATGTTTTCCAAGTTAATGACATCTCGGAAGAAAAGAAGAGTTGCTACGCTATATCTCACCTCAAGGGCTATGCTAACACTTGGTGGGAGTATGTTAAACGATTTGGTAATGAATTAGTGGATGGGCAGCCACCACCTTGGTATCGGTTGAGGTATTTGATGAGACAACGATACCTTCCCGAGAGATATCGTCATGAGTTGCTCGCTAGATTATATGGCTTGCGGCAAGGAGGCAAGAGTGTGATGGCCTATTTTGACGAGTTCCAACAACTCATGTTGAAACTTGATCATCGTGGGGAGCAAATCAGTCACGACATCATCCGATTCAAGTGTGGGTTGAACAAAGAGATCTCCACTCATTTGACCCTTCACCGATTTGAAACCATTGACGGTATATTCCAAGTGGCCCTAGAGATTTAAAGGGAACTTAAGGAGAGATCAGCCTTCAAGGCAAGGGTAAAAACCCCCTCGGGTTGGCCCAAAAACAAGGACCAACCCGCCCCTACGAAGCTGCCCGAGTCCAAAACAGTCCCTAAGTTCCCTCCGAAACCGGAGGCTCACAAATATCCCAACCCAAAGGGGTTCCAATGCTTCAAGTGCCAAGGTTGGGGGCATAAGTCCAATGAATGTTCGAACCGGCGCAATGTGATCCTACGAGAAGGGAAAGTGTACTACCTTGGTGAGGAGGTGGTTTCCGAAAGGGGGGGAGGATGAGGACGAGCCTCAAGATGGAGAGGGAGCTGAAAATGGGCTGAATGATGATGAATTAGATGGTAGTGAAGATGCCTATCCACAAGAAGGGGAGTGTGTGGTTCCAAACTTTGTGGTTAGACGTGTCATGATTAGTAAGGCGATGGATGACCTGAGTCAAAGGGAAAATCTATTCCATACTAAGTGTCTTGTAAAGGGAAGTGTGTGCACCTTGGTGATTGATAGTGGTAGTTGTACAAATGTTGCAAGCCATGCTATGGTAAATTTCTTGAAGCTACCAACTACACTACACACTAGTCCTTACAAGCTACAATGGTTGAACGATTGTGGTGAATTAAAGGTCACAAGGCAATCTGTGATTCGGTTTAAGGTGGGAAACTACCACGATGAAGTGCTTTGTGACGTGATCCCAATGCAAGCATGTCACTTGTTGTTAGGTAGACCATGGCAAATTGATAGGTCTACTAAACACGATGGGAGGTTCAACCGGTATACGCTTGAGAAGGATGGCCAAAAGGTCACACTTCACCCTCTTTCACCCTCCCAAGTAAATGAGTGGCATCAAAAGATGAGAGAGTTAAAGGGAAAGAGGAAGGAATCCGGAAAGGGAGAAAAGGGGGGGATGCCATAGGTGAGGAAGTAGGGACATCCGAGGCTGTCCCAACGACTAGGGAGATGGAAAACGTAGTGATGTTGGCTAGGAGGAAAGAACTCTTCGTGGACCATGATGAAAACAAGCCGATGTTACTTTTGGCCCATTGTTTTAATACTAACCCCACTAATTCTTCCATTTCCCCTTTGATTTCTTGTGTGTTGCAGGAGTATGAAGATGTATTTCCTCAAGAACTTCCGCAAGGATTGCCCCCACTTCGGGGAATTGAGCACCAAATTGATTTGGTACCGGGTTCACAACTTCCAAACAAACCGGCCTATAGGAGCAATCCCATGGACACTAAGGAGCTTGAAAGACAAGTTGAGGAGCTTCTCAACAAGGGATACATCAAGGAAAGCATGAGTCTGTGTGCTGTTCCGGTGCTTTTGGTACCAAAGAAGGACGGAACTTGGCGCATGTGCGTCGATTGTCGAGCCATCAACAAAATCACGATAAGGTATCGTCATCCAATCCCTAGACTAGATGATATGTTAGATGAGCTCCACGGATCTTGTTTGTTTTCTAAAGTGGACCTTAGGAGCGGCTATCACCAAATTCGCATGCAACCCGATGATGAGTGAAAGACCGCCTTCAAGACCAAATTCGGTCTATATGAGTGGCTGGTCATGCCCTTCGGCCTTACCAATGCTCCTAGCACATTTATGAGGCTAATGAATCATGTAATGAAGCCTTATATTGGAAAGTTTGTGGTGGTTTACTTTGACGATGTGTTGGTGTATAGTAAATCTATTGATGATCATGTAATGCATTTGAGATGTGTGTTTGATGTGCTCTGAAAGGAGAAGCTGTATGCCAACATGGAGAAGTGTTCTTTTGGTGTTGATAAAGTTATATTCTTGGGTTTTGTCGTGAGCTCAAGGGGTGTGGAAGTGGACGATTCCAAGATAGACTCTATTCGAAGTTGGCCGATCCCTAAAACTATTGGAGAAATCCGAAGTTTCCACGGGTTGGCAAGCTTTTATAGGAGGTTTGTCAAAGGATTTAGTTCCATAGCATCCCCCTTGACCGAGGCAATTAGAAAGGACGGACCCTTTAAATGGGGTGATGAGCAGGCTAGGGCTTTTGAGGCCTTGAAAGCTACGCTCATCTCGGCGCATTTATTGCAATTGCCCGATTTTGATAAGATGTTTGAAGTAGAGTGTGATGCTAGTAAGGTTGGCATCGGGGCTGTTTTGATGCAAGAAGGTAAGCCCGTTGCTTATTTCAGTGAAAAGCTCAAAGGGGCAACTCTTAATTACTCAACTTATGATTTGGAGTTGTACGCCCTTGTTAGAGCCTTGGGAAATTGGCAACATTATTTGTGGCCTAAGGAGTTTGTGATACGAATGGATCATGAGTCGTTGAAACACCTTAAGAGGCAAGACAAGTTGAATAGGCGTCATGCTAAGTGGATTGAGTTCATCGAGACTTTCCCTTATGTAATTCATTACAAAAGGGGAAAGGAAAATGTTGTTGCCGATGCCTTGTCTAGGAAGCATGTGCTTGTTGCTACCTTGTCTTCGAAATTGATGGGTTTTGAGAGCTTGCGGTTGTTGTATCCTGAGGATCCTACCTTTGCTCCTATTTTTAGGGAATGCGAAGAGTGGGGAAGGGACCATTGGCTTAAGGAGAATTACCATTCCTCCTACTCTCGGTTCGATGGGTATTTGTTCAAGGGGAGGAGGTTGTGTGTTCCTTCTAGTTCTTGGAGGGAATTATTTGTGAGGGAGGCCCATGACGGAGGCCTCATGGGTCACTTTGGGGTAGACAAGACCCTCGGAATCTTAGAGGAGAACTTCTATTGGCCCAAAATGCGCAAAGACGTCACTAAAATTTGTAGTCAATGTGTGGCCTGCCGGAGTGCGAAATCTCGTCTCCTACCTCAAGGATTATACACCCCACTCCCTACTCCCCTTAGGCCTTGGTTGGACATTTCGATGGATTTTGTTTTGGGGCTGCCAAGGACTAGAAAGGGCCGAGATAGCATTTTTGTTATTGTTGATAGATTCTCTAAAATGGCTCATTTTATTCCATGTGCTAAAACCGAGGATGCTCGTAGTGTAGCTTCACTATTTGTTGCACATGTTGTAAAGCTTCACGGGGTACCGAGGACTATTGTGAGCGATAGGGACTCCAAGTTCCTAAGTCTCTTTTGGAAGTCCATGTGGGGTAGGCTTGGAACGAAGTTACTTTTCTCCACGTCTTGTCACCCACAAACCGATGGCCAAACGGAGGTAGTAAATAGAACCTTGGGGTCTATGCTACGTTCTATGGTTAAAGGTAAACTGACTTCATGGGAAGATCACCTACCCTTGGTGGAATTTGCATACAACCGGGTAATACATTCGAGCACGGGAATGACTCCCTTTGAATGTGTTTACGGCCTGAATCCCCTAACCCCTTTAGATCTCACTCCTTTGTCTAGTGATCTCATGACCAGCTTAGATGGAAATAAAAGAGCCGAGGCAATGAAGAAAATGCATGAGACGGTGCGGATCAAGCTTGAAAAGAAGAACCAAGAGATCGCAAAAAGGGTAAACAAAGGGAGAAGAAGGCTTGTGCTTGAACCCGGAGATTGGGTGTGGGTGCATCTTCGAAAGGATCGGTTTCCAGCTCAAAGGAAGTCCAAATTTCTGCCAAGGGGTGATGGTCCGTTCCAAGTACTTGAGAGAATCAATGACAACGCCTACAAGATTGACCTTCCACCGGAATATCAAGTGCACAACACTTTCAACGTGGGTGATCTCTCCCTCGTGGATGCGGTTGAAGATGACCAAATGCTGAATTTGAGGCCAAATTCCTCTCAAGATGGAGAGGATGATACGGTTAGGGCAGCCTCCACAGGTACACGGCCTTTCACACGAAGCCAAGCTCGGGAATTACAAAAACTCCAAGCTTTGTTCATGCAAATGGCCGTGTGTGAGTTGGTGATCGAACCAACCAAGGACCTAAACGTTTTTATTTGTGAAGAGAGGTCCTAATGTGTAATAAACTACTCTCCAAGGTTGGCACAAGAAGCAAGGGCGGATGGGTCATTTTACCCCTTTTGTTTGTAGTATAAATAGAACATGTTAGAGAGTTATTCCTTAGTTTTTGAATGATGATTTTTGTAACCTAAAACACTAAACCTTTCCTCTCTCTTCCACTCATAGAATCCGCCCCTATTATCTCACAAGTAGAGGGATACTTGTGTTGTCTCTTTGGCTAGAAACAAGGGTTTTGAGGTCGTTGAGTGCCTCTTGGTCCTCGTAAGAACTTGGTGTTTATATTCATTAGACTTAGGGTCCTCTCTTGATGTTAGGGTTCTTAGTTTCTTGAATGTTATATGTCAAGTTATCTATCTTTCTTTATCTTGTGTTGTTGTTGTTGATTTTGTTATCTTAAAGTCTAGTGAAGCCGTATGGGGCTCTTTTCGATTCACTAGCATTGTTATCTATCTTGTTGTTCTTGTATTGTGGGCTGAAAAACCGAAACTTAAACTTGTTGTTCTTGTGTTGTTGGACTGAAATCCGAGCCTACTTGAAGCTCTTGGTGTTGTTGGTTTGATTTTGTATCACCCAACCCCAACTTTTTGTGAATGGATAGTGGCATCAAGTTGATGCTGGATCCTAAATCGCATAATACCTTGGTAAAATTAAAAGATCCGACAGTGCAAGGAATAGTGAAGGCACCGGGATCGGCCTTCTTCTGAACTAGTGATCTGGTAGCGATTGCACTACAATGATGAACAGTATCTATCAACTCACCACTTGCTGCCCGCTTCTTTTTTAAGAGATCCTTCATAAATTTTGCGTAGCCGGGCATCTGTTCTAGTGCCTCAACCAATGGAACATTAATTGTCAGCTGTTTTAACATTGACATAAATTTATTGAACTTGGTATTATCAGCTCTCTTCTTTAATCTTTAAGGAAAAGGTGGTGGTGGAAGGGGAATAGTTTTCTCTACGACTTTCTTTTCCTCTTGCTTTGGATTGGTGATCTTTTCGGGCTGTGGACGTTGAGGGGTAACGTCATTGACACCTTCTTCAGCTTCTTTGGGGTCTTCTGCATTATTTGTGATATCATCGGCCACTTGCTTACTTTGGGCTAAATTCTCCAGCACCTTACCACTCCTGGTAGTAATGGCCATGCATGTTCCATCGTTCCTTGGGTTTTGCACTATGTCGCTAGGTAAGGTGCCAGCTTTTCGTTGATTTAATGTGGCTGAAATTTGACTCAATTGTTGCTCCAGCTATTTTATTGAAGTGGAATGTGAGTCAACCAATTGCTTCATTAAGGCCAAATCATTTATTACCTCAGTTACTTCCATGCTGGTTGCCTCCACTCCTTTCAACAGCTTCGCCATCATATCTTTCATTGACATCTTACCAGAGCCAGACGCACCAGTGTCACGAATTCCAGGAGGAATATATAAACCACTCCTGTCAGTATTATTCTTCCAACTACCTTGATCACGGTCCTTGTTTCCAGATTTATCATAATAGTTCCGACCTTGGTTTCCTTGGGCAGTGCCTCGAAAACCCCCCTGATTGTTCAAGTAGTTGGCTTCTTCTTCAGAATCGGATTCCTCTCTTCCTTTTGACGTAACCGCTTTGACTTTTTCGGTCTTCCCTGATAATAGATGCTTTGTAAGAAGATCCATCTGTGTCTTCATGTGCGCCATATCTTGGTCGCGTTACTCCTCCTTTTGCCTTTGTTCTGTAGTCATGCCAATAGATATAGTGGGGCTTGTTACCTCAGAATATCCGGTATGCCAAGCCCTACATTGCTTTGTCATCCGGTCTAGCATATCGCTTGCCTGCACAAAGGTGAGGTCTATAAATGATCCTCCAGCCGCATTATCCACCACTAGTTTAGTTACTGAATTCAAGGATCTGTATAATATCTCCATCAAGTGGACATTGGTTATATGGTGATTTAGGCACCTCATAAGCTTCGCCTTGAACTTCTCCCATGTTTCGTGGAGAGCTTCAGTTAGAAGCTGTCGAAAATTACTGATCTCATCTCTCAACTGTGCTCTCTTGGATGTCGGATAAAATCTTTCTAGGAAAGTGTCTTTCAATTGCCTCCAATTAGTAATAGAATCAGGAGTCAGCCCATTCAACCATAGAGTTGCCTCTCCAGATAAAGACAATGGAAATAAGCGCAGCCGAATTGTATTCTGTCCAACTCCTGGATTGTCGAATGACTTGCTTGTAGAGATAAAGTTGATCAGATGCATATTCGGATCATCACCAGTAAGTCCACCAAATAATCCCTTGAGCTGAAATAACTAAATCATGGTGCTAGTGATGTTGAACTTGGCTCCAGGTGCTAAGGGCGGAGGAATAATAGCTCCTGTGGCACCAGCTCCATCCAGATCATCATCATCATCATCGAAAGGCTTCTGCATAGCGCGGCGTTCAGGCCTAAATCTTGCTTGACGATCTTTTTTGTTTGTCGGTGTTGCCACCTCAGCATCACGCCTACGGTTTAGTAGCTCATCATTACCTAAGTCCTCATCATCAAGACCTGCTGCTCGCCCAGGGTTATCGATATTCTGTTGATGTACTTGGGCAGCGGCCAACGCAGCTAGTCTAGCCTGCTCCTGTTGAGCAGCCCTTCTCTCAATGTCACGTTATGCATCCATCCTTCCAATTAGTTGCGGTTCAGGATTTATGGGTAATAATGGTTTTCCCAAACTTCGAGTATTTAGCTTGCACTGAACAAAAACCTGCAGAAAACAAAAACAACAACTAAAAGTAAAGTACAAGAATCTTTGACCAAAGGGTCTAGTAACTATCACAAACTTAGTTGACAACCGTATTCCCCGGCAACGGCGCCAATTTTTCATAACGCTCAAACTACAACTCTCGTAAGAGTGTAAGCAGTCGTTTGTCAAATATAGAACCCAACTGGGTTGGGTGTTGAATCACACAGGGATTACTTGGTCACTAAGTAAGCAACGATTATTAGACTTTTGATAAAAGTTCTGCGAATAAAGGGGGGATTTTGTGCGTGCAAATGATGTAAACAAAATAGTAGAGTAAAAACGGAAAATAGAAGAGTAAAACGGAGTACTTGGTAGGTTTTAATCAATGAGAATTGAGAGTTAGGGTTATGTCCACCTTATGAGTTATACGTATCTATTGACTATGAGTTATGCAGTATTCAGACATGCATGCGCTTATAGAGAATCGTATTCTATGGTAAATCTAGGCGTCTTTCGACCATCAAAGACTATTTCACTTTAACTCTTTTGAGCTTAAAGCGTATCTAATGGTACAAATTCTCCAAGAGGTTAATCCAGTAACGGCACTAACTTTTAAACAGGGGTTGGTGCCCTATTTCCTTGACATTCTCTCTTTTCCAGACATGTAACTCTTTGTTCGAACAAGTTAATGCTATACTGGCGTATTCTATATGTTTGCAACCACAAGAATTTATATTAAGATGAAGAGAAGAATGATATAAGCAGCATACGTATCAAGAATTCACAAACTCATAGCAATAGATAGTATCTCATAAGGCTTCCATAACCCTAACAGAGAAGTTTAGCTATTCATGAGTGCGACGGAAATCACAATAGATATTATCAGCATACCAAGATAAAAATCTCACGTGAAGTATGTTTTGGTAGGGCTTGTGGCGTAAATTCCTTGCAAAATAGCGTTTCTCTTGTTATGAAAATTAAAAGTCGAATAGATGAAGAGAAGGGAAGAAGAATTAATTGAAAGAGAATTATTTTTAATTGTAATAATGCTTGCTGAAAAGTTCAGCATCATAGGGTTTTTATAACACCCATATCCTATTCCTACTAGGCTACTGCGTACTTATCCTAATCCTACTAGGATACTGCATCCTTATCCTAATTCTACTAAGTTACTGCTGATCCCCAAGTCTTTGGAAATTTTGTTTTTGCCCGGGACAAGTTTTCCATGCATCACTTTCAGTCCATAGGTGTCGAAACGCTGCTTTCCTTCTTACGTGAAGCTTCCTTTGGCTGCACCCAGTCCATAAAATGCTGAAATCTTTATCATTTATACCTGAAAACTTGCTAATCACGTTGGTTAGCTCACTTACAGGAAAAAGGACTAAAAGTGCAGGAATTATATATTTTGTCCTCAAAACTTAGCTAAAATATGGGTAAATTAAAGTACTTTAGGCGTGTAAATACGCCTATCATCATTGGGTTAAGAACTTGCTTCTTGTGGAGTTTGCATACAACAATGGCTACCACTCTAGCATTGGGATGGCTTTGTTTGAGGAGTTGTATTGTAAGAGATGTAGGTCTCCCATTGGGTGGTTCGAGGTTGGTGAGGTGGATATGTGATTGCTGATTCTGACTAAACATTTGTGCACATTACCTTATTTTGAATGAATAAATAAGACATGTTCGTGAGTAAATGCACTAAAATCCATAGGTATATAGTTGAGGAGATCTAAAGATGTGGATTGGAGATGAAAATGATAAAAAAGGGAGAAAAGAAGAGTGCAGCTGAAGACCTAGACTACATAAGCCTCAGTTACCACAACTACAGTCCTCAGTCCGCAGTTGCAGTCAGTCAAGACGATCAGCACAATATGATCGCGGCATGCTACTATAGTCACGTAGATGCGGTCACGCACATACATACACGATCGTGGTTTAGTGAGAATATGCCCAGGGTCAGATTTATAAATGCACTTAGACAAATCCCAAACCATATATAAGAAAGAACCCTTTCTTTTTTGGGCATTGCTTACCTTATAAGATCTCTTTGAATTCAAGATTTAAAACCTAATTGGGCAAGTGTGTGATTATCTTTGGAGGCTAAATTTCGTAGGATTCTTGTGAAGAATGAATGCTTTGGATACTCCTTATGGTATATCTCTTTTTAATTTCTTCATGAGTAGATAAGTAATTTAGTCTTGGGATTATGTTGAACTAGTGTATAATTATGTATGGGTATTGTTGTGTTTACATGGATTTAGTTGTTGAGTAAGGATTCCACCATTTATTGAGCTTATGGGTTAGAATTTGATAGGTGAAAACCCTAAATTTCCAAATGGGTTTGATGGGTGAAAGCCCGAAACTCTAGAAACCCTTTATCATCCTCGAAAGAGGAATGAAGGTGAACATTAGGTAACCCTTAACATCCTCAAAAGAGGCTTAGAGGGGAACAAGGCAATGGTGGATAATTTATCCTATGGTTTACTACTTTTTGCAATCTTAAAAATAAATCTATCGGGAGTGTAAATTATGTGAAGATCATTATCCTAGAAATAAGGATTCTTGATTGAGGTCTTGGGTGATTATGAAAATTTGTATACTTGTTAGGTGCTCGAAAGAGCCAACGGGTGAAATTGTTGTGGTTTTGTTGAAAGACTGACCCCAAATATCTTTGACCTATCCTATCCGTTATTTAACAACTAAATTTCATGATGAACCAACATCAACCCGCATGCATTACCTCTAGGTAGACATAATCCAAAGATTTTCCCTCAAATCTTGAATTCTAAGTAAACGTCTCATTCAACAAGTGCTTGTCAAAGTTTGTTGTGGATAATTTCAAAACAAATTCCCCCCCACCCCACTATTTTATTTTACATGCCATTTTTATTTGCATTTCGGGTAATCTCGTAGTAATTTGAGCATCCATAAGAATTGAAGTCTATAATTCACTCCTTGAGATTCAACCCCAATTCAAATTGGGTTACTTGACAACGATTGTCTTACCCTTTAATTTCAAGAGTGAGTTGAGCATTATTAAAATGGCACCATTACTGGGAGTGAAATATAGATTTCTCTTCTGTGGTGTCATTCTTACTTAGGAATACTTGGAGTGGTGTCATTTACTTTATTTGTTGTTTTTAAATATTTTGTAGGTGATAAAAGTGTAAATAGAGCAGTAAGCGATAACACAAGCAATATGGGCCCCTTAGATACCCCTAGTTATGACGAAGGCAAATTAAATAAAGCGAGACAAACAAGTACAATTCGAATCCCGCTAACCGATAGGAATGGAGTGTTTTATGTGACTAGCGTTATGCTTCACATGTTGCAAATGAAAGTGTTGTATGGTGGCCAGGCATATGAGGTCCCTAATGTCCACTTGAAGAACTTTGTGGAAGTTTCTGTTCCATTTAACATAGCATATTACACAAGAATCCATCCGGCTTCGACTTTTCCTGTTCTTACTAATGGTTGATGTGGTTATATGGCTTCGCTCACTTCCACTTGGCTCAATTATATCATGGGAAGAGCTTATCATGGTTTTTCTTGATAGATACTTCCCACCATAAAAAATGCTTTAAAAGTGGAATGAGATTGTGAACTTCTGACAAATGAATGTAAAACCATTTTTTGTAGATTGGGAGAGGTTTAATGAAAAATTAGCCCAATGCCAAAATCATGAGGTCCCGAAATAGATGATCCTTGAGATTTTCTAAAGGGCTCTTGATGCATTGAAAAAAATGGTTGTTGATAATGTGGCGGGCTGCTCTATAGTGAGATTGTATCATCTTGCGGCCTTCCGATTCATAGAAAAAGTATCAAAACAAAATCGGGGTTGGCATACCTGAGATACCAAAGCTTCCAAAACTCCTTCTACTACCTCCGTGGTGGATAATGAATAATGAAAACGAGAAGAATAAAAGGAGGAGAATGTGGAAAAAATGATGACCCAACTTGAGCTCTTGACGAAGCATGTTATGGGTGCACCTGCGAAAACGGTAAATGTCATAGCATCAAAATCTTATGAAGTTGATGAAGAGGCAAATAATTTGGATGAAGAAATCTGGTACTTGGTAAAATACTCGGGGGGTTCCCTCCCACCTATCAAAGGTTAGGTGGGAACGAAGGTTGGATGGTTCATGAGCGGGATCGAGAATGGGGAGATTGTGAATATGACTATGACCATTATGTCCCTCCTCATGATCAAGCTAAATCTAAGGAATATAGTGTCGCTAACCCCAAAAAGTCAAGTTCGAGGATATGTTAGCAAGGATATTGAATAGAGTAAAAGGCACGGACAAGATGGTCTGTGAGTTGAAGGGTGATTTCTCCCAACTCTCTCAAATGGTGGTGTCTCACTCCACCTCTATTAAGAAATTGGAGACCCAAGTGGGGAAAATATCCATGTAATTAAATGCTAGACCTAGAAGTGGACTTCTGAGTGATGCAATTGCTAACCCAAGCAACGATACCCTAGTCCGAGCAATTGTCACAAGGAGTGGAAGAGCACTTGTGGAACCTTTTAGAGGAGACATGAGTGAGAATATGCCCAAGGCCAAAGCAAATGAGGTGGCGCCTAAAACAAGAGAGGAAAATGATGAGAAAGGGATCAATAAAAGAGATGAGGAGGTGATTGAAAGTGAAAAGCCACAAGTTGAAGCAAGATTGATCATCCAAATTCCTCCCCTATTTCCTCTATTTTAACATAAAAATGAGAAAAATGATAAATTGAGAAAGTTCATGGCCAAACTTAGCAAACTATTGATAAACATCCCGTTGCTTAAAGATATCCAAGAGATCCCGGGATACGGTAAGTTGATGAAAAAGTTTATGTGAAAGAAGAAAATTGTTAAAGATAAAACTATTGAGGTCACTAATGGATGTAGCACTATCATGGACAGAAAGGATGGGAAAAAGAAAGATGACTCCGGAGCATTCACTATTCCTTGCACAATTAGGACGCATGAATTTATAAATGCTCTATGTGACCTTGGTACAAGCATCAACTTAATTCCTTTTGTCATATACAAGAAACTTGGTCTAGGTACCCCAACGCCAACCTCTATGCGACTCTTAATGGCGGACCGATCTATAAAAAGTCGGCGGGCACATTGTTTGACATTTGTATGAAAGTGGACAAGTTTATTCTCCCAGAGAATTTTGTGGTATTGGATTGTGAAATTGACAAAGAGGTTCCTATCATTCCTGTTCGTCCTTTCTTAGCCACCAGGAGAATTGCTCTTAATTATTGCAATCGCAGTCACCAAGTGCGATCGCAGTCACGCGGGTACTCGCGGTTGCAGTCCCTTGACCGTAGTCATAGCCACTTCTTCTATTTAACCCCTTGTTTTCCTCATTTTCATCACACTCCCTTTCAAGATTGTACTTGAGCTAATTTTTGGCCAAGTTTGTGAGCTCTCAAATAATATCCTTGCATCCTATTGCATAACCACTCCCGTAGGTGACCTGAATCTATGCCTTTACTTGTAAATATAGGCCATAGAATGCATGATTAAGAAGGGACTACATATTTTTATTTTTATTCTTTCAATGTTGTCAAACATGGTGTTGGTATGATGTTGTTTGTTTGATTAAGGTGTGTACACAAGTGGGGAAATACTGAGTACCCAATAATGTGTGAAATAGGTAGACAATTGAGATATGCACACCAAGTAATTGATAAAATGCTCAAATGAACTTTCAATATTAATATTTTCTTCCTAAAGATCATTCACACACCTGTTAGCATTGTTCCAGTGATTTTCATATGCTTCCATATTGTAGAATATAATAGTAGCTTAAATTTGGAAGAAATCTGAACATGCAGAGCTGACATAGAACCAACCTCTGATAGCATGACCGTGGTCATAGACCGCGATCGCGATAACGTGAATGCAGTCCTGACTCACTATTGCGGTAACGAGGATAGTTTCCTTCCATGCCAAAAATCCTACATTTCTAATTTTTAGTAAAGCAACACCAAACACCTAGTCCAATGAACTCTAGTGATCAATGTAGCACAGTTTGCATGCTTAAAATATCATCAAAAGATATAATATGTGCTTAGTTCTTTTAGGACAACATCATGGATAAGTACGATCACATTCGATTCATGGTACTTGAGTGCTACACACTTTACTACAAGGATCTTCCGAGGACAAAGTTACTATCGGAGAGAGGAATTTTCTTGGAAAATGTTCCAAAGAAACTACTGGCACTACATGACAAACTTGAAGCCATAGGTTGGTATTACTTTTCCACGGATCCATGCATTGCAAATGAGCAATAGATTAGTGAATTTTATACAAACATTGATGAAGTCTGTTTTTTGGACCCACTCAATGTGAGTGTCAAGATTCTGGGAAAGACAGTGAAAGTTGGGGCTAAACAAATCAATGATATTTATGGGCTCAAGCATACTGACATAAGTAACTTCAAAGCAAAGGGGTATAAATCGGAAAGTTGGCTAGCACAACGACTATGCCCTAGAAAGGAAGTCTCGTGGACTAAGACTAAAAGTAATATTTCTATGAACAACTTTACTTCAAAGTCCCAGATATGGATGCACATTATTTGTAACTGAACTTCTCCTTGTATCGACATGATAGAAGTCCATGAATTACATGCTAGGATGGTTTCATGTATTCTAGATAGAATCCATATAGATATTGGTCAACTCGTGGTTAATGAAATACATTATTTCAAGGACCAAGGTGGTATGTATCTATTTTTTTCTTCCGTTACTACAGGGCTTTGCAAAAGAGTGGTGGTGGAAGAGTATGCTAGTGATACATAGGTGTGCCCTAATGCTCCCATCTACCCCTTAAGGATTATAGATGAGGTCGTACCCGACAAAAGTAAGAAAAGAAAGATCGACTTGGAAATGCCGGCATGCAGTGAGCTTAAGTCTCTTTGGCCAAACACCATGGGATCTCTTGAGAATATTAGAGTAAATATTACAACCATCAAAGAGCTTGTGTGTAGTTTTCCCCAAGGACAGGGAGAGCCTTCCACCGTTCATCATTTTTATATGTCATGTACCTATTATGAGATGTATAATAAGGACAAAAAGAAGAAAGAAGATACCATTGATAAGCTTGAAAAATCCTCTTTGATGGAGTTACACCGAGACCTTTGGATCGCACATGAAAAAATAGTTGCAAGGGAGAAAAAGAGAGAGGAGTTCCTTATCAAGATGTATAAGGGTGTGAAGGTTCTATGGAAGGTTCTAAGTACTCGAGATAGACTTCTCTCTCCTTAGGTAGATAGTGACGACGAGTCCGCAGCTTAGTGGTTCCATCTGGAGGAAGAAGGAGGTGATGCAGAGTCCAAAAGTGATAACAGCCCTTAATGCAGTTTTAGGGAGCACCCTTATCTCTTCTACCATTGATTATTTATGCAGCAGGGACACTACTATCTTTTCACTTGAGGTTGTCACCTTAGTCTTATTCATTTAATTTGGGCTTGTATTATTAATATTTCTGCATACATTTCTTCTCTTTTGGATAATTCTTATCGTTAATTTTATTTGGGTTTGTAATAATCGGGAACTCTGATTGTTCCCACATTTGCATGGATTAGCTATTTTGTTCTAGGTTTGCTATTTTATTTTAGTTCCATTATGATTGGGTTTCTAACCATGGGTGTAGGGTAAGTGTAAGTACCCATGGCACCGAGGCCATAGAATGCAAGGAAAGTCTGAGTAATTATAGCATTGATAATCTGGGGTTGCATTATTATCCATTGGTAAAGTCTGAGTAACCATGTGGTGGGTCACCCGTACTATGATTTTCAATGTGAGACGATATCTTGGGTGGCTGCCATGATTATCAAATTATGTATGGTGTGAATACAAATGTAAACAACCCCCTCTATCCGAAACTTTTGTAAAATTTGAAGGCATAGATGTGAGCAACATGGTGATGAAATTTTTCCCTCTTTCTATGACTCTGAAAGTTGACTTTTGAAAAATAGTGAATACTTCATATTTGTATCAAGCGGGTAGAATAATTAAACCCCCTGACAATATTCGCATGCCATGTTTGTGAGGTTAATTGTCTTCATCTCATGTGTACTTGTACCATCTAGAAATTTACCCATTAGTATTTCAAAGATAAATTTTAATTGTTCTTGGATGGTAAAATGATCATAGGCCATCTTGTGAGTTTGGATGACCATACAAGCCTAAAAATCCAACCCATGCATAATTATACTTAGTACCCACTTTGAGCCTTTGGACCTTTCTTTGGCAAACTCATTAAAACTTATAACCCATTATTTTTCTCTTTTTTACGAACCAAACGCTCCTTGAACTTAAAAATATAACTTGAGGCTTAAAGCCTATGTTGGGTGTGGAAAAGGTATATGGAAGAAAGTGTAAAGCCACAAAGTTGTTATTGAAATGCCTCATGATCTTGAACTAAAAAAATAATGAAATAGAAAATGAATATGTCCATCAAAGGAATGAAGTGCACATATGTTGCAAGAAAAAGAAATGAAAGCAAAGTGTTGCACAAAGAAAGCTATTAGTAGGAGTAGGGAAAGAAAGAAATTAAAGAAGAGTGGCCCTTAGACAAAAAGGAGGGTTGAAAAAGTGTGATGTGAATGTTCAAGGAGGGGTATAGCCATGTTATTCCTAAATGATATCCTACCCCAACCATAAACCTAAATTACAAGAACAAAAAGCCCTTTGTGATTCCCAACCAAGTGTGGTCATTGTAGTAGTGATTAAAAATAGGGGCAAGACTATGGCAAGGTACATGTTAACATGGAGAATTTTGTGAGAGAGTAAGTGTTTGCACTTAAAATTACTTGTAGCATGATTGGTGACTAGGTTTGTAAATTTTTCCTTTCTAGTTGGGGTGGGTGATTTTGTCATCTTCCGCACAATAAGATAATTGGAAGTATTGCATAATTGTAGTCAACATGGAAGCCATTTCTAGAGTGTTAGAAGTTGGTGCGTAGTTGCTCCCTTAATTCTATTGTATTCTTTGCTATTTTATTTTTTAGATGAGGAAAGTCGTTAAAAGCTTATTTTCCCATGTGTGAAAAGCTTTTGGTGGTAGCAATTAAGTGTGAGTCATCATGATCATTGAGTGATAGAATGAAGGCATGCATATGAAATTGTCTCTTAATAAGGGATATTGTTGCTTGAGGACAAACAAGGTCTTAATTTAGGGGTGTTGATGTGTGATGATTTTACCACTTATTATCACTCAATATTCTTGTACATTACCTTGTTTTGAATGAATAAATGAGACATGTTCATGAGTAAATTCACTAAAATCAATAGGTATACAGTTTAGGTGATCAAAAGATGTGGATTGGAGCTAAAAATGATAAAAAGAAAGCAAAGAAGAGTGCAGCTGAAGACCTAGACTACATCAGCCACAATTACCACAACTACAGTCCTCAATCCGTAGTCGCTGTCAGTCAAGATGGTCAGCATAATATGATCGTGGCATGCAACTGTAGTCGCATGAATGCGGTCGCAGACATACATAAATGATCGTGGTTCAGTGAGAATATGTCCAGGGACAGATTTGTAAATGCACTTAGACGAATCCCAAACCATATATAAAAAAAACCCTTTCTTCTTTGGGCATTGCTTACCTCATATCTTTGAATTCACGACTTGAAACCCTAATTGGGAAAGTGTGTAATTAACTTTGGAGAATAAATTTTTTAGGATTTTTGTGAAGAATGAATGCTTTGGATAATACTTATTGTATATCACTCTTTACATTCTTAATAAGTAGCTAAGTAATTTAGTCTTGGGATTATGTTTAATTAGAGTATATTGTGTGTAGGTATTGTAGTGTTTACATGGATTTTAGTTGTTGAGTATGGATTCCTCCATTGCTTCAGCATTGGTTTGGAATTTGATGGGTGAAAACCCCAAATCTCCAAGTAGATTTGATGGGTGAAAGACCCAAACTCTAGAAACCCTTTATCATCCTCAAATAAGTGATGAAAATGAACATTAGGTAACCTATAACATCCTCATAAGAGGGTTATAGGGGGACAAGGAAATGGTGGACAATTGAGCCTAAGATTTACTACCTTTTACAATCTTAGAAATTAGTCTATTGGGAGTGTAAATCATATCAAGATCATCATCCTAGAAATAGGGATGCTTGATTGAGGTTTTGGGTGATGATGAAAATTTGTACACTTTTTAGGTGCTTGAAATAGCCAACTGGTTAAATCGTTGTGGTTTTGTTGAAAGAGTGACCCCAATGGTCTTCGACCTAGCCTCTCTGTTAGTTAACAACTAAATTTCATGATGAACCAACATCAACCCACATGCATTAACTCTAGGTAGACATAATCCCAAGATTTTTCCTCAAATGTTGAATTCTAAGTAAACGTTTCATTCACCAAGTGCTTGTTAAAGTTTGTTGTGAAGAATTTCAAAACAAATTCCCCCCCCCCCCCAAATTTTATTTTACATGTCATTTATATTAGCATTCTGGGTAATCTCGTAGTAATTTGAGCATCCATAAAAATTAATGTCTATAATTCACTCCTTGAGATTTGACCCTAATTCAAATTACGTTACTTGACAATGACCTCCTCACCCCTTAATTTCGTGAGTGAGTTGAGTGTTATCAATATGTTTTGCCCAAATTTGGTTCACCAAGATTCGGAGAAGGTAAAGGTAATTCAGGATAGATATAAGGCTGCCCAAAGTGGTAAAAAGTCCTCTACAAATATGGGGCAAATAAAGTTGGAGTTTGAGGATGGGGATAATGTGTTCTTGAAGGTGTCTCCCATGAAGAGAGTGATGCAGTGTAGGAAGAAGATGAAGTTTATTCCATAGTATGTAGGTTCATAGTTGGTTTTGAGAATGGTTGGTAATGTAGCGTATGTGTTAGAGTTGCCTTCTAGTTTGAGCTCCATTCACCCGGTGTTCCATATTTCTATGTTGAGGAAGTGTTTGGTTGATCTGTCGCAAATTGTACCTATCTAGTACAATGGTATTTTGGGTTCCCTATCTTATGAGGAGATCCCAGTTGAGATCTTGGATCGGCAGGTTCATCAGTTGTGCACCAAGGATGAGGCCTCGATAGTGGTTCTATGGAGGAACCACAAGGTTGATGAGGCTACTTGGGAAGGCGGAGAGGACATGAAGTCAAAGAATCTGTATACGTTTATTTCTTCAAAAATTTGTACGGAAGGTATATGTTATTCATAACATCTTTGTTTTTAAACTTAGTTAAATAAAAGATTGATTTCCTTGCAATTTTGTTTTCTAACTTACATAAAGGTCAGGGTAGAGGTGTTGGGGTGTAAATCATGCTTGTACTACTTTTTTCCATCATTCGAGGACAAATGATCCATGTGGGGGATAATTGTAACACCGTAGGTTCTGGCCCTTATGAATTTCTTGAGTCTTTAGCTTTCTGACCATCATATGACTCACCATAGTAGTCGTATGGTAAGGTTACAGGTGAAGTAACCAAACTCATAAGGTTTCAAGTATTTAGTGGTTTGGTTTCTGTAGTGGTTACGAGTTCATGGTGATGAGTCGTATATTGATATGATGAAAGGTTAAGTCTAATCGTATGTTGTTCAGTGTCTAGCCTTTAATTTTCTTCATAGGGTATGGCTTAATGATACTAGTCATATGGTGAAGATACGAGATGATCAAGGGAGTCGTATGTTGGAAAGAATATGGTGTCCAAATTTTTGATCAAGTGATGACTTGAGGGCACTACACGTAAGATGTGTTGATGAGTTGAAGGATCCAATATTACCCATCGGCATTTCTCTACAACTTTTAAGATAATGGTATTTTTGACATTTCTCACCCCATGCCTTAAACAGTATTTGGTCCCTCATTCTATAATTTAGAAAATCAAAACACTCTCTAAACACCCTTTAAAAATCTCTCAAAAATATTGGGCTAGGGTTTCTTCAAGGTGGTCATCCAGAGGCTTAAGGATCAAAATTTGTCTGTGAATCTTTGTGACTTATCCATGTTACTCCTCCCTCATTGTTAGTTCAACTGAAAGTCTGTTTTAATGAATGGTTTTCATGGTATTATTGTGAATTTGTTTAGGGTTCTAAAATAGATGTTTGGGGTTTTGGTTGCTCATGATTAGATAATATTTTCCTATGTACTTATGGTATATCATGTTATAATAATGGTTTAAACATGTGGTTGCATGGTAATTTTCAATTGATAGTTGGTTTTGGTTTTGGAAACTATATGCCCTCAATATGTTTGCTAAAATGCCAATGATAATGATTTTGTCATGTAGTTTGACTATTCTTGAAACCTTTGCATTGCATAATATGGTAATGGAATTTAAATTGGTTTGGTTTGTTCTAAATGATTTAGAAAGGCCTCAGTAGCCGTGGCTTTGGTTTGCTTTGAAATCTTGTAAGGTACATGGGAATCCCCTAATACTTAGCGTAATGACGTTGCTTGCAAGCTATAGTCGATATAACGATGCCACTTTATAATGTCATTGAAATTGAGTCCTAGAATTAGTTGTTTATTTATGTGCTAAATGTTATAATTGAGCAATAATGGCAGGTTGTGATAGCTAACTATGAAGGTGTGAGTCCTATGGACGGAGACTGGAAACTCATGTTTGCCAATATAAGGTCTGTTCATGGTGACGATATGCTTGTGAGGTATATGGGAATCCCCTAATTTATACTTATATACATGTATCATGGCAGGCGAAGGGCACACATGAATCCTCGACCCCTAGGGCTCTGATACCAAATATGACATGACCTAAACTATGGCTTAGTTGTGTTGGGTATCTCAAGTCCAGCTAGTTTCGGGGATCACCCCCAATACCCTTTCATTAACCACCCTACATCCCATGTTAGATGAATTCCTAACATATAATAAGATAAAATAATAATAGTGCAAGGGCAATAAAGTAACTCTATAATCATAACTGAAAACCATAATCAAATGTCCAACCAATGCCAATCCTAATGCCACTACCGAAACCAAGGCTGACACTAATACCGACACCGCCTATGTCCATAGTAGTCTAACAAAGTTTCTAATCACAATTAAAGAACAAATGGTCGGTACATTCCCCCGACAATAGCCAAAAACATAACCAAAGAAATAACAATAATGAAAAAAGTCCATATCATGAAATGGTGTCTTCCAGAGTATGGAAGCTCGCCGCTTTAATCAGACTCAAATTTGTTCCCTAATCTAGGTAACTGAGCAAGAAGAATGGTAGTATGGTCAGTTTTTCCATCATGTGGGGATACAACACCCAAAGATAGTTAGCAGAGAGAACTCTAGCATGTGACTCATGGATAAAGATAAGATAATTCCATAATTTTCAAAACTAAATCAATTAACCATATACAATCACTTGTACACACACAAAAATATATATCATTCCAGGATAAGAAACAAGGTTTAGCATGTATTTAAATCCTTAACCTGGGCTGAGTAGTTTGACCATCCTAAAACTACCCACGGGCTATATGGGTTCATCTCTCCCTGCTGAAAGGGCCCTAGTATGTTAGCCGCACGATCGGAGAAAAGAACCTGAGATGACTAGTATATCTCCAAAAATATAAAGTGTGACATCATACACATGGTGACTAAGACTACCCTTAAATTTGCAAACATGAGTGTCCAGTGTCGGAACCCTAGGGATTTTTACCTTCCATGGCTTTGCAACTCGACCCTCTTTAAGATCATATTAAAACCATTTACACATTCCCAGCCATTTTACAAGGATTTTTTTAATTAGGCATTAACCATTGTTATCGTCATACCAAAATTAGAGCTTGGAAAAGAAGTATATCAAATTTGTTTTAGCCTAAAAGGTGAGAAGGATCTATATGATGATTAGGTAAACACTTGAGGCGTCAATCCTGAGAAGGTATTTTGTATTAATGGAGTTTAAACCCATTTCCACAAAATCATTATCTATATTTAACACTGGGTATGGTATCTTATGGCACCTGCTTCTCATATACTATGATATATCCCAGAACTTGTTTGGGAAGTTTATGTTTCAGATTTTGTTTAACACAATAAACAAAAATATATGATGATAATTTTGAAACGACCTTGTCTATCAAGTGTACTAGTGCGACGTTTGGAAGACCCTTGCATGTCTATGGAGATTAATAAATTTTATTTTTTTGTGACTTAGATTCTACTGTGGAGAACAAAAAGTGAATATTTAGTGGGCGTCAAAGTTTCCCTTGCCATGCTCATGTGATTTCTAAGGTCATTTATCCATGGGCTAATAGTGTATGTCAAATCAAGAGGAGGGACCTTTTTGGTTCAATCCAAACATTTGCTTAGAGTTATTGGTAATAGCCTATGTCCCTCGAGAAATGTCGATGAATCACAATTGATAAGGCTATTTTGTTGGTTGCATTATGGATAAAGTCCCAATTAATTTAGGAGAGTTCATAGTTCCCGGCACTCATCACCCTACTTTCCATAAGTTTATAGTCCCACTATACTTAAATATTAACTGAAGGGTTATATGCACCAAAATCATTCACACCACACATTCCAAGGATAAGGATAAACCCACGAGGATAAGAGAAAATCTTAGGTTTTAGTAGATTTGAGGAGGTGAAATATTTGCCTAGGTTAGAAAGAGTCGAGCTTCATTTGGCTCCTACACTTGATTATAAGACACTTCATTATTCTACTAATACTCCTCCATTATCAAGCACCGCAATATGACCTTAACCCATATAACCGGCACAGTCTTCTACAATTACGTTTGCCAAAGTTGTTTCCATGACTTTGGCAAAGAATTATACTCATACCAGGTTGGTGGTTGACATCCCCCAGTATATATAGGCCAATTTTTCACCTCTATGTGAATGCATATAAATGTTAGAGTAGGATGTTTCCGTGCTTGAGGTGAGATAAGATTATAAAGGGGCAGCATCTTTGAGGGTAGACCTTGATAGTTTGCGAGCAGAGTGTCACTCTTGAAATCCCTCTATCAGTCTTTGTGAGATGAAGATTGCTTTTTCTCTTAATACTTTTATCCAATTACTTCCATTTGAGTACTAGTTTAGAGAAGGGAATAAGCACGTTGGTGATAAGGCTGAAGTTGATTTGATAGAGAGGCTTACTGAAGCCTAATAGGTTGAGATCACCAATAAACTATCCAGGGATGCTAAGAATGAACGGATGGTTAGGGATAGTTATAAATCTCAAAATGTTGATGAGTTTCACTTTGTAGCCCAATGAGAGGAGCCAAGTATGATGAGGCTTCTAGTGAAATAGTACGACCACCAACTAACATGGACCCAAGTGCCTAATGCATCATAGGGTGTATTTACCTTTACTACTCTCTTTTTATTTTTCATTGGGGACAATGCAATGATTATTAGTGGGGGTGGGGTATAGTGGGGATAGTTATTATTTGTTTGATTGTCTATATATATTGTATCATTTGATGGCATTGATTTGAATGATTATATAGACATACTAATATTCTATTCTTACATTTATCATTTTGATATTTATTTACATATTACATTGTGTTGTTTATTTACTTTATCCCTCATGGGGACTGCAATTTGATGCTTGTTTACTTTAGTCCTCATAGGGCTTGTACCTCATTATCGAAATGGATTTGAATTGGCCCTTATTGTGTATAGTGATGATAATGTCAAATGTTGCCCTTTTGGGCTTGTGTCATATGCTTAATATTAATGCAATACCCAATTTGCTGCACATTGTTCTCATAACATTTTGTATATATATGTCCAATAAAGTCCAAGAGTTTTGTTTGAAACTCGGTTCTTTCCCAAGGAGCAACAGTTTGATTGTTTTTTCTCTGTCTTTTTTCTTTATTTTAGTTTAGTTTCTTTGTCAAACCAAGTGATATTTCACCCATGAGGGATGATGAGGTGACATCCTTCGGTGAAGTATCTAGTCTTTTGAATTTATTAGGAATAGGCAAAAGTTTGAACATTCTTTTAATATGTCATTGGCAAGGAATAAAATGATTTTGAGAAAAAACAAAAATATTGTTTTGTTTTGGCAAAAAAGTAAGGATGTTCAGGAGCTTTCTCTTGAGTGAGACCATTAAATTTAATTTTTTGGTCTCTCTTTGCAAGGATCAGTATTTGGCTCAGAGCAACTTATTGAGCTCAAATTGGCTGGGAGACTAAGTGTTTGCTCTATGAGTAGGATGCCATGTATGGTGAGATTTTTGAATAATTCTTGTACATACGTGTAGTCTATAATATGCCCTGAGTGTATTCAAAGTGAAATCCTATGCAAGCTTGGTTTGGAGGATAACCCAAGACCATTTTTGACCCATCAAATAGACAAATTCCCACCTTAACATTGTTCCCTAGTTAATCTCTTTTGAGCCTTTTGCCCATTTTCCTTTCTTCTTGTAATGATAACCTAGCTAAATCACCTAAAACCTTTCTAAAAATCTTATTTTGGGAACTTAACCTCCTTTGATGCATCGCATGATTCTAAATAATGAAATATAGGTAAAATCCTAAGTTTGGGGGTGTCATGACCCAATTTCTTAGCTCATGATGGTGCACACTATAACCCACCCGTAGGCAAGCCAAAACCATAGTAAAGAATGGGTAGTAACGGACTACTCAATAATATAAAAAAAAGAATGTGGAATAAATGAAATAAAGATTAATACATAATAAAGTCTCAAAACCTAGTGGTATAAGTATAAGAGCTTCTAATATAATAAGAGTACAAAAGTTAAATATATGAAGTAAATTACACCGATACAACTTATCTCCTATTACAACATAGAGACAAATATAGTACATAAGAGAGAGGTAAGTAATACTCTAAGTGTCAGGAGCTCACTCTAAGTCTTCAACAATGACTGCTCCGCACGACACACATATCAACGGCAATAGCCCGTACTATGATCTGCATGCTACAAAAGTGTAGTATGAGAACAAAACAAATGGTACTCAGTAAGCAACTATCAATTGAGCTCCAAATGTAAAGAAGATATATATAAAATATGAACAGAATAAATACTACACTCAAATGTTCAACAATCATATAACAAAGCCAATGAGATAACACGGAGAGCCTATTTTATTCATGTACAATAGAAAAACATAATAGGACTAAGTAAGTATCCAGAATGAACTATCCTATTCCAGTCATACTCATTAATCTCAATACTATATTGTATATTCCCAAGCCAATATATGAATAAAGAGTGAAAAAATAATATACTATAATATACAAGGACACAGAATGAATATACAATCTAAAAAAACAAAAAAAAGGATATACGGTAATACCATAGTCACACATAGCTAGATATACATATATATATATACAATGTCATCTCAAAGCACAACCTAGATCATCATATCTTCATTTTAATGTCTCATTATAATCCTATCAGATTTATTACTAACATGCTCAAGGTTTCTAATCCATTTGTCTCATCAGGAATTAATCATGCATAATAATGAAATCACCAAATAAAAGAGGCTAGAATCATTCCTCGAACTCGATACCAAATTAATGAATAATCTATCATAATCTAGCCATAACAATGATCATAACAATGATAATAACAATATCAATAACAACATGAGTAACTAACTTTTTAATACAACCAAATACCTAGTCGATCCTATGCGTTCCACCATCATCCTAGGCTCGAAAGGCTCAATCAGCATACAACAACAAAAGACATAGTCATCACTCATATCTATGCAACCATCCCATACCAGCTGATAAACATAGGCGCATACTGGTTATAGGCGATGCACATGCAAGAATAAATGTAAGGTACACCATTAAAATCACAATCTTATCATCATAATAACCTTCGACCTTGTCGGGTATGAAACATCATTATTACAAAATCCTACAGCCTTATCGGGTATTAATATCATCACCACAGTATCATTCGGCTTTATTACATATCATATTATCATCACAGTATACTACGACCTTGCCGGGTATCAGTATCATCATAGTGTCCTTCTATCTTGCTGGGATTCAATATCATCATAACAATATCCTCCATCCTAGTCGGGTATATCAATATCATCATAATAATCAACACATATAGATAGATATATAATAGGTTACAGACTCGAGCCGTGGATAAAAGGAGTTTAAATTTGTAAGACTATTGCTCGGAGTGATCTTCTAGAGTAAATCATTATAAAAGTGTAGAAAGGGTGGGAATATCTCAAGGCCAAAGAAAATAATAAGGTCAAATCATGGACTAGAATCTGCCTTGGTTAAATCTTTAAGACACCATTATTAACCTCTTATATATATATATATATATATATATATATATATATATATAAGAGTTATCCATTAAGTTAGGCAATTATTATTGTAGAGAAATCCATTATTAACGGTGAAAAGTGGGTTTTAACCCTCATTTAGGTAAATAGTAATAGGATCATATTTCAGCTAAAATCACATCAATTACCGATATAATAACCATAAATTAACCAAATCTATGCATGCCATCACTAGTATTAAATCATTTAAATCGTAAGAAACATACCACATCTTCCCTCATCCCATACCGGAGAGACGTGTATGTCCACCTTCTACAACCGTATCCTTTACAAGGATAAATACTTCCTGGATATCCAATCAATATAAAAACATGGCCTTTTGCCAAATAATGTATTCGGTCTAATCTTAAAATCAATATCACGACCTTAGTCACACATACGTATTCAAAACTCATATCACTAACCATGTATATAAACCATCTCATATTTATAAGTCGTAGTTTATTCATGAGGCATGACATCTCTATAATCTATTAATCATATCTATAATCATCTCTCATAGAGGAGGCATCTCACTTCTATGAGGCATAATGCATCAAGGAAGCATAACTTATAATATGAAGAATAACTTATAACTATGAAGCATGTCATATCTATAAGTCATCCCACATCAATAGGTAATATATCATGACTATGAGGAATATTATCTCTAAAGTCCATTTGTTATATAGAAGGGGAAAGAGAATCTCTATGGGCCAAATATCAAGTCTAAGATGAAATAGAATCTCTATGGGCCAAATATCAAGTCTAAGAGGAAATAGCATCTCAATGGGCCAAATAACATACTTAGGAGGAATATCATCTCTATAGGCCTGATATTATAACTAGGAGCAAATAACATATATAAAGGCCCAATATCACTTCCATAAGGAATATCATAGCCATAACTTAGAAGTCATAATTTTGGGGAATATAATCACAATTTACCAAGTCATAATGTAAGATTCCTATAAAGTCTCACTAGTCTAAACAAGGCCTAACTTCCACAACCAAGTCCACAATGGCTAACACAAGTCTCGACCTAAGTGGGCTAGATGATCCAACTTCTAATCCTCAATTTCCATAATTAGGAAAACTATGCCCCAAACTAAGCTAAGGTATTTAGTTCAACTTCTAGATATCAAGTAACCCAAACCAATCCTAAGATAGGAACTTAGTCTAGGCATTCAAGTCAACACAACCCAAATTATGCTTTCAAGACCATAAGACTAGCCCAACTTAGGTTAATCATTCTAACCATAATTCCAATACTTAAACCATATCCCAAACCTAACATCATATTATATTCATACTGCAAATTAGTCCAATCTAGGGAGAAGGCAGTAGGATTCTGATGTGGGGCGTATTTATACCCCTAAGAACCATAATTTACCCATATTTTAGCTAAGTTTGGAGGATAAAATATATAATTCCTGCACTTTTAGTCCATTTTCCTTTAAGTGAGCTAACCTATGTGATTAGCATGTTTTTCCGGTATTAATGATGAAGATTTCAGCACTTTCTAGACCTTTGGGCAGCAAAGGAAAACTTCACATAAGAGGGAAGGCATCTTTTGGAAGCCTGTGGACTAAATGTGACGCATGGAGAATTTATCCCGGGCAAAATTAGTATTTCTAAATACTTAGGGATGCAGCAGTAACTTAGTAGACAAGGATATTATAAAAACCCTATTTCTGAAATTTTTTAGCATCATTATTATTATCATATTCATTATTGAGTTTACAGATTCTGAAAGTGTGGAATAGAGAAAAACAGCTCAGAGAGAAACAGACAAAGGAAAAAAACGTCAACCTCTAAGTGGCGCTAGAACCATCTACATTGCCAAGCTTGTTCTAGGTTGTGGTATGATGATTATGTCTATTGTGATCTCCGTTGTAATCATGAGTAGATAAACTTCTTTATTAGGGTTATGGAAACCTTGTAAGATACTACTATTGCTATGAGTTTGTGAATTCTTGATGTGTATGCTACTTATATCATTACTCTCTTCGTTTTGATTGAATTCTTATGGTTGCAAACATATACAATACACCATTATAGCATTAACTTGTTCGAGAGAAAAGTTACATGTTTGGAAAAGAGAGTGTGACAAGGAAATAGAGCTTCCAACCTCTATTTACACGTTAATGCCTTAACCGGATTAACCTCTTGGAGAATTTGTACCATTAGTTATACACTTTAGGCTCGAGAGAGCTAAAGTGAAACAAATCCTTGATGGTTGAGAAACACTTGGATTTAGAATTAGAATACGATTCTCTATAAGTGCATGCATGTCTAAATTCCGCGTTACTCATAGTAAATAGAGAAGTAGAACTTACAAGGTGGACATAACCCTAACTTATCATTCTATGTGATTAAATCTTACTACACATATTATTCCATTGTTACTTTGCTAATATTAATTTGTGTCTAAACTAAACCACCCTTTTCCGTGGAATTTTCGACCAACAGTCTACTAATAATTGCAACACTTAGTGACCAGAGTATTCCCTGTGGTATTTGACACCCAACCCAGTTGGGTTCTATATTTGACAGTGACCGCTTACACTTTCTCACGAGAGCTGTAATTTTGGCATATCAAATTTTGGCACCGTTACCGGGGAATACTGTTGTCAACTACGTTTGTGATAGTTAATAGACCCTTTGGTTTAAAATTCTCGAATTTTACTTTTTGTTTGTTGTTTTTGTTTTGTTCAGGTTTGGTAGAGTGCATGCCAAATACACAAAGTTCTGGTCAGCCATTATTACCTCTAAATCCTGAACCACATCTTATTAGCAAAATGGATGCACAACGAGACATCGAAAGAAGGGCTGCTCAACAGAAGCAGGCTAGATTAACTGCATTGGCAGCTGCTCAAGTGCAGCAACAGAATATTGATAACCCTGGTCGAGCAACAAATCTTGATGATGAGGACCTGGGTGATAATGAGTTACTAAATCCTAGGCGTGCAGATGAGGTGGCGGCACCAATGCACAGGAGAGATCGTCAAGCTAGAATGAGACCTTAAAGTCGAACTGTGTAGGATCCTTTTGATGATGATGATGACGATTTGGATAGAGCTGGTGCCACAGGGGCTATTATTCCTCCACCCTTGGCACCCGGAGCGAAGTTCAATATCACTAGCACCATGATTCAGCTATTACAACTCAAAGGGTTATTTGGTGGACTTGCAGGCGATGATCCGAATATGCATCTGATTAATTTTATCTTAACATGCAAGTCGTTTGACAATCCAGGAGTTGGACAAAATGCAATTCGGTTGCGCTTATTTCCATTGTCTCTATCTGGAGAGGCAACTCTATGGTTGAACGGGCTAACTCCTGATTCTCTTACTAATTGGAGGCAACTGAAAGACGATTTCCTAGAAAGATTCTTTCTGTCATCCAAGAGAGCCCAATTAACAGATGAGATCAGCAACTTTCGATAGCTTCCAACTGAAGCTCTCTACGAAACATGGGAGAGGTTCAAGAAGAAGCTTATGCGGTGCCCAAATCATCAAATAACCAATATCCACTTGATGGAAATATTATACAGGGCTTTGAACTCAATGACAAAGCCAGTGGTTGATAATGCTGCAGGTGGGTCATTCATGGACCTTACTTTTATTGAGGCAAGTGATATGCTGGATCATATGACAAAGCAGAGTAGAGCTTAGCATACCAAGGATTCTGAGGTAGCAAGCTCTATTGTATCTATTGGCATGACTGCAGAACAGAGATGAAGACAAGAGGAATGTGACCAGGATATGGCTCACACGAAAACACAGATGGACCTTCTTACCAAGCATTTATTATCAGGGAAGACAGAAAAGGTTAAGGCCGTTGTATCACAGGGAAGAGATGAATCCGATTCTAAGGAGGAAGTGAATTACTTGAATAATCAGGGGGGGTTTCCGAGGAAATGCCCAAGGAAACCAAGGTCAGAACTATTATGATAAATCAGGATACAAGGACCATGATCTAGGGAGTTGGAAAAATAATACTAACAGGAGTGGTTTGTACGTTCCTTCTGGAAATCGTGAGGCTGTAGCGTCTGGCTCTGGGAAGATGTCCATGGAAGATATGATGGCTAAGTTGTTGAAAGGAGTGGAGGCAATCAACACGGGAGTAACTGAGGTAAATAATGATTTGTCCTCAATAAATCAATTGGTTGACTTGCATTCCACTATAATAAAACAGCTGGAACAACAACTGAGTCAACTTTCAACAGTATTAAATCAAAGAAAGGCTGGCACTTTACCTAGTGACACTGTGCAAAATCCAAGGAATGATGGATCATGTATGGCTATTACTACCAGGAGTGGTAAAGGGTTGGAAAATCTATCCAAAGGCAAGCAGGTGGTTGATACTACAGAAGAGAATGTTATTGAAGCAGATTGTGATAATTTTGTAGAAGCTTAAAATCAGAATGAGAAGGTGCATTACACTACACCTAGACGTCACCAGCCTGAAAAGATTGATAATCGAAAGCAAGATAAAAAGAAAGTGGTGGATAAAACTCTTCTAACTCCACCACCTTTTCCTCAGAGACTGAAAAAGAAAGTTGATGACACCAGGTTCAGTAAATTCATAACCATGTTGAAGCAGCTGACTATTAGTGTTACTTTGGTGGAGGCACTGGAGCAGATGCCAGGATACGCCAAATTCATAAAGGACCTTTTGACAAAGAAAAGGGCAGCAAGCTATGAACTGGCAGATAATGTTCATCATTGCAGTGCGATTGCCATGAGATTGTTAGTACAGAAGAAGGCAATCCTGGTGCTTTCACTATTCCTTGCATGGTTGGATCTTTAGATTTTTCTAAGGCGTTGTGCAATTTGGGGGCTAGCATCAATTAGATGCCGCTATCCATTTACAAAAATTTGGGGTTGGGCGATCCTGCACCAACCAATATGCGGTTCGTGATGGCAGATAGGTTGGTTAAACGACCTGTTGATATCTTATATAATGTATTGGTGAAGGTTTCTACCTTCATTTTTCCTGCAGACTTTGTGGTTTTGGACTATGAGGTGGATTCTGAAGTACTCATAATCTTGGGGCATCCTTTCCTCACAACAGGAAGTGTACTTATTGATTTAAGAGCTAATGAGCTTTTATTTCGGATGAATGATGAAGTGGTCTGTTTTGATGTATGCAAATCAATGAAGCAGCCTAAAGATATGAATGTGTTCTCTGTAGCTGATGTTTATTATGAGGATGAGAAAGAATTATCTGTAGAGAAGCAGCTTACTGTTGAGCCATTGTCTGCTGTGCTTTTGAATTTTGAGTGTGATGATGTTGAAGATTATGAAGAAAATATTTGTGCTCTAACAGGAATAGGGTCCTATTCTCATGCCCCTAAGAAGCTGGAACTTGATCTTAAGAATCGACCTTCACCACCAGCGAAACCATCCATTGAAGAGCCACCGGTGCTAGAATTGAAAGAGCTACCCATCCATCTAAAGTATGCGTTCTCAGGAAGTGGAAATAAATTTCCAGTTATTGTTGCGATTGATTTAGGTGAACAACAAGTAGAGGCTCTCATCTCTATTCTGAAGAGGTACAAGAGAGCTATTGGTTGGACTATTGATGATATAATTGGTATCCCTCCTGGCATAGGTATGCACAAGATTCAGCTAGAGGAAGATTGTGTACCCACTATTAAGCATCAGTGTCATCTGAATCCATTCAGAACACGATGGTCCATATATCTCGATGAAGTCTGAGTAATCGAGATAGTTATGTCGTGCCGCGACAATAAATAAAGCACTACATGGGAGGTAACCCATCGCTTTTAATCATTTTGTTTTACTAGGAGTTTGTTTTTGTTAAATAAAAATTCAAAAAGAAGAGTAGAGCCACGACCAAAACTAAGGCGCTCGGTGGGAGGCAACCATCTTTCTAATCAATTTTGTTATTTTTGATTAAGTGTAGGTGCAAGACGTACAAAGGAGGTGATTAGTCCCAAATTTTAATTTGAGAGTGAGCCATGCTAAAGGTGGTAAGCTAAGAATGATAGAGAAAAGGCTATCGGCTAGGCATTGCCTATGCTAATCTAGGCAATGAACAAGGCAATGCCTATGCTAATCTAGGAAATGGAAAAGGAAATGCCTATGCCAATCTAGGAAATGGACAAGGCAAGGACTATACCATTGCCTATGTTCACTGCCTCACATAGGCAACGAACAAGGCATTGCCTATGAAAATCTAGGCAATACCATAGGCGCCGCCTATGCAAATCTAGGCAATACCATAAGCGCCGCCTATGCCATTACCTATGCTCACTTTTTCAACTAGGCATTGACAAAGGCACCGCCTATGCCCAACTAGGCATTGACAAAGGCGCCGCCTATGCCCAACTAGGCAATGACAAAGGCGCCTCCTATGCCAAGCATAGGTAAAGCATTAGGCGCCGCCTACTTATGCCTTTTTGTCTCCTAACCCGATTGTACATCGATCAAACCCGACCCATGGCTTAGTCTATAAATAGATCCTCAATCTTAGAACACAATCCTATTGTTTGCTCAAGATAGGCGCCGCCTAAGCTTCCGAATTCTCTCAAAGTTTTTCTTTTTGCTCATCTAATCTTGCAAGCTCCTCTTCCCGAACCATCACCAAGTAAGTTATTCTTTTATATTCCGTAGTTGTTGCAATACTACGCTTATACTGGTATTTTAGATTTTGAAGTGATGTTTGGTGATAAGAATATGATTGGTTTGTCATGATGCATCTAGTTGAGTAAAATGCTTCGTGTGGGTGTTCTTGACTTTATTCCGACTTGTATTTGATTGTTATACACTGTCATATTTTTATGAAGTCGAAATTGTAAAGTTAATACATAATCTTGAAAGTTGAAAGCTTGAATGTTTCAATGACTCGTTCATCGAGAGACCGATCATAATTGACCACAAGCATAAGATGGTGCAATTATTTCTATGTAATAACCTGATACGATCTCTATGTGGTAGTCTTGTTCAAAAAGTGCATTAATCCAAACAAGAAAGTATAGTCAAGATTACATGAAATAGAGTTAGAGAGGATAGTCAAGATTGCTTGAAAATATGACTGTGCTAAACATGTTGTTAGAACATATCGCCTAAATGTATGTCAATGAAGTCTGAGTAATCGACATCACTCACTTAATTAGCCTGTGCCAACAAATTAAGTGTGAGGTGGTGCCATTACTGTTTGTTGTTCGATCATAGTGAATGTACCGAGATGAAGCTAACATGACTTTATTGTGATCCCAAGTAAATGGCCCCAAAAGGACGACAAAGAAAAGAAAAAGTGTCCACCTCACAGAAAGGCCAGAAAAGGTCAAGAAAAGATTAGGCGGAGTCCTCCTCTTTGCAAGTGCCTCGATGCACTTTTGGGATAAAGTGGGTCCTAGAGAAGGAAGGAAAGGAGTGGTACAAGAACAACAAAGTAAACAAATATGTTCACGTGGATTTGATGCAAAAAGTGAGTCTAGCAAAGAGAGAACCCCGCATTTTGGCTAAAATCATGGTACTAAACCTTGATTTCATTTTTTGAGATATGGGAGAATGCAATCTTGATCTAACACACGAGTTTTATACCAATTGGTCCCCAAAGACTACCGAAAGTGAAGTGAAGATTCGGGGCCAAGTCTTGCAACTGAATGCCGAGTTCTTCAACTCTTTTCTAGGCCTTCCATCTGTGGATCCATCACCGCTCAAGGTGCTTTATCACAGACCTCCCTACAGGGCAATCAGACATACACTGTGCGGAACAAGGTCAATGGCATGTTGGATTCGTCATAAGGATAACGGTCGGCACAATACCTTCTCGTATGCTTCCTTGAATAGGGAAGCTCATATATGGTTGAGGATAGTCAACTCTTGCTTGATTCCTGGGACACAGTACACAAAGATCACACGTGATCGAGTTCTCTTTGTGTACGCTCTGATGACAAATATTCCCATCAACATTGGTGCGGTTATTCGATCGTCAATGTGTAAAGCAAGGTTGCATAAAAGGTCCCACTTCAGCTTTGGCAATTTATTGACTGCGATCTTAAGGAAGGAGCACACTAAAGAGGAACCTGCAGATCATAAGCTTCCACACAACCTGAAGAAGGTTGATCTCACGAAAGTTAAAGAGCCTGAAACTGGTCATGGCATCAACCTTACCACTGGAGAGAGACATGCTCACGATGAAAGTTTCTTTCGCCATCTATATGGAATGACTAGGCTTACCATGATGAGTGGGGTCGTATTCCGACTGATGCAGAGCTTCAGTAGTTGGACTATGACTACCCACTGAATGAGAATGCGCGGGCTATGTGTGGAGTTGGGGTACATTTTGAGGAACCTCTCGATGATGATGTGCCAACTGACGATGATCGCCGACTGCCAGACTCAGATGTGGAGGACAGCTTTGATGATGACGACTTTGATGATGATTCCAACGCAGGGGGTATGACCCCAGACATAGAAAAAGAGTCCGACTAATCAGGTTTTCCTTATTTATTTCCACTGAGGGCAGTGTGTCCCGTCTAAGTGTGGGGTGCTGGTATTTGTATGTTGTATTGTACTTCTTTGCCTACTTTTATTCTTATTTTTGTTTGTTTTAATTAGTCGTAATTAGTTAGTTAAATTTCAAATTTTTTAGATTTTGCATGAAATTGTTCTGATAGACGGCATGGTAGTATAACAAGAGTTTGTGCTAAATCATTACTATTGAGACATTTAGGCTCTACGTATGACTCACTGTGTAATAATTATGTGGTTTAATTCATTCATCTGTGGGCCAAGAATCTATAATGCTCCCAATTAAGTTAACCATGTGCCTTGTGTGTGTGAGATTATAGTTTATTTTGTGTTGTGACTGATTCTAGAACATGCCTGGTGTGTGTGTAAAGCAAAATAATTAGTGTGAGTTTAGGAGATGATTTAGGCATTTCTTTGGCAGCCCTAAATTTGTCTATCTTCTTATTCCCTACCTTTATACATAGTCCTAGTTAACCCCCTTTGAGCCTTTAGCTATCTTCTTTGGCAGCCTCATATGTAGCCTGATCCATTTTTTTAAGACTATAATTTGATCAAAATTCCTAAGCGCTTTAAATTGTAGAATCATGTGGCAAAATAAGAGGAAATTGGTGAAAATAATGTCTCAGAGTATGTTGGTGCTTGAAAATGTTGTGAAAAAGAAGTGGCTATCATAGGGATGCTTAATATAATAAATATATATATATATATATATATAAATAATAGAAAAGAAAAGAAAAAAAATAAGAAGGTTGTATATTCTCATCTTTGTGTTTCTGATTGAATAAATAATTGGATGAAAAGGGGTTGGTAGATGAAAAGAAGGAAGAGAGGTTGTTAAAAGCTAGTGTAAATGGCAAAAATGTAGTGTATTAAAGCATTTAGGGAACATAATCACTATTTCTGGCCAAAATAGTCCGACCTGTCCCTTAGTCTATATTACAACCCTGTAAAGACCTATTTGATCCTAAGCTTAGCATTCTGATATTAGTGGATCATTACACTAAGGGCAAGCCTATGTTCAGCAGTTGCAATATAAGAATTCTTTCTAAGAGTGAGAGCAAGGAGAGTCTTATACCCATGTTTCGAAAAATGCAAAACTGTGAGTGATTATGGGTGATATCTTGTGTGAGACTCACATGGTTGATGATTGTTGCGTAGTTTTGTATGATTCTTTGTGGATTAACTTGTGGATACGAATTAACCATACTAATGAGTCTAAGTTGGAGGTTGAGTTATTTATAGTAGTGATCAAGAAACCTACTCTTTGTTAATAATTGTCGTGCATGTCTTGTTGAGCATTTTGTGTTGCTATTGTGAAATTCTAGTTAGGTGTTTGCATGGAAGTAATATTTTGTTCGAGGATGAACAAAGGTTTAAGTGTGGGGTGGTGATGTTGGGCTTATTTATACCCCTAAGAACCATAATTTACCCATATTTTAGCTAAGTTTGGAGGATAAAATATATAATTCCTGCACTTTTAGTCCATTTTCCTTTAAGTGAGCTAACCTATTTGATTAGCACATTTTTAAGGTATTAATGATGAAGATTTCAGCACTTTGTAGACCTTCGGGCAGCAAAGGAAAACTTCACATAAGAGGGAAGGCAGCTTTTGGAAGCTTGTGGACTAAATGTGACGCATGGAGAATTTGTCCCGGGCAAAATCAGTATTTCTAAATACTTAGCGATGCAACAGTAACTTAGTAGACAAGGATATTATAAAAACCCTATTGCTGAAATTTTTTATCATCATTATTATTATTATCATATTCATTATTGAGTTTACAGATTCTGAAAGTGTGGAACAGAGAAAAACGGCTCAGAGAGAAACGGACGAAGGAAAAAAATGTCAACCTCTAAGTGGCGCTAAAACCATCTCCATCGCCAAGCTTGTTCTACGTTGTGGTATGATGATTATGTCTATTGTTATCTCCGTTGTAATCATGAGTAGCTAAACTTCTCTGTTTGGGTTATGGAAACCTTGTAAGATACTATCTATTGCTATGAGTTTATGAATTCTTGATGTGTATACTACTTATATCATTACTCTCTTCGTTTTGATTGAATTCTTATAGTTGCAAACATATAGAATACGCCATTATAGCATTAACTTGTTCGAGAGAAAAGTTACATGTTTGGAAAAGAGAGTAGGGCTTCCAACCTCTATTTACACGTTAATGCCTTAACCGGATTAACCTCTTGGAGAATTTGTACCATTAGTTATACACTTTAGGCTCAAGAGAGCTAAAGTGAAATAAATCCTTGATGGTTGAGAAACACTTGGATTTAGAATTAGAATACGATTCTCTATAAGTGCATGCATGTCTAAATTCCACGTTACTCATAGTTAATAGAGAAGTAGAACTTACAAGGTGGACATAGCCCTAACTTATCATTCTCTGTGATTAAATCTTACTACACATATTATTCCATTGTTACTTTGCTAATATTAATTTGCGTCTAAACCAAACCCCCCTTTTCCGTGGAATTTTCGACCAACAGTCTACTAATAATTGCAACACTTAGTGACCAGAGTATTCCCTGTGGGATTCAACGCCCAACCCAGTTGGGTTCTATATTTGACAGCGACCGCTTACACTTTCTCACGAGAGCTGTAATTTGGGCGTATCAGATTCTAAAAGGTACTAATCATTTCACCTTACAGGTCCAAAACTCTCATCTAATCCCAAAGAAATTAGAAATGAAGACTAAGTTATTCTACTCATAATCAATCCTAACATCCATTTTCACATGTTATATATAATACACATCATCTTTAAAGAAAAGTAGGTAGAATCCTACCTCAAAGTTGAACCACAAAACCTAACATCATTCACTAATGTCTATCTTTACATCACCATCCCAAAATGTTATCACACTATCAAAATTATAATCTACTCATCAATACGAGTCTAATGATACATACATTACACTATTGTGCTGCGGGACCAAAAATAACACCAAAAACTTTAAGTGGGTCCCACTTATGGAAAATATGTTTCCAAGGTCAACCCAACATGATATCAAGCTCGTGGAATAAAAACCCTCAAAATGGGAGCAAACCAAGCAAACTTTGGGCTAAAATCAAGCCCAAAGTGAATTTAGTGTTTTGGGTCAAAAAAATAAAATATCCATCAATAAAGTGATGAAATCTTACTTAATCCAGGTGAAAATCATGATAATAGATGTCTAGAAAGATCCCAAATCACCCACAGTGATCAATTTTGAGTTATTATACTTATTTAGGGGTTCTAGGTCTCAAAGATAGGTCAAAAATGGCAAAAATGTGGACCTAAGGGTCCTTATATACCCATATTGAGTATGAAGATGTCGATATCGCGACCCTAAGGACCATGATTGCACTATCGTGATTGTAATAGGCCTTGTGCAATCGCAATGCACCAGTACTAGCAAAGTCAAAAATTATTTTTGACCCCTAGAACTCATTACACTCCATTTTTTGCAAAGAGGTTGTGTAACCCCACTAAATTTGATGTTCCGGAAGCATTGGTGAAGTCAAATTTTCCATCCAAGGTCGTTTAGACCAATTGTGGGCCCTACACTTATATCTACCAATTTTTTTACTTTTTGACCAATAGGTCAAAATGAGTTCGTGTGCACTAGAACTCAAACCAAAGGTCTACTTAGCATACAATTAATATTTTGGATCTGATGCTCCAAGCGTGACTTCCTACATAACCTTAATAAAGATAGATCACTTTTAAAGGATTTTGTCACAAGTATCCCATTTTCAACCGGCACCCTTACCTCATTTCTGAATAGCAAAAACTTAGCTTCAACCACCAATTGGCCTCCAACTAAATCGAAGAGTCTTGCGAATGCAAATCTGTATGATAACACACTGATAACATATCGATTCCTGTGAAAATCAATAAAGACTTTTCTGAGCCCAAGCCAACCTAAGACATGAGTCATGCCACCAACTCTAAATCCAAATATAACCTTCCATTACTATTTTATAGTTGCTATCAACTCCAAACCAGGAGAAAAATCACGTAAATCTCATCTACACAGTCTCATCATAGAGAACTCAAAGAATTAAAGTTGGACCGCTAAAAGTTCATACAACAAACATAAGAATAAGCTCAATAGGCACTATCCAGTCATACAAATAGAGATAATCAAGGGATAGAATAAATGCCAAAGCCACAACTAGTATGGATAAAAATCAAATTGAAATTCCACTCCAAGATGTCTCATCAACCAAGAATAAAGCCATGCTGAATCTAACTCAAGTATAATACTCCCACTAAGTATATCATCCAAAACTCCTAGACAAAATTGGAAACTCAAGGTCAAAGCTAAAAGAACAAATACTGGGTCCATGGACTATATAGAGAGTCCAAAAGTAGTGCACTATAAAAAAAATGGACAGTACACTATTTTTGTGCACTATCCACTTTTCTATAACTTTGACGGCGTTAAGGTTGTGCCACTAAACAATTAGTGCTGAGGTAAAAATAGAAAAAAAAGTTATCCTTATATGATATCAGAAATGATAAGTAAATAAAAAAGATTAATACAATTAAACCTAATCTTTATCCAAAAGTCACTCAAAGTCCGAACATAGATTGATTGAGAATTTGAAAAATATTTTTCAAATTAACTTAAGTTTTGTTAATTTAAGAAAAATGAGTTTTCCTAAAAAATTCAATGATTAACTGGGTTCTTCCATATGCTCTACGTTATATATATAATGTTCATTCGGACAAGTATTTGCAGCTTAGGCGGTCTGGATTTCAGAACCTGATAAAAATATTTTTCTAAAATATAATTTTTCTAAAATTAATTGAGTTTTTTATTATTTTTTAGTAAACCTCTGATGGCTGACTTATCTATCCTATGCAAAAAGGTGGGTACATTAAGATAAGAGGTTCGTATGTTAGCTTAGATCCATATTTGTGTCATCCAATTGGTTATACCCTTGTGATAATTGAATACTAAGTGACTGACATCTGAATACTAAATAATTGGTATCTTGATTTGATTAGTTGGTATCTACATCAACCTGGGCATGCCAGGGAGGCTGGGGAGAGACCTAGTGTTGCTCGTTTGTGTGGGAGGGGCCATTTGAGTGGTCAAACGTATGAAACAACATGAACTGCATCTAAGCACTTATCAAGTGTAATCCATCCAAACTCGAGATTACCAAATAGCCAACCATAGAGGAGGCTCAACCACACTATAAATGAAATTCTACCTAAGGCAAAACTTAAAATGTAGGTTGCACTCAGCTTCATAATCTAAGCTAAAATCTCTACACCAAGACTGGATTTGTCAGTCTCAACTACCCAAACCAAGCCTAAAGACGACCGGCATTCATACTTTAAATCTATCATAACTTTTATATCGTCATTCCAATGCATCAAGTCAAAACTGAGCCAATAAGCCTATATTAATGTCTACTACTCAACTTGACTTTACCATCCAAATCTGACACATCTAAGTTATATCATACCTAACCACAATTAAGACATATCTGAAGGTAAAAATCACCACAAGGATAACCATCAACTAAAAATGCATGAAACCATCTCTATATCAGCTAGAGGGTATGGAATATAGCCACAAAATAGAAATCATGCCAAAGGATAAACCACTGACTGAAAATGCAAATAACTTACACCATCGGAGGGAATGAACTATCCAAACATACTAAAAAAATTACCAAGGCTGCAAATCACACCAATAAAGGAAAAAACTCTACCAACCTACAAAATGAAACTTAAGCAAGAACTAATCAATACAACACTCTATCTCAGCAAATAACAGCCATAGGCACATATTATCAAGGACAATCACTCCTCTAAGCCTCACTGGGATGAAAAATTCTAAAATGGGATTTCCTGAATTCACCTAAGTAGGTACATCATAACTCAAACAACACATGAATTACATCATCAAAGAAGAAATATACCAATCTCAAAACCAAAGTGAAAGTCAAGACCACCACCAGAGAACCAATAACTCAAGATAAAGAATTTCCACATTGCCAACTTAAGAAGCTATAACAAAAAAGGCCACCTGTCTCTAACTATAATACCCTGCAAAATCCTAAGCTTAACTCAGTCCATTAAAGCTTGTTAAGGGTCCCAAACTTACAAAATTTTAGCTAAGTATTCAAATTTAGTGTTATTTTAGCCTTCGTAAGTTGGCAACTCTATTTTGTGACCTTTACGATCATTAAATGGTGATCTTTAAGTTGATTCAAGATCAGTAATGTCAGTAGGTGTTCTCAGAAGAGTTGTGAATTTTTCAAACATCATTTAAAGCATGTTTGGGAGTCCAGTCGATTGTATTGATGTGATCTCAATGCGCTGCATCACCCATCACGTCGATGAATATTTCCCCAACTCCCAATGCAAATTCTAGTAAACCAACATAGACTCAACGCGGTGTGTTGGCCATCGCATCGATGCCAACACTGCAGCATGTTATTCTGTGCATCGCTAAATTAGTTTTCAGTAATTAAAAACAGCATCTAGAGGGGTATTTGGGACATTTTCTCCACTTCGTCCCAACCCCTAAAACATGAAATTCAGCCCCCACAAAGCAAGTTATACTTTTTCCTCTTAAATTGCTCTCATGAACAAAACCCTAGAACATCAATTTCAAGATTAATTCTCAAGAACACTCTCTCAATCTTAAAGAATTTAATTGCTAAGGTATGTGAAGTTTTCATCCAAGGGTTCCTTCCACCCTTGGTGTCCAATAAACTATTTTTAAACTTCAAGTGTATTGATATCATTAATTCCATGTTGCGTTTGATTATATTTGTGATGAAAATGATTAATTGGGGTTCTAAATCCATATTTCACTACAAGTTTCATATGGAGTTAATTGATATATGTGTAGTATCATGTGAACTCATGTTAAACCCTTGAATGTATGAAATTAGAATTGAAGTTCTGATGCCTACATGTTGTTTAGTATCAGGTGAATAGATTGTGTTCTCCAAGTGCTTGATAAATTGCTCATATAAAATAAAAAAGGAAAAATCATGTCATGCTAGCTTATGTGCAAGTTATATCATGCAAGTGTTTGATAAAATGTCTCTATGAATGAGTTATGAACAAGTGCACATGGTTATGATTTTCAAGTCTATGCTATGATTTACTTTTCATTCTATCGAGTCCTGGGAGTATTCAATACCAAAAAAATTAGTTGTTTATCTAGAGCTACGGTAGTTATAGAGCAGCTTCATTAGTGTCATGAACAGAAGTACTCAAAAATAAGTTATAGTCCCAATACAGTATACAGTTCAGACCTCAGTAAACTCAGTCAGTTAACAGAACTCCGTAGTATTCAGTTAGTTAATAGAATTCAGTAGTACTCCGTTAATTAACAAAACTCAGCAGACTTAGTTCAGTTCAGTTAGATGGTACAATCAGTAACAACCGAGTCAAGTTTAGTACAGACTAGAAATCAGTTTAGTGTCTATTCAGTTGGGAGTAGGATTCAGCGCCGAGCGAACCCAGGGATGGAGTCATTCCTGTCGACATAGGGTTTGACCCTTAGTAACAGTCCCTACATTATAGAACTACATAGCCAGTGTAGGTTGAGATACATTCCAACCATACTAAGGTTGATATATCTCATATGAGTTTTCCCATTAACTCATAGCTTTTCTTTACCTATGGCACGGTACTGACACCCTTCCAACTGGGTTACAAGTTGGACCTCAAATCAGTTTAGAGAAGGGGCATATCGGTTAGATGATTACCTCCCATAGTTTCAGTTTCAAATTCAACCTCAATATAGAACTCAGTCCAATTCTACAAAATCAGGACTGTCAAAAACGGTCACTCAATTATCAGTAATATAGTATTAGTAAACTCAGACATCAGTAAATCAGTATTCAGAACTTAGAAGTTACTGTCATCATGACCTCAGTTATAGTTTATATTTTTCATGCATGTACTCTCATTCAGTTATACTCATGTTATTCAGTCAGTATTGTTTATGCATATGAACCCATGCATCTCAGCCTACTTCACTTAGCATACCAGTACATTCAAAGTACTGATGCATTCCTTTATTTTGTGCTATGATGTCTTATATCATAGGTTAAGACACATGGGCTCCCGATCATACTTAGCAGCCTGATCCATCAGCAGCAGACTAGTAGTGAGTCCTCATTATTCGAGGACAAATTTATTATTACAATATTTCAGTACTCAATTTATTTCAATAGTCGGAGCTAGTTGGGGATTTTTCCTATCAACTCCTTATTTAGATAGTAGAGGCTTTTTATACTAGAGTAATTATAAATGGATGTTCAGTTTTGTTATGGATGTACCATACTCAGTATTTACTTACAGTTTTGAACCATATGGCAGATTACTGCCTAATTTCCACATAATTATAATATTATTATTCAGTTCTTTGAACAGGTACTAGTCATGGGTTAGCTTGTGGTCCTTTAAAATTATGAGCACCATGTAGCATCTATGTTACAGACTCGGAGCATTACACTAACTTTCAAACTCTACTAGACAAAATCATAACACAGTAAGAAAGGAGCATCCAACCTCCACACTAATAAAAAGGGCAATCCATCACAAGGAAACGAACCCAAAAAACCTATGAGAGAAATCCACGACATCTTTATCTCAATATCGAAACCACTATCACGCGATGAAATAGTCACAATCGAAGAAAAAACATCAAACTGGTCAATCTCACAAATGGGCTATATAGGAATGGATAAACAAAACAAAACCCTTCGCAACCTAAGAGGCAAGTGTTATAATATCGAACTCAATAACAAGCAATATAACTGAATTTCCAAATTAAAAGCCACACAGGATCAGAAAGGGTCAACTAACCTTCGATACCATAATATATTCCCAAATCAGTCTTATATAGCTAACTAAGAGGGAAAATCAACCTCATCAAGTTATGGGAAAGAAATCATCAAATCAAGCTATATATACTCAAGCTATCGAGTGAGATCACAAAATGAAATTCTAACTAGATAACACTAGTCTAAACAACTACTCAACAAGGATCAATTACATCAAGCAATAATATCAAATAATATCAATAACCTCAAGTATTGATAATAATAGAAACAACAATATCAATATATAATGAATAGGCAGTACCAAAATGAACATCAATATCATGTACCACTCAAGGGCTATAATAAGGCTAATGTGCCAAGATAAATAGGACTCAAACCCAAAATCTATACCCATAGGGGGAAATATCAACATAGATCTACTCCATCCACTACTAGAATAAATAAACCATTGAGTAGTAACATAACCGTGAATTCAATAATAAGGCACATAATAACCAATATGATTTCGTCAAAGGATATAATCATTAATGGGTATGAAAAACCCTAATACACATAATAAAAGATAAATGTTGGAAACAAAAGCACACCAATCATGTTGAAATCCACAATTACATGACTGAGGATCATAGGTAAAATAAGTATAAATAAGTTCAAACTCGAATCAACTGACTAAATCATCAACTAAGGCACCAAGCTCACAATTCTTAATTGACAATGCCACAATATCATGGGTCTAATATGAATGAGTTAAATGATAAGAAATACCATGTCGGGGGCACTTTCTAGACTATTAATCGATCTCTCTATATTTGTAGCAACTCTTGATGCATCAACACAAAGGGGAGACAAATTAAGCTCAAACACTAAGCTAAAATTCTAGAATTATGTCCATTCTTTTACAATTACTATCTATCTTAGAAACTCTAGGTAGGTGAGGAATATATGCTAACTATAGTTGATCATCTATCTCATAACTGGGCAATTTTCTAAGCTAGTATATCCTCTCAACATAACCAATCCCAGATCGTAGAATTCTCTGAGATAATGTCACTCATAATTTAAAATGGTTGTAATGGACTGACGACCCATACTAAATCTCTACAAGGTCTGATGGAAACTCTGCCCACAATAATCATCATAACTAATCTAAGAACTACTCATAGTTTGGAATACTCCCAAATAAAGATCATGGGCTATAGGTGGAGCTAAATAATACCAGAAGGATCCTTTATCCCAGATAAAATACTAATAGCACTATACTGATGGTAAAGCCTCTTGCCACTATTTCCATAAGTCTTCATACACGTGCTCTCTATGGTCCTCTCATAATTGATAATCTGAGAGAAGGAAGACTTATCTATTATCAAGAGCTCCGATGCCAAACAGAGCGATAATACTAGTCCTCTAACACATCATACGCTAATGTCCTTCTCAAAAAGAAGTAGCATAGGAATAAGTCTAGCCCACTCGAGAAAGCTAATCTCATACTCAAATACTAATAAAGAACCCTAATGAACACTAATAGACCCAACTCTGCTCTGAGAATTTCTCAATGATTCGAATATCATCCATGGCTGTGAGGAATCTATAACATAACTCAAATTCCCAATATCCAACCTCGAAGAGATAAAGTAGTCTCAAGCTCAAGTAGAACCTAAAGTTATTCTCGAATCCTTTTGGCTGATGTTGAAGGTCTTTGATATCCATCTCTAACTCTCTAGTCCTAAATTGCACTAAAATTTTGGAAATACATACTAAAGTCTTGTCTGAATCTATCGACAATGCCGCCCATCTTACATCATTCAATAGGGAGATACTTGAGTCAAAGAATATATTTGATGTTTATAGCAATGTAGACACATAGCAAGGAGATAAGAAATGAATTTCCTAAAATGACACTATAGCTGTAATACCCCATATTTTTGTGCTAGAATTCTAATCATCGCTTCTGTGTGTCTAAGATCTAATACAAGTGATTCTCATCTGAATACAAGTTTCATGATCATTAACCTAGTCTATGGAGTAGTTTATAGGTGAAAAATATTCATAGCAATGACCTAGAACAAAGTTGAGTTAAGACCAATTGATTCATCCAAAGTTTGACATTTGATTCTACAAGGGTCAACTTCAAATATGTATATCTCTTAATATACATGGAATTTTTCATCCTAACTATAAAATTGTATATAATTGAATTATCTTTCCAATGATACCAATTTCGCAAAAATCCGATACTTGAACGAAGAGTTATGCCCATTTTTGTGAGAGGTAGTAAGGGTGTACGATGGGCAATGCGCCGCCCAATCAAATATGTGAGATTGGGAGTGCGAGGCATACTTAAATATATGCCATAAGGTTTGCAACGCACACCTTAAGGTCTGCCATGGGTTGTGTGTTGCATACCTCACTTCCAACTGCCAAAAATACCCCTATATATGTCTATAACACGGGACTAAACTCCCATAACACCAACATAAGTTTACTTTCTCTCAAAATCACCAAGAACATTCATTAGGGTTTCAACCTAAAAATTCAAATATCTCAAGATTCAACCATGATTTTTTAATAATTCTTCGAGATTCGGAATCCCCATTTCGAGGGCTACAAGGAACACTCATTATTTTCATAAATAGATTCCCAAGGTCAAGAGTTCATTCAAAGCTTCAAGTTTAAGGTATGTGGGATTTTTCAACAAGAATACCCTTTAATTCTTGTGCCCAAATTGATTTTTCTTTTATGAATATACATGATTTTACATGTTTTGATATGAATTTGAAGCATGAATTTATACCCAATATGGTTTTGCATGAGATTATGATACTCTCTATGTTTTGGATGTTGAATTGAATGATAATGATGACAGTTTTGTACATAAATTTGAATTTTCCAAATTTTAAAGTAAGTTTAAAAATATATTTATGATGAAAAGTATGAATATTGAGAAAATTTAATATGATTTTTATGTATGAGACCTTGAGTCCTAATTGGGATTGTACTTTGAGAAATTATGTGCTATAAGCACAATGAGATTTGAATCCAAAAGCTAATTTTCTATACCAAGATGTATGATTATAAAGCTAAAATTTTAAGTTTTAAGTGATTATTTTTGTGCTTATGTCATAAAGTATGGAACTTTGGAAGGTTTTATGGTGATATTGATGTATGGGTTTTTGGAACCCTATTTGAGATTATTATTTTGAGAAAATCATGTGTTATAAACACCTTGAGTTTAAATAATTTGAGATGATAAAGAATCTTTGACCTTTTAGTCGTAAAAAGGTTATTTTTGAAACCAAGATGAGAAAAGAAATCCACTTTTATTGATTTATTATGAAAGGGGTAGCATCATGGTTCCCGTTGTAAGTTGTTGAAATATTTATTAGTGGATTTTATTTTGAAAAGATTTGAGCTAAGTCCTAGAGTAGTCTTTAGCACCGAGTGGGAGGTATAGCAGGATTGGTACTTCCCTAGAACTACGTGCCCCCATAGGTTGTGAGCCTGAGGCTGATTTATATATAGTTATCACTAGTGAATAAAAGATTAAGGTCCTACTCTGGTGGTAAGGATAGGACTGCTCTCCCCAACGTGGTTTGGATGTTGGTCTCTATATAGCTCACATGGTTTATGTCGGTTATGAGAGACTCCCAATGTGTGTGTGTGTATTCTCCTATCTAATATGAAAAGTCTTATTCTTCTATCTAAGATGAAAAAATATTTGTTTGAAAGAATGAGTTTGAGAAAGTCATTATTTTCGAAAGATTTAATGAACATATATTCCAAAGAGAATGGTTATGAGATTTGATTACTTTGATGATTTGGAATCGAGATGAAAGTGAATTGAGATTTATTATGATGACTCACATGTTTCACCTGATATATTTTACTCTCTTATTATTATGATGATTTTAATTCGAGCTAAGTGAGTCATTTATATCAATATGCATAATTTTATAAACTGTGATGATATTAAGATATTATTTTATATATGCATTGCACCCCTATATGCTCAGTACTTTTCCATGGTACTGACCCACATATTCGTATGTAGGCAATATTTTCTTGGAATGTAGGTACAAAGTATAGTGTACATCTTCAGATCCAGTCAATTAGTGGCATCCAATTAGCAGGTGATGAGTCCTTTTGATTCAAGGTCTTGAGTTAGTTATACATTTCGAGAAGTGTTGTATTTTCTTTATTCAGTTATATTCAGTTGGGTTAGTCGGGAGTCATGATCCGGCTATCTACAGTCAGTAGTAGTAAAGAATTCATAGACAGTCAGTAGAAGTTGATGTATTCCATTTCAATTTTGGTTGTAAAAGCAGAGTTGTAATCTTGTAAATTTAGTTTTGTATCTATCATATTCAAAAGAGTTATTTTCCGTAGATTTGTATAGATTTATACTTTTTGTTCAGTTGCTTATGAGTTATTCCAGTAGAAGGGTTAGCTTTTGCTCACTTGTGATTCTAATCACCGTGTCACGTCTCGGGACCTGATTTTGGGGCGTTACGGTAGCCTTCTGAAGATAGGTTACGAACATCTCCACACCAATCCAAAGAACTCCACTAAATAATTAGCTCATGTACTAATACACCAGTGAAACCTAGGCCCTGCTATTAATTTGTCATGGCCTAATTTCATAGATCATGATGGCACCTACTATAACCTACCAGTAGGCAAGCCAAACCTATATCCCAGAACAGCTAGTAATGGACTACTCAATAATATAAAGAAAAGAATGCAAAATAAATGAAATAAAGATCAATACATTATAAAGTCTCAAAACCTAGTGGTATCAGTACAAGAGATTTTAATATAATAAGAGTACAAATGTTGAATAGATGAAGTACATTATACTGATACAACTTATCTTAGAATACAACATACCGACAAATATAATACATAAGAGGGAGGTGAGTAACACTCTGACCATCAGGAGCTCACTCTAATTATCTCGCAATAGCTACTTTGGATGATGCACACATCAACGACGATAATACATACTATGATCTGCATGGTGCAGAAGTGTAGTATGAGTACCAAACAAATAGTACTCAGTAGGAAATTACCAACTAAGCTCCAAAGATAAAGCAATATAACATATAAACTGAATAAAAACTGCACTTAAATGTCTAACAATCATATAAAAAATCCAATGAGATAACAAGGAAAGGCTATTTTATTTATGTACAAAGACTAACATAATAGGACTAAGTAATTATCAAGAATGAACTATCCTCATTCTAGTCATACTCATGAATCTTAATATTATATCGTATACCCCTGCCAATATATGAATAAAGAGTGAAAGAAAAATATACTATAAAATACAAAGCCAAGGAATGAATATAAAATTTGAAAAAATAAAAAAAGGGATATATGGTAATACCATAGTCACATATATCTAGATACAACGTCATCTCAAATCAAAACCTAGATCATCATATCTTCATTTTAAGGCATCATTATAATCCTATCAGGATTTAGTACTAACATGCTCAAGGTTTCTAATCCATTTGTATCATCATAAATTAATCATGCATAATAATGAAATCACATAATAGAAGAGGCTAGAATCATTCCTCAAATCTTGATACCAAATTAATAAACATTCTATCATAATATAGCCATAATAATGATGATTATAATGATAATAAGAATATCAGTAACAACGTGAGTAACTGGCTATTCCATATAACCAAATACCTATCCAAGCTTATGTGTTCCCCCATCGCCCAGGCTTGAAAGGCACAATAAGTATACAACAATGCAAGTTATAGTCATCACCCATATCTATACAATCGTCCCATACTGGATGATAGACATAGGCTCACACTGGTGATAGGCGATGCACATACAAGAATGAATGCAAGGTACACAATCAATATCACAATCTTATATCATAATATCCTTTGACCTTGATGGGTATAAAACATCTTCATCACAGTGTCCTATAGTCTTTTTGGGTATTGTTGATAGATATAGGCTCATACAAATAATAGGAGATGCGTGTACAAGACTAAATGCAAGGTACACAATGAATATCACAATCTTATCATCATAATATCCTTCAACCTCGAAGGCTATGAAACATCTTCATCATAGTATCCTTCAGCCTTGTTAGGTATTAATATTATCATCACAGTCTTTTTCAACTTTATTGGGTATCATATCATCATCACATTATCCTCTGTCCTTGTCAGGTATCAATACCATCATCAAAATATCCTTCTTACTTGTCGGATATCAATATCATCACAATATCCTTAAGCCTTGTTGAGTTTCAATATCATCGTAACAATATCCTCCATCCTTGCTAGGTATATCAATATCATCATAATCACCAACAAACATATATATAGATATATAATAGGTGCATGGACTCAAACCGTGGCTAAAAAGAGTGTAAATTAATAAGTCTGTTGCCCATAGTGATCTTCTGGAGTAAATATTAAAACAGTATAGAAAGGGTCAGAATATCTCACGATCATAGTAAATAATTTATTCAAATCATGGACCAGAATCTTCCTTGGTCAAATATTTAAAAACACTATTGGTAAATCTTATATATATATATAAGTCATCTATTAAATTTGACTATTATTATTGTTGTTAAATCCAATTTTAATGGCGAAAAGTGGGTTTTAACCCTTATTTAAGAAAATAGTAGTGGGATCATATTTCAGCTAGAATCACATTAATTAGCAATATAATAATCATAAATGTATCAAATCTATGTATGCAATTACAAGTATTTAGTCAATGAAATCGTAAGCAACATACTGTATCTTCCTCCATCCCATACAAGACAGATGTGTATACAAACATATAAATAAATATATCCATACTCTATTACCATATCCTTTACAAGGATAAATACTTAATGGATATATAATAAATATAAAAACATAATCTTTGGCCAAATAATGTGTTTGATCTAATCATAACATCTATGTCATGGCCTTAGGCCCACATACGTATTCGAAACTCATATCAATAACCATGTATATAAACAATCTCATATTTATAAGTGGTACCATATTCATAAGGCATGACATCTCTATAAGCTATTAAGTATATCTATAATCATACATATATAGGAGGCATCTCACTTCTAGGAGGCATAATGTATCAATGAATCATAACTTATAACTATGAAGCATGTCACATCTATAAGACGTCTCATATAGATAGCTCACATATCATGACTATGAAGAGTATCATCTCTAAAGTCCATTTGTCATATCTAAGAGGAAATAGCATCTCTAGGGGCCAAATATCAAGTCTAAGAAGAAATAGAATCTCTACGGGCCAAATAACATATCTAGTAGGATATCATCTTTAAAGGACCGAGATTATAAGTAGGAGAAAATAACATCTCTAAAGGCCCAATATCACTTTCATAAGGAATATCATAGCCATAACTCATAAGTCATAATTTTGGGGAAAATCATCACAATTTACCAAGTAATGAGGTAAGCTTATTCTAAAGTTTCACTAGTCTCAACTAGGCCTAACATCCGCAACTAAGTCCATAATAGCTATAACAAATCTTGAATTAAGTGGGTCGGACGATCCCACTTCTAATCCTTAATTTAAATAATTAGCTAAATTATGCCCTAAACTAGGCTAAGTTATCTAGTTAAACTTCTAGATGTCAAGTAAGCCATAACTAATCTTAAGATAGGAACTTCGCCTAGAAACATGGGCATTCAAGTCAACTCAACCCAAATTGTGTTTTCAAGACAACTAGACTAGCCCAACTAAATTTAATCATATTAGTCATGATTCCAAAACTTAAACCAATCCCAAAGCTAACATCATATTAAGGGTTGGTCCAATCTAAGTAAGAGACAATAGGATTCTAAAAGGTACTAAGCATTTCGCCTTAAGGGTCAAAAACCCGCATCTAATCCCAAAGAAATTAGAAATAAAGACTAATCTCTCCTACTTATAATCAACCTTAACATTCATATTCATATGCCATATATAACACATATCATCTTCAAGGAAGAGTAGGTAGAAGCCTACCTCATATCTGTACTGCAAAACCTCACATTATTCACCAATGTCCATCATTACCATACAATCCAAAAATGTCATCACACTATCAAAATCATAATCTACTCATCAATATGAGTCAAACGATACCTATATTTTACTATAATGCTTCAGGTCCAAAAACGACACCAAAAACCCCAAGTAGATCTTACATTTGGAAAATAGGTTTTCGAGGTCAACCCAACATGATATCAAGATCATGGAATCAAAACCCTCCAAAATGGGTGCAAACCAAGAAACTTTAGGCTAAAATCAAGCCCTAAGTGAATTTGAAGGTTTGGGACAAAAACAAAGAAATTTATCAATAATGTGAAGAAATCTTACCTTGATCCAGGTGAACATCATGATAATAGATGTTTAGAAAGATCCTAAGTCACCCATAATGATCAATTTTGAGTTATTACACTCATTTAGGGGTTCTAGGTCGCAAAGATGGGTCAAAATATCCAAAATATGACCCTAATAGTCCTCATATACCCATACCAGGTATGGAGATATTGCTATTAAGACCATAGGGGCCATGATCGCATTATCACTATCATAATATGCCCTGTACAATCGCGATACACCAGCACCAATAAAGTCAAAACTTATTTTTTGACAGTCGAAACTTATTCAGACTTTATTTTTTGCAAATTAACTATGTAACCCCACTAAATTCAATATTTCAGACGCATTGGTGAAGTTGGATTTTCTATCAAAGGTCTTTTATACCAAATGTAGGCCCTACACTTATATCTATCGATTTTCCCACTTTTTGACCAATAGGCCAAAATGAGTACGAGTGCATTAGCTCCAAACGAAAGGCACACCAAGCCTAAAATCGATATTCAGATCTGCTGGCAAAGTCTAAATTTTCATCCTAGATTATCATACTAAAGTTTCCACCTGGTGGTTATTTGAAACCAATGAAGACTTTAAAATGGGAAATTGGCTCTAAAAATTAAATGAATTGTCCACTAACCAAACCGTCAATCCCAGTAAGTCATTAATGGATTGGGGAAGTTCCAACGGAATAGATAAGCGGAAATATGAAAAATAAATTGAAGGGTCATTACAGGGGGTTGTATAATTATGAGAATAATATAAAGGGTGGTTTAAACTCATGTTCTTAAGAGACAAGAGATAGGAGTTATGATAAATTTGAATAGCCTAGACCATAGAACATAAAGAGAAATTAGACAAATAAGGGGATAAAAAGAGCTTGAAGTTAGAAAATCTCTCAAGAAATCCACAAAAGTGAATAAATAAAATGGTGGATTAGATTTATTTGGAAAATTCCAAGATAAAGGTTAAGAAAGCAAGGAATACGATTTGAAGGAGAATAAGGTTGATAATTTTAAAAGTTTAGAGTAAAAGGGGATGAACGGTTGCCTTGAAGGAGGGTTTTAGTCACTTGATCCATATATTCCTTTCCTCATCTTAAATCTTTATCTAGACCCGCAAGATCTTGGCGATTTAAGAATAGGTGAGTTGATGTTGGGAGAATTAACACGCCTAAACATCATAATTTGCCCATATTTTAGGCTAAGTTTTGAGGATAAAATATAGACTTCCTGCACTTTTAGTCCATTTTCCTGTAAGTGAGCTAACCAACGTGATTATCATGTTTTCAGGTATTTATGATGAAGATTTCAGCACTTTGTGGACCTTTCGGTAGCAAGGGAAACTTCGCATAAGATGGAAGGCAACTTTTGGAAGCTTGAGGACTAAATATGATGCATGGAGAATCTGTCCAGGGCAAAAATAGTATTTTTACATACTTAAGGGTGCAGCAGTAACATAGTAGGAATATGACAAGGATACAGTAACCGAGTAGGACTAGGACTAGGATGTTATAAAAACCTTATTTGCTGAATTTTTCAGCAAGCAATTTTTTACTACTATTCTATTTCTTCTATTCGACTTTTAGTTTTCACGTTTTAAGACAAGAGAAACGCTACAAGACCGACTAGAAAGGAAATCACGTTATTCGCATAAGTGACGCCAATACATACCTATCGTGAGATTGTTATTGTTTTGGTATGATGATGATGTCTTCGTTGTTTTCCTTTAAAATTATGAGTAGCTAAACTTCTCTGTTAGGGTTATAGAAACCTTATGAGATACTATCTATTACTATGAGTTTGTGAATTCTTGATGTGTATGCTACTTATATCATTACTCTCTTCGTTTTAATTAAATTTTTGTGGTTGCGAACATAGGAATATGCCAGTATAGCATTAACTTGTTCGAGAGAAAAGTTACATGTTTAGAAAAGAGAGTGTGACAAGGAAATAGGGCTACCAACCCCTGTTTACACGTTAATGCCTTAACCGGATTAACCTCTTGGAGAGTTTGTACCGTTAGTTATACACTTTAAGCTCGAGAGAGTTAAAGTGAAATAATCCTAGATGGTCGAGAGACACTAGGATTTACCATTAGAATATGAATCTCTATAAGTGCATGCATGTGTGAATTCCGCATAACTCATAGTTAATAGATACGTAGAACTCATAAGGTGGACATAACCCTATATTATAATTCTCATTGATTAAATCTTACTAAACAAAGCATTCCATTTTTATTTTGTTAACATTATTTCATGCCTAAAACCAATCCCCCCTTTTTCGTAGAATTTTCGACCAACAGTCTACTAATAGTTGCATACTTAGTGACCAAGTATTCCCTGTGGGATTTGACACCCAACCCAGTTGGGTTCTATATTTGACAACGACCGCTTACACTCTTACGAGAGCTGTAGTTTGAGCGTTATCAAATTTTGGCATCGTTGCTGCGGAATACGGTTGTCTATTAAGTTTGTGATAGTTACTAGACCCTTTGGTCAAAAATTCTTGTATTTTACTTTTAGTTGTTGTTTTTGTTTTATTCAGGTTCTTACAGTGCATGCCAAATACTCAAAGTTCAGGTCAGCCATTATTACCCATAAATCCTGAACCACAACTTATTGGCAGAATGGAGGCACAACGAGACATTGAAAGAAGAGCTGCTCAGCAGAAGCAGGCCAGATTAGTTGCATTGGCCGCTGCTCAAGTGCATCAACAGAATATTGATAACCTAGGTCGAGCAACAAATCCTGATGATAAGGACTTGGGTGATGATGAGTTACTAAACCCAAGGCATGCTGATGAGGTGGCAACACCTGCAAATAGAAGGGATCATCAAGCTAGATTGAGGCCTGAATGCTGATATGTGCAGTTTCCTTTTGATGATGATGATGACGATTTGGATGGGGCTAGTGCCACAGGGGCTATTATTCCTCTACCCCTGGCACCTGGATCCAAGTTTAATATCACTAGCACCATGATTCAACTATTGTAGCTCAAGGGATTATTTGGTGGACTTACAGGAGACGATAAAAATATGCATCTGATTAATTTTATCTCTACATGCAAGTCATTCGACAATATAGGCGTTGGACAGAATGCAATTCGGCTGCGATTATTTCCATTGTCTCTATCTGGAGAGGCAACTCTATGGTTGAACGGGCTAACTCCTGATTGTATTACAAATTGGAAGCAATTGAAAGATGCTTTCCTAGAAAGATTCTTTCCGCCATCCAAAAAAGCACAGTTGAAGGATAAAATTAGCAATTTTAGACAGCTACCAACTGAAGCTCTCCACAAAACATGGGAGAGGTTCAAGAAGAAGCTTATGAGGTGTCCAAATAATCATATGACCGATGTCCACTTGATGGAGATATTATACAAGTCTTTGAATTCGGTGACTAAGCCAGTGGTTGATAATGCTGCAGGAGGGTCATTCATGGACCTTACTTTTGTTCAGGCAAGTGATATGCTAGACCATATGACAAAGCAAAGTAGAGCTTGGCATACCAGGGATTCTGAGGTAGCAAGCTCTACTATATCTATTGGCATGACTGCAGAACAAAGGCGAAGAGAGGAGGAACGTGATCAAGATATGGCGCACATGAAAACTCAGATGGATCTTCTTACCAAGCATTTATTATCAGGGAAGACCGAAAAAGTCAAAGCGGTTGCGTCAAAAGGAAGAGATGAATCTGATTCTGAAAAAGAAGCGAACTACTTGAATAATCAGGGGGGTTTCCGAGGCAATGCCCAAAGAAACCAAGGTCGAAACTATTATGATAAATCTTGAAACAAGGACCGCGATCAAGGTAGTTGGAAGAATAAGACTGACAGTAGTGGTTTGTATGTTCCTCCTGGAAGTCGTGACGCCGCTACATCTGGTATGGGGAAGATGTCAATGGAAGATATGATGGCTAAGCTATTGAAAGGAGTAGAGGCGACTAATACAGGAGTGAACGAGGTGAAGAATGATTTGTCATCAATAAATCAGTTGGTTGACTCACATTCTACTTCAATAAAATAGCTGGAACAACAATTGAGTCAACTTTCAGTGGTATTAAATCAAAGAAAAACTGGAACGCTACCTAGCGACACAGTGCAAAATCTAAGAAATGATGGATCGTGTATGGCTATTACTACCCGAAGTGGTAAAGTATTGGAAAATCCATCCAAAGGCAAGCTGGTGGTTGATGATATAGCAAATAATGTTGTCAATGAAGAACCAGAAGAGGCCGAAGAAGATAAATATTGTGTCCATGATGTTACCCCTAAACGTCTACAGCCTGAAAAGATCGACAATCGGAAGCAAGATGACAAGAAAGTGGTGGAGAAAACTATTCCTCTTCCACCATCACCTTTTCCTCAGAGACTGAAGAAGAAAGCTGATGATACCAGGTTCCATAAATTTATGACTATGTTGAAGCAACTGACTATTAATGTTCTGTTGGTAGAGGCGATGGAGCAGATGCCTAGGTATACCAAATTCATGAAGGACCTTTTGACCAAAAAGCAGGCAGCAAGTTATGAGTTGACAGATAATGTTCATCATTGCAGTGCAATTGCTACCAGATCACTAGTTCAGAAGAAGACAGATCCTGGTGCTTTTACTATTCCTTGCACGGTTGGATCATTGAATTTTTCTAAAGCATTGTGCGATTTAGGAGCTAGCATCAATTTGATGCCAATATCTATTTCTAGGAAGTTGGGGTTGGGCGATCCGACACCAAACAATATGTGGCTCATGATGGCATATAGGTTGGTAAAACGACTTGTTGGTATCTTATATGATGTATTGGTGAAGGTTTCTTCCTTCATTTTTCCTACAGACTTTGTTATTTTGGATTGCGAGGTGGACTCTGAAGTCCCCATAATCTTGGGGCATCCCTTCCTTGCAACAGGGAGCTTGCTTATTGATTTGAGAGATAATAAGCTTTTATTCCGGATGAATGACATAGTGGTCCATTTTGATGTGTGCAAATCAATGAAGCAGCCCAAAGATATGAATGTATTCTCTATAGCTGATGTTTATTATGATGATGAGAAAGAAGTATCTATAGAAAAGCAGCCTATTGATGATCCATTGGCGGCTGTGCTTATGAATGTTGAGCGTGAGGATGTTGAAGATTATGAAGAAACTATTTGTGCTCTAACAGGAATAGGGTCATATTCGCATGCTCCCAAGAAGCTGGACCTTGATCTCAAAAATCGACCTATACCACCAGGTAAACCATCCATTGAAGAGCCACCAATGTTAGAGTTGAAGGAGCTGCCCAATCATCTAAAGTATGCATTCTTAGGAAGTGGAAACACACTCCCAGTTATTATTGCAGCTGATTTGGGTGAGCAGCAAGTTGCAGCTCTCATCGCAGTTCTGAGGAGATACAAAAGAGCCATCAGTTGGACTATCGCTGATATTATTGGTATCCCGCCTGGGATATGCATGCACAAAATTCAGCTTGAAGAAAATTGCATACCCACCATTGAGCATCAAAGACATTTGAATCCACCGATGCAAGAGGTGGTGAAGAAAGAAATTATTAAATGGTTAGATACAGGGGTAGTGTATCCAATCTCCAACAGTAAATGGGTGAGTCCGGTACAGTGTGTGCCCAAGAAAGGGGGCATGACGGTAGTCATGAATGAAAAGAATGAGCTAAATCCACTCAGACCTGTCACAGGGTGGAGAGTATGCATGGACTACTGGAAGCTGAATTCGTGGACACTTAAAGATCACTTCCCAATGCCATTCATGGACCAAATGCTTGATCGATTGGCAGGGAAAGGATGATTTTGTTTCTTACATGGTTATTCCGGCTATAATCAGATTTGTATTCCTCCTGAAGATCAAGAGAAGACAACGTTTACATGCCCATATGGAATATTTGCCTTCAAACGTATGCCATTTGGATTACGTAATGCACCCACTACTTTTCAGCATTGTATGATGTCCATTTTTTCTGATATGGTTGAAGACACCTTGGAGGTGTTCATGGACGATTTTTCAGTTGTGGGTGAGACGTTTGAATCATGCTTGGCGAATCTAAGTATGGTGTTACAGAGATATGTTGAATTCAACTTGGTGCTCAACTAGGAGAAGTGCCACTTTATGGTTAAAGAAGGTATTTTTCTTGGGCATAAAATCTCCGAAAGCGGAATTGAGGTTGATCGAGCAAAAATTGAAGTTATCGAGAAACTACCACCTCTAATTTCTGTAAAGGGAGTTCGTAGTTTCCTCGGTCATGCAGGTTTATATCCATGATTTATTAAAGATTTCTCCAAGATAGCTAGTCCATTATGCAAAATTTTGGAGAAGGACTCAAAGTTTGACTTCGGTGAAGATTGCTTGAAGGCATTCGAATGCCTCAAAGGGAAGCTAATTGAAGCTCCTATCATTGTCGCACCCGATTGGTCTCTACCGTTTGAAGTTATGTGTGATGCTAGCGGAGTAGATTTGGGTGCTATACTTGGTCAAAGAAGAGAATGGTTATTCCATCCAATATACTATGTGAGCAAGGCTTTTAATGGAGCCCATAAGAACTATACAGTTACGGAATAAGAGATTCTAGCGGTGGTGTATGATTTTGAAAAGTTTCGTGCTTACTTGTTGGGAACCAAAGTGGTGGTTCATACAGACCATGCAGCTCTGAGATATTTAATGGCAAAGAAGGATGCGAAGCCAAGTCTAATTCGATGGGTGTTATTGCTGCAACAATTTGATTTTGAAGTAAAAAATAGAAAAGGTTGCGAAAATCAAGTAGCTGATCATCTATCTAGACTTGAGAATGAGCACATAACGCAGCCCGATCTTGAAATTAATGATGCATTTCCCGACGAAGAGATCCTAGCCACAATGGTTGAAGAGTTACCGTGGTACGCTGACTTTGCAAACTACGTGGTAAGTAATGTGATGCCTGAAAATATCTCTTTTCATCAAAAGAGGAAGTTCATGCATGATGTGAAACACTACTTCTGGGATAAAACATATTTGTTTCGACGATGTGCAGATAGTATTATTAGGCGATGCATATCTCATGTGGAAGTGCCTAGCATATTGGAAGCAAGCCATGCTTCCCAAGTTGGGGGTCATCATGCTGGTGAGCGAACAACCAGGAAGGTTTTGCAAAGCGGCTATTATTGGCCGTCGTTATTCAAGGATGCTTATGATTTTGTGAGGAGATGTGACCAGTGTCAGAGGCAAGGTAAGATTTCAAAGCATCATGAGATGCCCATGTCTAAAATTCTTGAAGTAGAACTATTTGATGTATGGGGTATTGATTTTATGGGCCCATTTGTGAGTTCGTTTGGAATAAAATATATCCTAGTTGTTGTGGATTATGTATCCAAATAGGTCAAAGCTATAGCACTTGCTGATAATGAAAGTAAGCGTGTTGTAGAATACTTAAAATGAAATATCTTCTCTCGTTTTGGGGTACGATGTACCATCATAAGCGATGGGGGATCACACTTTTGCAATAAGCTGTTCAGAACCGTTTTGGTGAAATATGGGGTCAAGCAGCATAAGGTAGCCACACCTTACCACCCACAAACTAGTGGGCAGGTAGAGGTTTCTAATCGAGAGGTCAAGCTGATCCTTGCTAAGACTGTCAATGCTAACAGGAAAGATTGGTCTCGGAAGTTGGACGATGCCTTATGGGCTTATAGGACTGCATTCAAGATGCCAATTGGCATGTCCCCATACCAATTATTTTATGGGAAGGCTTGTCACTTTCCCATTGAGCTCGAGCATAAAGCATTATGGGCATTGAAGCGGCTTAATTTGAATTGGGATGATGCTATTAATATAAGATTGGAGCAGCTGAATGAGATGGATGAATTCCGTCTACATGCGTATGAAAGATCAGACCTCTACAAGGAACGAATGAAAAAGTATCATTATCCAACAAAACTTTTAGAAGGGTGATATGGTACTTCTTTTCAACTCCAGACTAAAGCTATTTCCAGGTAAGTTGAAGTCTAAATGGTCTGGCCCGTTCAAAATTAACCAAGTCTACTCGTCGGGAGTAGTAGAGTTAGAAGACAATAATGGTGGTGTCTTTAAGGTGAATGGCCAATGAGTGAAGCCATATATCGATCCTCTTGACTCGATCAAATGCATGGCCACCATCTATCTCGATGAAGTCTAAGTAATTGAGGTAACTATGTCGTGTCACGATAATAAATCAAGCGCTAGATGGGAGGAAACCAATCGTCTTTAATTGTTTTGTTTCACTAGGAGTTTGTTTTTGTAGTCGAGCCACGACCTAAACTAAGGCGCTTGGTGGGAGGCAACCCATCGTTCTAATTGTTTTTGTTGTTTTTTAGTAAGTGTAGGTGCAAGATGTATAAAGGGGGAGATTGGTCTTAAATTTTTATTTGGAAGTAGTTTATGTTGAAGGTGGTAAGTTAGGAATGAAGAAGCAAAGGCTATGGGTTAGGCATTGCCTATGCAAATCTAGGCAATGAACAAGGCAAGGCCTATGTAAATCTAGGCAACGAACAATGCAAGGCCTATGCTATGGCATTTAGTCTCTGAATCTAAAATGCCATAGCATAGGCGCCGCCTATGCCCAACAATGCCATAGCATAGACGCCGCCTATGCCAAAGCCTTTGGTCTCTGAATCTAGAATGTCATAGCATAGGCGCCGCCTATGCCCAACAATGCCATAGCATAAGCGTCGCCTATGTCCAACTAGGCTTTGCAAATGTCGCCGCCTATGCCAAGCATAGGCAAAGCATTAGGCGCCGCCTATGCTTACTTTTTGGTCTCCTAAACCGGTTTTAATTGGGTCAAACCCGACCCATGCCTTGTCCTATAAATAAAACTCCAACCTTAAGACAAAATCACATTGGTTGCTAGACCTTGGCACCGCCTTTACTATCCAAATCTTTCAAAATTTTTCCTTTTGCTCATTCAACTTTGCAAGATCATCTTCCAAGTACATCACCAAGTAAGTTCTTCTTTTACATTTTGTAAGTGTTACGATACTATGCTTATAATGGTATTTTAGATCTTAAAGTGATGTTGGTGATTTGAATATGGTTGGATTTTGTTGCTACATCTAGTTGAGTGAAAGAATACGTGTGGGTGTTCTTGACTTGTTTCCAACTTGTATTTGATTTTGATACACTGTCATACTTTTGTGGAATTGACATGGTCAAGTTACTTGCATAACCTTTTAACTCGAAAGCTTGAATATTGAATGCCTTGTTCATCGAGATAAAAATCATGGTTGACTACAAACATGAGATGTTGTGATTATTTCTATGCCATAACTTTATACGATATCCATGTAGTAGTTTTGTTCAAAAGATGCATTAAGCCAAACATGAAAGCATAGTCAAAATTACACGAAATAGAGTTGAAAAGGATAGTTAAATACAACATGAAAGTATGATTGTGCTAAAACGTATTGATAGAACATATCACCTATACGTATGTCGATGAAGTCTGAGTAATCGATAGCATCCACTTAATTAGTTTGTACCAACAAATTAAGTGTGGCGTGGTGTCACTATTGTTAGGTGTCGATCAAATCTTCCGAGATAAGCTAACATGATTTTGTTTTAGTCTCATGTACAATGGCACCAAAAAGTCGACCAGGAAAAGAAAGAGCATCCACCTCACAGAAGGGGCAGAAAAGGGGAAGAAAAGAGCAAGCTGAATCCTCCTCGCTGCAAATACCTCGCCGCATGTTCGGGATAAAATGGGTCCTAAAGGAGGAAGGAAAGGAGTGGTACAGGAACAACAAAGTGAAAAAGTATGTTCATGTGGAGCTAATACAAAAGGAAATCCTAGCAAAGAAAGAACCTCGCATTTTGGCCAAAATAATGGCGTTACATCTTGATTTCATTTTTTGGGATATGGGAGAATGCAATCTTGATCTAACGCGAGAATTCTATGCAAATTGGTCTCCAAAGACTACCGAAAGTGAGGTGAAGATTAGGGGCCAAGTCTTGCAACTAAATGCGGAGTTTTTCAACACTTTTCTGGGTCTTCCATCTGTTGATCCACCACCGTTCAAAGAACATCAACAAAGACCTCCGTACAGGGAAATCAGACACACACTATGTGGAACAAGATCAATGGCATGTTGGAGTCGGCACAAGGACACCGGTCGGCACAATACCTTCCCGTATGCTTCCTTGAACAGAGAAGCACGGATATGGTTGTGAATAGTCAACTCTTGCCTGATTCCAGGGACGCAGTACATAAAGATCATACATGATAGAGTATGATTGGTGTACGCATTGATGACGAACATCCCCATCAACATTGGGGCGATTATTCGATATTCAATGCGTAAGGCTAGGCTGCACAAGAGGTCCCACTTCATCTTTGGCAATCTGTTGACTGCGATATTGAGGAAGGAGGACATCGAAGAGGAACCGGCAGATCATAAGCTTCCACACAACCCGAAGAAGGTTGATCTGACAAAGGTTAAAGATGCTGAATCTATGCATGGCGTCAACCTAACCACTGCAGAAAGACATGATTGTGACGAAAGCTTCTTCCGCCATCTATATGGCATGACGAGGTTTACCATGATGAGCGGGGGTCGTATTCTAACTGCTGTAGAGCTCCAGCAATTGGATTATGACTACCTGATGAATGAGCATGCAAGGGCTATGTGTGGAGTAGGTGTATATTTTGAGGAACCCCTTGATGATGACATGCCAACCGACGATGATCACCGAATGCCAGACTTAGACATGGAGGAAAATTCTATTGCCGACGACTCCGATGATAATTCCGATGCAGGGGGTATGACTCCATACATAGAGGAGGAGTCCGAATGATCCAGGGTTTTCTTATTTATTTTCCACTGAGGGCAGTGTGTCCCATCTAAGTGTGGGGTGCTGGTATTTGTATGTTGTACTTCTTTGCCTATATTTGTTTATGTTTGTTTGTTTATGTTTGTTTGTAGTTAAATTTTTAGATTTTTATTTTAAATTTTGCATGAGATTGTTCTGATAGGCGGCATGGTATTATGACAAGAGTTTGTGCTAAAATCATTACTATTGAGACGTTTAGGCTCTAAGTGTGACTCACTATGTGATAAGTGTATGGTTTAATTCATTCATTTGTTGGGTCAAGGGTCTATACTGCTCCCAATAAAGTTGACCATGTGCCTTGTGTGTGTGAGGTAATAGTATATTCTGTGTTGTGGCTGATGCTAGAACTTGCCCGGTGTGTGTGTAAAGTGAAATAAAGAGTGCAAGTTTAGGAGATGATTTAGGCATTCTTATGGCAGCCTATAATTGTTTACCTTATTTTTACCTACCCGTGGACATTATCCTAGTTAACCCCCTTTGAGCCTTTAGCTATTTTCTTTGACAGCCTCATATATAGCCTAATCCAATTTTTTCAAGACCATAATTTGATTCAAATTCCTAAGCGCTTTAAATTGTAAAGTCATGTGACAAAATAAGAGGAAATTGGGTGGGAGTGATGCCCTAGAGTTTATTGGTACTTGAATTTGTTATGAAAAAGAGTGGCTGTTATGAAGGTGTGTTATAAAAAAAAGGAGAGAAAAAAAATGAAAAGAAAAATAAAAAGTTAATTCTGTTTAAAATTGAATAACAAAATAGGTGAAAAGGGGTGGTAGATAAAAGAAAAGTAGAGAGGTTGTTTAAAAGAGAGTGTTAATGGCATAATGTGATGTATTAAAGCGCTTAGGGAACATAGTCACTATTTCTGGCCAAAATAGTCCTACCTGTCCCTTAACCTACATTACAACCTGTAAAAGACCTATTTGATCCTAAGCTTAGCATTCTGATATTAGTAGAGCATTACGCTAAGGGCAAGCCTATGGTCATCAGTTGTAACATATGAATTCTTTGTGAGAGTGAGAGCAAAGAGAATCATGTACCCATGTTTCAAAATACAATACTTGTGAGTGATTATGGGTGATATCTTGTGTGAGACACACATGGTTGATGAGTTTTGGGTAGTCTTGTATGATTACCTTAATTTGTGGATACGAATTGACCATCATCACGAGTCTATATTGGAGGTTAAATTGTTTCTAGTACCAATCAAGGAACCTACTCTTTGTTAATGATTCTCGTGCCTGTCTTGATGAATATTTTGTGTTGTTACTACGAAATCTTAAGTAGATGATTGCATGGACGTGATATTTTGTTCGAAGACGAACACAGCTTTAAGTGTGGGGTGTTGATGTTGGGCGAATTTACACGCCTAAACATCATAATTTGCCCATATTTTAGGCTAAGTTTAGACTTCCTGCCCTTTTAGTCCATTTTCCTGTAAGTGAGCTAACCAACATGATTAGCATGTTTTCAGGTATTTATGATGTATATTTCAGCACTTTGTGGACCTTTCGGTAGCAAAGGAAACTTCGCATAAGATGGAAGGCAGCTTTTGGAAGCTTGAGGACTAAATATGATGCATGGAGAATCTGTCCAGGGCAAAAACAGTATTTTTACATACTTAAGGGTGCAGCAGTAACCTAGTCGGAATATGACAAGGATGCAGTAACCGAGTAGGACTAGGACTAGGATGTTATAAAAACCTTATTTGCTGAATTTTTTAGCAAGCAATTTTTTACTACTATTCTATTTCTTCTATTCGACTTTTAGTTTTCACGTTTTAAGACAAGAGAAACGCTACAAGACCGACTAGCAAGGAAATCACGTCATTCTCATAAGTGATGCCAATACATACCTATCGTGAGATTGTTATTATTTTGGTGTGATGATGATGTCTTCGTTGTTTTCCTTTAAAATTATGAGTATCTAAACTTCTCTGTTAGGGTTATGGAAACCTTATGAGATACTATCTATTACTATGAGTTTGTGAATTCTTGATGCGTAGCTACTTATATCATTACTCTCTTCGTTTTAATTAAATTCTTGTGGTTGCAAACATAGGAATACGCCAGTATAGAATTAACTTGTTCGAGAGAAAAGTTACATGTTTGGAAAAGAGAGTGTGACAAGGAAATAGGGCTACCAACCCCTGTTTACACGTTAATGCCTTAACCGGATTAACCTCTTGGTGAGTTTGTACTGTTAATTATACACTTTAAGCTTGAGAGAGTTAAAGTGAAATAATCCTGGATGGTCAAGAGACACTAGGATTTACCATTAGAATACGAATCTCTATAAGTGCATGCATGTCTGAATTCCGTATAACTCATAGTTAATAGATACTTAGAACTCATAAGGTCGACATAACCCTAACTTATAATTCTCATTGATTAAATCTTACTAAACAAAGCATTCCATTTTTATTTTTTTAACATTATTTCACGCCTAAAACCAATCCCCCCTTTTCCGTAGAATTTTTGACCAACAGTCTACTAATAGTTGCATACTTAGTGACCAAGTATTCCCTGTGGGATTCGACACCCAACCTAGTTGGGTTCTATATTTGACAACGATCGCTTACACTCTTACGAGAGCTGTAGTTTGAGCATTATCATAAGTCTATATTAGAGGTGAAAAAATCAAAGGAAAAGCGAATGGCTCTACTCATTGTACTTGAATTTCTTTTTGAGTGTGAGTGTGAATTCTTTCATTATTTGAGATCTTTTAAAAGTTAAAATATCTTTTGTGTGTGGAGCTGACTCTTGCATGTAAGCATCATTGCTACTTTGGAGTAGAGGGTAAAGTCTTGCCCCCTGTTTAGGTAAATAGGCAAGGTAAGTTTCATTTGTGAAGATTGATATGACCTTTAAGACTTTGTGTCACCTCTTGAGAAGCTTTATTTATTTTAAAGGTGCATTTGATACAAACTTGTATTCTTACTTCATCGATATATGCTTATTGAAAAGAAATTTTTTTACTTATTATTATGGCTTGTTTGATAAGCTTTTGTAGAGCTTTATTATCCTAGAACCTTTGTATAGCTTTCTTTAGAGTGGTTTTGAGTCGCAAATATTCTATCTCATTGTATTATTCTTGGGTGCTTGAGGATAAGCAATAGTACATGTTTGGGGGGTTGATAGGTCATCAATTTGATGACTTGTTAGCAACTTTTAAGCTTAAATTATCATGTTTACCCATTCATTTGATGTTAATCTCATTTATAATGCTCATTTGTGTAGTAAAGGTTGAAAATGAAGATGTGCAATCTAATTAAGACAATGGAAGGTCAAAAATGAAAGAAAAAGAGCCTTAAAGATCACATGGACGTGTAGGGAGGCCACCCGCTGCAGCTAAAATATCCCCATCTGTGCCCAATTTTCTATGGATCTACTTTGCATTTGCTCAAGATTTGCCCAATCACATTAAGAGTGTGGTGTCATTTTTTTAAATTAGGGCTAACCTGAATATAGGGCTAAATTAGGGGCTTTCAACTTATTTCCACCATTCATTTAACATTATTGTACTATTCTTTCGCTAAGAACACATTAAAGTCACTCGCAAGTAAATAATTAGTGATTTATATTGATCATTTATTGATATTAATGCTTGGATTTTTTATTCTCTTTATTTTTTATGGATCACTTTTATTGAAATTTTTGTATATATCTACTTTCTTTCTCTATGTGTAGCTAATACTTATTCTTGGGGTTATGCTTGAATTGATTGTGATTAGAGCATGGATTTTGTTTATTTGTCTTCTTAATTAGCTATTTGATATGGGTTTTGCATTGGTTCCATGTTTTAACTAAGAATTGAGGGTTGCAAATCCCAATTACCTTTGACCCATATCATCCTTGATAGAGCGGATATGGGAGTGAAATGGGTGTGAACAATAACTTGCATTAGTTCATTTAATAGCATCTCCTAAACATAAGGATATTAATTGAGGACATGGATTGGTAAATTTGTTACATATGAGGTGTTCAAAAGATCTCATTTGTGATATAACAAATTGACACTAATACCTCTAGATTTAGCCTACCCCTGACTTCAAGCTAAATTTGGACAGATAATCAAATACCCTTACATGAACCTACACCCAGGAGGACATAACCCCAAATTCCACCAATACTTGATTAAACTCTAATTGTTTCTAGCCTTGAAATAGTACTCTCAAAATAAGAAAATTGTTAAACATGGAATCATTCTACCAAACCCCCACTTTTAATTTCATGTTTATTTACCATGAATTATGGTTCAACTCCTAATTGACTTCAAATACTCTCAAGCAGTGAAATCATTGTATTCATTCCCTTTGGACTCAACCCTAACTTTGGTTAGGTTACTATACTAATAGCGATCGCTTACACTTTAAGGGTGTAGTTTGAGTGTCATCATATGCCAACATACTGCTTAAGAAGTTCCATTATTACTTAAGCAGTAAGGGCGCCACCTAAGAAAACCTTTTCTGTGCCAACCTGACTACTTAAGAAGTTATTGGGAACTTTAGCAGTCCATTGCTTAAGCGACCCAAAATGGAGTTTAAGCGGTGCACCAGCTAAAAACTTAAAATTATTTTGGGTCTCTACCAACCCCTTGAGATTCATCTAAAATCCTAATTACACAAATAAACTATGCTACCCTAGAAAGTTCGATGTTCCAAACTCCATGGCATAGTAAAAATTTCAATCCACGATCATTTTGATAAAAAGTGTGCCCCATACACATGTGTCATATTTCTTAACTCTAGGCCAATAGCCTAAAATGAGTCTAGGAGCCTCGGGACCCAGACCAAGGATCCACCATGCCTAAAATCAATATTTTGTATTTGTTAGAATTGGCATATGAGGTTGTTTGATTAAAGTTTTTGCCTATTAGACAATTTGAACTATAGAAGACTTTAAAATAGAGAATTGGATCTAAAATCCAAACGAATTACCAGTAACTGAACTGTTAGCTCTAGTAAGTCATAAATTATTAAACTCATAAGGGGTTGCACCACACAATGAGGGATCAGGTCCCTCAGAGTCAATCATAGTCAATCAAACAATATAGTGCAGGAAAGCTAAAGATAGTGTAGGAAGGAAATAACACATAAGATTTAACGTGGAAAACTTCTTGCTCAAGGGAGGAAAAACTATGTCTTTCCCTCAGAAGCACCAACAAAATCCACTATAATCAACCTCTTGATTAAAGACACAATTTTAGCCTAACTCTAGGCTCCTTTTGTTTCTAATGACTCTACTACAAGCTTATCTTGTCAACTCTACCAAGGACCCTCTACTCTTATATCATGAGCAGTTTAATTACAAATCACCCTAAATAAGACTCACTCACTCTTTAAACATACTACAAAGATAGGAATATGAGCAACGCTTGAGAAATCTTAAAATGGAGTTTTTCCTGCCTCTCTTCACTCTTTAGATTTGTGCAAAAACTATTTAATAAAGAAACCTCTTTTTTCTTTTATATTTGGGTGATTATTAGGGCTAAAATCTTATTAGACCAGGTGTCCTATTCAGTACAAGAAACAGCTGCAAGTTTGTTACATAAGAGGACAAAACTCTACGTACATGCGTGAAAGCTGTACTATACCATGAACATCCAGGGACCTGATCCCTTGCAGTTAGTTGCTTATCATCAAAACTACACATAGAAATTTTCCCCATTTTTTTGATGACAAACTAGCCATACGACTTTCAACACATCCATCCCATTTAATCAGAGTGATTACAACTCTAAAGATGAATGTTTCCCATATCATCATTCTTCTACCATCATGAAACATAAAGAACTGGTCCCTTATTATCATTTGATGCAAAAACTTTGATTTCTTACCCTTGTTATAATACACCTTCTTTTAGTACATTTTCATACCCCTCTCCCCGCCAATATGTCTTCCTTTATTCATCTATTAAGCATATCACTTACTTCCCCCTATCAGCATGCCATTCAAATCTACAACTCAATTCACCTGGTACCTGGTCCATATTACATGAATTTAGTATTCCGTCTTTTGGCATCATTCAACAGTGAGTACAGTAAACTAAAAGTATGATAGCACAAATTAGTTAACTCATGGCCACTAGGGAAACACTAACATAAAAAATAACTTAATAATTTAAAGGGAACCAATGTAACACACAAAGAAAAGATTCATTTATAAGTAGAGGATAAGTATCATTGCAATGCATAAATTAAATGTTTTAGGGAAAAAGAAACAAGTATCACAAAGAATGAACAAGTGAAGAAGTGGGAAAAAGATTTTTAAGGAATAGGGTCAGGTTGTTGTTTAAGTGCCTTATCTCTGAATTCAGGCTAAGGATCTCATCAATTATGGTTGACACCCTTTTCTTTTGGAGAAATATTGAATTATCCCCTGGAGCTTAATGATTTCTTCATCATTAGCAGCTAGGTTAAACTTTAGTTCCTTATTTCCTTGTTGATCTCCCTTTGATAAATGCTACCTAATTTTACATATTTAGTCTTGACTAGCATTTTTATGCCAAGCATTTGAGCCACAAATCCTTGGGTTCCAAAATCACAAACAATGCCATAATGATCAAGTATTTTGTTCAACCAATATCCATAAACCATTCCATGCTTTCCATTTTTTCCAAAAACCACTTTGTGAATGAGTTCTAGCATCAATGCAAGTAGATTAATGAACACAAAGCAACTAAGGCATTCCATCACATATAAGTCAGTGGCTGAGGCAATGTTTGTCTTTCTTGACCTAAGCAGAATTAAATTATTAACAAAGTCAAAAATAAGTGTAAACTCACTCTTGGATGAGTTCCTAATCACTACAGCCATAGATAAGAATTCTATAGAAGGTAGTTGCTTGTGGAAAATTCTCACCTCATATATAGGAACTTCAAAAATTCTTCCCAGTATTTCCTCATTCAGCTTAATTTTCTTTCTTTGGACCTATGCAATTAGATTCATCCCATCTTCTCAGAATTCCAAAGTAAAATAGAATTCCTTGACTATCTCATCAAAAATAGTGGGAATAGGTCCTCCTACTTAACATATTTCGATTCTTCAAGAACATATTTCTATCTTCTTTGGATAAAACCTTACTTTTCTACTTATTCTTTATTCTAGTATGAGTGATCAAAGATTCCCTTTTAGCTACTTTTCTGTTCTTGGGATCAGGTCCCTCAAGATTCAACAACTTCTCAGTAAAACTTCTAGACTATTTTCCAGAAATTCTTAATGTTTTACTAACAATGTTTTCTTGTGATCAACTATGCTCTTTTCTGGGCTATTTGACAATATTATGAGGTTTTTAGCAACCTAGGTTTCATCCATCACAACATCATCACTAAGATTTGAGGATTTAAGGATGATTCTTCATCAACAGGTTGAATTATGAAGGAGTTAAGATTTGCAAGAGTAGGAGAAGAAGGACGTTTTTTAGGAAGGTTTGGGAGGGGATTTTTCATAATACTAATCTCAGAATCCTTTGAAGGACATGAAAATGGAATAGCTCCATCCATTAGGAAGGTATTTTTCTTAAAAAGGCTATTTAGGATTTGGATTTTCCTATTTGAAAAAAGAACGAGTGGATTCAGTTAGATTTAAGGGAATAATAATCACAAGAAAGGTTTTCTGGAGAACAAGATATGATCAATATCATAGTTTAGGTGACTCACCTTCCCTTTTAGTATAGGATAACTTTTTTCTGACACAATGACATGGAGGACATGTATTTTTCTTAACCAGAATAGACAAAATTTGCATATATGTTACTAACCTGAGAGATGGGATGAGGTCCCTCTCTAGTTTGAGTGACTCTTAAACTTTGTGTTTGCCATATCAATCTACCTCCAATATTTCTCCCATGGGTGTATATCTATAAGGGTATGGTACTGCGTCAGACCAATATGCACCTATTTTAAGGATACCTGCTTCCTGAACATAGCTAAATTTTTAAGGGAAGCTGATCCTTGAGAGTTTTATCATGTACTCAGCATCTTCATCATCATCAACCCTTTTTCTTTAATTTACACAGTTTCCTTATTGTTATGGAGATTTTCAGCTATATTATATTATCGACCAGGTGCTTTGAAGTCAATTATCTCACCTAAGATACTTCTATATTTAAGTTTCTTAAGAGAGAGAATACATTCTGACCTTTCAACATTGAGATTTTTGATCACTCATTTTTAATGATCATTGCTGATTACAATTCTTTTCCTCATACTAAAGACCGTAATGACCTATCAAAATTAGGAACCCACTTGAGTCTAAGCCAGTAGTAGGCTAATGGAGTGATGAAATCCTTCTTGGTCCATCTAGGTAGATAGTTCCTTTTGTGAACATTTTGAGGCTTGAAACCCACAGAATGTGCATTCCCTTGTTGAATGTATATGGAATCATCCATTCTATCTCTAATCCATCCCGGACAATTGTCTTTTCTGTTCCCATCTCTTCCATAATGAGTATATACAGGCTTGTGGCCTTGTTCTTAGAATCATGATTAACATTACCTTTTGACCAAAAAAGGTGGATTACTTCTTGATAACCAAGACCCTTCCCATTATTAACACCTTTAATTGTTAATTCCAAAAGGATCTGAGAGGATATATTCCATCGAAGGGATTTTTAAGTTCTTCCTTCAAATGGACCAGGACCCCCTCGAACTCCTCATTTTTCTAGAGTGCAGAAATAAGATGCATTTGAGAATCCTATAAATTTTATTAAAGCTCAACCTGAAACTTTTATGCTTCTTTCTTCCCTTTACTCTTAAAACATCTACTTTCTCCAGTTCACTCACCAAGCTCAGATTTTCAAATTTGAGCTTAGCAACCTTTTTCTCAGTTTCAGATATCTGGAGAGTTAAATCTATCTATTCCAACTCCTAATCTTTTATATTTCCTTCTAGAACATTATCTTTCTCTTTATCACAGACACTATTAGCTTTCTCCTGTTGATTAAATAATCTTAAATTATCAGATTTCAGATTTGCAACCAGTTTCTCAGTTTTAGATATCAGTAGGGTTAGAGATATCAACTCAAGATCTTCACTTTCTACCTTTTATTCCAAAGCATTTTTTCATTAGTCATTTCACACATGTAATCAATCAGCACATTGGCAAGTTTTTTTATTTTTCTGACAGAGTAATTGTGCAAGTTTTCTTTGATGTCAGAGAGTGTTACCTCATTTTCTTATTTATATTTAGTGTTTACCATAAAAGAACATAAGGATTCAATGGTAACTTTCTAATCCTCCATTGCCAATATGGAAACAACTTCCTGTTTCCTTCTTCCTCATGTTCACTAGAGGAATCTCTCCACATTTCGAAAGCCTGTCTTACTGCATAATCAATTGCAACCTTTTTTCTTAATTTTATAGGGACCTGGTCCTTGTTCTTTCCATTGTCACCACCATTATGAAGATATTCCGTATAATCCAATTTGTGGATCAAAAAATCCATAAAGAGGTGTTCAGGACTTCCACATTTTTGAAAAACCTCCACAATTCCTCCCTTTTCACTGCTACTTCCACTTCTTTGAAACTAGCTATTTTTCTTCATATCTCTTACAATTCATTTTTTCAAATAGGCAACATTAGTGTCTTCTTCATTGGAGTCTAATTTTAGTGCCCTCAGTTCCATAGATTTTTTCTTTTTTCCTTACTTTTTATCTCGTTCTTACTGCTTCTTGAGTTTATCAATCTTTAAATTTTTAATAATCTCATCCATATTGAGAGTATTCAAGATCCTTGCCTCAGTAATAGCAGGTACTTTGCTTTCCCAGGAATTTGGAAGAACCACAACAATCCTTCTTACTTGCTTATACAGTGGAATCACTTCTCCTAGGCTGTGTAGATCATTTGTGATGGAAATAAATCTTGGATTCATTTCCTATATTGTCTCTCCTTCATTCATGGTGAAGGTTTCATACTAGGTAGTTAGCATGTCAACTTTGGAATACTTTACATCTGTGGTTTCTTCAAGAAGTTCCAGATTTCCTTAGCAGTTTCACCAGCTAAAACCAGTTGTATTCATCTGGTCATATACCATAGACAAGTAATTTCTTTACTTTGTAGTTCTCTTCTCAATTCTTTTCCTGTCTTCTTCATTGGATTTCCTCCTGCTTTTAAAAACCATTTTAGTAAAATGTCCTTCTTTGGATTCTCTTACAGGTAAATGAGGACCATAAAGAAGAATGTTCATTAGCTCACTATCCTCAGCCATAATGAAGTCAACCATCGTTGTTTTACACCACACATAGTACTGTCCATTGAATCTAGGTGGTCTAGTAGTTGATTTCGTTCTTCAAAGTTATGTCTATCAGCCATACTAATAAAGACACTCTACGTTTGAACCTTTTAGAATGACCTTGCTCTAATACTAATTGTTGAACCCTTGGGGGTTGCACCAAACAGTGAGTGACCAAGTCCATCGAAGTCAATCACATGCAATTAAGCAACTCAGAACCTGAACTAAGGGTCCCTCTAACCTAAAATTAACATTTCATAGCTGATAGTGTTGTTGACTTTCTCATTTGAGGCCATTTACTAGGAGTTTTTGTCAAAGATTTCGAAAAGAGGGAAATAATCCTAAACTCTAAAGGAATTGTCGGATAATCAAACTGACAAGTTTGATAATTTATAAATGACTTATAGCTGCTATGGGTATGCTTAAAACACTTGAAATGCACAGAAATTGAGAAAATGACCTAAAGGTCATTACAATATCCACTACTAAAAGGAATTTCGTTCAAAAAAGTCAATGGATAAGAAGAGAGAAAAGGCTTGAGAGGGAAAGGTACTGGACCCCGTATACACCAGCATGACTCCATGGATAACCTTTCAGAAGAAACAATGATTTCAAAGGTATCTCCTTTTCATCAACTTTCTTACTTCACTTTCCAAATAGCTACAAACCCAACCTCGACAACCAACTGCCACCAACTAAACCAAGAACGACTAACGCAGACAAATCTAAACAACAATACACTAATATCACACTAGTACTGGCACAACCAAGAAAAAACTCAACCTAACTATAGACAATCCAAGGCATGAATCATGCAAGTAACTCTAAATTCCCAAATCCAACATCGTTTGTCATTTCAAATTTGCTATCTACTCTGATCTGTATAAAATATCATCTGAGTATTGTCTGCACAATCACCACACACTAACCTTAATAGATTGCAGCTAATTTACAAAAAATTCATACTAGCGAGCATAAGAATAAGCCCATAAGGTGCTACCAAACTGCATAAATAGAAATTTCAAATCTTGGATCTCTAGAAAAAGCTATAATTAATCTAACTGACCCTCGAAACAACAATTAGGAATCCAAAGCACAAACTCTTAAAAATAAACAATCCACTCCAGAATGTTCCTACAATTATAGATGAAACCATGCTAAGTCCAAGTAGAGTGAACTTCTCCTATTGCATAGTAGAAATTGAGGAACCAAGGGAATAATAGTAGAAATCACACAATAAGCCACAGACTCTAGGAATTTACAGAAGCTATTGAATATCCATAGGTGCATTTCACTAATAAAATGAACTCCACGAAGGTACACTAGGCCGAACAAATGCCAAAATGAGAATTTTATTAATTCACCCATTTTTACCAACCAAAACTCAACTGAATCATGGACCATATCACAGCAAGAACAGAGTACCAACTCAACATATTACTAATATCAAGACTAATACTAGGAAATGAAGCCACAAAATAGAAGATCAAGACTTAGACTTTTCAACTTTAGAAATGGGCAATAGAACTGAATTGCCAACTCTAGAATCACCATAAAACCATGGAAGGCCGACATACCTATAAAACCCTAGATTTTTTGTCCCTAAAAATATTTGAGTTTTTAGCTAGTCCAAAAGACGATTAATGGTACATTATTTATCAGATTGTTCATTCAAGGTATCGGGTTCATTCAACAAAGCATGATAAGATTACGGAGTTGAGAAGACGGGGGAAGACAATCTTAGTGTTCACCTACGACTACTTATAACCAAGGTTAATACTAGCTACTTGTTCGATATTTCTACTCAAATTCCCTCATTTACTTTTCCAGTTTTGCCTGTTGATTATAATAGCTGAGAGCCATGATTCTGTATATTTCCTTAGTATTCGACCCTAACCTTTCTTGGGTTACTATATTTGACAGTGATCACATAATCTTTAGAGTGAATTATAGCTTGGACGTTATCAAAATGCACCCTAATTTGAACTAAGTGTCTAAATGACCAAGTAGGATGTCAAGTGCACTACCTCTAACTAAATTTGCCACAAATCTATGTGATTGATTTCGGTGAGCAGAATGACTAATAATCCAAAGGTGAGGACACTCTCTAGAATAGTGACTGATATCTCTACTGTTGTAAGAAACCCCAGAAGCTCAAATATGCAAGAAACACCAGTTATTTCTAATTACGTGACTAATTTATACATGGGACACTCTTTACTGAAATGATAATCCTCCCTACTATCATAACATACTTTAGGATCTCTAGGCTAGCAAAAAATATATGTTGACCCTATTTAAGTAATCAACTTATGCTTGGGCACTCCCTAAACCAATAACCAACCTCTCCTCATTCAAAACATGCCTATTAGGCTCTCTAATATACTACACCTGCTGATCTAAAATGATAGCCACGGCACAAAAACCTAGGTTGAGAACTCTATAATGTTTGACTAGAACTTTTTCCACAATAACCACCATAAATATCAAATCCATCCATAATATAAAGTGTTACCTCTAAGGACCTGATAGGCTGGAAGTGATGCTAATGCCTATTGAGAGGATCCTTACTCATAAATGAAATACCAATAACACTATATTGATGGAATGGCCTTTTACCGTCGTCTTCATATGCATTAATGATGCCCTCTCTATGGTCTTCACGTGATCAACAAACTGAGAGAAATATGACCCAGCTATTATTAAATGCTCTAACACCAAGTGAAGTAGAAAAGTCAATCCTCTGATAAATACACTCACTAACTCATGCTCGGTAGGATATAATATAGGAGTATGTCTGACCCACTTGAGTAACCCAATCTCATATACAGATATAGATAGAGAACCCTATTTAAAACTAACAAGCCCAACTCTGGTCTGAGAACTACTTGATATACCAAATATCATCTTTGGATATGAGGTATCTACTAAAATACTCAGGATCTATAATGCCAGATTCTAAAGAACTTAGGCAATCAAAACATATATTGGATTCCGCGATGGACCTAAATTCTTTGGTTGATGTAGAAGATCTTCAACATTAATCTCTAACCCCCTAGACTGATGTAGAGCTGAAAATCTAGAAGCACATGCAAAAGTCTTACCTACATCTATCAATAACCTCATGTCATCTATTTGGTAAATAATGGCATCAAAGAAAGAACTAGAGGTTCTTAGAAATATGAACATATGACTGGGTGTGGAGATTAGAATTTCCTAAGAATTCCCTGTAGCCTCTTGAAAATAGGATACATATATCTCTACATCTATCTGAAAGAATCTACAAGATACTTAGATCTTGTACCAACACATCAATAAAACCTAGCTCTAATACCAATTTCTCAGGTCATAATGGCACCAACTATAACCCACCAATAGTTACTCCAACCCATAATTCGGAACAGCTAGTAATAGACCGTCAAGAGATACGAAAGAACACAAAAATATATATGATAAGAGATAAATACATTTAAAGCAATCTCAAAACCTAGTGGAGTTAGTACAAGAGTTTCTAATACAATTAGAGTATAGTGTGTAATACAGAATAAATACATATACAAAGATGTCTCTAAATTCAAAATAGAGATTATAATCAATACGAGGGGAAGAAGGAATGCTGTGAATGCTAGAAGCTCACACCAAATCTCTGACGCATAACTACTTTGTACAATGTACACATCAATGGAAAGAACTCATACTATGGTATGCTGGTAGTAGAAGTATTGTATGAGTGCCACACATATGCTATTAAGTAGGCATCGGTCGATTGAGCTCCGAAGATAATGCAAGCATACATAATATGTAACATAGAAATACAAAGTATAAGCAACTACACAAGAAACTAAACATATTAATAATAAGGAAGCAATAAGGATAAACTTATCCTATTCTAATAGTATTTAAAGACTAAAGTTCAATACCGTATATCACTAGCCAATATGCAATGAAGAGTGAAAGAAGGATAAATAAGGGATAAATATACAATATGAATAAATAAAAAAAGAGATAGATATATGGCAACACCATATATACATATATATGTATGTATATATATGCATACATAAATATATACATACATTCATAAATTAGGCTAATTCAAGATAATAACCTGAGGAAGTCAATCTGACATCTCGATGATCATAACCATATAGGAAAGATAATACTAACATAATTTGGGTCCTTAACCATAATGTTTAACTATGAGGTAAGCTATCAATAGAATGATTTAACAATAATAGAGAAAGATAAGGAATCAATAATGTACCTATAATCTCGAGTGACAGTCTATAACCATCCTGCAATAGACTAAACATAAACCAACAATATAGTAACCAGGTAGACTGGAAAAATAAAACCTAATGGGGCCCCTATAAGCCTAAAAGGTTTAAGAAAATACTCAGCAAACAACAATCATAGTTTGTACCTATACAACCCCTATAACGCTGATAAATATAAGCACTAAACAATCATACTAGCGATAGGCAAAGCATATGAATAAATTAATGAACATAAACAAATTGTATACCATAATCAACCTAAATACCAAAATGTACCAAGTGTATACACGTCTTCCATCTCAGTAACTTGCAAAGTCAGGTCCTACGGCGACCATCCTTCTCTGGCACTATTGCTCACAAATGAAGGGACCCATAGGAGACCGGGTTATATGTATACAATGCATGGTCCTAAAGCAGGACTTCCAATAACCATCATAATCAATTTACACCATCTAGTATCAAAGATATATATAATAAGTGAAAAGACTTAAACCTTAACTAAAAAGGTGTAAATTTTTAAATCCATTACTAGAGGTGAAGTTTAGGACTAAATTGTTATAATAGCATAGAAATAGTCAAAATATCTATCGATAAAAGTAAGTAGTCATTGTAAAAGAATGGAATAGTTATAGACTAGAATCAATATCGATCTTGAACCCAAAATTGTATATTTGTATCTAAAAGCTAATAAATTATTAAATAATATGGGATGATTCCTGTTGTAAAATAATCTATTTTAAAAGTAAAAAGTGGGAATAAATCCTTTATTAGAAAATAGTGGTATAATTAAGGATTTGGTTGGAATCGTACCACTAAGTTAGCATGAATGCACCTAAAAGTATGTATACAATCACCAATATCCAAATAATACAATAATAAATGTCTACACATCCATAACTATAACCATGTACTTTTAAAAGTATAAAGTAATAACCTGGTATCCAACTAGTTTTATTAGCATGGCCTCAGACCCATAATATACAATTGTATATAATATTAACACCATAACCTATAGACTAAGGTAAATCTGGGTATAAAGCTACTAGAAGGGTGTAATTGAGAAATATCGCCCCAAATACTAAGTTAAATGGTAATACTTATACAAAAGTATCATTAACATCAATCTATGGTTACATGTCTATAATCAAGGGTCATAGGATCCTAAGGAGATAACAAGTATTCTAGTAGAAGGTTTGGGTCATATTTCTATTCCAAATTCCCTCAATAGGTTAAGTTAGGATATATTAGTCATAATCTAATCTTATAATGCTTACCTAGCATGCCATCTATACCCTATATAATCTTGTAGAGAAAGGAAGATTGAAGCTTACCTTGATGTTTAATCGTAATTTCTACAAGTCGCTTGCCTTTTTTCCACAATCCAAAAATGACATCTCACTATTAAAATAATAATCTACATATTAATAGAAGTAAGACTATACCCATATTTTAGTATAAAACTTCAGGCCCAAAATTGGGTCACTAATGGGCCTGTGGGGCCTGCTAATGGAATCTGTAATAAGCTCCTACTAAGGACAAGGAATGTTCGATCAAACCTTAAGCACAAATGGGATATTAATCGGGGCCTAAATCAGCTTCATATGATAATGGAAAAGAGGCAATGAATAAAAATTAAAGAGTGGAATTTGGCGAAGAACTTACGAAGAAATTAATGGAAAATAGTTACTTTATCATTCCGTACAGTTCCCTAGCTCCAATCAATGATTTTCGATAATTTTATTGAGCTATTAGGAATAAAATGGTGGAAATAGGAGAGAAATATTGATGAAAATAAGGTAAGAGATGTATATATACTTTTAGGGCAATGCCCTTTACAAATGTAGGGCTGAATGATCACAAATTCAAAAGTAAAAAAAACTGCATTTTGCAAGCGCATGCACTGATCTGGGAATACAAAGGCGAATGAGCCTAGCTATCAAAAATACAACACTAATAGTCGCAAATTCAAAAATGTAGAAGGGTTGGGTCGGGTCAACTTTTCATTGCAAATGTGAGAGAAAGCTCACGAATGCAATAGTCAAGATATTCTCCCATAAATGCGACTTGCCCCTTGAACCAGCTGTTATATATCAATAATTTCCTAGGTCCAAATAGACTTTGATCGGTCGTTCGGCGTTTGTTCTTAACTATGTTTGTGATAAAAAACTATGTTACCATATCAAATTTGACATTTCAGACACAACGGAACCATCAAAATTTCCATTATAGGTCGTTTGGATGAAATATATGTCCCACACCTATAGTTCTATTTTAACTAATTTCTACCCAATAGCCCAAAATGAGTTTGAAAGCCTCAAAACCTGAAGTAAGTGTCCCTTTAGACTAAGATCAATATTTCAGTGTTGATATCTCTATTGAATTTCTCATTTGAGGCCATTTACTAAGAGTTTTGGTCAAAAATTTACAAATAGCTACAAACTCAACCTCAACAACCAACTGGCTCTAACTAAATCAAGAATAAGTGATGCACACAAATCGAAACAAAAATACACTGATATCACTCTAGTACAAGAAAAAACTCAACCCAGCTAAAGACAATCCAAGGCATGAATCATGCATGTAACCCCAAATTCTCAAATCCAACATCATTTGTCATTTTGAACTTGTTATCTACTCTAATCTGCATAGAATATCATTTGTACTATCCACATAATCACCACTTACTAAGCTTAATATATTGTAGTTTATCTACCAAAAATTCATACTAGCGAGCATAAGAATAAGCCTACAAGGTGCTACTCTAATCCACAAATAAAGACATGTGATTTCTAGCAAAAGCTATAATTGGTCTAGATGACCCTCAAAACTAACTGTTAGGAATCCAAAGCACAAACTCTCAAAACAAAATGATACACTCCAAAATATTTAACTAATTATAGATAAAACTATGTTAAGGCCAAGTAGAGCACACTTTTTCTATTGGATAGATATTTCAAAATTCCTTATAAAAATTAAGGAACCACGGGGAAAATAGTAGAAATCACACCATAATCCATAGACTCTAGGAATATAAATAAGCTATTAAATATCAATAGGTACATATCACCAAGAAAGAGAAATCCATGAAGCTACATTAGGTCAAACAACATCCAAAATGAGAATTTTATGAATCCACCCATTTTTACCTACCAAAACTCAACTGAATCATGAACCATACTATAGCAAGAATAAAGTACTTAACTCAACACCATTACCAATATCAAGAGTAATACCAAGAGATGAACCCAAAAAACCAAGATATCAAGATTTAGACTTTTCAACTTTAGAAATAGGCAATAAAACTGAATTGCCATCTCTAGAATCATCATAAAACCATGGAAGGACAACATACCTGTAACACCCCAGATTTTTGGTCCCTATAATTGTTTGAGTTTTTAAACTCATTTCCCAGACTACGACTCCCCCTACGAGTTGTAGGGTATTATTATAGGTCTTAAGGATCCACTCATAGCCAGACCAGAGTGTTAGCCTAATATTTTTGTTATGACTATGACTAGGGATTATGAGTCACAAAGACTCTAAATGATTTGTATGGTTCTATCCATATCCAAACTAGTATGATGCCCAATATAATTTATCTTGATTACAACTTGGACTCTATGAGTCGTAGGTTTACCTTATGAGTTATATGGTGTAAATTGTGGGGTCATTAAAGAAGGGTCTTTTAGTTACCATCTTGATTATAATGAGTAGTGATGAGTCATAATATGTCCTTACCAATCATATAGTGTCCTGTAGTCACTAGCGATAATTTTTTTAGTAATTTCATTAAGAGCACTCTGGATATTTCCCCTCTTACCCAATAGTAACCCACTACTTAAAACTCTTTTAGGGTATTATTATAACTCTAATAAATAAAAGTAAATTCTCAAACACTCTCACATCCCCAAGGTCAAGAATACTTGGGTTTCTAAGAAGTTGATCAGTTAGGGCTCTTAGGGGTGATTTCTCTCCATAGTTGTGATACTTTCAGGCATGTTACCCATTCACAAATCTTATTTTATTAAGATCATGTGTTTTAAATATTTTAATTATATGGATTTTAATTTGTGTTTTGATATGGTTGAGGGTTTTGATGATTGTTTCTTAAATTGTTTTTTCATGATTTTTATGAGTTATTCAAGCTTTTACTTAAATATTTTAAACAAATGGGGTGCATGGGTATGGGAGTTATAATGGGGGTCAAAGTAATCCCCTAAATCAATGTTTTTGGACTTGAAATTGGTGTTGGATAATTATGTTCCCTCAACCCACTTGTGAAATTGGTTTTGAAATATGATTTTTCACGGTTTGACTTACTCATTTATACGATTTCATTGCATAATTGGCTAAAAATGAATATGGATTTTGAGGCCTTAATGTCCATGTTTGGGCTTCATAAAACTAAAGAAGGTTAAACCATTCCTCTAATTTGATTTAATGGAAAAAAGGGGATCAAGGCATTCCCCCAACTTAATGTGATTGTATGGCAAGAAAATAAACTTGCAGGTATAAGGGTATGACAATACCCATGGTATGCCATAACTGTTAATCCTTTGGTTACTGAATGGGTTATATGAAATTTATTTTAAATTGAGCTAAATGGGGGTTATATAACTAAGCCATAATTGTATGGGTATTGGATAACTTATACTGGAAACTCATGTTTGTCGACACGAGGTTTGATCTTGATGGTGCTATGCATGGCTCACACAATTGACATATATTGTATCTTGAATTAGAGTAGGGTTGGGGCATTCTTTGATCTTTCTTGATACCTATGGTTTATGTGGATAACACACATTGGTCCCTTTCTATATGGGGAGATGAACCCATATAGCCTGTGGGTGCTTATTTATAACGGTTGAGCTATATAGTCTACGATAAAGTTTTACTTTTTGATAAGCCTTGTTCCCTAACCTGGCATAATACTTATACAAGTATATAATGATGTGTGTATGATTTTGAATTGGATTTGACTTGCATTATGATATCCTTTATCCTTGAGTTATATGCTAGTGCTTAACCTACTAACCATCTCCAAATGTTGTATCCCTATTTGATGTAGGGTTTGAAGGCAATTCTAATTTTCCTATGCAGTATTTGGTGGATCATTTTAGTTTGTTGGGCATTTGCGGTGAAGTGGTGAGCTTCCATTCTCTGGAAGACTTGATCATTTCATTGGTTTCCTCCCATGACTTAAAATTGAAGACTTCACATTTACATTATCATTGTCATTGTAATTTTCAAAGCCGAAGGCATGTCTCAACATTAATTATTTTCATATTAGTATAGGTTTTATGGATATTACTGTAGATTGGGTATTAATGTCAACACACTTAAATATCTTTGAGTTTATTACTTTTCTATCTTTTTATATATTTGGAATTTAGCTACTTCTAAGTGTGATATGTTTTGTTTGGCCAGGCAATGGAGGTGGTCTTTGGTTCTCGTTAGACTTGAGATACCCATCATGTCTCGGTCTTAGCTCGGGTCATGATAAAATTGGTATCAGAGCTAGGTTTTATGTCATTAGGTGTCCATAAAGCCATTTTAGGTAGAGTCTCTTTCATGGGTGTGTAGCACGCCATACTTATGAGAGAGAGGATATAAACATTTAGAAATATTTCTCTTTCTTGTGTTTTACTTTCAGGCTATATAGTCTAAGGTCTTGAATCTCTTATAATTCTTGTTTGCTCACTCTTAAGATCATGCCTCCCAGAAAAGTTAATGCTCGTGGAAACTCCTCTTTCTCACTTGAGGATAATGCGGATGGGCTCGTCCTACTTATAGAGTTTAGACCCAGTTTAGGACTCCATCTCCTAATTATACTACCTCATATAGATTTTCACCGGTCTCTACCAATTTTTGTTAGGATCCAAAGGTTGAGGATGATCATGCCTCACCCTCCCCCCCAAAGGAGATATTTCAAATATTGAGTTTTATTGATCTATTCATCTGCTGACCCAGTTGGTGACATTTTTGTCATATCAGTCAGGTCCTGCTAGTGTTGTGAGTTATTTTAAGGTTACTAGGGTTGGACATATTATGAGTACTAATCCTCTGACCTTTACTGGCTCTAAGGTTAAGGAGGATCCTCAGGTATTCAGAGATGATATGGAGAAGATTTTTTGAGTTATGCATGCTTCTAACTTTGAAGGTGTGGAATTTGTCCTATATCAGCTGAAGGATATGGCATATTAGTGGTATAAGAAGAGGGTCCAGTCTAGGGGTGATGATGTATAGTTGGCATTATGGGATGAGTTCTTGGGTGCCTTTTTGGATCGCTTCTTTTCTTAAGAGTTAAGGGAGACGAAGGCTGAGAAGTTCACAAACTTGAAGCAAGGAAAGATGATTGTGAAAGAGTATACCTTGAAATTTCATAAATTTTTTGGTTATGCTCCTGAGCTAGTGTCTAGCATAAAGGCTAAGATGAGAAAGTTTGCTTTGGGCTTGTCTTGAGACTTGGTGTTGGAGTGTAAGGCCATTTTGTTGAATAGTGATATGGATATCTCTAGGCTTGTCGTGTATATACAGCAAGTTGAAGATGAAAAAAAGAAACAAGCCGAAATTGGGGAGAGATAAAGTAAGAGGTCCAGGTATTCTGAGCAGAGTAGAGTCCAGAAGAATATTGGTAGAGATGGAAGGCAATGGTCTAAGAAGAAGTAGGGAAATTTTGGTTTATATTCTATGGCAAATGCTCCATATCCTAAGTCATCCGGTGATCACCACTTTCATAGAAATAGTGAGTTTAAGGAACAAGGTGCTCAATCTTAAGATAGTGGGGCCCATTTAGATCCATCATATCCTTCTTGTAGATTTTATAGACAGATACACCATGGCTTTTATGTTGAGGGGAGGAATAAGTGTTTCAGATGTATTTATCCTTGCCATATTTAAAGGAACCATCCTTCATGCGATGTTGCTAATAGGACTAATAAGGTCTCGATTGCTGCTTTTTTAGCTCATGCACTAAAGGGTGCTACTTTTGGCTTTGTCACTGGACGGAATCATCATTTGTGTGCTCTTTCCACCCGTTAGGATTCTAATGTGTTTCCTGATGTTGTTACTAATATGCTAAAACATTTCTCTCATAATGTATATTTTCTGCTTGATCTTGGGTCTAACCTTTCTTATATGACCCCTTATGTGGTCATTAATTTTAGTTTTGGTCCAGAGTGTATTCTTGATTGATTTTCTATGTCTACCCCAGTAGGTGACTCCGTTGTAGCTAGAAGGGTCTGTAGAGGTTATGAGGTATAAGTCTGTGGTAGGGAGACCTTGGTGGATTTGATTGAGTTGGATATGTTAGACTTTGATATGATCTTAGGAATGGATTGGTTGTGACCGTATTATGCCTCTTTTAATTTCGGGTCAATTTTTAATTTTTGGATGAGCCGGTGATTGAGTGGGAAGGTAGTTCCTTAGTGTCTATGGAAAGGTTCATTTCTTATCTTAAAGATCAAAAATTGATTTCCAAGGGGTGTATAACAGAGCACACGCAAATGTATGTGGTCTTATCAAGTAGTAAAGAGGCCTTCAAGAATCAAAGTATCGATCCCACAGAGAATTGATTCAGCAACGATTCGATATCAGTTCATAGTTTAAATAAATTCGATGCAACAGTAACCAAAAAGAGTTTGGAATTTGTAAATTATTGAAACGTAAACAATGCGTAAGTAAAGTTCTTGAAACAATCAATCAGAGAAAAGCCCAGGATTAAATCACTTTGAACAATCATACAATGTATTGAATTTCATTTGGTAACTTGTTTATCTTGGTTGTAGATTCGTAGGGTTAATTGCATGATCATGGTCTCTCGACCTCTAATCCTTTACCTAAGTTGAACCTTACAACTACATTTTTTAGCGAGGATGTAATAGTCCACTTAAGTTCTTTAATCTATCATCCTACGTGTGAATCAAGTAAGGCGTCTAAGTACATCCCTGTCCTAGACACTAATTTGAATTCCTTATTTCATAAAAGAATACAAACCATACTTTGTTCATCTCCATGTTCTATCCCTTATTCCCTCTTTTGAGTTAAAAAGGTAGGCAATTGATGTATTCTAAGGGTAGATAATCCTTACAATAGTTAAATAAAAAATGAACACACAACCAATAGTGATAAGCAAAGTTAAATGAACTTAAATCAAAACAATAGTACTCATGTCTTGGGCTTTAACCGCAAAAAAATGGGGCGTTTAGCCATGCATAGTCATAATTGTAACCACAATAAGGTGGTAATTAATGACTAAAAACCTGAATTAACTAAATTAAAATAATTAAAACCTAATTATGGAGTTGTATCACCCCTTATTCTCCAAAATATGTTCAAAGATAGTAATAAACATGCACAAGGTAAGTTTATCTAGTTAGCCAAATATAGCAACGTAGGAGTTAGATTTCATGTTGAATTTTAGCCATGAAATGGAGCATGCGATGCACCCTTTATTCCATAGGAATGGATTATGCGACACACCCTTTGCTTCCCTAAAATAGAGCATACGATGCACGTTTATCGCATGGTGCTACTAGAATTCATCTTCACAAATTTGATTAAGTATTGATTCCCTTCCTTCCATCCCATGTATTGTGGTGTCTTCACAATGATTTTCCATCCTATAAATCATCAATATATCATCATAAACAGCTCACAAAAGATCCTACATAATCAAACCATATGAATTAGAGATTCAAAATACTCTATATCCATCACGATGAATCAAAACAAGAGCTAAGACTACGCTAGTTTATGTTGAGCTTCCACTTATTGTTCCCCTTCTACACTTAATCAAATTGAACTTTACACATCATCAACAAGTTATTCCACTCATAATCACACATTAAAACCATTTGAAACACATTAAACACACTAGAATCCATCAAGATAGACTAGATAAGCGACTAGCTCAAGCTAGAAAAACTAGTTTTCTCTATTGAACTCAAATTGACTCAATTAAGTACAGACTTGTTAGGAACACTTTGAACCATTGAAAATACATCCTTGGACACTTACATCCATATTTATCTCATTATCAACCCATATAGAATATGAATCATCCTCAAAACAAGGCTAAAAAGACTAGAATAGTGACACTAGAATATATAAATACACCCAACATCACCACCCCACACTCAAAGCTTTGTTCGTCATCAAAAAACTCTTAACTATAATCATCATCAACTAAGGAGACTCTACAATTCTACTACATGCTAGACACTTAAGATAGTACTATAATGACTACACGTAATGCAAGGTTCTACACTAAGCATGATATTTACACAATTGAAAGCTTGTGAATACTACTTCAAAGAACCTTAGACTCAAGAATTGACTCACCTAAGTGGTGAACTCACATGTATTGCTCAACACATGAAATCATACAAATCACCCATATTCATCAAACATGTGTCCCTCGTGACAAGAGAGTTACCCATAATCACTCACACTAATGCAATCTATAACATAATAGGTACAACAATAAAATTACGCTCACTCTCACAAGGAATTCACAAGTCACACACAATGAGCCATAGGCTTTCCCTTAGTGTAATGCTCTACTAATATCAGAATGCAAAGCTTAGGATCAATTAGGACTTTTTTGGGTTGTAATGTAGGCTAAGGTATAGGTAGGAACTATTTGGGAATAGTGATTAACGTCTCTAAGAACTTTAATACACTACATTATACATTTAGAACCAATCTCCAACAACCAAATTACACTTTTTCATCCACCCATATCTTTTGTTTTTGCCTCACCTCTTTTAAGAATTTTCACAAACACTTGGTGGACACATAGTTTATTACCACATGAATTAATTTTTCTCTTTTTTCACAATCATGGTAATATTTCTAGCATAAATTATATCACACCCATCCACCATACATCAATTATCAACACTAATAACTATTACCTTGGGGCATCAAATTCACCTTTTCTTCTTATTTCTCAAACTCCATTTTCAATTAATTTTTCATTAAAGCACCTTGGAGCTTTTGGATCAAATTAAGGTTTACCAAAGAAGGGATTAGGCCACATTGAAGTCTTCCAAAGAAAAATATAAAGGCTCAATGGGGTTTAACTAGTATTATGTACAAAGGGTAAGCCAAAAATAAGGTTATCAAAGAAATGCCTATATCATCTCCTAAACCCACACTTTTTATTTCACTTTACACACACACCGAAAGAGTTGTAGACATCACATGGAACAAGGAATATACTAATACCTCACATGTACATGCTCAACTCAATAGGATCATCATAGACTCCCTACCAAACAATATCATGAATTTAAATTTAAGCCAACAAGTACAAGAGTCACATATATAAGCATAAGAGTCTCAGAAATAGTAATTCATTCAATCAATATTCTTTTACAAACAAACCCACTTGGATCATGTAATCAAAAATAGCACCAACAAGAATATCTCACATAAAAAAAATTAAATTGAGCCAAAATTGGGAATTTTTTCCCCCACCCCATACTAAAAATTTTACTTTTTCTCCAAAGTGAGTTTAAAAGAAAGAGATCATCATGACCATCATAAGTGTAATCAACCTCTGTCCTTGTCGGGTATCAATACATCATCACAGTATCATCCAAACTTGTCGAGTATCAATATCATCATCGTAATATCCTCCAGACTTTCCGTGTATTTATATCATCATCACAATATTCTCTAGCCTTACTGGGTATCAATATCATTATAACATTATCCTCCATCCTTGGCTATAAATATCATCAAAAACATAAATACACAGATATTTATAGGCATATATAATAGGTGCACGGGCACAAGATATAGAAAAAGAAGGGTAAACGTACAATCTTTTTAATATACTCATAATCATAACCTTATCATCATAAATATCTCACTTGTCATTAAACCACTAGTTTGCTAGTTTTCATATGACCTTAAGTTATTAGACTAAACATTATCTTTCACTTAATCCTTATTCATGGGATAGCAACTAGTCATTTTATAACAAGTAGTCAATACCCATCATTTAGCCAAGACTTATTACTAGACCATAATCACTATTTATCAACTAATCAACATTATGAACCAATCATTTTGTATCTGTTAATCATTACTAGACAACACATTACCATTTATCATCTAACAATCTTAATTAAACTAAAATCATTCCTTAACTAACCGTCGCTTATAAACTAATCCTCGTTTATCAACTATTCATTATTATTTTAGAATGATCTCTTATCCCTAACATTTCTTATTATCTAAACTCATTGATACACAATTATCATTTCACAACTAATCGACATCATAAACTAAGTCATCAAATGCTACAGTCGCCTAATAGACAACTAACTACCACATAGCTTAACCCTTAATTAGGAAGAATAGACATAAGATCGTACCTTAGCTAGAAGTACATCAATTACCAATATAAATACATGAATGTACCGAATCTATGCATGTGATCACCAATATTATATTAGTGGAACAAAAATAAACATACCACATCTTCTTCCATCCTATACCAGAGAGATACGTATTCAAACACATATATTCAATTTCATAAATGATAATTGCATCCTTTATAATGATAAATACTTTTTGGATGTCCAATCAATATCATAACATTGCCTTCGGCCCAATAATATGACCATAATAGTTAAAACATCATAATCATGGCCGTTGGCCCATATATATATCCGAACACATATCGAGAATCATTTTATATGACGTAACATATCTATAATCATTTAATATATATGTGCATCTCACATATTGGAAGAATAATATCAATAAGCATGTAATCATCTCCCGTATATGAGGTATCACACAGATAAGACACATGATATCAATGAGCATGAAATCATCTCACACATAAAAGGCATCTCACATATGGGAGGTATAAAATCAATAAGCATGAAATCATCTCTCACATAGGAGGAATCTCACATATAGAAGGCATAATATTAATGAGCATATATTCAACTTAAAGATATCTTATGTCAATTTGTTATACCACATGACTTACGATGAGCACTACCTCTCTCATCCAATAGACATATCTAAGAGGAATATTATCTCTATAGGTCCAATAATTATAACTAAAAGGAAATATAATCTCTATAGGCCCGACATCATATCTAAGATGGAATAACATCTTTATAGGCCCAATATCATATGTAAAAGGAAATAAAATCCCTATAGGTCCAACAATCATGTTTAGGAGGAATAACATCTCTATAGGCCCAACTATCTTATCTAAGAGGAAAATCATCTCTAAGGAACCAATGTTATGTCTAAGAGGAAATATCATCTCTATGAGCTAAAATATCAAGTCTAAAAGGAAATAACATCTCTATAGGTCAAACATCATATTAAAAAGGAAATAACATCTCTTAGGCACACACATCATTATTAAGGGAAAAGTACATCCTCATTCAAATAGACATGGATTAACCTTATACAAAGGTTTACTAATCTCAACTACGCCTAAATCAAGCTAAGTCCATAAGGCTAACACATGTCTAGGCCTAAGTGGGCCAGACAATCTCACTACTAATCCTCAATTTCCATATTTAGTAATTATGCCACAAACTAGGCTAAGATATCTAGCTCAACTTCTAGATGTCAAGCATGCCATAACCAATCCTAATATAGAGACTTCATATAGAAACAAGGGCATTTATGTCAACTCTACCCAAATGACAATTCAATACTACCACACTAGTCCAATAAGATATAAATGTACTAATCATGCTTCAAATGCTAAAACTATATCCCAAACCTAGAATAATATCGTATCAATGATACAAACTAGTTTAAACTAAGAAGAAGGCAATTGGATTCTCAAGGTATATAAACATACAATATTACGTCTTCGAAACCCTCAACTAATCCCCAAAACCTAAACAATCAAGACTAAGTTATTATACGAATAATCAAGCCTAACATCCACAATCACACACAATATATATTGTACGTCATCTAAGATGAAAAGTAGATAAAATCCTACCCCAAAGATGAATAATAAAACTTCACATCATGCCTCATATGCTTGACTTCGCTTCACAATCCCCGAATGTCATCACACTAAAAAAAGCATAATCTACTCACCAATATGAGTCTAATGATCCATATTGCACGATTATGCCTTGCATCCAAAAACAACACCAAAACCCCATGTGAGTCCCACAAATGGAAAATGAGTTTCCAAGGCCAGCCCTATGTTCACACTTGAACAAAGAATAAAAACCCTAAAGAAATGGGTTAAAATTAAGCATACTTTGGTCTAAAATAATGCCTTATGCAAAATTAGGGTTTTAGGTCCAAACTATGAAATTCAAGCATGAATTCAAAGGATTCACACCTTAAATTTGAAGATAATCTCAAAAAAAAAGATGCTACTCAAGTTCCCAAGTCACCCACCATTACCAATTTGTGATTAGCACACCACATTATAGTTTTTGAGTCTCCATGGACGAAGAAGATATCCCATTCCCATCAAAAATAGGTATTTAAACAATCATGAGGCCCTCAACTAGGGCAATCGCAACCCAGTATGCCACGATATAGGATTGCAATTGTTATGGAGCCACCGCAATCATGGTACTTTTCTGCACTAAATGATAGCTAAAACTTTGAATTTCATTCCAAGGTTTGGGCAATGCCTCGGGATGCATCCAAAATCCAATTTCTACAATCAAAATATGTAATTACACTAGATTTAGAGTTTCAAACACGTTGGCGATATCAAATTTTCAATTTGAGGTCGTTTCGACTAAATGTGGGTCCCATACCTAAAATTTTAAGTTTCTAACTTTCTGATCGATAGGTCTAAATCAGCTTAGGTGCATTGGGACCCAAACCAAAGGTCTAACTAGTCTAAAATCAATATTCCGAATCTACTAGCGCAGTCAAAATTTGCATTAGAGATTGTTTCACTAAAGTTTTTTTCCCATTGGCCATTTGGAACCAATGAAGACTTCTAAATAGGAAATTGGTTCTATAAACCAAGTGAATTGCCTGGTGACCAAATCGTCAGTCTTAGCAAGTCATAAATAACTTGGGGAAGCTATGGAGAAGCTAGAATAGATAAGATAATCATAAATATGGAAAATAACCTGACGGGTCATTACATTATAGACTACGAAAGGGACTTTATCCCTGAAACTTTATGGATAAAGAGAATGTCAACTGCTTGAAGGGATGAGATACTGGTCACATATGCTCTAAGCATGACTTCCTAGATAACCTTAGCCTATAGAAAATGCTTTCAATGGATTTTACCATGGGTATCACTTTTTTCAACCATCACTGTCATTTTACTTCCAAATAGCCAAAACTCTACTTAACTGTTAACTGGCCTCAACTAAAAAAAGAAGGTTGATGCATGCACATCTAAACCATATCACACTGATACCATCTCTATATCCGCATAAATCAACAAAGACTCATTTGAGCCAAAGCCATCAAAGTTATGATTCGTGCAACCAAATCCGAATCAAAATGTACACTCCCTTTACAACTTTGCACCTGTTATCCACTCCAAGCCAGGATGAAAATCTCTTGAGTCTTGCCCATAGAGTCTCATCATAGAGAACTCAAAGAACTAAAGTTGACACACTGAAAATCCATACGATAGACATGAGGATAAACTCATAAGTCATTGTTTGGGCGCACAAATAAAGAGAGTAGAGGAATGAAATCCATGCCAATGCTGCAACCAAACCGAATGAAAATCAAACTGAGATCTCAAAATCCAAGGTATCACTACTCATTACTGAATATTTTACTTCAGGATATGTCATTTACCAATAATGAAGCCATTCTAAATCCAAATCGAGTATATTTATCCCACTGAGTAAACCATCTAAAATTCCCAAAGAAAACTTAAAATCGAGGTGAAAACATCAATAACCAATATGCAGCCCACAGGATATTATCTAAAAACATATCAACTATAATCCAATCGAATTTGATTAGATCGAATACGGAATCATGGAGTAGGCTCAACCATCCTATAAATGAAATCTGAGCAAGGACAAGTCTAAGATAAAAGCTTCACGCAAGCTCAACAACACAAAGCTGAAATCTCAATAACAGGGTTGGATTGTTCGATCTCAACTGCCCAAACCAAACCTGCAGACAGGTAGGCATTAATGCCACAAATAAATCATACTTCCAAATCGCTATTTGAAGGAGTCAAACCCAAAATAATCCAATAAGGCCATATCAATTCAAACTATTCCAATTCCACTCAAGTATCCAAATTTGACATACATAAGATAAATCACACAAAGCCATAGTTGAGACATATCTGAAGAGAAACATCACTACAGGGATAACCACTTACTGATAACACAATCAACCAACTCTATATCAGCTAGAGGGTATGAAATATATCCACAAAACAAAAATCCTTCCAAAGAATAGATAGGCTAAAATTTCAAATAACTCACTGCATAACCGCTTGATGACATGAACTATCCAATCATACTTTAAAATTTCCCATGACTGAAAATCACACCAGTAATGGTAAAAACTCTAGAAACTCAGACAAATGCAACCTAGCTGACAACTAATCATTCCAACACTCTATCTCAGCAAAGAATAGCCATTGGCACATATCACAAACTAAAAACACTCGACTAAGGGTCAGTAGATGGAACAAACTCTGAAATGAGCATCTCTTGAAACCAACAAAGAATCACATCATCAAAGTATAAATATAACAATCTCTAAAACATGGTGAAAGTAAAAACAACCAACACCAGAAAGTCAACAATTCAAGAATAGGAATTTTTAATTTGCCAACTTAAAAAGTAATCACAGAAAATCCCACCCACCTCTAACAGTCTAATGCCACATAACGGAAAACCATAACACAACAACAAAGGAGTATCCAATATCCACACTAAAAATAGGGAAAACCACCCTAAGGTAACAAACCTAACAAACCTCTGAAATGAATCCACGATATCTCATCATTAATATAAAGATTGCTATCAGATGATGGACTATCCATAAATGAAGAATGGACCCAAGACATGGTCAAGATCAAAACAGGCTATATTGATAAGAATAGCCAAGGTTAAAACCTTTACAACCCAGAAGGCAAATCTATGGATCCCAAACTCAATAACTGGTGATATATCTAAATCATCGACCTTAGAATCTTAATAGAGCCACAGACGGTTAACCTACTTTTGACATCACAATACACCCCAAATCAATCTAATAAAGCTAAACAAAAGGTAACAAAATCGACCTCGCCACACTAGTGGAAAGAAATAATCACATTGATCTATATCTACTCAAGCCATCAAATAATATCATAAGAAAATTAAAGTCTGACTATATAACACTAGCTTATATAGCTACCCAGCAAGAAGCAATTACATCAGGCTGAACACATATACATGCCCCTCAACTATTTGACTTTTTCCATATAGTCACCTCAATTAAGTCATGTACCTATTGAATTCTTTACTCCTTCACAAATCATATCAATTAAGCATAAGTGCTAATGTGGCGTTGATATGGCATGGCATGTGTAATACACTCTCCATTAAGAGAGTGAGAGACCATAATTAATAAAAACATTAGGCATAAAAGACCAACCAATAAAAAAACACGTTAAAAAAATAAAAAGAAAAAAAATAGTCATCATCTTCTTCTCCATAACTCTCTATTTTCCATTTTTTTAATCACCTACCATACTCACTAGGTACACACAACAACACTCACCCAATTTTTCATTCATAGAACAAATACACACCTCACCAGATACAACAACATAATTCGCACACCATACTACAGATAGATAAAAGGATCCTCACATACATACATATAAAAAATACATACACAGACGCCACACACATACTCCTCCAGTTTTTATGTCCTTACTAAAAATTTGAATAGAATACACTCATATTTCATAGTGAATTATATCACACACAAAAATCAGAGAAAAATAGTATGAACAGTAAAAAGAGGGTGAATAGTGAACATTGATGAACGAAAAATTATTGTGAAGCTGTCATCGGTGATCCCTGTCGGGAAACCACCAGCTCTGCGTTAAAATCTCATGAAAAAAACCATTTTCTAATTGCCAGTGGTCACTAGAGCTCTAAATAATAAACTCAACTCTAATTCTGCCGAAACCTGCCAGAAAAAATAATTGAATTTTATATACTTCAAACCACCATTCAGTTCACCTGCGGGACCTCCAACTCAAATGGTATATGTAATATTTAGTGATGTAAAGAAGAAAATATGAATTTTTTCTCACTTTTTGTGCTCAATCGATGGGTGGCAGAATGTGGGGGGGTTGGTAGAGAAGGGTTGTTGCAGTGGTGGTGGTGGGGAGGTACTAATGATTTTTTTTAAATTTAGATTTAATTATATTAAAAAATTATTTTTATAATTATTTTAAGTTAAAATATCATGTATTGTAATTTGATTTGCCACTTTGCCACATCATTGGTGTGTGTATTACATGCATTTTATATGTTTTGCCACACTAGCAGATTGTGCTCAATTGACATGTTTTGTATATGAGTAAAGGGTCCAATAGTTACATGGCTTAATTGAGGTGCCTATACTAGAAAAGTTGAATAATTAAGGGGCCTGTATATGTATTCTTCCATTGCATCAAGTAATAATATCAAGCAATATCAATAACCTCATGCAGTGGTACTAACAGCAACAACAGTACAAAAAGCAAAATACTAAACAGGCAGTACCAAAATAAACGTCTATCTCATGTAAAACTCAAGGGCCAAAATAGGGTTAATAAGCTAAGATAGATGGGAATCAAATTTAAAACTACACCCATAGGTGAAAATATCAATACAAATCTACTCCATCCACTACTAAAAGAAATAAATAATAGAATGGTAACATAATCATGAATTTAATAAAAAGGCACAAAATAACTGATATCAATTCATCAAGGCATATAATCAACAGGTATGAAGACCCAATAAACATAATAATAGATAAAAGCAAGAAATAAAAGCACACCAATCGTAGTGACATTCAAAACCACATGCTTGATGGGCATACGTAAAAAATAATCTGAACGGGTCTGAATCGGATCGACCTACTAAATGATTAATTGACGTGCCATACACACTAAATCTGATTAAATATTCCACAACATCACGAGGATGATCTTAATAAGATGAATGACTGGAAATCACATGTCCGAGACATTATCAAGACTAGTAGTCGATCTCTCCACAAGTTCAATCAAACTTTTAAATAACTAACTTGGTAGAACACAAACCGATCCTAAATTGCTATCAAACAATCGCTAAGAGAAATCCATAGAATTATGTCCAAACATCTAAAATCATTGACTATCTCAGGAACTTTAGAATGGCAGGGAGTACATGCTAACTCTAGCTACTCAGCTATCTCATATCTAGAGCATTCCTTAAACTAGTGTCTTATCATAATACTACTAAACCAAGATCCCATAACACTTTAAGATACTTCCCCTCATCATCCAGAATGGTTTCCATGTCCTAAAGAACCATGCCACACTCCACCAGTCTAATTAAGACTCTCTTCACTATGATTATCATGACTAATCTGAGAACTACTCATAGTATATAATACTATCCGCGTAGAGTTGATGGGCTGCTGGTAAAGCTGAACTCTACTAAAAGAAACCTCACTCTAGGATAAGACACCAATAGCATTATACTGATGGCATGCCTATTTATCTATTTTGATTAGTGTCAATACTTGTGCTTTCTGTAGTCCTCTCAGAATCAACATTCCGATAGAAGGAAGATCGGGCTGCTATCCAGTGCTCTAATGCTAAATGGAGTGACAATACTAATCCTGTAATACATCCATGCACCAATGTTTGGCTCAAAAGGATTTAGCATAGTATAATGCCTGGACCACAGAGAATCCAATATCTTACTAAAAACTATGAACCCTGATGAGCACCAATATACTCAACTCTAGAATAAGGATTGCCTAAAGAAGAAAAAATCATCCATAGTTGAGAGGGATCTACAATATGAATAGAATTCCCAATGTTGAACCTCAAAGGCTGACGTAGTCGCAAGCTCAACTAGAGCCTAAGCTAGCCCAAATCCTTTATGGCTGCAACTGAAGATCTTTGATATCCATCTCTTACTCTCTAGTTTGAATATGTGCTGAAACAATAGAAAAATGTGTTAAGGTATTATCCATATTTGTTGGCAAGGTCGCATTGTCCTTTGGGAATAGAATAGAATCAACGAATATGTTCAACATTCATAGGAAACACGATATGGAATAAAGAAGTGAAATTTCTAAAATGTCCCTGTAGCCTTCCAAAGATAGGTTATGAACGTCTCTACATCGATGCGTAGGACTCTACTAATACTTAGCTATTGTACTAATTTTTCATGACCTTATTTCTTCGATCATGATGGCATCTACCATAACCCACTAATAGGGAAGCCAACCCGTTGTTTGAAACGGATAGTAACAGACTACTACATAATATAAATGAAAGAATATGGAATAAATGAAATGAAGATCAATACATAATAGAATCCCAAAACCTGGTGGCATCAGTACAAGAACTTCTAATATCATGATAGTACAAAAGTGAAATGTCAATAGAATTACACTAATACAACTTATCTCTATATACAATATAGAGATTAATCTAATACATAAGGAAGAGATAAAAATTACTTCGAACGTCAGGATTTAAATCTAAGTGTTTGAACCATAACTACTCCACACGATGCACACATCAATAATGATAACCCATACTATGATTTGCAGGCTGCAGAAGTCTAGTATGAGTACCAATAAATGGTAATCAATAGGAAACTACCAACTTAGCTTCAGAGATAAAGCAGATATATACAATACATTAACAGAATAGAATCTACACACAAGAGTCCAGAAGTCATATAACAAGTCAAAAAGAATAATAAGGGACAACTATCGTGGTCAAGTCTACGAGTCTAACACAATAAAACTAAGGAGGTATCAAGGTAAACTATCCTAGTCCATCCACAATCAATAAACATTAAAACTATACCATATATCCCAGGCCAATATACAAATGAATAGCTAAGAGAGACATATATATATATATATAACAATATAGAAGGCTAAAAAATAATATACAATATGTACAAACAATAGACGGGATATACAACAGTGCCATAACTTGATATAGCTAGGTGTATATATATATATATATATATATATATATATATAATGAGGTTATCTCTAAGCATAACCATGATCATTGTATCCTCATTCTAGGACCTCATTATAATACTACAAAGATTTAATACTATCATACTCAGGGTTTTTAATCCACATGGCTCGACATGAAATAATCATGCATAATAGTACCATCATAAGATAGAAGAGGTCTACGACATACCTCTGATTTTGATACTTGAACAATGACCAATCTGTCATAAGCTAGCCATAATAATGATCATCACAATGAGAAAAAAAATATCAACAACAACGTGAATAATTGACTACTCCAGAAAACCAAATACCTATGTAAGCCTATGTGTACTCCCACTACCCAAGACACAGAAGGTTCAATCAACATACAACACATAAGGAACATTCTCCAGCCATACCTGTACAACCGTATTATACTGACTAATAAACATAATTACATACTGGTAATCAGCGATGCATATGTAGTAATGAATGCAAAGTACACAATACATATCACAATCTCATCATTATAACTATCTCTATCATAACTATCATCATAAGGACTATCATAGTCTAATCAACCTCCGACCTCACTTATTAACTAATCCTCATTTATAAACTACTCATCATTAATATCAAATAATCCCCTATAACTAACATCTCTTATTAGCTAGCCTCATTGATAAACACTTCTTGTTTAACATCTAATCGACACCATAAACTAAGTCATCAAGTTCTATAGTCATCTAATAGAAAACTATCTACCACATAGCTTAATAATTAATTAGGAAGAGCAGACATAAAATTTTACTTCAGCTAGAATCATGTCAATTGCCGATATAATAATCATGAATGTGCCAAATCTATGAATGTTATCAACAGTATTCAATCAGTGAAACAAAAAACATCATACCATATCTTTCTTTATCCTATATTGGAAAGATATGTATACAAATACATATATGCATATTCATAAACAATAATCGCATCCATTATAATGATAAACACTTCTTAGATATCCAATCAATATCATAAGAGGGAATAGCATCTCTATAGGCCCAACATTATATGTAAGAGAAAATAGCATCTCTATAGGTCCACCAATCATATCTGGAAAGAATAGCATCTCTATAGGACTAATAATAATATCTAAGAGGAAAATCATCTCTAAGGACCCAAAGTTAGGTCTAAGAGAAAACACTATCTATACGAGCGAAATATCAAGTCTAAGAGGAAATAACATCTCTGTAGGTCAAACATCGTATCAAAAAGGAAATAGCATTTCTATACGCCTAAATATCATTATTTAGGGTAAAGTAAATCATTATTTAATAAGCCACAAAGTAACCTTATACTAAGGTTTTCTAATCTCAACTACACGTAAAATCTACAACGAAGTCCACAAGGCTAACATAAGTATAGCCTAATTGGGCCGAACAATCTCACAACTAATCCTCAATTTCCATAGTTAGGCAATTATGCCCCACACTAGGCTAAGGTATCTAGTTCAAATTTTAGATGTGAAGCGAGCTATAACAAATCCTAATATTGGGACATCATCTAGAAACAAGGGCATTTAAGTCAACCCTACCAAAATAAAGATTTTAATAATACTATACTAGTCTAATAATTAATATATATATATATACACACACTAATCATACTTCCAATGATAAAACCACATCCTAAACATAGAATCATACATATCCTTAATAATAACTAATCTAACATAGAGAGAACACAATAAGATTCTCATGGGTTATAAACATACTATCTTACAGGTTCAAAACCCTCTTCTAAATTGCAAAACATCAATATTCAAGGATAATTTATTCTATGCATAATCAAGCCTAACATCCATATTCACATGAAATATATATCATACATCATCAACTAAGAAAAGTAGATAGAAGCCTTCCTCTGAGCCGAACCAAAAAACCTTATATCATGCACCATATGCTTAACTTTACTTCAAAATCCTCAAAATACTATTACACTAACAAAACCATAATCTACTAATCAATATGAGTTTAATGATACCCATAATACAATATTGTTCTTCCAATCTTAAAATAATACCAAAATCCAAAGTGGGTCCTACATATGGAAAATGAGTTTTCGAGGACAACCCAATTATCACACATCAACAAAGAATAATAATCCTCAACAAATGGGTGAAAATTAATCATACTTTGGGAAAATATCAAACCCTAAGCTAAATTAGAGTTTTGGGTCCAAACTACGAAATTCAAGCATTAATTCAAAGGATTCTTACCTTAAATTTTAAGATAATAGTGATAACAGATGATAATCATGATCCCAAGTCACACACCATGAATAATTTATGATTAGCACACAATATTAGAATTTATAGTACTCAATGAAGAAAGAAGTTGGAAAATTCCCATCCAAAATAGGTATTTAAACAAACCTTCCTAGGACTTCAACTAGGACTATCGCGAACAAACGCATGTTGTAATTATTTCATCACGACCGCTGTGAAGCCACCACAATTATGGTATTTTTATGTACTAAATGATAGCTGAAACATGGAATTTGATTCCAAGTTTAGGCCTATGCCTCGGGACGTATCTAGAATAAAATTTTCATTAAAAAAATATGTAACCACACTATATTTAATGTTCTAGACCTATGGGCAATGTCAAATTTTCAATCACAAGTAATTCTAACCAAATGTGGGTCTCACACCTAAACTTTTAAAATTTTAACTTTTCGATAGATAGGTTAGAATAACACTGGGTGCATTAGGATCAGAACCAAAGGTCTACCTAGCCTAAAATTGATATTTCAAATTTACTGGTACAGTTGGAATTATAATTCGAGATTGTTTTGCTGATTTGTTTTCTTGGTGGATATTTGGAACTAGCGAAAACTTCTAAATAGGGAATTGATTCTAAAAAATAATAAACTGCCCGTTAACCAAATTGTCAGTCCCAGCAAGTCATAAATGACTTGGGGAAGCTATAGAGAAGCTCAAATGGTAAAGATAAGTCTAAATATAGAAAACAACCTAAAGGGCCATTACACCGCCATATCAATAGAAGTAGTATCTATTATTGGTTACTCCGACCTCCACTTCACGACTTATCTATATAACCCTTATTAGATCCCAATTAAAACAAGTATAACATATTTTCATTAATTGAAACATATTCCACATTAAGTCATACATTATTGGTATCATCATACCAACTACACTTGTAAGATAAAAACAACATGCCAAAATAATTTCCATTTACTTGGGGAAAAAAACTCCCTTAGTTCAATAATACCATGTGGATCAACAATGACTCCCTTTGTTCATTAATTTAGACATGTGAGTTTCAAATACCTCTTTATATCATACAATTGTTCAAGAATAGTTCAATTTTACAAATTCCCACATTTCTAATAATTAAAAACAATTTCACACTATGGGGTTGGGGTCATAACCACTTCAAAAGTCACAAGGGTACCAATCATACCCCCTTAATATGACTCGTAGGCAATATTAAGAGTTCAATTGTACCCTTGGATATATGGTTGGCTTGGATACTACCTAAAATATGACTCCTTTTGATATGATTCATATGTACAGTACAAGAGGTGTAAGTCCTAGTCGTATATTTCCTAAGGTATTGTCTTATGCAGTCTGTCATAGATACAGGTGGTGGCTATGATTGGGGGTGTCACTCGTACCCTTAAGGTACAACTAGGGTGGTGTGATTTGTATAGAAACCAGTACGTAGGGTCTTTATATGGTGTTTGGTACGAGTTGGGGTACCACTCATACACTAGGTTTGGATGGTAAGGGGTGTGCTACCCCTGGACATGACTTATTTTAAACTTGTAGTCAAGGTTTGTTTAGAAATTTCCTACTCTTAAAAACCTTATGTCCTCAAGATATATTTCCCTTGGTGGCCTTCCATAACATTTTTAAAGGATTAAAACACCTCAAATACTCTTTCAAAAATCACTTAAAGATTGGATGCAAGGGTTTCTTCATGTATTCTTCAAAGGGCTCAAAGGTCAAGATCTCTTTTGTGAATCTTCATGTATAAGTCATACTCCTTCCCTCATTGTTATTTCGAACTAAAGTCATGTGTATTGTGTTTTAGATATTAATTTATACATCATGAATGGTGGTTTTTAGAATATATGTTGGGGGTCTTGATGCATATGGTTTTGTATTGGTTTAAAATATCTTTTACATATTTTTGGTAATGAATTGTATATGTGGTTATTGGTTGGTTATGATTTAACAAATAGGTCTTGAGTAACCCAAATTATGGTGGTTTATACCTTGGTCTTAGTCTTGGAAAAGGTATACCCTAACATGTTTGATAAAATGATTCATAGAATGTTTTTACTGTATTATTGAACTTTCATTTTGATTCTTTCATAGTTTTGTTTGGTAATAGAACCTTAAATGGATTTGGATGGTTTTTCATGGTTTAAATGATTTAAATTCTTAAAATTTTTCCATGGTCTAAATTGGGTTATCATAGTTGGTATATTTTGAAAACCTTGCGGGATGCATGGAAATACCTCAAGTGAAAGCATTAATGGATTTGGTTTAAATGGTTTGTAAAGGTAAAATGCTAAATGGTTATTCTTGTAAGGAACATGGAAGTCCCCCAAGTTGTTTAATATGGTAATTAGAGAGGCACTTAAAAGTTCCCTTAAACCTATAACTGGTTAGTCATGGATGATACTTAAAAGTAAGGGTTGCTATGAAGATACCAATATCAATGATCTTGGTTAATAAATAGAAAATGGTTTGGTTATTTGGCAATTGGTTTTAATTGGGTAATAATGGCGGGATATGTGGAAAATCCATGAAAGGTAGAGGTCTCAAGGGTATAAAAACTACAAACTCATATTTACTGATATGAAGTTGGTCTTAGTGACTATGTGCATGATGTCATATTATATTTGGGAGATTTACTAATCATCCCAAGGGCTTCTTCCCTGGTTATGTGGCTAAACACACTGGGCACCTTTCATCATGGGAGATGAACCTATATAGATGTGGGTGGTTTAGAACGACAAAGTTTAACAACCTAGATAAAGGTTTTAATAGCATGCTAAAACCAATTCCCTATCCAATGCATGGTTATGTACATATATATATTATATGGTAGTATGCAGTATGGAAGGTTTTACTTAGCTTTGTAAACAACATTATCTTATCCTTATCCTAAGTTCATTCTAGTATTCACCCACTAACCCATCTTCGAGTGGTTGTATACCCACGCTATGCAGGAACCAACCATTTTACTTCTCCTTTTTTATGATCAAATTCAGGGATAGTTAATTTTGTATTAAAGTAGTGAGCTTCCATAGTTTTAAAGGCATCTATTTTTGGTCACGGGTTACTTTACATATTTTTTGTCTTTCATAGACTTTGGTTTTGGCTATCATTGGGGGCAAAGCCTGACTAGTTACTCTTTGGTTGGTCTAGAGTCTTTGTATGGATAGCTATGGATATGGTATGGATTGGTTATGTTTCATAAAAAGATATACATTGGCTTATTATCATGATATTGGTTTATGATTTCTGAATAGGTTTGGGTTTGTTATTGGGTGGTTAGACTTGGTCTTAGAGATAGAATTATCCCAGAGTCACCACATAGGTTAATAAGCTATGTTGTTATATGTTCGGACATCAACCAACTCAAGGTATATATTTAGTGGTTAGGTTAGGTAACGGGGGTGGTTTTCAATCCTGGTAAGTCTTGGGATTGCCCATTACGATAAGGCCTGGTTTGGGTCATGTAAAGTTGGTATCAGAGTTTTAGGTTTTGGTGTCATAGGGTTTCCACAAAGTTGTGTTGAGTAGAGTCTTACTTATTGGTGTGTTGTGCACCACAATTATATCAGGAGGCTATGAGGCATTTAAGATGTTTCACTTTCTTGGTTATTCTATTTTTGGGCTATAAAGTCTAAGTCTTTGAACTCTTCTCTGAATCTTCCTTGGATTACTCTTCGAATCATGTCTCCTAAACAATATAATATTTTTGAAACTTACCTATTCTACTCAAAAAACAACATGGATAGATCTAGTCTAACTTATGGGGCATAGACCCGGTTAGGGGTCATAGATACTGGTTTTCTTAGTGAATCCTAGTCCTCATCATCCTATTTTCTTTATAGATTTTATTGTTGGTCATACCATAGCTGTTTTGAGGAAAGAAGGAATTAGTATTTTGGTTGAGGTCAGATGGGCCTCGTATGATGGTGACGTCCCATAAGGGTTTCCACTTAGAAAAATAGATTATTGGCTACTACCTCTGGCTTTGGCAGTGGATAGGATTGTCTCAATGTTCTTACTATTCCTTCAGAGTCTGAGGCATCTTCCGATGATAAAACTGGAATATTGATAACTTCTTTCTTTGTGGTGTATATTATTTACTTGGTTTGGGGTCCTCTATATTTTGTGGCCATATTTATAGTTGTTTATTTTGGATATTGTCCTAAGGTTATTTAGGACTCTTTTCTTTTTCTGTTTCTACCATGATATTAACTCTGTGATTCCGAAAAGAGTTTATAAGAGGTGTATGGTATCTATTGGTAATAAAGTGGTCTTGGCAGATCTGTGTGTGACTCAAATATAATGGATTTCAATGTAATTTAGGGGAAGGATTGGTTGCACTAATGCTTATCATTATTAGATTGTCAGACTTGTTAGATCCCTGGAGAGTCAATTTTGGAATGGGATAATGGTTTTGGTCCCTAGTTTTTATTGGAATGGTTATATCTTTGAACATAGAGATTGGTATCTAAAGGGATGTCCTTATTAGTCTATTATGGTTAAAGATCCTAAATTGAAAAGAACTTCTTTGGTTTTATCTCAGTGGTGTATGAATTTCCTGGGGTCATTTTTTATGACCATCATGGTGTCTTTCTAATAGGGAGGTTGGTTTGGATTGTTCTTGTTTTATACATTTATCCAAATTTCTATTCCTTTATTATGATTGGTCCTGGTGGAGTTAATGGATCATAAAGAGAAATTACAGGATCTCTTAGATGAAGGTCTCATCAATTTTATTGTTCCCATGTGGAGTGTTTTGTTCTTACATGCATAACTGGAATGGTTTTCTCTAGAAATGAATAGGTTGCCGATGGGTGACTAAGGAATTCGAAGTGTCCTCCTTGTGGGGTAGACCATGCTTATGAATCAAAATAACCAAGTTTTTGGAGCTTAGAAAATTTCCAAGAATTCTGATCTATGGACCCAATACGACTCATGGGTATGAGTCATATGTTGGGGTACAAATGGTATGGTCCAGTCGTATACTCACCATTGTTGGTTGGTGATTGGATTTCGGTTACTAGAGTGCATACGACATATCTTTATGAGTCGTATTGGTGGTTGTAAATAATTTTGTTTGTTAACTTAATCTTAGACTTAGTTACTTAGGTTAGATCTGAGTACGAGTGGCTCCTTATGAGCCGTAAGCCAGGGTACGAATTACACTAGGGATTCATATGGTAGGCAGTGTCCAATCCTCCTAGTATTTTATTATGCAGGGATATGAGCTATAGATACAAATTGTATGTTGTTTTGATGAATTGGTTGGATGAGTGGCATACATTATAGTATTTGATCTAAGGGTGGAAGTTCAGGATACGAGTGGTGGATACCAATCATACTAGGTAGGTTTGACTCATGAGGATCAGTCGTATCCCTGCGATGGGATTTTTGTGCAACTTAAGTGTGGGTATTCTGGATATTTCCACACATATTCAAATAGGGTACTAGGACTTCTAACCTACCTGGAAAGTTATTTACCCTATTGTTCTATTCATTAATACTTCAAAACTCATCCTAAACACTCCATAATTCTCTCAAGAGCTTTTGGGCAAGAGAGGCTAGGGTTTCAACTAGAGGATCAATTTGGGGCTTTTCCTGGTGATTTCTTTTAGTCATTATCTTGGTTTAAGGCATGTTCTCTTTCCTCATTGTTAATTTCACTTAAAGGCAAGGTTTATATAAATGTTTTCATGGTTTTATTATTACATGGTTTTGGCTTTAAAATATGATTTAAGGGTTTTGATATTAAATGGTTGGTTATGGTTTCCTACTGTTTTAATTATGCTTTTATATGCATTAATGATGGATTTTGATAATTGGATTGCATGGGAATGGTTTATTGGTAATTGGAATTGGTTTTGGTCATATTATTCCCCTAATGTGTTTGATAAATTATGAAGATATGTTCATTGTATTAACTTCTTCTAATGAAACTTTTGCATGTTTTAAGCATAGTAAAGGAATTATAAATGGTTTAAATGGTTTGGAAAGGCTAAAGGCTAATTGGTTAGATTTGTGGGGGACATGGAAGTATCCCAAATGGATTAATATGGTAAAT